>CM055842.1:27504407-28891282 GCA_029490765.1 Euthynnus affinis
CGTTTTTCTCGAAATCAAATGAGAAGTAATTAAAAATGGTGACCATGATGTTTTTGTGTTATGCGCGTGTCGCGTGTCGAAAGAAATCCTAAATGTGTCAATGGGAATTCCCAGTGACGTCATTCGTAGTAAGGTCCCACAAAATGACCCCACAACACCCCCTTTTTATTGTCTTTTTACTTTAGACTTTAACTGGGAATGTTTACATCTCGGACAGGAAACACATCACGTTACTTCGTCTTCTTCGTCGCTCTTTTGACAGACAGTGGATGGCTCAACGAACCAGACAGACTAGCGACCCCACGTGTGTCTACATTGAAATGAAATCTTAATTTTTGAAAACCCGAGGTTGCAAGCAAAACGAGTTGGCGGGTTTTCAGTCCGCCAAAAGAGCCCCGTGTAATTCAAAAAATGTTGGCGCGCGCGCAAACACGCACGCACACACACGTGTCTAAAATAAAGCAACATCTTTACTTGTTCTGAACATAGATCATCTAGATGCAGTGCAATTAGTTTGGTTGTAGTAAATATTTGATATATTCAATAGTTATGTTGTTTTATGAACCTATTTTACGACCCTACTTTACAAAACAGAAGAACTGCCATCCCAAAAACGCTGTTTATGAAACACTCATTAAAATATCTTAAACAAACCATCATCTTAACATTCTATTAACATAGATCATCTAGATTGCAGTGTGATTATTAGTTTGGGTGTATTAAATGTTTGATATATTCAACAGATAGATCTTTTCATGACCCTATCTTACTGCCCTACTCTACAACCAGAAGAACTACAACTGTGGTGCTTATTTGTATCAAGAAGCATGGCGAGGCTCATGGGAATTGTAGTTTTAAAAACATATTAGCGTTTTTAATATAATTGGAAAATACTAAACTGAGAGTACATTGGGGAGTTAAGCAATTAGATATTAAAAATCTGATTACACAAATGTGTTTATCGTCCCCTTAAACTCCCTTAAACTCCTGTCATCAAATTGATCCAATCAACACCATACAAAGGTCATACATATGTAGATGGGTATTGTATGTACGTGTACTGTGAGAAAATATGTTGTTACCTATTCTTTACAGGAAAAAAAGCAGAGGACATTGAGTTTTATAGTGATGAATACATTTTAAAAAGTATAAACCCCAACTGATCAGGAGCTTAGTGCTCAGCCACCAGGTGGCACTAGAGATCAACATGAAGCTCCTTAAAGCTTCTACTCTTTCATAGCTGTAGTGTTTATGCAGGTCTGTTAAAATAATCTGCCAGAGAATCTAAACTTTGTATATTTTTTACAATCACCTGAGATTTTGTCCAGTGACTGAAACAGTGTTTCAATAAGGCTGAATCAGATCCTGTTGGTAGAGTAATTTATTGTAATTTACTAAACTTTATTGTGTTTGTTCACGATGAGGACATGTGTCTGAGGGCAATTTATTGTATTGTCATAGCTCATTGCTTGCTTGACTTGGTTCACCCACACTCCACAATCTCTTCTGGATTATAAAAGCGCTTATTCATGGATGAACAAGCAACATGAAAATTATTTGAACAAGCGACACGTGTGTTTGCCATTTGTGTATGGAATTTAAACAAACTGAATAACAAATCGAAATACATTCATCATGAAGATTAGACAGTGATACAACAGCATGTAATATCCTGCTGACGAGTACATGGGGTGGCCATGGTCTTATCTCCAATGGAAAGTGTGTTTTTCAAAGTAGTTCAATCTGTCTGTCACTCTGCTGTTACTTAGCAAACGCACAAGATAGAAAATCACTTCTGTAGGTTTCATCTTGTTGATGAGATTGCAGCTACTTTCATTGAACATACTGCCAACACCATATGGGTCAAGTATTGTCCTTTATTGAAAGTGATTTGATAAGGGATAATAACTACATGAGAGGCAGTTGCACAGCAGGACACAAAATATTTACTTAAGATCAATACCGTCATAAACAATAGACTGTCTCTCAGCACCCATCTACCCTCCAGTTTGAAACTGAAGACATCATATCAGAGACATTACTTACATTTTTTTGAAAGTGTAAACATCAAAGCAGGACTAACTCGGATGATTGAAGAATACGTTTAGAAAAGAGTAGTGGGATATTTGAAGATTTCAAACAGCACTGTAATCAAGAAAGTACTTGTTGGAGACACAGAACTTGCTGTGCCTGTACTCCCACACCTGCAAGGTCCACCGGGTTACTTTTAATTAGTCTCATTGAGACCAGTCTGCAACTGACTGAAGTGAACATCAGGACCTAATCTGAGCTGTGCTGATGCAGGCCAGCAGCGAAGTCTAAATACAGTAAATGTTGTGTGTTTAACTCTTACATACTGTTCAGGTCAAATTTGACCAAGTTTTACATTTGAGAGCATTTAAAAACATCACACCATCTTAACATTCTTCTTTTAGCCTGAAATGTTATGACTTTTCCTAAAGTGACTCAGAATAGACAAAAATGGAAATACTTCCTTTTTTAAAAATGTTTGTGCAGCTGATACATATTTTTGTACATAGAGGATGTTGTGGGTTCAATCTGACCCATATTCATTCAAAAATCACATTTCAAAAATGTTGCATTCTTCACATTCAATAAGATCAATTGAAATTATTCTCCTGTTTTAGGTAACATAGGACCATAATATATTGTGACTGTGAATGTTTTTTTCCCATAGAAAATTTAAAAAAATCTTTCTGCTCTCTGAAAGCTTAATTAAGGATTAATCACCCATTTATTAATGACTGTAACAATAGATTTGTGGTTCAGTAATTTGCTATACAGACTAATTATGAGGTGATATTGTGAAGGATCAAAATATGACAGAATTTTAGTTAATGCTTGAGTATTTGAGATCTTTAACTTGTGAGGCCAAAACAACAACAGGCCTTTCTAACAGCAGACATCTGGAATTCTGCTAGCATAGCTTAGCATAAACACTGGGAATGGAGAAACTAGCCTGTCCAAAGGTAACAAAATCCACCTACCAACACCTCTAAAGCTCAGTAATTAACATGTTATATCTTGTTTGTTTAATCTGTGAGAGTCTCTTTCTTCGGCAGTGAGGAGTAACTTCCTAGAATCTCTACTTGTTGCCTGGCAACTGGTCACATAACCCCCCCATAAAGTGATAAATTATTGCTTTTACTCTTCGGGTTTTATACAGTTTAAACAAACTAGATATAACATTAATCAGTGAGTTTTACAGGAGCTGATAAAAGGATTTTGTTACCTTCAGACAGAGCCAGGCTAACTGTTCCCCCCTGTTTTCAGTCTTTACGCTAAGCTAAGCTAAGGGTCTGCTGGCTCCAGCTACAAATTTGCCACGTAGACATGAGTGAAGTTGATGCTGATCATCTAACTCTTGCCAAGAAAGTAAATAACTGCACTTCCCCAAATATTGAACTATCAAACAAGTCAGAAAAGAAGTTGTGTCATCAGGTGTCCATCAGTAATACATTTTATGATTCTCTTTTTCTCCTTTTTTCAAGAGGAAGAACTACCTGACTGAGCTGGTTCCCCGAAAAGTGCTTCAGCCCGGCGTAGATCCTCTGTCAGTGTTTAATAAAGTGCCTTTAATAGTTTGGTGCTCTGTGTCAGCTTGAAGGAAACCCATTGAAACCCCCTGAGGAAGCTGTAACCAAGCAACTAAAGCAGGCTGTGGTCTACCTCTTTTCTTCTGATCATAGAAAATGGAAGGTCAGACGCAGAGGCCAGGTCCTAAATTGTCAGGGCAAGATTAGAGAAGAAAGAATTTGTTGTGTGGCTATTGTAAAAATCTATCTCTATCTCTCTATCCTTATTTTCTTCTCATGAGGACAGCACATGCATGCAAAGACAAAATCAATCCTGAGGAAAAACTGTCCGACACCAATCAGGGGGTTGCTATTCCTGGCTGTCAAGTCTGCTTGTGTTATGCAAGACAACATTTTGTGTGTGTGTGTGTGTGTGTGTGTGTGTGCGCGTGCGTTATTAATACTGCAGAAGACAGAGAGGAAATTGAGGCCCAAAATTATCTTCAGCATACAATGGATACCTCTAGATTTCTAGCTTTATTTCAAAAGAAGAGACACACAGAACTGTTTTCCATTCATTTATTTTGGATCCAGGTCTGGCATATAAACAGGCTGGCAATATTCATGCTGTTACGATATCCAAACAGATAAATTGGTAAAACTGTCCAGGAGCTGCTCCCAGAAACAACCCTCCCTCATAGATCTGATGAATCAGGAAGCCTCTGATACAAAACGGAAGCATTAGGGCAATTCAATAGAAAGATAAGAGGGACAAGGAGATATTGACTGAGTTGATCTATGTGTTTGACCCTTAGATGAGCTACCTGCCTGTTTTAATGTGTTCTACAGATGTAAGTATGTATAACACCATGATTAGGATTCCAGAGGCAGCAGCCTTATTCCTCGTGACCTTTTCATCTGCCAAAACAAAACGATTAGTTCCCCCTCACAAGGGATCAAAGGTGCACAATGCCAATGACTTTGTCTAACATTATTCTATACAACATTTTCAGATGGAAAAATTATTTAGTAGCATATTTTTGTGGGCACATGTTTCAAAATGACTTTCTTGTCATTGAAATCTCCTACATACATTGTTACATCTTACATAACTTTTAACAATTCCTCAGGCTTGTTGTGGTTGTTGCAGATTCAGATAGATGCTGAATGGAGTGGTTGAGATGCAATGAATATTGTATACACCTTTTACATCTCCACAGGCATTCACTAGGGAGAATAATTCCCACATTGGGAAAGGGACTTTCTTCTGCAAAGCAACAGAATGCATGAAAAGGAATTGTTATTACTACTAATAATGGAGAAAAGGCTAAACAGGATGAATACTCGTACAGTGGTAAGGCAAGCAAAAATAACAACAGCTTGAAGAAATTTCTGGCCAACTCTGTAGTTCATGTTGTTCCTGTGATCTGGAGAGATTGCTTATAGGAGAATCTCTCTAAATTAAAATGCAGAGAGCCAAGATGTTAATCTTCCTGGAACTGCTCCACTGACAAGGAAAGTCTGGCCCTGTGGACTCATCAAGTGTTTGTCTCCAGCTGAGCTTCATTTCATAGCGCAGTAATGTGCCCACAGCCCCCTAACAGTTACTTTGGTAACAATGTATAATGGCTTCATTTAAGTTCTACTCATAGTCAAGTGTCACTAGAGTACGTCAGCACCTGTGGCATCTCGGGTCCTTTATTTCACACACAATGAACACTCCTGTTTCATTCAGTGGTGTTTTTAAAAGGAGAGCCAGGTGAGAGGAAGGGAATGGAGGGGATTTACACTCTGTGAAGGTCAGCTCAGGTCAAGGCTGCAGAAGCACACTGTCAATTATACCGACAAGGACTTCTGAGTGCTCTCTTAAGAGCTAAACTGCACTTAGGGAACAATTTTGGCAGGTTGTGTGAGACACTGTCAGAGTCAAAAACAGGTTTGACTTTCCCTAAGGTGTGAAAACATCCTACACCTGACCTCATGACATTATCATCAAGACTGAAGGATCCTGACAGCAGAAATCTTACCTTCTGTTTTCTCTCTTTAGCTGATATACTTCTTATTTTAGATAAAAGTACAACTGTTAATGTGCGTTCCCTCAGCATGAATATTTAGCACAATTCTCATTGATCTCTCATACAGATTTTTTTTCTCTCCATGCTGTTTAACATCTCAGGCACCAAACACAACACTGATTTATTCAACACAACAAGCACATCTAAAATGTGCTGTGATCTCAGACTTCCCCCTGAATAATGCACAGAGAGGCAGCATACTGCATTTTACTGTAGAAAAGGACAAAGATTTTGAAAACGTGGATGTTTAGAATTTGGGTTTTTTTCAATGCACATCGCATACTACAACACTGGCATATCAAGCCAAGGGTTGATTGGCTCATGTTGAAGCAGATCAGTGCCTTTAATCTGTGGGGAGTTAGGATCCCACACTCCACACTGTTTCCTAAAGTGGAAATGGTGCAGTCTGGTCTCAGTGCACCATTTTGTCTTTAATGGGAGACTTAGGACCAATCAATCATCTGTTAAAAGCTGAGAATGATGTGGATGAACTGACCTATAAGGTGACAGCGAAAAATCAATTCTGTGTTTAATGCACACTCAGAAAGAAAGGCGGACATAAAGTTTGCCAAACAAACAAAGAAAACAAAAAAAATAATGCAATATCTTCCTGAAAGGCCTCAATAAGTGTAAAACAAAGACAAGATTGTGAATAATCAAAATCAATATATTACAACATAGAACTTTACCATTAAATAGTAAATGTTTCAATTCAATTACACAAATAGAAGTAACTAACAACAAGTTTCCTAGGAGATATCAGCTATGCTACACAGTGCTCTTTATTGCCACACACACAATAAACTATAACTGTGTCACTTACAGGCCATACATGTATTTACTAAGGTTATTTACAGCAGAAGAACCCCACTTTGACAAAGTCCTTTACTGCCACTTTTATTTTGTTTTATGGCACTTGATATATGGTTGTTGCATGGCGCACTTTATGAGAAAAATCACACAATATACTGGAACACAGACCTTGGCGAACAGCATGAAATGTATATAGCTCTTGCCAAGGTTCTCTGTAAAATACCATTACATCTTGATGATTTTAGGTAATAAGAAACACATTAAAGGATGCAAGTTGTTTGAATGAATGCCTGGAGCCACATTTAATGCACTAATGTTCTCTCCTTCAGTTGTGCAATAAGCTACACTGTCGATAATCATTAACACATTACAGTTCACAAGCCATGTCATTGTCATCAATACTATTACCATAAAACAGCAAAACTGAACTGACATTTGCAGTGGCCCCCCCTTTGTCTGTATCTGGTGGTTTTGATGCTCACAATTACAGCAGGTAAAAGTTTGAAAAGTAAACAGCTGATATTCATTTAAACATGACTTCTGGGTGAAAAGGAAACATGACATATGTATACTCAGAAGAACTAGATTTCATGTGTGCTCACGGCACATGGGGAATGGACTATACAGACTACAGTTGCAAAAAGTGCTCATGTAAAGTGTGTTCAGTCACTCTACAATACGTAAACTTGTCAACCTTTGCACCATTAGTTTGTTATCTACTTCCTCTTACATGTGAACTCGAAGCAAATCGAGGGCACTGCGTCATGCTGGTTAAGTGTCTTCAGTCTGCTCCCTCTGGACAGCTATTGTGAGGTTTATAACTTTAAATGTCAACCTTGCTTTTGCACGCAATGAAGCAAGAAAAGCCCCAAAGGATGACACAATGAGGGCTGAAGAGGCCCCAGTAGTTTCTTTGTCTTCACCAAATATCTCGGTTTTAAGTATTAATGCTAATAGATCCATTACTCAAGATTGACCCCTTGGTGACCTCTGTGCTGACAGTGGAGAGCGGGACGCTCTCGTACCTCTCTGCCACCCCCCAGCAGCGACAACGCAACAGGGTGCTCTTGAGTTGTTTCTGGAAATTGCTGTTAAGGAAACCATAGATGATGGGGTTGACGCATGTAGACGCCATGGCTGTGAGGTGACAGAATGAGAAGATGATGTCATGGCTACAAGATGGGATGGCCTCGTGGTTCCAGTCAAACACTGTGTTGAAGACATTGAGTGGGAGCCAGGAGAGGGCGAACGCCACCACTATGGCAATTAACATGACGTTGATCCTTGTGGAGCCCTTGTTTTTCTTTTGCGTGGTGTTCCTTCCGCGCTCCACCATGTCCTTCCTCCTCCTGAGACGCAGGTAGATGTGCAGGTAACAGACCATGATGAGGAAGAGGGGAAGGAAGTACTGGAAGATGAGCAGAGAGGTGGTGTAAGCTTGACGCTCTTGAACCGTTGGCCACCGCTCCATACAGACGAGGTGGTCATTGACTGGGAGAGGGATGCTAAGGTTCTGGAAAGGCAAGGTAAGTACACTGTATGAGAGGAAAGGCACCGAGATTAAGCAGGCCAGGATCCAGGTGACGGCCACAGCCAAGTAGGACTGGCTCACCATTGGCTTCCATCCAGTGGGGTGGACAATGAGCTGGTAGCGTTCCATGGCAATGAGGACAAGGGAAAAGATGGAAACCGTAACTGATATACACTGGATGAAGGGTGTTAGCTTACAGAGGGCCTCTCCTAGGATCCAGTGGTCCATCAGCGTGTAGATAATGGTAACTGGCAGGCAGACAATGCACATGAGGATGTCGGAGAAGGACAGGTTGGCGATGAGGACGTTGGTGACGTTGCGCATCTCCTTGTGTCGTGTGATGACAAACACCAGACAAGAGTTCCCAATGAGACCCACTGCCATGACTGTGCTGTAAGCTACGATGAGAAAAGTGGTTCCACTCACTGAGAGTGAGCAGTCCTCCGTGAAATCCCATGGGATCTCTTTCCACAAGGCTTGGTTGTGATTGGTGTTGTGCTGCAGCTCCATTATGTTTTTTTTTTCTTGGGTTCACTTCAAAGGAGAGTGTCTAATTGAACTAATTTGCTGTGTCACACCTGCTGTAATTACTTCATGAATAATATTTGCATTTTTTGAGAGTTTTTTTTGAGTTTTCCCTTTTTCTTAATCTTTGGCCGTCTTTACAGCAGTCTTCGTTTGCTGCCTAAAGGGGATAAAAAAAAAAGAAAAGAAGTAAGTGAATCCGAGTTATGAAAAGTTTATTTTTAAAGTTATGAATCCTTAAGATATAACAAAGTTGGCTTATCACTCAAATTGAAATGTATCCCACGTAAAAACTGTAGCATAGAAAGAAATTGACCCTCACTTTTTGAAAAATATTCATTTCATCATTAGTCCTTTTAAATGTGGTAGAAATGGATTCTCTTGCTTCAGGACAGGTTTTTAAATTCACAGCTTTACTGGATGTAATCCACAAGTGTCTTTCCGGTACTGACATGCATTAAATGGTCTAGTTTCACCTTTGGAAACACTGGCAGATGGATTCAATATTACAAAAACAAAGATTTATGAAGGGAATCATTAATGTGGGTATGCAAATATCAAGAGGCTATTTCTATTCCTCCGGTACTGGCTATAAGAATAAATGATGTGCTGATGGCATATCATCAAGAAAACGGCACAGATCCAGATTTTGTTGCATCGCTATAATGGCATGCTGATTTAAATTTCCATCACAATAATGATGATAATGACTGTTCCTTCAGAGACAATCATCCCTTCTCAATGTTTTCTCCCCTTTTAATAGTCAGAATTTATTCTGCTTTTGTCCATAAAGGAACAGACACCTCTCATTGTTACTGAACATTCACAATAGCTTCCCGGATTCTAAAGCACATGTGGTCCCTACAATCTCCAACAAATTAATGTACTGGAAAACAGAGCCGCAACACAATTTCATTACATCAAGAACAGAACAGAGAATAGTGTGTGTGGATGTGTGCATGCATATGTGCATATTTATGTATGTAACGAGATGCTTTGCCCACAGCTAATTCCTCCAGCTACGTAAACAGAAGGAAATCTACAAGATTTAAAGGATTTATCATTTTTAATTGAGGGCTCCTTCATGATGATAAATGCTGACAGGTAGAACATTAATTGCTTGTGTCCGTCTGTATTATGAGCAGTAATGTCCTATTACAATGTGCTGTTTCATCTGTGGCAATTACAAACAAAGCCAGATTATTCATAACAGAAGTCAACATTTATATCTGAAGCTAAATATGATAGAACTACTTGAATTACTTGGTGGTGCACAGTGTTCTCTGTTCAGACAACTTCTGGATAATTCAACTCATCCAACATCTCAAATTGACTGATGTGGCTGAATTTCTGGATATGTTGCTTGGGTATCATACCCATCTTGCAGCTTTGATGATGATTATTTATGGCAGAATTTAGACACTTAAAGTGATGCATTGCTTTGTGTTGAGAAGCTGTCTGATCTGCTGTTGTGATGCACAGTCCAAGCAATGGAATAACAAAATGCATCAATGTAATTATTCAAACATGAGATTACAGCCTTGATCTGTGAATTATACAGATTATTTACAGATTTTAAAAGTTAAAGACCTACAAAAAAAAGAAATCATGTGTAAAGACACTGAAGATCAGACAAAGAAATCATAGCTAGTGGTGAATTATACATTCATTTTTTTAAATTATTTTTTTTACAATTACCGAACATCAACTCACTTCAGTCACCTCACTACACCAACTGACACCAAAGCAAATCCTACCAAAAAACAAAAAATGCTTAAAGACAGTGTTTTAAAGTGGTGTGTGTATCCTACCCGATCACTGCAGCTGTCCTGGATGCACTGTCTGTCTGCCTCTCTGTCTGCAGCTGTGTTTCTTCTCGCAATGAACCGGACTTTCTCAGCTCCGGACAGGTAGTAGAGCCTCTTCTGTCCTCCTGTGTGCCGCCGTGTGTGCTCCCTGCTCTCCTGTCCGGGGGAGACCCATCACAAACATCCACCTGAACGTCCACTGAACAGCGCCAGTTGCACTTTTAGCATCTCATAAGGAGAGCAGTCTGTCCAGTAGCAAGTGAGAAAGAAACTGTAGAATAGCTGCTACAGACTGACAGCACAGGAAGAGCGGTAAGGTTATTAAAAACTCATTAACGCACCTTAAAACCCAGTGGAGGAATATTAGGACGATTTTTTTTTCATTAAAGATTTGCCGCAATATGTCATGAAAATAAAATTAACCGACCATACAGGAAAACACAATTTCTTACTTTCAGATAATCCTCCACCCTCCAAAAAATAGTTATAGACTAGCTTGAAATGCTGTATTTTAATTAGCTACAAAATTAGCCATTGTTTCTTACCGAAATGTTCTTTCTTCTTGGACTTGGAGCAACGTTTTGCATCAGGTGAGACACAAACAGAGTTTTTGGTCGAGGAGGAGGTAGGAGGCGTCCTGCCAGGATCACTGATAGGAGCTCAGATATCTCTTAAAGCGACCTTATGCCTCAGACTCAGACAGGGATGTGATTGGGAACATGTTACATAATAAATTCCCTGCTCGCGTGCACGCATTCATGTACACGTGCGCGCGCGCAGGCACGCGCCCACACAGGGGCCAATGGGGAAATTGAGTTATTCGAAATTTGTACACATGGACTGCTTCACCCACCTGAAGCAATGTGTTGGTGAGAATCATTAGTGAGAAAACATTAGATAGATTCATTTGGTCTCTTGTAGAGGTGCACATGCTGAGTTTCATATATCCCAAATGAGAAATTGTTGTAATATCACTGTCATATAATATTGATATAGAGATATTTGATGTTATTATACTGTGATGTTTAAATTTCCTATAGGCGGCTTCATTTGCTCTCTGTAATGTTGAATTCTTCATTACATTGCTGTACACTGCCTATAAATCATGCATGTTAAGTATATTATAGTACTATGTTAATTTTCCCATATGGGGTGACTTTTTAAAATGCCTGACATTACAACATTTTTTTTTAAAAATCTAGGCAGTTGGTGTGATGAGCTGTGGAGGATGAACAGAAACAATAGGCGAGAATGGCCTTGGTAGTCACTCTTTTTACTTCATTTAAATCCCTCAAAATCCACATCCTTAATAGATTCCCTTTCAGTGTGTAATGCAAGCTTATTCTCCTTAAAATTATTCTGTTCAAAAGATGTGGACTGTCAAATACATCTTGTGCACTTGTGACAACCATCTCCATCGTAGGATTGGTAGTCACACACTGTGGGGTTGGTTGTAATATGTTGTTTTAATGGGGAAAAATAAAAATCAATCTTAAAAATGAATTTGAAAACTTTAATTTCATGTTGAATGTTCATGAATATGACTATCAACCATGAGGAGAAAGCATCCACAATTGGGATTTTTTGCTACCATCAAAGCTAACTCCCACATATTGTTGTAGAGAAAAACTAAACTCTTGGTCTCTCCTCATACTTTTTAATGGTAATAATTGTTTTATTATAAACCATTATGTAAAGAAGAGAGGAACACTGAAAAGCTGGATATTTACATTTAGACATGAAAAACACTAAACATCCTCTCACCTCAATGTCAAGTGTTTTACTCCTGAAATAACCTTGTAGGTGACCTCTGACCCCAATTCTGAATTTTTTTTTTTTTTTTTTCAACAACACCCTCTAGGGAGCGACATCTAATGAATGTGACAACATCTAATGAATGTGACAACTAACCCCGTTCTCCCCTACTATTTAAAGACAGTGAATAGTCTAATTGAAGTTTCTACATCCTGAGAGTCTGAGTGCAAAACTCAGATGCTCATGATTGCTGAAGGAGAATCCAAGTGTCACTAACAGACGATATAAAGACATTACCTTGTATTGTTGAATATTTTTGTCACCCAGTACTCTACAATACAGCATGATGCACGAAGAATATATATTTTAAAAAAGCGAAATCATTTTCTGCTGCCAGCACTTAATGATGAATACTGATGGATAGTCTTACTGATGTACATCGATTGATTCTTGCATGAGGTCTGGCATAAAAGGCCATAAACTGACTTTTATGTGTCTTGTAAAGATCATTAAACTTGTCATTATGTGTCAAATGTCTCAGATTGATTACCCATACTGCAGTTCATATGCAAAACACTGCTGCTATGTTCTCCACATTTGCAACACACACGATCACGATTAAAAATCCGTGTCCAGATCCCTCCGACACCTAGAACTATTTTAAACCCGTTTTTTGCACCTCTCTTGCTTGTGCAACAGATTGTTAACTGCTTCTTCACATGATCCCCACACACTCCTGTTTCAAGTGGAGGCTGTTTGAGAGAACAGTAATAGCTGTTTGTCTGAGAGGCAGAACGGTGAAATGACTTGCCACCAACAACAACAGCTCTGTGGGTGTTTACTTGACACAGACATGGGTGTCAAGTCTCTCAAGACTATTAATCTATGCTCGTATTTTTTTCAGAGAATAGCAGGAATGCTGAAAAAAGCCAGATAAGTATAGTGTTGGATTGGATTTTACCCCCTAATGAGCAACTGATCAATATATTGAGACATGGAATGATTTGTTGTACTTCTCCTCTTGTGCAATCTTCACTACTGTCACTCACATTTTGATTTTTCTTTCAACATGCTGTTTTGATGGTAGGAGAGAAGAAAACATTTTTCTGAGTAAGTCTTAAATGTCTCGACAACTGAGCTCTATGGTGACATGAAATTGTTGTGTTTTTTTTTTTTTGACAGCGTGTCCACTAGTTTAATGTGATTGATAAATGACAAGTTGATGGGTTCAGAGTCATTCAACAAACTGGTGCTGAGCAGAGAAATTCGTGCAATCCAGAAAGAACAGATACCTCTCATGGAAAAGGGAACATGGTTTCTAAAACTAACATCACTGCCAGAGAGGCCATGTGCATAAACAAGCAGATGGATTTTGTTCCATTTTAGGTGATGAGGTAGAACAAGAACAGATAACAGGTTGAAAATATTTTCTGGAAACATTATCTTGCTGTCAGATGAAATGTTTGATTGCTCTTTGATCACGTCTTTTGTTCAGTACACTCTATCAATTGTTTAGACTCCCATCTTGTGTCCATTTAAACAATACATATTGTAACTTGATTCAAATTTATGGCCATATTTGGATTCAGAGAGAGACTCATATTACATAAGGCAGCGGTTGTAGAAGTGGTTCTTGTGGGAAAATTGTTAATAGTTTTATGCGTCACTGCCAGTGTAAATCAATAAAGTACTCTGCCCCAAACAATGAATTGTTCCCCTGCTGCAGCTCCCCATATCCATGTTTAATAGTATTTGGGTAGCGATCGTTCCTCTAAATTTTAAGTGCACAGCCTATTTTTGTGTGATCTATTTGTCTTGACAAAAACTCTCACTTTTAATATCTTTTGCTGTGCAGTGCAGTAGATTTTAACAGCATCCAGCCAGAACAAAGAAAAAAAATGAACTTCACAATAGTTCACATTTCTGTGGTTATGTTTTAAAAGAAAGAAAGTAAGGAGGATATATACTGTAAAGAAATACAACATAAAAGATACAGTAAATTTTGGCCATTGTGAAATATGATGGCAAGAATCTAAAAACAAATAGTATAACACTTCATGCTGCTGTGATGAAGGCTTTTATATTGTACATCCAAGCTGAAAAAGTTAGTCATGCCCTCTTTTGTGATTAAAACATAATCAGTTAGCTTATCTTAACACAAAGACTGCCTGGCTCTGTCATCACCGCGAGGCATCCAAGCAGAGCAGGCAAGGGACCACAGGAAGTTACTGCGTCTGGCCATGGATAAGTCAGGCACAAAACCTCACGTCTGTATCTATTAAAAAGAAATAATGTGGTAATTAGTGAACATTAGACGTGCTGTAATATGTAAATTATGTTACCTTTGGCAAGAGATAGCTGTTTGTTTCCAGTCTTTGTACTAAACTAAGCTAACTGGCTGCTGGCAGTAGTTTCATATAAGCTACAGTATGAGAGTGGTATCTTCTCTAATTCTCAGCAAGAAAGCAAATACGTGCACAAAATGTCAAACTGTTCTTTTAAGATATGGCAATAAGAAGCGTTAATAGGATTTGTTGAATTTTTTGCATATATAGCAAAAGGTATAATGTTCATTGAGGGCATCATATAGTGATGTCTGGTGTAAAGTGTCTGAGGATATAAGAAAGATAGATGGCAATGAGATCTTAAAAAGTAAAATAAACATATAAAATATGCCGGTCAAAAATATATTCCTCTCCCTGACATTATTACATTATTACCTTTTTACTTCTAAATATTCTGCCTGACTATAAACTCAGTGCTGTTAGTTCCTGACATAAAAGATAAAATAATGAAAGAAATTATATTACTACTATCAAAATAATAGTTTTAATATAATGGCCCAAAGATTCATGCAATAATAGTTAGTATTATCTGAATTATCATTAAAGCCTCCACTCAACAATGTGTTTTGCTTCTTGTTACTTCAATTGGATGTTTGAGCTTCATTATGCAGAATGATGTATGTGCAGAGTTTGTTTTCACATTCATCTGTTGCAAATGGAAAGTTTCTCTTTGCTCTCTTTAAACCTGAGTTTAAGGGGTGCACCTACTAGCATGATGTGTGACATCACAACCAGTTTGGAACCATTCATGGTCCAGTAACACAACGTAAACAAGTGTGATGTGGAAACTTGAAGCCTCCAGTGCATAAAAATGGAGAAGTGACTTTACAACAAAGTAGGAGACATCTTAAATGTGAATATTTATAGCTTCTGGATTTATCAACAGGGGAGAAGGAGTAGATGTGAGTTTAAGAATTTTTAAGGTAGCTGAACCAGAGATCTTAAAGCATGTCCAGAGGGATCTTCAGGTTGGGATGCTCTTACAGTGTGCAGAGTTGGAATATATTGGTTGTCATTTTAAAGGTGGCTTTATAAATAATTGCAATATAGCCTACTGTTTATTGACAGTGCTGCAAATTACACGTTCAGGGTGAGACATTTATATGTAAATTCTACATGTTACAGTAAAATGAGGTCAGGGTCTATCTGTTCAGGGATTATTGCATACCCTTGTATACTGCTCACCTACGGTGTATTAAAAGATCAATATGAAAAGATTCACAGTCATTAACAATGATGACCATGAGGACATAATTCTGTCCTGACATTTCATACTGCTAGTCACATATTCATTATAGCATAAATACTGTATCACCACATGTCAGGCAGTGATACCTTATGCATACATGTATGTGCAGATTACATAAGGTAGAGAACAGCATCATTGATAATATTTACATTTATTCATTGATACACTAATAAATCAATGCTGCATATACAGAGATCATTATCATTCAGAGATGTGGCAGCCCTGTTGAAAACGATGCTGACCAGTGATGTGTATCTGAATTTATGTGTAATTTTATGTGATGTATTTTGTGTGTGACATGATTAATGTGTGATATTTATGATGTGATATAGGCTGGTTGTTTTTTCTTTTTTGAAGGACAAGAGAAAGAAAAAAAAAAGAACAAATCAGAACCCAAATAATGTGAAAATCAATGGGCAACGTTATTTTGATCTGTACTCATACAAGCAGCAAAATTACCCCTGGTTTTTGAGGGCCTGAAAAGCTGACAGCTAACAATACAAAATCTGAATAAAGCTGGAGAATCCATCTTTTCAAATTTATAAGTCAATTAAAATCAAAAATTGACACAGTGAAAGCATATTGATCATGTGGCTCTTTTTTTCAGCTCCTCCCTCATTGCAACCCTAAATCCATACGCACTGGGTTCATGAAGCAACTCATTGAGCGAAGGACAATCTCCGCTGCAGAATTATAGCCTCTTACATGAACCAAGTTGAAGTGATCCTTGACACCATCACTGCAACACAGTCCTATAAATCCCCCGAGGCTTTAAATAACCCCAGCCAAGAACAAATGCCACAATGCCTCAGGTACTTGCACATGACAAACAGCCCCCATCAGTTGCACAGATCACATCTGACACAGAGCTCACCCTGATGCTCCTGTGTTTAAATGTGACTTTTGGGAGAAGCACACTTTGGTGAGTACTGAATATAAACACAATTTGTATACTGTAAAAAGGTTTTCCAGCATAGGCAACTGCACTGTACTTTCAGCAGTTCATATCTTCACTTGGACTTTGATTTACTGTAAGTTGTTTGTAAGTAGTACTGGCTATAATCAATATTGTTACATTGGACAGTGGATCAAATGATGTGTGTAATGTGAAAGAGGTTGCTCATAGTGAAGAACCCACAGAGAATTACTTAACTCTGTAGTTGTAGTTCCTTTGCTTTGCTTAGCATTTTGGCTTCTTTTTTTGGTTTTATGACCTGCTGCTCTTGTTTTCACCCACAACAGGCAGCTGTTTTCAGTGAAAAAGCTCAGACACACTATGCTACCTGCCCAGCACCAGACAGCAGACAGATAGAGTTAGTGACTAGCTGGTAAACTTAGAGGAGCATTTAGCAGCTGAAAAGCCACATATTCCCCTAAGGTGGTTGAGGCAAAATGGAACTGAACGGAAATGGAATACTGGACTTACATTCATCAAGTGGCCACAAAAAGAAATATTGCAACTTTATAGCTCATATATCTCAAATTATTCAGTTCAATTCAATTAAATTTTATTTATATAGCGCCAAATTAAAACAAAAGTTATCTCAGTGCACTTTTCACAAAGAGCAGGTCTGGACCGTACTCTTGAATTTACAGAGACCTCAAGTAGAACCGGGCTCTAGGTGGGCAGCCATCTGCCTTGACTGGTTGGGTTGAGAGAGAAAAAAGGAAGGAGCGGAAGAGGAGGGAGAGAGACACAGAGACAAATAATAACAACAATAATAACAATGATAATAATAGCAGAGATATGACTTGTAATAATAATAGTAATAATAGCAGGACATGGTGTGGAGGCAGGATCACATCACCATCCCCTCAGACTCTGGATTTTCTTTTGAGACGAGAAAGCACAAAAACTCCAGGAAAGAAGCCAAGTTTGTGACAAGCATTAAAAGTACATAAATGCATACAGATGGAGAGGAGGAGGAGAAGAGAGGAGCTCAGTGCATTATGGGAAGTCCCCCAGCAGTCTAGGCCTATAGCAGCATAACAGTTCTGGTCCAAGGCAAGCCTGGCAGGCCCTAAGCTTTATCAAAAAGGAAAGTTTTAAGCCTATTCTTAAACGTAGAGAGGGTGTCTGCCTACTGGACCAAATCTGGAAGATTGTTCTACAGGAGAGGAGTCTGATAATTATGCTTATAAATAGTATAAGCATAGTAGCCTATATATATATAGTATGATTATGATACAGTAGTCATTAAGTAGTTCAACTGTTTGGGAAATTCTCTTATTTATTTATTTTTTTGCTGACTCTTAAGAGTCAGAGTTAGATGAAAATGATACAGATACCATTCTTATATCTATCTGCTAATTATGAAACTACAGCCAGGAGCCCATTAACTTAGCCTAACATAAAACTAGCAACAGGGGGAAACAGCCAGTCTCGCTCTATCCAAAGGTAACAAAGTCTGCCATCCAGCAACACTAAAGCTCACTGATTGACGAATTCTATCTCATTTGTTTAACCTGTACAAGAACCAAAGAGTAAAAACACCACATTGTAGGTAACTAGGGTTATATGCCAGATGTCTTAACTTCCTGGAGTCTCAACTGTTTACCTGACAGGACATAGTGGCTAATAGAAATAATCCAGCAAAACCACAACATATTTGTATGTCAGACAAACAAAATATAATAGGTTAATGAGTGAGCCAGGGTAACTGTTTTTCCTCGTTTCCAGCATTTGTGCCAAACTTCTAAATGCCAAACTATAAAGTTAAACCCAGTATTGACACATCATTTCTCCACTTTCAATCCTAATATGTTTCCAAGTCACGATCGTTCTAGTTATGGACCATTAAGTCATGCCAAGTATGAGATGAAACAAAGCTAAGAAAATAAATTGATTTCACTTTTGGGACACAGTACCTTAAGAATAACATTTATTATAGTGATATGAACTGATTTGAAGTAGTGAAAAGAAAGGAGAGAGAGAAATAGACAGAGAGGGGCCTGAGATGGGGGTTTATTAAAACACAATTGCATTAGCAGAACGAAAGGTAGATTCAATCTAGTGTGCATTAGACCTGCTGACCTTCCTCCTTTAATTCATACAAATGTTCTGTATGTCCTTCCTGTTTTCTGAAACCACATAAGTATTCTACTCAGCTCCAGTCACATCTGTGTGAGGCACAGACAATTCTTTTTACTGTCTCGCTTTTCCCTCAGTGTTCCTCGGCGTCGGCATATGATTCAGAATTTACACTAACGTTGTCACAGTGAATAAGTCAGTGGATGTCACACCCCAAAATAGCCCACATCCCAATAGCAAGAGGTGGAAACTGAATTCAGAGGCAGCATAACGTGATAGCGGGAGGACAGCAAGTTGCTACTGATTCCCAGAAGCACTGTTCAATATGAGTCCAGATCCACTGACACATGGCAGATATGTCCAACCACCCACTCAGGTTAATGGCCACAGTTAAGCTATATCCCCGTTAAAATTTGTTCCACCATCAGTCCATTCTACTTGGCTTAATTGTAAGTGTTAGAGAGGACGACAGTTTCCAGGGTTACTGTACTTGGCTGTGATTCTGAAACACTTATGAAATCACACAGAAAATGCACACTGAATATGCTTTGATGAGCATGAATGTAAATTAATCATTTCATGTCGGTGTGAAGCCATGCAAAGACATAAAGCTATTTCCATTGCCTCTGATATTCCATTAGCAGTGTAGGCAAACTGTACATGACGCAGACCAAACCTTCCCTTTGAGAGCAGCTGTCAAAGCACAGTCCAGACGAGCTATCTGGTGCTATCAAGTCCCTGCTTGCTGTCTTGTATAATACTTTCCACTGGGAAATGCCATTTTTCTGTGATGTGTGAAAAAGAAAGAGATGGTCCACCCTCTGCCTTCCTCTACAAGAAGCCATTAAGCTGCTGTCCAGCCATTTACAATCTTTAAATAAGGGACAAGCAAGTGACCAGAAGAAAATAGATGATTTCACTTAACATATGCTTTGTTATTTGCCTAATAAACAATCCTTGTATCTTGTAGAACAGCACATACTGTAGGGAGGCTTAAATATTTCAGCACCATTAGTTTGTTTTCTCTAATTCCCCAGTGGGGCGTGGAAATGTCCCAACCTTTTCCAAAGATGACTCTGACCTCAGTGAAAGACACACCCGAGGAAGAATGAGACACCGCTTCAACTGACATGAGACTTGCTTTTAGTTAAACAATAATTGTCTATGTTTTTTCATGTAATTTTAATTACCCTGATTCCTGACTGAATACAGACTAAATACTGCATTTTTTCTGAGAATCACCCTGTGGAGTGCATTTGCAATTTGTCAGAAAATGATTCATAACCACAATGAAATATACTGAGACGTTCTGTCCAAATCCTGTGGCAGTGTAAGTGACCCCCCGCTGTTAATCATTTGAGGAGAATTATGTATCACCCAGTGGCTGCCATCTTACAGTAAACAGTACAGACGCTTGGCAGGCTTCATCAAACAGCAGTGCTGGAAGTTGTTGTGTTACAGGATTTTGGTGCAGAGGAAAATTGATTGCTCGCTTCACAATCACTGAGCAGCCACGGCAAAATTGCACCTGCCAGGGCCGCACCTCAGTCACTTTACAACCATCCATTCAACTTACGAATCACAGAGCCCGGAGTGTGTATAATACAGTGGACATAGTACATTTCACACCGCTCCTTTTCCTTAATGGACTGTCCAATTTTGAAATTTGAATTTCAATATTTACACATTATTTACTCCTGACTCTACTGTAAAAATGACTATTAATTGAAGTAAATATTTTAAACGGAGAGCCTGTTCGTTCACATCAAGTGTGCATGTAACATTGATAGTAAAGTCTTTTTTTGTGCCATAAGTTGTCAGTTAAGTCCTCCTGTGCTTCATGAGTAGTTGGCATGGAGACCATGTTGGATGTGATGTGGACAGAATAAATGGCACCACTGGAGCTCTGCTGTCCCAAACTAATCAGTCATATTGTCCTCTGGTCTGCCAGTTTCTTCCCTTATCAGATGTAGCATACAGGAGCCATGCTGTAGAGCATGACTGGTACACCCACTTTCTCCAACAACCTGCCACACCAGTCTATTCCATTTTAGAGCCTATTGTGTCCATAACACAGATAACCTTCTTTCCTACTCACAAACTCTCCGGATCAAAGGATGACAACAATGGCACTAAAGATGATTTCCTTCTGTAATCATTTGAGTAAAGGTCAACAATTCCCAGATCTGTGTAACAGGATGCTCACCCAGCTCAACGTCATTCAATTCTTGTTAACTGCTGTAGCCAACATCTCCATTTTTAAAGTCTGTTTGTAGTACTGTGTAGCTTGACAGTTAATTCTGTAAATGCAGCCCACTTTATTTTAATTTGTTTGTCATTTCTTCTTCCGACTCGTGGTGCGCCTGCTGCACAGCCTTTTCCTGATGAGAGGAGACAGTCCGCTGCTAATGTGCTGGAATGCTCTACTCTCAATAATAGCAAAACCAGGCTCTCTGTGACCTCCAGAAACAAAATCAGACAGCATGATTTCAGAGTTTCACCTTGACTGACGTCACAATAACAAGAGCACCAACACAATCCTATGAACTTAATTACTTATTGCATCCCTGTGATTATGTCAGTAATTGACAAATAATGTGTGAAAATTATTTAAAAACAATTAAAAATGGAAGTGTGAATCTGTGTGTGATTTTCACTGTTTAGAAGATTTGACACAAAAGCACATTAGCAGAATAGTAAGCAAATATCACAATAAAAATAAGTAATCAAGATCTGGTAAACCTGTCATACATACACCATTAATAGAAACTTGAAATCAAACAAAGGACAAATTAATAGATATCATTTTTAGCATTACTTCATGTCAGTGACTGATGAGTGATATATTGTATTTTTCCAGGTTATGTCTGTTGTCTTCTTAACAGTGTAGTAGTAGAATTCCTGTCAGTATATGTTTAATAGCCAAAAAGACGCTGTGGCTAGGGCTGCAACAAACAATTGCTTTCATTACTGATTCATCTGCAGATGATTTTCTCAGTTTATCAATTAATCATTTGATCCAGAAAATGGTGAAAAATTCCCACCACAATTTCCAGAAACCCAAAGTGATATCATCAAATTCCTTGTTTTATCCAACCAACTCTACAGAACCTAAAGATACTCAGCCTACTATGAAATAAGATAAAGAAAGGCAACAAATACTCACATTTGAAAGACTGGAAATAGAGAATGTCTGGCATTATTACTATTATCATTTACACAAACAGAATGTGTAAACAGTTGACAGATTAATTTTCTGTCTATGAATTAATTGATTATTCAGTCACTTGTTGCAGGTCTAGTGTGACATTGATCAAATTCGCAACAAAGACCTGATCTAGGAGAAACTACCCTTGGTGGAGTTACAGTATATATGCAGTCTATCAATGGTGTGCATGTTTGCTGTTCAGGGATCTGCAACGGCAGAAATAGTGGACCGTTTCTTCATGCAGATGACAGATGCAGCCAATGTGTCAGGGGGAAAAAACTTATGATTCGTCATTTGAAAAGGGCATTCTTACACCCAAGACAAAAAGCCAGGGGAGCCATCCCCTCTTTCAACTTTGCCTGTGCACTCTACAGGCAATGTATATTAGACTAGAAAATAAATCAAGTGATGGATTATTCCAACTGTGTTTTTGCAAGTGGAAAAATCTCTACTCTTCGTGTCAGGAAATGACATATGCAAATTGAAACCGCGGCAGAAGATGAATGAGATTGTAAAACCTAAGCAATATGGAAGCCTCAATTTTATAAAAAGAGCATCATGACTGGATGCCTTAGGAAATCTATCTGGCAGCTCATGCAGTTATCAAACAGTGGAAGATCAATCTGGAAAGTGTTTGATCAGATGGAGACCAAATATTTAAGGCATAAAAATGATAAATACAACAAACAGTTGGCGGGAATCATAAAAAATCATTTCAGAAATTTGGCATGAAAAATCTTCTTCTTATTATATTATTATGTGGTAATAATGATGTGTTATGTAACTGTATTATTTAAAGATAAAGTGTTATTTCTTGGTGCCAGTATGTGGTAGAAAAAGTAGCAACATCACATCGTACTCCATTCAGTAAAAATCCTTCATTTAAGGCTTAAGGTATGTATTTGTTGAAAATGTATTTAAGTATTTAAAGTTGTAATCATTAAAATTTCTGATCTCTTGTAGAAAGCCATGTCCCATCTAGCTATTTATGGACTAACTTGTAACTACATATGATGTGGAGAAGTAAAAAGAACAACATTCCCCCCTCAAAGGTAGTGGAATAGAAAAGTTATATTAAATGCAAAAAGCCAACTTAAGTAAAAAACCAGCAGACCATAGAGTAAAGTAATTGTACAGTGGGTTGCTTTCCATTTCTGGAGCAGGTGTACTGATGCAGTGACTGCACACAGAAACCCAATAGAAATGGCCTTACAGACATTTGAGTAGGGAACAGCGGCCTCTTGTGTTTGACAAAGAGAGTCACAGTATCTTAACATTTCTTTAACTAAAGGTTTATGGCATGCAAATTATCAGAAATTAATCAAAAGATAACATCACTGCCATGTGATTTTTACACACAATAAACATCAATTATTATTTTAAAAGACAAACCGAACCTGTTGTTATATCCCTGCTCAGTGGGACATATATTTCCGATTGGCTGGTGGGTGGGACAACACGACAACAATGACCAATAGTGTTTGAGCTGACCGCCTGATACCAAAAAGTAAACAGACGTTGTTTTGATATGTCAAAAATCAGACGATTCCTGTTAGTCTCTTCAAAAAAAGAGGGTTTGGTGTTATTTCGACCAAACAGTTGATAAAAACGGATTGTTTTTGACGAAGACTGAGACGTTTTCGCGTTGGTTTTGTCTTCCTTGTTACTGTCTAGCTAAATGTCTTGCGTTACATTTAGCTGCTAGCCTGCTGCTAGTTGATCTTAACGATTTAACTACATTAATATTAGCTGACGGTGTAGCTGCGCAGTAGCAGCTAATAGCAGGTCGACAGTAGGACGTGTGTGTAACTGTGTAGTTTCGTGTCTTTCTGACTGCTATGTGTATAAAGCGAAAGCGTTAACCGTGTTTATAACTTGCACCTATGCAGTGACATTTGAAGCAACCGTGACCACCCTTCTTTGACAAGCTGCTCCTCCTCCCCTTCCTGTTTGTGTTATTGCTCTGCATGTCGACAACAGTTGTTGCATCAGTCTTTTTCACAACTATGTGAGAAATACTTCGAATGATGTTAGTACCAGACAGATAAGAGTGATGAAGCCTGAACATCAGTGTCGTGCAATGGCTGAGGATGGAGAGGGAGGACGAGCTGGTTCCCCAGGCCGCCCAGGCCGACAGACCTACAGAAGTTCAGCCCATTCCCGCAGCCTGCTGGAGGGCCTGCTGGCTCTCAGACAAAGTGGTATCCTGTTTGATGTGGTGCTGCTGGTGGAGGGTCGACCCATCCAAGCTCACCGTATACTTCTGGCAGCCTCCTGCGATTACTTTAGGTAAAATTCACAGCAGGTCTCCTTGTTGTGTATGTGCTTTCACTTTCATTTGTATATCAGGTGTGTCGCAGGTTGAAATAAAATAGCAACGATAATAGTTACTATCATGGAGGCCTCACTTTTTAACTCATCTACATATGCCACTCAACATAAAACCAGGAAAATCAAGGAGGACATACTGTATATAGCAGTACTCATATTTGTAGCACTGACCATGACCAAATGAGCAGAGGCCTCCAGGCGACTAAATATATCCCCACTGACACAAGCTGATTTATTTTATTTCTGTCTCCATTTACACATACACATGTGCACAGTATACTCAGTGAGTGCAGGTGTGTGCAGCTCCGTGTCACAAGACACAGCCGCAACTTGGTGCAGTCTATTTTTTAACACAGTTTTTCTTGTTTTACACCATCGCCTACAGATTATCAATTGTGTCATATGATCTGTACTGGTAAGCACATTTCTGGCTTATATGTTTGTGTTTACTTCCATCATGACGTAAATGAACCTCTGAGCTTCTGTGGACAATATAAAGTAGGTCACAGATACAATCACTGATGTCCACACTCAACCGGAAGCATACTTAATGTAGAGGAGTGATACAGATGGATATATTAAATATGAAGTCAAGGATTAGGGCTGTATAAGGGTAGAGGAAGATCCTTCTGATGGGTGTTTCTGGTGCCTGGTAATAATGCTAAAAGTAGGTGGAAATAAGACACTAACATCATTTTACAGAAATGCTTTTGTGGTAAAGAATATGAACTGCACCTGCACGTGATGAGTATAACAACTGAAGCCCAGTGAATTCAACAAAAATTTGGTTGAAAGCATAGGACGGTTTTCTGATTGGCACTAAAAATCTCAGCAGGGGAAAATTTAAATTATTCTCCTCACCTTTTCACAATTCTTCTTGGCGTTCTGCTTATGTAGTATGCATCTTAGACCACCAGCTTGTCCCTAAATATAAAATATTCAGTTTAAAATGGTTTAAAATAAACATAAACCATTTTACAATGTGTTTCTGTTCTGTTCTCCACCAGGGGGATGTTTGCTGGAGGCCTTCGGGAGACACAGCAAAATGAGATCTCGATTCATGGAGTATCCCACATGGCCATGAAAAAAATACTTGACTACATCTACACATCAGAGATTGAGTTAGACCTTGAGTGTGTGCAGGAAGTCTTGATAGCTGCCACACTGGTGCAGGTGGGATGCTTCTTCTTCTTCTTCTTCTGCTGAATTATGTTTTTTTTAAAAAAATGAATTATCTTGGCTAATGTTTGCCCTTTTTTTGTTTTCAAGATTGAGAATGTCATCGGCTTCTGCTGTGATTTCCTCTTCTCCTGGCTGGATGAGAGCAACATTTTAGAGGTGCATCATCTCGCTGACCTCTACGGTCTTCAACAGCTGAATGACAGAGTGCACTCCTACATCTTAAGGAACATCCAGACTTTGTCTCGAGCAGACATGTACCGACAGCTTCCCCAAGACGACGTATTCAAAGCTCTGTGCAGTAACGAGCTTCAGGTGAACAGTGAGAACGAGGTGTACGAGGCGGCACTTTACTACCACTACAGTCCTGAGCAGGTGGAAACTGACCAGGTGTACTTGCAGGTCAGTCTGAAGGTGCGTCTGCATTTTTTACTCATCTCTCCAGCTCTGTCAGATACACACTATTGGGCAAGAAGGAAATCATTGTTATTCAGATGTATCTGCTTAATTTTACTCACATTTTGTCAAAGATTTACTTGACAGACTATTTTTTTTTTATCTTTCTGACCCCCAGGACAGTCTCAAGATGCTTGAAGCTGTGCGTTTCTGCCTGATTGAGAAACAAGTATTGCAGAAGTTGTATGGGAAACTGAACCAGTGTCCACTAAAGGATTCTGTGTCAGCTGCACTGCGTTACCATGAGCAGGAGATCTGGCAGCCCATCCTGCAGAGTCCTCTCACCCAGCCAAGATCCACCTTCCACTGTATCTTGGGCTTTGGGGGGATGTTCACCTCACGCACAGACCACGAGCACTTGTTTCAGGTGTACCACCCAAGCTGGAGGGAGTGGAGGACTCTCACTGCAGCTCACGCACCCCGAATGTCCAACCAGGGCATCGCCGTACTGAACAACTTTGTCTATCTTATCGGGGGAGACAAGAACACCAGTGGGTTTCTTGCAGAGACGCGCTGCTGGAGGTGAGATCCCATCAGAATGTTTATTCTTTTCAAATGGACACAAATCCGTTGACTGGTTCACATTCAGTTTAGGGCTGCAACTACCATTATTTTCGCTATAGTTTCATATTTTTTATTAATAAATTAAGTGTTTAGTCTATAAAATCTCAGAAAATAATGAAAAATATCTTCAAATACATTACGTAATGTATCAAAAAAGTTTTCTGCTCATTTTCTGACAACTGGTTGTTTGATTAATGGACTAATCGATTCAGCACTAATTCTGTTCCCCTGTTTGTATCACTTGGACCAACTAAAGTTAAAGTTGAGCAACCAGTCTCACCACAAGGACTATATAGTAGCTGTTCTGGAGCTTTCAAATATCACATGATCTTCATCAGCAGATTGAGTTTTCCCAGTCATGTAATTGTAGATATTGCAATTCCTGTTTTTCCTGAGTACTTTATGGACTTTCAGTTTCAGAGTTAATTTTTAACCTCCAGTTCATTCAGAACAGCTGTTCTGGAGCTTTCTGTCATGTCACATGATCTTGGGGGGGCTTTTCCATCTGCAGATAGAAAAGTGCTCAAGAAAAAAATGGAAATGTGAAAATCTACATTCCATGACACCTGGGAAAAGAGAACAGATACAAAATAGACCTTGTGGTGAAAAACACGAATATAAAGAATTAACTGACAGTTCTGTCGTGATAGCGTGCCCTCTGTTGCTTCCTCTGATTGAGCTCATGTTCCATTTGATTGCATCTGTACTTTACGCACACATTTTTAACACAGCTGACCGATAATTTGAAGAACATATTTCTTCTGCTGCTATGAGACTTGTCCGTTCGTTTGCAGATATGACCCTCGTCACAACAGCTGGAACACTATCCAGCCTCTCCAGCAGCAGCATGCTGACCATTGTGTTTGTGTGGTGGGCGGCCATATATATGCCATAGGAGGGCGAGACTACAGAACTGAGCTGGACTGTGTGGAGCGCTACGACCCACACACAAACATGTGGGAATTTGTGTCATCCCTCAAGAGAGAGGTATGAGAATAGATAGCTGAAAGATGGAAAAGGAGTTTGTGTAATACTGTTGTAGTCCACATGATGGTGCTACATACTCACCAGTGTTAATGGTGCTTTCCTGGTTCACGCCAGGTATTCTCTCTTTGCTTGAGTTTCCCTCTAATACTTGTCTAACCTTCTGTCTAGGTTTACGCCCATGCTGGAGCAGTGGTGGATGGGAAAATTTATATAACATGTGGGCGCAGAGGTATGGCGTACCTTAAAGAGACCTACTGTTTTGACCCTGCGGCCAATCACTGGACAGCATGTGCAGAGGGGCCAGTGGAGCGGGCGTGGCATGGCATGGCCGCTTTAAACGGGCGCGCTTATGTCATTGGGGGAAGTAATGATGAGCATGGATACCGGCGTGATGTCCTGAAGGTACAATGTCACAAGTCATGAGTGGTGTTCATGCTGCACACTGAAGGCTTTGTTTACACTGGTAAACAATGCATCCAACATCCTGCATACACTATAAAGGATGTCTTGTGCACTCCTGTTTTCCTACCATCATTTTTTAAGTTTCAAATGAAGTTTTCTTGCTTTTCTTTCAGTTTTTACTCCCGAAGATGACCTTACGTGTAACATAACATATTCCTTTCTGTGTGTTTTTTCCATTTGCTTTTCAAATGTGTTCAAACTTTTATGTCCCAAAGTTCTCCTTCCTCTTGACCTCCCCACACTCTCAGCTGTCTTATGAATTTAAATTGGAAAATGTTCCACAGTCTGTTGACTCAAACCTCATTTTACATGTTGATGAAGGCTTTTGTGCGGTAAAAAGCCCGCAGTTTTAATTAATCTAATTGACTTTTGTTCAAGACAGAGCGGCACCTTTTGACAGAGGTTATTACTGTCTGGATAGCGTTTTTTATGAGCTAGAGAGTAATTCACTTTCTCTCTTCTTTCTTTCAGGTGGCATGCTTTGACCCCACAGGAAACTCTTGGACTTTACTGAGCCCTCTCCCTGATGGACATGGGGAACCCGGCGTGGCTGTACTGGACAATCGCATCTACATACTGGGCGGACGCTCTCACAACAAAGGCGACAGGATGAAATATGTTCATGTGCTCAACACCGATACAGATGAGTGGGAGAATGAGACAGAGTTTAAGGAGCGTGTCTCCGGCCTGGCAGCATGCGTGGTGCTTATGCCTCCCGCTGTGATCGCACAGGCCAGGAGCTGGGAGCAACGCACCAAGGCTTCATGGGAAGAGGTGGACAACGACAACTCAGAGGACTCGAGCGAGGACTGATTTACAGAGATTGAACTGAATCTATAGTATGCGCACTGGAGACTGTCATGCACTTTTCTTATTCAGCATGTTGAATCTGAAGTACCTTAAGGATACTATCGTGGCAGTGGTTAAGGCAGCGTTGTGTCCTTCATGCATGTTGACCACTTTGAGTGCCTCTGAACCAAAGTGTCATTTAGGACATTTGTGCACTTTTTGTTACTTCTCAGATATCTCTTTAGATAATCACACTCCATCCATAAGTTATTTACCTGCTCAAATGTTAATGTTACTGTTTGTTGCTGATCCCTCATTATTTCCTGAGAGAACCTTTATATCCTCAAGTGAAATTAAGCAGTAAAGACTACTGGCTATGCAATATGGAGAACTCTCAGCTGCCCATAGTTGTTTTTTTAAAAATAGATCTTAGTTTTAGATTTGGTTATTACTGTATTACTGGCAGCTAGGGTTAGGGAGAGCATTCACCCTAATAAGTCAGTCAGCTAAAGTTTTATTCAGTTCTTGAGAATTAAAGACTACTTCACCAATCAGACGGTTACTGGTTAATGCCAGGAAGTGCATCAGAGATATCATCACCTCCACACTACTGAGTCATCAATTTTAACATTGTGCCTCATTTTTCTGGTTATATCCTGAACTTATATTGTGAATCCTTGCTTTTTATGTTTGTAAATGTCTTTTTTGGATGGAGAATAGCCTTTGGTTTTGTGCCTCAGATATCAGAATTTGTTTTGTTTTTTTTAAAAAAAAAAACAACAAAAAAAACATTGTTGAACTGATTTGTGTTCGTATATGAATGATGAGGCACTGGTGCTAAAGGTTGTAGACTTCAAATCACAACATGTTGCCATGTCTTTAAACGAATTAGCATCACGTCTTGATGTTTGTGTGATGAAAAGCAAACCATTATGGGATTTATTTTTTGGTGTGTGTGTTTTTGTTTTGTTGTTGTATCCTTTCATTTATCTATGACTCATACTGTGTAAGTTATTCCATGACAGGATCCAAAGAGCACAATGAAGATTAGTTTTAGAGTGTTTCTGCTCTATTTTGCTCTGCACTTCTGTTTGTTGTCCTCGTTCATGGTTACGCTGTTCAATATTGGCAGAGAAAAAGTTTAATGACTCCCGCTTCACTATGCATCCTTTATTTCTCTGTTGTAAAAAAAAATTCCAGGAACAAGTCTGTTTTTTGGATGTGCTTTTATTTTCCGTATGAGTTGTGTCATTAAAAAAAAATAAAAAATAGAAAAAAAGGTATCACGACACACTGTCACACAATACATGCAAATTTAGTATCCAATTCATGAGGTAAGTTTTCAAATTTAATAAAATTGGTGCTTTTGTCATGTGTGCACGTTAGTTGTGATTACAGAAATCTTCCATTGGAATATTTTCTTGAAAAGTGGAGGGTTTAGCAACCTAGGAGGAGTTTACTCTAAAATTAAAAACTAACATGGTGGTTTTATTTAGGCTGAGTCCAGTATGTTCAGACTTACTTAGTAGATTTAAATCTGACTATTTTTAGGCCAACAAAATAATCAAGGGATTCAGTATTTTTCCACCAAACTTTTATTTTATTTTATTCCTGGCAGCATGTTTGGGAGGGTCTGTAATTTCTAACTTTCCCAAAACGTTAATTGAGAAGATCTAATCTGGTTACAAGGAAAATATTCTGATTAGCAATTGTTGATATACTAAAAAGTAGACAAAACTTGCAAAATATAACAGCTGGCCAAATAAAGATATTTAGGCTATATTTTATTTGGGTCTGAGGGTGGGAGCTTTGACTTATGACCTCAGTATTCCTAAAATCCTGGTTACAGCCTTGGACGGTGCATCTTTACTGTTTTATGAAAGTTTACATTGCTGTTTTTTTTTTTTAGTTTAATTCAACACAATTCCACAAATATGATAGAAAATCTCTCATTTTAACTGCCACTACACTGACTACAGTGGTTACTGCCTCATTCCCTTTATTCCTCCCAGTCTCTAGTAGTTCCTCTCCATTTGGCCCTACACTCCATCAGCTTTATGAAGGTTGACTGCTGCTTTCCTCTCCTGAACCGTTTCATCTACATCTGTTACCTCCCGCCAGACCTAAGTGTGTGCCCCCCCCCCCCCCCTACTCTCTGTTTCACACTATTGTGCCAGCACGTTGTCTGCTGGAATCAGCTGACACCAACAGTGGACATCCAGGATCAACAAGCTGTTACGTTTATGTACCTATCTTTTGATTGTAAAGCTAGTGCCACCTGGGGGATACTTAAGACATATGTCATGCACTTAAACCTCGTCAGTGGCCTTTACAGTCATCTGAGTGCAGGTCGATCTGGTGCTCTTTGCTGGACCATTATCAGAGCAATTAAAAGGCCCAAATTACCCATTGATGTGGAGCTATGCAGATTAAACCCAGTGGAGTTGTCCATGTTTGTGTCAGGGGGATTTTACTAAGTGCTCTCTTTCATTCTTGTCCTTCTGTGTGGGAGAGGTCCACAGTCAGTTTGTCAGGAAACAAATCAATAGAAAACAAAGGAAGTCACCTGTGGATGGAGGTCTGGACTTAAAAAGGCTTCTTTTCACTGTGTGACATATTTGACCATCTTTAGAGCTGGTTGGCTGCTGCACCAGGTGACCCTCTGACATCACTCCATTTTTAATCACATTTTAGGCATTTACTGATGGCCATAACCAACATTACATACAGTTAGCAACAAATTTGGTATCAGCGTGTAAAAACTAAAATACACAATCCAACATTTTATTGTGTAATATCACCATTACATAATCTGGAGGTAACATTTATCCAATATTCTGAACCTTTATATTTAAATAAAGTCAAGAACACTGCATTTTGACATTTTGAGAAATGCTGTGACTGGTTATTATTTATGAAAAATATGACTTTTCGTTCCTCATTTGTTAACAGGTATTTAAAGGACAAGATCCATTGATCCAAGTATATTTTTGCAGTGATTCTATCCTAGCACATCACTTTAGATTCAGTACAAATATGTTGTTTGAATTCTACCACTGTCCTAATCACTTAATTTCCTCACTGTCCACTGATAAATGTTGCAGTCTCTTTCAAGTATGTCTGTATATAAAGGTTATATTAATTTAATTTCATAACCAGGATCTAATTTTCCTGTTCCTTATCTTCATGGGTCTAATTAAAATGCTGGCTTCTGAGTGACATCTCTATAATTTGAATTTGAATTTATCTATGATGTGATCTTCATCACACTGACCCGCGCACCCTGCCAAATCTCCCCTCTCTTCACTATTATTAAAATGAGTAAATGAAGTGTGTGAATCATACAGCTGAAGAAGTCTGTGGCAAAGGAAAAGGAGGTTTGATGTATTGGTTCAAGAAAATAATGAATTGCACTGGGTAGAATCAACACCAGGATTGTTCCTGAAGGAAGCCCCCCCCCCCCCCCCCCCCCCCCCCCCCACGGACTTTACAACAGTCATTAGCAGCTCATATCCACCCAGGGTGGAGGTGATGGGCTCAGTCTGTGTTTTTCAGTTGTGAAAAGGAGCCAACAGCCCCCCATTTTCATGCTTTTTAAGGCTCATTGAGATGGAGAACGAGAGTCGTGCAGTGCTTTATGATGCCAGTGGGTAAACCTCAGCAGGTGAGCCGGAGTCACAGTAATACAACGTCTTTAATGCATGCTGGGCCTGTCGAAACTACAGAGTGGTGCTCATTAGATCAACAAAGGGGAAGTACAAACAAACATGAGCAAAGGATGTGCTGCTTATCAGAGCTAGCCAGGTACACAGCATGCAGATGTGCACCCACAGACAAAGGCACTCAGTAAACTTGCTGAATGCTGAATTATATTGAAAAAGGAGAAACAAATTATAAGTAACTTTTAGGTTTTTATTTTCAGATCACATTACAATTGGAAGACAGAAATAAATTGCACACTTATGTTTTATGCTTTCTTTCTTTTTTCTTTTTTTTTTTTACAAAAATAATATATGCACTTGAAGATTGGATGAAATTCAAAATAAATAGACAATTCAACAATAACACAACTCAGCATGGTGTAGCACTTTAGATGCACTCGGTATAACTGGAGCATGAACCCTGCCAGTCTCAACAGAGGACAGCAACAGGCGGATTCAGTATTTCCGTACTTCTTTTCATCTTTCAGTTTTTCTATTCTTGTCGCAGGCCTCTGGCCCTCAGCCTTGTGTGGGCATGCATTCTCATAGCAGCCAGTATTGGATCTGCATTCTGGCAAGATGGTGTAGCAGCAGCATTGGTAAAGTCACTCTCAGTCAGTTAACACTGAAGATCCCCTCACCAGCAGGAATAAGAGAATAGTGGGTACTGGCTCCACTCAGCCACGTTGCCATGGTGATAGCCGTGGTGCACAGCTTGCGTGGTGTAGTCAGTGGTTAGGTGGTGGGGAGGGGGATACTGGGCAGGACCAGGGCCGCTCCACTGACCCAGGGGCTGCTCAGCGCTGTAGGGGCTGTAGATGTGGTGGCCGATCACCCCCGGCTTCCCGGCCTGGGCCATGGTCATGTTGAGCACCCCGGTATAGTCCTGTGGGCCGGGGAGGTGCTGGGGCCCACATGGAGAAGGGCCGATCTCATGGGTGCGGTGCTTTGACGAGTCATGATCAGGGACGGTGGCGACGTCAGGGACCCTGGACTCAAAGCTGCTGCGTCCTGATCCACTATTGGTGCTGCCGATGCTGGAGGAGGGAGAGGGCGACTTTCCATACTCATGGAACCTGACGAGTAAAATAAAGATGATCAGTTTTCTGTTTATCATGACAAGATGGTGTTTTTACATGTTACATAACTTTGCCAGTGTTCACCTGTAAGGCTGGTAGGATGCTGGAGCAGGAACCAGCTGCTCTGTGTTGTACATGTCTCTGGTGTCTGTCCCAGCAGGTGAGTCAGTCCTCACACTGTGCTCCCTCTCAGCAGCCCAGGGAGAGTAACGCTCTTCTTTGACTGTGTCGACCTCCTTCCTTTTCGGCAAGTCGCCTTCATCCCCGTCATAACCTTCATAGGATGACCGGCAGAAATCTGCGAATACACAAATCATCAGGTCAACTGAAAATCCCAGGACAGGATAGCAAAATCATCAAGAGGAAGAGAGTTTCTGAGTCTGTACCTGGTGGACTGTCCTCCTCAGAGTCCCTGTTCAACATGTCTGAGATCTTGGCTCGCTTCTCAAGGCAGGCTGGGTTCTTGTTTGCACGCCTAAAACAATATGACACACATTAGTTTCAGTTCAATCTATTGCAGAGAAATTTGTAGAAGAGCCTCTATTTTTCTGATTAAACAGCCAAACTGGCATTGTTGTAATCATCAATACTTACCTTTTTTTAGTTGTCCCTTCATCCCGGAAACCTTTTGCAAATGGGTTGTGATCAATCTTCAGTTTTGTTATCTGTAGGGGAACAAAAATTCTGTTAAAATCTCAGTAATGCCTGACGTCCTACTAGCAGTTTTCATTGGTTTGCAGAGACAGAAACTGACCTTGGTGTTCTGGTAAGCCGTGACTGCTGTGAAGGAAGTCTCAGGGAAAGTAAAGGTCTGGAAAACACTCCAGCGGACACTGAACAGGTCGTCTGCCTGGACGATGTGGAAGCGCGGGTGGTAGCGATGCATTGAGTGCAAAATGATCTGCAGATAAAAAGAGAAGGGTTGATGCTGAGTATTTTTTTATTTTGTGTCTGTTTTGAAGCAGTGTTTGACAGAGCAACCTTCATTTATTGCAGCTAAAGAATCATTTTTTTTAAAGTGTTACCACTTTCTTCAGTCAATTGTCTAACATCCTTCAAAAAGTAGCTTCTCATTCAAACATCTCTGAGTGCTCTTACTTACATGGCCATGTTGGTCAAGTGTGTTGTTGGTGAGCTTGAGCTTGAGGAAAGAGACGGACTGCTTCATCCAGTGGCTCCCTGGGGCCGGAGAGTCTGGGTGGAGGTAGGTCCTGCAGGGAGGCTGAGGCTCCGCTTTTCCCGCCACCTCCCATTTCTCTTTATTCCACTGTGGGAAGGAGACAGATAGTCAGGGCATCATTAAAGGCTAATCTGTCATACAGAGAGGTGATTTACAGAAGGGGCTTCATCTTCCCCTTCCCACAGTGAGAGGAGGACGACAGAGTGGAGAGTGACGGCTGGCTGGTACCACCCACAGAGATAGGGGGTAGTACAGTGGGCTCCCAGCAGGGGATAGAAAAACAGGAAGAGATAGCACCCTTTGATGTACCATGTCAGGAGGGGAGGGGGGAAGGGGGGTGGTGATAAACAAGGGGTGTCTCTGGTAACCACTGAGGGAGATCTATGGCCAAAGCCAAATGAAAGTCAAGGCTACTTTGTTGGAAAGTAAAAGGAATTATATCTTAGCTAAAAAAAAATCACTGAGATCAAGATAACACTCAGAAATCACTGTTGCTGTCTTACCTTATACCTGAAACCATCCTCTGGGACCATGTCGACCAGTAAAATGTACTTGGCACATGGAATAAGACTGGACAGATTCACTTTACAGTGTGGAAACATTCTCCTGGAAAACACAAAGTTGAACATGTGAAGGTGTTAGAAAAACAAGCAAACACAAAGAACAACAGGCACTAGTTTCCTTACATTTTGCTTTAAATATGACTTTTCTTTCGTCTTACCTGCCCGGTTTAGTGATGATCATCTCTGTTCCAATTTCATGAAAAGTCTTCCAGAGCTCAGGGTCCTCCAGAGTCATCCTGATGTTGCCCTGGAGATAGGCGTCGGAGCCAGCAGCCATGGAGGAGGGAGGAGGGCCACTGAAGTTGGCCTTCAAGTCTAGAAGAAAAAAAGATCGATCATAGCCGTGTTGTACTGAAAATCATATATTCTGTGGTAAAGACAAAGCAACTTAAGGCCAATCTGTGCAACATTTAAAATAGTAGATAGAAACGCTCAGGGTAAATCCAAAGTCAAAAAACATTTACCTCTGATGGACTGCATTCTTCAGATTCAGTAGCAGCACAGAAAGAGCTTGAGAATATTCATGCACAGAAGGCCAATAAGCAATCCAAATATCAGTGATATCCAAAGTGTTTGTTCAGCTCTGCTCTCCCTCCTTGCTCTCCTTCCTCTTGTGTAAAAAGAAATCCAGCCACTCAGGGAGTCAGAAGGTCATTCAGCCTTGTTGCACCAGATATTTCAGAGGTCTTCAGTCCTACTGGACGGGGTGACCGTGACTTTTAAGGGGATCCCTGGAGTGGGTGGGGTCAAGAGAGCCATTCCCAGGCTTTGAAGTGGCACAATGATGAGTCAGTGTCCCACTGTGATTGGAGGGCGCTGGAAATCAAAGAGACTTAACAGAGCCTTGATACCGTCCCCACAGGAAGGGGGATGGAGGAAATGCATCTTTATTAACTGCTAAGAGACTCTAAAACAAATATGGACGGACTTCCCTGCTGCAGATCAGGGCTCGCAGCGGCACCAGAACCTGTGTAAATATCATTCACACAGATTTAAGCACACACAAAAATACCATTTAGTGTGTTTGTGCAATGTGGTAAATGACCAGTGCATATCAGTTTAACAAAACTGATAGAAAAGCAGTGAAAGGTACATTTAAATGAGATAATCCAGTGTGTTTTGTGTCTACACTGGAGGGCTCCTTTTCACAAAAATAGCAGTATTTTCTAGGGTTTTCATAAAGTAGAATGAATATTCCCACACTTATCAATACACATATGCACAGTATTGATTTTAAATTACATACAATAAAACATTTCAAATGTTCTAATGTCAAAAATATGATCGTCTCTACACTTTTCTACTTTCTCCATCATAGAAATGACACAGTGGGTGGGAAACTCTGTGTAAACCCATAATGGTGTGATGATAACATGCACTCTCTTTCTGCAGGTAACTTTTACCTGGGGGGCATCCTCTGATGCTTGCAGGACTGCCAGCAGCAGCAGGGGGTTGTGTATTGGGGTGTCTAGACAGGCCCATGCTCTGATAGATAATCTCATTAGGCAAGTTTCCCTTGAAGGGGCTAGTTTCTGCATGTGGAGGATGCCTGTGTATAGGCTGGCAATTAACAGCCAGTTAGCACCACAAGCCCAAGTCAGCCTTGAATGGGACAGGAGGGACGGAGAATAAAGACCTGCCACAACAACCCGGCCGTCCTCCCACCATCCACATCCAGGCAAATCCATGGGTGTCATTCATAGGCCTGTCTCCGCCTGTATCATACCATGTTACCAAAGGCAAAACAAATGCTAAACACTGCGGACATTAGCATAGTGTAAGCAGAGTTCCCCTTCTTGTTTCCAATGGCATCAAAATTTGAATTGAGGTGATTTTCACGTCTCATTCAGCCTTTTTTCTAGCATAGACACACCACTTCCACTGACATTTCTCATTGTATTCTCATGTCTGCGTGCTGCATACAATGCCTTCTGTAAGCTCAGCTCTACAACACCCGTCCACAAAGGGATAGTTTGCTGCTTTTGTGACTGCATGGATAACAGCCTAGTTACCAGAACCGCATATAATATATAAGGTAGAATTTTAAGACCAGTGTGTGCAGCATAGAGGAGGTCCCGCGGTTTATAGGACAGCATGGCACTCTGTGGAATCAGCAGTTAAGGGTGCATAAGAGATGTTTACTGCTAGAAAGTCTTCCCTGTGAAAATATTGACCGGCTTGTTTAAGTGTCCTACGCTGAGTCGATGCAGAATAAAAAGGATAGTAATTCAGCTCGTAACGATGCACTTAAAGATGCAGAGAACTCTGTACAATTATTTTACAACTATTTTATGTTAAATGCCCTGATGCAGGGCTTTCCAACCACTCCCTCCCCCCTCTGTGGCACAACATTGGCCTTGAGGAGGCACAATGTGTTTTTATCTCCCTTATGTGAAACCAAGTGTTGTCGAGGAGTTATTAATCACAGGTTCAGTGTGGCTCTCCTCACTTAGCATTTAGCCAGCTCCTCAGGGGCCTGCACGGGAATCCCCCTGAAACTGCTTCAGGAGCAAAGAGGTCACACAGATTTTTTGAGTGTTTAGGAATAAGAAAGATAAAAATAAGAAGGAAATCAAGGGATTTTCGTGATAAATCCTTGGAGGACCCGTCGTCCAGCTCTGACAGCAGCGAGTGTGTCTGTGTCAGAGCTGAGGTGTACATTTCAGCAGCGGCAGTGTCAATCCCATTATGAGGTCTGGAGGTGACAGGTGTGACTGGTAAGGCCTCAGTACATGGCCTGAGGACAAAAGCCAATGAAAGGGAGCTCTGGCAGCCTGGGGGTGATTTGGACTGGATGATACATGAGGGTGGTCACCTGGAGAAGACTGATAGGGACTGCAAAACAAAAACATGGTGGATTCTGTTTTATTTATATAAACACAAATACCCACTGACAGATGTTTTCCAGGAGTAAATGATGGCAGAAATCCAATCGTAGAGCAGGACTGATCAGAGAAATCCTCAGTTGTGTTATACAGCTGATACATGCTGTTCACATTGAATCCCTACATCTAATGCTCAGAGCGACTGCGTCTCCTCACAGATCACCTTCAGCAGTGATGTTCCACCTCCCAGGTGTCAGTCTTTGGCCATTTGCTTTAACTGCACAGATCCCCCTTGTGCTCAACAGTTAACAGCTGCCAATATACAGCCAGGGCCTGAGGATCAGACGGCTCTCTAGCAGCCCAATAAAGAGCCCCCGGAGTGGACTGACGAGAAATCTCACACCTTTCGCTCACATTAGCCATGCAGCATGCCCTTTTGATGCTTAATTGGCCACTTTGAGGGGTTTGTAGAGATAGCAGCCTCGTGGCTGGAAATAACATGATGTCACAGGAGACCGAACAATTTTTTTTTTTTACACGGCAGGAGAAATGCCTTTACCTAACAACAGGTTTGTCATCATATCGTCAAGTTTATTTCATATGCTTTGTGATGTGATTAGATAGGATTCAAAACACCAAGTCTAATTGATGGCACAGTTGAGAATTTGAATCTAAAGGTCTGCATTCACCACTCATAGTGTATACTGCATTTTTCTCAACAGGAAGCCATAACACACAAGTAAGATTTTATCAGTTAGAGGCTAATTCTTCAATTCCCTTTAGCATTTTCCAGCACTTATGAAAAACAAACTTCTATATTGTGGTAAAAATATTTTAAAAAGGAGTAGGAGGAGAGTTTAAACATCCCTGTCCTAAATCAGCAGTGACCATGATGTCACATGCACCAACTAGGGGCCGGGTGAGCTCACATTTGGTCCACCAGATAAGAAAACAAACCTCAAATCTAGCTTGCCTGGCAAAGGGGCAAATGACAACTTCACAGCACTTCATAAGAAACTCCTGGAAGTTGCTAATGAAGACTAATGACTTCCCTCGTGTCGGAGACTTCACACCAGTGTGTACAAGCTCTTTGACCACAAAGTCAATGTGGTCAGCGGGGTGGTCTGCCGACAACAGGAGTTAGAAACTCCACTGTTCCAGAGGAAGCATGGTGACCAGAATAATATGCTTTCCCTCATGTTTACTCTAGATTTCACAGTTATTGAAAAGAGAGGTTGATTACACAAGTGCCCACCCTGTAATCAAATGTTTTTGGGTTGTTTATTAAGTGAGCCAGTGGGATTTTATCATTCTTCAACCATGACAGGAAATAGTTTATTTTTTGTTTGTTTTATTGGCAGCAGAAGTTAGAATTAAATATTAACCATTTAGTGAGCGGTGTGTTATTGGTGAAATTTGAATAACGAAGTTTCAGTCTTATAGGCCACACACACAAACACCAAACATAAACTTGATTGTCAGTGTTCACATGTTTCATGCCCGTGTGTGGCCATGACTGTGGTGACAGAAACTACTGTGGTGTGTTTTACTGAGTCACCATCACCTTCTTCTATGCAGAACACTTGAAGCATATGGATGTCCCAATTGCTGAAAATGTACGTGTATATTAATTTCTTTAAAAATAATATAAGACAACAGATAAATGAATATTCCGACCAATCCTCATTAGCTGGAATTTTACCCCTGTAAATTTACAACTAAGAAATGTAAAGTTCTGGACTCTGTCTTTTATAATGTGTGACAGTATGTAATGTTTTTATGCTGCTCTCTTTACCAGCTGTCTTTTGAAAAATGGATTTTCCATCTTTTCATTGAGACTTGTTTAAATAGAGGAAAATTAAATGGATTTAAAATAGATATTGATTTTGGTGGTACAGAAGTATTATCACACTTATTAAACATTAAATCAGTGAAATGAAAGGGAAATGCTTTGTAGAGAAAACATTTATTTTCCTGGTCCATAATAGGCTCAGACATAATAAACTTAATCATGTTGTGTGGATAAAGGCATAATTTTTCTGTTACTATAGAGTTTTTGTCTTCTGTAGTTGTGATACAGGGAGTCAAACTAGCAGTAACTCTTCAACTGTTATTAGGTGATGCTTTATGTTGTTAATGCATTAATAATACCTTAATAATAGTTGGTGTCCGCTTAAAGATCTGCTTTCCTAAAACATACATTTAACAATTGTACATTCCTATGGATGAATGAAACACAGCAACTGGTCATATTGTCTAACATGGATGATTAGGAGTTACATTAATGGAGAATGATGATTATTACTGTATCCATAAAGGCAAGTGATAATGTATATAAATAAGTGATAAAGACCAGAAAACATGACACATTAGAGGCTATCAGGTGTTGGAAAATGGAGTATACAGTAAAACTTAGACATGTTGTAAGATGTTTGTAATGTTGCTTGTGTTTGATATCGACAGAAAATTGTTGTGAAGTTTGATTTCTTGCATAAGCATTCATCGTATTTCCATAGGACTTATAATTTACTAAAATATTAGCAATTACAGATGGTGTTACCAAACTGGCCGCTCAGATACCATCAGGTTTTCCACTGAAATCCCAGGAGGAGCTCACACAGACTACAAACAAAGCCACCGTCTTATCTGATGCAGGGAACCCCTGTGGGAGGAAGTTTTATGCACATTTGGATATTTTAAGTAGCACACAGAACAGATACTGTATGTGTTTCTCAAATATATTTTTGGTTTGACATCTATAATGCATTCAGTCCATACATAGAGAACAGTTCCCCTCCAGCAGCATGAGCCGGGGGGGCCGGGTCGAGCAAAAGCCTTCAACCTGCTCACCTCTCAGCCACGGTACATTCCCAGAAGCTCAGTAGAACAATAGAAAACTATCTTACACCAAAAAAATAAACAAACATAAAGAAATAAAATACAAAACCGTTTTTCTTTTAATCAAGGGTGATAATTTACAATTATTCATTTGTTTCCTTTTTAAAAATTATTTTCAGACAGCTTTCAAGAAACATAATCAGTAAATATCTTTCTATTTATAGAAAACGATCTGTAAAAAAAACATTCTGTTGTCTTCCTCTGAGTTAAGCTAGAATTGTGACAAATTTACCAAAGTGGTTCTGATGGAAAGGCATCTATATTAGAAAGATTTCCTCTGCGTGCAATTCAATTCCACTGAATTCAGGATAGATCACGTCTGGGGATCGTCTTTCGTCCTCCCCCCCAGAGTTGCTTGGAATTGAAGTGAGCCTCACCTTTAATGTTTACACTCTCACACATGCACAACCCTCTCCAGCTTAATACTCAAACCATTAAAGCCAAACATATTGGAAAGATATTTGGATTATGATATGTACAAAAGCTAATTTCTAATAACCAAAACCCCTTTCCACATCATTCAGATCAGTGCTGGTGACAGGGCGTTTTCCTGTAAGAACTGTTCCTCAGAGCTACAAATGCACACAAAAGAAAAAAAAAATATATAGAACAAAATTTTTTACAAGAAATACAGTGAGTACAAAAATAGCACAAAGTGCCAAATGAATAACATCCCAAATATTAAGTGTAAACATTTCCAATCTGCTACAGGTTATGAGGCTGTTATCTCCACAGATAAACCTTGAATGCAGCCGATTGTCCTTATTTCATCTTTGTGTTCGTTAAAATATATCTTGTACCTATGCATGTGTACTGGAGATAAAATTCCAAAATTCATGCCAAAGTTCATGGTCAAAGTGAAGGACAGCAGGTACATGCTGATGAGCATCAGACTGAAGCACCTCAGATTAGCAAGTTCTCAAAACAAGGATTAAGCTGCATCTTGTAGATACAATTAGCACACAACATTTAAAAAAAAGATGCATAAACACAAGACTGGTTGGCTTTAAAGGCTACAAGCCTTTCTTGCCAGATCCAGTGTACAGTTTGGTGCATGAGAGCTCCATAAGCTGACGTGTGATATGCATAAATGGCACATTACAGACATGCTGTGACATCAAAGCCAACATCTGTCATATACACTCATCACTGCTGACAAGCAGAGCAACACAGTGACATGACAGCTGACAAGAATACTGCATTTTTTTCAGTTTGGGAGTGCTTTTTTAGAAAAAAAGAAAAAAAAAGAAAGACAATTTGTAATGCACGAAAGGGAACAATAGCATCAGCAAAGACAGCTGCAGTAATGCGGACCATTCCTTTTTTCTTTTTCTTTTTTTTAAGACAAGGGTACCGGATTTGGCAGAGTCAAGCCAAGTTATAACAAAAGGCCTGGTCTTGTTCAGTTTGAGCGTGCACACAAGGCCTTCAGAGGCTCAGATGTCCATGTAATCGTCCTCCTCGTCCGACTCACTCTCCAGAGAAGACTCCTGGCTGGACGTCTCCTGTACCTCGAGGGCCGGCTGGCTCAGAGTGTCCTTTTTGACTGTGGCTGCAGACTGAGACGACAGGATGACGTTCTGTACAGGAGCAGACAGAAGGGGTCACTGTTGAGTGTTGACTAGACTACAGTTGGGTGTAAAGTTATGTGTTGTATTCACAGAACTACACGTGTTCCTGTTGAGAGGCAAATTCATACCTTCAGTCTTTGTTTGGTTTCCTCTGAGATGCTGCCTTTGGGGGAGAGAAGTGTGGGTGTTGGAGGTGTTACTGTGATTTCTGGTGGGAACTTAGTAACGGTGGAAGGGATGAAAAGCTTTGGCATGTTGGGGGGGACACGGGAGCGGATTCGGCTGGGGTCTGGAAGCTTTGACTGCTCATTGCTGGCATACTGCTGCTGGTCTGAGAGAGAAAAATAACAACACATGAATAAATATTAAAACAAAAGTTCTGCTGGAATATCATTACTTGAATCTGTGACCTTTCGCTGTCACACCTCTGATTCAAAGGGTCTGACCTGAGCAAGGTTGTGCGGTGCTACATGTGGCAGTTTCCTCCTGGAACCAGCCTGCTGTGGATTCTTGGCCTTGGGATACTGTGGCGAGTTTCATCTGCTGACAAAGGTGCGACTCTTGCTGGCGATACAAGAGTCCCTCTGAGGGCTCTTCCCGCTCCTCTGTGAGCAAAAACAACACACCAACAAAAACATGTTACACCACACAACCAACTGATCCTCTTAATATCTGATGGAGTTCACAATATAATCAGATTGTCCATTGACAAAGACAATTGTAGCAATTACATCTTTTAAAAATTGGAATTTAGCCTTCTTTAGCTTTTAAATGAACACAATGACAAAACTGGTAGTTCAATGTTACCTTTTTGTATTATTACCTAATGAACTAAATACCAAATACTGCCTCTGCCAACCAGTCAAGTTGCAGTTTACATCCATGTCTGTCCACATGAATATAATATTTGTAGTGAAGACTTAAAAAGTTTCAAGTTTGACCTTTGACCACCAAAATCTAATCAGTTCATCCTCAAGTCCAAGTGAATGTTTGTGCCAAATTTGAAGAAATCTCCTCAAGGTGTTCCTGAGAAATCGTGTTCACAAGAATGGGACGGATAGAAGGACCTAAAAACATAATGCCTTCAGCGGCGGCTGTCACCACGGAGGCATAAAAACATGAGAACAAGAAATCAGAATTTGATTCCCAGTATTGCTGAAAGTATCTGACTTCTTTAATGTCAGGACCACTAAAAAACAAGAATTACCTGATCGCTTTACTGACTAGAGTCAGCTAATGCACTGTGACATTAATAACTAATGATAGAGTAAAGATTTCACTATTTTGATGTAACAAATACAATAAAACACAGAATGGGTTCAATTAACTCGCAAGTTGACTTACAATTTTCCGTTTGATGTGACCTTTTAAGATCCTTTATTAGATAATTATTTGTAATAATTACATGTGAACTAACAAAACATTCCCCCCACAGCTCAGACAGACTGAAATGAAAACAAAAATGATCTAATCTTTCAGGCTTCTCCTGTAATGTTTCCTAGGAAACCATTACATAATACACATTGGTGCAGTGTTGCCTGATGCAAACCCGTGTGTGTGTGTGGATGCAAATGTATGTGTATGCAAACACACTTTTGCATGTAGCTGCTGCACAGCTTTTAAAGGTCTTATTCCCTGAATAAGTTGAAGATGTTTTAATAAATCCAAATAAAGAGTTAACATCATTTTTCATACATGTAATCAGTGCCTACGTATGAAAAAGTGCTTGAAATTTCTTTTGTGTTTTGGATGACAAGGCCGACAGGTTTTGTCACATGACCTTTAATGAGTCCTGCTGAACTCGCTACTGTGTTGATGTAAAAGGTGATAGGATGGAGTGAAATAAAGCTCCCTCAGGTCTGCTGTGAGGCAGTTTTGCGGGTTTCCAATTAAGGACAAAAACAAGATGAACATTGCTGTGTTTCAGAAACCCGGCCTGACAGCTAATTAATTACAGGCTTGTGCTTTTGTTTTGAGGGGATTTTTCACTCACAAACTCCTTAATATAGATTTGGCTCAGAATGTCACAATAAATTTTAACCAAGAACCTAAAAAATTATTTGTTTGTCTAATAATAATAATAATCATATTTACATCTGTATTTTGGATTATATTTGCAGGGAGCAGATGATTATGAACTGATTTTGTCACATACATAATTCATTAAGAGTTAAAATAAAAAAAAGTTCAATCCACTACCAGAATCCCAGACACAAGTTTGTTACCTGCCATCATTCACAAATTGACGGAGAGGTCTTTAAATACTGGAACAAACAACAAACAACACAAATATGCTTTTGTATTATTTGCTGTGAGTGGATGGGAACCAAAAAAAACTGTTAATATATATGCTACATATTAACTCTTTAGTTATATATTTGTTGGCTTTTCTTCTCATGGTAATATCTCCTATAATCTTTTTGGGGTCATAGATCTCAAAAGCAACAACTGTGCAGATATCAAAGATGTAAAACTGAGGTTTCAGAGATAGCAGTAAAATAACTTTGACCTGATTTAGATGAAAATGGGTAAAAACGGTTGAACTATCCGTGTGAGAGCCAAATCTAACAGCTCCAGTCACTTAGTGCTTGCCTGAAAGCTGACGATATTGTCTCACTCAGTAGCCCCTTTTAAAGAACCACTGTGTAAGATTTAGTAGCAGACTCTGTAGAAGAGGACCCGCTCCATATGTAGAATGAATGAACACAACAACAATTCTTATTTTCATGGGATTATACACTAATGAAAACATACTTATGAATGTTATATTCTATTTCTGTCAATATTTCTGCTAAATCTTATATGCTGGTCCTTTTAACAGCTGTTAAGAAGACCACTCATTATGCCGGCTTTGCTTTTTTCTTTTCTTTTTTTTTTTTTTTTACACTGAACCAAACAAAGCTGGCACCCCGCCTGGGATTTTGGATAGCATGCCAGTGTTCAGGAATCAAGGGCGTGACGTGTAACACAACAGCATCAGTGTCTGGTGTTGACTGTCCCGCCATGCTGGCTGTCCCTTTTTTTTTTTTTTTTTTTAAAATGTCAATTCGGCAATGTGACTACTTCTTCTGCTGGCTTAATGGCGGACAGGCTGTATGAAAGGGGCTATGGTCTCCAGATGCTGTTTACTGCCCTCTAACAGCCTCAAACAAATAAAACGATTACAGAAACATTCTAGGAGTAATAAACTCTACTAACAAGAATGTAATAAGAAAACTGTTAAAATGGTTCAAATATTAAACCTTGCAGATAGATGAGTTGGTATTTTTATCCACCACTGTGTAAATGTCTCAGGCCAGCTAGAATATGAGGGTGAAAACACTGGAGGAATTTCATCTTTCAGTTTTCAACATGGGATAAACAGCTCATTTATTTAATATTCATTATGAGGGATCAGCAATAATTATGCCAAACCCCTCCAGAAGCTCACGCAGGCAGAAAATAAAGTCACATTCTGGAGGACAATGATCCTTAAAACTATTGTTTGGGGGACTGACAAAACCCAAAAGGCAAAATATAACCAGGCCAGAGTTTGCTGTTATGTAACAGATCTGTAGAAGTCCACAGGCGCCCCCTGCTGGTCAAGTGGGCTAAAGAAAGGCAGGATCTTTACAAACTGATTACAGCATTACAACTTCATTTCAACAAAAAAAAAAAAAAGAACATCTTACCTCTACAATCTTTCCAGCATCAGAGCGTACAATTACTGTTATTTACATGTGTGTTCACTAAATTGTGGAAAACACTAAACACTAGTGGTCCAATATGTTTGGGTGGAGGCCAATGTACCTGTGTGTGGCAGGAAGGGCATTCCTGCAGCAGGGTGGTTAGCTGCTCTTCTTTGCTGTGGCTGATCGTGGAAGCTTGAGGCTTGAGGTCTGGACAACTTGCTCAGGGGCTCATACACCACTTTGGCTTGGCCGTCCTGGGTGGACAGCGGGTGGCAGGCGGTGTGGCTGAGCAGGACCGGAGTTGGCAGGGAGGCGGGGAAGAAGATGTCTCTGTGCTCCTTGGTGTACTTAGGTGTGGTCGGAGCATCACCAGCAGACTGTAGGAGACAGAGGGAGAGCACAAGTCGTGAGGAGGTGGTCACTGACCTTGGAGATCCATCTGCAGCACTAATGCTCCCTTTGCTCAAGTAGACTGCTGAGACCCGTACATACTCTTCCCTGGAAAGAAAACTCCGTGCTGAACAAAACACAATGAGCCTCGGGCGATACCACTGCACTTTTCAAACAATACCACATCTGCATTATTAGTCTCGGCTCTTTCACGTAAGAAGTAATATCCTTTACAGAGTTGCGACGGCGTTCCCCCCTCAGTTTTAGAGACTTACTTGTGTGCTGGACTCTGTGTTGAGTGCCGGCGAGGAGCACAGCTCTACACCACACTCCATCCCTCTGTGCCACTTTCCTGGGTGTCCTTTAGAGGACCACTTACAAACACAAGAGCTGCACAAACAACCTGTTACAAAAGCCGCCCTGCTCCCACAGCCGCTGTCATGGCAACACAGAGGAGCAGTTAAAAGAAATGAATACACTTTCTCTAGTTTTTCATTTTAAAATGGATGGAAAGTTGGAGGAAAAAAACGCCTTTCTAAGACTGAAGATGCACTTCCTTTGGTTATATGTATGAAGAAATATTGAATTTTATATCCAGTGAAAGTCTCCACAGAATTGTATTGTAGACCAAAAAAAAAGTAGATTTGGCTTTGTATTTGCCACACAGAGAAAGGTACATTTGATTATTAATTTAAAAATTTTTTTCCCAAGCTTTCAAAGCCTTGAGGAAATATCCAGGGCCTCTACTGTCATGACGAGACGGCTCTGACAGATACATTATGTTAGCACAAGATAATTTGGCAATGACAGAGCTCTCATACTATTTTCTCAGGCTCTCTGCTGGGAGCTGAAGTCAAATTGTGCTCTGATTCAGAGCCGTGTATGATCAAGCTCCCTATGGGTTTCACACTGCAGAGCGAAGGCAAATCAAACAAACAGAGTAGCCTTCCAAAACCTTAGACAGCAAGAGATCCTTCAGCCCAACACAGAGCAGCACAGCAGCCTCAAGCATGCACCAGCTCCGAGGCCAGCTCTGATGATTCATATCTCATGAATTAAACATTGCCAACAAAGACACCAACAAGTCAGCTGAACCCTATGCATTAGAGAAACACAGTACCTGAGAAAATTGCAGCACACGACATGCAGCGCAGCCTGCGGATTCCTCGGGTGTTCGGTGTGGGACGCAAGTGGGCTGCTGGCAGCCAAACTGAGGTCCGACTATTTGAACTGAAAGATGGTTCTTTGCAATTATCGAGATTGGGCTTTAAATCAGATTAGATGTCGCATACAGGTTTGGTCATCTTTCCAACACAATTGAAAGGCTGGCCAACCAAACATTTTAATTAAATTGCCTGCCCAAATGGGACTGACAGTCACTGGAGCTCCTTTATGAAGCAGATGTCCATATTCTTTGATAAATGAAGCCTCAATATTCTTCAAAGCCAGCTGATAAACAGGGAGCAGCACTGGAGTAATAACATGAAGTACCTCTATAAAGTCTCATTGAAAAGCTACACCATCTAACCAGGAAGATTATTAAAATGTATCAAACATTGATTGCGTGACAGTAACAAGGAGCACATGTCATTCAACCATGACATGCTTTCCTGATAAGACATCAAACACTAACTCAGAACTCAACACTGCCAATTTCTCCAGCTCAGCACTAAAAAGGGGCAGATCTCACACTACACTTGTGGAGGCTTGAAAGAACGTGTATAAGAAAACGGGCAAGAATTTCTCATGTCTTTGAGCCCAGAACTCCGAGGTGCCCACTCACATTTCTGACTCACACTACATACAAGCGCAACCCAACGCAAACCACGACATGAGCAAGTGGCACAATAATTACACATGACCAGCTGTTAGATTAGACTGCAGAACAAGCCTGTGTGCAGAAGCGCACTATCTTATTAGTATTATGAGCATACGAGAACACGCAGAGATAATTATCATAATATCTCACAAGTCAGCAATCATGACATGTATCCCTGATACTAGTCAGCTCCAGATATGTGATGTTTAAAAATCTATTAGCCACCAATTAAGAAACAAATTAAACAAATGATCATAATTATTGAAATCTAAAAAAGGTTTTTTTATTTTGATGAGTTTGAAGTTGCCATTTTGAAACTGTAACTTATTGGATTTTCATTTCTTTTTGTTTCACTGCAGATTATTTGTTTGGATTGGTGTGTCAATAGTAAAGCGGTTTTTTCCTGAATCTGTTCTGGTATTGAGTTCCTGAGGCAGAAGAAAATCTGCTTGAAATTTACTTAATTTTAAATTATGATTGCATGTAAATTAAAAGCAATTTAATATAATGTACACCAATTTAGAAACCAGCAGGTAAAATCATAGTGCTGATAGAAAGTGCATTTAAATATTTATCCATGTACACATAAGTACACAAGGACTGGAAAATGATCGACAGTGCCCACATAGCTGGTTCAGTAAAATAATGTTCTAATTGCTTCCAGGTTTCAGTCCACATTTTCACACATTTGAGAAAAGTAGCTTTTAGCTCTGTCTAAATGCATTCTTGTGCTTCTTGTGCTCTATGTGTTTATGTGTGAAAATTAGACACAATGAATGAAAAAAAAAACAACAACAAAAAAAAACCCAACACAAAAAACAAAACGAACAAAGGCAACAGAAGAGTCATGCATAGAATAACATGATATGATCACTGAACTGGAAAAAACAGATTCATTTTGCCCACAGCTACTTTTCATGAGCCTGAGGTTCGGAGAACATCACCGTGACAACAGGATGTGGGCAGAGAGACCCTTGATGACTGTGTGGGCAGGGGGAGGGATGAGAGGAAAGGGGAGTCACAGACACAGGATGAGGCAGAGCGACTAATGATTGGATGAGGAATATGGGTAGTAAAGACAAAGCTGCTGCTGCGGTGATCGCTGGTTGAGGACTAACTCCTTTAGTTTAGAACGTTTAGTTTTTATTAATACAACTATACATATTTGTTTAATGATTTCAGTATCTGTAATTTTCTGTTAAAATCACACACACATTTACAGTATGCAAGTGCAAATCAGCAGCACGCATACCAACGCTCAACTGAAACCGGTGACAAGTTTGGCAACTGCTAAGTGAGGCTGAAGGGATGACACGAAGCGTTCACACCACACTCTGGGCTATATTTAGTACTGGCAGGCTGGAGCAGGATAGACTTGAATAAGTCTGGGAATTACCAAGTTACTCAATAGTTTAGCACACAACACACAGATGCTGCATGTTAATTCAACACATATACAACAATGGAATATCTGTTTAAAAGGATATTATGAGCTATATAGCTGACAAATAAAATTTCAGATAGATGGATAATTTTTAGCTTGGCTAGTAAATTGCCATCTAAGAGATCGGACTTTAATCCTGAGGGTGTCAATTTAGTGCCAAGATGGGTGCAGATGATCAGAAATTGCCTGGTTAAACTTTTACCGACAGCAATCAAAAACATGATGTTGGTATGCTATTTTCATGACCGAATACATGTCAATATTTTCTGCATATTTGTTCTTAAGTGAAAAAAATATGGTTGCTCTGTGATTAACATCTTTTGAGTAAAGCCTTAAATCACAGAGGCATTACTATACAAAACCCCTGTAGTCAGTTGAGGAAGTTTTTTGCATGAACGTGGGCAAAACTGGAATAGATATAATGTGCATTTAGCTATCTGTATGAATGTACACTTCGGTATGAGCGACACGACACGGGAGGGAAATTGTAGAGGCGGGAGTCAGATGGCAGACGAGCATGCAGAGTTACTCTTGTTTTACCTGTCTTTGGGCAGAAGTGGCCAGCTGTATCTGACAGAACTTCACAGCTTGATCCAGAGCTACATCCTCATCAACCTGTGACAAGAGAACAAGGAGAACAAGGACATTAGGGCAGAGCAACCAACTGTATCCACACATGCTGGTGTTGTAACTTTCTCTTCCCCTTTCTATTCATTACTACTTGCATTACTGTGAATTCATCCTTGAATGCATGTAGATGCATATACAGTATACATATTCAGTATTTCTGAGGCCTGTAATGTTCATTTACACAGTTAAAAAAAACAAAAAAACAACAACAAATTATTAGACTTTCTGATTCTCTATCAGAGTCAGCAGGATTTCTTGTGAGATCCTCTAAATGGCTGACTGATCATAGTGCCAGTAAAGAGAGGCTCACATTAAGGTCCAGGACTGCTAGTGGATGTGTGGTGTGTGGGAGTTGGCAAGCTTAGCTACAGCACAACATCGTACACTTAGCGGTAATCTTGTTCACACAGCTGTTATGTTCCCTCCAGCAGCCTGTTGTACGCAGCGGTTCAGAGACCCCCAGAGGGAGGGATTTTTATAGCAGCCTCATTCTAGTTTTCAAATTGTGTCAACTTTTAAATGGACTGAGTCAAGCCTCAGTGTATCACAGAGGACAGCCTTCCACTTTCAATTCATGTCTAGTTTGCTGCGAACCTTCCTTGTCAAACCATAAACTCCTGATGAGTGATGAGTATTCACAGTATCTAAGGCTGGGTATCATTTAAAAATATTTAAATAATTATATTATAAAAATAATACCAGTACCCTTAAAATGATACTGATACCAGTAGAGTACTTCATTCAATACCTTTTTTTTCCCCTACTTCATTCGACACCCATCATGTGAATGGAAGCATTCAGTTGCATAAAATGCTACCACTCCTCTCCATCCAAATGATTTGAACATGAATGCATTTTGAAAGTGTTCAAATTATTGAAATATGTATTAAATAACTGTACAATGAAATATTATCACCAGAAACTATATGAGTTGTTGCTGTTGCGATTGTGGGCCGATCACATTGCATTAAATTGATGATTGCAGTGATTAGCTGCGAGCAAAACCATATAAAATATTCATTTTCTTCCATATCTGGGTACAAAAGGGATCAAATGCAGGTATCATTTGACTAGAGAAGTTTCAATACTAGTTGGTACTGGGTCAATTCCGTCAATACTTAAAAAGATAGAGTACTGATATCCACCCATAAAAGAATCACATCATGATTACTATCTGAATCAGGCAAATTTCAACAAGATCACATTTCTCTACAATGACACAATTCACTCAATGTGACAGGGAATACTGCATATTCAGTTGTATCTTTGTATTTTGAACTTAAATAACCTTTAACATAGTTTGATTTCCCCTATCATGAAAATAATTGGTGCTGGCTGTATAAGGCCTCAGATGGAGAAGCCTTGGGGAGGGTTTGGAGGACCGACATGACTTTTCAGAGATGGAGGAACAGCTACACTGTCATTAACAGACGTGTGTTTGATAGCAGCCGAGAGCTGTCATTTGAACACATTCTGAGGCAATGCTGAGGGCTGTGAAATGTGAAAGGGCTGCTGGCATGATGATGCATAGCTGAGCCTCTTTACGGGCAAAACTGAGCAGCCTTTATGCATTACTTGCCAAGTTGAAAATACTTTGATGAAAGGAAATGCTCTGTCTGTTTAGAACACACAATTTAGTGGGTCTTTGAATTTTGCCACCTTAGGGGTGAGCCAAAAGAAATGACTGAAATACACAGATGTACTGACAAAATATAAAGAAGAATGAATAAGATGATAGGTAGAGGTTTAAAGTACGACGACGTGCAGCTGTGCAATGCAACAGACCATAAAACCACAAAGCATCTGCAGTTTGTGCAAGTAGGTGCACAATCAGAAGATGCTTCTGGAAAATGTCCAAACATATTAATTATATAACTCATTTGGTGACAGGAAACATGTTGCTGCTGGTTCTGGCTACTCTCTTTTATGGGTGTGTCTGAGAAAACCATCTCTTCGCTATCTCTTAAAGAACACAGGCAAAATCTTAGCTGTAACTTAATGCCTAAAAAAAAAAAGAAAAAAAGAACAAAAGCTGCTGAAGTTGGCTTATCTCCTCTGATTTCTTCTTTCTCCTCCTCTACTGCCCTCCCACTCCAGCTACTGCTCTCTGGCATTACACAGCCAATGACATGGCAACTTCTCTTGGTGCCAACATTGATCTGCAGCTCAATATGGCTATATGAGCTGATGTGGGCTGCTCTGCAATGACACCATTAATGCCTGAGAAAGAACTAAGTTGGACTAACTCTCAAACACATTTGCTGTGGAGAAATACAGAGACACATCTTGCCTCTTTTACACATCCTTAGAGAAACTTAAAAAGCATTAAAGAATTTAATATAATATGCTAGCAGGACTTTACCAGCTTCTACTATGAAATATGGGTAGTCATACATTACTACACATTTTCAAAAACACACATATACACACACTTAACAGACCAAAGTCTGAATTTTTTTCAATAATCTTAATAACATTCCAGTTGGACTTTTACCTCAGTAACAGCACTGTGCCACAGTGAATTTTCATTTTTTGGCATCAGTTCCACAGCCATTACATTAGTGTTTCACCATTCAATAGGTTTTGTATGCTGGCTGACTTGGACACCAGATTTAGCCTCTGAGCCACTTTTAGCCACTTTGAAAATTTGCAGGAATGCAGTGAGATGCAACATTTTAGCCAATTAAAAAAAAAAACTAGCCACAAAGAATGAGCTACAGCAGTTTCTCTCCTCCTCTTGATGTCATGTGAAAAAAAGAAAAAAAAAAAAAAAATTCAAAATTCTTCTTGAAAATACTCAACAGGGCTACATTTAGAATCGGCAACCTGTTTCAGGAAGAATAATAGCAACAAGACCAAAGACACAGAGGTTGAATTTGGGTAAGCACACCGCATTTTATGAGCCGGATTTCTCGCTGTTTGAAAACAGAAAGAGGGAAAGTCCCTATTCTACAGTGGGTGTTTTTGTTACTAATTCAGTTAGAAGAGGGGTTTCCCAAGCCCAATTTATTTTGGGAGGGCTTATATAAAGCATGTATGACTTTGCAGAATATGAGAAATTCAAACAGAGCCTGTGTGTGCACAGCAGAAACATCTGCTTGTGAAGAGGTTTACCTGTTTTATGAGCATATACGTCTCTGACATGATCTTCTCAATGCGGCCCAGGTCGTAGGTCATGACTTTCTGGCCTTGCTGCCACACTCTGTACGCATCAAGCAAAAGGGTTTTTCCGGACTCCACATCCTCTAGAAGCTTCCTTTTTCTGTTGGGCCTTCGTAGTAAACCCTGATCAGTCCCACTGGTTGCCACAGCTACCTTGGTTGCTGAGGCTTGGAGCTGCTGCTGCCTTGAACTAATACTTAGCTCTTCCAGAGACAGCTCCGGTGTCCGGCAACTGTCAGTCACTTTCTGCTGGGGCTCCACGACACTCAGGGAGGTCTCAGTTTCTGTTTGGTTGCCCTGAGAATCTGTCGTCGTAGAGGGCCTTCTCCAGTGGCTAGTGTCCAGCTCCATGGGTTCCTCTGGCCCTGTTCTGTGCCCCTCACTCCCAGCGGCCTCCACCTTCGCAGGGTAGCTCTCTAGAACCTTACTACCTTTATCTGTAGATGGTGGGGTTTGGGTGAGTTGAGCCTGTGAGGCTTCCCTGGGCCCTGAGTCAGTTGCACACGCTCCCTCTGTGAGTTCAGGCTTCTTAGGCAACGCATGTTTACTGTCCTCTGAACTGGGCCTGTTGGATGCGTCTGTTGTGGTCATCTCCCCCATGGAGGGCGCAGGCGCTTTGGGAAGCTGCTCCGACACCTGAAAGAGAACAGAACCTGTCAAAACATGAAGTGGGTGCATGCCAGACGTCTAAAACGCTGAGTGGCTCTCGGATCTCAGTGTGTGTACAGCGAGGTGTGCTTCCTTACCCCTGTGAGACTGTTCAGATTATCCTCCAGGACTTTTACATTTAGGAAAAATGCTCTCTTGGCCAAAACCTGCCGATCAACATCCCGTAAATACTTCCTAGACGGAGGGAGAGAAAAGGAGGAGGAGAGATGTCAAGGAACAAATACATAATCCACAACAAAAACAACAGTACAACAGGAAGTTGGTTCTTACTTTCCCTGGTCAGGGGTTCTCTGCAGCATGAAAGAGACTTTCAGCAGAGTATCGTGATCCTTAAGCTGAGACAGCACCTCCAGCAAGAGGACAATGGATCGGTTCATATGAGATGCAAAACTTCCTGGGCGATCAATCTCATCTACTGGAATACGCCAGATGCCCTGGAGGTGAGAGGAGAATAAAATAAGAGGCAGAATCAGCAGTTGAGCATGACTACAAATAGTAAACAAAATGATTGTTTTCAAAATAGAATGGAAACTGTTGGTGTGGCCTTGACTTTTAGTTTAGCAGGATTTCAAAACAGTTGAGGTGCAAAACATTATTCAAAACTCAGCAAGAAGGTCGAATAGTGTCTATGAGGAGCAGCCTACATGTCACTGGTTGTGTTAATGGACATCAACAAACCAACAGGCTAATTTTGAATTTCTGAAAGTTTATATTTTTTATAAGCTGCTCTCAGCTGCGACTCCAGGTTTTCAAATGCTTGTGGAGTGTATGGCACACAGGAACAATTAACAAGGAGACATGGAAAAATTTAAAAAGGAAAGAAAACAGAGGAGAAAGCAAAGGAAATTAATGTGAAAACATGGCATTCAAAGAAGAAAGCCCTAATGAGGGGATGGAAAGGCTGCAGGAGAGTTCTTGCGGACTGGCTGGCCATGTAGGAGCAGGGGAGGGAGGGATGGGGAGTTTTCTCTCTGGGCACACATGATAGGAAGCCTCATTAGTGCTCAGTTTTGTCCACGCAATGCAACAGACCAGCAGACTGACTGCCAACAAACCCAGGCTTCCTTTGCAGAAGTCGTGATGAGGTGTTTTTTGATGGACGAGTCCACCTTTTCAGTGAGCACATGTCCTCTCTGCAGGTGAAGCACGCGAGGTTCTGCACTCTGAAGCTACCGATGCGAGTGCAGATGGTGGCCTAGGCAGTGTACAGTCAGAAAGCACATGGCACAGAGTGCTGCTTCTGGCCTCCGAAAATGTGTGTGAGACAAAACAAAGATGACAATATCAGGATGGAACAAAACAAATGAGATGGCTTTATCAGCCACTGAAGGCACTGGGGGAGACTGATGCTCCTAATAGACAGCTACAGACTGTCAGATGACATTTTCCAAGCCTCTGGAGAGGAACAAAGCAGGAAAGAAAGGCAAAGTAAACCCATCAAATATATTACCTCCCTGAGGAAGGACTTCCAGTCTACTGACAAAGTGTCAAATTTGGCCACTGAAAATATGCTCAACCCAGAAAACCCACACCTCATCTGTAACTCATAACCTCCCAGTGAAAAAAACCTCCATCAAGTATGTGTTTAATTTATTCTTCCCATGTTCTTCATTTCTTGATAATAATTTAGGACTAACTCTCTGATGCTCACAATGTTTATTAATCAATTTAATGATGAAGTTACAGAATCCAACTCTGACGGGTGTAATAATATCTCAAATTTAGAGGCAGTGGTCAATAAAACATTTTAAAGAACAAGCATATGGCTCCAATGCCTGTGTGAAAATGAGAAGATTTATTATTATATGACGCAATCAAGGGCTTGGGAAGGTTTTAACCTTTTGATGCACAGATTACCAAAAGCCTCCAACAGGAGTGGGACAAGTATGATGAGGGGGGTGGGCTCCGCTCACTTAGAAAAACATCTCTAATGGAAGAGAGTTGTTCTTCATCAAAGACCCATCCAACCACAGAAAATCTGTTTAGGGAAAGCAGAGCCATGGCTTTACACAGATTATGCTGTAGCACAACGGCTAAAGCAGATTGGTAAGACTTTAACTGAAATGATTTAAGCATCTTTTTTTTTCCCTGAGAGAAAATATGACCACTGCTTGATATCTGGAGCAACAGCTTTGGCACAGATGTGGCCAATACATCACGCGAGAATCTGACGGAGATTAAGATGCACAGCAAACAAGGGATGAACAAGGGATAAATACGTGACAAGAGGCTTCTTTGGTACAAATGGAGTCTGACCTTTCTTCCATTTTCAGGTTCAAATGGATTGTTTTGTTTGAGAATGAAGAGGGCAATTAGACGGCAGGCATAACATCATAAAAGTATTACAAAACAGCGACTCAAAGGGTTAACCGTTGCAGTGTGACAAAAATGGACAAAAATAGAAGATGAAGAGCAGTGACTACAACGTGATTGTGCCTCTACAGCCTTGTGTAAAAGCCTGAGCCAAAACAAAATGCTGGCTGAGTGAGTAACGTTTTAGCGGGAAGCCCTATACCCGTTGTCTTATCTGCTTTATCTACATGTCTCAACATGCCATCAATGACAGGAAAGGCGCAGGCCCAAAATATCATCCATGGTAAAAACTTACTGAGTGCAGGAAAGTTGAGCAAAGTGAGCGTTAACTTGTCTTGTAGCAACCAACAGTCATTATTGCAGTTAGCAGTAACAACGATATCACATTTATGACAAAGTGCAACTTTAGAAGGAAAGCTTTTTTAAAAATCCAAGATGGCTGGTTACCTGCCACTGCTACCAGCATTTGGCAGGTGGGTGGTGTCATTTAATATCTTTCTACATTCGTCTATCTCACATGCAGAAATCAGAACTAAAGAACCCTTAGGATGACTATTTAAAAGCAGTTTCTCTTGCAGTTCTGTACCAATCCCCTGATTAAAACAGACTCCTCTCCAAGTGTAGCACCAACTCTCACAAAATGACATGAGAACTCTGCTTATATAAACAGTAAGAAGAACTTGTGCTCGATTTTATAAAAGTCTGAGAGAAAGAGAGAAGCAACTCACCATCACCAAAGAAAGCTACTCCACGGTGCCTGTGTTAGTATTCTTTTGGATAGTTTCCTGCTGGCGGTAGCAGCACCAGCAGCCCTGGCAGCGCCTCCACCCTGAAAGAGGCTCACGCTCAGAGAGCAAGGGGTGGGCTGCATTTGGGTGCTAGGGCAGCGTGAGCTGCAGGAGAGGAACAGAGGGAAGCACAGCTGCACACAGCAGAACAGGAATAGAAGAAGAAACAGAGAATGGCAGCTGCCTTGGTAAGAGGAGAAACAGCGCTGGAGTCAGGGCCTATAAGCTCAGTATGCCACTGACAGACAAGCTGACTCGTTCCTCTCCTGCTTTCAAACCCTGCCATCTCAAAACAAAAACACCCACGCACTCTATCTCCGCTCTCCCCTGACCCCAGCCTGCTAGAGTCCCCCCCCCAAACCCCCTCCTTTCCTTTCACTCGCACTATACACAGCGTACAGCCAATCCTAGTAGGTCTTTACCAGCCAATCACGGGCAAGCAGAGAAACTCCCGCCCATTAAGGCACACCCACACAATAAACACACAAACAGAGGAGTGAGAGAGAGAGAGTAATGAGGAAACAGAACGAGTGCAACAGAGAGAGGAGATGAGTAGAGCGAATAAGAGCCAGGGGGAGGGGTAGAGTGTGATCACCCTGAAGACTGAGCAACAGGAAAAGAACAAGAGAACATAAACTGGCTGAAAAATGAACTGAGTGCGATCACATCAATGTAGTGGGGTGCATCAAGATGATGGCACACCAACAGAGAAGAACAACACCAAAAAAACTTGAGGGACAAAAAAAGAACAGGCTTGTATGAACTAAAGCCCCCCATTAACCACAGAAAACACAGGCTGAAGAACAGTGTTGCCTGAAAAGGCAAGATTGTGCTGCGTGCACACTGAAGTACAACAGCCCTCACCTTCTTCCTTTCCTCTCTTTCAACTCTGGTCGTGTCTCTCCAGCTGGTCACCATAAACATACTAAGCAAACACACCTTGCTTTTCCTGCTTCCTGTTGTGTGAATAAGGGAAAAAAAAAAATGTTGAAAAAAAAAAAGGAAAGCTTAACCGACCACAGGGCTGAGGAAGGCAATGGAAAACATACTGGCAGCCAGAGTTAACCCTCCAACATGCAAATCAAAATATCAACTTCTACAAATGTATTCATTGGGCCAACACTCCTCCCCTCAGAAAAAAAACAAGGTTCTCCTGAGTGGAGCTCCACCTACAGCACATTGCACAGCTGAACACACACAAATGTTTGAGTCATACATCAAACCGAGGCACGTAATGCAAGTGTAACTCCTCCCTAGAAGACTGTCATACCCTAATATAAACGAGACACTGAGGCCTACCTATAAGCAAAGTTCCATTCAAGCAGTCAAATCTAACAGGAGAGCTCGTTCTAAAGAGAATGTATCAGTTCAAAACAAGGATGGATTTACGTTTGTCTGAAATGTAGCAACGAGGACATCCATTTTCTCAAGAGCTTTGTAGAGAGTGAATGTGTGAGTGGGTGGAAGAATATGTAAGCAAGTGTGCGGTGTGTTAGGTGGGAGGAGGAGGGTGGAGGTAACACCGTGTCTGAGAGAACACACCGGGATTCCTCACGATCACTGAACAGTAGTCTTGAGCAGCCAGAGGGCCTGGCTTTACAGCAGCACTATGACCAATAACATTAGAAATTCAGCCTTTATATTCTGTTACAAGGGCTGGGAATAACTGTATGACAAGCCATTACAATAATTTGCCTGCAATGATGACAATGATTACAACACAAGGGGATTGTGACATTTGCAACAGTTTGCAAGACATTGATACATTGCAATCTGTGTGACTTAAAACACACAATATGCAATTTTCTGCGACTAGGGTCTCCCAATCAAGATGGAGTTTGGATGATGTCGTGAAGGAGCGTGGGATCATGGGAACTCTTGTCTTCACTGTTAAACAAGCCATCATTGCTGTACAGTTTCTCTCAGACAGACGGTGTTCTGAAGTCAGTTTCCACAGCTTCTCTTGCAGCTTTCAGCACAGTGCTGTTTTCTTCATTATTTTGACAGTTAGTTTTAAGCTTATTTACAAGCCTAGGTAATGCTAACATCTCCTTCAGCCACCAAGAACTTCTAAAACCTCAGAACAGATTACACACTCCTCACTACCATCATGGACAATTTCCCCATCGATGTTGTCTGCTCATCAGTCTCGCAGTGACGGCGCAGCCACCACCGGGAGTGTAAACAGAAGAGGGGAAAGGCCACGCCAGGCTACATGCTAAGCTAATCAGCACTCCCTCAAAGTTCCTTAGTATGTGTATATACTTCATCCGGTTAAAAAGATATTTATAAACAACCAATCTAAAAAGTTTATTGTAAAATTGTGGCTTAAAACTAGATAAAAAAAAAAGTCAATTCTGGCAGACAACCACAACAGAGGGAGTGAAGGGGATATGACGGCACTGACAGGTGACCAAATGAAACAGACCATTATCTTGATTAAAATTACAGATTTCTATGGATTTGTTTGTGTGTTGGAAATAATTGAGATAATCTAAGTATACAATTCAACAAAATATGTAACATAGGTCTAATTGTTTTTAGTCATTTTAATGTGAGAAAGTTACATATTATACCTTTAAGAGGAAGATATATACCTCAAAAAGCAGATATATACTGGATTTATCGAAGGCATTGTGGAGAGTTTTAGTCAAGCAGCTGAGATGAAGCAGTAAATACAGTAGGGAGAGTGTGAGTCATCTTAACATGTGTACAGGAACATAAACACACACACACACACACACTATAATTTAAAACGTCAAACAGTCATAAAGTGGCAAAGCAGAACAGTTCAGAGTTCAAATGCCTGCAGTAAAAGAGGGAAACTCCCTCAATATCAAAATACTGATACCAGTGTATTAATAATGCATCATAGATTGTACCATGATGTAATGTGGTACAAATGATTTGCCCCACCCTTGTGACTCAGGAAATATGAACCTAGACTTACTCAGTTGTTATGATTTTTTTCATTTAAATATCTGCACAACTACTACTTTATAACTGGTTTAAGAGTGAGCTGGCCTTCCTAAAATCACTAGCGTTGACAACCACAGCAATAAATTATGCAACAACCTTATCTGGATCATTTCTAAATGGCAGTATATGGGTTACTTTACACAGGCTCAGTCAATGTAACCCAGCCAAGGCAAGAAGGAGAAAGTGGGGCATCATGACCCACATTAGGGAACTCTGCATCTACCCACGGGCTCAATGTGGTGGATGCTCAGTGGACAGTCATGTCTCCTTGACATTGTGTCATATGTTTGATATTGTGTGAATTTGAGGCAGCTCTCATGCACTCATTCAGTCTTTCTGTAACTGAAGAGATGACTTGAACACAATATATTTATTAAACACTGGCAGTGAGTGATTAATCAAGCTCAAATGCAGAGGTCGGCTGTCAGCTGAGATTGACTTGCCTAAAGCTTTGAGGTTAGATAAGATAGCATCTCCAGAGTTTTGGTTCAAAGCCACTTCTGTCTGGCAAAAACTGTTCTGAACAATTAACACCTTTTTTTAATCCATCAACAACTATTTTTAAAAAGATTGTATCCCCTGTTGGTCTCATGAAGCTGACAAAATAAAAGGTTGAAATTGCAGGTTATACAAAGTGTTTCAGGAACTTTATTGTTAATGTAATAACTGCCATGAACTCATAGACTCGAGGCAAACAGACGTGTTTGATTAATATTTAGAAAAGGTTTGTTTTGTCCTCCACTAGAGAAAAAAGGGTTTGGTTTGAAGGGAACAGTAAAGCTCCAACAGTTGGTATGCCAGAGTGGCAGGTTTGCTTCCAGAAGGGGCTCTGTGAGAACCCAGTGGGAGCCAGAGCGCTGCAGAGCTCTCCCTCAGCTCAGACCTGGCCCACATCGCTTTTACAGTCTGTTACCAGAAGCCTTCTGGAGTCAGCCTACACAACTATGTCCAAAATAATGTGCACTGCCAAAACATGCCCTGACAACCGAATGAAATGGCATGCTGACTTGAAGTGATATTCTGCTTGTATTATCTGCCCTGTAAGAAAAGTGAGAGCATTTAGGCTTTGACATATCACACAAGAAGCTAATCAAAAAGTAAGCCAATTTCTCCACACACTGAAAAGACATACAGTAATAAAACACTTCAAGTCAAAAGAGGTAAATAAACTGACATGCAGAACAGATGTCACATCAAGACAGTAATCTCCTCCACAGGAACCACAGGAGGTCTTGTCATTTCAAGAGGCACATAATTCAACAATCTCCCATTATGCGATTCTATTTATAGCAGCACTTGTATCTACTGATCTATATTTAGGGCAGTTTTTTGTGCAACAAATTTAATTATGTGAGTAATACATGTTAAAGGAGTAAACCTAACTGTAGTATGCCATTCACTTACTCACAGCAAACACGCAGGCAGAGCATTAGTCATAAATATGATTACACACCTCAGTGTTCCACAGGTACTACAACCACGCAGTTATATATGATGATGATATATAACGTTAACCTCTTCCACTCCACACCTCCCTACCAAAGACCAATTTTTGTCTTTGTTTGTTTTTTTGTTTGGGGGGGGGGGGATACAGGTCTACAGTATATGCTACATAGAAGTGGTGTACATCATCTGAAAGCTGGGAACCTGAAGATTTTTCTTTGAGACGCAGCTCAACACTGTGCGTCAAGTTTTTCTAGTCATAAATCTGTAATAAACATTGTGTTTTGGTTAGGTGACCATTCCAATTTTGAAAGTTTAGTGTATAAGGACTTAGAACATTATGATGGAAGTATGTAATGGCCATTCCCATGTTCAATAATGCCTCATCAATTTGTTGCAGAAATTTTTGGGTTGATACCAGATGTTATTACACAGATTGGGTGCAAAAGTACCTTTTTTGACCACTAGAGAATTGATAAAAACGGTTAAAATCCCTCCCAAATAACACATTAAGACACCAAGACCTTGAGGAACACCAGGGAAAAAATTCATTTGAAGATTTTTGTAAGAATCATATTTTTCAGCAATTGGATGGCAAGCACTTTCTGTTTTGGAAATTGCTCAGAAACCCCCTTATTATAGATATACCTAGAATTATATCTATATACCTAGAAAAGCTATAAATCCTCTGAATGCCCTAGATCTCTAGCTTGTGGTTGTAAAAAAAGGTTTTGATTATTCTAGAGGTCACAATAGGCCATTTTATACAGTGAGGTCAAGTTTCAAAAAATGGGTCTCATTACAGTGAAATGGCTACTATGGAGACTAACATCATCACACATGAATACAACTGGGCTCACTGAATCCACAAGAGTCTTGGCTTTTCAGTCGTACAAAATTTATGCAATTCCAAAACTGTTTAGGGACGCTGGTATGCAGAAATATTCTAATTCACCATTTTTAGAATAGGCAAAAATAACACATTTATACTGCATACAAGAAGCTGCATGGGATTAGAATAAAGTGGGCATGTCTGTAAAGGGGAGACCCATTTTCATTCAGATATCTTGAGGTGAGAGGTTAACGGATCCCTTTGAAAATGGCTATGCCGGTTTTTCCCTTGCCGATATTTAGCCTAACTTTGGAGGATTATTTAGCCCCTTCCTGACAAGCAAGCGCATGACATGGTACCAATGGACGCCTAAGGTCATCTAGTTTCATATGATACCAGAATCTTCACTGTAGCTTTAAAACTGAGCCTCTACAGCCTCTAGCCAAGGACGCTGGCATCCTTGTGGAGTTTAACCGGTTAAAGACAACACATACATCAGTATTTGATAGTCAAGCACCTTATTGTGACAACAGTGCTTCCTGTGTGCATGTGAAAGTGATACGTTGAATGTTTGCAAAAGAAAAAAAGTTGCATTGATTTTACATTAATACCAAATCCTCTTTGCATAAAAGGATTGCAGATGATGCAATCTGCAATCCTTTTTCTATATATTATTATATTGGTATGGATGTATATCTCAGCTGATGCTAAACAAACTGCAGTAGAGAAATACCAACACAATGTCTGAAATAACAGTGACCCGGAGAGATCATTACATTTTGAGTGTTTTAGAAAATATAAAAGGCTTTCCTACTTGTATCTTTGATTACAAGTAGGCCTTTGAGAGAGAGAGAAATCCACTACAATCATTCAGGCATGCCTGCATCGCCACCATGCCACCTCTTTCACACAACGCTGGCCTTGAGAGTCACTTTGAGAAACATCAACTTTGTTTATGCCACAAGTCAGTCAAATGAAATGTTTTCTATTACTTTTGCCTTTTTTAATGGTTACTGATATTTTAAACAATGGTAGGTGTTTATAATTAGAATGGAATGCCAACACATCCAGTTGTGACAGGTGTCTCTAAAATGTAATAAGTAATATATGGTGACATAATGACACATGGACACATGGAGAAAAAAAAAAAAGCATGCAGGCACGGTGAACTCTGACTTACATTGAACAGGTTTGTCTTGTTTCTTTCACAGAAAAGTCCTTGTGCTGGCATGTGCTTCAGCTGTTGCCATGGGACACTGCTTCCTAGCAACACATCTCGGGCCCACTGTAGGTTCTGTGGTGGGAAATAAATAAATAAAATGGAAAACCCACATACATTTCGATGTACATTTGAGCATATACAACACATAAGAAAACCGTGAGGATAGCCTTCCTTAATCAGAATAGATTTACAGAAGTGATAAACAGATGTATCTTAGCATGCAATATTTAAAATCTGCTTAAAAGGAAAAAAGGAGTAAATTATGCTCATTTGCAATCAGGAAGACCTCTTACTTAGACCTCTTTTCACAGTGTGATGACTCACAAGTCACTGTCTATACCAGTGCTTATTATTTGAGATTGTTTGAGAAGATAGCAAGCTAATGCCACTTTATGTTATCTTTCACAAACCCAGTAGCCTATGGCATGAAATTACAGGCTCCCCTCTCCTTCCATCTTTGGAGTCAGGATAAAGCTGGCCAATCAATGTGAGTGGGGCAGTTTTTTCTCAGAACAAAAGGGTCACAGAGGCTTTTAACACTGGAAGTGTCAGGTTGTGAGGGGGGCTAAGCAACCTGTGTCAACAGCCTCACATCAAGCGACTGTGTCATCAAGTCACAGCCAGAGTGCATCTGCTTTCATCCAGGCTGCCAAAAACTCTACTGGAGGCAAAAACTGAGGGAAACCTCACCAGCTGTGCGAGCCCAAATCAAATGTTATTCTATATTTAATTGAGCCACAAGGAAATTATCTTTATTGAACTTATTTTTTGTGCTCCTGACTGTTACTACAAGAACAAAGAAAAAAAGATTAAAGATTTATTTGTCTTTCTGCAAATAAGGAAGACGCTACAGCTCGGAGCACATAGAGTACTCTGAGGTCAGATAAACATATTACAAAACATAAAATATAAAAGAACTAGGACCTTTCCCTATGAAATTCAGCCTTATTGAGTGGGGACAAAGATTGGATTAAAATGGTTTGACAAACCGTGCACTGACAGAAGGATGCCACCACAGTAAAGCACAACACAACTTCCCTGTGCCAAACTGGCTGAGAAAGCACTGCGCTACCACCCACACACACCTCTGCCCACAGAGCCTTACAGCCAACACAGGCTGTTTCAGCAACTCGTGTATCACTGCAGAACTCACAGGCCCACAGGGAAAACCAAGAAAAAAAATAAATCAAATAGCCCTTGCAGCTCTAATATACTGTCTCTGAAACAATCAATGCAAAAGGTCCATGTGACATTTGAGGAAATTATAGGAATTCTTAAGACTCATTTCCTGTAAATGCCACCATTAATGGTAGGGGACACTGATTATAGGTGTACGGCTTAGGTTTTAATGGATGACTTAGCCTGTGAAATACGATGAGGATGGACCGGTGACATCAGTTACCAGGTGTGGACTGACCTGATGAGTCTTGCTGTTGGTGTAGAAGAAAGCCAGGCGGTAAAGACTCTTGTAGTGCTGAGGGAAACGGCCGAGGCAGAGGAAGAGAGCGCTAACACACATTTCTACCAGCATTCGCCTCTGGTCAGTGTGTTCCGCAGGCAAGGCTTTGGGCACCTCAATCACCTCAGGGGGGGGCTCTGGCTTCCTCTTACCCTCAGTGGCTGGGGTTTGAGGAGTGCCGTGTTGAGAGGAGGCTTGCTTCGGAGGGGTGGCTGGGACAGGCAGAGGATGTGGGCAGGGATCCACAGAGACTTTGGGGGCTGAAGCCTCAGGGAGTGTCACCACCACAGTGTCTACTACTTCCTGGACAACTTTCTCTTCTGTCTGGATGCCAGAATGTTCTCCATGTGATGCTAAAATAGGATTCAAATTAAAAGACTTCAGGACTTGGAAAAAGACAAAGATTTATTCAAATATTACCTATCAAAATAATAAGGAAGGTAGAGGTAACTACAAAAAAAAAAAAATTGCACAAGGAACTTTAGGAAATCTCCATTATTGCCGTATTGGTATACCTGTGTCCTCAGATGCGGGTTGCCCTTCCTTCACAGGTGTTGTGCTTTCTGATGACGATGAACTGGCTTTCCCAGAGGCCGGTTTGTGGCTGCTGTCTTGTGAGCTGGCGGGATCTGTGAAGGCATCCTGGGTGGAGTTGGAGTCAGAAAGCATCACAACCTCACTGTCCTGACTGCGCTCTGCCAAAACAAAAAACAACACAGTAGTTGAATGGCTGCAGATCAAGACAAATTAGTCTTCGGGATATTATGAAAATGTGCACACATGTGAAGTTGCTTCTGTCTGTTCTTTTTTAAAATGTATTTTACTTTTATTTCAATTGGGAGATTTAATCTTTCACTATATGTATGTATACATATATAGTGGTGTTGGATGAAGATTACTGTATCGTGTGTATTTCAAATTATCCAAGATGTACAATTGCATACTTTGGCAGCATGCTGTGTAAGCTGTTTCGTGACTTGTTTTTACATGCCAAACATTCCTAGAAAAAATATAATTATGAAACAAAAATAGGTCATGAGCTACAAATCCTTATTAGTGCATCAATAATGACACACTCAGTTGTTATAAAGAGGGATGGTTTGTTTTTGTAAGTGGTTCAAAACCAAAATGCCAGCATTCCTCTTAATTGCCATGTTATGCAGCCTCAGCGAAAAAAAACCAAAAACAAATCTTGGCAGGGAACTGTAAATAACAGAATCAACAAGCTTTCTATTTCAGAGAATAATGCACACAAGGGACATTTCAAAAGATTCACAATCATTAGTTAACAGCAAAGTTACTATGGCACTGTAAATTTGTGTAAACTGACAACTGTGTAATGAGTGCTTCCTGCAAGAATGAACTGCATTAGTCTTATAGAACTGTTTTCTGACTGAAAACATAGCCTCTTAAAGAGTTTGGTGGGTTTGGAGAGCAGTACCATTCAGGGAAGCCAGCCACATTGGAGACCTGGGCAGGCAGTAATCATGGTCAAACTCTGGTGAGGCTGTTGAAGATACGGGGAGCTGGTTTTACAATATAATCAAGAAAAACTGTACTGCTGAATTTACTTTTAAAAAATGCAATTAGCACATTTTCCTTCAAAAATCATATATCACAACTGAGTACAGTTTAAATGCCACTCCCCTTAGAAATGTAGAACCCGATTCAGACACAAATTTCTTTCTGAGACCACACAAAATGTGCATGTTGAGGTTATCCTGATGCTCTAGCACAGCATTAGCACAGTATTTCTGAAGATCACCTTATTCCTTCGAAGCCTGAAACAATAAGGCCACAATCTAAGATATGGAGTCAAAGGATAAAACCAAGAGCTGCTTATTCAGCAATATGACAAAGACACTTTAAAGCTGTGTCATACCCCTGCAAAGTCACTTGGGCTACTGTTACTGTGCCCTACAAATGATCTCCTAGTTTACTGTCAATAGAGCAGCAGGATAAATAAAATCCTGGCTCTGTTTTGTCTAACTCTGGAGAGTCATAGATCAGGGTGGAAATCCAGAAAGAACAAAACCAGACGGTGTAGAAAATGAACAGGAGATCACCAAAGAGAATTCAGCTTGATAAAGATAAAAGAAATGCGTGTCTGAATCAGGTCCTACACTCTTGTCACCCTGATGTGCTTTAAGCAGGAATCAAGCCAAACAGATTTGACACCTACAGGCAAACATGTGTATAGTGGCATCTTTTCTGACTTCAGTCTCAGTTGTGTGCCATTAATAGGCAAGCCACAGTCTTTCTGGCTTAGCTATTTTCCAATAATTGGACATAATTTCTAATTATGTCCAATTAGTGTGAAAATGCCAACACATGATTCACGCAAGATTTTGAAATATCTCCAGGGAGTTGGACTTTCTGTCAAATTAAGCCCACACCAAACTCAAATAAAATGTGACCACATGAAACACCAGACATTTTAGTGAATTGTGATTAAAGGACTGTCCAGTAGTGAAGACATTCACCCCATTAGAACTACATGCATATAAATGGCAAAGCAGGTGGTAAAAGCAAGCAGGCAAAAGAGGTAGCAGGCAGGTAGGTAGGTAGGTAGGTAGGAAGGAATCTGGAAAGGGAGACAAAACTGGCAACATGGGCAATATGGCTGCATTATTTGCACATTCAAGCTTAACACGACACATGGGGTGGGTGGAAGGATGTCACCGTTTTTCTTACATGGGAAACATGGCCAGGGCCGTTTTCCTCCAAACAGCATTTCAGCCTCTGTTTCATAATATCTTTGCACAGACTTAAAAGTAATGCAAATGTTGACTCCAATTCCTGAAATTGAAATCCAGACTGCTTTAATTCTGACATCTACTTAATGTATGAAGAAATACTTCAAGTATGAGGAAACTGTTTTCTGTAAATTCTGATGTCTTGGTGACACAGTGAAATACCACTTTCTCAGAGAGACATACTTAAAATGTCTTATATGTAATTCAAACAAAGACAGTTATGATTGCAACACTGCAAGTGGAAGAGCTTACATAATAGACTGAATCAAAAAGTTATAATATTCATTGCACACACTGCACTGGATGTACATTATTGGAATCAGCTATGTACATCTAGTACATTAATGCATGCAACTATCAAACCTGTCCTGTCAAAAGCATTCATTTTCTATTTTCACATCCAGCTTTATAAGAAATATAAAACATTTCTTTGAGGATATTATAACACTGGAAACATTCCTGCTTATTAGAACTGTCATGTAGAGTACCTCAACTGCTCTGAACACATGAAGTAGTAGTATTCTTATCTGTGAAATAAAACCCCCAACAAATGTTGTTACTCTAAGACAAACATAATTGAGGTACTGGTTGATAATGTGTAACCAGTGTCACAATGACACTCATTTTAACCCAGTGAGCTAAACTCAAGGTGTGGTACTAATCGGCAGCTGCAAACAACAAACAGGAGAAAACACCCCCCCCCCCCCCAAAAAAAAAAAAAAAAAACACATCACACCTGCCTGCAATACTGCATAGCAATGCTTTTCTAGAATGATGCACTTGATCTGTGATCTTGAAGGCTTAAGGAAGTTACAACAAAACAACAACTGTAAAACATTAGGAGAGGAAAGATGATTGGTAAAGAAAGAAAATAGGATCAGCAATAAAGCAGCGGCTAATACACCACCACACACACACACACACACACACACACACACACACACACAGATATACATACGCACACACATAACTCAATCTTCATATCCATTTGATTCAGCACTGCTGCTCAGGCATAGCAAAGTAGTCAAATAATCAGTAGCCATATTGCCCATTTCACCACATCCCAATCACCCAGTGCACGGGGATCATTATAACTGAAACCAAAGCCATTAAGCATGGTGATTAGCAATCTGAGCACTCCCCAGTGGGCTTCCTGTCCCAGTGCAGAAAGGGCAAAGGGCCCAACCCCAGAGACAGTGTCTAGGACTGGGACTGTACCATCAGCCTGCTGCTCCTCATGCCGCTGCTGCTGCCACTGCTGCCGTCGGAGTGTTTTGCGTTTGGCGTAATCGTGGTCAAACGGCGTGGCCACATAAGGAGGTGATGCCAGACCTGGGGTGGCAACTGATGGAAGGGAGGAGCTGAGGACGTTCCCTATGCAAACTGATGAGCAATTAAAGTCTTCATCCATCATGGAGGTGGGTTTCTCCCTGCAATGAATGAAGAACAAGGTTGAGAATGAAAGTTTGACCAAAAGGTCAAGTGCTTGTTTTCCTGATGTCACATGTAGCTTACTTTTCATGAGACCTGGGAATGCTTGGCATACTCTTCTCTTCTCCTCTGGCAAATGGACCTGTAGCAGCCTCAACTAGCAAATTGAACAAGACCTGGTGCTCCAGATCAGGCACATTAGCCTCTAGCAGTTTTAGGATGGTGGCACTGAGGCGGAAATGCAACTAGAAGAAAGAAGTTAAGGGAAGTCAAATGATTTGCAAGTATATAAATAATATTTTACATGCGAATACTTTAAGATAGTTATCTTACATAACATGTAACACGGCATCATGATGACACAACTATTAACTATTTGAGCTACCAGCCACAGACAGTTTACCTCCAGGGCCTCCATAGCCAGGTCAGGGGGATTATGGTAATGGATTTTCCGGGGGTACCTGGCAGCTTCTTCATGCAGATAGTGTGCTGCCTATAAACACAAAGAGAAGAGAGTCCACAACTCAGCACACCCGTCAAAATAAATGAACTCATAAACAGGTAAAATGGAGGGAAGAAGTACAGTAAGGAATAGAAAACAGTTATGTTTGCTGCCATCTGGGTTCACTGTGTTCACACTACCCCTCTCATCTTGTGCTGACCTCCATCACACTGTATTTCATACAGGTTCATCTGCTTCCACTGATCTAATCAGAAGAAGAGAGCTATGACTAACTCCAAACATCGTTCCCTCTGGGGGAAAAAAAAAAACAACATCTTGCGAGGGTGGAAGGACAGTGATCTTTGTTTCTGTAGGAGGATTATGAAACACCTCTCAGGGAGAACAAGAAAAACAGCTGCAATCAACTTTGTATCAAAGGATTATACGATACTACTAACAGTACTAAGGTAAGTCTGTTATTTTTATGAGAGTAATAAAATTCAGGAAACTGTGAAATTTGGAGTGCAGAAAGTATGTGCACTCCTTGTTAGACTTAAGGGAGATTTGGTTTGCAGGTTTTATATATTTATGTATATGTCAAGGTAAGGTTGAAGCAGCAATCCTGACTACAACTGATCATCAGGATGATTAAAACAACAATATTAAAAGCACAGGATCCAGCCAACATGGTTTCATTTTTTGTCCATTCTCAACACCTCAACATCAAAGTTCATTCTTAAAAAAAAAGAAAAGACATTTCGGACTGAAGTCCTTTGATGACATCAGGTAAAAAAATCAAAATGTGTAGCCTGAAGTCTCCACAGTTGTTTACCTTTTTGTAAAGCTGCAGATATTCCACTGGAGACTGTTTGCGTTTCTCTGCTATTTTCCCCAACATATAGTGAATGAGCCACTCTTCTTCATCACTGTCACCCTCACAACGGGAAGCACCCTGGAAACACTGGGATGCTGTCTCCAACATTGAGTCTCTCCTTTCTTCCATCTGAAACAACACATACACACAGAAACGCACACAGCTGAGCCTTCATGAGTAATTTACCTTGAGGCGCCAGATCAATTTACTCTGCAAGGATTTCACATGTGGAACAATCAAAAGTGACAAGATGTGACATCTGTTTAGCTCAGACACGGAAAAATGTGACATAAAATCGGACACTTAAACTGACAGGAGATACAGATGAGCAACAAGAGAACTTCACTGATGTCAACATGTTAACATGTGCCTCACCTGTTTAACCACCTCTGGAGGGAGTTCATGGCGCCACTGCTTTAGCTGCCGTGAAGCAAACGAGTGAAGTGCATATGATATGGTACCGTACTCGATCCACAGAGACAGGTTAGAGCTATCTATCTCCAGGGCCCTCTTAAAGCAGTTAAGCACTGCCTGGGAGTGCTTCCATATGGGTACATCACTTTTCAGCTCGTTGGAGTTGAGCTTCTCCTGGATACGACTGGCCCTAGCTAAAGCCATTCCAGCCCAGGAGTCAAATCTGAGGAAAGACACATATCTTGTCTCTGTATTGACGCCAACAAAAATATTTCCAGTACATTTATAATTAAAAAAAAAATAAACAGAAATGATAGAAGCTTACACATGCACATTTATTTACTACATGAATAGAATTCATTCCTTCAAAAATTATAGAAAATTAAATTATGTTTAGTAATCTGCACAAGCATTGACACAAGAGTAGAGAAATGAACTACCTGTTGGGGCAGACACAGATGTCATGCATATAAAACTTGATGGCTTTGGACTGCTCTTTGTTCTTGAAATGGTAATCAGCCAGCAGGTAGTAGATCTCATTAATGATTGGAGGTGCAGGAGCACTACCTTCAGGAAGGCACGGCGCCTTAAGGAGAAATTCAAGATATCTTCAATGATTACAATTCTGTGTGACAAACAGAGGTTTAAACTGCACTGCAAAAGATGTTAAGAGGGGGATATATAAGCAGAGCAAAACTTAAAGACCGTGGAAATACAATGATACCGTTTAGCATTTCTGACTCATTGGTGCTCACCACATTCAGTGTGGGCCTATTGACTGACCTTTGTTGTCATGCCCTCGATGTAGGCTGCCACTTCATCCATGGTGAGAGTGGGAGTGTCACTTGAGGGGGCGATGCCAGCAAACCTCCTCAGCAGATTGGCCAAGTCCGCAGACACTGTGCTTGTCTTATAACTGTCAAACTCAGGCAATGACTTTGGTTTGAAATACTGAAACATGAAAAGGGCATCACTCCACAGCAGTGCCACCTGCAAAACATAGATTAATCCATAGCAACATTAGTGTGTATTGCATTAGAGAGTTAACACGCAACGCCAGAGCTAATCGGTGGTAACAGGGTCTCCTGGGGACTCCTCTCTTGCACAATAGCACTGCATAATTTTAGTGAGAATGCCAGTCATCTAGGTGCACTAACTGTGAGAATGATACCCACCTGGTGGCTAGACACATGCATTACAAAAATACAAAAGACCACAGGCCAAAACAGCTTCTAGGTACTATGAGTCACCCTAGTGGTTAAATTCTTACATTATTGTTAAGTAATGTCATTGTTATTGTTGTTATATTTTTTAAATTTAGATCAAATGTAGCTGTCCACAAAAAATGTTTGTTGTGTCTCAAGATAGCTCCTATGGTGAACAAGGAAAAAAAGAACTTTTAAAATGTCTCAAAAAGTGGGGAAAGACGAGTGCACCAACTGCTAAAAAACAGCATGTGAGTAAAATGCTACAGATCAGAGTAAGTATATGTGCTGTTTGAGGTTGATCTAAATATGCTCACATTTCTCATTCAGTGAATTAATGCCATTATGCCATTAATGCCATTTCAAGGCCTCAATTTATTTCATTAACACCAGATGTGTGCAACTTGCAAGCCAGCAAAACAACATTAATGGATAAAACAGACTTCGTCTGTGTTGTGAGAGTCAATAAGGTCACATACATTTGAGTGAGCAGCAGTCTGCTCTCATTCAAAACACCCTATTTATGCAAGTTTGCTAAGACAGGTGAGATATCATACCAATTAGTCAAAGCATTGAGCCATTTGCACCATCTAATCTATTCACCAGCCCAGCCACATTTGGAACTGTTTTGTTTTGGAGTGTCAATTAAATAATATATGGTTTAAAGATTGACTTTGGTACTATGTAACTGAAGTAATTCATAGTATTAATAGTAATAATTAGTTCAAACATAAACTGGTGGTTCAAACAGAATCTATATGCGTTTTCCCTTAAGGAGTTTCAAAAAATATATAATAAACTAAATTGAAAGCACAACTCTAATGACTTTTATTAGAATATGAGTGTTTGACCTGTGGAGATGAGTGGTCTTCAAGGAAGCGGGCCTTGCTCTTCTTACTGGGGTAGGCATATAAGCAGAAAAGGCACTGCTCTAAGGCCATCTCCAACTCCTCTTTGTAGGGATGAGAGTCAGTGTTGGAAGAGGCTGCAAGCTCCTTTTCCAAAACTCGAACCTGCAGCACATAAGAATAAAACTCCATCAAACTGTTCAGATGAGCCATACAAATTAATCACAAACAAAAATAAATATAATGTTAAATCTACATTTACTGTAAATATTTAAGTGCATGAGTAGATACAGTAAATAGTAAAATCCTTCCATTGTGTTTGAAAATTAAACGCATATATTTAAGCTGTACATTCACATATCACTTTGGTCAAAATATATTATTTGAAGACAGAAGTCTAAAAACAAATTTACATAGAATTTGAGGAGTGCGCCGTCTGAATTGCAGCACAAGGAGCGACGGCCAAGATACTCATGGGCTGTGTTGAGAAGCATCAGGGAGGAAGGCAGCATAGGAGTGTCTGAGTCATCTAAAAATGGGAATTGACAGGGTCCGTCAGTGTAACAACTACCATGGCATGAACACCAACAGAAAACTGAAGGCATGAAAACAACGATTCAACAAACCTTCGTCATCCCCTACAGATATATGCTGTCGAAGCATACAGTTAAAAGCAGCCTCTTCATGCTTGATAATGCGATACAGGATAATCCAAGGCAGCACTGAGAAGAAATAAGGCTCCTTGGGATCGTCGGAAACTGTCATACTAAGATCAATCAGCTGAAAACACAACAGCAACCAGACCATAAATTTACATCACAGATAGACTAATTCTTCTTAATAAAGTGTCTGTTTATTGTTTCTTTAGGAAAAATAGTGCTGCCTTTAGCTCTTAACTCACCTGAATTAGGTTATTGGCCAGTCGAGCCATACTAGAGAAGTGGGGGACATTGCTTAGAAGCTCTAAGTCTTTGGTGAAGCACACCTCGATGCCATCCAGCAGTTTTCCAATGGTGCTGACCCACTCTTCCTTAGCAGGGGGAGAGTTGGTTGGACCAGAGTTGAGCTGCTGCAGGGCTTCATTTAGAGCCAGCTCGCTGTACTCCAGACACTGCTGGTAGTCCTGCAGCTTCAACAGTGAATTCTTTGCCACAGTGTGAAAAGACAGAGAATGAGCAGTGTCAACCATCAAACATTTCATTATCATGCATTTCCTGAGGAAAGACAGTAAATCGATGATATTGATTAACATCTTGTAGCACACTTTATCTAACCTGCAGTAGCATGAGCTGAGCAGGCCGCTCTGGTGCTGAGCTCACAAACTCCAGAGGTTTACTCCTGCTGCCGTAATTAAGAGTGGGCTGCAACAAGCGAACAACAGACTCAAAGTCTGCTGACTCAAAGAGACGCTGGATCTCTTCCAAAGACTGACAACGCTCCAGAGACTTCAGCCTTTTGTCAACCTGTTCATAGAGAAAACCAAAATGAAACCAACAGCCAAAACAGCTAGAGGCTCTTTGAGGGACTTCATAATTTTTTTTTTTTTTAGAATTATTTACCATTATGCTCTAAAAAGTAACAACTGGCAGTAGTTTCTTTGCATAACTAATAAAATGAGGGATAGCTTGATAAAAGAAAAAAACTGACCTCCTCCAAAGAGATTGCTGAATCTACACGTAGGTTAGGCAGATTGATGGTATAATGTTTCCCTTCGGGGGACTTTGGTTTGCTCTGCAACAGGCCTGTACAGACATCATAGCTCTCCAGGGCCAACTCCATGTCACCCTGTCAAGAGTAAAGAGAGACAGACGTACATGTCACATCTGGCTGAGCTGAGTAGTAAGGACTTGATTTAGGTCAAGCATAAACAAAAAACAAAAATATTAACCATACCTGCAGGGCCAAGAATCGTGCCTTGAGCCAGTAGACACGCACCATAACGTCCAACCAGTCATCCTCAAAAAGATCTTTTTGGGAAGAACCTAAGGCCAGGAGTAACAAATCACTCTGAAAATGCTGCCCGGGGAATTCTGACTCAGCTGTGTCACTGGCAGGACAAATGCTGCTTCTTCTTGGAGACACTAGTGGAAAATGGAAAAAATATTTTAATATAATTTTAATAATATTTTATAAAAAATATTTTAACAAACCAGTTATAAACATGTTGTTCCCCACAAATTACTTTCTACAATTTAACAAATCCTGTATGTCATCATGTTTGGAACTGGAATTACGGGGGTTCGTTTGGACCAATCAGTGCAATTTTGAAAACAATAAAATGCAACAGTGACATTCATCACACTTTAAAACCTTGTCAGTAGTGCTTTCGATGTGGAATATAATATATGGACAAACTTACAGACAATGAAGCACCCCTGTGGGCTATATAATGTAGCTTGAAAATACTGCAGTACTGCAATGCAACACTCAACCAAGTTTTGTCAAAATACAATCAGCTATGATCCACATCCATAGTACGGCCCTTATTTAATTCAACATTTTGCAAGCTCAAATCAGAGTTAGTACTCACCAGTCTTCCCTTTGTTGTGCAACCACTGCTCCAACTGCAACTCCATACATGCCAAGCTCATTGCCAACATGTCCTGTATATATGACAGATATAACTCCTTAAAACACATCAAATTAGTAGAGTAGTTAACTACATGTTGCAGACTACATTTTGAGCGGTACATGGACCAAACTATAAGCAAAAAAATGGTATACCAATAAGAAGTTTAGTTTTTGATTTGGATTGTACACTAGAGCACCCAAATTTTCTGTTGTGACACATATTCCCCATCCATTGGAGGCTTTGCTTACAGGAGGTCTGATTGCCTTTAACAACCATTATAGGGTTATTTCTTCATAACTTGAATATTATTGCAGTTTTCTTGGCATTTACCCGTATGTGGTGGTTGCTGCAGTCCCGAAGCAAAGGGTTAGGAAGACCACTGCTGTGCCTCCTCCAGTGCTGATAAAGCTCCAGTACTACAGCTGTGAGCCCACGAGGCCAGTCCTCCATGAACTTCTGACCCACTGCCTTCAGATAGCGCATCATCAAGTCCAGTATACCACCATTACTCATATTATTGAGCAGGAAGTTGTGAACATCCTGTTGTTCTACAGAGGGGGATACACAATTTGTTAATATCAGTGTCAACATACAACAGTTAATTATAAGTACACATCTATGACGTACTACATACCAGATTCCATGTATTCAACTGCGTCAACAGGTAAACAACTCCCATGTAATGGCTGAATGTCCTCCTTTCCATTACACTGTGTTTCAAGATTACTCAGACTCTCATCATCATTATCAGGATCAAACTTCTTTAGCCTATGACAAACCAGAAAAATACTTGTTACAAACAGAACTCTAACTGTTGTTTTTCATTGGAGTTCAAAAATCAATTTGAATCAATTGTTGCCTAGATATAACAGTGACCTGGACAAATGAGAATGTTCATAGACTTTTCATTGGAGGTTTGGTGACGGTGATGGTAGCTACCTTGAAGGTAGATATTTAAAAAGTAGTTCTTGAAAATCAATCTTCTCCTCCTTCTTGCATTTAGTGTTTCGAACACGAGCTGAGCGTCTCTTAGCCGTCTCCCCACTATCTTCAATTGCACGTTTCCTTTTTGGAGCTTTCTTCACTTTGTCTGTCAGTGAAACTTCCATAGCTGTAGCTGTGAACAGGTAGGTATAAAAACATTCAATCTTACAGCATAGTAGTTGTTACAAAAAGTAGGTGTTAATTTATAAATCACATATATATTAAAAGAAAAAGGTAGGCAAAGGAGAAATGTCTTTTTATAAACACTAACCAACAGGGGGAGCAGATGTGGTGACCTCCACAGTGGCCTGGCTGGTGGTAATTTGAGGTTGTGTGCTGGGTTGGGGCGGCACTGTTGGCTCAGTAAGGGCAGTTGGTGGCAGGGATGAGCTGGGGCTGCTGCTCAGCACAGTAGTCTGGACTGTACTGACGGGGCTGCTGGGTTGGGGCAAGTTTTGAGGGAAGTTGGGGTCGGAGTACTCTGACAAGTCAATCCTGTGACCAAGACTCGGCCGTGGTGGCTCACATGTGGTCTGATGTTTGTACATCGCAATAAGACTTTCACCCACATGCTTCCACCTGAGATTAAAAACAATAGTAAAAAAGGTTAAAAAAGGTAAATCGAATGTCCACAAAAACCAGAAACAGGAAACAATTAATTAGCCAGTGGATTTAAACTATGAATTTAAAGTATAGTATATCAGGTTTCTGCATTTTCTAGCTTTGCAAGTATTAATTGTTATCATTGGTCTTATCCTCAGAAGGACAACTAACATAAGCAGAAATCTAAGTGACAACCCCAAAATAAAAAACATCCAGACAGGAAAAACAAAACAATTCACAGAAACACAGCAGCAAGGCACTTACGAGAGGCAGCGAATGGGCTGAATCAGGACAAGGTCAGGTTTTGGTTCACAGTAAGAGAGAGCCTGTCTGCGCTTCCGTAAATCCAATGCCTCTTCCACAATGGATTTGCGTTCCTCTTCCTCCACTTCCACATAGTGAATAGACATATCGCTGCAAATAAACCAAAGCACAAAAGGTTTGTAAGTGTTGCGATTTGTCAGTAATATAAAAGCATAGGGCTGTAGCTAGAACTCATTCTGAACAGATGAAGATTAAGAATGCACAGAAAGTAGGTGTCACCATTTCATGAACATCTGCATTGTGTCCCTCTTCAGACAGGGCTGCTCCTCAAAGATTTTCTCCTTCAACACCAGTCCTTTAGTGTAACAATGATCCTTCTCTAGGGCTTTGCTGATGAAATACAAACAGCCTGGAAACATTTATACAGATGACAATTACTTTCCTTTCCATACTTAAACTTTCAAACTAGTAATGTGAGAGGATGATGATGATGTATGACATACAGGAGTAGTCACTGAGTGTGTAGAGAATAGTTATGAGGTTGTCCAGGCAGGGCCAGTGGTCAGAGTTACAGTGCAATCCCTCCTCAAAGGCATGTCGAGCCAGAGGAATGCGCACTAGTCGCACAGCCACCTGACCAATTTTGTACCACATGTTCACATCAGTGGAATCCAACATAACTGCCTAAGAAAAGAACAGAGAAGAAAATAGCGTATGAAGACTTACCATAGTGTTATTCATGTGCATTAAAAAGATTTAGCTGCATTAAAGTGTCCAATGCTAGGAATTACACTAAATTATTGGCACCGTTTTATTCTTTTACCTCCAAGTAAAACTCCATAGCCGTCTCCAGGTCATCTCGTGATGCAGCCATACTGGCCAAGTTTTTAAAAGTAGAATACTTCAACATCAGCCCGGGATGTTTGAGACCCACTCTCTGATCATCTGAGGGCAGGGCCTAAAACAATAGAGACACAACGAGTTGATGCATGAAAACCTCTGAAAGTCTCAAGAATCAAACAAGCAACTTCACAAATGAAGACTATTGCAGCATCAGTGCCTGAATTTATACAGAAAGATCTTGAAACCAAAGATTTGCTGCAATATGTTTCATATATCATTCATTCTAAAACAGAAGTGACAGTATTTTACAGCTAGTCAGCGCTTTATCAATTTGCAACTTAAAATCCTTTTTAGCCTGAAACAGGACACATAATCAATTTTGTGAATGTAAATTCACTTATTTCATATCACTTTAGATCTGCACCTAAACATCTGATCCTCCCCGCTGACTGAATGGGATGTATTGCTGCGATTTTGATGTATTGCTTTGAGTGCATTAAAATCAAAAGTCTAAATGATGTTCCAGATACACAGTATTTAGAATGTCTAGTGCAATCATATCAACAAAGATTTTTTGACAACTTTGGCAGTACTGCACAGTATGCTGTGTGATATGTTACCTCTTTGAGCAGAGGAGTTTTGAGAAGCTCATGATAAGCCTTGGCAGACTCCTCAAACTTGTCATGTTTTTGCAGATCTAAGGCTTTGTGATATAAAGCGAACGCCTCTGCTTCCTGCAGAGAGAAAGAAGAGAAAAAACAGAAAATGTATTTAAATTCATAGAGGAAAACTACAGTATCAGAAGACATGCCTAATATTGCTAATTTATCTGCAGCTGTACAGTCTGTACCTGAGCCTCTTTCGTCTGACTTTTGTTAGTTCTCAAGGGGTCTTGAGACTCATCTGCAGCTGTTGAAGCAGCATTCAATGCTGCAATGCGAATCTAAAAGAGAACAAACACAAAAAGAGGACAACATCTATTAATAAACTGATGTATAACTCAGGATCATGGAGCTAATAATGGCAGTAACCTACAACAGAGGGTCTGCAAATCCCCAGGTCCACTGATAAAACAGATATAGAGGATGCAGTAGTTCATTAGAAATCCTTACCATTTTAATATCACGAAGGCAGACCTTCCACCTTCGCGTTTAGCAGCTTAGGAATTGATCTATTGATGGATGGCAGGATCGAGAGAGAGAGAGAGAGAGAGAGAGAGAGAGAGAGAGAGAGAGAGAGAGAGAGAGAGAGAAAAGCAGTAAAGCTAAAAATTCAACGAGAGAGCTGTAACGTTTCACATAGTACACCATGTTGTATATCCATCACTAAACAATAACCTGCGACTAAACATGGAGGCTGCAGAGTATCTTATTTACCAATGCTAGTCAACTGCCTCTCCAACACTCTCTCAGTTTGTGTGATGACAGGAGTATGTGAGAGCTTCTCTGGCTAAATAAACTCTATCTATACGGTGGGAAGAGCAAAGCAACCGGCTGTGGTTAACTATTATCAGTTAGAACCGACTAGCTAACCTTACTCTTAATGTCATTCAAAACTCAGCCTGGTTAGCTTAGCTCTGCGGTGGGGCGCTGCTGGCAGTTCTCCAGAGCAAATGAAATGCTTCACTGGGGAATAACACAACCTGAACTCCGGTACGGTAATACATTTTCATGACGGGCCAGCAAATTCAACTAACGTTAGCTAACAGCTCACATTATCACCCAAGCTAAGTTAGCTGATATTAGCAGAGACAAAGCTGAACGACTCACCGTTCATTCCCGTTTTAACAGCATTTGTAACGTTGCTATAACGATATTAAGGCAGGAAAGTCGGAAAACACTGCAGTTGAGTATGAACATGAAGCACAAAGTAAGTTTGAAACTTCAAATATTCATCATCCTTTGTTGTTAATATCGTTAGGAGTGTTTGCGTCACCGCATGACAGTTGCTACCCGCCAATTAGTAAAGTCGTACCTCATTGGCCAATTCACTGTGGGTGTATTCATGTGACCAATCACATATTATGATATTGGCAAAACCATACCGTTCACGCACTACGTGCTGATATGTCTTTTAACATACAGGTAAACACTCCTTATTCATCAATTGCAACAAAATTACACCAAAGTAATTCATGAAATTAAATATGCAAAAATGTGCACTTGAAAGTTTTCCAACCTGCCTGCTTTCTATTAAAACAGCTTTAAGGAAAGCTGTTATTGCCTAATATTTGCCTAAGCCTTGAGGATATACTTTTAAATGATCCAAAACACCGCCTATTGCTAAGGTTAGAGTACAAAGAGTACAAAGATGATCAAATTATCAGCTTGTAGCCAATATAGGAAATAAGGAAAAGAATGATAATTATTCAGTGTTCAAAACTGCTATTTTCTGCGACCTTAACCAATCTAATAGGTTTGCTAAATATGCAAACAGGTGACTACAAGTGAATATGTTTTTCTACACCAGTGAAATCTGCCTGATTCATTTGTTTAATGTGTATTTGTGTGCACTTTATGCAGGGTGACCAACCTGCATGGTAAATAGGCAACCACTAGAGGGCGAACTTTTATTAAAATTTAAAATGATTTCTTTGAGCTTGAGGTGGTTTTTATTTTATCACTAGAATTCAAACTGATCTTCTGCAGATTTGCTTTACATTTGCTTTACTGTGACACTTAATTAAGACACTTAGATCATGACAGTATTGTCATTTCTAATAGTTTTAATGATGAAGAAGACAGGTGGTGCAAAATGGTGCAGAGCAGTGTCTTCTTTGACTAAAGGAGGGTTTTTTTCTCCTCTGTGACACAGCGTTTCAAGAGTTTGTACAGTTGCATGACACATTATGTCTGTGTCAGGAATTATGTTGGCAAATTGCAACAACTTATGCAGTTTTTAGGAGTAACAGTATACTGTTTTGTCCTCAGTGACCCTCTGTTGCAGTCCCTTGTTGCTCTACTGCTTATGCCTGCCTCCTCCACCCCCCACACTGATCCTCACCACACCCCATCTCTCCCCTTGGCTGAGACTGGCTGGCTGGCACCATTATCAATTCCTTCTGTCAGCATGCCTGCAAAAAATAGCTTACGTCACAGTCATTACAGGCTCTATAAAAGCCAGGGTAATGCAGATTCACTGTGCAGTCAAGCCAGCTACATTCCTAGACATAGAGCAGGCTCCTCTTGAGTCATGGCTTCCACCGGCTTTGACCCTTATTTCCCTCCTATTTACAAGAGGAGAGTGGTTGTGCGCAGTGCAGGATATGGCGCTGGTGGAGGAATCGGATCTAGGTCTGCCTACTCCAGCCACTCTGCCCCAATAACTTCCTATGCATCTTCACGCAGAAGTTATCCAACACAAAGCCGAGCTACTTCCAGCTACACCTCGATGTTTTTTTCTGCTCCGGCGTCTGCAGCTGCCACTGAGCTACGCCTTGACCAAGCAGACCAGGTCAGCTCTGAGTTCAAAACATTGAGGACCCAGGAGAAGGCCGAGCTGCAAGACCTGAATGATCGCTTTGCAAGCTTCATTGAGAGGGTCCATGAACTGGAGCAGCAGAACAAGTTGCTGGAGACTGAACTCCTGCTGCTTAGGCAGAAGCAGACGGAGCCATCCAACCTTCGGGCCCTGTATGAGCATGAGATCCGCCAGCTTCATGCTGCTGTAGAGGAGGCCCGCCATGAGAAACAGGCTGCCCAGGACCACAGGGATGAGATGGAAGATGTGCTTAGAAACCTGCAAAAGCGCTTCGAGGATGAAGTGCTCTGCAGGGCGGAAGCAGAGGGCAGGCTCATGGATAGCAGGAAGGAGGCAGATGAGGCTGCACTGGGTCAGGCCGAGCTTGAGAAAAGAGTCGGGACCCTGTTGGATGAGCTGGCCTTCCTGAAGCGCCTCTGTGAGAGTGAGATTACAGAACTACAGGCCCAAATACAGTACAGCGTAGACGTGTCAGTGGAGATGGAGATAGCTAAACCTGACCTATCCGCTGCTCTCCGTGACATTCGAGTCCAATACGAGAAGCTGGCGCAACGCAACCTTCAATCAGCTGAAGAATGGTTCTGCAACAAGATGAACGTGATGACAGTAGGCACCGCTCGCAACACAGAGAGTGCACGTAATGCCAAAGACGAGGTTGGAGAATACCGTCGGCTGCTCAAAGAGAGGACCCTGGAGATTGATGCCTGCCGTCAGATGAACCAAGCCCTGGAAAACCAACTACAGGATGTGGAGGAGAAACAGAGTGCTGAGATCTCTGCACTGCAGGTGAGGAACTGAGTGACTCTGAAATAGAAGAACAGGGCTGCAAATATCTCTGTGTCATCTCTATGATAAAAAACTAATTTGAAAACCACTATAAAATGTTATTGAAATGAATTCTACACCTTTTAGCAACTGAGATGAATCAAACTACTAATGCAGCACTTAATGATCATACTAACAATACAGTCTACATCCAGTACCATAATGTGCCACTAACATGTCACTTTATCTTTTCTCTTCAGGATACAATTGGTCAACTGGAGGATGAGTTGAGGGCAAACAAGAATGACATGGCTCGCTACTTGAAAGATTATCAGGATCTCTTGAATGTGAAGATGGCCTTGGATATTGAAATTGCAGCCTATAGGTCAGTGACTTACATACAGCTTGGTCTTTTCTGTATTTGTGTTATAATTTTATGCTTTACATGAATGACATTAACACCAATAATTAAACATCCCATTTTCTTGTGGTGTTTTAGGAAGCTGCTTGAAGGAGAAGAGAACCGTCTAAATGTGGCTGGAGTGGGGTCTGTCAACATTTACTCCCAAGCCATGTATGCTGCTCCATCTTATGGAAGATCACTCGCCTCCATGCAGCCTCAGCTGAGCTCTGCAGCTCCGTATCTACTGAGCTCTCGCTTGTATAGTTCCTCACTCTCCACAGAGGAGACAATATCCGCAAGCCAAGCACAGCAGGCGGAGGCTAGCCCTCCTCAAGAAGAGGAAGAAGAGCAGGCGGAAGAGGAAGAGAAGGAGGAAGCAGAAGAGGTGCAGGGAGACGAGAAGGAAGAGGAGGAAGCAGAGGAAGAGCAGGGAGACGAAAAGGAGGAGGAGGAAGCAGAGGAAGAGCAGGGAGAAGAGGGTGAGGAACAGGAGGAGGAGGCGGAAGAAAAGGAGGAGGAGGAAAAACAAGAGGGAGTGGAAGAGGCAGATGGAGAAGGTTTGTGTGTTTAATGTTTCTTTAATTGGTATGTGCACATGTTTAGTAGTAAATTAATTCTAACTTTTCTCTCATGATTATGGAAATGAAGAGGGTGAGGCAGCAGATGGAGCAAAGGAAGATGAGGAGGAAGGAGGAGAGGAGAGCCAACCACAACAGGAGGATGACACTGAGCAGAAAGAGGAAGAGGCTGATGCAGATGGTGAGAAGGAGACAGAAGAAACTGAAAAAGAAGAAGAAGCAGAAGCTGAGGCTGATGAGAAAAATGGAAAACCAACTGTTTAAATGTACATGCTTTAAAAATACCTGCTAGCCTGTAGCTGAAGGATATATTCTCCTGTGGTGCTCTATATATACAGATACTTCTCTAATTCAAACTAAATGAAAATCTCTTGAAATAAGAAGACAATATGATGGTGAACAAAAATCCTCTGTATGATTAACTTGAGCGAATCACAGCATGTACGCACGCTGTACCAGCAAAGAAACTAACTATATAAAAGCTAATCATGTAATTGATCAAGACAGATAGTGACGAGTATCAGGAGTAGATATTCTGCTTTGTGGAGATTTGTCTGCAAACACCTGTGTGCTTTACTGTCACCAAAACATGCCTGTAAGACTGTCTGAATGTGCAATAAGCAGTCTGAAATGCCTTACCTCAAGTTCTCACTGAGTGCTTTCCATGATATGCTGCATTGAACTCAAATAAAGCCTCGAAGCCTTGTTAACCTAAAGCTAGCTCAAGGATTTTCATTTCTACTTATAAACACAAACAGTTGCAATTAAGTGTCATATCAAATAACATTTTGCAAAAATATTAGCAGAAATAATATTCAATGTCTAAGCTCTGTGACTCATGTTCACAAGCGAGGATAAACATTTTACTTGCTAATTAGGCTGGGGCTCTTTTCATTCAGGGTTAAAAACAGAATGTTCCTTTCTCACCACAATGTCAATGAAGGTTAAAGGAAAAAGTACACAGATGACAGACGACGAGCCGTTGGTTCTCTCCATTTTCATAAATCATGCCACAATTGATTGGAAGGGAGAGCTGCAGCGGACCAGCAAAGTCAGCAAATTTGGATTGTTTTATGTTCTTTAAGAAAATGATAGTCTTTGAGATGAAAATGCATCATTTTATTCTAATTAGTAGTCTGCGTGAACATATTGTTTTAAAAAAGAATGAATCAGATAATATTACACTTCACTTTTCCAACATGAACTGCCAGTAAAGCTCTTTTGGATTTCTCTAAACGTGGCTAAACCAAATTCTCCTGTAAAAGAGATGAGTTACAGCTGCGTTTTTGTCTTTATCTGGAGTCAGCAGGTCGCCTCTGCCCTGATATGCCTACAGTCTCTGTGTGATCAGTGAGCTGACACCAGTGTTTTTCCTGCTGCCTCACCCTCATCCACATCACTGTCCATAAATCGGGGCGCATTGAAACCTTTATGACTCAGCTAGTCTGCTGCGCCAAAGAATCTGGCCAAGTGTCAACTCTTGCAGAACAGCAAGAGAGGGAGAGCAATTTCATTATTTCATTAGGAAGAGGGAGAGAGAAAGATTGAGAAGTAATTGGGGAGAGAGAAGGGGGAGAAGCACAGAATTACCTCACTGCACTAAACCTTGACAGAGGACAGACTGTTTTTTTACCCAGCAAAGAGGTGGAGGGACCAGGGGCTTCCTTTAGGCATCTGCAGAGATGCAATCCCTTTTAGACAAATGAACCCCCCTACCTCTCCATCCCCATACACACACACCATCTCTCTCTCTCTCTCTCTCTCTCTCTCTCTCTCTCTCTCTCTCTCTCTCTCTCTCCCTCCATCGTCTCTTCTTGCACACAGATTCAGACAGATGGGTGGATGTGAAGTGGGAGCTTCTGTTTGATGTGTTTGCTGTACACTTTGAAATATTGCATCACCTTATAACTGTAACATGTGCACATACAGAATTTAACTGCATCCTGCAGGTGTCAAGGCATTGCCTCGAACTACATGCCGCTCCTCTCCATCCTCCTTGTCCTCAGTTTACCCCGCCTTTAGCTAGACTACATTATCCCCCTCCTTCTGTTCCTCTCAGTTGCTACAGTAAGGCTTGAGCCAGTCCAACAGAGCACTCAATTTAATTATTAGAAATACTACTTTGCAATTAATTTGGCTCCACTTACACACACCTTTCACCACTCAAAGTGATAGCAATATGGTAAATGTTTTCTTATTGATTAAAATGCTAAAATACACTAATGACATATTATTGGCAGGGTTTTAATACAGAAACCACCCTGCATACAAAATAGTGGTGTAGTTACGTAGATCTTTGCAATAAATACAGTAAACCATCAGCAGAATATACAAATACTCCCTCAAGTGCTCATATGTATCACTTGTGTTGTATACTAAGCTAAGGGAGGCTTGCAGGGATGCGTGTATGTGTGGGTGTATATGTCTGTCGGTGTGTCTCAGGGCACTGTGGGAAACAGATTCACTGTAAACATAGCATATCAAAGCAAGGTTATATTATTTTTATCACATTTCATCTTTCAGATATTGAGTTTCATCCCCTATTTCATCTGTCACATTTGGGCTGCAAACGGACTGGTATATAAATCTTGTAACTCTCTCTCCCTCTTGCGGGCATATGCTATGTCAGAGGGAGGCCCAACACCAGGGCACAGAGACCTCCCAAACTTATGAATCTTTGATGAAAAACTAAAAGGGCTAAAGGTGCTGCAGGAGACATTGTAGTTGCCTGTAAAAAGATAAAATAAACAAGTGTAGAACAGTTACCCCTAAATACAAAATATAACTGATGTGATTGCATTGAGCTGAAAGGTTTGTGTTTGAATGTTATATTTAGGGTGAGCATAACAAATTGTATTTCATCGCTCCACAAAATAAATTACAACACCTGAATATTACAGTGATTTTACAACTGTTTGTAATATTGTCAGATTTTTCAGCTATCCCTTGATTTCAAAACACCTTATGTAATGGTCACGAAACATTGTCTACACGAGGAAAAGAATATCAGCTTTCCATTGCAACAAAAAGATATTACATTTCAAGAGGATGCAGAATACAGTAATACATTGTTTTGAATTTGATGATTGGAACTGAATCTGAAAAAAGTTTACCAGCTACAGTGGCTGTTATTTGGTTTTGTACTTGGTCCCACATGATAACCTTTGAATTTATAATCAAGTTGATACTGAGGTGAAATGCCAAGTGTGATCAAAGCATTGCACACCAGTGCATCCAAAAGTACTGTACATGCAATAGGAGAAATACAATTACATTCAATCTTTTAAGTAATACTGTGAGAACAGAATTAGAGAAACAGAGTTAATCCTCTCATGTCTTCCAAAAAAATATGTTTTCACCTTGAGTGAAACACCCCCTTGGTTGTGTTTTCTGAATTATTGGTGGGTGGATCAAATCAGCACAGAGACATACTGCTCCAGCTCCAGTCCAGACAGTGAGGGTGGTCACGCAGCAGTCTGCCTTTTAGGTTTTCACACAACCACGCTTTGCCTCCACAAAGAAAAGGAAGTCTTAGATAAGAGTTGTGGCTCCCTCTACTGATCTCGGAGTGTCACCTAATTAAAAGGCTCTGACAAATGAGCCTTTGCATTGGCCTGCAGGACAGCAGACAGAGACTATTTCATTCAAAGATGTGGCACTTACTCTAAAAAAGAAAAAGAAAAAAAAAGCCTTTTTCTGGCATACAGTTTTCAGATGGCCTTGTGTATCCACCAGGGCACAAAGGATGCTTCACTGAGTCCGATGGAGACAAATGGGGGAGTCTGCAGGGCATATTTTTTCTCATGCATCACAACCTGGAAATGAGATGTTAGACTTGTGGATATACATGTGCTAAACTTACCTGCATTCAGTGATCAGATACATTAAAAGTTTGTATTGTAATGTGAAACACCGTCTGTATTTGGCAAGTCTGTACCTCTTTAACATTAATATGAGAATCAGAGTCATTTTCAAGTAAAGTGAATGTAGCCTACAGGAATTTGTGTAGATGCCATTATTATTGCATTAAAACATAGACAGCTTGCATCATTGCACAGTGACCATGGTAACATGCACGCACAATCTAACACATGCACAAAAAAGCAAGGGAGATATATTTTAGTTTAAAAGTTTAGGTATACCTCTACCAAATGTCAACTGCAATCAACTTCTGCCCCAGGTTGTTGAGTCCCTGTGCACAGATAGTGCATTGACCTATCTGCAGGACCAGGCCATTACCTGATTCTGCTGCCAGACAGCCAGGTGGATGCTGAGGTCCAATTTGCTTCTGGCATCACATGGTCCTGGCAGTGGACCCATAAATCCATTAGGCCCTTTGTCTGCTTTTGTCTCAGGAATTGAACACCTCAGTGGGGGCTATGACCAGTGTTTAGAGCCCCACCATTCAGAAGTCTCTGAAGCATTGTACTTTCTCACATGATGGGAACCACAGTTCACCGAGTTTAGTAATGTCAGCCATTGAAAAATGGTGGAGTCACGTCAGGTCAAGCTTTATTTATAAGGTACATTTCATACATATGGATGCTCAATGTGCTTCATCTTTGTGCATCCCATAAAAACAAACACACACACACACACACACACACACACACACACACACACACACACACACACACACATGCACTCAAGCATGTACACACACAACCACTAATCAAATACTCTAGAGTATAGGGAGGTGGATGGTAGATAGGGAGCATATTTGTTGTTATTTGAACTGTCTGTCATGCTAAATGTTTATTTGTAGTATGCTTGGCAACATACTGAGAAGCCCTTAGGCAAAATAAACTGTCAGGATACCCTTGTTTCAGGACAAACCTTCATCTGTTTTTATCTACAATAATACAGCACACTCTCAGCAAAAGTGAGACAAATCAGTTTATGTTACACCTGTTTCCATTTACGTCACGCATCTGCACATGGTTACACAGTGAATTTTTCTTTTCTTTTCTTCAAACCACAATTACTAAAACCCTGCACCTAGTCAGAGTATTTTATTAGAGTGCTGTCTGTGATATAACATAACATGATGTAAATGATAAGATCAAGGGAGTGGGGATTTCCTCTTAAGACCTGGCCTGTCTACTCCTATTGCTTATGGAGCATTCAACTTCAGATGAACTCTAGAGTTGAACTCTACTTGTAAAACTGTCACACACACTAATGCAAGACATGCATGCGTAACCCCACACCACCGTCTGAATGTTGTCATCTCTGTATAACGACTCTGCAGGCAGAACAGTTGAGCAAGAGTTACATAGCAGATATTAAGAACACCATATCACAACAAAAACAATATCATACAATGTTGAGGTTCTGTCAGGGACTAAGTCTACTGTATGCAATAGCACAAAGCAGTCAGGTGATGGCAATATTGTATTCCTTTTTGTAGAATTGATTGTTTTTAACTTTTGATGGCCCACTAGCAACTTCTCACATTTGATATGTAGTGTAAGGAACATCAGCAGAGGACTGAGGAGACTCAGAGGGGGAAAACAGCATGAGCAGATTTAAAGCCCCCTTACAATAAATTCACACACTCAGCAGGCACCTACAGCTGCAGCCAAAAATAGGTCACAATAAACATTTGAAACAGCTCAAGTCATAACCTTTGAAATTAAACATGTAGCAGCAGCAAAATATATCTGTGGGATCTGTTCAGGATGATATGTAAGAAGGTTGGTAGAGTTATTAAACATGAAGCAGAAAGTACTTCGTGGACTGGAACTAAATTCACAGATTTATGCGTCAGTGTAACTCCACTTTAGTATTATGCATTGGAAAAGGAAACAATTCAAAAATGTTATTATCTAAAGGCATAATTTTTTAATTTTTTAAAAGTGACTGTTTTCTTAATTATAGTCATGGCCAGTAAACACCTTCTTCCAGTGCTATTTCATAGTTTCCGTATGTTCAATAGCTCTGTCCTTTGTTTAAAAAAAAAAAAAGAAAGAAAGAAAGATTCAATAATAGCTTTCAATCAGTCTGTGCTTTGTCGTGTTGACTAATTCCTCTACTAGCTGTGTTCTAAAGCAGCCACATCACAATAGATGGGGGGAAAAATGATATGGCCCTGTCAAAGGGAACAACAAAAGCATTGGATGGCTGAACATTATTGACAGCACCATTTGGCTGGCCAATGGCAGCAGAAAAAAACACACATGATGGGCAAACAAAAGGCTAAGTGGGCCACCAGATCTCAGCCAACAGCTGTAAATTACTTCACTGCTCAGGGAAGGAGACTGAGTGTTATTTGTGATATACTGACCATGTTGAAATTACATTGAAATTACAGCCAATAGCCTAATTGATGGACAAGTTCAACATTGTTTGGGCCATAATTCCCTATTTTGAACAATTAATTGTGTTGCAATGAAAGAGTCTGCAATGTTACTTCAAATATAAGCTTCTCATAGGTTATGTGAGTGTATAAATATGTCCAAGTAGGTCTAGGACATATCCAGGCTCACTCAGAATAGATCTGCATTAAATCAGTCAATGAGAGCAGCAGCATGGGGTGTGCAAGTCAATTTCATTCTAAATTAAAAACAATAACCTGGTGATAATTTATTTATGACACATCAGTGATTTATATCTCGAGTTTCAATTAATTATTCTCCTCTAGATTGTCAAATAGTGCGCCAGTACTTCTGAATCTACCGACACCATCAGGAGTCCTTGAAGTAAAACTAGGAATAGTTTAGTCCTTGGACTCAATTTTAGCTCATGTGGAGATTTTTTTTTTAACCTATTGAATGATATTTAGCTTCTCGCAAAAGATTCTCGGGGAGGGACAGTGGTGTAATGTGGATCTGTGTTGTTATTGTGGGGGTAGTTTGGGAAGGCTCATGGTTCACGCCTATCCCCTGCTCTCCTCTCCCCTCCCCGTTTTCAAGTCATGATGGCGGAACTGTAGACTTCGGGACGAGCAGGAGTGCGCCGCCCGTCCTCTTTTGGCTGTTGTATATAGTTATTTATTTATTCAGACAACTTTACATTTCCCGCCCCCCCGCCATGACCCGTTGGATACCCACGAAAAAAGAGAAGTACGGAGTCGGTAAGTTTTCAAAAATCAGCTGCGTGTGTTTTGCTACTGCCGAGTGAACTCCCAACTCAACTAACTTCAAGGGAAAGTGGTCTCTGAGAAACTGGGAAATACAAGTTATTGTCGACTCTGCTGTTGTTGATACACGGCGGATAGTAGCCCAGCTGAGTTTCATAAACTTTTTTTTTTATTTTTTTGTATTCCAAGGACACAGCTGAGCTGTTACTTCTTCTTGTTGTCTACGGGATCGTAGGTCGTAGAAAGAAATAACTTTTATAACTGTCCGTTTTATATGGCGAGGAACAGGGGAAAGGAGCCAAGAGTTCAATGAGCATACCAGTCATTCTTCTTGTGCTTAATCTCACCGAGCTGACTTGTTGTTGAACTTAAATTAATCCCCAGTTTGCTGGAAGATCCCTTGAAGCCCCCTCAAGGACTCCTGCAGGGCCCCACATGGGAGCCACAGTGAATACTGTATGCATGTGAGAGATAAGAGAATACAATTTGCATAAGCATTAGTTTGTCAGTGTAAATATAACATATTGCTTTACTGTAGCTAAGTAATAAATGTAGCTTTCATTACCATTTGTGTTGTGCTCACCACTTTATAGATTTACATTTTTCTATTTGGACTACAATGGTTTAAAAAAAAGAAAAGAAAAAAAAGGTGTGGCCTATTCACCTGTGTGTGTGTGTGTGTGTGTGTGTGTGTGTGTGGGTGGGTGGGTGTGTGTGTGCGTGCGTGCGTGTGTGTGCTCGCGCTATCAGGTAGTCCTCCACACCCTCAAGGCAAATCTGCACAACTGCTGTCTCTTTGAAAAATCCCTTTCTGGTTCCCTGTAATGACTTTTTACAGCCGGCACAGGTTGGCTGGTCATTGGTTACAGTACTGACTCACCGCTAAATGTGTGCTTAAAGCTACAGACTCTTTTACAGACAGTGTTTCCGGGTGTGCAGCAGATGTCTTACACTTGAAGAAAACCCTGCTTGTAGAGAATATGCCGAGTCTATAGTCCTTCAGGAATAAGTGTGAATCAGAGCCCAGCACTGAAATAGCTTGACTCGTCTAACCTGGATCCTCTCACTGACTTTATCTTAGGTTTTAAAGAAAGTGTTATGTGCTTTGCAGATGTTGTAGGTAAAAACATTGTAACCCTCAAATTAATGTGGATTTGGAGTGCTCTACAGTACAAACACTCCCCCTCTTGGTCATATATGACCTTGTTCTAGCAGCTGATGTTGGGGAATTTTTTTTGTGTTAATCCTTTTAGATCCCAGTATGACATTCAAAACTGTTGCTGAAGTCTGTGCCATTCTCCTGCCATTCACCTCGGAAACAGGGCAGGAGTCACCAACACTGTACTTAATCCCAAAAATGCCATTGGACCCTTTACAAGGTTTTATGTTTTTAATCCGATTAGTCAACCCCAGGCGGTGCCCAAATACAGGCAACTACATTTTGGATGAAAGAAGAGACTGCAAGGTTTCTGATAATATCAGTTATATCGTGCTAGCTAACAGGGAAATGTGGATAATATGGGGATTAAGATATCACAATCTTTAATGGTGAATTTGTAACACCATCATAATAGGACAGCTTCCTAATTTTCACATCCTAAAAACAGGCACTGCAGTAGAGACTGAATCAGCAGGTGAAGAACACGGACACACCCTGATTAGTTTAATTTACTGCCTCTCTGTTTACATTATTCGTGTCCGTAATTGCATCCCATGGCTCTATTAGATTTCAGGGCAAGTTCTCCTTGACGAGTGGTCATATAAATGCTTACATGAATTTGAACAAAACCAAGACAGGAGCCGGCCGTTTTTATTATGAGCTTATGTGAACAAAATTACACATTTATGGCCCAGTGAAGTGAAACTTTCACTCAAGTATTCACAGAGAGGGTGAAGAAAGTTGAAGTTAAGTTTAAACATCTCAAAATGTTTGAAGACATATGAAAACACTGTTGTTGAGGGAGAGATTTGTGTCTGAAATGTTTTCTTCCACCGTTATCTGCTTCCAAACCAAGTTGTGATTTCACAAATCATGCTTCTATGTAAACGGCTTAAACTAAGATTTAAAGAGAGCGCAGAGAAACTTTCCTCCTTCAGCAGATGAATGTGAAAACAGCTGTCTAGTGTCAAACTCTAGTAAGTAACAATAAGCAAAACACCTTTTTGAGTGGGCAGGGACTTTAATGTACATTAATATTGTTATGATTAATTTGATCCATAGCAGCAAACCCCTGGAGTTTACATATCACATGTTCTGATATATATATTGTATAATAATGTTCTCATAATGATTATAATGCCCCTCAGTTGCTTACAAGCAGCACTTGCAAGCACCTCCTATAATTACCTTGAGTTGTCTTCAGGGAACTACCACTCAAGCTACTGAAGTCACAAAGACTTGCATGTGCTTGTACTCGCTTCAGTCGTGTGACCAGTGTTTCTGCTGTAGTACTCAGCCACAACTTTCATATTTCTACATCATGCAGTTGATAGCAAAAATCCTTAAAATGATGAACAGCTTAAAGTAGTTTCCTCTGCAGACGTTCCTTGCTGTGTGGGTGTCTTATTAGCAAAACAAATCTAAAGATGTTGAGATTTGCGGGGTAAAAAGATCACTATCATTACATCCCTGTTTGTCATCTTGCAATGTCAAACCTGATTGCAGCCAGTGATTGAGAGATAAGTGTTGACCTTCATGTCAGTTTTGATGGACTGACCAGATGCTTGGTCAGTAATGACTTTTACAACTTGCACATTGTTTCACAGTGATTCTTTTAATTCTTTAGCAACCTGGAGAAAGGCATTTAGATAAGGCAATTGTAATTTTCTTACTATGAATTGTTACAATTGGGTTTTCAACCAGCATAAAGAGGTGAGCCCACAACTGATCTAATTCTTTTTCCTTTTTGCACTATTAGTTTTGAACTTCAGAATTATATCTCTGATTTATGGATAACCTATCAGGAATTATTAGCTGGAGCACAGTTTTAAGAGCTAGAGATCGTTCCTAGCTGTCTAGACATTAGATGGGAGGCAAAAGGCTTTTTCCTACGGAGGCCTTATTATGTTTTGAAATGTCCTGTCTGAGGAGAATTGGCTCAAAAACAAACTTTAATAGACTTGCTTTTTACCTAATGACTATTTGTAGAGATACTGCACCTTTCCCTATTTTGGTAGAAATTGTTCTGTTTGAAGTTCAGGACATACATGGTACATCACTGAATGGTAGTTTATTGAAACCTTTTCTAATTTATTACATCAGTTTTTATGAAATATCTGTGTTCTTTCGGTTTGAAGTAAAATACTACCCCTTTTCATTGTGAGAATTTTTGTTTTTAATATGGCTTTTGATGTTCAAGGATTGGTTGCTAGACTCTTGTATCTCGCATAATGTTATGTGTGGGTTTTTTTTTTTTGCCAGTCTTTTTTTTTTGTTTTGTTTTTGCCATAACTTGGAATATGAGTTTATGTTTTGTTTGGCATCCAGTCAGTGATGAAAACAATAGAATCTCATTGAATTGTGTTAGCTTTGACAAGCAGCCAGCAGCTGCTCAAACTGTTCAGCCGTGGTGTTCTTTAATTGTTGGCTAATCCATTCCTATGATAAATCATTTCAAGTAAATCAGGCTGACTTTGATTTAACATTAGTATGCACATAAACTTGAATCTGTGCAGATAGAGGCTTTACTTGAATTTACAGCAGTGTCCTCAAGCTCAGTATTTCAAGTTGAAGAGGAAGACAGTGTGTCTTAGAGTTGTACAGAAGAGCTGTGCTGCCAAAGCCCAGACTGTTGCCTTTAGTTTAGACACTGTGGCATCACAACACGCTCAACTGGGTTCCTGCCATTGGCGTGCTGCCATGCTGTTGCCAGGCCTGGACACTGTGTCAAGTTGGTGAATGGACCATTGTCACTCTCGGCATGGCCAGAGGCAGATGTAATTTCTTCAGTGCACGTTTCATTCGGTATTGTTCTGACTGCACAAATAGTTTCCTGGTGAAAACAAACACTCCTCTTTTAAAAGAGGAGTCAGAGTATGTCAGTAAGTTCTCTTCAAATGAAAACAGTGTGTCAGTATATTAGCTCTAAAGGCCAGAACTTTCTGTTCATGGTGTTATGGTTTGGTTTGGTAGATACCACCACGCTCATGTGAAGAAATTAGGAAAAACAAAAACCGTACCAACGTCATTAGTATTGCAGTGTTTCTGATTCCTTCTAGGTTTCAGTGTTTGTTCTCCTTTCTGATGACCGGATGAGGGATCTCACAGTGAGGCGTGAACCTGTGCAAGTGATATCCTAACAACGCAGCAGGCATGGGTCTAACCCAATATTTTAAGAGCCCATGGGCTGTCTACACAAACACACTCTTAGACTAAAATCTGGTTATGCTTAGAGATCTCTGTCTGTGCAAATGTGTGTTAGGGGTAGCCAAAAAAATCTATCACTGCCGAAGAAGTCATGGAGGAAGAAGGGTAGTCACATTCAGTGTTTTGTCAAGTTTTGGTATTCAGACTGAGGTGTGATAAGCCGAGCCAGTTGAAGCGCGCAGTGAAATCTAGCCTCCAGTAACAAGCATTATCACCATGCAAGTCAGGACAGAGCTCTGCTCATAGTTTCTCTATCTCACTATGAGAATGAGTGGCTGTGCGCTATTAGAGCTCCCTCAAGTCATGACAAAGACCTTTGCTACAGTATTGTTGGCCAAGGTTTCCCTTTTGCAATGTCTGTCTAGTTTTTATGTGAGTGTGTATGTGTGCGCGTCTGTGTGTGTGCATGTGCGTGTTTGTGTGTTTTAGCGCGTGCAGACATATTCTTGTGTGATCCCTCCCTTATGTGCCCGGGATAGAGAGTTAAAAAGGAAAGACAGGACTCGCCTCCAGGAAAGCTGTGGTTTATGAACTGAATGTAGAGAAGGGCGGGGCTCACAGGTGAGCCACTTAGCAGAAACAGAACCTGCAAAGTGTAACTAATGACCAAAGGCCACAATGGTATGATGATATCAGAAATATAGAGGATGTGATGCTATCGCTGTTTGAGTTCTACGCCTCACTGTTGACACTGCATTGGACCTGGACGCTGCCTGCCTCAGCACAGTCCATTTACGACACTGGAACGTTAAACACAGCTTCAGGGCATTCATTTCAATTAAGAATTGTCAAAATGCTTTGGAGATTTGAGTCACACAAGCCTGCTGCGCAAACAGCCTGCTGTTAGAAAGAGCAATGAGATGAAGAATAAATCAAAGATTAGGATCCTTTACGCCTGCAAGTCCTAGCTCTGTGACAAGGAGGCTGAATTGGTTTCCTTTTCCAGGGAGAAACTACAAACCTCTGATCCAAAACTTTTTTATAAGTCTTTGCTCCTCTGTGAAGTGAGTTATTGAAAAGGGATTTGGGAGTTTTCTTAATCCACTGGACCTTGAGGAGGAACAAAACTTGTCAGTCAAACTGTCGATCAAAAACCTTTCTTTGTTAACAGTAGTTACTGAATGTTTTGTGTATTTCACATAATGAGACAGTCCTTTTCTGTCCTTCAGCAATCTACAATTATGATCCCTGTGGTGAGCAAGAGCTGTGTCTACAGGTGGGGGACACGGTGCACATACTTGAGAAATTGGAAGGTGAGTGAGTCTGAACACATGACAGGCCCTGACACATCCCTCTTTTCCTTCTCTGAACAAGTTGACACAAGAACTAAAGAGATGTTGAACTAACTGGAACTCAGTATGCTATGCTTAATAATGTAAATGAGTCTGCAGTCCACCACATTGTTCTCCTGACAGCCTGGGCTGTCATCGCTCCTATCTCGTCCACTGCCTCTCCCTCAGTGTAACATGTTTCTCTATTAATTTCTATCTCCTCAGGCTGGTATAGGGGATACACGCTACGTGAGAAATCACATAAGGTATATGCATCATTAGCACTTTTTTTTATCCTATATCCAATTCTGTGATGTGTGGGTATATATGTATATGTATATATTTATATGTATATACTGATATTAACTCGTTGTTTCCCCAGGGCATTTTCCCATCTTCCTACATCCACTTAAAGGAGGCTACGGTTGAGGGAATAGGGTGAGATCACATATCAGTAAACATATCATGTTGATGATAATCCATTTTGCTTTTGGTTTGCCGCCCTGCCTTGTCATTTGCCAATAACATAGCAGTGCACTTGTAATTATCATAAGTGAGGATTCAGTAATGCTTTTCTTGGCGGTGTAGGAAAACCATCCAACTATTTATCATGTATAGAAATGCACTTGTGTCTGTCCAAATTATATGACGTGATCTGTGAGTGATGAGCCACTTTTCCAATATCTTATTATTCTCTTCTTATGGCTGGTAGCCAGCAGGAAATAATTATTCCAGCAGATCTACCGCTGGTGCAGGAGCTCGGGGCTACTCTAAGGGAATGGGCACAGATATGGCACAAGCTCTTTGTGGTAAGTGTAGATTGCCTCTCTCTTATCAACCTCTCTGTTTCTAGTACACGCACTGTCCTCTGTACCTCTCAGCTTCTCACCACTTTTCTCTGTTAAAAACATAGTGTTACTTTTCATTCCTCTGAAGACTATCCTCTTACAAGTGTTAAGTATAAGTGTATACCTATTTATTTGACAGGCAAACAAGACTACCCAGTTCAGGAGTGTTCAGCAGATGGCCTACAGCCTCATCGAATATCGATCTCAGATAGTGTCAGGAACACTGCCCAAGGATGACCTTGTAGAGCTCAAAAAGAAAGTCACAGCGAAGATTGATTATGGAAACCGGTATGAATCCTGCTTCCTTATTGTACTGCAATGAAATGCCTTGACATATACGCCACCGTAAAGTTTTATATGCTTGAGTCATGGCACTAGGATTGTCTGTGTAAACCCATTTGATGCTGTTTGATCCTCTGTGCTGCTCAGGATTCTGGGGTTGGACCTGGTGGTACGTGATGAAGCAGGAAACACACTGGATCCTGACCGGACCAGCACGGTCAGTCTGTTCCGGGCACATGAGACCGCATCACGCAGTGTCGATGACAGGATACAAGAGGAGAAGGCATGATTTTGATTTGTTGGTACTTTCAGTAGCTTTACTCCGTAGTATTTGTCTATTTTAATTAATATCTGTGTCTGTACACTGCCTTGGTTTTTTGTAGACGAGGCTACAAAACCTGGAAATGAGGCGTCAGACCCTGTTCAGCACAGTGCACACCTACAGTCTACTCATGAACCTGAAAAACTTTGTATGCAACATTGGAGAAGATGCTGAGCTGCTAATGTCTCTCTATGACCCTGACCAGTCAGAATTCATCAGGTTAGCTCCTCACTTTTTACCTCATGATTAAGCAGCAAACCGAAGTTATTTGCTCATTTTGATTCATTCAAGTTTTGTAGCATTGTTGGTGTGTTTTGGTTCAAGTCTTAACATTCTGTTATGTGGTGCAGAGAAGAAGCCTTTGTTTCACCATGAAAATTAATCCCCTTAATATGACATTAATCACTGCTCATAAATAGGCCCAAACATTACTCATTTAGAACTACCACTACCATTACTGGTACTTACGGAAGCCAAGAAAGGCCATGCTTGCAATTATTTTTTTAAATGCTGTTAATAAGAAAAATTATTATATAATTAGATATTATAATTATATTTGTTTATCATAAAACTGTGCATTAAAACTCAATAAAATTTATTATGACAGTTTCTGGCAGAAAACTACAATGCCAATGAGGGGTATGATGCTATTGACATGTGGGATAATGTAAGTACACAACTCAACAAAATATAAATAATATATAAAAACATAGGTCTAGTCATTTTTATGCGGAATAGTTACATGTTATCTCAAGAAAGTGAACTTCGAATCTCGAGATAATAAGATAATCAACCGGTCACAAAAAGTTTTTTCCTCTTACTACTTATAATGTTTATCAGAGATCAGGAGTGTCATGCTGGCATGCATTGATGGTGCCTTGACAACTGTAGCAACTGATTTAAGCTGAAAATGTAAGATCAATGATTACCCAGTATCATTAACAGCACCTTTTTTACATCTGTGTCATGGCCAAATGGCAGGTTGATTAACATGGTCATAATATGATGGGATGTTTCATGTAGGAGAAGTACCAAACAATACCTTTCAAGAATTTTCTTTCTATTAGGCTTATTGAGAGAAAAGAAAGTAGGGTAGAGGGAAGGAATAAGAACCAACATATGACAGATGTGAACCCACGTCCTTGAAAGCCACCTGAAGGCTTCTTGTGGTTGATCTAAGTAGCTGAGTTATCCATGTGAGGAAGACATGGAAAGTAGAAGACAGGAATGAACAAATGAGAATGAACTCTACCCGGATAAATCTCGTGATAAATTCTCGTTATCTCGAGAAAATGGCATAAAAAAAAAAATTGGCCATTCTCAGCTTCCGTAGCTACTACTACTAGTAATAATATATGAATATCACTTATAACAAAAGTTGTAAAGTGAAGAATTAATTATAATAAGTTATACCATAGCCATTGAGAATAATAATTATGGCTGGAGGTTGTGCATTATTGTCACATAACTCTGCACAGCACTGATGTAGCGGCTTCAACACTGTTTTAAATTAAAACTCAAAGCTGGAAGGCTACTCCTTTCAAGTATTATGCGGTTGCTGCTTCTGCCTGCTGGAGTAGAAAAGTAATGTCTCTATTCTGAGCTCGGCAAAAATGGGGCCAGCATGAATAATAAAAGTGATTGAAACAACCTCTAAAATATGAGAAAATGTAATCGAGTTGAATCAAGTACATTGTTATCAGTGTTACTAATTAAAAAAAACAAAACAAAAAAAAACGTGAAAACACACTTTTCTCATTTTGATATTTAGACATTTTTTACAGCAGGTCATAACCATTACAGGTCTGTTCCATTGAGGTGTACCAGTCAGTCCTTTCTGGCACAGCACACCTAAATGCAATGTCAAAATGTCTGCTGTGATAGGGATCACTTAATGTCACATTTTTGGTAGTGAAAATATGAAAGCATACTAACATTTCCATGACACTTTAGATCTTATCTAATAGGACAGATGAAATAATGAAGAGTTTTTGCATTAGTTGTTTTTATGTATTTGCATTTCTCCTTGTGTTTTAGATTATGTGATACCTAACTGTGATTCTTATTGAAATTCATGCAGCGAGAACTTCTTGGTGCGATGGAACAGTATGGGGATGCCTAAAGAAATTGAAAAACTCAACAACCTGCCAGCGCTATTCACGGTAACTGAATTCCAACCCACTGACTGTATTCCCTCTGCTTCGGATTTAAACAATTCAGAACTGCCTGAAATCTGTGACAAAGAAGACAATTTGCTCCTGGATAGCTTCTAATTTACTGAAAGTTTCACTGAATGGGCTGCATTCATGGCACATCTTTGAGAATTTGAATACATTATTATATCGCTACTGTTTATGTTAATGACACAGTCAGCAGTTCCCCGCAAACAAGCCATTGTGTCAACCTGTGTATGTGCTACTAGGAAGTGGTGGTTTAGAATGTGATAAAAACCACATTCATCAAGGTAAAGTACTGAGAAATTGTAGTCAAACGTACTTGCTCAAAGCACACAAGTCGAGACTCCTTTGACTTAAAAAGCATCCAGAAGAAAAAACACATACAGATATGGGAAAGGTGATATGTTTTAGGTTTTCACTGCATGCTTTCATCCTGTAATAAGCTCTGGCTATCAAAATGCACATAATGACAGGCAGTGACATGTACAGCCCTCTGCCTTTTTCTGCATTTCACTTCATCACTTAATATGTCATAATAAATCATCTTTGTGGTTGTCCTTTGCGTCCAGGACCTGAGCAGCAGTGACTTGATGAGGCAGCGACTCTTCCTGGTGTGTCAGATCATCAGAGTTGGCAGCATGGAGCTCAAAGAGGGCAAGAAACACACAGGCGGACTGAGGAGACCATTTGGTGTGGCAGGTGAGCACCTTCTCAAATGTTCCAATATTTGTTTACGCAACACAAAGTCAACGAAAAATGGCACCATCCTCTCTGACGCTGTAGTTGCATGAATAGTTCGGCTGAGGTGTAAAAATGAAGGATCCATGTGCTGAATGAAATGGGAACACCTGCTTCCTGACCTAGAAAATGCCTCCGCTCTGCCTTGGCAAGGGAGTCGGTGGAAATTGGTTTAGCAACCGTCGTTTTTTTTTCCCTTTTTTTTTTTTTGGCCAGATGATTGGTGGATTTGATGAGAAATGGTGTTCCAGCAAATGGACTGAAACCAGAGTCAGAAAGAACATTTAACTCAGAAGTCACATTATTCTTAGCCAGGAAAAAAAAAAGACTTTAGGAAAAGAGCTGGGTGGAATTCACAATTCGGAAACATCGCCCATTTGCAAGCAGAAGAGCAAGAAACCTCAATCTGTCTTACTCCCCTGGCTGTCTGCAGTACCAGGCAACAGGTGAATGAGATCCAACAACATCTGGCCAAACTTCTGTTTTCAAAAGTAGAAAATACAGTTTCCAGAGTCAGAGTGAGTAAATTAAATCTGTGCTATTAAATCAAGGAAATTCCTATTGTGTTGTTGTTTTGGCAGTAACTTAAAAACCGCATTGCATCTGGTGAATTAGCTCATCCTTGACAGTCTGCTTTCTTACTGTGATGCTCTCAATATCTTTGTCATTGCAGTAATGGACATAACAGACATCGCCCATGGCAAAACAGACGATGAAGACAAACAGCATTTCATCCCTTTTCAGCAGTGAGTCTTTTGATGTTGTCACACCTCTTATATTGGTAACAGCCTCAACCTTGTTTCCAGTGTAATACAATCGAGTATGAATAATGGAAAAGAATTGGAATGGGTTTCGAGCTATATTTGCTTACTGTGTTCCATTTTTTTTTCAAGGATGCAATTCAACTTTTCCTGTTGCATTTCAAGGACAAATATAACAAACTTCACAATCCTGAGTGTTACCTCCTCTCAAAGACAGACTTCAAGGCCGTGTTTTCACAGTTTCTGCGCAGTGGGTGGATGTGGATGATAATACGTTCACAGGGATCTTAGATGCAAGAGCCCCAAAAATATCTTGACTGATTCTTGACATCCAAATCAAAAAAATTTTTTTTAGCAAGGTTTAACCTCTATTTGTTTCCTCTCACAGTGTAACAGTTCACTGAGGAATTACAGACAAACATAGCTCTGTAGGAAAGAATATTTTGATGAACTTCACACAAAATTCATCGAATGTTTGGATGATTATTTTAATTATGAAATGTATCTGCAGGGTTATATTCTTATCCACACTTAACCAATGTTGCTGTTTGCACAAACGTGTTTCCCAAGTAACGTGAGTAAAGGTTTCCTGGACATGCTGTTTTCTGCTCTTCCCCAAATACCATTGGTCAGTGTCTTTAAACAGACGGGCGGTAACACAGATTAACTTGATAAGCTTCCACGTCTTGCCAAATGCGTTTATATTTCATTAACACTGAGTGACTTATGTTCCACTGGTAATCATGAACTGGATAATTGCAAATAATGTCATACAAAATTAATTTTCCAATGAAGAATGGAGAAAGAAAAGATATTTGTAAGACTGAAATAACAGCAGAACACTGATATTTTCTTTCACAGTGAAACATATTTTCCAAAACAGTGTTGCAGTTCTCAAAACATGAAGTGCAATCACCATGTCAATTTACTGTACGCGGAGAAGCAGAATACTTCATTTGTCCTGCAAAAGGCCGTCATTCATTTAAAAACTCCTGAGTCAAAAGTCAATTTATTTTTCATTAAGGTTTGCCAATAGTGAAGTCAGATATCCTGCACAGCCTACTGGTTTGTATCCATCAAGACTCAAATCAAATGTCAGTTTCGACAAATGGTCTGTACTCACAGGTTTCTCACGACAAACCTTCACCTTGTACCCCTATAGACAGAAACTGCCTTAGTGTAACATTCATGAAAAATACAAAAAACGTACAATAAAGAAAAATATCTCAATAAAACAGGTTCATGCAAATTAGGAGCTATTGTAGAAATGTTCTTGTCTGGCCACAGCATTTCATCTACCTCATATCTGACATTTGCTCATACAATACATGAAATTCTTCCCTCCTCTACATGAACTCTGTCTCTTCCTCTGTTCACTTCTCCTTCTGACCAAACCACAACACATGCTCAGACCTTTTCCATTTTGTAAAAACAGCCTTCTGTGCCTTTCTGATGTTTGTCTTGTCCATATTGAATAACTGTGATGCGGGAAACTCAGTTTCACCCCTTGTAGTGTAAATGTGTTTTGCAATGATACATCAGTTGCACCTGTAAACTAAATCTGACAGCATGTGATAAGTTGCACAACAAATTTGAGAATGAACATATCAGTAAAATAACTTAAAGATTTATTTTTTAATATTTTTATGCATATATTAATTTACTGGAAATATGAAATTAAGATTTTTTTGTACTTGGACATGCATATACATGCATATATACGGTTGATGAAATATGGATTTGTGTATTTCACAAATTGTTTTGAGAAACATGATTTTCTTAAACTTTTTAGTCAAATCAACTTAGAAAAACAGTAACAACATGATTTTTTGATCGATTTTGGCTGCAGACTAAATTATTTTAGTATTTTATATATTTTAAAATACACACATACATAGTCTCGTATTTTATAAAGTGCAGTCCAGTGCTAGCACTCTGTTGCATTGCTCCACAGTAGTCACTTAAGGTAAGTGGGATGTAGGACGAGATAATGGTGCATCTTTTCAAGAGCCTTACTTTGCCTTTCTAGCACTTCTGTTCATTTCTTTGTCACCTGTCAAAGATCTTGGCCGCTGATTTTTTTTTTTTTTTTTTTTTTTTTTCTCATCCCAATGTGTCTCTCTCAGGATAGCTATGGAAACTTACATCCGTCAGAGGCAGCTCATCATGTCTCCACTCATCCCATCTCGAGTCATAGGAGAGAATGAGCCGCTCACTGCTGTCTTCAACAAAGTCATTGCCACACGGGAGGTCAATCACAAAGGCCAGGGTAAAATGAAGTGCTCACAGTGTGTCCCCTGTGATTTTAGAGGGTTGTTCTAAATTGACCTTTTTGTTTTGAGGGAAATAAATGATGTGTGAGGAGTCTACAGGGTGTATCCTTTCAGTGTCTGCCTCATTGAATTTTTTTTTACATGTTTGCTGGCAGGGTTGTTTGTGACCCTGAAGCTCCTCCCAGGGGATCTTGCCCAGGTCAGGAAGGACTACCCCCACTTTGTGGACCGCAGCACAGCCATCGTCAGGAAAATGGGCTTTCCAGAAATCATCCTCCCAGGTGACTAAAAGTCTTTGTTGCTGGGCACTGCTCTACATACTCCATGGTCATGTTCATTTTAATTGCCTAGAAAACTGTGAGCATAAATTCTTGGCACATGCACCTAATCATCTGTTCTCTGTTCTCCAGGAAACGTGAGGAATGATATTTATGTAACCTTGCTGCAGGGAGAGTTTGACCGTGGTAAAAAGAAGACCCCCAAAAATGTAGAGGTCATACTGAGTGTGCATGACGATGAAGGCAATCCTATGGAGGTAAAATGGACCATTGAATGCAACATATTCTTTACTTTTTAATATTTCTAATTAAACTTTACATTACTGTATTAGCATATTCTTGTAGTAATAATAATAATAATAATAATAATAATAATAATAATAATAATAATAATAATAATTCTTGTAATTCTGCTGAAAATATTTAATAATTTTAGCCAAGCTAGTAGACTCAAATAACCCAACAATTGTTGGATGGAGATCCATTGACTTTTGTCATGGATCAGACAGTCATGGTCCCAAGAGGATGAATCCTATTGACTTCCCCTGACTTTTCCTCTAGCGCCACCATGAGGTTAATATTTTGTGGTTTTAAGTGATCTCAACCAGTGCTGCCAACTTAGCAACTTTCTCACTAGATTTGTCACAGAGTTACCGTTATTTCTCAGTACTCACATACGATATATAAGAGGTAGATTTAGATACATATAGATGAGATGATGAACTAGCTTGAAATAAAAAGCAAATAATATAACTAGTTAGAGTCTATTTAGTTTGACTTTATTTTATCTTCTTTTATTTTTAAAAATGTATATGTAATTATGTAACTGTGTCATCTAGTGACATATTGAGCTGGCTTTAGTTTCTTAATTTTCTATAGTATATTAGATGTGTGCATGCTAACATGCTAAACTAAGATGTTGAAAACTTTACCTGCTAAACATTAGCATGTTCGCACTGTCATTGTGAGCATGTTATCATTCTCTTTAAGATTGATATTTTTCCTATCTTGTAGACTAATACGCTTACTTTTATGTCTTTATAGAAAGCAGTCTTTCCTGGGGCCGGTTATGATGGCATCACAGAGTACAAGTCTGTCATTTACTACCAGGTGAAGCAGCCTTGTTGGAATGAAACAGTGAAGGTAAGCTAATGTCAAGGACCTACATGTCCTTCGAACATGATATCTTATGCTCTTTAATTAGTTGGTTTTACTGTAGCTAGATATAATTAAATAATCTTCAGGGAAGATATCAGGCCAGAATGTGCTGCTCATACAAAACTCCCACCGCATAACATCTCTTCCATATGTATAATCCTGTATTCACACTGTCCTTAATTCCCCTGAGTTTTCTCTCCTCCTTTCAAGGTGACAATTCCCATTGAAGACGTGTGCCGCTGTCACCTGAGGGTGATGTTTCGACACAGATCCTCTCAGGACTGTGAGTAACTGTGCCTTATTTTTATGACAAACACCCACATTATTCTGCCACTGTAGTAAATGCAGAGTCTTATGCTTCTTTGTATCTTTCAGCTAGGGACAAATCGGAGAAGCCCTTCGGCATGGCTTTCGTCCGGCTCATGAGAGGGGATGGGACCACACTGAAAGATGGCAGGCATGAACTTATCGTCTATAAGGTAATCTTGCAGAATGATATTTTTCTATTTTTATTTTGTATGAAATTCAATTCATTGAGCTTATCCTTAAAATAAGGACGAGATTGTTTATTACTTTTATCTAATTACACAAAAATCGGTGTCTTGAATAGCTGACGGTGGGTAGATGGATTATGCATGAATCTCTCTCCAATCAATAAATATGAAATTAGATCTCCATCGATCAATATGCTTCATGATTCATTCCACATCCTATGAATTTCTTAGGTTGACGTGAAGAAGGCCGAGGATGCAAAGGTTTATCTCACCTTGCCAGCGACCTGGGCTGAAGTGGAGGAGAAGGAGAAGCAAACAGGGAAGCAGTTCCACCACTCAGGAGTGATCCCTGTGACGAAAGACAGCTTCCAGATCGCCACACTCACCTGCTCCACAAAGCTCACTCAGAACGGTACCGCAGGGCACTATTTTATGTTTTCCCCAATCTTCCAATCTCCGACTCTGTGATAATTAAAAGATGTCTTGTCATAAGTCATCCTTACGAAATTAAACAGGGTCCAATCCACTCTGGTGGTGCAGTGCCATCATCCTCTCCTCTCCCAGATTGCCTTGAAATTAATTAAGCTGATCTGTGTCGCTAATATTTCGCTGATGTGTTGATGTTGATTGATGCAGATCTAATTAAGTTTATATTGAAATTTCATGCTTTTAACACAATTACCTTAACTGATGTTGTAACGGAGGAGGTGTTGCTACTACTACATGTATTCTGATGTGTTGATTTCTTTTTCTCCAGTGGATCTACTTGGCCTGTTGAACTGGAGGTCTAATCCTGAGGATCTGGAGCAGATCCTGCAGAGGCTGATGGAGGTTGAGGGAGGGGAGATTGTCAAAGTAAGTGTGTCAGAAATGCTGCACTAAATATGTTATGTGCTGCTGTATTTTATAGATGTTGTATAATGTCCTTTTTAAAGGTCCAGTGTGGTGAATTTAGTGGCCTCTAGGTTTGCAGAAATGGAATATAATAGAATTGTTGTTTTCATTACCTTAGAATAAACCCTTTATATCTACATAGGGAACGGGTCCTCTTCCACAGAGGCTGCCATGTTGCGCCGCTGGCTGTAGAGAGGGCCTTTCTCATTCTTTTGAGTTTTGCTGCTACTGTAGATTCTCCTACACGCGTGGAAGGGGACAGGGAGGAGTGTTCAGTTAGTTACAGTCTGAAACCTCACTGCTAATTGTGACAAAATCTTACACCCTGGACCTTTAATGACACTTTTATAATGGGTTTCTGTTTCATGCAGTTTCTCCAGGACACTCTTGATGCCCTGTTCAACATCATGATGGAGACTTCAGAAAAGGACACCTATGACACCCTGGTGTTCAATGCCCTGGTTAGTTTTTGTGAAGTCATAGTCTCAATGGATGATAATTTTTTTTACCATACAGTGTCTATGTCAAGATTTTATTTTAAACAGTATATGTGCTTAATGTGCTTTTGTTTCCTCCTCTCATTTATAACTAGGTATTTATAATCACCCTTATTGGTGACATCAAATTCCAGCACTTTAACCCAGTCCTGGAAACCTACATCAACAAGCACTTCAGCGCCACTTTGGCTTACATGTGAGTCTCCCTCCTGTATTTCCCACCTTTGATTGCTTACACTCCTTCACCCTGTTTATTTTTAGCGCTTCTTCTGTTCCTCTTCTCCACCTTCACCCCAATTACAAGCAAACCTTGATGTCTGACTCATTCACTTTGTCAGGAAGTTAACCAGGGTGTTGAACTACTACGTGGGCCACGCAGAGGAGCCTGTGCTGACCGAGAGGCTCTACGCAGCACTCAAAGCTCTGAAGTACCTGTTCAGGTTTATTGTACAGTCCCGGGTCCTCTATCTAAGGTATTGAAGGCGCTGCCACACAAGAATCCACTTGTCATATTATAAGGAAAGCTTGTTGTAAAGCAGCGCCTGGCCTTTTTTCTCAGGTTCTATGGAAACAGCGAAGATGGAGATGCTTTCTTCAACTCAATTCGCACCCTTTTCCTCTCGTTCAACACTCTGATGGATAGACCGTTGGATGAGGGAGTAAAAATAAAGGTATGGTGTGTGTTGGTTCACAGGAAGCTGGGACAGTGTTCCTACAGTCTTGAAATTTTCTGTGACCACAAAAAAATGTGGTCTCTCTCCAATAGACTGTAAAGATGTTGCTTTCATTTTTGGTCTTAGCTTATTTCAGTGTTGCATGTGAATTAAATGAAAAGTTTAGCAAATAAACTGCAAAATGAGTGTTGATTCTCTGTTGGCAGTCTCAGCAAGGTCAGGAAAAGCTCCAGTAAACAGCTTGTTTTACTACAGAATATGTTTAACAAACAACATCGCCATGCTTCAGTTTGATGACACTTCACTCTTTGCTTTTTCAGGGGGCAATATTGAAATACCTCCCCAGCATCATTAATGACATCCAGACTGTGTTTGATCCCGTGGAGCTCAGGTAACTCTCCAGGGGGTTTGCACAGCAGGAAATGATAATTGCCTGTCTCAGTGCAAATGATCATATTTACTTCTGAGTAAAGGAGGTGTTATTCTCAATTCTTGCTGCTGTAAAATCAACCTGTCATGTTCGCTGCTCATTAGTCCTCTGTGACAATAATTACTAGGTGTGAAATGAGAATAGCATTAAAATTGTCACAGCTGCTCCTTTTTCCTTCGTTTTCTAGCGTTCTCCTAACGAAGTTCATTGAGAGCATTCCTGACTCTCAGCTTGTGCGTCAGAAGCTCGGCTGCATGTGTAAAATGGTGGAGAGTGACCTTTTCAGACAGCCAGGTAGGAGTCCTTGAGACTCAAAACCACATAATGACATTTCACACAAGATGAAACAGGAAAATAAACCTCTGCTCTGCCTTACACCTACATACAACTTTGTCAGGTCAGTGCCACTAACAGGAAATGTATTGTGTGATCCAATGAGCACCGTTTTTCTCTGCTCTGTTGCCACAGATTGTCGAGATGTGCTTCTGCCACTTGTCACTGACCAGCTGAGTGGGCAGCTGGATGACCACTCCAGTAAACCTGACCATGAGGCCTGTGTCCAATTACTCAGTACTGTGTTGGATAACCTGGACCGCAAGGATGTGGTGAGGAGTCAGCATTCGCCTTTAGAGATTAGAAATTTAAAGGGTCGGTACATCAAATTACAAAAAAAAAAAAAATCTAGTCAGGCTGAGATTGCAGATACCAATGGACAAAATGAGTTTCCATTACAGGGTGGTTGGACTCGCCCCTAGAGAGTAGAACCAGTGCTCCTTCATACTGAAAAGAGCCAGTTGAGGTGGTTAGGGCATCTGATAAGGACGCCTCTCTTTGGAGGTTTTAACAGGCGCATCCAACTGGGAAGAAGCCCTGGGGCAGACCCAGAGCATGCTGGAGGGATTACTGTACATGTCCCATCTGGCGTGGGAGCATCTTGAGGTTTTCCTGGAGGAGCTGTAGTACGTAGCTAGAGATAGAAATGCCTGCACCACAGCCTGCTGTCACAGCAACCTGGGTGAGCTGAATTTCAAATTGATGGATGGATGGAACATCTAGTCATGCATATAGTTCAGGTTTTGAGATATATGTATCTAAGATTTCTGTCACCATACCAATATTTCCCTCGGGATTCTTAATATAATGGAGGCGTAATGGAAACTTTCTTTGTGGTGCTCACCAAATTGAAAAATAACCTGAAACAGTCTCCCAGTTACTCTGGATAATACACAGAACTCACTGTGAGCAGTTTTAATTTGACCTATAGTACCTTCTACCAAAGAAATAGTCCCAAAGAAAACCTTTGACAAAGGGGATTATGTATTAGGAGAGATAAATAAATATTTCAAAACCCAAGGAAATAAAGCTCCAGCATGGCTAAATACCACTAAAAAAGTGAGAAAATAGGGTTTATGTAATTTGGGTGAACCGACCCTTCAGCACTCTAGTCTGTAGCATGTCTGTTATTTCAGCTGGTACTTGTACCTGAGGCTGTTCTGTCTGTGCAGGGTCCAACCAGAGGTCACGTGCAGCTGATAATGGAACGGCTGCTTCGCAGGGTTAATCGCACTGTCATCAGCATGGACAGATCCTCCCCTCTCATTGTAAGACACAGCATGATGTTACAGCTGAAATATGTCCTTGACAACTACACGCTCAGCATTCACTGACAACTATAGCTAAATATAGTAGTATAGCAATCTTTTAAGAGCTGCAAGGGAACTATATAAACAGAACGCCTACAGTAGCTCTACATATTCCAACATACAACAAACAATATGTGCCGTGAATACATTTTTTTGTGAAGAGATACGTTACTGTGAAATAATGTAAAGTAATAGTGAACTTCTCTTCGGCAGGGCCACTATCTAGCCTGCATGACAGCCATCCTGAAGCAAATGGATGACATGCATTACACCCACTACATCAACACCTTCAAGACGAGACAGGATATCATTGTAAGTGTCCCGGTTCCTCCCCTGTTGGCTACATCTTGTCTTGAAACATCTCATCAATAACAGGCATTAAACCACCCAGGCCACTTACTGCTCCTTAAGAGAATATTGATTATAGACATTTCATGCAATGGATTGGACTGACATGATGAGGATGTCAGTGGGCATCCATTAAGCAGTGAGAGAATAATGTGTGCCTGACATGTAGCAGCACTACTGTAGAAGCGCGTTGCTCAGTTTAAGCGTGTGTGTCTTTTGGATATGACTCATTGTGTTTTTCTAAACCGACCAGGACTTCCTCATGGAGACGTTCATCATGTTTAAGGACCTCATGGGGGATGTCTTCCCTGCCGACTGGATGATCATGAACCTGGTACAGATGCAGGTCTTCCTGAGGGCCATCAACCAGTACTCGGATGTCCTCAACAAGTATTTCTTAGACCAGGCGCATTTTGAACTACAGGTGCGTCACATCCTCCCCCCGTCTTGGTGGAAGTTACATTTTTTATTCAACAGAAAATCAAAAGGGAGTGTTATGAGAAGGTAATTATGGTATTAATATTTGAAAACCCTGTTCCCCTTGCAGCTGTGGAATAACTACTTTCATTTGACCGTGGCATTCCTCACACACAAGACACTGCAGCTGGAATCCTTCTCTCAAGAGAAACGAAACAAGATACTGAACAAGTAAGTATGAAACAAGTGTTTGCATTCATCAAAACGATTACTTAATAATGAAAACTTAATTTAACTTAACTTTATTTAAATCTGCCACAGATATGGGGATATGAGGAAGACTATTGGCTTTAAGATCAGAGATATGTGGTACAATCTCGGTGAGTATTTTGCACGACCTGATAATGCTGCTATTATCATAGAGTTTTGTGGAATTGTTTATTCAGTGCCTGCCAGTAATGCAAGGGGAATAACAAGACAATATTTTTTATCGTCCAGTTTCACAGTGTGTTGTTGTTTTGTTTGCCACATTATTAGATTTGTCCTCTGTTTGTTGAGAGATGAAGATGCAGCTTATTGCCTTCTCAAATCACTGTAATATTTCTGTGTGATAATGTTTTGTTGTCCCTCAGGCCCCCACAAAATGAAGTTCATCCCAGCTATGGTGGGGCCCATTCTGCAGGTCACGCTGGTGCCAGAGCCCGAGCTGAGGAAAGCTACTATCCCTATCTTCTTTGATATGATGCAGTGTGAACACAACTTCAGCCCCGGACGCACGTTTGAAACAGTAAAAAGCTATCTCAGAAGTTTTTGTGTTTTTTGTTTAAATTTGTCTGAGGTCCCTTCTGGCTAAATATGACATTTGTGATGTGTATGATGGTGTGTTTTTTTTAATTCTCTTCTTATCTTTGCAGTTCGAGAATGAACTGATAACAAAATTGGATCAAGAGGTAGAAGGAGGCTGTGGGGATGAGCAGTACAAAGTCCTGCTGGAGAAAACGTAAGGCAGAGGAGCAGATTGAAACAATTTTTTTTATTCTGAGAATTGTTTTAGTAGTACAACACACCAATCAAAAATCCTTCAATTCTGTGTAATAGTGAATTCACATAGGATTGGTTCTAAAATAAAAAAAAAAGGCTGCAGATTGTGTTTTTGAAAAAATCCTCAATAAGCCGGAAGGACAGTCTGCTAGACGGTCTGTTAGAATTATAAGCAACCACTAATCAATAGAAACCCTTCAGAGACATAATGTACAATCCCAAACAGTTTCTAAAACTCATTTGAATGTGCTCGTCAGAAGGAAAGGCAGACTTTGGCAAAGAGACCAGAAGTAGAGCTTTACAGCTGAAGACTGGTCTGTGAAAGCTTGTTTGCTTGTATATGCAGGTTACTGGAGCACTGCAGGCGCCACAGATACCTGTCTCAGTCAGGAGAGGAGCTGGCTCTGCTGCTGAGCAGCCTGCTGGAGAATCTGCTGGCGTACCGCACCATCACACATGACGAAAGTCCTGAGCACCGCATGAGCTGCACCGTCAATGTGCTGGTATGCCCTGTGTCTATGTTTACTAAAGAGTTAAGACTGTTTGTTCATGTACATAAGGCTTGGGAGAAAATGTCTTTAGGATTATGCATTTAAGACTTTTTTTTCTTGTAGAATTTCTACAAAGAAAAGAAGAGGGAAGACATTTACATACGGTGAGTCAGATTAAACCACAGAACATCTGAACTACAGACCAAAGTGTTTATTGTATCTAACTGATGTGCTTTTGTAACCAGCTATTTGTACAAGCTGCGAGATTTGCACCTGGACTGCGAGAACTACACAGAGGCGTCCTACACTCTGCTGCTACATGCTGAATTACTGGAGGTCTCAGACACATCAAAGTCTCTTTTTTTTTGCAATTTAAACAAGATTTTAAAAAGATATTTTTGAGCTGTTTAACCTTTGCTAATATCACCATGCCTCTAAATGTTGATATATGATACTTTGTTTCCCCAGTGGTCTGACAAACCCTGTGCACCTCATCTTATTCCGCGAGATGGGCAGCATGTTTGGACCCAACAGGAACTGAAAGAGAGGCTGATCCAGGAGATCATATGTTACTTGGACAAGGGCAAGGTGAGTTCTAACTGCTCTGCATGTGAGCTGATATAGTTGTTTTGTTTTTGCATTATGCATTAATTACTCAGATGTATGTTTGAAACCTGCTTTCTGAGACACTGAGGAAGCTACTTAAGCTTGCACTCTAGCCGCAGGTCTCTTTTGTCGTGTCAGTATTCTGATCTCTCGCTGGCTGCTACTTATCAACTATTTTTCCTTGAAGCTGTGTGGTGGGGTTTGAGCGAGGACAGCCGTGGGAGCCAGATGGCAAAGTCTAGCTCGTGCTCCTGTGTTTTTATCTTGATGTTTTATGTCCCCTTTTTAACTGAGTGATGCACGTCTTCTCAGATGTGGGAGAAGGCCATCGAGCTGGGCAAGCAGCTGGCCAAGATGCACGAAAGCCACATGTTTGACTTCATGGAGCTAAGCCAGCTGCTGGTAAGAGGTCGTGTGCATTGTGATTCTGTAACTCATAGAACAGATTTAAATACCTCTGAAAAAGGCAACTTTATGAACTGATATGAAAACAACTTAAATGTAGATTATTTCATTGTTAGTGCCTCATTAATACTCTTCACATTGGTATGATGAACAGTCTGCTAGTTTGTCCAAGGCTGAATGCAATTGATTAAAAAACTGAAAGAAATAAGTGTGTTAACCTGTTTACCCAAATCATTGCCATCCAGATAGTGTCTTATGATCTATTTATAGTGTTAGCAGATTAGTATGTTTGTGCTCCAATAATCTTTTCTCATAGTTACATAAATGAAAGCTAGAGTAAGCACATTCTCCATTTGAAAATGTTAATGGTGTTAATGCATTACCAATTATTTTTATTTTGTAACCACTAACAGCCGACACACCATACAATAAAGTATCTGCTGCATCCTCACCATCTTCCTCTGTCCCCTGTTTCAGAAAAAACAAGCTGAGTTCTATGAAAATATAATGCATGCGATGCGACCACAGCCAGAGTACTTTGCTGTAGGATATTATGGCCTTGGATTCCCTTCTTTCCTCAGGGTAAGAGAATGATTACCTATTTCAATAAATCTTAGAGACTTAGACAAAACCCACATGCGTCAGTTCTTATACAATGAGCTGGCTTTTTGAGACATTTCTCAGGGCAACATACAATAATGCCGATAAAGGTTATTGGCTTTTTGATAACACAAGAGAATGTCAGAATGAAGGCAGTCCTGTCAGGTCGTTGCACAAGCACACCTTTCATACATTATGGAAAATAAGCTTGATCATAATTCAACACTATCTTTTTTTTTTATTGGGTTTCATTTGTTGTGTTACCCACTGAAATTTTCTGCCACAGAACAAGATGTTCATCTACCGAGGCAAAGAGTACGAATGGCTTGAAGACTTCAGCTTAAAGCTGCTCTCTCAGTTCCCAAATGCAGTCCGGATGACCAGCACAGCCCCCCCTGGAGACAACATCAGCAACTCCCCTGGACAGTGTATCCTTTGTGTGTATCATAGTTTGTTGATTTTTTTTTTTTACAGTGATGATTACAGATAAAAAGAAATTCTGATTGAATACAGCTTGTCTTTGTCTGCTCTTCCTCTTCTTAGTCTTATCCTTAGCTGAACTTCACAGGCATCCAGTGCTTTACTGTCAAACCTGTTCTCACTGTACCGCAGCAGTTTAAAGACAAGGGGGTTCCAGAGCAGATATTAAAGTGAGTAACAGAATAATTAATGGCTGATTTATTTAGTCTTGAATGCCCTGGGATTTATAATTATCTGGTCAAATCACCAACTCACCACTGTCCTTCCCTGTTCTCTTGCAGCTATTACAGAACCAATGAAGTGGACCAGTTCCAGTATTCCAGGCCCTTCAGGAAAGGTGCTAAGGACCCAGACAATGAATTTGCAGTGAGCACTTTTTAATTTTACTTTAAAGCACTCATATGTGTGATCACACACAGACAAACTCCCCAAAAATGTATGAACAAGCCTGTGTTTGCATATACGTCACTCTGAAGACTAATAGACATTAAAATGTCATATTTTAATATTTAATATGTGTTTTAATATTTAATCACTGTGAATACCGCCCTGTAGACCATGTGGATCGAGAGAACAACGTATATTACCGCCTATCGCTTCCCAGGGATTCTGAAATGGTTTGAAGTCAAATCTGTCTCAGTGGTAAGAAGCATTCTTCATGGACATAATTTCCTCCACTTTATAATTATATTATAATAATATTCCTCTAATTCACATCACTTTTCATGTAATGCTCCTGATGGGCAGGAGGAGATCAGTCCTTTGGAGAACGCCATAGAAACCATGGAGATGGCCAATGAAAAGCTGAGTAACCTTGTGCAGCAGCAAGCCTGTGATCGCTCATTGTCCATCAACCCACTGTCTATGATGCTCAGCGGCATTGTTGACCCTGCTGTTATGGGCGGCTTCTCCAACTATGAGAAGGTTTGACTCTTTCCTTTTTAATATGAGAATTTCTGTCAATGTCCCACTACTTACCATGTTTGTAACATTTTCGCTTAGCTAAATCAGGTTCAGGGTTTGTGCACTGTTGGCTGTGAAATAATCGATTTGGAAAATAATTTCTGTTATGACAAATTGACAAACTACTATAATAAGAAATCAACTTCAGCCTCAAACATTCTTATGAATTTGAACATGCTTTTTTCATTAACATGAGTTCTGACTGGCCTGAAGCCTGTTATGAGCTACACGGTTCTATTCATAAGGGAGCCACTGTGGCCTCTTTGTCATGCTGCGGAAGCCTGTTCCACGTGGCTTGAAGCTATATTTTAAAATGTTGCCCGACTTTCATCCTGTTTCCATCCTGTATAGGCCTTCTTTACAGACACCTACAGCCAAGAGCACCCGGAGGACCACGAGCGCATTGAGGTCCTTAAACACCTCATCGCCCTGCAGGTAAATCCTCCCACCATCATTGTCATTGACACTTGCCTCAAAGCAGAATACGTTTTGTAACGCTCAAGTGACTGTCTTCCCCTCCAGATCCCTCTCTTGGCAGATGGGATACGTATCCACGGGGAGAAGACGACGGAGCAGCTGAAGCCCTTACACAACCGTCTGGTTACTTGCTTCCAAGACCTTCGGGAGAAAGTGGAGAAGCATTATGGCGTCATAACCTTGGTGCGTTGCCAACCACAAACTCAATTTAATGTAAGAGGGTGCCAACTTAAGCTATTGGCCCTCTTGCCTTCCTATCAAACGCTTCTCATTCAAAGCAGAGTGTACATTATATTAGTGCGGGACCATAAATCTTCCTTTAGCCAGTCCATTGCGACCTGTGTTTTGCCTGTCATTGTGCTCCTCCCCTGCCAAGATTCCCCGATGATGCTTAATCCCATTTGTGTGTCCCAGCCCTGCTCTCTCACTGAGAGGAAGAAGAGTCGCGTGGGCTCGGTGGTGATGCCCTACATCCTGTCCTCCACCCTTCGTCGCATGTCCACTGTCTCAACCCTCTCCAACGCCTCCTCAGGCCTCTCCAGCGGCTCCGCATCCTCAGACGGACCCTCCTGCATTTCCTCCCAAGAGTCAGTCCCTGCATCCTCTCCCTGCTTTCTTTGTGTATCTTACACCCCCCTGTCTGTTTTTGAGTTTGTGTTCCTGCATTGCCATCACTACAACGACTGCTTTCTTAAAACACAAATTTTGTTTTAGTGTTTGTCGTTTTTTTTTTTTTTTTTTTTTTTTGGTCTGATTGTACATCTTTCTGCATCTCTTTCTCTACCATCCCCCAATATTCACAAGCAGTTCCTTGTTGTCCCGTCCCAGCGATCGCAGGGCCTCTGTTTTGTCCCGCTCCGAGGAGGACAACAGGATTGCTAGAAAGAACAGGAAGGAGTGGAGTGTGAGCAAATCCCAGGTCCTACTGGAGAGGCAGTCAGATGCAGATGAGGTAAGGTCTTATCTTCAGGAGCTATTTTTATATATATGGTCTGCTATTTTCATTTCCATGCTCAACATACTTCGACTCGGGTGATTGTATAAGCTGTTTACAGGTCTTGGAGACCATATCATCCTGATATTAAATTTCTGTTATTCAGCTGTGAATTGGGAATAGCTCCATTTTGCTTCTCTCTTTTACACAGATGCCCATATCTTTTGTTTTCTGGTTTTATTCCAGACTCCTCCAGAGAAGCAGCAGAGGCCCAAGAGTTTACAATTAGGAGATCGGCGGCTTACCCTCTCCCTGTTCCAGGGTGTTTCATCCCAGCTCAGCCAGTCTAACCCTCTTAGCCCGCTACCTGCCTCTCCGCACACACCTCACACACCACGCAGCTCAAGTATGTAGCAAAACCAACTGCATGTCATCAATTTATTTCCTCTTAAAAATATGCCCTGCACACAGAAAAGGGGGAATATCATGCTTACTAACCTTGTGTAAGCACATTGTGGTCTAAAACCCAAATCAGGTCTCTCTCTCTCTCTCACACACACACACACACTCTCTCACACACACACACAAACACAAACACACATATTCACAGATGCATGTGGCCTAAAAAAAAGCTTTTCTTTCTTTTCTGTGGTAGGTTATTCATCGCTTCTCAGTGACAATGATGCCAATACCATTGACACCCCAGGGACACCCCCACCCATGCCTCCGAAGAAACACCCGCACGAGACTGACAATCCTGGGTTCTCTTCAGAGGTACAGCTGTTCAGAGAAAATAGCACCCTCTCACTAATACATATTTAATGGCATGTAAATGTTAAAATATTCTGTTTTTATTTTCATTTGAAGCCCCTCTCTCTTTACCCCCACAGTTCACTCCCCCGCTACCAATGAAAATTGAGAGCAAGCCTCCTCCGCCACCTCCGAAAACGCGGAAGTCGATGTTCCCCTCGTACGAGCACGGCCCCCAGTAAGGCTACACCCACACACGGGCCTTAAAGTTTCACTAATTCTCCGATTTGGCTGTGATGAAAGCGCAGTTTCAATCGTGGCATTGTGGAACGCCACAGTCGGGCACAGATGCATGACCATCTACGTGGGATGTATGCAGGATTTTAAGCGGTTAAAAATGTCTGTCTGATGCAAGTCACTAATAATTCCAAGCAGTCCTTTGTTGTAGAGTTGCGGCTGTTGTTTTGTTTTTAAGCCTCGAGGAAGGATACGTGTGGTGTTACTGTCATAAGAGGGTATTATGGTACAAAAATGGAAATATGATTTGGGGTACATAAGGTCACCACAGCCTTTGATTCAGATGCTATGTGTGTTTTTTAATGAAATAGTGATTAGATGCTTTTTTTTTTCTTGAAGAAAAGTCACTGTGGTGTACAGTGAAATTTCTTTATCACTCGCAGGGAAAAGGAATGACCAATGCTGCAATGTAATATTTTGTGTTTATGTGTTGGAGTGACACTGGATGACTGATTTTCCCCCTAAGCTGTTCATCGGCATTCCATATTTGAACAGGAAAAAGCTGCATTAGATACTTGTCAAACTTCACATTGATCAAGAGCAGGGAATACATTGTACAGAATGTACTGTAACTGATATTTTTTTGAAATGTAGTTTTTTTTGTGTCCGATGGTGGTGTTCAGTAATACTATGATCAAACCCAATTTTTCTAAACCACAATGTTTCCGAAACACTGGATGGCATTAATGAATGTGATGCAGATTATGCATTTGTTTTGATGTTTATGATAATCTGAATACTGTAAGTGATGCTTCCAAACTGCATCACGTTGATGTTGGTGTTTAGTTTTTGCTGAAAGGAATAGTTCGACATATGCTTATTTTCTTTCTGGCCAAGAGTTTGATGACAAGATTGATGACTTTCTGACATCTCAGAGTGGTATCAGTCTTCTTATATATGTCTGAGTATTTCAACATGTCGAATTATTCCTTCAAAGAACCCTAAACGCTGTATGGTACAAGCATAAATACCTTTGAAGTTCACTTAAGTTTTATATTTCAGGTGTTGGTAGACTTTCTTTTTATCAGTTCATGATTGAAATTTAAATTATTGCTATTCATTGAATTTTAATATTTCCACTGTTTTGCACACCCAGTGTGTACAGAGATGGTTTATTTTTATGCAGCATAAATGGAGTCTAATTTCAGCATTGTGCCTTATTATTGTGCACTGTTTAAAAGTGTGTGCGTTCAGAGTGCTAAATCTATGCATGCAAGCTCTATAGCTCTTTTTACAATGATCAAATTGAATTAAATTGTCAGTATTTTAGTTTTATTTTTAGATTTGAAATTGTTTTACAAGGGATTAACTTTTTTTTACTTTATACATTTCCTAACAAGTATCAAAGAAATTTTATACAAACATTGCCTTGAGAGATATATGATTTTTTAATGAACAAACTGTTGACTGAACAAAAATAAAGACTTGTCGAAACACCAACAAACTGCCATTTTTTTTGGGTGACATTGATTAATTTAGAAAGGCATCTTCTCCATCTCTTTATTGTGATCCTGTCAACATACTGGATAGCTACAGATCTCTGTGCCCTCACTGGAAACTCTGCACTGGCACACACAGTCATTTGGATGCTGCCAATAGCATGAAAAATTACCAGTTCAAGCTTAAAACATCTAACAAACTGGCATGAAACTAGTGATTTATGTAGTTCAAATACAATTAGGGTGGGTGTAGGAAAACACTGCCTCTTTAGCTCACTCTAGTCTCACATAGCCAGACCTATCTTGACAGTATGAGCTAAAGCAACATTATCTGGGGAGGCTGCCTGCATGGAGGAGTTTATGAGATGTTTATGGGGGTTGTGTGATGGGTGCTGGTCTTGCTAATCTGGATTGCTAATGGCCTGTTCCTTCCTGTCAGATAGTGGAGCACAGGATATCACTCTCCCTGCAAGTCTCCTGAGTAATAACTATCTGAAGTGATGTTCACCCATGCAAGGAGAGCAGCGTTGCAACTACCAGGTTTAGCTGGATGCTCAGGAGTGTTGCCATGGAAACAATCTTCATACTATAGACATGTTTACAAGTTTTGCTGTAAAGAATCTGAGAACATCAAGAGTCTCATTCCTTTTATTTACATTGTGGATGGCTTTCCAGCTTCCTCTCAGCTGACAACGAGCCAATGATACATTTTTGCCTAAGTTTTAGTTGTTATAGAGTCCGAGGGAACACACACACATTACCTTGAGACATGGATGGAAAACAGCTGGAAAAAACTACACAGATGGTCTCAAACTCTTAGATTTAAATCCTAATCAAAGACCATTGGAAAAATAGAGAATAAACTTCCAGCATTGCCTCCATACTGGCCAGAATTTGATCATATTGAGCTGTTTTTCTTCTGTCACGCTAAACTCAACTCCCTCCAACAGAGAGAGTCAGAAAGACAGGAGGGATGGCTGCCAGGGCCTTGGTATGACTTAACTTCACTGCATCAAAGGCAAATATGCCCTTTCTTACTTTGTCCATTTAACTGCTGGAGGGATTCCGGGGTGTCTGTGTGGAGTGGGATTAGCTGCACTATTGTATCTCTGCTTTGAACCTCACTAGGTGGTGCCAGAGGGTGTGATCTAATGGAGCATTGCAAAGAGGTCTGCTACGTTTTTTTTTTAAACCTTTTTTTTTTCCCTCCCCTCTATTTACTCAGGGTAGGTTTGCTGGGCATGAGTGCACTTTTCAAGAACGCCCAGTTTCACGCCCACACATAGTTACACACAGTCACACCTGAGAGCAATCGAGTGCAGGCACACACTCCTGTTGAGCACCAACGAACAGCTGCACAAGAGAAGGTGGCGATTAGGTGTGCTTCTTCGCTCCCCACCACTCCCCCCCCTGGCCCCATCAAGTTTATTTCTTGTTCCCCAAATGGTGCAGGGAGTTTGGACTGGCAGTCTTCCAGTTACTGATACCATCTGCAACCTGAGTGAAGAAAAACTCTTAAAACCTCTGTGATAAAAAAAAAAAAAACAGAATTCAGGTTGTGCGTACTTTCTTGTTTTATTAATAAGCTCTGTACTCTCACCACAGTCACATGTATTTTTCAGCATTTTTAGATGGGTACGGACTTACATCATGTCCAGGCAACCATCCTTGTGGATCTATTTTACACGCCTAACTATTATTTGCTCTAATGAAATATTAATATTCATCGGTAGAGTCTGATGAGGTTGTGATTTGGAAGGTAAGCTTGTTACCTGGCTGCTCTGATCTGTGCAGCACTGTGCAACTCTACCCTCCCTGCTTTGACTGGCTTAAACATTTGAAATACTTTATTGATGTAAGAAAATGTAATGAAATTGTGATACAGCTCGACAATAGTCATTATTGAAACTGCCAGTGCAAAAGATAAAAGATTGAGTTAATTCAAAGTTTTTTTTTTTTTAATGAGTTCAGACAATCACCAATTGATTTTAGCACAAAGACCCACAGCACAAAGCAAATTGGCTTTTCAGTTTTTAACTTTCGCAGGAGCACTGCTTTGTTTGGTCTTTTGTTCAGGCACCTTCAGATAAGACAAACACGGATATTCATCCAGGCAGACATTAAAGTCATGGAGCAGAGTTTTCCAGAGAGTCTTTTTCCCATAGATCAGCACTATGGCGGTCACAGTTGTGTAGATGGCTGTGAACAAGAACGTGAGCACAATAATGTTGTCGTGGTTCACTGTTATCTGATAATTAACATACAAGTCGACTATGAGGAAGAGCAGGAAGATGGCCACCAGCGACAGAGCCATCCGGATCACCCTCATCTGACTTCCCAGCTTTGGGCCGTGGGCGCCGTTGGTGCTGGCTTTCATGTGGCGGAGATGGATGGCCAGGTGGATTGAGATGGAGATGCAGCATTTTATCATGAGCACCCCTGGCAGTACATCAGCAAGGAGCAGATAGATGACTTCATAAATCTGGCCAGATTGGGTGTTGGGTATTATAATCCCACAGTCTTTGTTCACATGGGTGTAGTTGTCTGGTTTAAACACCACAAGCATTGGCATACAGGTGCTCAGGCCACACAGAAGGATGACAAAAACCAATAAGGTCACATGTCTGAGGATGGCGGCTTGGATCTGTGTATAGCAATGATTGGGTGTGCTCACCAGCTTGGTGCTGTAGTAGAAAGTGAGAAAGCTGATGTCCCACACGATGGTGAACTTGAGGCTGAAGATCAGCAGCAGCATGAGAGTGTACGGCATTTGGTCAATGCGACACCTATTGTCCACCTCATCCATGGTCATCCAGAAGTAACAGATCAGATGATGAGCCACGGTTACCACCGACAGAGCCACAATGATGATTTCAGAGGGGCTCCACTTTTTTTTCTGCCTGTAGTTCCGCAGACTCATTAAGAAAATGTAGAGGTTGAAGAAGACAGCCGTGACAGACAACAGACCTGTCATTACCCAGATGACCACTTTATTTGCCCCTAACATAATGGATAATCTTTACCCCAAACACATCTGCAGTGTAAACCTTTATGAGAATAACTTAATCTATATACCTCAGTGTACCACTCAGCAGTCTGTGTGCGGTTCTTAAGTGTTTTGTTTTTGCCGTGTTCAAAGAGATGACAAGTTGGCAAGAATTATGCACACACACTCCAAGCCAGACGAAACTTCATTTCTTCCACAGAATGGAATCAGTCACAGTTTGTCACTGGGCCTGGGGAAAAGACTCACACATTTAGCTTTTGAAATACATAAAATGGATTCAAATAAGCTCAATTAAAATCTTCTATAATGGTTAAAAATATATGTGAAATCCACATTTTAAGTGGTCATATGTGCAAAGAAGTAAAAATGCAGCTGAGATAGGAGCGTTAGAGCAATTAGGGTAAAAAACAAAAAAATCTTCCATTTTTACCTCAGACGAAGCTCCTTTGGGTTGAATGAGACTTTGTATCACTCTGAATCCTGCTTGCAGGTAGTCACAATACGTGATGTCTGGTTCAATACTTTTGTCTACAGCTGAAGAATTCTTTGTTTTGTTTTGTTTATTCAAGCATTAATCCTTGCCTGGAGTTGTGTACAGGATGCACACAGCAAGGTGAAGTCCTTGGATTTAAGTGTTCTTTGTCTGGGATGATATATAGGCATTAGATATGATTTGCATCAGTTATGACCACAGGTAGTTGTGGCAGTGTATTTGCATTGACATAAGGGGGGGGGGGGGGGTTGGGTCATTATGAATATCCATTGACTTTACTGTGTGTTAATCAGTACACCATGGCAGATCAGCCAAATCCGTAGACCACACTCTACCGGACTCTTCATGCAAATGGTTATTCCTGCAGTTTGACCACATATTTACAAACACCAAACCATGCACACACACACACACACATTCACACACACACCTATTTACCTGATAAGAAAAGCAAATAACCTTTGTGTCACCTTCAGGAGCAGCCTTGTTAATGCAATATCTTATCACTGAAGTTTCTGTTATGGGGGGGGGGCACTGACTTTGTAGAGTGACTTTTAACAAGATGTTGAGTTAAATTATATTTCAGTCAATATTTTATTTAGATTTATTGTTTGCTTGTTTTACGCTGAGTCAGAAGAGTCTAAATCCTAATACATATGCAATTATTATCGTCATCCACATTTTTCCTCATGAATTTTCAATGTAGTTAAAACTATTATATAAATGAATGGATAATCTCATACCAAACGATCCAACAAAATGGCCATTTTGCACAGGAAAATAAAAATGCTGTTTTTATGCAAAATCTTGTTGAATCTTGACGTGAAAGCACACGCTGCAGTGGGAGTCACAAAGTCACGAAATCAAACACAGCAGAGGCAAATAGTAAACATGTTTTTGTGATGTGTGTGTAAGGAGGGTTGGGGGAGGGGGTCTGCTGACTACATTTTCAAGAAAAGCTAAAAGAGAGGCATGTCAAAAATTGAGAGTCTAATTTGGAGGCTTTTTTTTGATTATTTGAAACACTGTTTCTAGAAATGCCAAGCCTTTACAAATTAGTGCAGCACGGCCTCTTGCCCTGAGGGGGTCCTGGGCAGAATTTATTGCTGAGGGCCCACCAACACTCACTACTTCTACTACACCTCTTATTAATTCAACATATACTGTTCAAATACGGGGTCGGGCTTATAGAGGACCTTTTGAAGAGAGGTGGGGCCGCTGGCACAGTGCTGACTGCCTACTGAATGCGGCAGCTGTGAGTTAGAACCTCAACTATTAGCCATTACTCTAATAACTAGTTTACTAGTTGCTTTGCAAAAACTGGAGAAACAGACAAGGCAATTTTGCACCGCTTTGTTTTGCAAATGAAATTTGCCAGGAGGCAAATGCACAGAAGAGGATCAGAGACGGTTTGTCTGACCATGCTTATGCACATCCATCAGAATTTCAGATTTTGATTAAGCTACAGCAGAGTGACTTGTTTTGCACCGTCTTCATTTTTAATGCACACTCCAAATGCTTAAACATAATCAGCCCCTCTAAATTAATTGCATTTGAATATCTGACTGTAAAGACACAGTAGTTTACTCTTGTCTATCTGGGTTTTTATTGTAGCTGATTCTGCATGTCAAAACACAATGTCTGATTTCATTATGATGATTCCAAAATTAAACTAAATTTGATCTTTTCCAGTAAAGATAACAGTTGTTACATTCTGCATCCTCTGTTTTCAAATGTGTGTTTGATAGTTTTATCAAACCAGATATTATCATGCAATAAAATATGGAGCCCTGACACAAAAATGTGAATGATTATAAGCCATAAATAAGATTTAGACGGTACTCTTCTCATTTACTTTCCAGTTAAAAAACATTTTAATGTACATAATTTAAAAAAAGTGATAAACTGATTGAACTACTTATGCATCATAGAAAAAAAGCACCAAAAATAAAAATACAACCCATCTGCTATTTACATACAGTGTTATTTAAATTGGTGCAATGACAACTTGGATTATGAGAACCATTGTTTTTCAATATATAGTGATGAACACTATGATACAGTGCATCATGAAAATCAGCCAGCTGTACATTTTATGTTTGTTGAAGGGCTGAGGTAAGATTTTATGAGCCCCCAGTAGTTGTATACCAGCAGTCTGCTATTAACAAGCCATTATTCTCCAGTTAAAAATATTACATTGCACTATAGTGCACAATTTGTCACATAGATATTGTGCAGAGTATTCTTTACAAGATGCTTTATACTGAAAGTAAAAAGTACTCCTCTTTAGAGTTTTGTGCTTGAAGTAAAAAGTCTATCAGGAGTATGAGTTGTAGTTACACAGGGTATCCATATCGATGGTCATATTGGAGTGGAGGAGGTTTTTCCCCTGCAGTGGTTGGCTGTGTTGTCCCATTATTCCCGCCTGTGTAGATGACTCTGTGGCCGGATTCACTGATGCTGGGCAGTTTGTTCCTCACTGAGCTGTAGTGCACCCCAGGGTGGGTGCGGTAGCCCATCACTGAGCGGAAGCTGGAGTTTCTGCTGGTGGGTTGGCTCTCCGGGGCTTGGACATCCTCCCTGAGGAAACAGGTCACACAGGTCTCAAATCAGTTAATCCTTAGATTATTTCATGGATGTTAAAAATGTTTCCCGGCTCTGATACAGTACCTTATTTCATTTGCAACCTCCTTCTCATAGCGACGCTTATGGCAGCAGCAGATCAAGAGCCAGATGAGGAGCAGGAGGAGGAGCAGCAGCAGCAAAGCACCTATCACCGCCCCAACTATGACACCCACTTTATTGGTAGCTGGAAGAGAGGACATGGTGCTTAGAGATCAAACAAGTACAGCTCTTCTTCTTTACAGAACCGAAAAACTGTAACAAGAGGCTTACACATGATTTTTGCATTACAGATTGTAGCAGAAAAATGTTCCTTTAGGATGCACAGGAGAGATGTTAAGCACATAAGAGTAAAATTAGAAATAATGATATCATTGACTTACGGTTGTATGCATACAGTGTGTATTTACACTGTGCATTGCCGACAGCATTTTTTACCACACACACATAACTTCCAACATTGCTATCTGTATGGTTCCTGATCAAAAGCTCCCCAGTCTGTGAGTCTTAAAGAAAGAAGAGAACTTTCAGAATGAGCACATTGTGAGAATACAACATCCTCACTGTGTATGTCTGCTTATAGAAAGGCCCTTTTGTCTACCTTACCTTGGGTTGCAGTGAGCGGCATTGAACCTCCGCTTTCTCTACTCCACGTATAACTAAGAGCAGTGGATCCCTGAGAGGATTTGCAGCGGAGTGAGACTGTGCCACCTCGCTCCTCTCCGCCTTCAACCCAACACTTTGGCACTGATGGGGGAACTGATAAAAGAATATAAACATAAATAAATACATGGCATGAAAAATGTTTTCAGAGTAATGCGTCAGTGCTATGGTTGATCATGGGAGGATTAAAGGTGTGAAAGAGCAGAACAATCTGAAGTATGAATACACAGAGAGGTGTGATCACCGACTGAGAGGAAGGGAAACCAGAAAAGGAACTAAAACATTCCAAGTGAGTGAGAACAACATTTAAAAGGAGAATAAGACAGAAAAGAAAATGAACAGGTAAAACCGGTTAAAAGGAATTCATCCTCACCCATCACCACCAGCGTGACTTTTCGCATGTCAACACCCGGCGCCTTCTTGACTTTACACTGGTAGGTGGCTGTGTCTGAGACCCTCACATCAGAGAGAGAGATGGAAGCGTCTCCCTGCTTGGGGTCTGCTATGAAGTTGAGCCTTTTGGAGAGGCTGGGGTCACCGTAGTGGATTATCTGGCCCCCTGTATAAGATAAGATCTGAGATGCAAACATTGCGTTGAGTGACGACACCTCTTCAAAGCAGGTTTTTCCACTGACAGAGCCTAAAGGACTGTGTAGAGGACTGTGTGGCATGTCTGAAATGTACATTAATACATGCTTAAATCTCTTCTCTAACCTGTAGTGTTTTTACTACATCCCCCTCTGTAGACATAAACATAAACCCACCAGTTTGTCTTTCTGTGTCATGTCTGGGCTGACGTTGGACCATTCAATGTCTAGTGCTCCAGTGTCTTGGGGGCCGGGGCTGTAGGTGCATCCCAGAGTAACTGTTTTGCCCTGGGCCTCCTGGATGGTCTGTGGCCCCGAGGACGTCACTTGCATAGCCTCTGTCACATCTGATGGGTCAGAGAAATTTTAGTCTCATAATATACAGTTTCTCTTCCTCCAGTTTTCATAATCATCTACTGTTGCCAAAGGACAAACAGAAAAAAAAAGACAGAAAAACTGGAATTTCTTTCTCAAAATTAATATTTTCCCCACTTAATGGCATTCAAGCTCTGGGCCTGTGCTCCTGAACAGAGAGGAGTAAGAGTGCTGATCTGAAACTAACCGGCCTCTTAAGTCTAACTGAGGATTTGAGGGTTTGGAGCTGTAATAAAATTAAAAACAGTATTTTTGGTGAAAATGAATAACATATTAATTTAAAACTCTCTCAGCTCATTAACTGTCAGAAACATTTTGGTAAATGATCAAAACTGAATGCGCAATGAACGAATGAACTTGACAAGTGGCATTTAAAAGCTGCATCTGAGTTGTGTTCACACTGACAAATAAACCCTGCTGACTCACTGTTTATGGCCATGTATTTTAATTATTGCTGATAGCTTGACGTTTATAGAAAGAGCTCGATGTTGATCATCATTGTGTGGCAGTGCATTTCAACAGGTCCAAGATGTTTATTTATCTTCATTCAGCTTCTCAGGGTAAGTTTCTTTTCACACTTTTCCCATCTAGATGGTTAACCTTCACTAAATATCTTAATGGGCCATGTTGATAAATCAAATCAGCCTCATTTTTGATACCACTCACCATTAAATTCACTATATCACTCTGAAAGCACTTCAATGCCGCTGCAACCAAATGAAGTATGTCAGAGGTATTTATAAGAGCGTGTTAATGGCAGATGTGATAAAGGGAGTCTGAAAAAAGCTCAAATTAGTCAGTCAAATGTTTACACTGTGAAACCTCCCTTGGGCAAAATGCTGTGATCTAAGGAAGTCGTGTTTTCTATGTGGAGAGGCGGCTAACTTGCCAGTGAGCACAGTCACTAAGCTTGTTACAAAAAGCTGCAAATATTCCAATCCTGTGCACCTACTCATTGGCTAGACCATATGCTCAGATAACACTTTCCTCTCAGTTTACCACTGGGAATCTGGAACTTAAAGAATCAAACATCTTAACACCAAGCAATAAACTACTGGTCTAATGAGGTGGTGCAACATGAAGATTTAAAGTCTCAGGGGTTTTTGTGGAACGTGATAAGAGTTTTGCACGTGTTCTGTATGTATGCTGTTTACTTCTGCTTGGCTGCCTGCATGCATTTGATTTAATTTAATTTCACCCCTGTTTTTATGTTGTTCATATATTAAAATAGACAACTTGGATGGAAGCCTGAGACTAATTTCTCCGCTGGGACAATAAAGTCTTTCAGAGTCTTACTTTACAAATGCAAACAGCAGTTTGACCCTTAGCACTAGCAGTAGGTATGAAAAGAGGTTTGAATGCAGGGTACCTATCAGACAACCACATTATGTAGAATTCACATGGTTCATTGAACATCTGCAATGCAATTCACCCATTGGTATCTGTCAGATCATCTGCTAAGTGCATATATAAGTACATATATTTATACATGAATCAAAGATCAGACAGGTAAAACCCAGAAAATAGAATAACCAACTCCTCTATACTGGTAAAAGTCAACAGCTGTCATGTTTGTGGATATATATTCTGTACTTTACATCCATGGTCAGAATAATAATGCTTAACTTGAAGTGTTGTATAAAAGAAAACTGAAATATCGTCCGGAGTTTAAAAGAGAGACAACTCACCTGTCTTCAGTTGAAATGTTACCAGAAACAGCACAACCACCTTTAGCCTCACGCTTATGAATACGGATTCCATTATAACCCTGAAAGCAACAGAAAGTGAGGAAATTAATCTGAGGATGTGTTTTCCCTGACATTCTTGCATATTTGAAAGCTTGTATCTCGTCCCACTAATTTAATTTTTTCACGGAAGTGAAAACATCTCTGCTGTCATCTGCCTCGCTAATGATAAAGTTGTCTTAAATCTAACATGTGCCTTGTATTAAGTAAGAATCGAAATTAAGTAAGAATTATTATTGCTACCTGGTCTGCTCTTAAGTTTTTACCTCTTTTAAGAAAAGTTAAGGGTTAGACTGAATGTGAATATAAATGGAAAACAACCAGAAGCAAGACAAACTGTTTCTTTCTGTTTCTGTTTCTTTCTTAAGTACACATCACCAAGAAAATCCAGTGGAGTTCTGCTGAAAGGCATAAAGGGAAAAAATAAAAGCTTTAACATACCTGAAAGTGAAGAAGTAATCCAAACTAAAAGTATGTCCTTTGAGGCCTAGCAATGTGTCAGTACTGGTCAAGCTTGCTTATTTTGTTCTCAGGTGAAACTCAGCTGCAGTAAATGTGGCCACACCCTCTCTGTTCATAGTACATCTGTTGGCCACTCCTACTGTAAACTTGGGAACATTAAATATCAGATAAAAAAAAAGTCTTATTTTTGGAAACGTTTTCAGAGGTTGGATATGTGTTTAATTGTTTAATGTACCAACAATAAGAATTAGAAATAAGAAAGAGTTTTGTCAGTCTTCCTTTCAGTATTTGTTGTCTAATCACAGGCTTGTGTATAGTGGCTGATGACAGAGGTTAGAGATTAATGATTACCTGCCAATGTTGAGGAGTTCAACAACACTGTTGCTGCGCTGGTTCATATGCTGGTCAACATATCTATCAGCTGCCAGGTTGATTTATTTCATAATAACGTACATTATTACCTCTTGTGTCAATATTTTTTATTAAACATAATGTTTTTGTGTTTGCTGGACTGTAGTTGTAGATAGATTTCTTTTTCAAAATACTGGACAATTTTTTTATGTAGTTCTTCTTCAGGGCACTTGAACAATGCTGTAACTTTGGTCTGTTAAATTTCTCCCAATTCTTCCCTGACACACCCTTCTGACACACCCATCAATGTTGTTGTTGTCACAGACGGATGGTGCACAATCAGACATATGTTGATTTGTGCTTCAGTGCCAAGAATGACAAAGCTGCAAATCGCAGTGCAACTGCTGCAGTGCTCAGGCTGTAAATAAAGCTTTTATAAGATGATTAAACTTATCACTGGAATCACTAATTGTTTGACTCATTTGAATCAGCCTACAATGTCACAACTCCTTGTCAGCTATGAATGATTTACCAAAAATGGAGAATTTTGATTTGCAGATAAACAGATCCAGATGAGTGGTTGTTGTGGATTTTATAATCTGTTTTAAAGTACCAAAGCTCACCCTGGACCCTGATGATCCAAAAATGAAAAAAAGACATTTTCAATGTAGTTGGATGGGGTGGTGAAATTATTCAGTATTGATTGTGTGAGAACGTACAGTATGTGATGTGAGCGCGGAGCATGAAGTTAGCCATTAGGAAACTTAAGTGCTGGGTTAATGTGATCCTGCCATTAATGTTCATTAAGGAGATGAACAAATTAGCAACGCTCAGTATGAAACATGATCAGAAAGCAAATTTGGAACCAGAACAACCCCCCTCTCTTTTGTTGCACGCTGTGGGTTTGCAAGCTGTATACCTGAGCTTTATGCAGGGTGCATGAGTGACACCGCATCAATAAATCTGTATGTGAGTGTGTTCAGGAGTGATCCTGCAAATGTCAGGGCGTGTGTCAGGCTGTGGGTATGGCTGCCTTACCAGCAGGTGGTTAATTGCCCGGCTCCCTCCCCCTGGTGTAAGAGGAGGTTCTGGCACCGGAGTGCTCTGCTGAACAGACTGTGTGACAGGACAAGGCGGGATCAAACAGACAGTACTGGGACACTGCACAAGACCACCGCTGCAGGAAAGAGAGTGTGAACAAGCATGATGAACACATTTGTAATCACTGAACTGAATATGCTGAACTTGTTGCACACGCCCTTTATTTCACCCAATGATTTCCTAATTATCTTACTAAACTTGGTAGATGAGAGGTGGCCAAACTCCAGCTTTGTCTTGTCTTGGCTGTAGACTTGTGATATCCCCCATCTATCCTCCCAGATTTGGCAAAGGTAGCCTAATCACACCACAGGGTAGCAAACAAACCACCTTGACAGATGTCCAAATTACAAGTAAACAGCCTAGCAGGGGAGGCAAACAAATGACCAAAACAAGGAGGGGAGAGGCTACAGAAAGGCTGGGCTTGCCAGAAGCCATACTGAAATAGCACAACAGCGTGAGTCACGGTGTGTCAATGTCAGGGAGCCAGTTAGGCACATATATTCGTCTTTTTAAGGTGGAACGCCACTGGGACAAGGATGGCGCTTCTGGCGGAGGGAGGCAGTCACTCAGGCCCTCAAAGAGCAACGTGAGAGGAATACAGCCAGCACACTCTGGACCACACAGTTTATTCATGAACCCCTGGATCTCTGCAATTAAATGCCCACTCTGACAGTGAAATTGATTTTTTTGTCTCCTTTACAACAATCAGTCATTATTCACAGATGTCCTGCCCATCATAATGATGTACTCTACTGCCTGGGTGGTGTTAGTTAGAGCATGCAATAATGAGTACAGAAATAGCATCCTCGTAAGTGTTGCCAGTCTTTGAATTCTGTTGTCTTGTTACACTGTGAAACCGGTAGGATTATTCCCTGTCTCCAAGCAGAGCACATTTTGAGCAGCTCCTGCCCTGCACGCTTTCCATGTGCCGTGCTGCAGAATAAATAATAAAGAGGCAAATGCAGGGATTCCTACCAGCCTCTGCGATTCTTTATCTCAGTAAGTAACCCACTAAGGAAAGGGCCCGTCTACCATGAAAGCATGCTTGAATGATGCTGGACACAGCAGGACAAAACCCACACATATCCCTACTCATACACACACATACATGCACACAGCCTCCAGCAATATGAGCATAGACGCTGGACCCCATAATCCAATAAGTTGTGCTTCTTGTGCTAAACCCAGTGAAGTCTGGCACACAGAGAGAGTCCATGGAGTACGGTCCCCTAAGCCTCGCTTGCAGGAGTGGGATGGAAACTGTATTCTCTGATAAAGAACTTCAGATCTCTCTCCCCCTCTCTGCTATGATAGCTGATATTTCCCACACTCATTGGGGAATTGTGATATAATGATGTAATTTAATTCTGACTTCTCTTTTTTTAGAATTACAAATTAATAGAAATATTCTTGGAAAAATAGCCTGATGTGTTATGGCAGAAGACTGGTGATGAAAATGAGCATGATGTTATGCTTTATTGTCTGTTGTATCCTCAGTCAATAAAAAGAAGCACACATTCATTTGGAAAGGAAATTATTTCTGCAGAATTGATGCTTAGTTGAATGGATTCTCATACATGCTTGGCTGTGCTTGAAAGCAACATAATAATTCACTGAGTAACAGCAATTTTCATCAAAACACCAATAGTTTGTAGAGAAGAATTTGCATTCTTTTGATGCTATTTGTCTCTGTCAGAGCTGCAAATTGGTGAACTTGGTCAACACAGGGCAGTAATAAAAAGCATGACACTCTCGAAAAGCAATTACACAGGCACTTTGTGAGAACACTCCATCCACTCATGTTATTCCTTGACTGCTGATCTCCGCCTTAACCATCTTTAACACATATTGAAACTTAGCCCTTAAGTAAAATTAATCCTAGCTATAACTTTAAAATGTAAACCTGGGCCCTAAAGGAATAGATAACATGATAACATGATAACATGAGGAATGATCACATGACTCCAGGAAGTTACTGTGCCCAACCAATAAATAGTCTGACACAACTTCCTGTAAAACCACAAATTAGTGCATTAACAGTTGGATTTTGTTTCCTTTAGTCAGGCTAGCTGTTCACTCTGTTTCTAGTCTTTATGCTAAGCTAGGCTAATTGTTCGCTGACTTTAGTCTGGTATACTATACAGACATGAGAGTGGTATTGACCTTTTCAGCTAACACTCATAAACATACTTTCCAAAATGTTAAACTGTCCCTTCCAACATACGCGTAAATCTGCAGACACAGAGCAACATTACCATTATTTTGAAGTTGTGTTTGTGTCCTTCTGGCACACCAACATTCCCTCTCTCTCTAGCTCTGTTTTGGTCACCACCAACTCTTCAAAGATATCTGGCTTTTTAGTGGCTAAATCCTCTGCTTGGTTCACCAGCTAGTCGCTAACTTTGGTGCCATGCCATCGGTCCATTGACCTATTATTCCAAAACTCCAATAGTTTGATAAATTTGCCATCAGGCCCATTATCCCAAAAACTAAAGTCCATTGCTTCAAAGGCCCATTGTTCATAAAATACACACTCTCCCTGGAGTTTTTTTTTTTTACATTTAATATCTTGGTGTATTGTGATTTGCAAACATGAAGATACTGTTTACAAAATGCTTGCTTTTTACTGCATTTAGTGCATACTAATCCTGAACCTAACATAAAAGATGACAAAGGTAGCCTAATCAGAACGCCTAACCATGAATAATGCATGGACAGGGCCAGCAGTCACTGAACTCCAACAACTCCAGAGTGTGTATTTTCAAAGCAATGGGCCTTCAGAGCAATGGGCGTTAGTTTTCAGGATAACGGGCCGTCAGACTAATGGGTTTTTGGTCCAATGAGACATTTTTCAAACTATTGGGGTTTTGGAATAATGGGCCTTCGGACCAATGGGCAGTCCCCATAACTTTGTCTGTAAGCTGTTTGGTGCTGGGCAGGTGGCATAGCATGATGAGAGCAGTGAGCGGTGAAACAGAACAGTAAAATTGCCGGCTGTAAAACCAAAACATTGACAGCAGAAAGACTGCAGCGTCAGATAATAACTCTCTGTGGGTTTCTCATTATGAGCAACACCTTTCACATTGCACACAGTCATTTGATCCATTGTTGATATTAACATTTTGATTAGAGCAGCTTTAACTTGTTATTAACCTAAACCTTAAACTAAACCTAATTCTGACTTTAACTTTAAATCAAAGTACAAACCATAAACTAGCCCATTAGGAAGCAAGGACAGGCCAGAAGACATTAGAGAATGACCTCACATAATACTCTGAAGGTCTAAAACTCTCTCTCTCTCTCTCTCTCTCTCTCTCTCTCTCTCTCTCTCTGTCTCTCTTTCTCTTTCCCCCCGTTGTCGTCCCCCACCCAATCCCCCACCCCCACCCCCTCTCACACACACCCACACATCTATCCAGATGAATGGGTGGTGTGGGCGGATTGCTCGCTCTGAATTGAGCTGCCCATTTGAACTTGAAAGAAAAAAAGAGTTTTGACAGAAATACCATATGCTTTTCATTTGTGATTTTACTGAACTGTGAACTCTAGCAACAGAGGCTCATCCTTTACTCCACTTAAGACACACAGATGTCCGCAAATCACACAGTTCAATAAGGATTAGGTGGGCAGGACCAGACAGTCTGTGCAGTTTTTCTCCATTTTTCAGAAAAAATGGAACAACAGTGCAGGCTTTGAAAATAGATGATACAAACAACATAACTGTGTGTTAGTTTGCAAATGAATACTCAAATGTGCATTCTCCAAACTCCTCATACCATTAACAAAATAGCATCATGATATCTAAAGATGAACTGCAGTTGCAGAGAAACTCTCATGAAACACAGCAAAGGGAAAACAACTGTCTTTCTCAAAATAGCATATGCATTTACACATCTGCGTCTTCTTGTTACATGAAAACTTGAAAATAGAAAATATATTTCAGGCAGTCCACTTCTCATAGATTTTTACTGCTCTATATCTCACTTGTCACCACCAGGCCACTTCAGACTACTGGCCAGACATGTCAGTTTAAAATGCTTTGTGCGTCTTAGATTTGGTCATGAGTCAAGATAAATAGAGGAGAACATATGGTCTCATTTGTTATGTTCCAGGTGAAATGTTGCTTTAAAGAAGTTCAATATCCAGAGGGTAGAAGTGTGATAAGGTATTGTATGCTTGAGCAGTTCCACGGGTCAGTCCTCATCAAGATGTTTAATGAGTGTTTTAATGACTCACCATGCGAATAAGCAGAGAGGATTTGATAAGGTTTAGACATACGGAGTTGTCTAGTTAGTAGTTTAAATGTGCATAGTATTACATGGACTATCTTAATGACATATCTTTGTTTGGGTTTTACTAATATTGATATATTATGATGCAGTAAACAGTCTGTTAAGCACAATTTCAGAATTTGTGGAAATAATTCATTGTCTGCCATTTGCCATATTTCAACAATTAAGTATGAAAACTGATGTTTCAGTCAAGCTTCATTTTTCTATATAAATATTTAGCTTTGCATAAATTCAAAGTTTAAAAAGATTCAAAGGAAAAGTGTTGACGTTCTCTGTTTTTTATTGTCAACATCCTACTTGTCTGTCTAACAAAATCTTGATACAGATTATTCCTGTGTGTCATTGACCTCTATTGTTCATAGTCCCAAAACTCATCAATGAGACACACTGTTGCAATGGGTTCCTTCATTTACTTTGATTATTTTGAGTCAATGCCACCATCCAGCAGCCAGAAATATTCACTAGAGCTACAAATCTGCAGTGGAAAATAATTCCTAATAAATGCACTCTGTACTCCTGTTTAAGAAATGTTTGTTAAAAACAGTAGTGCTGTTTTGGGAAATTATTTTGCTTTTATTAAAAAGGAAAATATTGTCTTTTTTTATTAAATATACATCTGGGTAGAGAAGTTGGAAAAATTAAGAGATGGACTAATGCATTTGTGGATTTGGTCTTTTTTTTGGAATTGTTGATGCCTTATAACCAACGGGGACTTGGTACTGCTATAAATATGTAAATCAGTGCAGTTGCTAATATATGAATGTATCATATGAGCATGTTTTATTTTCTTGTATACTGGTTTTGCAATTCAAATGCACATCCTAGATGTTACGTGCAGATAACAGCATGTTAACAAGTTACTGTGAAATTTTCTACAACTCCCGGCAACTCTGTAGTTGTCCTACAGACTTTACTGCCACAGACATGTCAAACATGCACATTTCATCCAGGACCACAAGGCCTGAATAAAAATCTTTTACTGATGTTGCATTAGTGTTTCAGGCTGGCATGCACGCTTGCATTTTTGATGCATACAGTCATAGATTAAAACTTACAAACAGAGAAAAGCAACACTAAATAAATAAAATCTGTTTGAAATATTAAAATGTCTTTTTCATTTTGTCCAAACAGGCAAGCAATATGCTATGACAACACTCGTTGCACATGACCACATGAATTATCATAACATTATAGAGATGACCACATTAAGGATGGAGTGCATGAATATTACTGTGTATTTTAATAGAAGTATTTACATATTGCATAAGATATTAAAATAGAAGTCAAGCTAATTGTACCCAAATAAAATTATTAAAAAGATATCCAACTGTAATGAATGGTATTATTTTAAGAGCAATCAGGGCACTGAAGCCAACAAAAAGAAATTCTCATCAGTTAGCCGCTAATTAATTAATTCACTATTTCTAGCTGCAGTAATCACTACACTCCTGATGATCTGCAGAAGCTTACTTCTGTGTTGGGGAAGCACAATACCAAACACATTTTATAGTCAAACCCTTATTCATAAATGAATGTGAGTTATAGATTAGACTGTGGAAATACAGAGCAATCGTTACTGCGACTGATTAGTGTGTTACTGAAGTGGATGAGAAAACAGCATTGAATTGTGGGGAAAATAATCTGTGGATGACATACAGTACGAGCAGTATTCTTCTTTGCAGCTTGATGTTTTGAAACATACAGAATATAATCACTGTTATCAAACTGCAGCAGACACTCTCAATAAAATACCCATCTTCATATGTAGCTTTTAAAAAAGATAGATATTTGAAGCACGTCCCGCTCCTACAGAGAAAGCCTAAAAACAACAAGAACTGGCAATTTATTTCAGCTGTGGGGAGGTGGGTCTGTAACAACAATTGTTGTGATTAATGATGATTGGAAGTCTGTGGACCATCACACCTAAAGGACTTCAATTGTATAAATATGAGATTGCATTGTTTGTCAACTCAAATGATTTGTCAACAAGTGAGATTTTTACTGTCCCATAGCCTAAAATGCGCAATACATTGGATGAGCACAACTGAAGGCGCCTGTTGTCTGTACAGGAGCAAAAGCTTCCATCACCCCGTAATTCTTATTTCATCTCTTCAGCAGTGGAGAATGGAGTTCTGACTGCTAAAGCAATTCAGCTTTATAGGAATGCTTATTGCAGATTGATTTATTCATTGGTGTGATACACAACGACAGAAAGAAAGAAACACCAAAAGCTCATTACTAAGTTGTACTAGAACTCGGCCAATAGCATGTTACAGTTTGTTGGGGAGTGATTAAAGTCTGTTCGATGAATAGTTCACACATTAACTGAATACTTTACAGAGTTGAGCTGAGGAGGAAGCTCTTAATGTAGCAGATGTTGGCTTACACATTATCACTGATAGGAAGAGACCGAGAGGTGCTGTCCCAGGAGTCTGTCCCTGGCGTTTCTGTGGTACTTACAGAAGGAGCACTTTGTTCTTTGTGAGATTAGAGATGCACCAAAAAGCTTGCATAGACTATCTCAGTGGAATAAAGTATTCAAGGAGATTCAAAAAGTTCTCATGGACATTAATAGGGTCACTTGTTTGGCTAGAGCTCATAGACTGTTAATGAATTACTTTGATTGCAAGTGAAGTGGAAGGATAATGAGTGTATGTAGTTTATTAGACACATACTGACACTGCAGCACATTCAATCACACATGTTAGACTTGGGAATAATACAGCTGTGAATGTTATTTTATGTAGATTCAAGTATTTTATTTCATTCCATTATTTAATAATTGAAACAATTATGTTATGCAAATATATGAAAAAACATTTTGTTTACTTTAGACTTTAGACATACTTGAAATACACTCTGAATTAGCACAAATTACATTGTCAAATATATTAATGACATATTCTAATCATACCAAGAATATATGTTGATTGCATTAAAAATATAATTGAAGGAACCTCTTGGGCTCACAGAAAAGGACAAATTGTAACAAACAGTTCAATGGATTAACAATGACTAACATTTTGAGGCACACTGCATCTTCATCAGAATCAAAAACTATAACCTTGATGAAGACGCAGTGCACGTTGAAACGTTAGTCATTTGCACCTTAATAAATCGCTAAAGTGAATCGTGTGCCCCAGTATCTTTGAGTGCAGTCTGTGAGAAGTCTCCCATTGAACTGTTTGTATTTAAAAAGATATGTTGTGATTTTTATACTTGAAATGTGCTGTTACTTAGTTAATTAATTCTATGTATTTAAAATGATTTAATGTATACAAGAGTATACCTGGCTGTGACAAACTGAGACACCATTAAGTAGTAATTAAGTGTGTTTAAATTTGTCATACTTACTTAACGCATACTGGAAATAAAACTTAAATCTCCTTAAAAAACATTTTCAGTTGTGTTATTAAAATATCCTAAGTATGTAAAAAAGATTATTATCAAAAAGTGATTTCTGTGATTGGTGCAATTTAAAATATACTGCACTACACTTAAGTGCTATTTTGAGACAGCATTAAGTCATAATTAAGTATATTTAAACATGCTTTTTGGTATTTAATGTAGATGCACTTGAAATCTAAAAAGTTTAAAGTTGCTCAGGTTACATTTGTATGTTTTTACTACATAACTGAATTATAGTACAGTATCAATATATTTATTATATACCAAATGTGTATTTGTAGCCATCCTAAAAGTGGAAGAAAATGTATTCTAAATGTATACACAGTACATGCAGCATCAGAACAAAAAGATAAAAGCACACTTACACTTACATCTTGTCTCAACATAACAGTCAAGTGCACTAGGTGATTTCAGTATATTTTTAATTGCACTAATTATACATCATTAATGCATTAAGTACATTGTTAGTAGACAGCAGCACACTTTAAGTACAATGATGCACATGGAAGTATACTAAGTATACTTAAATTGGGTGCTATTTTGTATAATTAAAAAACAGGTTTTCATTCTCAAGCCAACAATATGTCAAATGATAAGACAGCATTATAATGACTTTACTTTGGATGGATATTTGCTCTAATTAGCAAACAAGCTCTGCTGAAAATGTGGTTTTATTACTTATGCCACAATGCCGGCTGTGCCTGACTGATGCTCATATTGTCACAATTCTGTGGTTGCCAACAGAAGTCGATAGATGCCACAGATTACTGAACACCACTTTATAAACAACTGAAGAAGAATCTGATGCACAGGAATCAGAGGGAAGCCTGTAGGGGAAATCACAGCTGCCATAAGATTTAAGTTGTTAAAGGCATTCAAACCTGAGTAATCAAACAGCAATCCCCCACCCATTCATTCCTGTGTAATTTGTTGGGGTTTTTTTCTGCCCTTTAACAACCTTCACTGCGGAGTCTCTGTAGTAATAAACATAGGTTTGGTACTTTTATCTTTATTAGGATGTTTCGTAGCACCGCAGCCCTGTATGCCTCTGCTGCTCTAATGCCACCATCATTCATGCAGTAGAAGAGACGCTCACAGCAATGAGCCTGAGGGACTTCTGTCAAAAGGAGTCCCTATGCAGAATAAACTTAATAAGAGCAATATTTTACAGTCATTTACAATGGCAGTGTTTGTGGTTCTGTTGTTACATGCAGTATGTTGGAATAAAAACATTTGGAAGTAGGATTATTGCATGTTTTACAGCAATAACAAAGGAAAGGATCTGGACAGGATGTGTACCTTTTCGACATATTTTATTTATGATTGTTATGTTTTTGCTCCAGTTTTGTCAAGTCAGCTTATCTGCCGGTCACATAGACAGCTGTCAAAACTCAAGATTGTCTTTTGAAGCAGAGTTTGGGTTGTGGGTACGGTGTATGTGTGCGAGGCTACCGCAGAGAGGAAATTTTCTTTTTCGCACGACTGAATGATTTTCCTTTTTTACCAAAAGTGGATCCTCTATGGACACTGCCACGGTGTCTTTATTATAGGTACCATAGTGATGTTTTATTACTTGGGAAACAACAATATGACTAGGTGCACTGCTTATAAATCTTATACATTTAATTGTTGTTGGCTTTTGGTTGATTTCCCAGGTGTGGGAGGCAGAGCCGTTGAAGAATCAGGGGAAATAAATCAAAGAAAGAATGAAACAATGAGGTAACCTCTCAAAAGAAAGCACTGTATTACGATTACATCATGTAGTCTGCATGTACGGCATGTGTTTGATACAAGATAACTAAATCGAACCATGGCTACAAGATATGAAATGTTACTTAAAGCTCTAAATATACCGCAGACACGTTGTCACAAGAAAATACAATTTCAGCTGTAAAGGTCAAGCTGTTAACTGGGTTTTTGCTGCCAATGATTTCCTGATGTTAAATAAACCCAAGCTGCTCTGGGATCACTTATTATGGATGAGAAAGTAACTCATAAAATGGAATACAGTGTATGATACTGGATGTTTGGAACAGCCTTCCAGCTCTTGCTCTTATAATGTCATACAGCATTACAGAAAGAGTCTTAACAGATGGATATTTTATTGTGACAAACTTAACAAATACTGGAATCATTACAGGAACTCAAATCACTGACGTAAAGATGATACACAGACTGACCAGACACAATGAATATATTTGTTTGCTGACAGAAATGTCTACCTCCCACTTCTTGCAGAGAAAATGTCAATTCTTGCTTTCTCATTAAGCATACTGTTTAAGTTTCAAGTGAGTAATGAATTGGAACAATGAAAGTGAGGGAATATTTTATGGCACAAAATGATCTTCTTTCAACGTTCTTTGTGGTGACACTCTAATGTCCTGTTAGAACAATGGCATTTGCTGAAAAGTCTTTCTGACCGACACCACTTTGACACGAACAATAACGAAGAAATTAGCAAAACCTTTCCTCCTCTGAGGGTCATCTGGGACATGCAACAAAAGCTGTAAAGCATTAATATTCAAATGAATTTTACAGGTGACATACGGTGCACAAAAGATGGAGTAACAAAGAAAAACTGTTTTGGAGCACAGGAGACAGGAAAACTTTTTCTCCTAAACTGTGACAACACTGTCTTTGAATACTTTCATACATCACTGACTCTATTTTCAGCTGACATTAATCATTTGAATTTAGCAGCCTGGAACTCATTATTTTGACTAGGTAGCTTAAAGGTAGTACATGTTTGAATCCTTAAATTCATATAAGAGTCAATGTGGTGCCACTAGATGAAAGAAAGAAAGAGAAAGAGAAAGAGAAAGAGAAAGAGAAAGAAAGAAAGAAAGAAAGAAAGAAAGAAAGAAAGAAAGAAAGAAAGAAAGAAAGAAAGAAAGAAAAAAGATATAGGGACTCTTTTCTGTCTAGTGAGCTCATTTTGTCCAATTTAGGACTTCTCTGACTCAATCATCCTTGAAGAAATCCCTTCCAGTGGATGGTAGGCTGGTAAGTACAAGAGCAATAGGGGGTGCAATAATGAAGTATGCTCAAGAAAGCAGTGAGCATTTACTGAGAAATAGTTTGACACATAACCTCCCACAAAAGTGCAACTTATCGTTTTTACACTATTGAACATATTTCTGTGCAGATTAAACAAATCATATAATGTTTTAATTGGTGAGCTTTAGAAGTGGTGGGTGGGTGTTACCTTAGGACAGAGCCAGGCTAGCTGTTTGCCTTGTTTTCCAGTCTTTATGCTAAGCTAAGCTAACTAGCTGCTGTCTTATATTTACCATACAAACACTGAAGCGATATTGATCTTGTCATCTAACGCTGCGCAAGAAAGCAAATAAGTGTACTTCCCCAAATGTCAAACTGCTGTTTTTTTAGCTCATAAATGGAAATCAGGCGGCCAGATAAAAAGAAAACATGCATTTGATGTATTGACAATAAAACCCAAGGCAGTAGTGATGAAATATGAAGACTGCTGTTTGGGTTTAATGTGCTTAACTTTAAAAATCACTGGTATAACCTTTGGCAAGGATGAACAGAATGTTGCACACATGTTAACTTTGAAAAGATCCCAAATGAGAGTTGTAATTCAAAATTTCATGCCTGCCAGTGAGGGTTGAGCAAGTTACCCTTCACAGTGAGTGTTTACAGGAAGCACAGAGAAAACGTACCATATTTCTGGATATTTTCAGGCATGATTTTAGCAATTCTATTTTTGACCTTGCTCATCTGCTTGGAGAACCTTCTGGTGCAAGGTACCTCGATTAACTCAATAAGATAGTTTTCATTTCAGGAGTCTTTGAGTGTATATGCTGTGTGTGTGTATTTTTTTCCTTCATATTTTTCTGGTGGAATATGCTTCTATTTGTGCGTGCATTGTTATAAGTCAATAGTATGCTCTCCCACAATTTTTCATCCAAACAAATATCCCTGATAATGATCTGCAAGATGCAGACCACAGCTCTCTAATCAGTATTTTTATTAGCTACACAACACCAAAAGATTTGAAAACACAGGGAATAGCTTTTCATCAGTCACAATATGACAAATCAAACACTAATTACAATATCTGCCAAAATTGGATCAACAAATCATTTCTCCTGTTCATATTACATTTTTTTTGTATGGCCTCGCTGATTTTCCCATCGGCCCTCGAAAGAAATTCATCATGTATGCAAGTGCTGGAAACTAAATACATGGATATAAATTCTGATGGCAGCATGCCTCCATGTTTGCCTGGAGGCTAAAGAAACTCTGAGTCATGTTTAGAAAATGAATTATGGAGAATCATAAATCCCTATCAAACAACCTTTGACCGGTCAGAAACTTTATACGTACTTTACATATGAGAAGTGTGAACATGATAATGGCTTCTGACTGGAAAAGGAATCAAATGTCTATTTACAACAGGCCTGATAAAACAACTAACAGCTGTGGTATAAAGATCTGGTGGGGGAGGGACTGTATTGTAGTAAGCAGCGGATTATTGTTTTCAGTCGAGTCTCACACAGGAAAAGACACCTCTTACATGCTAGCACCAGCACTACCTAATCCTGCCTGGGTTAACACATGCACATACTGTATGTCCTCTGGTGCAGGTTCATTTTCTCTCCCCAGAGTGAGCAAGCAGATGGAAAAAAAGAGAAAAAAAATGATAGAGGGAGGGAGGACGAGGGGACAAGGGGATGTGAAGAAGACAGACCAAGATGGGTGATATCGTCTTAATAGAATAACTGCCTTGACCCGTAACACCCACTGTCCCTCAGTAGCCTGCCTCTATTGTCACTTTCCTTTCACAGCACACAGCAACAGTAATATTTCCAAACTGACAAAGGTGGTTACATAAACCACAGATTCTTAATCTGTTTTTGGTTTCAGGGATTGGAATGTCTTTTTGTCTCACAGATGAGCGAAGAATAGCATTGCCTACTTGGGCTCCACTTAGACTAAAAGCAAACCTGTTTATGAGATAAATTGAGAATACAGAACAGTTCATTTTTGGCTCAGTAATGTCCCAGGGACTGACATAGACCCCACCCTGAGTTTGAGGTATGTAACCCAGATACAATTAATACAGTTGTTAATACCGTAGCGTCATGAGAGGATAGAAGACAGCCAGAAAATAAGACACATGATGGAAAGTATGTCAGTTCCCCTTGCGTGGAGCAGCAGATCCAATGAAATGTATAAGACTGCACACTGAATGCATGGATTTTGAGAGGAGATTTTGTTTCTCCACATTGTGCCAGATAACACATCAAAACTCTGATCAGCACACAATTTTTCATCAATTGTCAGTGTTTCTTTTAATTATACAGTCATTATCACATAGAATGCCTAGTATCCATATTATGTCTTTACACAAACAACGCATAATCATAATGATAGGAATAATCAATACAAAATTCATTATGAAAATCAACATGGTTACTTTGACACATCAAGGCCTCCATCGGACCTGACTGTTTTTTACAGCTCAAAAAATATCAGTCCTGAGATTGGAACTGTGAGTTTTAAATATTGTTAGCTGGTGCGACTTGAGCCGCAGCGAACTGAAATGCAACTTAATCATCAATTAGAACTGATAATTTGATAAAAGAGAGAAGCATCATAAGTAAAGACAATGAAACATGCAAAATATCTCAGAACAGGATGCTCTCTGTATGATTATTCCCCCATTTTCTGTGGAAATGCTACTTCTAATTGCTGCACTAGTAGTATAACTGCACAAATAGCATCTGTGGGAATAAGGTGCAACACTGTAACTCTTCCAACCGGAAGCCAGAAAATTAAATTATAAACTTACACACATGACTCGCACACACACACACGCACACACACACACACACACACACACACACACACACACACACACTCACACACACACACACTCATACATATATGTACACAAGCATACACTCAAAGATGCTCACATACACCATAAATGCTTTACAAGCTACATAATAAAAAAATTAAAACTAGCAAATAAAAAGTGGTGTGGTTGGTTCATATGTCTTATCAGACTGATATAGTTTGACTAAGAATAAGGTCGCTCTCACTCTGAAGAGCTCTAGTGTAGCAGAAGTCCACTCATTTCGTTAGATCATACACAACTAACCTGGCTGACCCTGCCACCATCCTCATGTCAGTCATTGTGATAATTAGGTCTCTCCAAATATATCTCTCCATTCCAGTCTTCTTTTCTGTGCACATAATTATATTGTACTATGCCCCCAAGTATTTCCTGCAGTGCTGCAGAATCTATCATCTCATATTAGAGATAAAACCACTTAATCTCGTGGAAAAAACGTTTACTTCTGCTTAGCAATAACACTTTTCTCTTAAGGTGGAGTGGGCAACTCAGACCTCACATTCTATGGACCCTGATATGGTGCATGTGCACGGCCTTGTCTCATTCACCAGAGAGTCCATTGTCTCTGAGTTTGAGTGGTAGCTCAGATAGTATTCTTGCAACTGAGAGTTTAAGTCCTGCTCCTGCTTCCGGGCCTTTTTCCTGCGCTTATGGTTGACTGAGTGCTGCTGAAGCTGCCTCATGGTGTTAGGGTAGCGTCTCCAGGAGACATAAATAACAAGGAGGATCAATGACACTGACAGAAACAGGGCCACGCTGCCTGCAATGATTTTATGGAAAGCCATATGTTCAAACGGTAGCTCTGGGATAAACGATGTAGGGGGTTCAAGGGAGATGGGTAATGTGGAGCTCGGGGCTGTGAACTCTGTTGTCTTTCTGTCTGTCCCAATAGGGCGAACAGGTGACACTGTTAATCTCTGTACAGGTGACTCAGTACGAGCCAGCTCTGTAATACCAGGTGGAAAGGGGTGAGTTGTGATGTTCACAACTGGGGTTGTAGTCAGAATAATGGGAGCAGTGGTTGAGAACACACACGTTGATTGGTTCCTCACTATGTCCACTACCCTTTCGCCCTGCACAGACTTGGGACTGCTGCATATCATGCTAATGTCTCTGGAGTCTCTGAAGGTTTGGAGCCATCCCATGAGTGGACAGATGCTAGGGCTGCAGTCCCAGGCGTTACCAGCCAGGCTGATGGTTGTCAGTGACGTCCAGGCTGCCACAGCCTCCACAGGCACACTACTGAGTTTGTTCGATTCAAGGTTGAGTATTTGTAAGTTTGGCATACACTGAAAAACAGCTGGGTCCAACATTTGGATTTCATTCCCTGAAAGGTCCAATCTTTGTAGTTTGTGCCAGGTCCAGGGCACCCCTTGATTGATGGATCGTATGCGGTTCCATTGCAAATAAAGAGCCTGGAGGTTGGTAAGGCGTGGGAAAATGAAGAAATTAATCCTAGAAAATTGATTGTGCTCTAAATGAAGCTCTTTCAACTTGAACAGCCCTAAGAATGTTGTGCGGGTGAGGCTCCGCAGGCGATTATAACCCAAGTCTAGAAACTCCAGGCTGCGGCATTCCAGAAATGTACGAACTAGGATCTGTTTGAGTCCATTAGATCGAAGGTGTAGATTTTGTAGCTTACGCAGGCCATAAAAATGTCCCGGCTGCAGAGACTGCAGCTGATTATAGGATAAGTCCAGATTTCTCAGGTTAGGTATGGCGCTGAATGTGTTATTGTGCAGATGGGCTATTTTGTTGGAGCTGAGGATCAGTTCTTTGAGCCTGCGCACACCATGGAAGGCTAGAGCATCTATAGCAGTGATGGAGTTGTGGTCCAAGTAAAGCCAGATAAGCTGATTGAGATGAGCAAACTGGTATGGCAACAAAACCAACAGGTTGTTATAACGCAGAGACAGACCTTGGCATCCTGTGGTGATGTTTTCTGGAATGTCATGGAAGATGCCAGATTCGCAATAAACAATCTTTCCTTCACAGCGACAACTTGCAGGGCACATCCTCTCCCCCTTGCTGAGCAGCAGCAAAACAGCTGTCTGCAGAAGAAGACATGATAACCTCCAGTCCAACATCACAGAACCTGTTGGGGGTAGAGTGGGGCAGAGGCAATCAAAAGGATGACTGGTTGTAGAGATGTGTTTTCAAAGATAATTCAAATAATTAAAGGTGAGTACTTCATTCAAACATTAGATCACGTAGTGAGGAGCAGCTAATTGTCTGACGAGTGAGACACCAGATCTGGCTCATGAAGAACTGATAACAGAGTCTGACATTAGCTACTTTTAAAGGTGCTGTGTGTAAGATTTAGTGACATCTAGTGGTGAGGTTGCAGATTGCAACCAACTTAATACCCCTCACTGTCCCCTTCCAAGTGTGTAGGGGAACTTATGGCGGCCACAAAACTCCCAGAACATGAAAGGCCCTCTCTAGTGTCTGTGCCTTCTCAATGTTTGGTTTGTCTGTTCTGGGCTACTGTAGAAACATGGCGGTGCAACAAAACAGGGTCCATGGAAGAGGACATGCTCCCTATGTAGATATAAAGAGCTCATTCATAACAAAAACATAACAATTCTTATTTTCAGGTGATTATACACTAATTAAAACATATTTATGAATGTTATATTCCATTTCTGCCAAGTCTGTTCAGATAGATGCCAAAAAAGAGCAAATTAGAGATTTTTATTTGGCTCAGCAAACTATTCAGTTGATCCACAATAAACTTGGCAGTCAATACATGTTAAACTGTTGCTAGAAACCTCAGTGTGCTTTTTAACTCTGACCTTAGCTTTCATACCCAAGCCAAGAAAACAGTAAAGCTACTTCATTTTTTTCTTCATTTAAGAAATATCAGAAAAATACAATCTTTTTCATTCTTTTCTGACTGGATGAAGTCATCCATGTGTTTATCTTGTCACGGTTGGACTACTGCAATTCCATGTTAGTTTTGCATGAGCCATAGTTCTCTTTCCTGTCTGCAGCTGGTCCAGAATGCAGTATTTTAACTAATTCATGGAAATGTGATCACATCACAGCTACCCTGGCCTCTCTTCACTGGCTATCTGTTCATTTTAGAATCATTTTGAAAATGTTTACTAATCACGTTCAAAGCTAAACAGGGTCTTGCTCTAAAATACATCTCTGAACTCTTCACCCCTTATGAACTAAATCACAGTCTGAGGTTCTCTGAAAAGGATCTCTTGGCTGTTCCAAGATCAAGGATGGTGACTACAGGTGACAGAGCCTTGGCTGTCAAGGAGCACTTGACCAGAGAACTAAGGCTCATCACGTCAGTTTCGACCTTCAGATTCCTTCTTAAAACACATTTGTACAGACTTTTTTCTGTTCTCAATCTATAATCTGTTGTTAGCATATTGTTAAGTGATTGTGCTTGGATTTTTGAGTGGTTTTGTTTGTTTGTTTTGCTTTTTAAAAAAAAAAAAAAAAAATCTACATTTTTCATAAGCTTTGAGTGTTCCAATGAGCTGTGTTTGCTCTTTGTAACTATTGTTTTGAAAGTGCTATACAAATAAAGTTATATTATTATTGATATTCTTGTTACTATTATTATTTTTTATTATTTTTATCATCATAAATAGCAGTTATATAGGTGCAAGAAATACAATAAAATCCTGTCTAATGAACATATGTCAGTGAAAAATGATCATAGCTGTCGACTCAAAAGCCTCAAGAGAGAGAAACTGTGGCACTAAATTTTGAGGATCATAATGACTTACCCATCGCCAGTGAGAGAAGGAGTAATCCTCTGAAATAAATGGATGAAGAGCACATTAAACTGCCCTCAGATGTGAAAATTCGCAGTTCATGCAGCCTCAGAGTCGATCCGCATACTGAACATCACTTAGGCTAGAGGAGAAAATCAAATAGAGACAAGTTTCCGCAGCAGTCCAGACCCCTGATCTCCGTCTGACGCTCAGAAATAGGACGCCTTCACACTTGGTCCGTAGTTGGAGCCGCTGCTAGTTCAGCCTGCTGTGTGCGCAATAACCCATTTGAGCGCCAATAGACTGATGCACAATCCTCCACTCCATGCAGTCTCTCTCTCCCCCCTCTTTTTCTCCTCATGTCTCTCCTATCTCTCTCTTTCTCCCTTCTCTCTCCCTCTCCCCCTCTTTTTATCCATCTCTCTCTCTCTCTCTCTCTCTCTCTTTCTCAGGGGTGTGTAGGCGTATTTAAGCACACACATATATAAACGCCTATAAAATGTAAATTCAGCTATTATTTAATTAATAAAATGAATTACTGATTTAATTTATCAGCTGTCCTATGTCATGTTGTATGTGAATTAAATGTGTGGGTCTATACAATTGTGATAACATTGTAATTTCAGCTATATGTACCTTTCTCAACAAGGAGCTCCCTGAATTCTAAAAATGAACTCATCTTGTTAACAGAAATTCACTCAATCTGACATATTCTCAGATGATGGGTAAGCTCTCACAGTAGCCCTTAAAATTAGACTGTTATCATATTTTAACTTATTCGTTTGCCATCCAAAGTTTGCTGAAAGGACAATTAGGCTCTTACAAGCTATGAAGATGGTAACTAACACAATTTAGTGACACACAGCGCTGACCATGATGATGGTGATAGAGATAGTCATGCCAACTGAAATATCATTTTTTCTTGGTGAAACTATTCAAGAGAGAGTCAGATCGAAACCAGGAGTTCATTAATTATGTGATTTGTTCAATTATTCATTTAAAATGGACAAGGAATGACTGGAAGTTGGGTAACCAGGACTGTGGTCCTCATCTCAGTCACTGGTTGAAACGATAATTATAGCAACAGCTTAAGTGTGATATTGACATGCAGCATCACATCCACGCTGCCAGACAGCAGAGGGAGTTTATGTAGATAAACTGTTAACACCTATTGGTGTCTAGAGGTGCTACTGAAGAGGTAGCAACACTAAGATTATTGCTATTTGAATTAATGGTCCTTATGAAGTGGGCAGTCAACAGACAGCAGCAGCAAAAGAAGAAGAAAAGGTGTTTGAATGATCAGGAATTAAGGAAACATGTAATACCATGGTCATCTCTTTTTTTCATACTTGCTGTGTCTGCTCTGAACAGACATTCATCATATTAGATACACCAGTCTGGAAAACACTCTTTTGACTGCACAGCAGTGGAGTGTCTGAGTTGTAATGTGTGGTAACAGCAACACCTTGTGCACACGGAGAGAAATGCTTGTTTTAAGAGCTGTTGACAGTGATCCATAAATACATGACATCAACAAAGATAAGAAAGAAATCAGCATCCAGATCACTTGTGGTTAGAAAAAATGAATTCATATCAATATCTGGCTAGGAGTGAGATAATATTCTTAGTCAAACAAGATTCCCTCTGATGCCTGTGGATTGTATTAGGAAGAAATACATTTATGAAATCTGCTCCATGAACACCACAGCAGGGGTGACTCTAAGAGGTGTGAAGATGAGCCATTCTGCTAAGATAATACCTTCCAGACTTATAGTAGCACATTTTGCAACTGAATGTCAAACACAAGCTGCTCTTCAAAGGGGATGATGTCTCACACGTGCCCTCGGGGGGATTCACATGTCATTCAAGAAATGTGGACCTAAAGAAGTGTGGGGGGAAACGTGCTGCTTGACGATAACGCTGTAAAAGAAGAGGTTGCTTTGCAGATGTTTGGGCAGAGGAACGCTGTCAGTGTTGAAATGAAAACTGTTCTCAGTGAGGGAGGATGTGCTGCACTGACTGTCACTGATCATGTGTCAGCTCCATGATCTGTTTATCAACTGGCTCTTATTTATATGAACACATAATAAATTAACTATGTGCACACCAGCGACATCTTGGAATTTGACAATCACCTTCAGACGAATGACAGCCACCATCTATAACTGCCAATGATTACAGCATAGAGAGTAAAGAAATGGATAACATATTGTTCTTTGATAAGTTCCACAATTAACTTGTTTCAAAGGAGAGAAGGAGGTGAATCCACCTTTTTGTAGATCTTCCTAGAAAAGCTGTATTTTGAATGCATGTATGTGCATTGATCTGTTTAGGGCAGAGAGACAGATGGAGTTTTATTCAATCACTCTTTCACTGACCTTTTTACTCCTCTCAGTGAGCCATCTTTTCCCAAAAATTCAGATAAAAAAACTTGTCTAAGCGCAGGTGTGCCACCCAACTAAAATCATTATTGTTTGCAGCCAAATCATCATCCACGCTTATATTCTTGATGTGGCCTTTCAAGATATTTGAAATGTCTACGCTGGAGGGTAATCCCTCGATAAAAGTCACTGGCCCTTGTCTTGAGATGGGAGGATAGCATTAATCCACAAAAATCTTTTCCATGCAAAAGCCTCAGAATAGCAATCTTTAAGATGTTTTTTAAGAGTGCACCAAACCATTGAACAGTGGATTGAGTGTTTAAAAATAATGCCATTAAATAATATTATCCCAGCGCGATGACATAAAGGGGCAACAAACAATTACAGAGACAGTCCTCTCATGTCAATATCTCATGGTGTGTATATTTTATGAGATATTTTAGTTAGCTGTTTGACATATTTATCATGTTTGATTCCTTTATGTTTTACTATAAGTCAAGATACGCTGATTCGAACTGAGTGCCTAAGTAGTTATTATGAGACCGCCACTGTGTGGAGGCTTTTCAAAACATCCCGTCGCTCATGCAAATAAATGACTAATCTCGCAAACTCAGGTGCTTTATTAAAATTTTATTTGCACATAAAGAATAAACAAGGAAGGAGCGACCGCACAGCATTCTGATTACAATCAACAATAAAATGAAAGAAACATTCAGGGGGCTGAGTAGTGTATAGTGTATATATGATATTTACCTATAATAATTATAATTGTGTGACAACAATAGATATGCTTTTTATAAAATTGTTCAAATAAAAATAATTAAAATAAAAGTGATGTTTATATATATATATATATATATATACACAATTATATATACAAATACATATATATAAAATTCCATTGTTAATAAGTATCTTAATAAGCAAAGCAGTTGCTTATTTTAATAATTAGGTGAACAAATCAAAATGGACTGACTTTGCAAATAGCTCAGGTGCTGAAGCTAAATTTAATGTCATAAACTTGCAAACTTTGACTTTTGTTTTGTTTTAGTTGGTTATTACAGCCTCCAGCTAGACTGACGTGTGTGTAAACATAAATAGGGACTGCTATGTGTCGTTAGTTTTGCAATTTCTTCAATTGTCAATTTCTTCAAATGTTAATCTAAAAATGTACCTTTTGCAACCTTATTTTGTCTAGTTTTGCTCTATTGCAGTAAAACAATTATAGGCATAACATAGAAAACTTTTTGTTTTATAAAGCAAATTTTTACCCAGTGGTCTCATGTGCACAGTGCTATGCAATTTACAATGCATTATGTATGAGGAAATTTACAAATGAAAAACAAAATAACCCCAGTTGCAACCCCTTTACATTTGTGGTGCATGATTATACTAATTTTTCAGGGAAGTATCAAATATTATGGTTGTTTCACTCAGGATTTAAATGGAAAGGCCCACTATCATCATCATCTCTATAATGCATTACCAACTGATCCTCACAGGCTTCCTTGCAGAAGTGTGTTTTCTTATGCATGAGAGAAACAACTGAAAAGGTAGACTACCACACAAAGGTATTATCATCTTCTGTCAAATGTGGCTGGTGAAAAAAAAGAATAGTACTGTTTTAACCTTTAATGCAATAGCGTTTTAATGGTGCTTTGATTGTGTTTTCAGCCAACTTTCTCTCATTAGCTTCATGAATGTTGTACCACTGCTACTGCTGTTTCAGCATGTGACTTCATCTAAAGAGATGAGATGCTTGTCACACAGCCTAAAACAATAGTTCCCTGAAATAAAACAGACTATGAATCTGCTGTAGGTCACAACAAACTTTTCAGTTTTCATTCATCAGGAAAGATCAAGAATCCAGCTGAGCACAACTTTAAGAACATCATCATCGAATTGTGGTGGTTGAATCGAAGTTCAAGGAATTAACTTCATATGTATGATCAGAACAAAATCAACATATAGCCTTTTGTGTCTCAAAAGACAAGTTTATGCAGCATTTTCTTTTTTTTTTTTTCAGAAGCACCGGGGGATGAAGTGCCAGATGTTTTGGGACAAGCCATCGTCTCAGATATATTTACCTGCTGCTTGGATATTGTATATGTGTAATTTACAGGTTAATTAAAGTTACACATTTAGAACTCAGGGTCAGAGTAAACAGGACCTGCTTCAACACCATTTTGAGTCTCTCTTTGTTCTAATTATTTTACTATTTATACATTTCATCACTCTGTTTCAGAGGGATTCATTATGCAGCAAGAAAGCAGGTCCTTCCTTTGCTCTATTATTCAGTCAGTCACAGACAGTCATTAAAGTTTAATAGGAAGCAATTTGGTGGCTGAGTTATTTGCAAAGTGAGGTGAGTGCATATGGTGGTACTATACCAGGCCTATTCAACTAGCGACCTGCGGGCCGGATACAGCCCTTCTGAATTTTTCTATGGCCCACAAGAGACTGCCTGCAAATCAGGCTGGCATATGTGTGATATGATTAATAAAACTAAGGCTGATATCTCTGAGCTACTTTGGGAGAGAGACACAGAGAAGCATAATAACAATAATAATATCAATAACAATGATAATAATAGTGATACGAATAGTAACAATAATAGCAGGAGTGGGTGTCAATGTGGACTTGAGCTGATAAGGTAAGCATGTTATTTATTTAATTTCCATGTGGATGCTGAAGAGGCTACAACTCGTGTTGTTATAGTTTACTATTATAGCCTTCAGTTTTTAGTGAGTCCTGAGAGACTTTTTTAAACAATATGGTTAGATTTGCATGTGGTATCAAAAAGTTGAAGAAACTATTAAAGATTAGATGTTTGCTGTCGTGGATGAAGTGGTTGTTGGCACAAAAGTTAAGGAAAGCATCACTTCATCCATTAAAAAAGTGCCTCTATTGGTTCTATCCCATCTATCCAGTCAGGTTTGGCAATGGAGTGCACTTATTCCATTGGAGGGACACACTACAGGTGAAATGATTTTTTGAAGGTTGTCTTGTTTTTTTTAGTGAGCATGAACTGGATTTACAAAAAGTTTGCCTGTAGGTTACTGATGGCGCTCTGGCTATGATCATTAGAGAGCTGGTAGTGACACTATAGGCATAGACCCACATATGCAGTTTTTACACTGTATCATTCATCAGTCTGTGTTGTGCGCAAAGCTCAATGGTGATCTGAAAAAAAAAAACATGGACACAGTCATGAATTTCATTTGCTCAACCTTAGTCCAGCACAACATCACTTCGTCTGCTGTTTGCTGACATGTTTGCCAAACACACTGACACTTACTTGTCCATAATCATGTCAGATGGCTCAGCAAAGAAACAGTTCAGGACCTTTTCAGTGAACTTCACCAGGAGATTGTGTCTTTCCTTTGTAAACACAATTGGGCAACAAATCTCTTGGAGTGTATGTTGGATGAACAAGTTATGTCAGAGGTCTACTTTCTGTGTGACATTTTCTGGACATGTGAACACCTTGAAGCTGGAAGTGCAGGGGTGGGAAAAGTCTGTCGCTGATTTGATTGAGAGGCTTTGTGCCTTCAAGAGAAAGCTAACAATTTTCATAACAGACTTATGGCAACAAAATTGCTGCACTTCCCACAACTCTGCATTCATAAGCACAGCACCTGGGGCACACACATAACGCCCGTCGTGACAGATTTCATGACAAAGTTGACTGAGAACTTTACTGAGAGATTCCAAAGCTTCAGCATTACCACTGACATATTGCAGTTTGCTTGTGACCCGTTTTCCATCAAAGCTGAGGCAGACTTCTGTATAAAAGCAAAAGAGGTAATGTCTTGTATTGATGACAGCATCGTTCAGATTGAATTGGTTGATGTGCAGATCTCCTTTGCTTTAAAACAGCACTTGCAGTCTGAGGGTGTAGTGGACTTTTGGTCTAACTATGTTATCTAATATCAGTACCCTACAATAAGAAAAAGTGTTTGGATATACTTATACTTGTGAGTCTAGAATTTTTCATATGAATGCCATCAAAACAAGAGCATGTTGTCCCATGACTAATAAGAAGTTGCATGAGTGTCTCAGGATTGCCCTCACTACTTATGAGACAAACTATGTTGAAATAACAAATTCAAGGCAGTGTAATTTCTCTCACAGCCTCAAAATGACAGAGGTCTGATATGTATGGTAGTTCAATAGTAGTAAATGCCTGATTGAGGCATGACATGCCTGTAATGTAATGTGAAAATGCAAAGACCACAGATCTATTTTATGGTGATTCAAACAGGCCTACTTATTGTTAATGTGAATGCTTTTTTTTTTTTTTTTTTTTACTGTTTCCATCTTTAACAAATATGGATATGGACCTGCTATAAGCACCTTATGTCTGCTTGGAATTGTTTTTGATAGTATCATGAACAGGACCATTTATTGTTAATCTGATAGCTACTGTTTTACTATGTTTATCTTGCATTTAGCATTTATGGATATGGATCTGTTTTAAAAGCTCCTTATATATGCTTAGAAGTGTTGCTGAGGATATTATAAACAGTCTACTTACCATTAGTCTGATGGATAATGTTTTACTATATGCATCTTGTTTTTTACATTTGTGGATATAGACCTGTCAGAAAAACACCTCATGCCTCCATGATTGTTTAGATTTAACTGTTTGCACCTCTGGATCAGGCCTTGTAACCATAGCTTTCCTACGTTTTGTATGGACTCCTACTGTCTGGAACTGATTATAATGACACCATTAAAGTGAAAGAAAGGGGATGCCAGTGACTAGTTTATTCCACGTAGTAATATATCTATCAACATTATACAGTAAGAGTTGTTTTTGACAAAGTGTTCTGTGTGGCCCATGAACCGTCAGTGAGTTTCCTGTTCGGCTCATTTGCTACTGAAGTCGAATAGCCCTGTAACTACACTTTTGTTTTTAATGGCATGGGTTTTCATGCTTTTTCATGTGGATGGCATTCTGTTCTCTCTTATCTTTTTTTTTTCTTATCTCCCTCTGATTTTACGTCTTTTTATACTTCTTTATCTTTTATTGTTTATTGTTTTTTTATTGTTTTAAAGTTTCCTGTTTTTAAATATATGTCTTTTTGTTTTTATTACCTTTTCTTGTCAAGCACTTTGAGCTTCATTTTATGTTATGAAAGTGCTATATAAATAAAGTTTATTATTATTATTATTAACTTTACTTGATGGCCCCTGAGGGAACATGAACAGCGACTACAGATCAAGCAGTCAGCAGGTCATGAAATTGAAGACAAAGGAACCCAAGTCATTTTATTTGGAGCTTATTTTGACAAACAGTCAAATTCCAGCTGTAGGTAAGATATAAATCAAGAAAACATTCAAGTTAGTGATGTTCCCTCCAATGTTAAATGTGGACTATAAATATACAGTGAAACCTGATTATTGATCCGTGTATTTCTGCATTGTCCACATTTGCCAGTTATGGCAAATACCCAAAGAAGCTGGATGAAATGTGAAAGTGGGTCATGTCAGATTTGCTCAGCAACATAAATCAGAATTGATGCACCGACCACAGGGAATTTAAAGGAACTTAGCATGGGATGATTGCACAACAGCAGCATGCTGTGATTTTAAAAACTGAAAATACAACAGGAGATAACAGAATCACTGCCTACTCATTTCCATATAGTATTTAAAGATTTGACAATATACAGACCAAAATGACCACTGCTTTGATTTTTGCATAAAGAGACGCATGACTACAGTTGTACAGTATAATCTTACAAATTAAAACCAATTTGGTTTCAAACATAAATCTGTCACAGATCTATGTGTTGTTGGTTAAAATATAATTATTGTTTGATAAAATAGTCCAAATGGATAACAATATAATATATAATATAGTTAAATAGGGCAGTGACAGAGTATTTGACCCACATCAGTGTCTGCAACAATAATTGTGAATCAGTGTGAGATTCAATTTCTTGTTTTCCCTGTATATGAAGCAGTTGTTTAATGAGTTAAATAAATTAAATGTAAGTTAAAAAGTTAAAATTTGTTCTTATTGTCATTGATCATGTCATGTATCCAGATGAGTTATTGTAATACTAATCAGCTTGAGGTAAAATATATCAAAAATGTGTATGTCCTGACTTTTGCTTGCAGGTTGATAACTTCTTAAAGAGGCATTTATGGTTATATTGTTATAAACCACAATTACTTTTTTATGCCCTACATTTGATCTCCATCAACAGTCTGACACTGTGTAAATCATCCCACATTCTCAATCACTACCCTTAATAAAACAAAATATACTCAAGACATATTTTTTATTCTCTTAAAAGCTTTTGGCACAATTAACCATGATGTATTGTTTCCTAAATTATCCGGGGATGTTTCAAAGGGGAACGTTTTGAAGGGTTTCAAAAGCATAACTCGGACACAGCTACAGTTCCTTCAGGGGTTCCTTCAGGCTCCATTCTCAGACCATTGCTCTTCCTAATTTACATTAACGATCTCTTAATTGCTTCTGACACAATATCAACCACACTTTCTGCAGAAAACATGTCTCATAGTTTCACAAACCTGAAAAGGTGAACTTTCGTTCACCTGAAGCAAAGGAAGGTGTCGGAAAAATGTGGTGAATAGTTTAGAATTAATAGGTTCAATATAAAAATGTCTAAATTAATGTCATTCTAAGGTCATAGCTGATCAAATGAATTATATTCCTTTTTAGCAGTCTTCTTCAATCTATCTTTGTCTAAACAGCTTCAAATTGGGTTGGTACCTGCTCTTAATATCTTAACATGTGTTTATACAGTAATACATGTACTGTCATGAATCATACAGTATGTATAGGTAGAATCCTCATTTATTGTCTTCTTTTTTAATGGATTGCAGCAACAATATCTTGCGAATATGTTTGCTTTTCATCTATTTATATTTAATCATGTACCTCTGAAATCACAAATTAAAATGTAAAATAAAGTTTAATAAATGGATGAAAGTCATGTTCAACCATGCCTGGTTTGCCATTTTTTTGAAGCATCATTTCAGTGCAACTTTTCAATGATACAGGCAAGTGTGAGGTAGCATGAAATTTATAGACACACACTCAGTATGTAGGTGCTGTGCCTAGTTAATGTGGCTGACATCTGTGAATGTGCAGCAACTTCACACAGGCATGTTGCAACTTGTACCAACAGTGGTAGAGTACAGAGGGAAATATGTGTTAAAAGCCGTGTACAGTGCCATTCTTCATCTTACCTTTGGTGGTGGTGGTGGTGGTGGTGGTGGTGTGTGTGTGTGTGTGTGTGTGTGTGTGTGTGTGTGTGTGTGTGTGTGTGTGTGTGTAGGTTCTTGCCCTGTCCTTCAACTCCAATTAGCTGATTGATCCAACAATGTAAATTAAATCAGTGAATGCCGCTGATGTGCTGATGCATCATTTTTATTTTTGTTTCCACCGATTTCTTTGTCACAAACTATCTGCAATTTGAGCTCAAATGTTCATTAATGTCCATTACCAGTAATTACGTTACTCATTAAGTACAGGGGCAGAGGGACCCATTAGAAGTGATGACTTTGACCCCGACTCAAAGTCCCATTAGAGCACCCTTTGTTTATGCATGATGCATTTCAGTGTCAGTATGCGACAATGGATTGTGCAAAAATGCCCACTGAACTTTCTTAATTTTTCTCCCTGACATAAATTTCAATTTAATGTTTAAAAACAAACAAGTGAGAAAATATATATACATGGTTTAAAGTCCATCTGTTGTTTACCTCTGTATGCCATACCTACACTGTTAATTAAAAGTTTTTGATGACCTTTTTAGTATTCCCGGTAGAGTTTCATACAGTGTGCTCATAAATAACTTAAAATATAAAAATGTTTGTGTAAAATAAGACATTTTATTTTACTGAAAATGACTTGGATAAATCTCCAGTAATTAGACAGACCTGTAAAAGACATGTAAAATTTCTGTTTGTTATTTGAGACCTACATGAGTATTCCCATTTGATGCTATTTTCCTACTTCCACTATTTCATAGGAAATATTGTACTTTTTACTCCACTAAATTTATTTAACAGCTGTTGGCATTTCCTTTGCATAATAAGCTTTTAGCATCAAACACATGATGAGCTTCTAAAATATAATGCATTCAATGGCCTAAATTAAAGCAATATCAGCTTGACCCCGACCAGCTGCAGCATCCAGAGGCTCCTTAAATGTTAATGCATCAGTAATAATATTGCAATAACATATTTTATATACAACACTGAATGAGGCCAGTCTGTTTAATGAGTACTTTTATTTTTGACACTTAAGTAGTTAGATGTTGCCTATGTGGTCAAGATCTGGGTCATATAAGTTATATTTCTCAGCTTCCAAGTAATTGTGTGGTATTTAAGCCTACAGCGAGCTTGGTATTCATCTAAAAATGTTAAACTATTGGCTGTTCAAAGCGACATCTTCACAAACATCTAAATGCACAGCAAACAGACTTCCCATTCCTCGGCTTTAATTGATATGCAGGCTCTGTTCATGAGAACAATGAAGTCTATTTTAATTTGGGCTCCGGAGAGTCACTCAGCGGCCAGGAGAGGGCATCTCAAATCCTAAATCGAGCACCAGCGAGCTCAGTATAATCCTCCACCAACATCATTCCTGTTGCTATACAACTGATTTATTCTTGATGCCACGGTCAACGGGTCTAATCCACAGAAGACTGCGCCTTTTCCCTCCGCTGTCCACATCTGAATCAGGATACATTCAACTTATCGGGTTTGGACCACAGTTTGTTCCTCTTACGTTTCTTACAGTCTCTTTTTTTTGCCACTTAACCTAGATTCAACAATTGGCGACTCGGTGTTTAAAACGTATTTATTGCCGCCCCCAAACACGCGCTAAACAATGTCATTCTCATGAGGCTACAAGCTTGAGTGCGTCTATCCATCTGTCCAAAGGCTTCTGTAAGGTGGTAGTGTGAGATATGCAAAACCGAGCTCATGTTGTGCGGTAACATAGGAAACTACAGACAGAGGTTAATGCACACCTTCTGGAGCTACTCACATCTCCGACAGGTGTGAGGCTGTTCGCAAAGCGGATCTGGCTGCAGCGCAACGTGCGTATATTTTCCGTGCAGACGGGCGTCCTGGGTGCGTGTCCAACTGTTTGGACAAAACGCCAAGTGCGTCTATGTGGACCTGGGACGCATGCAACAGAGAGCCCTAAACATGAGGAGGAGCCGACATCGCGCAAATATGGGTATGTACACTGATCCGCAAGGTACTTATAGCCTCCTTTTATGCGCAAAGTCTTTAGTCGTTTTCCTAATTACATTTCACTTAAAGCTAATGTTGCTGGTGTCTCTGCCCCCTGCGGCTTATGAATGATGACTGCAGGCTGGGGGATCTGGCGGAGGTTTATCTTTCCCATGTCTTAACATGACTTTGACTGTGATAATGCATGTAAGTGTGTCTAGATGTGTCATAAATACAGGGATGCAAATGAAGTAGGTAGCATATAAAAGAAACCCCCCTTGTGATCAAATGTCTCAGAACACAGTAGGGGTTAAAATGTTTGCTTCCTTGATTCAGTTTAATTTCCATTCTGTTTTATTCTATCAAGTCAGTGTATATTTATTCTGTTTGGTCCGTCTTTTCTGCTCTCAAGTCTTTCACTTCTCTGTGTGTCTGCAGGACTTCCTGTGCTTTTCAGATGGCTTGTATTCACAGTGGTCGTGCCCGCCTGGCTGCTTGCTGCTCCGAGCGGCATCCGTGAGCGTCCCTGCCCCCAGAGCTGTAGATGTGATGGGAAAATAATATACTGCGAATCCAATGCTTTCCGTGACGTGCCAAGCAATGTGTCTGTAGGCACACAGGGCCTCTCCCTGCGTTACAACAGCCTGGTGAACCTCAGAGCTCACCAGTTTGCAGGCCTGAGTCAACTAGTGTGGCTCTACCTTGACCACAATTACATTAATGCTGTGGATGGCCAGGCTTTCCACGGGATTCGGAGGCTCAAAGAACTGATTCTCAGCTCGAACAAGATCACACAGCTAAAAAACAACACTTTCCATGATGTCCCAAATTTACGTAATCTTGACCTTTCCTACAATAAACTGCAGGTTCTCCAGCCTAATCAGTTTACAGGTCTACGGAAACTACTGAGTTTACACTTGAGGTCAAACTCTTTAAAAACTGTCCCAATGCGAGTTTTCCTTGACTGTCGCAACCTGGAGTTTCTTGATATCGGCTACAACAGGCTACGGAGCCTCACACGAAACGCCTTCGCAGGACTCCTTAAACTCATCGAGCTTCATTTGGAGCACAACCAGTTTTCAAAGATAAATTTTGCTCATTTCCCCCGTCTGACTAACCTGAGGGCGCTCTATTTGCAATGGAACCGTATCAAACTGCTAACGCAGGGCCTGCCGTGGATGTGGACATCCTTGCAAAAGTTGGACCTCTCTGGAAATGAACTCCAGGTGTTAGATCCGAGTACATTTCAATGCCTCCCAAATCTCCAGACTCTTAACCTGGACTCCAACAAACTCAGCAATGTGTCTCAGCAGACGGTGGAAGCTTGGATCTCTCTCACCACCATCAGTCTGGCTGGTAATTTGTGGTACTGTAACCTCAACATATGTCCCCTGGTGGCTTGGCTCAAGGCCTTTAAGGGTAACAAGGAATCCACAATGATTTGTGCCGGCCCTAAGGAATCACAAGGAGAGAAAGTGACCGATGTGGTGGAGGCTTATAACATCTGTACGGCAACACCGTCCCCCATTCCCTCAACGACATCACGCCTCACTCCTGCATCTCAACCTGAGCTGCTGCCACTTCCCACACAGGCTGTGGTGGATAAGAAGCTGATCTGGAACAGGACAGCCTCCCCCACTCCTTCCGAGGCCTCCCCCACCATCCCTTTGCCAGACACTGAGTATGTGTCCTTCCACAAGATCATAGCTGGTAGCGTGGCCCTCCTCTTATCTGTGGCTATAATTCTGCTGGTTATCTATGTCTCATGGAAGCGCTATCCCAGCAGTATCAAACAGCTTCAGCAGCGCTCCGCGGTTAAAAAGTGTCAGAAAAAGGCACGGGAGACGGAGCGCTCCTTTAATTCACCACTGCAAGAGTACTATGTGGACTACAAGCCCTCACACTCAGAGACTATGGATGTGCTGGTTAATGGGACAGGACCTTACACATACACCATCTCAGGCTCCAGGGAATGCGAGGTATGACCGTTGCCCTCCAAAAATCCATTTCCACTGCGAGGCATGAGAGGTAAATTTTCTAACAATCTGTGGTGTTGTCTGTTTTGGGGATAAGGAAGTAAAGGTCAGTGCATGGTGACTTGTTTTGCAATATGCTTGTTCAGTTCCATATGATTACGCAGCTGTTGTTCTGAATCATGCAGTTTCATTGCTAAAATATGATTCCTATTAGCTGAAACTGCAGTGGCAGCTCCTCTTCCTGGGTCCCACTCACAAAGATAAAGATAAAGTGCAAAACCTACATACAGTACAGTAAGATACATTATACACAAAGTAGGTTCATCTTTCAGTCCTGACATAAGAGAGCAAATTGATGGATCTATGTATCATCATCCAGCCTGTTAATTATTCACAAATGGCTTGCTGTCCAGAATGGGATGATAAAAATGTATTAGATCAAGTCACTGTGCAGGTGGTCCTCTCCTATCCTGTGTGTTTGCTACAACAGACGTAGTGGCAAATACACCAGTCGTGTGAGTCTTGATATTTGTTTTCTACTGTGTTAAACATGTAAATATTTACAATCATACCAGCTGATCATATATCCCATTCTCCTTTTCTGCCTCTAGCAACCAAGTACTTAATGTTTTACTCATTAGTTTAATTCACAAAGTTCAAACAGCCACCGCAGGCTCAGGAACACTATAAAGGCCCGCAGCCAAATAAAAGATAAATTATGCATTTGGGCTCGATTTCTGTCTGGCTTTTGTATACTAATGCAGTAACATCTTTGTTTTCAAACTGCATTATGCTATTTTTTTTTAATCTCTGAAACATCAGCTTGTGTAGCTTGCACAAGCTAAAACTTCTGTCCAGAGTTCAAATTGAAATTCTCATTGTAAAGCTGGACATGACTGACAGTACTGAAGAACTGTACAGCACAGAGGGATTGAGACTGAAAGCCTTGACAGAAATCAATTTATTCGTGCTTAATTAGGCACTTTTTTGCCCGTGATCTCTTTTTTTCCTCTAATGTTAGGCATTTATCTTTCTTTGTGTGGCGGCTTTTTTATATTTGGCAGTATGGTTAAGTGTGATTAACTGGACATGTTGCGCTGAGAAAATGTAGTGTCACCGGATTCTTAGCTGCACCTTTTGTCGGACTAACCAGACATGCCGCGGAGTACAGGAGACATCTTTCTCCTCCATTGTATCTGTCAGCACAGCTAAGAGATGAAGTTTTATCTCACACTGCAACACAGCTCATTTCCTATATTCAGCGTGGACCCTATAAATCATTCCATAATGTTTTAAGTCAAAGGCGACATGTGTACTTGATTGTACTGTAGCACCACTTACATTCTTCCTGCGTCCTTTACTGAAGTCACTGGAGAGGCTAGCGCAAATATGTTCCTTTGTTTGCAGTAATGTCACATTCGATGAGGTACACAGGTAGCTAAATCAGCTCTTTGTCAGATTATCTGTGGCAGAGCATTTCTCAAATACAAGGGAAGCTTGAGGTGAGATGACCGGCTTATCAATCTTGTAGCTTTCATGTGAGAATGTGGCGTGGGAGCATTAAATGGCAGACCTAATGGGGCTTCTGCTAGCTAGAATAACTAATAGCCCATCAGAGGTAAGGAGCCGAGACTTCCCTCAGCTTTGTTATTCCTTGCCCTCTACAGCTCAAGGGAGCAGCCTGAGTTGTTAAAAATGTAATGGGATTTTTTTTTTCTTTTTTTCTGTGTGTTACGTTTCGTGCCAAACACTGCAATGCAAAGTAAGAACACAGAACAGCAGGAGGCTCTCTCAAACACGACCAGCATTTTACGCACATTCAAGTTAGGATAGTGCATATACACTTTCACATTACCCTACTGCATTATTCCATAACATGAAAATATTATTTTTATCATAAAGAGTATGTTTAATAGCCGTGTGACTTACATCAGAATTCAGTGTAAGTTGCAGCAGAAGAAGCCCATCATGTGCAGTGATAGTGGCTTGGGCTGTTTGCATCACAATACAGGCAGTGCAGCACCATCTCTTCTGATATATGAGAAGGCTTTCGACTTTTATTGAATGGCACACAGTGGAGAGTGTCAAGGAAGATGAAAGTGAGAGAGACGGTGTATCCGAGGCTGTTCCAGGGTTCAAACCTACAGTCAAAACCACATTGTAAATGCCCCAACCCAGTGAGGCCCCTGCACATTATTTTAGTTATCCCAGATAGCGAGCACTTAAGCTATTAGCTGCAGTTTCAATTAGGAGAGAGAGCTTTGTAATTGAAGCCTGTTATCTTCTGCACATGCCCACACCAACAGACTTGGAGTTAATTTGTTTCTGTAGATTTCCTCCAGCACAGTTCAGCAGGTTGGCCTCGTCACTGCAAACTGAACTCGTCGAGTGTGAATTTTGATGAACACTTTGAACTGTGCAGTTCCATGGTCTTCCTGTGGCACATTATTTTTTTTTTTAAAAAAAACCTTCTCTCCCTTGTATGCCATCCACTTCTGTGTTCACAGAGCAGCTGCAGTATTTGCCGTCTACCCAAAGATCATCCCCTGTAAAGTTAGTTCAGACAATATGGTGAAAATCCTGCCGTCTCAGCCAAAGGCGATTCTTGTATTGGGCAGAATTTGCAAGCATTAACAAGGTGAGAAGATCCTGCTCACAGATAATTAAAGTGGGCTGTGAGAAGGCAGATGAAGTGAGGGGAGAGGAAGGTGTGCCACTGCTGATGCAGCTCTGACTGATTACAAATGCTGTATAAAGACTGCAGCATGCAGTGTTTACTTTAACGAAAAATAATTACTATTTTCAACTTAACTAATTTTCCAAGCTGACAGGGTCAGAAGAATTGTAATGTTAACACTCTGATGAACAACCTAGCTTTTAAAGTAATAATTTAGGCCAGCACAAGCCTTAATCATCCATTAAGTAGTTTTCAGTTTTTCCTGCATTTGCACTCAGAACGTGGCAGCCCCTGTCTCCCTCCTGGTTATAATAAAAATGAATAGCTCCTATGGATTTAATCAGTGTTTGCCTTGGACACATCCTGAAGCTGTGGGTACATTTTATTCAGCAAACATTTGTTTGATTTTTTAGGCACTATAAAATGAGCCCTAGCTGTCTTTAAAATGTCAGGAATAAGAAACAAAGATGATCAGTAATCAGAATATACTGCCTCGACTTGCCAAGATGGCAGCTTGAGCTTCATCTGTGCGTAAATGCACAGAAGGCAGGCTTCCATCATGTGAAGGGAACTTGACAGTTTTCAATATTTGTTGTTGGCTTGCCAAATAAAGGTTAGCCACATGAGAAGAATAGCCTGTTAAACAAATAAAGGATATGTCACTTTTTTTTTTACAGCTATGAGACAGCACTTATTGGTGAAACTTTTCAACACTCATTAGTCACAATACAACAACATACTACTGTGTCTCTAGTCACAAAGAAGACAAATTACATCATTTGAGTTTGTAGTTATCCATTAAAAAAGCTGCATCTTCTGCAATTAATTCTAATTTTTCTTCGTCGTCTTGTTGTTTGGTGGCATCTAACATAGTGTACAAAGTGAACATTGAAAATTATTGTAACTGCAAGCAAGACTGAATGGCAATGATCCATGGATCCACAGAAGTAGACCACTTAGCTTTTATCATACCTGATAATTTTGTGAAAAATGGGCTTTGGTCAAACTCAACTGCAGCAAAATGCAGAAAGAAACAGCCTTTTAAGTGAATTGGCTAATGCTTAACTCTCATCTGCCTGAGCTCTTTGTAATGGCTGTTACACAACATCATTTTTCAATGTCATGTATCACTTGCCATTTTGTAAGTGGTGATATAAAAAAACGCCTATAATATAGAGTATTTCTGCATATGATCAAGCACATCGCACTAGCTCAAGCTGCTTTGTTACCCTAGGGATGGGATTCAAGAAAACATGTATGTAACTATCTCTCTCATATGAATTTCATATTCATACTGCAGACAAGCCAAATCAATTGCTCATCATGGCAACAGGTCAGATGTTATGTAATTCAAATTTTGGCTCTTTCCTGCTCTTCTATCAGTTATAAAATACAACATACACAGAGTATTTACTAACTCAACAGTCTCCAGTGATCTCAAAGACAAACTAAAGGTATAAGATGTATCTGACACATATGGTTCAGAGCTGAATACAGTACAGTAGACTCCCCCTCATTCCAGTAGAGACTGATTTGAAGCTGAGTTAAAACATTGCGGTGGGATTCATTAGCACAAATGCACATAATCAGACCTCAGACCTATCTTTGGTGGTAAGCACCTCTCAGGCTGCAGTGCGTGGGGTGAGATCTCCCCCAAACAAACACACTCCGAGATATGTATGATTCAGACTTTTGACAGATGTTCCTCTTGGAGGTGTGATGTCTGCTCTGGTGAGGAGGTGGAATACATTTAACAAACTTAGCAGCGAGGAGAGGCGTACAAGATCTGTGCAATAATAGTCTGTAATCTAAAATGGCTTGTTAAAATGAATACTGCTATTCAGCTGTGCCATAATAATTTATCTCAGCATCTCTCCTTTCACTCTATTGATGTTTTCATGATTTTATTATTCTCATTATGATGTACTAATAGTACATGCCCCAGCTTGCTAATAGCTTAATCTGGCACAGGTGGAAAATATGATGTTGTCCCTCCACGCTTTAACACAGACAATATTGAATATCACTCTGGGTTAGATGTACTTATTTACAGAACATACACAATGAACTGCTGCTTGTGTCTCTGATTGATCGTTTCAGACGCTCACAGGACCCAGACCAGAGTGATAGTCGCAGGTAGATCACTGAGGAAACATTTTACAGCTGAGGAAAAAGAAATGAAAGTCATTGCTTCGTTGACCTCCAAACCTCCGTTTTAAATTGAGGTCAGCATTGATTGACAACATCATTAACTCCGATATGCACTTGATATTGCACGATAACCTAGTCCTTCACTTAAAACCTGAGATCAAATTAGCTTGTCTGTTATAAACAAATCAGATGAGTCAGCCCATGTTAGGACTGCACTATACGAAAAAAGTGTGTAACAAGGAACAGCTGAGACTAAATGGCGAAATGGAATTAGAAAACATTTTTTACCAATTTGGGAAGAAAGGGGGAAAAAAGACCACAGAGATAAATCCAACTGATTCATCCTCTCACATCTCACAATCTCCAGTGGCCTTCCGCTCCTGCAGCCACACATAAGCCATGATGAATATTTAATGTGATGTTAAATTTCTCTTTCGGGTTTTCAAGGCCAGTTTGGTCAGGCAATGGAGAATCAACTGAAACCAATTTTGTGCAAATGTAACTTATCTTTTTAAATGGAAACTCTTTCTGATAGTGAAAATTTGACACTCCAGGCAGTGAAAACAACTGATTTCAATAATCAGCTGGATGACTTTTTTAAAAAGTCCTCCAAATTAAATATCAAGATGTGTCATTTGTAATTTCCCTCCAGAACAACACATATAAGCATTTTCTAATCTGATGCCACGTATCAGTAGGACAGATCATTTGTCTGTGCTTTCCAAAACTGTTACAAATCACAGTTTTCTGATCTTACACAGCAATTGTTAAAGATCCCCTCCAGACATGTACTGTATTAAAAAGTACTCAGCTTGGAACAATTATGTGTGTCTAATATGTTTTTTCCACAAAAAAAAGTATAATTACCACGTTAAAATCCATAAAATGGCATCTACTTCTTCTCCTTCATTAAAAATCCAGAATCTATGAATATGCAAATATATTTCATTTTAAAAGTTCATCACATTTGTCTAAGTTGAATTTTGAACTGTGACTGACTTCCAAACTAGTCACAAATCATGCTCGTATGCCCACCCCTTAAAATTTGATTGTCATTGAGCGCAGAGAAACTTTCCACTTTCAGCAGATGAATGTGAAAACAAACTCTGCACATCCATCATTCTGCACAGTGAAGCTCAAACATCCAACTGTTGGAACAAGAAGAAAAACATGTTTTTGAGTGGAGGAGGACTTAGAGGCTTGGTTATGTTTAGGGTCAGGGAAAGATCATGGTTTGGGTTAAAATAACTACCTTAGCTAAACTTAACTTGGTAAAAAGAAACCAGCATTAACAGGAAGCAAACAGTGTTGTTGTGGTGTAGAATCCAACACCACCCAGCCTCCTCCCTCTGTGGATTTTATATCTTATATCTTCCTTTGCTCCCGACAGATAACAATCATATTTCTAAGGCTGCTAGAGGGCTTTGTCTCTTCAACATAAACGTGGTTGTTGGGCACTTTCTGAAACAACTGATACTGTTGTTTTTTGTTGTTGTTGTTAATGTTTTCTGGGGGTAGTCGACAGAAGTCTAAAGTCCAACTTGTCAATATCCAGTTTTATCTGAGCAATTAATACAGATGCCCCAAAGGAGCTATATCCTAAAACACTTTGAATGCTCTGCTACTGGGAGATGTACCTTGCTTCTCATGACTGATTTTGTTATTTGAAGATGTAATGTCTCATCCATGGCGATATTTCCAGTTGGCTATAACTTCAGAGGTGAACATCTAGTTTTTGTGTCAGACACTGAAAGATTGGCTCACTATTTTACACCAGCTTTCAACAATCCATCATAAGGGAGAAATGCATTATGGACGAGGCAGAGAAACCAATTTCTCCTCTGACAGCAGCCTCAATAGACCACAATGCAATGCAGCTACATGATATGCTGTGGTTTGAGTGAGGGGTGTGACTTTACTCCCACTATATGCCATCACTGTCGCTGTATATAGTCTCTTTCTGGCAACGCGCGTAGCTGAATGCAACAAGCTCACTCTTCACTCTCCTGTTGAAAGGCATTTAGGGAAATGCAGGAAATCACTAACTGAAGTTGAAGCAGATGTGGCGAGTTGAGGGAAGTTGGGTACCCAAAAATAATTTATGTCACCTCATTGCTAAATCACTCCTGGCATGCACTGAGCATCACAGATTGATGATACATAACAGTGTAAGTGTATCCAAGGGTGGATTTTTCCATTAAGTCTTCCATCTGAGTTAGAGCCGAGGAACAAAGGACCGATTTCAATTCCAGAGGAAGTCCAGAGGAATGTTTCCCTTGAAAAAAGTATTTGCCGAAATCTGTACATTTCTAATAACTTCCAATCCCATATCGAGTGTCCTATTATTATGGCATATCTATCAATCAGTAATCACATGCCCTGGATTCCCTCAGTTTAAGCCCCCATGCGCTCAATCAGTGATACTTCTGCTTTAATGGGATTTGACAGCTTATCTACCACTTTATGAAAAGTCAGGCACCGCAGACAGAATGAATAATATAACATGAAAATATTAGACATAACATTTTATGCTGTTTCATAGCCACAGCAGCCATGTTAATTTTTCAACTCAGCTCGAAGCAGTTACTGCCTATTTAGCCTTTCATTTTATTATGATTCATTTAATTAGGGTTATTAAGTTAATATGACTGAGATGCTGTATTCCTGCCTACTGTGTCACATTCATTCTCTGGAACAGAACTTTAAAGCGATATTTACAAGAAAATGAAGTGTTGACTCGGCACATCACACATATCCCAGTAAGCTGGTGGACTGATATTTGTATCTCCACCCTGCTCTGCATAAAGACTCCACTACAGTACAGTTTCTTTTATGTTTCTCCACTGGGAAGGATTTTGATGTAATGTTGCAGTCTACCTCAAGAATATTGTGATTTCCCCAGAAACGAAAACCCCTTCATCATGTTGCTACAGTTTCTCAGACTGTCTGAGGGGACAAAATGGTAAGTCATTCAGCACAAACGGAGAATGATGCAGCATCTCTGCCAATTTTCCTCTGGTTATTGTCAAATGGCTGTCAGGCAGTTGTATGTTGGTGGATGGGGTGGGGGTGGGGGTTCCCCAAAATAAGCATAACCTGAGAAATTTGTGTTACTGACTAGTGGTAGTGTTTGTGTGAAACTGTGCATTGGCGTAATGGCACTAAATGCTAATGTCAGCATGCTAATAAACTCACAATGACAATGTTAATATGGTGAGGCAGGGCCACCAATACCAGGGGCACAGCAGGTCAGTTCTCCTGGGTCCAATGGCTCTCTAACCTTTAAAACAATCTGCTGGAATAATAGGTCAAAATACAAAACTGAAAACTTTATATAATATTTGTTTAATATATTTGGGTTTTTTTTAATCTTCCTAATTTTCCTTGACATAGTGGTTGAAAACTATTTTACTCTCCCTCCCTATAATGCAAAAAAATGGTTTGGTCTGTCACACTACTGTAAGAAAGACTAGTTTAACATCTAGTCAATTTAGTTATCGCCAACTATTTTGATAACCGATGTAGGAAAAATACCCGAATTCTCATATTCCAGAAAAATGAACATCTAAATATAGACATTTTAGGTTGCATGTTGGGCTCTGGGAAGTGTTAACCAACATTTTTCAAAATCTTGTTTGACTAATCGATCAGTCAAGAAAATAATCAACAGATTAGTAGATAATGGAAAATAATCGCAGCCCTACATTAGTCTTGCAAGTATAGACAAATGAACATTTTTACCTGCTAGATGAAAAGAGATGTAACAATCCATCAACTGAATGCTGATATTTTAGTGGAAAAAGGTGGCACTAGAGGAAAAGTCAGGCGATCAAGTAGGCTTCATTTTCTGAGGACCATGAATGTACAAAATTTCATGGAAATCTGTTTAACATGTTGTTTATGTCAGTCTGGACCAGAATGATCAACCAGTAGAACAGACAGGTGGACAATGCCAGCCCTAGTGCCATGCAGCTGGTAAAGGTGGCAAGAAGCCTAATTCCCTAAAGGCACCAACTAACCTCTAAATCTTATTGTTGAATTTTTAATCATTCCAAAGCTTTTCCAGCAATCTAAGCAAATTGACTCAAGGAATGAAATGCTGCCAGTGTCACACATCATTTCTGTGTGAAAATGACAAAGAGTGCTGTAGAGATGTTTGAATATTTGCTGGCGTATAATTTGTTGTGACATGTATTGTGCACAGGTGGAGGGAGAGGAGGTATTCATCTCTCCGTTTTCACTCTGGGTGCCAACGTATCCTTTTCAAATCAAACAAATGGGTCAGGCCTTTGTTCCCACAGAATATTTTTACTTGCCCTATCTGAAAGGCATGTAATACACTCTGATCAACGGGGTGTTTCAGTGCTCAATATTTAAAATGCTTTCGGGATTTAAGTGAATAGACATCAGGCAAATATTAACCTAAATTTTTACTCCATGCTGGGCAAAATGATTGTGAATTTGGCCATTCACAGAAAAGAAAAAGAAAAGAAAAATAACACTATCTGCACAATACAGAATGTGGGGCAGATCCTGTCAGTATTATGTATGTGCTCCGACTGAGCAAAATTTAAACATACCTTAGCTGAGGTCAGGTTGGTTTCCATTGAACTCTCTATCCCCCAGGTGTCTCTACTCCATGTTTGGGTGCCATGTTTTTGTTTACACCCACACTGCCCTCCAGCCATGTTTTCTCAGTTAAAAAATAAACAGGCAAACACAGAAAAATGCAATTAGTTATAAGCAGAATCTGAAAATTGGCGATTTTCTTGATTTTCTTTCAACACACAAGAGAGCAGCAAAATTAGCCAATTTTCTTGGAGATGAGCTCATTATTTCTCCTGTCATTATTCTGCAGTCAGATTCACTTGAGGATTACATATTGAGCAAAAAATTCTATTTTGGGTTTAATGTTGGTAGATTATATTGAGAATATTGAGAGCAGGGAACTCAGTGCTGAGGTGAAGTCATCATTTATCCATGTCGTCCATTCTTTCTTCCCATTCAAAAATAATGAAATTAATACGACCAACCAAGTTTTGTTAAATTAGTCACACTTCAAAGAGAGTCGTCGAAAAACATTACTACTTATACTTCCCTAAAATGAACATTGAGTTGTTTCTATATAACTGCAGTTAATCACTTTAATTTGCTACTTTAGTTATGTTCTGTGTGTGACTAAATACTTGTTATTTCACCTTCCAAAATCTTCTAATCTAACGCACCTAAAATAAGACTGTTTGTCAGGGCCGCAGAACCGTCACAAATCATAGGCACTGTAGGGAAACTTAAAGTCTACTCAATCCACTCAGAAATGTGTTTTTCTTCCTGCTCCTAAAGTTAAATGTTTGAGCTTCACTGTGCAGAATGATGTATGTGTAGAGTTTGACACTAGAAGACTAGAAGTTTTCACATACATCTGCTGAAGTGGGAAAGTTTCTCGATGCTCATCAAAAATTTGAGTTTAAGGTGTTGGCCTATGAGCATGATTTGTGACAACTTCACAACTTGAAGCCAATCGTGGACCGGTGTGCAAGTTAAACAGGTGTGATGTGGAAACTTGAAGCCTTCAGTGCACAAACACTGTGAATGGGCTTTACAGTGAAGTAGGAAACATCTTGTGTCCAGCAGTTAAACTTTTTAAATGAAGAATATTTGCATATTCATAGATTCTGGATTTTTAAATGAGGGAGGAGTGCATGTTTTGTTTTTGAGGAAAAACCATATCAGGCACAAATTATTATTCCAAGCACATGTCTGCAGGGCATCTTTAACCACGCGTCTCTTTTAGCCATTCTAGCAAATGATTGATGCTGTCTTTTTTTCTTGCCTTTCTTTCTCCCATATATATGTGATTTTTGTGTTTAATTCGTTCACATTCTGAAATAAGAAATCGATTTCAAAAAACAAGTAAAATAAAAGGATGTAAGAACAGAGTGCAGGGATACTGCGTGTTCTGTAGAGCATTCCTACCAGAGATAAATCAGTGGGTGAGATTATCCCTGGAGCCAGCAAGAGAGGCATTTCATCAATTGGAGATCAGGACTTTGTATTGATCTCACAGCCCATGCATGTTTGACATTACTGAAACCTCCCTGTTTTTGGCGACTCTTGGATCTCAGTCAATCCCCATTTCCATAGAGCACAGAGGTGTGAGCACGCTGCAGTGGCAGAACTGAGAGGTCATGTGTTTTTGTTGCACCAGAGGTAGTTTTTTTTTCCTCCTTTTTTTCCACCCACCTGTCAAACCGTTTTTCTTTTCTGTAATGATTTAGAAGTATTGTACAGACACTGTTCTCCATTGCAGTGGATTTACAGCCCTTTTGCTTTGCTTTTTTTTCTGTGCTTCTTTTGACCCAAACCTGATTTTGTGGTCTACTGTCAAAGCTGATCAAGCAAATTGGACCACTTTAAGATGGCAAACATAGTCCACCATATTAAAGCAGCTTAATTCAGACTGTAATGTCTTGCTAAAGATATTATGGAATCAATGATGGAAGCTATTTTCCCCTGCAGAGCATTTTATTGCCCACAATACATTTTTTTGTGGTAATGTTTTTCCAACCACATTTAGTCTGTTGCAGCGATACAGCACTACACTTATTTCACATATATATATATATATATATATTTCACACTGTGAAATATCTCTTTTTGCTCGAAATTGACATTTCGGTGCCACGACAGAGTTGAAATAATAGGAGAAAGGGGCGTCATACATTTAGATATCTCAAGTGGGCAGAAAACAAGATTGCTGATATGAATCGCCATGTGCGGCAGGATTTAGTTGAATCTGCATCATGTCAACCCACAAGTTACATACACACACTGCTAGAGTCTTGCATGCCTTGACTTCTCTCTACAGCTTACTCACACACACCCACCCACATACAATACACACACACACCATGCACATCACGCTCTTACTTACATTCATTACCAAAGAGTTGTGTGAAGTGGGCATGGTGGCAATAATTGCAAAGTGAAAAAAACAAGGGTTTTTCTTTCATTGTAGAAATTATGAATAAATCCTTCATTATGTACAGTTTGTCAGCAATTTCCGAGTGAGGCGGATGGCGATGGCTTTTTCCAATTCAGTGACAATTACTGCAACAGATACTGGAAAGGGCCCTGAAGCAGCCCCTAAAGCTTGTGTGTTGGCAAAAGGGCTAGCTGACAAACCAAACATGTTCCTGTTAATGTACTTGAAAGATGCTGAATGGAGAGATTTTTCAGTTTCATAAATTTCTGCCTTGGTAAACTGTACAGTTGTGTTACTCCTGGTTACATTCAGATAAGCCTCTCTCAGTCAGTTATGAAGGCTCCAGTTAGATTACAATAAGTGCATCAAGGCCCCCTTTACACTGATGAATTATAAAACCCATATATATTCAAAAGGGGTTTTTTTCTACCAATTATTTCTTAGCTGTTTCGCGGTTTTAAGAACTGCTATTACCATGCAAGTTGTAGTACCAATTCTAATATTAAATAATTTACAATACTTAATTATGACCCTGAATTTCTGAGTAACCATAGGGACAAGAAAAAAAATGTGCATATACTGGTATAACTGAGAAATTGGGAAAACATTCTTAAAGTTGAACTTCCTGACATCTCAAAATTACCTCCATTAATCATTGCTTACGTGGAAGCCAACAACCATGGGCCCTATTTACAGGAATCAATGGTGCAAGTTATCAGGTTTCTAAAAAACCTCAGCTGACGTTCTCAACATGGTGGAGCAGCAGCAGGACACTGAGCTCTACTCTGATCATTGAACTTCTCACCCTATTATGCAAAGTGAGCCCAGCCCCTCGGCGAACGAATCTCATTTGGCTGCTCGTGTCAGTAATGACAATGATTTGGTCCCTTATAGCTGAGGGCTAGAACAAAGATCAAACAGTAAATCTGAAGCTTCAGGGCTCAGCAATTTCTTTAAGTCAGTGTTACCTCAAAATTTAACCATTGCCACCATCTTTAACTTAGCAAAATGCTTCTAGTTGCCTTAAGATAACCTGCTACTTCTCAACAACAGCACTTATCATTTATAAAAGAAGAACAAAAATGCAAAGAATTTCATTAAATCAAACACAGTTTTTTAAATAGTCTTCTCTTTTTCAGCAATAGCCATTCAATGTACTTATATATGCTGATGTAGTGGTGACTACCATTCCTGTGCTGGATTTGGGGAAAAAAATGAAGCATTTTATTTTGAGGAGACTGTATTTTTATACTGTGAAACTGGTCTTAAAGGACCAGTGTGTAGAATTTGGCATTTAGTGGAACAGACTCAGGAGAAATGGAATATAACATTCATAAGTATGTTTTAATTAATGTATAATCCCATGAAAATAAGAATTGTTGTGTTTTGGTTACCTTAGAATGAGCCCTTTATATTTACGTAGGAAGTGGGTCCTCCTCCACGGAGCCCGTCTTATTGTGCTGCCATTTTTCTACAGTAGCCCAGAACAGACAAAACAAACACTGGCTCTAGAGAGGGCCTTTTGTTTTGTTTTGTTTTTTTGTGAGTAGATGCCACAAAATTCTACACACTAGTCCTTTAAAGCTGCAACAAGTCATTTTTTTTACTACCAGGAGAAAATAAACCTTGGCTGTGTCTGAAATTACTCCCACATTCACTCACTCATTATCCCTTATATAACACACTCAGTATGTCATCACTGACAGGTGTAGTGTTGCACAACTTTAATTTGCATTGTGAGATTGTTAGTAGGAAGCAGTGTGCATGCAATGGACTTTTTTGTTCTATTGTGAGAATTTTTGAATGCTCTGTATCATGCAGAAATTTTACACTCCAAATAAAAACACTTAAAATGAAATGCTGGATAGTAAATATAGTGCACTATATCATATAGCATTTAGGGAGTGATTTTAGACACAGCCATTGTTGTGCGGTTTCATATTAATAACAGGTTGTTATGTCTATATGTAACACTTAAGCAAACAGCTGCCCATTCACACATCCAGCAGAATCAGAGCAGCATACAATTACAACAAATGAAATCATACCGAGCCTGTATTTTTAGATAAATGCTTCATGGAGACTTCAACCTTTGATTTTGACATTATTTAGCACACCAGGGATTTCCTGTGTTGTGCTACTCTCATCAACTTAGGTGTTAACAGATTTTGAGTCAGTATTACTGCGTCTACACTTGTGTTTAACTCAGCGCCTGATTTGTTAAGATAAGAGCACTACAATAAAGCAAACGAGAGTGAACACCCATATTGTTGGTAGTTTACTTTGTTTTCTCTTTTCTCTCTAACTTGTAACACACAGCTGGTTAACAGTAGTGTACCTCGACATATAAAGAACTGTTACAATGAACATAAACAGAGCTGGGGCTGGGCAATATGGACAAAATCACAATATATATCACAATATTTTTGACCAAATACCTCGATATCGATATTGTTACAATATTGTATGAGATGACTATTATTGCTTTCAAAAAATATTTATACAATGATATTTTTGATAAATAATCATCAGCAATGTGGATATAATGACGAAGTGGAGAAAGATAAATACTTGAACAGCTTAAACAGTCTGGTAAGTTCAGAAAATGACATCACTTTACTGTAATGCAGCCTTTAAAACCAGGAAAAGAAAACACAATATCACGATATTACAATATCCAAAATCTAAGACGATATCTATTCTCATATCATGATATTGATATAATATTGATATACTGCCCAGTCTTAAAATATTGCATCTTGTTTTAAAAGATGAGTTTTTCATACTACAAACATGAATCTCATCACACATCACACCCCCACAAACACTGAAACCAAGCCAGGTGCATTGATGACTTCAAATTGCTCATACAGTAGGTGTGACTGTCTGTGTGTGTGTGTGTGTGTGTGTGTGTGTGTGTGTGTGTGCGTATGTGTGCGTGCGCAATGGACTGGAGGGCTGTCCACAGTGTTTCCCTGCTTTCCGCCCAATGCACTCTGGGATTTGCTCCAGCCATTGGGCATGGATGAGTCTTACAATGCAGTACAATGAAAACAGATGTTTACTGCCATTATGGAAAGGTAGTTCTGTCCAAGCCAAGTGCATGTGCTTGTTGTAAAGCGCAGGAAGGTGGGAGCATAATGTGGCTGCTGGTGATACATTGTTGACAACCAATATAGACGTAATGTGGGCAAATTGTTTCTCTGTATAATGTTGATTGATGCATTATAAAGTCCAGGTACAAATAAGTCCATATCCAGATTCAATAAATATTTTTGTGAGCAACAACACAATATGAAAAATGCATCAAAAGTGATTGTGTATTGTTTGAAACCCTTTGTACAGGAAATGTACTTAATAATGGTGGTTGTGGTGAAATGGAATCCAAATGTCTGTACTGTCTAAGAGATGAAAGCAGCCCAGTAATAACCATCAGCTCCTGTTGTCCCAACACTTTGTCGCACAGCTCAGTCATGAAAGAGAAGTAACGCACATGCAGCAGTCCTTTTTTATTTAAAAAAAAAAAAGAAGCAGAAAAATCACAGTATTTAAGTGGGGCTACAATTCAAACCCGGTTTGATAGTGCTGTTGGAAGTAAGTGAGAGACAATGTATGGTCGGCATGTAGTGTGACTCCTACTGGTTGGTCTGTGCAGAGAGGGAGGCGAAATCTGGGGAGATATCTTGAACCCTTGCATGTTTACATCCCCCTGCTGACATGTAATAAATGACAGCTAAAAAAACTGTGACTGAATGTGTATTAGAGGAAATACATGGCTATCTACACTCTACACACACAGATCTTTTTCTCTCCATTTTGGCCCTCTGTCCAGACTAAAACAGCGGCTTGGCGTTGTAGTGTGTATGAGGAAAACTGAGCTTTATCATATTGGTGACAAAACAGATGGTGGCAGTAGCGTGGCGTTTCATTGGAAGAGAAAGAAGAAACATAATAACAATAACAACAATGGTGAACAGCTTCATGCGAATGTTATGAGCTATTGTTGTTTTTTAATTGTCTACTTTGAATGCTTGTTTAGAGTTAAACGTAGCCTTTCTTTCGTTGAAATTTTTGTAATTTGCTTGAAATGAAGAAAACGTCAAGAAGCTGCTGCAGAAATAGAAATAGCATACTGTTTCTTCTTTACTGCCTTTCTGTGGCTCATGTGATCATCTGTCCCTTCTCGGACATTTTATATTGTCCAATAAGACATGGTTTTAGCAAGGTTTATTAGTAAAAACAAATTGTGCAAGTACAATACAAGACTAGTCCACTGCTATTCTTTGGGCTAAATGTAGACATCAACATGCTAACTTGTTCACAGTGACAATGCTGATGTTTAGCAAACAATGTTTAGCAAACAATGTTTAGCAAACAATATTTAGCGATCATCTCTTTGGTTTAGTATGTTAGCATTCTAACACAGAGTACAGCTGAGGCTGTATGTCATTGGTTTTGATAGTATTTGGTCATAAACCAATTTGTTGGGCAAATTAAAAATTTGACCTGATGATTGCGCTATATTGAAAGTGATCACCAAAGTTTTAACAGTTCATCCTGAGTGAGTCATGAATGTCTATTTCAAATATCATGGCAGACCATCCGATAGTTGTTGAGACATTTCACTCAAAACAACAAATCTAAACTTTATAGTGGCATTTGAGGAAAAGTCACGGGGTCGACTAGGTCAGTAGGCTTCATTCTCTCTGGACCATGAATGCACAAAATTCCATGGCAATCCATCCAGTACCTTATGAGATATTTCAGTCTGAACCTAAATGATAGATTGACCAATTAACAGGCCGGCATTACCATCCCTAGAGTTTCTGTGATAACACATCCCACCTTGTGTCTCAGAGTCTGCACTGCTGTGACCTATTATGACTAATCTGGATAAATGTATTTGAACATCAGAAATACCTTTGACTTGGATCATATAAATTGTGACTTGAGAAAACAGAAGAGTCAGTTTAGATCGTTTGTACCATTCACCTTTGCTGATTATACTGTAGCTCGGTGAGAGCCAAGACCACCAGGCTAATTAGTCTTTCTGAAGTGATTGATATCAAGTATGTAGAGACATGCCAAATGAGTAAAGCCGGTAATGACTCATGAGCCAGGATTGAGCCTTGAAGCTTTTGGAATTGTTTTTGGAGTACAGATATTAAAAAAGATGTCAGATACTCTGGCAGAAAAATGAGTCAGAGTTCTTGATAGACAGGCTGTACTTTATTGTGAAGGCACATTGTGAAAATAATAGCAAGATTAGAAATTTGGATCATCAATACACTAATTTTGAGATCATGATTCTCCCACCATCTAAGGGTTTTTGAGGTTTATAAATTGAATTGATTTTGGTGACCTCATGATCCTAGTGTCACCAATCTTACAAACAAACTTCCATGCAGCACAGTACAAGCTATAAAAGTAATGGTTAATTTGGAAATTAATTGGCCTTGATAGAAATATATTCCCTGAGTACTTGATGGATACCTGATTACTTGTTGTTGTTGAAGGATGCATGCCATCACCGTTGATGCATCCTAAAGTGATGGACATAATCTCTTACCTCCTACCTTCCATATTACAATATATGCTAATAGCTCAACTGGATTGAGACTGACATGATCTGAATACATTTATATTTTTGCACATGCAAAATACAACAGTTTTTGTCCATTCCAAATTCAGCTTTAGCAGTGTAAAATAATGTTGTAGTGATTTTCACAAAACTGGAGGCATGCTATGGCCTCTAAGCCATATAGTGGCTGCAATAAATGTTTTAGGGTATGTCTTCCCTAAAGCATAACTCCACAACAGAACATTGCCATTGAAGGTTACCACCAGAGAAGTTGTCATATCAAAGGGGCATGGGCAATTTGATGCCATAGAAAGGCAGGATTTTAGCTGGTGTTCCTTGCATTGCAACCAGTTCCACCACCATTGTGTTCATTCACTTGCACAGAAACAGCAGAGCTTTATGTGTTTTAGATTGTCTTCATACAATATAAATAAGGTATTGTACAAAATATGATCTTAAAGAAACCAGTACAGACATAAAAATATTTATAAATACAATACAAATAAAAGTATTGCACAAAAAATATATTACAAAAAAATCAGTTCAATATGTTTAATGTAGCATTGTTCTACAGCCTTACTCACTTTGCCTTTCTTGCAGCAAAGTCATCCATGACATCATCATACAGCAGCTGTTGTGAGACCACATGATTTATACTAATGCTGGTTCACTGAGAAGTTATTGTACCATAGTAGATCTCAGGTAGGCTTTAATGAGTTTTAGCTTAGAGACACTCCTTTCAGCAGCAGCCACTGTAACAAGAAGAGTGGCAGAGATTCTCAGAGCTACCAGGATAAATTTTTGTCAGCTTCTTCTCATGCAGGAAGGTCAAGAGTTCCACGTTTTTCATATTTTTTGATGGCAAAAGTGGAAAATTTTGCATTTCCACAGCAAGTTCCCTGCCATCAATATCTGGCTGTCCGTCATGGGTTAGAGTAGTGTTCAGGGTTTGACAGTGCTCCAGTAACTACTATTGAAGTTGAGGAGCACTCCAAATTTGTCATTCTTCCCAAGTTCTCTCATCAATTTAAGAGAGGGCTGTATCCACGACCACATCAAAAAATGTCGTTTCCATTTTTCAAAGTGCATCACCAATGGGCTCATCTGGCAACTCATAAGCAAAGTGCCTTTTTGTGATTCTCATCCGCTTTTGTTAGAGTACAGCCTCCACATTTATCTCCTCACACATCTCCTTTGTACTTGTCAGTGCATCAGAAAATCTAGTGTTTCTGTAGCAGGTGAGGGAATCTCTGGTTTTCTCCAGCAAGTCGAAAGCCACGTCTAGCTGCATGGAGGCTGTCTGCATCAGTTTACTCACATGCTGGATCCTGTTGAGGATGTCATACCGTATGACTGTGCAAACAGAAAAGCAGTAGGATCCATTTTCCTCAGCCAAAGACTGGGCTTTAACTTTCACTACAGGGTCTGCAATAGTTTCCCTCACCTCCGAGAGAGCCCCTCTTACTTGCCCAGCCTGGCATCTTACTGCCTGAATGCTTTTTTGTCCTGCTTTCCCACCTGGTGTCTGGCCATGGAACATAGGTTTCAGGGTGATTTTGACGTGTTTCAGGAGGATTTCTCATCTATGGGGGAGGCTGAAACGAGTTTAAATAATTTCATTAAATATTCAAAGTAGCCAATGGCCTCTGGTAGGCTCTTAGCAGCATCAGCTGCCACCAGATTTAAAGTGTGGGCACCACATGGGATAAAAAAGGCTCTTGAGTTCTGTTGAAGCAGCCTAGCTTGAACACCTTTATTCTTTCCTTTCATGTTGGCGCTGTTGTCATATGACTGTCCTCTGCAGTCCTCAAAGGGGATGTTAAGCTCTTCCAGCCTTTTGAGGATGAGAGATGACAAACTTTCCCTTGTTGACTCCTCTGCCTCAAGAAAGCCGGAAAAGCAGGAAATGTTCTTTCATTTGTGGTATGTCTTCTAGTAACACAATCCTGACAATGACAGAGAGCTGATCCTTATGACTCAGATTAGGGTTGCAATCTAAAATAATGGGGAAATAATTTGATGTTTTGATCTCTTCTACTATTTTTCCCAGTACTTTTGCAGTAATGGAGTTAATTTCGGATTCTTTTGCCCAGGTAATGTGTGTGACTACCAGTGTCACTTTCCACCCTATCAAAATGCTGCTTCATTTCTGGATCAAATTTGGCCATAAGCTTCACCTCTTTGAGAAAATTGCCATTGTCTGGTTTGTTTAATGTGTCTGTGAACCCCCACTAATGTAGTAAAAACTTCACACCACCTGTTTTTCTCAGCCTCAGCAAGAGCCATCTCTTTCTTATCTATTGTTAGCCCCTTTGCAAGATGGACCTTCAATACCTTCCATGTTGCCATGTGTATATCGTGCTCCTGGCTATCCTCATGGGCCTTGAGCAAGTGGCTTACATTTTTCTAGTCGCTTAGTCCTTCTTTATTCAATTTGAAACCTCTCTGATAAAACATTTTGCAGCAGAAGCAGTACAAACCATCATTCTTTTTTGGATACATTAACCATCTTCTTTTGCTTTTTTCTCCATTGACTAACACTCTGTTGAAATAGTCATGCTGACACCTTCTCCCATCTTTTCATTTCGGAAATGTGAAACTGTTTGATATTGTACTCTAAGAACAAACTCTTTTCTTACCATATCAGTTACAAAACAGATGGCCAGTCAGTTGGGTCTGTTGGTGCAGCCTTTTTGTAGATGCCTGATGCTACATTACTGGGATGTGCGGAGGTGCAGGGGACAGATGCACTTGATGCTGCATTGCTTGGCTTGTCTGATGTAGAGGGGACAGGAGCACTGCATGCTGCATCGCTGGAAGTTCAGGGGTGGAGAGGAGTATATGTGACCATTCAGTGTTAAATTATATCAATAAAAAAGCTGCTAATGGTGAAACCCAGCCAATAGTAGCACCTAAGTCCCATTGTAGCCTACAACATACTAAACACAAACAGCAAGAGTAATTAAACCTATCATTCATACATTAAACATGCGCTCAATGAGGATTTCTCTCACATGATGCATACTGTTTGCTATACATAAAAGACTAATCAATAATGGAAATGCAAAGACTTATAACTACAAAAGGGGATGGAAAAGGAAAAGCATTTTAATTGACTATTACAAGCAGGGCATCGTTAGATAACTAGACAAAGAAGTCAATAAAAATGTAACATCACGCCTGGTTTCTTGAGGCAGACAGTGGATGGTTCATGCAGCAGCGGCACACTTGAAAGAAAAGGTATATTTGTCAAAATTATGTTGTAGGTTATTCTCCAAACACCTGAATATTCTTTCCAACTTTCTCTAATAAGTTTAAGATGGGAGTGACTAGCTATTTATGAAATTAGCAAACATTACTATTGTCCAAAGTAAGATAGTAGCTCTGCTCTGGTGATACTGCAATGGTGATACTATGCAATAGATAAACTATTCATTCATCACACATTACCTCTGTCTTTTTCCCATTTTTTCCTCTCTTCTCTTCTTCTTCTTCTTCATAGGGCACAAGAGGGCTTTGGTATTTGATATTTAATAGGCTATGTAGTTATGGTGTTGACTTTTTTGTAATACTTAAAAAAAAATAGTATTAAAATAGTGTTAGGAAAAAATAGTAAAAGTTAAAAATTTTAAATTTGATTATTTTTTCTTCCCTCATTTGGGGTGACGCTACAGATAGATGGCACCCCTAGCATTTGACTATGCTGCCTATGCCATGGGCTGCATCTGGGCATTGGTGTTTACACATTAATTGTAAGATAGTATGACAATTTGATTTCACCAGAAACCTAGGAGCCTTTTCAACTAAAATTTAACATTGTAAATGTGGGCCAAGGCAACGTTACGCCAAGTTACTCAGTGTGTTGTTATTGTTTTAGGAATCTTCTGGAAGCAAATGTATCTCCTTCACTTGTCATTGTTTCATGGCTATATTTAGCCACTCTAGCTTGGCTCTGAACGAAGCCCACTACAGGTTTGCATTCTGTTTCCATCACTGCGTTTCATTAGTTTAACAGAACATCAGTGCAGCTTTGTCTCCTCTGCATTCCCTGCTATACTGTTGATGTGTGCCAGGTGCTCAACACACAGTTGTAGATGTTGAAGCTGCACTAATTACTGTTACATTGACAATGGATGAAATCACTATGTATAACTTAAAAGATGTTACTCATTTTAATGAACTGCCAGTGTAGTTTGCCTCATTTCAACAGCGCATGTTGGTGTCTTCCAGCATTTTGTTTTGGTTTTGCAGCCCGCAAACTAAATGTTTTAGTTCACTTTCATTCTCATCAACCTTGTGTCTAGCTGGTGAACAGGGTGTAGCATTTACACCCTAAAGAGCTATTTTTTTAATCTCAGGATTTGGTGGAGAAACCAAAATAGACCTAATAGGAGAATAGATATTCGACTTGCATTTTTTAGAAAGCCGTATGTTGCTGTATGTCTGCTGGATGTGTAAATTACATATTGCTAACATATTCACCATAACAACTTTATAAAGTAAAAATATGTTAATGTTGTGTTTACAGTTTGTTCTGTTGCCACCAAGTAGCCAAAACGCAGATTTAAAACATACAAATCTCACTATTAGCATCCTTCTTCAATTTACTTGATGATTTGAAAGGCTGACAAATACTTACCTAATACACAAAAAGGAGTTAAATTAATTTAATTTTCCAACAGACAGTAATACTTATTTAATGTTATTCTGCTTTTTTTTAAAAAAAAAAACTGGATCTTGAGCAGCAACAATGCATGTCATTATGCATTAGAGGGAGTTTTGGTTATGTTTTGATTTGAGAGCTTGGTACACCGACACTTATACAAAGTACAACCTCTGGCTGAAATCTGTGCTGGACAAATGGATTTGACTCTGTTCTTAAGTGTCTTGAGTGCTTTTACATCTGCTTTCTTCAACATAAAGGGAGTCAACACTGAAGTGGGTAGATGGCAGAACAAGTAGACTGTATAGTCAGTATGTGTTACTTTCAAAGACAGCAGACTGAATAATTAAGGGTATGTACAATTATCATCAGTGGTAGCACGGCAGGAAAGGTCAGGGGTCATCAAAATCAATGGGGTTTCCTCCTATGGGTTGTTTTATGATTCATTGCATTTCATTTTTGAGAACAATATGTTGGTCAGAGACACTAAACTGGTAAGTTGGTAAGTACACTAAACCAGACGAAGGTGATCACTTATTCACAGAGAAAATCATGACACATAGAAAATCTGCACATCAAAGATTAATCTTTAATTAATTGTATCTTAGTCTGATACAGAATCCCCTTCATTTCCTGGTGCATGATGTTTGAGATAAACTGTAGCTGCGCAATTAGTTAGTGTCCTGATTGCCTGTTATATAATTTCCGAAAATCACTTATCCCAACAAAACATTTTATGATAATGAATAACAAGGTATGTTGTTTCCTCTGTCATTGCTCCTTCATTTTCATAGCTATTTATACTCTAATTTCCTCTTATTATCAGAAGTCTGGTTAGCCTTTACTGAGGTTCTTAGGCATGCAATAAACATCTCAGAAGCCCTTGTGGCCTTGGTACATACTAACCATCTCATTGCCCCATAAAATGAGATCTGTGCCCTTATTTGCACCAAGGTCCTGTAGCTCCATCTCTCCCACAACGAGAGACAACGGCCACTGGCTGGCAGATCTCGTCCATGGGCAAGAGGTTCAATTACCTCAGTTGTCATGGAGCAATAAATGACAAATTACGTGGCTGGCACCCAACACTGCTTGAAGGGGGCTGTATCAGAATACTAATGTCAGCTGTGTCTGACAGTGGGTAAAGAGAGAGACAGCAAAAAAGCTCCAAAGTTTGGTAAAGGAAAAACAGACAACTCTTTTTTTCAGGAGGATATTCCTTAACCTTAGTTCAAAATTATTGGGCCTGTTGGGTTCTTTGTTGCCTGAAAGATAACAAAGTGATGTTTTAATTGCTATTCAAAAGAACACCCTCTTGTTATTTATAGACACAATAAACAGCTGCTTGTATTGTTCAGTTGTGTTCATTTAGATTAAGTCCTCTGTCTTGTTATATTCTTTTCAGCAGTCCGTGATCTTTGCTACGACAGACTGGAACAGCCATTGTAATCCTATAATTAATAGAGTATGCACACAGAATTTAGACACTGGGTAATGAAAGTGCTCTGCTGTGCCAGTTTTCATCACATTAAAAAGCTAAAAGTCTATACCCACACTAGTGGCCCTGTGAGGCTGTAACGCTCATCACTCACCACAAAACAAAATCATTTGATGAAAAATGCTTTTGCTACTCTCAGATCCTGAGAATGGGGCAAGAAATGTGAAGTTCAGCCTGATGATGGTGCTAGAGGAAACACAGTGTTCTCACCTAGATCAAATGGGTTCATCTTCATACTCTCAGCTCTACATTGTCAGATTTAAAGCTGCATTGTTAGATTTTTTCCGGCCACTTCGGGCAGCATAACACTTTATAAAGTCATTGTTGCGAATGTGTTGGCAAACAGTTGCCTATTTACACATCTAGCAGGCACATAGCAACATTGTGCCCATGTCAAAACCAGTTTTCTCCTGGAAATTGTGATGCTGAGAGCATCTAGAATGAGCAGTCAGTAAAACCAAACAATTAGCTGAAAGGAAACTCTCTAAAACCAAGATAAACTTCAAGATAAGGTGATCATTTTCTGTCAGTTCATCAATACGAGCAAATCCTTTCAAATTATATGTTGTCATTTGATCCATTGTCAATATAAGAAAATTGATTAGTGGAGCTTTAACTCAACTTTTAATCTAAAGCCTTCTTCAGACTTAAGGTCAGACCAACAAACTAATCGACAAGTTCTGCCATCTGTAGCCTTCTGTCACTCCGCTGTCATGGCTAAAAATAAGTCAGAGGATTTTAAACCAGAGCAGTGATGGTAGTTTCTGAGTTAATGTGATTGATGGACATAGTAGATTGAGAGTCAACCCTTAATCTGCCTGTTGTTTATTCCTTATTGTAAGCACCGACACAATAAAACTGAGTCCAACCAAAACCGAGTCCAAACTGAACCACTAGATCTTGTAATCAATTACATTTACTGTCTCAATCCTGCAGAGCTTAAAGAGCAGATGTACGGTTGGGTTTTAGCCAAGAAAAACTTGTCTTATATCACTGCACAGACCCCACTGGCATCTTTTACGCCTCCCTATCCTTCATCGTATCAGTGAATTTAAATGTATGTTGTTCAGAAAACATTGAGGTTGCTGACCTCCACTCCCCTGTTCCCTTCATTCTCTCCACTTGTTTTTCTCATGTGATTTATTACTGTACATTCTGTTTGGTACATTGCACCCTGTTCAGCAGACAGACAGTGTAACTGAGTCATGCTGCAGCAGTTTTGTCAGGGTAACAAAACGTTTGCACTGGGACTGTGAACTTACATACCCAAGGTGACCTCCAGGGAGATCCTGTCAAGCTACCCAAGGTGACAGCTGAGCACCTTCGCCGAGCACACGGGGGGGAATGTTCTGCAGTAAAATGAAGGAAGGCGTCACACGGATGAGATTCATTCATCTTAATAAAGTGCACCATCAAACTGATGTGGCTGCAGAGGTGCTAGTTAGACAGAGGAAGAAATGCAAGGAGACAGAGAGAGGAGAGGAGAGGAGAGAAACAAGCAGGGGTCTGCTTCTCCATAGGAAAGGCTTCTCGGCTGTAAACACAATGTTCTTTTCCCAGCATCAGACCCCTGAATAGAACAGTACCTGTCTACCTGTTGGCAAAATCTTGGCAGAAAAGCTCATTTTGTAGAACTGCTACAAAGCATATTTTAATTTGACTCCCAAATGCTTGGCAGCACAATTATTCTTTTAAGTAAAAATCTGTCACACCTTCATATAAATAAACATGTTTTGCTACTTCACATCATTGACTGACATACTGTAGCACACCAGTGATTCAAAGTGTAGTCAATTCACCAAGGCTGTAATATTCCTGTTTTTAAACACTCAGTATCTGTGAGCTCTTTCTCATAAGATATCTTCTGGGGTAAAGGGAATGATGAATTTATAGTTGCCAGCAGTTTGTCCGTAATAAATACTGGGTAGTTAACACAAGCAGAGAACAAACAAAGAAAATGCCACCTCCCACGGAGGTTAACATTTCATTAATGCTAATGGAAAATCCAAGGAAAAATATGTTACTGTTTGACTGACAAGTAATCGCTTCTTAATGTAAAAGCAACACAGCAGGTAAAACTTCTCCTGAATGTGAATATGGTTGGAAGACCTGTGTGACCCATCTAGTTAGCAGTTACAGCTGACCTTGGTGACTATAGCTACTTCACAAAGAAGTCCTTTTAGTTTTTTGCCACTAATGGCAGGTTGAAAGCTTGTAGCACAAAGTGTTCAGGTTGCATTAACAGTACCATACAAGGGTGAAAATATAGGTTGTGCAGCCGGTGCAGCTGCACAAGGGCCTGAGCAGGCTATTTGGCAGGGAGTGGGGTTGTTTTCAGATTCGCTGCCATGCCTACTTGTTCACACCTTAGATCTCTGTTGCATGACTCAAGTTGGTACTTGAACGGCATGTATTTTTTATGTGAAATATGCCACTTTTGATAGACAAAAGTTAAGGAGAAATAATATAATGTTTTAGTGCTGCTTGTGTTTTGACAGTAATTTGTTCCTCCAGCACTGTAGAGGATTATAATGCTCGTAATATTCCAGCAGTTGTTGTGCTGTGTGTGTGCCTGCCATACAGCCTCACAATCCTTCTGGACTGATTAGGAATCAAATTAATTTTGGCTAACGACCGTCTTTGTAATTTCATTTACCACATTAAAACCCTGAGATGGTCTAGTTTGAACCTTGATCAGAGCTATACAGTCCTAAAATCCTATAGCCTCAAACACCACAAAACAATATAAAGATCATGTCTTGCAGTTTCAAACAGGCATATTTACAGTGTTTAGTTTAGTTTTAGTTAATTTGATTTTATGTGCATAAGAAACAATATTGTCAAACCTGACCTATAAAATCAAAGTTGCCCATAAGGTAACAGCAAGGTATGTAAAATCTTTGCACTGGGGCTACGTTGTAATTAACTGTCACCACTCATAGCATGTTGGCAACTGATTTTATTATATTTACTACAGCACAGATAAAGGTGAGCACATCTGGAAGCAGTGAGGCCACTAGCTTGAAGGTAAAAGCAACACAAGAAGTGCATGACTTGAATGAAACTGCAGAGACCACATGTCACTGGTGCCAAAAAGCTACTCAAAGCTCATCATAGCAAGCTTTTTTAAAATGGTGATGATCACACATGTTTAACAAGTGAAGACAATGTCTGGATGAGAGTGGAGACAAAAACGGTGGTTCTGCTCTCCATACAATGGAGAAGGACACTTATCCACTGCTAATAGGAGAGCAACTGCACACAAGGACAGTGTGGCTAAAGTGTCCTAGCGAGTACAATGCCTGTGGAGAGCTGGCACTAGAAACACCAATGACTCCAAATTAAAACAAAAACCATTAATCTTGCAGATCAGTTGTGTGAAGATGACAGTTTGGGACTACTGAAAGTGGGACAGCAGAGTTTCATCAACATTAGTCCCTTTGTTTGACAGGGAGAAGAATGACAAGATAATGTATGGTTCCATGCAGCGGCTTCTGTATCGCAGCACTGGCCTCACGCCATTTCACTTGAGTTGTATATTATCCTGCTGCAATATTCACATCTCATCGCCGCTGATGAATCTTTGTCGGGCGTGGGTCCTTAGTATCAACCTGATCCTCCTAGCACAGATCATTCCTCTGTGGAAATATCACGGGAGGCCAACATCTGGCTGCAGTTCATCTCTTGTCACCTCACATTTTCAGTCGCATCAATATTGGACAAGTCTGCTCAAGTTCATAGGCTGTTTCATACTGTAACACTTAGACAGATGGTTGTCCTCTAGGCCTCTTTTGAAGGAAAAGGGATAAACTAAATGTGATTTTTTTTTTTTTTTGCAGTTCATTGTCTTTAATATTTTGTGCAACCAATTGTTCTTAGTTGATATGTTGGTTCTTTAACCAATCAGACAGTTCAAATCTAGAGCAGGAAAATGGTGTGTGCGTGTCTGTGTGTATGTGCTTTCTGTCAATATCCTTAAAGATTTAATATCAGAGTAGAAACTAAAGGGGATATTCACATAATGACAGAGCTCATAAAAAATCATGGTGGTATATGCGGACACACACGCAATCTTCCACAGCAGACATACAGCAATTCTTTAGAGTTATCACCATGGAAACTGGACAGGAGTGAAAAGCCTGCTCTATGGTGGATGGAGCAATGGCTTGACAACATCCTGGGTCCTACATTGTGACATTTATATGAGGTAGTTTACCACAGTGAATAAACTTTATCTGCAACTCTCTTGAAATACAAAACATATAGATAATTTTTTTCTACTGCATTTTTTGCCTCTCTTTGAAAAGTTTTTTGTATAACCACTGTAGCACCAATAGTAGGGGTCATTCATGTATAAAAAACAAATGTGACCATGACAACAGTGATGATTCCTCAGCAACACTATTCAGCTATACATTAATAGCCAAACTGGTGCTCATGTTGCTTCAGTTCTCGGCTCTCACATGGCTGCTTGGCTAGGTATTAAAGGTATTACCTCAATTCCCTTGTGCTTCAGAAAGTCAGCGTTTTGAATATATCCTATAAATATTGCGAATACTTTTATTTGAAAAGTCAAATATTGATCTGAACTATTACAGCCTGGTCACAAGTTATGTTATTTGTGTGCAGATTGAAGAGATTGAGTTGACTATTAAGCGGTAAATAGAAGTTGTTCAAAATGTCATCTGCTTCTCTGCAGACTGTGAAGCCCTAATCTCACATTGCCAGAGATATGTTATCTCTCCACTATTTGCACCCTGTATTTACACATTACTTTGACAGCTAGTCTCAATAGTTCATTTATAGCTGATATAATCAATATTATTATATTCACAATGGATGAAATAGTTACATGTAATGTGAAAGGTGTCGCTCGTAGTGACAGACACACAAAGAATGATCAACTGACTCTGCAGTTCCCCTCAGCTCTACGGAGCTTTATTGCATCTTTCAGCTTATTGTTTTGGTTTTACAGTCTGACAAAGAGTTTAATTTCCACTGGGGACTAGGGAGACATGCCCCCCTTCACCTTTACGATTTCAGTTTGATTTGCTCACTAAAATATTTCCAAACAGTGTCTTCTCTGATTGTCCAACTGCCAAAATCCAGACGAGGGAGGAGAGGAGCTGATCAGAATGTGAGATGCACATCTGAGCTGTCATCCGTTATTACTGTGATCTCACAGCAACAGGCTTAACGAGCAGCAGCAAGTGATTTCAGGTCTTTATTCGCCCAGATTTTGTCACTTTGGCTCGTTATAACGTATCTTCTGACCCTCTGATTGATGCAGGTTGTACCTGCAACCTGAGAGGAAGACTGCAGACACGACTTGTTTTCAAAGTACTGCAAACTCCTCTGCCCATTTTTGGGGGGTTTAAAAATCATTTAATGTAGATTTTAAATGATTTTAGACTTTTTTTTTTATCATAGACACATCAACAGACACTAGAATTGAACATCAATCAAATATTAAATATTTGACAATACAGTAAAGGACCATGTTCAATGTATTGAAAATGCCCATACAATATTTATCTATGATAGAGTATAGAGCATCTATCAATTGAAGCTAAATGTCATTAACCAGTAAGTTACATAATATTCAAATGTTTTATTAGACTACCATTAATTTGGAAAGCACAATAACCAAGTTCACAATAATGTGCTATATAAATATGTTGAATGAAGGAAATGGCATTCACATCACATGCAGTAATAATATCATAATAATTTGTGTCTAATATGGCTTTTCCACAAAACAGTTCAAACATTGTATAATACAGATATAACCTCCTATGTGTCCCAGTTAAAGGTTAGTTTGAGAGCGTGTAGCCTATCAAACTCAGCTGCTCTTTTGTCCCTCCACAGCTCCACACCTGTTCTCTTACATTTGGATCTACCAGCTCCAAGTGGTAAACCCATAAATTGGCTTGAAAAGGGTCCCTCAATAACAGACTGAGCCTGATGATTTCGGGTATATGTAAAAATGTCCTATTTGAATTTCCTAAAATAATCAGAATCTTAAAATGCAGAACTTTTTGTGCAGTGCTCAAAATATACTAGAGGGGAAATATAACCAAGGAACATTTTGCACACTAATTACCTACCTTATGCACAATTCAGGTATTTGTCAGAGTTTTCCTTAATTAGCAGATAGCTTGTCAGCTCGACTGCCTCATGTTGTTGAGTCTCGCTGACAATGACAACCAAGACTAGAAAGAAGAGTGGAAGGAAACAGCATGTACCAGTGAAAGCGACAACAGGAGGATTATACATCAGCAGTAGCTTCTCTTAAATCAGACAGTTGTCGCACCAAATGCTGAATTTAGGTTTATCTCAGCCCCATTTTTAATCCCAAACCCCAACTCTTAACCTCTCCCTGGTTTCAACTGTAATTCCCAAATTAACTCCAAGACCAAACTTTTACTTATCCTTTTTGCATAATTTTTAATTATGGCTGAACTCTGCAGACTTGTTACAAACAAACACAATCACTTAATTGGACTACCCAAATAAGATCATATCTCTGATGTCCTGGAGTACCTGCATATCAGCATATTCACACAGAGCAGCAGACTCCAACTCTGTTTGTGGAAACTATCTGTAAAATCTTCCTATCAAACAAAATATTGCCCAACTTGTCTCAAGCAGTCATCCGCACAATCAATAAGCATTCAATCTGAACCAAGGTGATTGTATTATTAGCATATCCATTAAACACAAGTCTGTCAGTCTAGTCTTTCATAACTTACTGAATTATCTGTGATTTGCAACATTAGCTTGGTATCTCATCTGGACAAAGCAAGGCTGATAAACTCCAGAAATCCATTAGAGAATGAAATGGCTTGGCCTTGGTGCACTGAATTCTTGAAGTCTTGCTTTTAAAGGTGCAGTGTGTAGAATTCAATGGGATCTAGCAGAATATATATAATAGATATTATAATCACCTGAAAATAAGAATTGTTGTGTTTTTGTTACCTTAGAATGAGTCCTTTATATCTACATAGGGAGCCCACCTCCACAGAGCCCGCCAAGTTTCTACAGAATGGACCTGACTAGCTGTGTGTGTTTTCTGACAGTCTGCCTTGGATTGCACTAAAAATATTATAGCTATGTCTATTCTTGAGTCTCAGTTTCTTAGTTGCTTAGGAGGGGATCTGTTCAGCTATGTTTTTATTGTATAGTGCAAGGCTTTAAGACCACATTATTGTATTTTCCCAGTAAATCAGAGTTGGTCTACCAGTGAAACCAGAGATGAAATAATAGCAGCATTGGCTTGTAGCATTCATACATACAAAAATCCCTCAACGTTTCAATTTCATATTACATGTTGTATACAATGTGAGCATTACAGCGCAACATCTGGCTTACTATCAAATTGGATTATTTTAGGTCTCCGTCCAAATGAAAAAAAAAAGCCTATGCTGTAGATTTATTTTTCTTGTCATGAAGATTATTGGAATGACATCAAGGACGGCAATATTTAGTCTTCAGTACAATGCATGTTACAGCAGCCTTTAGTTCTACCTTATGTGTGTGATGTTTTTTACATAATGAAGCTTTGAATAAGTATGATAAAAAGAGATATTACATTATGATACCATGACAGCTATAAGTAAACAACTGTGACCTTAGAAGTGCCATATTTATCTTTTTTTCAGGTTTAAGGTATTTAATGGGTGTTTTGACAAGCAGCATCAGCACGTACTGTATGTGCGTATATGTGTGCACTTGGGAATATGTGTGGGAGTGCAAAGAGAGGGAAAAACAGTCAGCAAGGGAAAATGAACCAAATAGTGTACTATAGCACACATCTCTACTTACTGTACTGTATGCATGGCCTTGAATATGGATGAATCTATACATCTATCTTTTTTGGCATCCATATTCAGGTTACTTACTATCTACATACATCAGAAAAGAATGCAGTGACTCATAAATTGTCCATCCAGTATATAACAGTAAATCTCAGCATGCATTGCCAACATTGATGAGCAGAAAATGGGATGAGCAGCATTAGGAGAAGATAAATCCCCACATCTGAAGGATTATGGTTATTTTGACAAATGCAAAACGCTTTTCAAATAGAAATGTAATTACATGGTGAATATTAAAGTCAGCAAAAGATGATTTTTCTTGAATTCTACCACATGCAGTATTACAATGTGCAACTTCAGGTTTCCTTTCAGATGGATGTCAGTTTTTTCCCTCCTGATTGCTACTAAAACGTTACAAGGAGTATGCTAATGGTCTGTTAATATTTGCATTCATTCTGTTTTATCGTGCCAGAGCAAATTCATCCCGGCATTTTTAGGCATCATTCTTTACATTTGTAATAATGAACATGTACAATGCATAATATCTGAAAGTGTGTTCCTCTTACAGTACTGTATTCCCCACTTAATTAAGTTTACCGACTACTTGTTATCAGCTACATGTCTGTGTCACTCACCCTGAAATCATTTTTCAATTTATCCATGCAAAGCAACAATCAGGGAAGGAGAGTCTTGTGGCCATTAGCATGCCATCCAGCATCCATGGGTGTGTGATGATGATAATAGAGGCTTGTCTGTGCTCTCCCGCCGCGGCGTTGACCACTGAGTGAATTATCCAGCTGACAGAGAGCAGCAGCACAGCTCAGGCGGAGAATGCTGTTAATATGCCAATGAGAGCTCATGCCTCCCGTGCCAGTCTGAGGCATGCTGGCATGGTGCAGCTGCCTATCACCTAATTGGGAATCATTTAGCTGCAGCTTGACCTACATTCAGAGCAGTGCAAAGGCAAGACCACCTATGTGAATGTTTTTATTAGCATATTAGCAATCGAAAGATAATAGTTTGGGAATTAGAATTAATTGTTGTGTGGTGTGTCAGAGGAGTTTATATCATTGTCCTCTTCTGCATCTGCAGTGAAGTGCGCTAGAGTGGGTCTGTGGAGTGCTTTATTGAGGAACTGTGACTTTTGTTATAAAACAATGAATGTGTCAGAAGGGTAGTTTTATGTAATATTGGAAGTTTCTGATATGAGGGTATTGCATAAAGTCAGGCCTCCACTTAAATATCTTATTTTAAATATTTCTGGATTATTCTCCATTGAGTCAGATCTACTTTACTTTTTTTTTTTTTTTACCAAACTATGAACAAGTCAAAACAGCACAGACAAGCATCAGCATTTATAAACTGTGTGAAATATTAACATTGCAAAAAACAACTTGGTGAAGAGTGTGCTACAAAGAAAAGTTTATACTCCACACTGCTGTCTTGTCCTGGACAGAAATGGTCACAAGAACTGGTAGTGAATAATTTGTCATGTTGCCTGGGGTGAGGATTTCAGTGCTTATGTTTTTGCTGAGGGCAGACTAGAACGTGTATGAAAACCACACTCTCATTTCTCCTGTGATTTTTCTTTCTCTGTACCAGGCCTACGACAATTTGTTGTCCCCATCTTGTCATTTACATGTTTTATGTTTTTGTCATTTATATTTTATCATTTTTATTTGTCTAACAACTTGTTTTTCATCTCTTTTTATCACAGTGTTAACCACTTTACTTTTACTGTTATCAACATCCAAACAAAGACACAGATTGAAAATAAAATGATTTAAGAAATAAAAAAAGAGTGCAGTTGTTTATACTAAAAAACTGTAGCCACTTGAAGCCCAAAACAATACCCAGGCCAATTGAGAAGATAATTTCTTAACACTTTAGACTCTAGAGGTTTCCAGTGATACACAATGCTCATTTTAGCTGAGAGGAAGATAAAAAAAAAAAATAAAAATAAGTACATCCTAAAATTGAAAAGGGAATAAAATACTTCAGGTATAAATACATCATATAATACAGAACCAGAAATGGATATTTCCGCAGGTAACAACAGGTTCTCTTCTCTTTAAATTCACTTCAAAGTAAATAGGTTCCGCTGTAGTTTAAACAGTTAACATAAAGTGAAGACGAGATCAAGCTGATGCCAGATGCCTGCTTTATTACCTTGGCCAGTTGCCAATGGCTCACTGAATAACGACTTAGTTGTCAAGAGGAAACAAGGCTATTCTCAGATAGCTATTGTAATCAAGAGATTTGAATTCATTTTATATTTATCCGGTTGTGTAGTGCACTACTAGATTGGAAAGGACTTCCTCAGCCATTAAAGTTGTGGAAAGATGGTGATCATGCCTCCGGCAAAATCGACTGTATGCAGCGTTCAGCCCTAAGCAGCTCTATTGGCAGCTGTCCAAGCTATGCTAGCCAATGACTCACCTCTCTAAGAGCTCCAACCATAACAGCCAACATTTCCCCAATATTCCTGATTAAACCTGAATGCTCCCTCTGCTTGGTTGGCCAAAAATGCTTTTATTCTTTTCTTCTATGCTAAGACATGAAATTGATCCTACTTTAGTTTACTGATTCGGAAATGCATATATTTACACTTAGTCCTGCTCATGACAACTCACAGGGAAAGAATACTGATCTGCTCAGTGTGAATGGAGCGTAATTAAAATGCAATACAATGTTTTGTTGACCCAGATGAGTGAAACATACAACAACATTTATCCCAATTAAATGACTCTCAACTGCACTGAGACTTGATCAAGCTCATGAAGAGAGCTGATATTAAGTTAATTGACTTTGTTTTGACATTTTGTATTTTAGCCATTAGTGGATACTCTTATCCAGAGAGACCCATGCAGAGTGACAAAAGCTGTTTGATATTCTTCACAAAAACACTGCCGGAAAAGACTTAGTAATCAGTCAGCTAATTGAAATACATTAGGATATTGCAAGAATTGAAAATGTGACCTTGTGGTTACCAGGCTTACTACTCCACATATGTATAACTGCGTATACAACTATAGCTTCTTGAAGCAGCTGCATTAGTCAGCTGCTTATTAGGTTTTTAGTCACACCAGAAGCCTGGCTATAGGAATGGTCCCTCCATCACTTTGGTTTAGACTCAACTCAACAACTATTGAATGGAAATAGATTGAATATTTGGTAGATGCATCCATGCCTGAAGCCAACTGACTTTGGTCATCCCCCGACTTTTTTTGAGTAAAATGTCTCTACAACTATCGGATGGATTGTCATTTGGTACACAAATTCATGTTCCCCACTGGATGAATTTGTCGTCACTTGACTTTCCTTTTTCCTGCTGTCATCAGGTCAAAATTTAATTGCATTAACCTCAGCTGTACTTTGTGGTTATATGTTTGTGGAAATGTTAGCATGCTAACAAGTTAAACTAATGGCAAACATAGCTGTTAACCATCAGCATGTTAACACTCTGAGGATAGCATTTAGCTAAAGCTGTTCCTATAAATACAGTGTCACAGAGCCGCTAACATGGCTTTAGACTCTAAGTCTTGTTAAATTGTGTATGAGAGTGTAAAGGTCATGAAGCAGATTCATAACTGACGTGTGACATCCCAGTATCACTACTTGCTGTCTCAAAACCCACTACTCTGAAACCCATTTTTGACGACAAACGTGTTAAAGAGCAACAGATCAAATCAGAGGTTGCATTAATCGAATATTTTCTGTCATTGACTGAATTTTTTTACCAATGATGGGAAAATCTGAAGTCATTTTGACAGATTACCCTGAGGGTAATATAGCCTACCATAAATTTAAGTAATTCACACCCCTGTCCAGTTGGTGGCGAGTGTGCATATTAATTAGCTATTATCTAGTCTTGCCTCCTCTTTGGCCTCATGTGCATGACCTCGTTGTCTAGCTGGCTTTAGCCATCGCTACCGCTACATATGATAGCAAAATGTCACGGCGGCTGAATGTCCGAAGTTTCTTTAAAAAGCCCAACAACTGTGATGGCGTTGATAAAAGAGTTGAAAAAATAGGGACTGGTGCTGTGGAGGATGAAGGACAAGCAACAACTGGTAACATTTATGAGCCAGCGGCAGTTAATGATACGGACCAGGAGGAAGGTTTGAGCTCAGGCTAAGCTACAGCAGGTCAATTTAGTTTAAGTCACTTTAACTTAATCCTTTTAAGTGGTTTGTTCATATTTTAATTGCACTTGTCTTACATTGTAAAATTGCAGTGTTCATATTTGCCTGTAAAGGCACAATGGCCACAGTGTTTTTAGCGGCCCTCGCTGTCACTGCGGGGAAAAATGTGTTGACATGAGAAGTGACCAAACGTCAGTGTCTCTGTTCATCTTTTCTCTCAATAAATAAATAAATGCATAATATAAGCTTGTTCTATGAATTAATTATTAGAAATGAAAATGAATCAATGAAAACACAAGCTATTAAATATGTCTTATCATTTATATTATCAACAAAAAAATTAAAATAAAATAACGAGTAATAATAGATGATGACAGAATTTTTATGACCCTGTCCGTCATTTTGACGGACAATGAGAAACTCTAATGCAACCACTGGATCAAATGGTGATGTATCTTATCAATGTCTTTTGAACACTATAATTAATTGTATAGTATTTGTGAACGGTATTGTGTAAAGTGTGGCTTAATGGGGCTGATCTGAAGCAAGACACACAGGCCCAAGTGTTCCTGTTTCATACTCAGCAACATTTAAGGGAGAAAACTTGCAGATATACCACCCTCAGCAGTCAGTCAAGAATACTGGGGAGGGCCTCAATAAAAATTAAAGTCACCATGAAATAGAAATGATAGTTTAATTCATGGTAAGCAGCTCCATGTGAAAAGAGAATGACAGCATAATTTAGTGAACTGCAGGCTAGAGTGCACGTTATGTAAGCTACTGTATAGGTGACAGTTCAAGCAAAGTGCTGGAAAAGGCAGCAGGCAGCTAAAGTGTTTGAGGAGGAGGCAATAAAAAACAGAAAAGGGTTGTGATACAGTTTGGTTGTTTTTTTAACAGACTTTACCACCAAACATCCTGGAGGGGTTAGTATATGCATGTTTGTGTGAGTGTGCGTGTGTGCGTGTGTACTGCAGTGTGTCTGTGTTCTTTGATTGGTAGTATACACATCTACACTCACTGGCCACTTCATTAGGTACACTTGTGCAATCTAATGCAATCCAATAAAACAGCTCTGCCATAAATTCTACATTTATGAAGCTTCTACATTTTCAGTTTTTGTTGACATTGTCAGAAAGGTGATAAGTCTAGTGTTCCTAATATTTTGCCCCTTTCCTTAATGTTAATTGAGTGGACAAAATATTAGAAATACCATTTAATATAATGCCCTCCAGTACACCCCCACCACCCACTACAACCGCAATAATAAACATAAAGTAGAATTATCACCTTTCTGACAATGTCGACAAAAACTGAAAATGCAGAATTCATGGCAGGGCTGGATTTCATTAGATTGCACAGGTGTACCTAATAAAGTGTCAAGTGAGTGTATGTCAGACAAACCAAACATTTGCATACATGCTATTTTGGAAATGAGTTTTTCACTGCAGTGTCCACTGTTTGCATAGAAATGTCACAATGTTACAGCATCAAGTCCAAGCCAAGCCATCACTACCCACATTGCATCACACTACACCTCCTGGGCGAGCAGAAAATTTTGTTTTACTCTGGCATAATTTGGAACCTTTGGAACCCTGACATTGGCAAATGTTATGTTTAAAGTGTTGCACATATGTGAAGAAATTTTTACTTTGAATCTGGAGAGGGTCAATTCTTAACACTAGATTGTACATGAACAGACTGAGCATGTTAAAAAAAATGAGAAGCTATTTGTGTCAAATTCTTGGAGAAGGTTTAAATCAATCGGCGAAATGAAGGTAAGCAGGATATATGTTTGAAGCACGGCAGAAACAAACAGTCACTCAAAGCCTTGTATTGCAGAACTTAACTGTTTTAAAATCTCTTTGACTAGTTTGAATGACACAAATCCATAAAAACCCCAAATGCTGTTTTAGTCCAAAACAAACCAACAAAGACCATAAAATGTCTCAGTTTCTCTGTTGAAGAGGACATAGGAAGCTTTCTATTTTAAATCTTTTTATGCTGTCTGGACTATTCAGGCTGTTTTATGAAGACCTATATAATAATAGCACTATACCTTTCTAAAGAGTGTATTTATTTATGTATTTACAGATCTGTAAGGGTCCCCAGAGCATAACAGTGATGGGCAAAAAAAGGCTTTTTATTGTCTCAGTAACTGCAGCTCAGTTTATTTTATGGCATCTTTGGATTTCAGCCGGGATAAACTGGCTACGTGGAAGTTAAACAGAGGAGACAGAAATGTTGAAGAGACAAAGGTTATAAGTCCTCTGCCAGCTACTTCTGTACAGAGGCAGAGAGAGGGGTTCAACCATCCAAGCAACCTCATTTATATTGACTTCACCACTTACATGTTTGACTTTTACTATTGCAATAATTGGAGAAAACAAGTCCACAATGTAGCCTTTCCCCTTGACAATTTGTACAGAGAACTCCCAGATACAGACCCCCACCCTTCTCCCTACTTAGCTCATTTTGCATTCGGAGCATTGTTGTTCATGAATTTTTTATTAAGTCCTGTGAAGTAGTGTGCAAAGTTCAGCTGTTGAATTAGACAATAGAGTGTTTTCAACTAATCTTCCTATTAACGCACAAACAAACGGAGCTGGATCATTTCTGGAAAGGAAAACATAACCTTTCGAAAGCTCTGAAAAATGTAAGGGACTGAATGGAATGGTGACAGCGCTGTGAAACTTGACCTAACCTGATACAGAGAAAACCTAATCTAAAAAGCTTTTTCTGTCTCAAATCAGCTTTAAATAAATCCTTTTGTGATCCAATAAAATAATCCAAGACAACATATTTAACAATAGATGTTCTCCCCACAACTAGTTACTGTGATCTCTTATTTTCCTCAATAGGTTGTGGGGACTTAAATTGTTTAACAAACAACAAACAATATACGTTTACCATATTCATTCATCACTCTGCACTTTATCAAATATGAATATGTAATTATTGATAACTGATATCAGTTATTGTTTAGAAAAAGGCTTTTAAAGTGAATGGAAAATGCTCAGTATGCTGTATGTCTTGATGTGGAGTTGACTATTGTGCAAGTGCTGCATGTCTTCTGTGTTGTCTCACATACATGAATGTTTCTATACATTCTATTTTGTTGCTTTGTGCATTTCAAGATGCATGAGTGCATCCATGTTTTGTGTTAAAGCATCAATAGACATTAGGATATTAATATCAATATCATACAGGCTATGATGCAGCTTTAGTCCATTTAATTGACATAATTCAGACCACACTAGCACGCAAAACTAAGAGGGGTCTTTGAATCAGCAAAGTGCTTGTAATGTAATAAGCACTCTCTTCTAAATGGAGCCTTGACTCCATTTAAAAGAGGGCAGAAAATATGTGTGCACTCTTGCTTAAGGCTTTCATCTTGCATATAAATCACTCCAGCTGAAAGTGGGTGTTTGAGCACCACAGATCTCAGGTCTTGGGGCGCGCACTGTATCACCGGCCAAGGCTGCATTAATGACAGTGCTGTGGCACGACTGCATGAAGTAAATTAAGCCAATTCCAAATATTCTGAGAGCGGATAAAATGTTGAAACGGAGGCTTTTTAGCTGATTTGGAAGGCTTATATGTGGCTCTCTCTCTCTCTTTCCCTCTTCTTCCCTTTTCTGCTTTGTGTTTCTTTTTCTAGATTCCGCGGCAGCTGAGTGCTCTGACGTTGTACAGGTGTGAGCAGTCGGTTCTGGATTACTGCCATGCCCACCTGTCGCTGCACCTCAACATGGGCATGGATCCCACCACTCAGGAGCTGGGAGGTCCGAGGCCAGCCGGGTACCACACGGGCCTAATGGCTGCCCTCCCCTCCGAGACTATGCTGCCTTGCCCCCAGACCCACTCCCTCCACCAGTGAGCTGTGCACTCTGTGAAGCTCTGTGTCTAAACTACTGTGTGTCTGCTGCACAGAATCAGTGGACCTCTCATGAAACACAAGGCTGTGTGGGAGGGAACTGGGACTGGTAAAGAAGCAAAGGAGACAATTAATCTACTGCAGAGAATCCTGGACCCAGGGTAATGAAAATGAAAATATTTCTCAGTGGAAATAAAGGGGTGCAGCGGTATTGATTGGTGAGCTTCTGACCCACCTGACCCTCAATGTCCTCAATTAGCTAAGGAGGAACAGCAGCATGACTTTCCACATTCTGCCCTGCCTCTTGAGGAGTATTAAGGATAATGATTTAATGATTTGTTAATCTTATTAAACATATTTCCTCGACTTCTCCTCACCTGGGCACCTCTGCTGTGTCAGGTAAAGTAATCAAATGTAAAATGCTACAAACAGAGTAGGGAAACAGCATGATGAGTAACTGAGTAGCAGAACAAATGAAAGATCAGCCATGCTAAAAGGTTTTCTGCTGCTTTTTCTGATCACACTCAGTCAGAGGTCCCTGTCTAACTTTAGTCCCTGTAGCGTTTTAATCTCGAGAAATGAGCCACTCAAATGAAATTACCCAAGACGAGAGAAACAAGTCAGAAGATAACGGACAGTTAATTGTCATATAAAATGTACAGCCTACACATCTTGCCGGCAGTAAGTATAATTTACATAGTGACTTTTGATTTCCTTAATGATTTGTGAAGTTGATCACATTATAATTAATTTAATCGAGCTGAGAAATAAACAGAGGAAAAACAAACACTAAGTACAGATCTTGGTGCTCTGGGACATTCTCATATTTACTTTTCATCATCCATTTAAATCATTTGTAAATGGGTTTTCAAATGTGTTCTTCGACCAATTATCTGATTGTGCACTCATATATCTACATGTGTGTACTTTTTACAAGATGTTACATTATAATATATGGTAAATAAACTGTGGTAAATGACCAGTAACAGTGTCATTCATCAAGATCAGTGGTATCAACCCAAACAACTGTCTGCTGTATTTCAACAGCTACGTAGGTGGTTCAGACTGAAGAGTATAGTGCTGAAGGCAAGGCTGTTTAATAATGATGTGTGTCTGGATAAACACCCTGATCATTACTTTCACTTGCTATTTTTTTCTCTTCTTGTGACTGTGTGTGACCGTTATCTGACAAAATACAGTATACTGGACTCTCTGAACTTGACTCTTGGACTTTTATGTTGCTTCTTGGAAAGGAAAACTTATGTACAAAACAATCCTCAATGCCATGAAAATGAAATGGTGAAAGCTAAATGTGATATAATTGGAATGTTTGTCAGCTGGGAAATGACCATTTGCTAAACCTCTATCCTGAACAGCAATTGTCCAAAGCTTAGCAACAGTAACTAGGCACAGCAGGCCTGTCAAGCTTGGGATTTCTCCATGTTAAAGTGGCATGCAATGGCTTGTATGTAGGAGTCATACTTGCCATTTAAAGAGTTAAGTGAGTCATGTCTTTTTATTTAGCCTTTCCAAAACCATAAATGCAAGAGCAAAGGGGAAAGAATTAGATTACACTGTGCAATTTATTGTAACATAAGCTGCAAACTTTATCATGCCCAGCTAACTTTAATTATCTTAATACCTACTGTGTACCAACCTAGCATTACTTCCCGGGGCAAGGAGCATTTCATTAGCTAACTATGATTTTGTGGGGTTGAGGGTACATTAGAAAAAAATCTCTGCTCAAGACTAGCACTGTGTAATACTTACCCTCTGCTAATGTATCAGAGTGCAGGGTAATATTAACAGCTCATGTCCTGCTCCATTGGATTTGGAGAAGTTTACACTCGAGTGACCTCAGCCAACTTTACCTGAGATAGCACTATGTTCAACAAACACACTGGTCAGCTGTCGAAAATAACTACAGGCAAGCAGGGTTATGTAAGAATTAAAAAAAAAAAAAGCTACAGCAATACAAGAATAAGTCAAGCCTTCTACATGTCTCATAAACTGATTTGGATGCTGACTGTTTACCTAGAACATGTAGCTTTAGCCTCAGTCTTGTAGCACAATATTATGTGCCATAATTTAAGTTATTTAGAATATTTCATGTTTTACATGTTTCTCATTTCAAATGAGTCAACTGGAAACATTAAAACCTGGAGATGACATTTGCAAACAACTCATGAAGCTAACATTGAATTTGTGTTTGCTTGCTTAATTAGCAACACACAGCTAATACAGCTGATAAAATAGCAACAATTGTCATTTCAGCTGGGAAGTGAGCCTGTCCTCTTTCTGAAATTAAGGATCCATTGTTTCAAAAATTACTGAGTATTAGTAATATACTCAGTATACTAAGAATTGTAGGTGGTAAATCTTCCCCATTATTGTTATAAATTGCATAGGTGTTATGCAAGAGGGGAAAGCTTGATAGGCATAAATTGGGGCTTGTGCTGAGTTCATGTCATATCAGTTTCCGACTTGTAAAAAGAGTTCATGTCAACCTCTATGTCGTAGTTATGACTGGGAAACTGAGATTCTAAATCTCCAATATGTCCGACTTGGCACTTATTAATAGGAAGTGCCTGAAAACCAAGCAAACATGGCCAAAGTTCATCCTTCAATGTAAATAAACCCACATTTAATGGATATAGTGTTTGTCAATGCAGAGTGTATTGATTCAGTTATCATACAACCTTCCTGTGTTTTCAGATGACGTGAATGTTCACAAGTCCTTAACATGGGAATCTTTCTGATCCTCATCTATCCAACACAGCATGAACGCTGCATTGGCAAGCGGTCAATTCGCTAACTAGCTTTTTGCAATATTAATTTGATATTCAAACAAAATGCTTTTAAACATGTGGCATAAATTAAATTGTCTGGAGTTGTTTTCCTTGTGTTTACTCATTTCTTTTGGAGGGAAGGGGCCATAGTCTTTCCAGGGATGTACAATATTCTGTCATATTTCAAGATCTTGATCAAAATTGTGTTCATCTATAGTCATGTCTGAGGTCTAATATGAATATTTTCTAAGTTGATTATATGAAATCAGTCATCCTACATCATTATTTCAAATGAAGGACGCATTGATTGTGCACAACTGCACACTTGTATCTCAGCTTGTCAATTATTCCTCAATAACAGACATTTTGGAGTAAATGCTTTGCCTGGTATTCATCTGTAAAAAGAAAAAAATAGGCTGTGGAGAAGATATATCTGCTTATGACAACACGCTCTGACACATGACAGATTCACGCTGCTGGAGGATTTACTGCCCTGTAGCCGCACACACCAAACAGTTTAACGACACTGATAGATTGCATACATCACTCACTTCAAGTGTTCACAACAGCGTTGGGTGAGAGAATCAGTGCAGGGAGGAGCAGAAGATGCAACAGAATAGCATTCAGACTTATGCTTTTAAATGCATTCACACTAACAAGCTGATGACTCATGATACTTCAATCGATAACCACTTCTAGAGCAGGTCTGACTTTATAACTTTACCCACAAACTAAGAAAATAATTATCACCCATAGCACGTCTCACATCGACTGTGGGATTCATAGAAACATGAGACTTTTGCTGTTTACAGTTTTGTGTGTGCATATTTATGTCAGGCGGCCAGGTCCACATCCATACATTAAAGAGCGACCAGTTCTGTGCTCCCTACGGAGGCTGACTGACTATTATTTATATCCAGTGTTATCACAGGCATAATTTTCAGAAATGAAAAGTAATCAAAGTAATGACAAGAGATGTTTTTTGGTTTGTTATTGACTTGACATTTTATCTATTTGGACAACATATTGGTCCTTCTGACAATCTGTTGGCATTTTCTCGGAAGACAGACACAAGCTATTTTCTTCCTTTCCAGAGCTGTCAAAGTAAGCCAGACAATGTAACACTTCATGTTATGTGGGCTTAAAATCCGCTCATCCTTCATTCTGTTCCATTGATTTCATCCAGTGATCTTATTTCTGCAGGATTCAGGATGTCATCAAGAGAGCTCTCTACATTTACAAGACTCATAAAAGCACAATAAAACTAAAGAGTAGCAGAAGTTTAAGAAGTCATGATAGCTCCTTCATTTGATGTACTTTCTGCACTCCTTTGCATATGCCCGTGTGATACAAATAACTCTGTACACTTGTTTACTCAAATTCTCTAAAATCCAACAAAATCGGGCCAGATGTTTTTGCTCTTGGCACAGTCTAACCTATATTCCGCTGGTTGCAGAGCGGCTGGCATAACACAAAAATAGTGGGAATATTTACCTTTTAAAATTCAAACAGAAGTATGGTTCATCTCAAACTTGCTGTGTAAAGTATGTTTTCATGCTCGTCTGCACTTCAGGCAGTGGTGTATTTATTTGGTAACATGCAGCTTTGTCTCACCCATAAGTTAATGGTGTATTTGAAGTATTTTGATTTAAGGTCAAGCTCAAGTTTCTGTCTGTCTTCTTCGCCTTGCACGTTGCCCTGTCATTTTAGAGTTGTATTGCAACTGCTGGCAGGCAGGGCAGCTGTGAAAGCACTTGATTTCCCAGGGGACTTCCACTGCTGCTGTGCCCACACTTTGAGATTACCTTTACCATCTCACAGGCCCAGTATGACACTGGTGCTGCTACTTTATTTTTAAACTGTCTCTTGAATCATAAGACAATCGACTACTTTCCAGATACATTTCAGGTTCGAAGGTGTCACTTTTTAATTGCATTAGTGACTCAGACGACCTTTTTCCACTGGCTGCGCCGAGTCAAACCATGCCGCGTTGACATCACCAGTTTAAACATGCCAAGTTGCGCCGAGTCACGTCTGAGATGGACCATCTCTGAAACTGGGTCAAAGTGCACAGGACCCACATCCAAGTGGGTTGTGGTGATATCAGTTGGGCTTCATCATCATTCAGGGAGGAGCCAGCTAACTTCCAGTTTAACCCTCTGCTAACTTGAATGGGATAAAATGATTCAATCGTGTGGCTCTTCTAGATTTTCGAAATGTTATCGGACTGAATGGATCAAATTCTGATAGTGGAGTGAGTCATTCAGTGGGGGTTGTGATGCTCAAATGTGTCTACCATTTCACAGCTGCTCTTTTGACCACTTGTCACAGCCCTGCACATTTCCTTGGAGCTTGAGTAAACAGCAAGTAGGGTACTGATTTTAAACATCATTGACTCAAGACAAGCACGTCGTCAATTAAGCAGCTAGCCCTGTTGTAATGGAGATGCGATTCCCTGCCGTGCTGGTCTGGCATACTGAGTCAAACTGAGTCAAGCACATGTATGGAAAACCCCCAAGAGATCTGTTTGCATCATTTGAAGTTGCTTTTAATCTCTGACTTTTGTTAATGAAATACTTCAATATTTTAGGAAATATGTTCATCCACCTGTACTGTAGATACTGTAGTTAGGGTCGGTTTATGGTCTATCAGAACTGGTTTGTACAACGTGTTGTCTGATCACATCAAAAGTGTTTACAGGTGTTCTGAATGGCCACACTTGAAGACAGAGCGGAAAGCCAGCCGTCACAGAGAGGGAGACGTGATATCTTTTAAGTGTGGGAATGACAACATAATTTTAGACAGTCTCTCCTTGAAGCATTCATACTGTTCACATTAAAAGTGATTCAAATATTTATGTCAAGAATGTAAAAAGGAGAGTTGCAGAGACTCTGACAACTTTCTTAACTGGATGTGAATGTCGGCTTGTCGGTCTCAGACAGTTACAGAAATGGCCCTACACAGACCCCGTAACTTGAAAATTGTGGGGGAAGGGGGTTTCCCAAGGTGTTCGACCAATCAGACAAGCACTTGACAGAGTATATCCGCCCCTTTAGATGAGAAGATTGATACCACAGCTCTGCAGTCTTATTTACGCATCGCCATCTGGTTATACAGAAACAAGATCCTAATGAAAAATACATCTTCATCACTTGAAGTAAAGATAAGTAATTCACACAAGTATGTCAGCTTTATTGGATAAAGGTTTAATATCTAAATCCAATGTGCAACATGGGCTTTTCCTTGATTCCACAGATTTCCTGTGCAGAACAGGGCTTCAACAAAACACTTTTGGGAAAAGACATGTTGACGCACTAAAAGCAGGGTTAATGCAGGATGATGCTTGAATGAAAGCACATTTGGTGAAAGAAAAAAATGTATCGCTTCCGTTTGGGGGAATAAAAAAAGAGATAGTAAACAATGTAATTAAATTTAAAATCCCTGGGATGTAGCCACAACTGTTTCAGCCACTGTCTCTGCTCTCGAAGCTGAGACCTGGAAGCAAGGATAATGCATAGTCAATTGCTGCTATTTAAATAGTTTAAAAATCCATCTCCCTCAATGCCACATTTGTGTTGAAAATACGAATCAATTATGGTAAATAGCGCCATAGTTAAGCTGGTATTGTGCTGTGCGGTTTTGTATTAAAGGCTGAATGCCAGTCACTTTAGCAGACACATGCTCGCTTCAGGATTATAGTTACTCACAGTAGGTGCCGTATAATGTGAAAATTCTCCATCAATCCACAACAATTCCATAAATGTAGTTAATCTAGTTTCACATTTAGCTAGATTAAAGAACTAGGTCGGCTCGCTTCAAGGATTTCTGTTGAAAATATTCCTTAATGTTTTCTATGCTGATGCAACTGATACCACTTAAAAATATGCACTGATTGTCTTAGCTGAACTGGTAAAAAAAAAGGAAAATTATACATACTTGCAACCGGAAATGTACTTGTATCACTATGCTGCCATCCATTATTGATTTAATCAAATGTTTAAGTAGTATACTGTATATGTCTTTAGGGATTAATTATTCCTATTATATTATATTGTTTCTCAAAGTGTTAAATTTCTGGTCAGTCTGTCTTGCATAATAATTACATTGTTTCACCATGCACTGCTCGGTGCACAGATTGGTATTTGTACTGAGGAAAAAGGTTGCTAGGCAATCCATTGAGATCTAAGAAAAGGTCTGTATGAGATGTGGTGAAGACGGAGAGCTGGCAGTTGCTGGGTAAATTGCAAGTAGACAATCAAAGTCATATCACACTGAGCTGGGTAGCAGAATGAGAGGAGCAAGCCACCAAATGAAGCTGTTTACCTCCTGTCCTCATACGCAGCAGCAAGTGGTTGATATCAACAGGCAAACTGAACAATTAAGAGCACAGAATAAATTAGTCAGTGACTGATTTTGAAAAAAAAAAAACACAGAGAGGAAGAAAAGCTTAAAATTCATCACACCGTATTCAGGATATTACATGCTTATATCCGTGACTGACATAGTTAGAAAAGCTTAGATTGTGGCTCTGAGCAAACTGCTTTGATTTTGAGTGGGACAAGTGAAGGAGGTGGCATAATTGGGTTCACACTCTGTGGAGACTGAGTGACTCCCAACCCCCCTCTCTCAAGCATCTGACAAAAAAAACACCCAGAATAAATAATGGGCTGTTGATGAAACAGCACAAACGTCTTACACCCGACCAAGTTCACCCACTGACATGGCACGATGAAGCAGATTGAATTTAGCTGTCTTTCAACTTAATACACAGGTGTGGCTGTGTGCCCTGCGGAGTGTGGGGGGATTTATGGCTGGGAAGACTGTAGCTGTCATGTCCCTGCAGCAGCAGCACCACCACCACTGCTCAGCATCTCTGCCAAGGCGCAGTTTACTCTGCCAGCACTGCCCTTGCATCCCAATGAGCTGCATGCAGGAAACAGCTAATGTTACAGCCTCTCATCGTGTATCCTGGGATATGAGCTCAATTAACTCAACATAAGCACTGTCAATAGGGATCAAAACAGATACAGGCCTCGTATTCAGCTGTGTCCATAATTACAGTTTATGTAACAAACTAAGAGTCACGAAAAGCAGTATTGGATCAATGTGATTGATAGCTTTGATGCTGAATATCTTTGTTTCACACTTCTCATTTTTGCCAGTAATCCATCTTTTAGTGTCTGCATGTGCTGGCTAGGGCATTAGGGGTGATCTCAGGAGCCAGGAATAAAACCAGAGGATGCTCCATCAATTTTTGCTTGCTACACTGATTTGCATCTCCCTGGCAGAAGGCAATTCATGACATGCGGAAATCCAGTATTTTCCCTCTATTTTCCCACATGACTGGTAATCTATCATGGCAGATCTAATCAAGAACTTCAAGAAAGGCTCCTGTAAGGATCTCCTCTGATCACGTTTAATCAGCAAGCTTGTGCGTTTAATCAGGATTGAATTAGAATACTGGAGCTGAACCACGTTAATTTAAGAGAGGATCTGTTGCTATTAGAGCTCCTATTGATGAAGGAGGGTCAGAGGAGCTTCAGCGCAGAGGCTCTTTGTAACTGGCAGGGTTTCACTCATGGGTTATCTCTTTAGGTTACACACAAACACCTGGCATGAGGGGAAATCCATTAGAACGATCTGGGATTGGCGCACACACCACTGAAGTGTGTGTGTATCATTCTAAGCTGGTCTGTGTAATGTGTCTCTCCCCTTAAAACCAGTTCTTTGTGTATTCATAACAGGTTGGTGACACATTTATAACTCATTGCAAGATTGATAATGGATTTTCAACTATTGGATCATGCTTTTGTTGCATATTCATTCTTCTGTCACACGTAAGCACTATCTGCTGTAACTGGCTGTCTAAGAATAAAAACATTTGGAAATAAAGCAATTACTCAGCTACAAAAATGTTTTTGTGTTTAACCCATTATTCCTTATGTAATACAAACATGTAATGAAGCTGTCACATACAAAAAAAATGTTCTTTTATACTGTAAATGTGTCATTTGCCTGCAATAAATATGTATAGACAGATTTCCCAATTCAAAATATGAGTCTGTTTTCCTCTCATTCTCCTCACCTTATTACATTTACTCACTAAATTAATCTACAGCTAATCTCCTGTTGCTATATTATGTTGATGTGAGTCGCACAATTAATTTAGAATCATTTGAATATATATAAAGGATTGTAAACGAGCAAATGTGGTTAGAAAATGATTCTTTTAATTGCTGTTAAGTCTAGCCATTACAGCGCCATCCCAGGAATACAAATGTCGCAATGCACTGTGTAGAAAATTAGCTTTCCTTTAAGAGACAGTTTAATATTTGTTTTCTCCTCTGTCTTTTAAAGTCTTTAGATGCCGAGCCATGTCGTTTGTGTGTAAAGCCCAGGGGCTTCGTGTGTACTGCAATGAACTGATTTATTAAACTGTTTGCCTCACAGCAGCCACAAATATCCCCCGAATTACTGGGGAGCTGGAGACTGTTGACTGGTGCATCGGTGCCACAAAATGATAAACGACATCAAGAGCAGCAACGTAAGGTCCTTCGCACATACACACTGTCTGACACAGGAACACAGACACATGGATTGCATACAACCGTACATACAGGAAGTAAAGAGTTTGTTGTCACTGAAAGAGAAATTAATGATAAAGGAGCATATAAGTTGCAAGTGAATGGTGATCCATTATTCTTTACTTCCTTTGTCTTTGGTGTCAGATGTACTGTACAGATGATGTTAGTTTCCCCTCTTATTTTGCTTCTTAGGATGTAAATAGACCAGTATATTTTCACATGTAGGAGCGGTGATGATGATGATTACTATACTATACAGTACCTTTGAATGTATATTGCTCTAAAACCTTAAACCTGCACATCACCTTATAAAGTTGGAATTCAGTTCATTTGGAGTTTACATGAATGTAAATTGAATGTTCACTCTCTTTTACCCACATTGTGGTTTCTACAAACTCCTGAAGGAGATTTTTTGACTCCTAAGCAGCTAAAGGATTTGAACAGCTGCTCGCTGTTCTGGAAACAACACTGATGATGAACCAAAACAGTAAAGTTGTGGGCTGTAAAATCTAAAACAATGAATAAAACGGCACTAAAAAAGCTCAGTAGCTCTGGGGAACTGCAGAGTCAGGTGTTAAGAGTGACCCCTTTCACATTACACTTAGTAATTTGATCCATTGTTAACATAAAATATTGATTATAGCAGCCTTAATATTGCTTCTAAGTGGGAGCTTCAAGACTCCACTTTTGTTGATTATCTTGAATTACGATAATCATAATATATCATAGATGATTTTGATGAAATGCTTTGCATTCTGATCAGCTAAAGATGGTGCCCTAGAAAAGCTTAAAACAATTGAAAGGTATATATAATAGTCCATAGGTAAAATAGCAAAACAAACACAATTCTTCCCATATCACTTTTTAATTGTGTGATCATCTCCTTTTATAACCAAGCAGCCTTTATTACTGGATAAAAAAAGAATGAAAAGCAAGTGCTCATTTCCCAAAAGAGTACATAGGTACATAATTAATAACTGTGGGCATAAAAATTGTGGTGGAGCCTGTTGGTCTTCTATATTGAGAAAGAAATAGACAAAAACATCTGTCATCCTTCTTTCTCTCACTTAATGTAAAATGTAAGCAACATGAACACTGTCATCAGCCTATAGGCTTTTGGTTTGGTTTCAAATGTTATATACATTTTACTACGTGTATACAGTTGTTAATAATCAATTAATGACATAACAATTGATCATTGATTATGTGTAAATCATTAATGAAAACTTTGGTGAACATGGGTTGTTGTTGCATGAGCAGCATGCTTGGCTGACAAGTCTAAATTAAAGAGCGCCATCTACAGAAAGCACTTGGCAAGAGATCTCTGGATGTGCAGCACATAAACACCACAGGAACCAGCATCAAAGATGTCACTAAATCTCAAGGATTACCACTGTGTGTCCATACCAAACCCAGTAACTGTGAAATGCTTTGATGTTTGCTCAGGTGGCTGCTAAAGGTGCAGTGTGTAGAATTTAGTGGCATCTAGCGGAACGGACTTGGCAGAAAATAAGAATAATTGTGTTTTTGTTACCTTAGAATGAGCCCTTTACATCTACAGAGGGAGCAGGTCCTCTTCCACAGAGCCCACTATGTTGTACAGCCATATTTTTACAGTAGCCCAGAACGGACAAACCATTCAGTTGCCACTAAATATTACACACTGGTCCTTTAAAACAATTTGCTGCTCTCGCACTGGTTGGTTTCTCCTGCCAGTATGAAATACTGTTGAACTTTTTACACTAAACTTCAGAAACACTTTCAAAAGTAGGAACAGGAAATCAAGTATTTCATTTGAAGTGCTCTGAGGATTTCAAGTGAAAAAGGGCTGATTTTTACAAACAAACAAGATGTTCACCCACAAAAATGCAGCCATTTCATCTTTGGACTCAAAGTTTGTTCACATAAAGCAGTGGTTTACAAGAATAAAATGTCACTGCTATTAAGTGCTTGTCCACACTGGTAAGGGGAGGCATGAATGAAGTAAAATGCATTCTGTTCTGTCCGAGGAAGAAAATCTGAATTGTCTGTTACATTGTATTATCTATTTACAAAAGCTGCATGGAGCCTCTCACACCTGTCAGCTCCAGAGATCACCCACACAATCCAATCTCTGCATTTGTCTGTGTGCCCTGAGTAACAGCTCATCAGCTATCAGGCTCTGTGGACAACTACTTCACACACACACACACACACACACACACACACACACACACACACACACACACACACACACACAGATTCTCCGCCTCCAATGCCACCCAGACCTATGCACATCTATCATAATTATGCACAGCAGGAATTCAAATAGCTCTCCGTACTTCAGAGCAGAAGAACATTGCGCCAATTTTCCCCCACATTATACAGCACAAACAAAACAAGGAACATAAAAATCTATTTTGGTTATTCTTGTTTACTGACTATGACATTGGAAACGCTTCAGTTAATTCAGTATAAATCTGAAGGAATCTATTTCCTGTGGCTCCCATATCCACCTTATAAGCATCACATGAAAAAGATACTGCACAGAAAATTTGGCATACCTGTAGCTATATTGAGCTACTATGAAAACCCATCTCCACCGTGTTTCTATTATAACCCGTGTGAGAGTTGTCACCTTTTCTGTGACATTTTTCACTCGTCTAAAGAACGGCGTCAAGCTGCGCTTCCCTGCCAGCCTCGTATCCACTTTCTCAATTGCATCCGAGACTGAGTTGACCTATGGGCAGCATACATAAATCTCCACCGGTGCCATGCAGGCTTGTGTGGCCTCTCACAGGATGTATGTTATAGGGGTAAAAGATAATGACAAAGGACAGACAGAGAAAGAAAAAGAGAGATGGAAACCAGAGGAAGAAATGGTGGATCAGCATCGCTGTGCAGAAAACAGGCTTTGCTCTCACTGAAGCCTGTTTTTGTTGAACAATTTCATTTCTTTTAGAATCCATTTACTTAATTATATCCCCTTGAAGTAATATTATTTGGAATGAAAATGAACAAATGATTTGATTTACAGGCTTCACAGACCACCATCCCCAGTTGTTTAAGGACCCCTCAGGTGTGTGCGTGTGTGTGTGTGTGTGTGTGTGTGTGTGTGTGTGTGTGTGTTTGCATGCACTTCCCTTTATTTTCTATGTGTGTCGTACATGGCCTTGAATATACAGCACTGTTTAGTGCAGGGGATAACAGGATCAGTCTGGTGTGGACTAAATGCAGCTCTGTTAAATTAAATCAGTTTGGACTGTGCTGTTTATGTGAGGAGTTTGGCTACTGCGACTACAGTTCTGTCTTCAAGTAACACTCTGCAAGTCTTAGGGTGACATATTAGGTCATGGGACATCACACAAAATACCCAGTAATGAAAAAAAGATGGGATTATTTTTTCTTGAAGATGGGATTATTCTCAGTTTAATTTACCGCTAATCCATTTTGATATTTCTTTCAGTAAAGATGCCAAGTGTTGCACGAGACGCAGGACTCAATAATCAGGGACATGTTTGTTTCAGTGCAGATCGTCTGTATCTACAATGCCACACATCTATAAAAAAAAAAAGGAAAACGCACTGTGGGTTACCTCATGTCACCTTAGGGACAGGGAAGGAAAAGGGGAAGGAAGGAAAGATGAGAATCGTAAACGTGAATCACAAATCATAAAGTTTTAACTCCTTGAAAGTGGAAGGTTGGATGAAACTCGGGGGAGATTAAGTGAGATTAAAAATGCTTAATACCTGGCAGCTCATCATTGGGCAGCTTTCCATGAAGCAGTGACACGAAAGGTGACTTTGACACAAAGAGTAGAGCTGTGGATGAAACTGTCATGTGGGAGCAGGGATTTTTTCATCCCAAATTGTGCAATAACACCTAATAACATAACATTCAAATCCATTGTCATTGTATTGTTTTTGTACATAAACATGCATCCAAAAATTTCTGTGGATATGTTACTGTGTTAGTGAAATCTGCTGTGTCCACAACTTGGGGTGTAATTTCTCGTTTTAAAGGCTACTGCATAACCAACACGTCATATTGTCCTTCTAGCATCCCATTATAAACACCACTGGAGTTTTCACACTTCTAAAGTAGTGCTGATTAAAGTGGAAATCATACAATGTGAACCAAGTCAGCCTTTATTTTTGGTTCTTTTATAAATGTTCATTGAAACCTAAAACACCAGCTACACATTAAAAGTGTCTCTGATCACAGTGGGTTGCAAAGTATCGCCACATACTGTAAATGTCGGCTCTATATCTTACGGTTTCATTGACTCTGGGGCACAGCCAGTCCATGTTCAATTTCCCCCTCGGTAATGTTCCCTTGAATTAAATGGGTTTGTGAAATTGAGAATATAGGAAACCATTTTGGAGAGATAAAATTATTTTGGTACAGTGAGAGCAAAGTGTATATCCTCTTCTAAGTGATTTCAAGGGTGCAAAAATCAATAGCTCTCTAGATGCATTTCTGCCAAGTTGATGGAGGTGGTTGAGTACAGGTGCAAAGATAGATCAAGTTGGAAATCAATCAAATCCAAAACATTCCATCTGAAAGGCGAGAAATGTAGGGCACTGAAGTGAGCAGGAGTCAATTTTGGAACTCTAAAGGTTCAGTCATGTTGGGGAAGCACGTGCCACCTTGTCTTAGATGGTAGTTTTAAAATGTTACAGGTTAAATTACTTAAAACTGTAATCAGTCACGTCGCACAAAACTCGACAAAATGATCTGCTTTCTAATCTTTGGATTACCTGCCTCCTGAAAATATTAAAATGAAGGCAATTTAAGACAATAATACATTTAATCTACTTTAATCTACTTAACTGGTGGGGAAGGTATTACAGTGTTTGAAAAGTATGTGATTTAAAAACCTCAGCACTTAAACTGTTTCAAGTGGAAACAGAGAAGTGTTTTAGGGATTTTTTCCAGCCTCAAGTGATAAGACAGATTGCTTTTCTCCTCTGTTTTTCTTTTCTTTGTTTTGATATATTTCAGCCAAGAATAACGCCTTATTCTGTGCTGATTTCCTTTATCACTGGATGTGACCTTTCAGTGGTTTGAAGAGAAGACCAACACTATCCTGGATGTCTTTGTAACTGAATATTGTGGGAAGGAAAAAAAGAAATGAAAATAATTAAAGTGTGACGAGCACAGGATTGCTGACTTAAGGAGAGCAGTCATCTCACCGTGTATGTGTATGTGTGCGTGTGTGCGTGTGTGCGTGTGTGTGTGTGTGTGTGTGTGTGTGTGTGTGTGTGTGTGTATGTGTCTATGTGTGTGTGCACGCGCAAATATTTTTCTTATTTATTCAGTTTTACACTGAATATTTATGGCAACAAGATGGTTGTGACAATCAGTATGCTGTCATGAGTTAATTAAAAACAGAATAATGAAAATGTAAATTAAAATACTAGCAGTGACATATTTATAATTATAATTATATAAAATATATCAAGAAGGGACAGGGGAAACAAAAGAAAAAATAAATAAATAAATGAGTAAAAAAGAAAATAATAATGATAATAATGATAATAGAGAGTCAGGGATGCCAGTCAGTAGCACACTGTACACACAGGATTATGCAGAGGTCAGGTCTCACATTATGTGTGGGAAGGGAAGGAGCAGGCTCTACCTGTAGCCTATATCCTCTAATCTTTGTGAGGTGGAAAGTCAACTCTTTTCAAAGAAACGGATCCACATGTTCAAGAACTTTCTGGGTGAGCCCTTTAGAATGAGCCAAAATTTTTCCAGGTTTAAAGGAAGTAAAGAATATCCGTCATCCAATGAAAGGGAGAAGATTTTTTGGCCTTCTAGTGAACCAGTATCAGTCTTCTTGCCAGCAAGGTCATAAAAGCTATAGTGTGTTTCTTAGATGCAGACAGAGAAGAAGAGCAAAAGATACCGAACAAAGCTGAGAGCAGATTTGGTGCAACCTTTTCTTTGATAATGTCTGTGAGAGTTTTAAAAATCTCTGTCCAGTAGTTACTCAAGGCTGGACATAACCAGAACATGTGTATGAGATTCACCGGGGGAATGCTCACAGCGATAACATCCAAGAGAAACACTGCTGAAGATTTTTGATAATCTAGCATTGGTGTAGTGGGTCCATAGGAAGAGCTGGAAATCCAGGAAATCTAGAGCAGACAAAAGAATAGACTTGCAGATATCTGTAGAAATGTTGCTTAGGTAGTGAGTATTTATCTGAGAGCTGTTGAAAGGAGGCAAGTACAATATATAGATATTTAAATTTGAAAATACCTAAGGAATACCTAAGGAAAAAGGAAAAAAACAAGACAGGGTGGGAAAGTCAGAAGGGTCATAAATAGAGAATGATTATGAACCAAAATAGCATTTATATGCAAATATGAATTTAAAGCACACTTGTGTGAGAAGGTGTACTCAGTTTAGGCAAGTTAAACAACTTTGGGTATAGGTTATAGTTAAATAAAACTGTTTATGTGAACTTGAATAGAAATTAAAATTTTACTCACAACAAAAAGAACAAAAACAGTACAGTAATTATCTAGACCTATTATCTGCACTCTGGTGCGGATATATCATAATGAAACAGAGCAATTAGCCATAACATAGCAAATGGACATCTGACAGTTGTAAATAGATTCCTACCCAGAGCAACTTCAATCACAGCTTCAAACACTAACATAATTATGTTAACAGGCACTTCAAATTAGTATTGACAGATATCCTCCGATGTACTTGTTATTACAGAGGCACATACACATGAATACATCTGTAAGATTTATATTGTAGAGGAGAAGCAACATGAAGAACCCTATAAATGGAAATTACAGTGATTGCAGTGGGTGAAAATATTAATTAAAATGTGCAATTCAATTAATTGATCTCCTTTTTAGGGATGATTTTAAGATTTTCTTCAACTTCAGAAAATAGTGGAACACATCTGACAGTGTTCTGTGGCCTCAGGCCTGCACCAGATGTCAGCAACCACCATTTAGCTCCCAAGATCACAGAAATTCAGCAGGTATGTACATGACAAGTACGAATGGCTGTTTGTGTGAGTAGCCATAATTGCGCCGATAGGAACCATTACCTGTCCTTCCCAGGTGAGATTATCAAGTCAATGGTCTTGAACTAATGACCAGAACATTGAGCCCAGACCTCTACGAGCTGCTCAGTGCTGGAGTGGCAGACAGGATATCTGTCTGAGGTGAAGCACCAATAAGCCTTTTCCACAGCTTCTGGTAGGAACCTTATGAACCAATTAATGGCATCAGTAAGTCAAGAGTCAGTCCCTAGTCAGAAGAATAATGATGACTCTCTATTTCTTTCTAGATCATTTGACTAAATATCACCAGTTAAAAATCCCTCTTCCCAAAATCATCCTCATTGTGCTACTTGTTATTCATTAAAATGTTTCTGCTTCCTAAGTGTTGATTGAAACAAAGAAATTAAAATGTTCACTTGAGCACAATTAAATAGGAATTTCAAATAATTGGCTAATGTTTGACATATTTTAAAGCTAGCTCTCACTATTTTTTAAACAATAGATCAAATGACCATAAGTAATGTTTAACATATTGCTTGTAGTGCCAAATCCACATATAATTATCACTCTGCGATTCCTAACAGCCCTGAAGAGCATTTTAATCTGCAAATTTATTGTTCTGGTTCAATTTCACTGGTCTCATCAGCACTGTTTCCAGACCATCAGCCAGCTTTTTTCAACAATAAAGCTTTGATAAACCCACTGTATGCTAGTGGCCCAGTGCCAAATGGCAGACAAAGTTAGCCAGCTGGCATTTAGCACTTATAAAGAGCCAGAAAACTCCCAAGGTTTGGTGGAGACCAAAACAAAGCTAAAAGGAAACTGAAGACTGCAATTACATATGTCAGATGGCCAGAAAAACACCATTCAGTGGATGCTAATGTTGCTCCCTGTCTGTTGGATGTGTAAATAGGCAACTGTTTGCTAACATGTTAGCTATAGTTAACATGTCAACAAGTCAAGTCAATTTTATTTATATAGGACATTTAAAAACAACAGGAGCTCTTTTCCAGTCAAGGCAGATAGATTAACATCTGCCATAATACGAGTATACACAAAAGTCAATAATACATAATGTAATATCATAATATATATAATGCAAAATACTTGGAAGGCAAAACTAAAACAACTAAAATGATAAAAATCAAAATCAAAGTAATAAAATAGGAAGATAAGAGAAATTGAATAAAAACCAACAACAGATTAAAAAAAAATCTCAGACTAAACTAAAAGCAGGAGAAAAGGAAGGAAGGTGGATTTTTAAATTTGATTTAAAACTGTCAATAGTGGAACAGGAGATTATTCCAGAGCCTGAAAGCAGCAACAGAAAAAGCCCGGTCACCTGTGATTTGAGGTGTGAGTGGGAGACTGAGAGGAAATGTTGTAAGGTTGACCTAAGTGACCTCAGGGCAGAGTATGAAATCAGCAGATCAATAATGTATTGTGGAGCTAAACCATTTAGGGCTTCAAAAACAAATGTAAAATTTTAAAATCAGCTCTGCATTTCAATGGCAGTCAGTGCAAATGAACTAGAGCAGGAGTGCTGTGTTGTCTTTTCTTTGTTCCATTTAAAAGTCCAGCAGCTGCATTTTGAACCATTTGGAGTCGAGAAAGGTTGGAATGGTCAACACCATATACAGGGAACTACAGTAGTCAAGCAGAGAGATTCTTAGCTGATAAAACTGCCCTTCACAACACAACTGACTTGTTAAGACTTTAGCCATATTAACTATAGGATGATAATGTCAAACACAAAACTGTTTTAATTTATCTTTCATTCAAAGCCATGATAGTATGATTGTGTACAAATATATAGTTATGTCTCATAGAGAAAAGGTAGTTTGCAAATTCACTGTACAACCTGTGAGGTGGGAAGCAGCATGTGGACTCAGATGCAAGAGACTGCAGGCTGAGCAAGACTGAAGATTAACTTCTTTATTTAAGGCTCATGCAGGCAAAAACAAAGCCAGCAGGTCAAAGCAAAACTAAACAACACAGAGCAGAACAGAACAAAAGATCCAACCAAGTCTGAACTGAAAACAGGACTAAAATACTAACTGAACTAACGAGGAGATGAGGTGAAAGTGGGGTGATGGGTGGAGAAACTCAGGTGAGTGGAATGAGGAGATAACAGAGGAGAAAGGGAAAGAAGCTGATAGGCTGGGGCAAACACTTGGAAAAGGGCACAGCTAACGATGCTGAATACAAGGAAGGTGTGGAGGGAAACACAGGCTGGAGACACAGGAGGACAAACAGAAAACTAAAAAAAACAGAAATTCAATGAACACAGTCTAACTAATAAAGGCAGCTTAAATACTATCATGCCAGAAGTCTTTAAAGATAAAACTCAAAACAGCCCACTGCAACTCAGTCCAGTCTTAACAAGGGGAACAGGCTGAGAGTCTCTGGTGAAACGGAGGAGAACAACAACTAAAGAACAGAGAGCCAGACTGTGACAAGACCATGACAACAACCAAGTTGCCAGTTTGTTGAATCCGCTCTCTTTTAGAAGTCTGCCATCAACAAAAGCTGTTAAAATGGTCTCTGCTAAAAACCTCTCCAACAAAACCTATCCTCATTATGGTCGGTTAGAATTTTATCCAAATTTTTTTCATAATTTTTTTTTGTTCACTATAAAACGTATAGAAATTTATAAAGATCCATCTCAACAAAGACATCATTCCAGTTGCCTGGATTCATGTTGGGGAGGACCTAGGCATGATTAGATGGATGGTAACAATGATACAAAAGAGCAGCTTTTGTATCCACTAAGGCTTTAATAGCACCACATCTGCTCACCTCAAAATAAGAGCGAACCATAATCTCACACCTGCTGTTGGCTTTTGCTCAACTGCACTGGCAGATAAATCTCACGGACTGGCACCCAAATGCCCGCATACAGACGCTCACACACACACAGACACATACACACACACACACACACACTGTCAGCGTGAATCCAAACATCTGAGGCCAAACATCTGGAACTAATGCTCAAGGAGAGTTGCTCTGATTTTATTGAATTATTCTCCTTCTGTGAGAAACTCTATTTGGTAGACACTTCAGAGAGGGGAAAAGTCAACTCGACATCAGCAGAACATTGCCCCAGAGCAGCAATACATGAAGTGTAGCTGTCCTGTTTTTGAGGCTTAAAATTAATATTATGTTTCCAAGGCAATCCTGTTAGCACTGTCTAATCTGACTCAGATTGGTAGACTTGCAGACTGGTTCAAGAAGCAGTTTGAGGATTACCCAGTTTGAGTCTTATAGACAGCACACCTACTGGTTGCTATGTTTCGTCCAGGGCTGCGGATTTGCAGAAAAACATGTCAATCTGTATGAAAAAGCTAAACAACAACTGTGGTCAATGACATCCACAATCCAAAATCTTTGTTGCTCTCACCACACACATTAAGGGCTGATAAAATGAAAGAATGCGACTGAGGACTCAATACAGCACAAGGCACATGTGCTATCCAATTGTAGTCAACACTCTGGGGGCCCGCAGTCTCACATGGCTTCTGAAGGCTGTCAGTGTTTGATATTTACCAGTATGTTTACATCTGTTCCTCTTGTCTGTGTGGGTATTAGAAGTTTTTGTGCAGCAGCTTGAGTTTCACTTTTCTTTTACCCGGCTTTGCCAGCACGTCTCTCTGTCTTGATTTCTGTAGTCCATTCCACGGCCCACAAGGGGGGAACATTAAGTTTTTCAGACAACAGCCTATGTAATGTCCAAAGCTTAGGTTGAAAAATGAAAAAAAATAACAGTTGGTCTTGTTGTACTGCTGAACATTGCAACTATAGGTTAAGTCATTATAGGTAAAATGCAGCAGATAAATTACTTTTTTCCTCATCCACTTATACAACATTCATCAGAGAGTTGAATATATTAAAGCTAATTGAGCATTTTTGCCATTTGAGCTGTATTAATTGAAAAGCCATCACTGCCAGCCATGCACCAAATGACCACATTAACTGTCAACATTATGTTTGACATCCTACTAGATGAAGTAGTGCTTGGGGAGCTCTCAGCAGGCTCTTAGAAACACCAGACGAGAGAGACGAGCCACGCTAAGCTTGTGTGTAGGTGGTCAGGCCTAAAGTCAAAGAACAAATTGCCGTCTCTTTGCGTCACTGGTGCTAATCACCGATGGATGGATTTGCCATGTCATCCAGGATTTGTGTCTGCTGGGATGAAACAGCATAAACTTTCATGGTGCGTTGTAGGTTTAGACGGAAGCGAAACAGAAAATAGAAAATGAGCCCCTCAGTCTATTTAGAGACGAGCGCTTACAAGCTGTTTTCCTCTATTTGCACCTCATTTCTGTTCATGGTGCATCTATCATGTCATATCTTCCGCCTGCAAGATATTTTCACTCTCGTTGCTCCCCGGGTCTCACCCTGTTTGAGTATCTGAGCTTGTGTTTCAGAATAGGTAGCCTAGGGAATAAAATGCAGATTCCTGTCTCCTTTGTGCACTTACTCATGTGCAGCTCTGTGCAGTGTATTGCTTGTAAGATGACAGCAGTGCTTAATTTTAACATAAAGGTATATGCCAGATCCCTCTAGATATTCTTTTACTTGTGGATTTGCTCAAGGATTATGCGGCCCTGTGCTATGTTGAGTGTACTGCAGGCAAAAAAGAGGGGAAAAAAAGCTGAAACATTACATTTAAAATTGCTTGCCCTTTTTTAAATGCTGAAATAAACAAATCAAGGTGAATAAACATCCAAACAAGATTTTATTGACATAGACGAATAAATAAGGCTTTCAGAGTGAGATGTAAATTATTACCTATGAGAGGGGGATCATTTTAGAATCATAATAATAATTAATAAATGAATGCCAACTGTGTCAGAGAAAAGTAGAGAGAAATACATTAAAGTGAGGGTTTATCCCCTTATAGAATCATTTATCATAAAGATAAAGACTCAGCCAAAGCCAAAAAATGTGCCAGTCTCTATGAATTAAATATACTGCCATAATGCACTGAGATATATGTACTTGAGCATAATAGAGTAGATGACAGATATATCCAAAGTGTGGTATGTGGTGCCCCGTGTGGATGTGTCCCTTGTGTGAAGGTTTTCTGTAATCCCACCTTGAGGATATTCCTGAAGCTGCCGAGCGTCTCCGGGGAAGCCTTCATCTGAATATGCCTTGGAGACATGAGCTTGTGCCTCTGATGAGACTTTTTATACTGAACCTCATTTTCATGTCAGCTTCACTGGTAATAGTTAATAGTAGTGACTCAGCAGTGTGCTCAGTGGTAGTGCACTGAAGGCATTACTGTGGGTGGAATTTCTTTTCTCACAGGGAACCAGGGTAGAGTTAGGAAGAATTTATGATTGTAAATTATCACTGGGTGTGTTAGGGGATGGTTGTAATCATCATTCCTTCTATCTCTGCCATGATGCACTGACAGGGGAAACTTGGGAGAAGTTATGATGTCTCTTTTGAAGCTTAGTGTTTCATATTGAATGTTCAACATTCAACATGTTTTTACTTATGCATAACACTATAATGCAATAGCTATGATAAAAAAAAGAATGCAATGAAATACTTTGGATGCTGTCTTTACTTTCTTTAAAGGGAAACTTCAGTATTTTTCAACCTGGGCCTTTTTGTGTCTAAGTGACTAATGGAGACAACAATTTCTGAAATTGGTCCAGTATTGAACAAGACTGCTTCAGCCAGCAGCCATAACATGGGCTACAATGTAATCCAATGGGGCAATAGTGCCCCATCAATGTACTACCACTAAGTACTTGTTTTGTGGCTCTTAATGACAAACCCACAGAGAATTATCATCCAAACGCTGCAGTTTGTCTCAGCTCTATAAAGCATTTTAACATCTCAACGTATTGTTTTTGTTTTCCAGCACTACAACAACATTTCTATTTAGCTTCAGTCTCTCTGCTCTCATCAACTATGTTTCCAGCTGGGGTTTTTTCACAAAATAAACATAAACCAACTGTACACTACCTGCCCAGCAACAAATGGAAGACACACAAACTTAGCAGCTACTAAACTATGTAAACCTAACATCCTGGAGCGTTTAGCAGCTAAAGAGCAAAATATTTCTCTCAAGATTAGTGGAGACCAAACCAGAGCTAAAAGGAGAGGGACTATTGAACATTACACTCATCAGGTGGCCAGAAACATAACTCCAAATGAATGCTAATGTTGCACTGTGTCTGGAAGTGTAAAGTAAGTGTTAGCTAACATGTTTGGTATATCAACTGTATAAGGTACACTGATATCAAGTGGCCAAAATATATTAATGAAGGTTTTACTTTAAGGTTGTCCTCAATTTTCACACATTTCATTATATTTACATGCAATAATAAAGCCACTACCATCAGGCTGGTGGTGAAAAAATAATGTATTTGAGTCATTACATGTTTGCATCCCAGGTTGCGATGTAAGACAGCTTTAGTAGATTGGCTTCTAAATGTTTCAACTTCATATGACCAAAGCATCTTTTTGAGTGTCTCTAATCCCGATCAATAACCCCTGACCTTAGAAGTAAATATTACACTCATACCAGTATGTTAACTTGTATGATTTAATGTGTACTTTATTGCCAGATGAAGTTGAGCAATAAAAAACATGAGGATGCCATCATGAGCTAATAGACCTGCTTCAAGCCTTCAGAAACACAGAGGTCCACAGACAATTTTGCAACAGCCAGATTGTAATCCTATTACATCAGGCACTCTGCTCAGACAAATGAAATCATCTGCTGCAACTGGAGGGAGGCCAAGTTTACATAAATAAATTAAGAAACAGATTCATTTCCACCCCCTTCAGTGATTGCACCTGGATTCCCTAAACAGAAAAACAGAATAATTTAACTGATAAGGGCCTCTAAATAAATTGCTGTTATATTGTATTTGATTCAGATGGGTATTCATGTTTTGGCCCTTTAAAAAAAATGTCATTGTATGCGGACTTTTTCTAATTCCTTCTAAGTAAATACAGGGGCAAGTGGGAACAATGTTGTGTGATTCTGCAAATTATACCCAACAGCCTCATTGTTGAAATCTAAGACCTTTACTGCAACATTACTTTCAATTATACACTCAGCATCGACAGAATAGACAAGAAGGACAGAAAATACCGTAATAATCATAACTATAATAATAAATTAAAAGAAAAGAAAAGAAAAAAAAACAAAAGTTACATTTGGCTTCATTAGGAGTATCCATCAACGTACCTCCCTTGTATCTTGTACCCTCTGTCTATTTCCATATTGACCATGAAATCTCTGTATAGTAAAACTTCTGCCTTCACTTTTTCCATCATATTTCAGACAATTCAACTCTATTCCTAACCCTGAGACCACTTTAGGATAGCTGATGGATGATGGTGCTCCCATATCTATCGCAATTTACCCCCTGAACAGTTCAAAAACTCAGGCTCAGCAGTGAAAGCGAACACCAGCCTAACCCTAATCCGCAGAGCATGCTAGCTGCTTTACGCCAGCCAGAGGAGCTTCAGAACACGCGCATACCCCCCAACACATACTACTCACCTACTCACCAGGTGCACTCCAGATTATTGTTATTGTTCTGATGAACACTATAGTCAGACACAGCATAAAGGAGTGTTTGAGACATATCAGATGAAAATGCAATCTATTTTAACTATACATTTGGACAACAGACCAATCTTTCTGATCGTATGGGACACGGTCAAAGCACTAATGAGAGGGGGATTAATTTAAAGAACAGCATATGGAAATAAGATGAAGAGGGCAAAATATGATAAATTAGAGAAAACACTACGAAAACTAGAGAACAAAAATTGAGGACAAAGGATTGACAAACCAGATAAAAGAACAAAAAATAAATAGAGATCATCTTAAATAACAAATTAAAAAAGAAATTGAGATTCACAAAGCAAACCTTTTATGAATCTGGCCCGAAAGCAACCAAAATTTTAGCAAGACGCCTCAGGGCACAAAATATCAATAATTCAGTACACAAAATAAAAGACCCTTCAACCAATAAAATAGCCTATGAACCAGAAGAAATTCATGAAATCTTCAAAGATTACGAAACCTTAAATTCACAGCTTAAGATCGTCAATGAAGAACAATATTAATAATATTATAATATTGTAATGTTAATATTAACTTAAACAATACCTGTTATTGTTAGACTTTCCCTCCATAGGAAAAATACAAAATGACAAATCAACCACCACAATCACAAAAAAGAGTTGGACATAGTGATTAGTAAATTGAAAACAAACAAATACCCAGGGAGTGACAGTTTTTTAGATGAATGGTAAAAAAAAATCTTTAAAGACCATGGCCCTGTATTGCTAGAATCCTTAAATTAAACACTCAACAAAGCTGTGGCACCACCATCATGGAAAGAGGCTGTGATATCAGTCATCCAGAAAGAAGGTAAAAATAAAGAATGTTGTGAATCTTATCGTCCAATTTCTATGTTGAATGTAGATTATAAATTCTTTATATCTATAATCTCCAAAAGAACTGAACACTTTCTGCCGAATTTAATACATGAAGACCAGACAGGGTTTATACAAGGTTGACAAACACAGGATAACATCAAACGAACCCTAGAAATTATAGAACAGGCTAATAATCAACATCTAAGTGCAGCCCTGGTCAGTCTCAATGCAGAAAAGGTGTTTGATAGAGTCAGCTGGCCTTTTATGTATAGAGCGCTAGAGAGGCTGGGTTTTAATAACCAATTCATTAGATGCATAGAATCTGTGTATAGAGACCCAACTGCCAGAATAAAGATCAATGGCAATTTTAAGCTTTTAAGAGACACTAGCCAGGGTTGCTGCCTTAGCCCCTCCCTTTTTGCATCATTCATCGAGCCTTTTGGTTCAAGCTGTCAGACAAAACAAAGAGCTGAAAGGAATCAACCTAGCAAAAAAGATGCATATAATAGGATTTTTTGCAGATGATATTATTACATATCTCCAAAACCCAAACTCAAGACTTATGTCACTTTCTGGATGACCACGGTCTAACGTTGGGTTATAAACTGAGCATCACAAAAACACAGGTACTTTCTCTTAACTACATACCAAGTACGGCAATCAGGTAGAAATATAAATTGAAGTGGGGAGCAAAATCAATAACATACTGGTTTATCTGGGCAGAAGTAAGGCCTAGCGTAAAACTTAAGACACTCCAAATTGACAAGGAGAAGAGAGGACTAGCATCACCAAATTTTAGAGAATAGTATTATGCTGCCCAAATGAGATACATTGTGTATTGGTGCTCCCTGGAGTATCACGCTAGATGGAAACACACTGACCTAAACCTGAAGCCAGTCTAGGTGGAAATGAATATATAGACCAAAAGGGGAAAAAATCCATTTGAGAAGAATCACTGAGATCACTGAGATTTTCAAAAAAAAAAAAAAAAAAAAAAAAATTGGAAGGAGAAAGTAAAATCCCGATTTGGCCCTCTCAGATGCCCAGGTTTAGACCTGGAGAGATAGATAATACATTCATAAGGTGGAGTGAAAAAAAATAATAACAGATATTTGTACACTCATAGAGGGAAAACTTTTAAAACTTTTGAAAAACTCAAAATTTAATTTAGAAAATGGGAACCTGTTCAGATATTTACAGTTACATTTCTATGATACAGAAATTAAAAAGGAATTTTAGCATAAAGTAAAGAAGTGATGAAGGTGTTGACAGGTGCATCAAACAAACACCCTCAAAGATTGTTTCTAAAATGTATAGTAGTTTACAAAAATGAAAAAGAAGTTCACTATATGTATAATTGAAATGGGAACTAGAATTAAACATTACACTGTTAAATAGTGATTTGTACTCCATGAGTAGGAAGCAACACACTTCCACTAGTTCTAAAAGATGGAGGAAATATAGATGGAGGAATTTAATCTGCTTTTATTATAAATAAACAGGTAAACAGCAGCAATATTTGAGACAGTGCAGACATATGAACGTCAATCATTCACATATTTTCTGGTCGTGTATAAAAATACAAACATTCTGGGACAGGACAGTGGCTGGACATTGTAGAGAAAATGTATTCCATGGAACAACTGACTCATTATCTGAGGATAAAAGCAAGGACCATGGACAACACTGGGCAAAATGGACTGCATATAAAAGAAAATATGGATCAAATTCTCAGCTAGTCTAAAAAGAATGGATCAAAGGTTGTAAAGTGATAGTCGTGCTCCTCTTTATATTTTATTTATTTTTACTAATTTCATTTTGATGTCAATTTGTTGTTGAGTGTAATAATAATTCCAAAACATTTCCAATGATTTTTCATATACATTTTGTAGATTTCATTGGTTGTGTCCATTTTATTTGAGCAGAAGAAATAGGTTCCCATTTACCTGCATGACATTTTTTTGTATCCTGTTTTTTAGGACCCTAATGGTGTCTAGTTCATGTTGTTGTTCATGTTGCCAAGGTCAACTAATGGCCCATGGGGTCATTGACATGGTACAAACACTCTTTAGTGATGAGAAACAGGCAAATAACAAATTTTAGGCTCATAACAATATAATTTTTGCTTTTTGTTTCTAAGATAAGATTAAAAAAAAAAAAAAAAAAACAAACAACTTTATTTTCCATTACATGACATGAAATGAAAATTTGCCCTCGGCATTCTGGCAATACTGTAAAACAGGCAGTGAAGAGACAACTAAAATACATAAAATATATTTTCAGCAGCAACAGTGCTCATGGTCTGTGGGGGATGGGTTATTTTATTATATCTTGTTTAGAATGGCCATAGCAGAAGGCACAAATGACTTCTTCATTTTTCCAGGTTAGTGGGACCTTGAGTCTCCTGCCAGATTGCAACAGCTGGAATGATGAGTGAAGGGGGTGGGTGGGGTCATTAGGGTTGCCTTTTTGGTTATGGACCTGTTGTATTAGTTCTGGAGTTGCAGTTGTTTATTTTCAATGATCTTGCTGGCCTGGATGACTACTACCTGGGTCAAACTATTCCTGTGTCTAATTGAGAGGTTCCCCTACCAGTAGACAATGTCAAGGGTGACAAGAACATTCTTGTTCACCTGCTGGTCTACATTCACCTGTAGACCAGCAGTTCTCAACCTGGGGTCCAGGGACACCCAGGGGTCCTTGAGAGTACCAGTGGGTCCCCAGAAAAATGGGGAATATTTTAATTTTACTATTATTTCATTGACTAAAAGCCCAATGAGAGGATGTATAAAAATAACTATTCTGTTCATCGGTTTCTCACTCTTTACTGTTAATCTGCCAATCTACGATATAGACAGTTATGGAATAACTAAATCTTTTCACATGGGGATTCCTGGGACTACATCTTATCAAATACAGGTCCGCGGCCTGACGTGTATCAATTTGGGGGTCCTTGACAGCAGAACAGTTGAGAACCACTACTGAAGACCATGAACAGGGTGTATTTGATGGGATTGAAGCTCCTCAGTTTTCTGAAGAGAGAGAGAGCCGCTGCCTTGCTTTTTTGTAAATGTAGTCTGCTTTGATCTGAAAGGTGAGTTTATTGTCAATGATTGTTCCCAGATATTTGAAGTGAGTGAATTGCTCCACATCCTGTCCCTTCATGATAGCATGCTTGAAGACAGGCACGTTCTTTCAAGAGCCTTCCCTCGAGCCCATCTGGCCTGGGGGCTTTGCAAGGGTTGACTCACTGGATGATTGAATGACTCTTTTCCTTTCATATCACAGAGGCAGGTGTCATTCCTTCACAGACAGAGTCACATTCATCACTTAAGTCATGTTTATCAAATCTAGAATAGAACATGTTCAGATCATTGGAGAGGCTAACAAGGTCATCACACTGAGAGGCTGCTTTGTGTTTCCATCCCATCATTGAATTTAGTCCCTTCTCCTCAACCTTGTCTTTGTAGTCCTAAAAGCTATTTTCTTTTGATTTAAATAGTGTTTTAGTCTTTTTCTTTATTGACCCATCTTTTGTTATTGGGGTATATTCTGACATTTTAATGATAGAGTCAACACAGAAGTAACTGGTATAATGCAGGTTAACAGTTCAAGGTTACTAAAGGAAACCTGGTCATTGAGGAAAGTCCCATTCAGTGGCATCAAAACAACCCTTTAGGTCTGCAACTGAGCCATTTGTCCAGGCCTGTATGTGTTTGATAATAGGTTTCTCCATTTTTACTTTCTGACGGTACTTTGGCCAGAGGTGGATGTTGTTATGATCAGACAGTCCTAGTAGTTGATGGCACATAAACACCCTCAACATCTCCAAAGCACTGGTCCAGAGTCTTATTTAGTCTTGTTGGACAGATTAGATATTGCTGCAAATTTGGCAGATGAGTGGAAATGACACACCTGTTAAAATCACCCAATAAGAGGATCGGATCATCAGCAGTTACGTTGCACTTTATTGTAATTGGCGACTATGCGCTCAGCCACTAAGAAGTTTCCTGTAGTAACCAAATGACACTAGTTTATTCTCTTATATAATTGTAAAGTTATAAAATGGATGGCAGTCACTCTAACTGACATAGATGGCACTCTGATAATACTAGCTAGGCTAATTGAATAAAAAGCCATCAAAATCCTATTTCACTGATTCATCATCATTTACGTCAGTTAGAGTGATTGCCATCCACTTAATAACCTTGCAATTGGTATAAGAGAATAAACTAGTTTCCTCTGGCTTTTGCAGGGAACTATTGCAAATCCAAATAGTAAGTTATATTGTTATGAGCCTGTTAATTGCCTGTTTTTCCACCAATAAAGAGTGTTTGTACCATGTCAATGACCTTTCCATTTGATTCCTGGTGTCAAAATTATATGAAAAAGTGGGTTAATTTTTCTAAATGACCACCAAATGAACCCCATGGGCCATTAGTTGACCTTGGCAACATGAAAAATTCTTAACTAGACACCATTAGGGTCCTAAATAATCAGGTTACAAAAAAATTCTGTGCGGGTACATGGGAACCTATTTCTCCTGTTCAACTATTTAACCTATTTGTGGTGCATTTGGTTTCGAACCATTTTTTAAGTTCTCTGCTACTCTTAAAATTCTGAAGAAGTAGACTACCTTTCAGTTTGACAAACTGAGGTGTTATGCCTAGTAGTTCTTGCTCTGCCCCCCAAACGAGTGTGCACTGAAATGTGGTATCACTGATTTTTCTTATTTCACTCCAATATTGCTGCAAAACTGGCCAGGAAAATAATATATGGGTGTGACTGGCAGCAGCTTCCCGTATCTTTGCTAAAAACTTGATGTTACCCCATTAGAATACTTCGCTTGAATAGTGACTGTTTTAAAAAATGTAGCAAAATTTTCCAGTACTCTATATAAATAATGAACTTTTGTTTTTTTGTGTGTAATACAGTTTATATTCTCCCATATTTCTGGTGAAATTGTTCAATTCAGCTCACACTCCTAACCGATAATTGTTTTTGATTTTCTGACTACTACAATATATTCTTCTGCCACAATCTACTACACACGTGGTTTGAATCATGCAACAGACCCAAATTGATCGCATGGTGTCAAGACGTGCACACATTCATGCGCACACACACATGCAAAGTATCAAAGAGGGTGTACATAACAATGTCTGAAAGAGTTAATGAGTTTGAGCTTCAAGGTAGCGGCCTGTTTCAACAGGGAGCTGCAGGGATGTGTGGATGGATGGGGCTGTTTGATCGCTTGTTATCCAGGTGCGTTGCTCCAAGGTCGCTACGTAATTGCATCTTGCCTAATTATGTGAAGTCAAAACCAAAGTCTTTTCATATCTGAATACATTATGCTTGGCAAGGACTCCTCCCCGCTGCTACATTATAAAAATCCCGGGACTTTATTACAACCACCAAAGAAATTTTATCCTGTCTTTTTTGTTGTTGTTGTTTTTGTTGAGACTGATTTTGACTGAGACTATTCAAAAACAAAAAGCCACATTGTTTTTAGTTGTCCTTGCCAGTGTGTGTGTGTGTGTGTGTATGTGTGTGTATGTGTAAGTAGGTACGCAATGATAGCCCTTTTTTTCCTCAAAATAGTCAGTTTCATATCCCAAATAAGCTAAGATAAATGAAAGCAATTTTAATTTAAAATCCCTAAAAAGAGAAGAATATTGTGGCAAACATTTCATTATCCTGGCTCTGAAGAAATTATATGATGAATTAAACACGGGAATTGAAAGGAGGGTTTCAGTGACACTGTGAGAATTCCCATTAGTGGCCAAGAAAATGAAAGATCTTTCATCAAAGCCTGAGATGACAGCATTGTATCATTCACTTCTAGCAGCTGGATATGCCTTTTTCTGCATGAACCTCATATTTATGCTTATCTGTAGTTCTACAATGTAATACTTGAGTTTTCTCCCTCCATTTAATCACATTATTTAGTGCATCCGTGGAGAACAATTTTCAATGATGGAGAGGGGAAAAAAACAGTTATTTATTCCACTGGGAGAGAGTTTTCCTGATTTTGACAAGTGAATTTCATCATTGGTGTAAACACTGTTGTGACTGAAGCTCTCGTTTTCTGTCTTTGTCCCACAACTATATCAAATGTGAAGTAATGATCCCAAGTGTTTTACATTTTAATGGTGTTATTAGAGCATACGAGTACAATTAGTTCATCAGCAGAAAGAGGAGATAATTTCCAGTGGCTCAGCTCCATTTAATGGCAGTCCCAGGGATGCTGGCACAGCAGAATACGACCCTCTACCAGAGCACTGCAACAGTGGATGACATTTAGAGCCATAAACAGCTACTTATAAGCTGTGATTGTGTAGGCAATTTACCTGAAGAGCCACTGTACTTTGCATAAATGGTATGAGAAATGCTTAAATAAAAGGACATTCTCATATGGAAAACATAATATAAAAGATAAGCCTGCATTAGGTCAGCAATTATTCAAAAATCCAATCTTTAGGCCTCTTTACTGATAGAGAATATGTTAATATGCCATACAAAATCACTAATGTATATTTAACAGCATCATTTACAGTGACAGCAAACGTTTCTTTGCACAGGCTTAATTCGGGTGGTGCTGTTTTATCCTGTAATGTACTATCATAAAAAATGTAAGTTGTTGAGATCAGATGATGTATAGCTTGAGTAACAGCCACTCCATGACATAAATTATTCTTTGACAGTTTCACGGTTGTCGGGCCACCCATAATGATATTCGATGGGTCAACTTGAAATTGGACAGGTGAGACGGTATGTCATCCTGACATAAGGACAATGGGAGCAGCATGAACGTCCATAGCTAGAAAAATTGATTCGGGGGCATTCTCACCAACATTTTTGGTAGGCGTGAAGATCATGCTTAAATATTTTCACTGAAAAGATATTTGAGAAATGACTGATTTTTGTAAAACAAACTTTAAAAGATGATACTGTCTGTTATTTCATATACAATTGACGCTTTGTTAGAAAATTATGCTTTAGTAAAATGTTTGTATAGCAGAAAAACCTTCATGAGTAAATATAACATCGTACAATAGTTATATATGTTATGAATGTGAGGCTGTCAGTTCAGTTCAAAATAAAGACTGAGCTAACCTCCAACTGTGAGAAGCTTGACAAAGCCTCAGTCACTTTGAAAACAGTCATGCACATTCCTGAAAGAGATTACTGTCAATGCCTGAGTTGCCATGGCTGCATAGCGAGAATCCCTGATATTTATTTTTCCCCCACTGCTTTTAAAACTGCAAAGACAGGAGATACTAATCAGACTCAAAGTTCTTTTATTCTCATAAAGAATCATTTAGCCTTTGCTGCTGCCTTGTTCTTGTCACTTCTTAAAAATGATAAATGATTTTGCAATGTATTAAATAAATTACCTTGAGGGTTGCAAGGAACAGAGAGTGCAGATCTGTGGATGAGAACTGGATGAAAGTGTCCTTGAGGTGTTTCATGCAAGAAAAAAAATCACAATGGATTAAAACAAACTGGACTATTGCAAATAGCTCTGTTTTGTGGAGCTGAAAAAGTCTCTTATAAAGATTTTCCTTTAGTGGCTCTTACAGCTTAATTCAAGTCATTTCTACAGATACTTCCCTTATAATAATGTTTCTCCACCATATACATAGAGTTAGTGTTAGTACATCTAAAGGAGTAGTTTAAGTGAAGGGCAGGTTTGTTCAATGAAAAACAGTGACATCATTCACTTGTCTGTAACTCATAATGTGTCCATTCTTCTCCAACTTTCTCAATAAGCTCTCTGGTTTTTGTCTCATGGCCCTTTAAGTTCTTACATATATTTGATGTAAAGATGCATGTAAAAAAAAATAAAAATAATACTTGAATAATACTTGTTGAAGATTTAATTTAGAAAAAAATATGGTTACGTGTTATGAGTTTCCTAATAGGTTCCTATGAAGGCATTGATATTAATCTGTAATTTCAAAGGACATTTCCTTCAAAGGACTTTTTGATTTTGTCTTTTAAACAGCACACACTGAGTCTGAACATGCAAAAATGTCAGAATATGTCTTTCTGTAGTTTTAAATTACAGGTAAGCCTACAATTTGATATAAATGGAGAACAAGTTTTCTATCAAATACATTTACCTTCGGTTTTTCCTGCAAGTTAAGGCCCTGAAAATGTTTATTTTTCCAATCAGCTTCTTACTATGAGCAATGCGAGCCTATTTTAAACACAGTATATTCTGCCAAGGTTTGAACAGTTTTAGTTATTTCACATGGCAGATTTCTGGATTTCTTTTTTATGTGCTTCTCTCACTGGTTTCAAGTGGGAGGGGGCTCAGTTGAAAAAAGGTGATGTCATGTACTTTGTGCACCAATCAGGATTGACCAATAATAATAATAATAATAATAATAATAATGAGTGAAAGCAAGTGAAATACGGTAATATGAAGTAAGATAGTATACAGTACAGTCAGTCAGTGCATATTGTTGGATTACATAACTGTTCTTTCTATGAAACATTTGAATGATTGAATATATGTATATTACATATCAATATTAGGCTGCACTCTTTTACCAGCCTCTGCCATTGTAAGACCATGATTGGGAACATGGTCCACAATTGTGGCCCTTATTTCATCGGGACTGTGACTTTGTCCTTGGCCTCTTCTACCTCTTCCTCTGTTTTTTTTTTGTTTTTTTTGCCTCCCTGCCCCTCTCCACGCACCCTTACTCCTTTTCTGCCCAGCTGTTGACCCTGTTTATTTCCTTGTTGTTCTTCCATTGTCAGAAATTGTAACACTGTGTTGTGCTCTGTTTATATATGCGCTCGCCAAGTGAAAGTTCATGAGATCCACCTATGAGCTATTTTAGAGAACTGATTGGACACTTCACACATTCCCCTTCATTAGTGAAAGTCAAGATTCACCTGAGAGCCACATGTACAAAAAAGTCTAATAAAAAATATATACAGAAAATTGACAGATTATGACTACTGGTTCAACCATTTTGCAGGTAAAGACTTATGCAATAAACTAATGCCTAGATGTTTTGGGGGTAAGACTATTCAACAGAGAACGAATATAATACATTTTGATCAACATGAAATAAGCAACTGATAATGTAGGAAACAGCAGACAATTGTACATAATCATATGATTGAATGTGCCTTTGCAATTTGTTAAAAACAATGAAAAACTGTTTTTATGATGTACACACGTGACTAGATGATGTGGAGGTTGAACAAGTAGTTATGAGAGCCTGATCTGAGAAATGTACCAAAGTGACTGAGAAAAAACTATAATTAAATAGAGGAATTAATCAGTCTTATATCTGAAAGTCGTAAATTCTCAATACAAGGTCCTCCATCTCTGTTGTAAAGTAATACATAAATACAGCTACTTGGTGATAAATCAAGATATTTATTGAACTACCAAGGGATAAGGATAAATCGGGAACACTAAGCATAGGCTATATAGATACAATTAGAATGAATGTTATCAAACAAGTTAAAAAGAGCAATGGAGGCAAATAACTAACTAAAACCATTTTAAAAATTAATTTAGAATCAGCTGTTTGCATCATCATGACAGAACATATGTCAGATGGTTAATTTCCTACTGTTTCGTGATGATGAAGGGCTGATGAAGAGGTGAACTCCCCAGAGAGCATAACATGGTGATGCAGACTCTGTGATCTTTGGGGGTGGCGGTGGGGGGGTGGAGGTTGGGGGGGGTCGAGGTGACAGCCAGATGAGAACTGCTGCAGGTTCAGTGAAGCGCTCTGGTTCAGCGCTTCTGCAGGAGAGTGAATCCAACGCTGGAGAGAACACAGACTCACTGAGGCAACATAAACACACAGTAAGGTTGTGTGATTTCGTTCTTGGTGTGCGTTGTTGCAGTTTTTTGAGTTGAAGCTGGAGCTCGGTCCTTGGAAAAATCAAAAAATAGTAACTATGTAATCAAAATAGATTACAAAAATAATAGATTATTCAAATGGCAAACGGCATGGCCGTTAGCTTGTGGTTTAGGCATCTTTGCAGTCTTTTGCTTCTTAGTTGAATCTCTTTCTCTCAGGGAAAATTGAAAAAGACAATGCCCGAAATGCATCACAGGCCATAATGGCTGGCAAGGCCAAGAGAAAACAGGAGATACCGCAGCAATGGTCAGCAGGAAAAAACCAGGAAAAAAGAAGAAGCCCAAAAAGCAGAAGACAAGGAGTTATAAAACTTCTTATAGTCTAGGAGGTGTGTTTTGGAAGAAATGGGATCCTTGGTGCTCTTTTAGGGGAACGCCTGGGGTTACTCATTTATTCCTTTGTGTGAAGAAAAAACTGGTCTTCAACTTAAAAGGAATAATTTTACTCCTTTTAAGATAGAATGTCTGAATATGTCCTTGCAATTCACTCATTTCTTTCTTTCTTTCTTTCTTTCTCAACACATCATGAACCAATGAGAAAACAATTAGAAATTGTACTATTGATTAACCAAATAAAATGCAGAATAATGTCAATAAACCTTCATTTCTAGCTTTCCTAATCTAGCTTTCTGACGTTAGCAATCAAACTATAGCCAAACAACAAACTAGTTGTCACCAAAATGGTCACTATGTTCTGTGTGGTGCTATGTAAATTAACATATTTAACAGTTAGAGCTTAGCATAATATCAAACTAATTAAATTGTTCTGAAACACAATAAAGGTTCATATTGGTCAGACGAGTCAAGATATATACTTTTACATACTTTAGTAGGCATTTTCTAACTATTTTAGACATTCTATGTGAATAAAAAGGGAGACACTGAGGTGACAGAGACACTCAGGGAGGCATGTCCATGAATGTTATGAACCTAGAGAAGGGAGGTTGTTCATCAGTTCATCTGTGGGGTGAGAGGGAAAGGCACTCTGACCATATCTGGAAGAATCAAAAGAATTAAATTCTAAAAACTGTCCATTTTCTCTTTGTGATTGGTGGGAAGAAGGCTGGGTTTTTAGTCATTTGTTAGGTCAGTGTTTCTTTGACATCCTTGAGGTCAGAGGCTATGTGTCTATGTTCATACATCCACACATAGACAGACTGTTAGATTAAAATATCATGTTTCTGAAAGAATTCACTTTCTTATATTCCTGAGTTTATCCACTACGCTGTCAATAAAATCTGATCAAACATGCTCACACAGTGCCAATGAAGGAGATTAGCTGAGTTTGAGGGTAAACTCTTTTTCTTCTTTTTAATTTCTATTGTCATGAATATTTCATACTTACAGTAAAGTCCCCTTCCACTCAAAAACACATTTTTTTTTATCTCTTGTAACTTCACCTGAAAGTTTGAGCTTCACTGTGCAGAATGATGTATGTGCAGAGTTTAAGGCACTACTCCACCTACACTACGAGCATGATTTATATCTTATTATAGCTTATTTGGAGCCAACTGTGGTCCTGTATGCAACTTACACAAGTGAGATGTGGAAACTTGAAGCCTCCAGTGCACATACACTGAGAATGAACTTTACAATGAAGTAAGAGACATCTTGTTTCCAGTAGTTGAACTTTTGAAACTGAAAATATTTGCATATTCATAGATTCTGGGTTTTTTTTTTTACTGAGGAAGAGGGAGTAGATGTAATTTGAAGAATTCTTAACTAGCTACCCAAAGTTTTTTGTTGAAAAACTATATCAGACACAAATCATTATTCCAAGTGGTTTATTTTTATATATCTTAAACTTGTCTGGATTAAGTTAGATCTTAAATCAGCATATAAATTCTGTGCAACTATATGACAACTACACATACTACTATAATTTCTTGTTCTTTCTCAACAATTCAAATGTGAGTGCTTTCTAAGTGTGCTGTCTTAAAACAATGGCTCCTTTTTCCCCTATACAATTTGTACTAAATTACATAGTTCTTTACTGGAAAGATTCTTGGAAACCTTTCTTTCTAGGAAATTGTGTGATGCCCAATTATAATACTTGAATGAAATTATATTGTGTTGAAGACATCCATCCACTGGCAGCCCACTGAGAGCCCACTTTATACATTTAACACTTTAAAAACCCACTACTCTCTATGTTCTGTGGTGATGTACAACAAAGTAGTTTCTTTTGGGGTTTTAAGACATATATAATAAGCAACACCTAAATGACCAATGAGAAGCAAGCCATTTTATTAAACCAAAAAACTGTAATGTATAAATTGGAGGTTGAAAACTTTTTATGTATTCTGTATTCAGGTCTTTTTGGTTTATGGTTCTATCACGAACAACAGCAACAGTTACAAGATATTTTCGTGGTACAAAAACACCCACTTGCACACATTCATGCACAAACCCACACAAATGCATGGGCAGATACACAAACAAACAGGCTCAATGAGCAAAACACAAACACACACAAGCAACTGACATGTTTCTCTCTGTGGGTACCTGATGTGATTAAACTGGGCCAATTGTGCCATCATAGACTTCACTCTGCTTCTCATGCCTGTATTAAAGTGTTTAAAATTTCAACAATATGGACAGTGCATCGGCACCACAGAGGTAGTCAAGGAAGTGTTCAAGATCCGTCCAAAGAGATTGAATCTCTGCAAAGAGGAGGAAATGGGCAGTTATTGCATACATGGAGAGGTGGGTGTCCCGTGAGCTGTGAGTCCTCTCGCTGAAGGTCAGTAAGCTTCTGGTCAGCTCTCTCTCTCTCCCAAAATCCATTTAGTCCTTAACATTCTCTAATATTTCGTTTTCATTCTTATCTGGCTTTTGGTCAGGTGGAAACAACAGAATCTGATGGAAAATTGCCAAGATTTAATAATACACTAAGAAATTAATAAATGCAGCAGTGGTCATAATTTGCCTACCTCACATATGCTATAAATTGCAGTTATAAAATGTAATATATTCACTCTTGAGTTCATGGAATATATTTTTACTCACTCTCCTCAATGTGTTATTAATGTACAAGTGAAATACCCTCAAGGAATCACAGAGGGCATGACCATATCTTAGATGAAGGAAGGAGAGAGAAAGTTGCAATAAAACCGAAGTAAATCCCTCTGATACCATTTGGCAGACGGTTGCTTGATAAACCTCAGGCTGGATATTAAAAATCTCAGATGGGCTGTCCAACTGACAACTTAATCCATTTAGAGACACTGAGTAAGCAGCAGGAAGCTGAGTCAGGGTCAGTGTACACAGAGGTCTGTCATTCCTCACACAAGGCACAATAAGTTTATCTCTGGTAATCTATTACGCACACTTAAGAGTCAGACAAAACCAGCAGTAAGGCAAGGAGGAAGAAAAATGCATCCGTCCTGGTTTGATACCATGATGATTACTGTAAAAGATGCCACATGATGAAAGCCCACTCAGATAAGAGGTTACACAAGTGTTTGAAAAGAAGAAAATATGCAGTACAGTGTATGTTTTGCCAGGTTCAAACAAAGACTGTAAGGACATCACCGACGTGATGTGAGAATATGTTATGTAAAATCCCCGAATTGTGAAGGGTAGACAAAATGACCTTTTGAAAATGGAGCAGTTCAATATGTTAATTAATAAGGCCATGTTCCAAGGTAGTGCAAGATTGGCTGGGGGCGCAGCGGTATCAGTGACTTTCCTTTTAGCATCTCCAGAAAAATGGGGGTAGAAATGCAAATGGGGCAAATGAAACACAATTTGGTGGTCGCATTTTTGATAACATACCAGTAAGTTTTAATCTAATGGTGACATAAAAGACATGAAAAGAGAAAAGCTATGTGGAAGCTGGTGAAGTGCATTGTTGTGTCAGTAAGATAATATGTAGCTGTGACATCTAAATGATATTATGGGATATCTTACCAGATGAAATATTTGATCTGCTTGGCATACCACTGAACTCCTCTGTAATACTGATACTGTGCTTATTTAATGCTGCATGTACTTTAAATATGATTGTCTTTCTCTAATAAGTTGACATTTTCAGACACATGAAATCTCACAGGAATCATACAACATTTTGGGAAATACTCTTCTTCACTGTCTTGCTGAGATTTAGTCATGAAGATCAATATCACTTTCAATCTCAATCTTCACAGCTAACTCCCTGGCAAGAAAGTATTTTTCCTAAACTATTCATTTAAAGAAAATCCAGAGAAGCCACTGTAAAGTATTGATGAAGCACTTGTGATGTCCCACTTGGTAATTGAACCTTATACTTCCTAATTTTTTTTTTTCAATAATTTTAGATGAAGTCATTTCCATTCAAAGCAGGAAAAGAGTGCAATTCTTAAATTCAATATCCTCCATTGAAAAAAAAGTGACAACCACTGAAATGACAGCAGGCAATGAAAGCAAATTGTGGGATTGATCAAGTCTGTGTTTGAAATTGAAAGGACATTTTAGCCATATATTATTGTTGTTGAGAGCAAACCCTTATGTGGAATGTTATGAATAAACTTTCAGATGCCATAACTTAATGATGTGTTATTATGGGTCCAGTTCAATTACACTCTGTGATGGAGGGTGCATACTGATCTTAGTTACCTGCTCATGTTTTATTTTTCCATTATTATCCAAACCACATAGCAAAGAAGCCCTAGTTAGGAGGGAGATAGATAGATAGATAGATAGATAGATAGATAGATAGATAGATAGATAGATAGATAGATAGATAGATAGATAGATAGATAGATAGATAGATAGATAGATAGATAGATAGATAGATCAGCAGTCAAAGTAAAACTCCTGCATTGCTCACAGAACTGGAAGACACGACACACACGTCTGTTTGTTCTGATTCTTTGTTTACCAAATCCTACAAACTGTGCAGTCATACAGTTGGTACTGTTAGCTTACAATGACTCATATATTGACAGACACATTTACAGTCAATTTAAGCTTTTCAGAAATATCAACTCTGACAGGTGTCATTGTGAACTATCTACTGACTGTACTTCAGCGAGAAGGAGACACAGAGGGAGAGCTGGAGAGGGGGAACCAAGGTGTGTGGGATTGTGTGTGTGTGGGGGGGGGGGTGCGAGTGTGTGTGTGTGTGTCTGTGGGAGTGTGTGGGAGTGGGGGTTCAGTCATTGTACTGTCTCTTGAACCATACATTACAAGCTGGAAGTTCAATACTGCCATCTTCTGGGTAAAGTTGCCTGTTATTCTGTCATAGAGATTCCCATGCTCAATATACCGTGGATAAGAGTCGTGCTGTGTTTTCACATTTCATGCTTCATCTTGCATCCTATTCAAATTTACTGTTCTTACACAATCAGTTTTCATTTCTAGCTCATGATGCTTTTATTTTTCTTCCAACCTCAAACCAGTCACGAGCAGAATCAGAAAAGAAATAAATGCAGGCAAATGACATGCATTTCTACTAATATTCTATGAATATAAACTTTAAATTGTCTCCTTCGAAGATAAAAAATCTAAATGTTTCCTGAAGTTAAATTTGAACTAAATGAGTGAACAACAGCTAACTAGTGTCAAATATGCAAAAGAAGGCGCACCATTTGTTTCCTAATTTAATGTCACCTGTATGCATCATATTAACAATTTGAGTAATATGAGCTACATGTATAGCCAACAGTTGCAGAGAGGAGCTCTGTGTGACTGACTGACGGCAGTCACACGGTATGAATTTGTGTTTTACTCTGTTTTGTTATTTTTATTTCAGAATAAGAGTAAAGAGACAATGTTGTTTGTGCAGTGTATTATGGTACATTATAAATAATTACACTTTGTAAATGACAAGTAAATCAATCACTTTTTTTTAGATATATAGATCATCAGTCTTTATTATACATCATTTGGAATAGATCAGGAAAAACTGAAAATGATGTGCCTCATATTTGTACATGGTGAAAAGTTTATACTTCGGATGAGCAGGTGCAAGTTTTGTAATTTATTTGTATAAATTACTAACTTATACACTAACACTAACATATATTGTTTGCAAAACATAAGAGAAAATGAAAATTCTACTGTTTGCACATAGTAAATTGTAACACTTCAGATCAGCGACTACATCCTCCATAAATTAGTAAATTATAGGAATATTTGGGAGGTTGTTCTTGTTTATGTTTTTTGAATTATGTTGTTTATTGATGTTGTGTTCCTGCTGTTCTTCCTCATCAATTGTCTTGTATTGTTTTAATATTATGTGGTGAAGCCAAAGACAATTTTCTAACTAACTAGAAATAAACTGTACATGTACACACTGGACAGTGTACATCACTGATCATGTCTTTAGAGCTGCTATAATCAATATTTTCATATTAGCAAAGGATCAGATCAGTAAAGTGAAAGGTGTCACTGATAGTGACAAACCCACAGAGAACTATCATCTAAGTCTGCAGCTTCCCTCAGTTCTATAGAGTAGTTTAGTGTCATTCAGCTCATTGTTATTGTTTCACAGCCTTAAACTTTACTGTTTTGGTCCACTCTCATCACTTGCTTCATCGTCATTTGGAGCTGCAGCAGGCAAAACAAGCTCTAAAACCCCACTGAATGCCACCTGCCCAGCACCAAACTACAGACAGACAAAGCTAGTGACGAGCTGTTGATCATAGTGGAGCATTTAGTTGCTAAAGGGCCAGATATTTCCCACAGGAGTTGGTGGAGACCAGCCCAAAGCTAAAAGAAGAATGAATATTGGATTTACATTCATCAGGAGTCCAGAAACACGACTCCAAATGAATGCTAATGTTGCTCATGATTGCTGGATGTGTAAATAGGGAAGTGATTGCTATCAAGTTTGCTATGTCAGCTTAAAAGTTGATAATATGTCAATGTTGTGTTTACACTGCTGCACCAGGTGGCCAAACAATCAGTTAATGCAGGTTTTAATTTATCTTCTATCTACTATCTACACATCTTTTGTGAGGGTTTAAAGGCATAAAAAGAAAATTCCTGTTTTGAAAAGCATGAACCCATCGTATAATATTGTACTCTGCTAATGCATGCTACAGGGTCCACTGGTAGCCTGTGTTATGGTTTGTCTCTCATGGCGTTCAGTTTTTGTTAAAAGGCATGTGGGCCTTTTAACACAAACTGAACACCATGTGGGCCAAAATATACTGAGGTGAAAAGTCATGGAAGTATGTGAATTACAAGATAATAGTTATTGAATAATTGTGCTGTGCCAGGCGAGGTGCCAGAATGTAAAAATACTTGTTTTATGAAGTCGTGTTTTATCTATTGAAAATTCTTTTTTTTTTTTTTCTACCTCAAAAGCCCTATCATCAAACCTCAATTTCAGGAACTTAAAAAGCAGTATTAAACCTGGTAGTGTTTTTTTAATTAAAGTTTTAATACAATTACAGATTTAAAGTATTATTTGACATTTCCAAATTTCAAGCTGACAGATACAGCCCTGCCATGGTTTTAACTTAAAGGTGTTATCAGAAGGTGTTTTCACCTCCTTTCAGTAATCATTATTTCTTGTCCACCCACTCAAAATGCTGATTGAACAGAAAGGGTTCATGTGACATGTCAGAGATAATCCAGGATATCCTCACCAGTTATTATCAGAAAAGCCTTCTGTAAGACCTTGGTGTAACTGAAACACATAGGAAAATATAATGACACGGAGTGGAGTTATATAGGTCTGATAAGACCATAATACCACTGAGGTTCGAGGGTTCAACTGGGAACTTCTAGTGAAAATGTCTTTGTCTGCTGTTAAGTCAGACAGACAGATCCAGTGATCTGTCTCATTTTTACCTGGATAGAGATGCCAAAGGTCTTCATGAAGTTGTTTTTAGGAGGTGGAGGAGGCGGCCTTTATCCACAGAAACACCTGGGACTCTCTCCTGGGTCTCTAGAGTTACAGCACTCATCTGGAGAAGAGGAAAAACAAGCAGAGGTAGCAGCAATTGTTGCAGTAAGTGGTAACTCTTGTAGCAGTAGTAATATCAGTAGTTGTAGTGGTAACAGCTGCATCTGCATGTTGTTGTTTGCCACAGTAGGAGCATCAGCATCAGCTAGGAACACAAACTGGTAATGGTTTTCATTCACTTCATCAAGTTGTATTCTATTGAACTACTATTTTATTGAAACGTGTGATTTTTATTGTAGGCTATAGTGTCCCAAAATCACAGTATTTCACCATTGATATTCAAAACATAAACACTGAGCTGGGAGGTCATTTGGGGTTTAAGATTTTTGTGTTTAATTTATGTGTCTTAGTTAGCTTAAAGCTGATCAGCGACCAGCTGAGCTACATTCAGAACCACCAGGTGAGCAGTGCACTGCTGGAGGATGTGTGAAGACAGAGGCCATGAGCCTGCTTCAGTGCTCCCAGGACTGTCATAACCATCTGCTAAATGACAACAACATCGGTTCAGTAATATGCTGCAAACATGTTACTCTGATGGCATATTGCAGAGCACTTTAAATCTGCCTATTACATGATAAATGCTGTGGGGAATATGATATATATTACACTTATGTAAGTATATGTAAAATACATTGACATTGTACCCGGTAAAACTTTGACATCATTTAGTCTATATTTGGCAGTCAATGTATTTTACATGATATGATTTTCAGCAGATTAAAATAAAATATTGATTTCATTCACAACATAAAAGGTTGTGAGGCAGTGGAGGAGACAGCTGAGTACATCTGTGTACTTTCCAGTACACTTGATAATAATACTTTGCTATTTTGATTGATTTACTTAACATCAGACTCATCACAAGTGTTGACATTTTAATTTTAAAAAGTGTGTAGATTATTATTTATTTGGATGTGACTGTCAGCGTGACTGTCCAACACACAGTCACTAAATTGAATATTCTAGATATTAAATAAATAAATAGAAAAAATAAATAAAATGGAAAATTCATCTGAGGTTGAAGAGACATAAACTATTAATCATTAGATTCAGGTTTGGGCACATCCCTTTTTGGCAGAATCTTCATAATTTGTTGAATCTCTAAATATATGTAGATATAATAATCCATCACTTGACAGTTTCATTTTGAAAGTGGTAAACGCTTCACTGGACATTTTGGATGCTGTTGTGTCTGCCTTGGCACTTGGTTGTTTGCCATTAGATCATTTTAATCTTGGGTACAAATAATGTCTACTGAACCTCCACCTCCAGTGGCCACAAAACTCCGCTATTTTCGAAAATGTTGTTTTGAACGTTTTCACCACAAGTATGACTATACTATTATTTGTCTACCTTGATGTTAGATATTAGGGGTGTCAACACTGCTGCCCAATGGTCATATTGAGTAATTGCAAAGAAACTGACTAGCATCAATGTAATAATAATACAAATGTAATACTGAAAACACCAACACACAAAATAAAACTTACAGTGGACAAAGGTAATAGAAGGCAGTGTACACTCATATTACAGTTAAAGTTCCCCTGGCAGTAGAGACTCCATGTGAGCCACGTGTCTTAAAAATGACATGTGAAAAAATGACAATTTACATGTCTTCACATTGTCTCCTTTTTAATAATCTGAATACTCACTTGTTGTATATTAATTTGATTATTTGAGAGGGTCAATATCACATTTATATATGCCTACTGTATGCAAGTGGTCTAATAGACATCCCTCTTTTAATTTACTTCCAAAAGGCTTTGTCAATTTTTTCAAAATCATGTATTTATATTAAAGATTGTAAAGTTGTTTCTTGTTCAAGATGCTTTTGTATTTTTTGTATTGCTTATAACTCTGTCTCCACTCAAAAATATGTTTTTCTTCTTGTTCCTACGGTTGAATGTTTGAGCTTCACTGTGCAGAATGATGTATGTGATGTGTATGTTTGTTTTCACATTCATCTGCTAATAGTGAAAAGTTTCTCTGTGCTTACTGAAAATCCAATTTTGAATTGTGGGTCTACTTGCAGAATTTGTGACATCACAACTTGTTTGGAAGCCAGTGTGGCTCAATATGCAATTTACACAAGTGGACTTTACAGTGAAGTAGGAAACATCTCGAATCCAGATGAAATATTCAGTAATTAATGAGATAAGAGGTAGATGCAATTTTAAGGATTTTAACAAGATAATTGAACTTTTTTGTGGAAAAACCATATCAAATAGACATTATTATTCAAAAGAGAGTATATTATATGCATCTCAAAACATGTCTGGAGGACATCTTTAATACAAGTTGCCTAATTTCATCCTAGACATAGATGTAGTTACACACTGTAAACACAGGAGAGCAATAAACAACAAATATTGAACATAAATGACAACTATCAATTCCCCCATGTTAAGACAGAAATAATTAGTGCACTAATAATTTACGTTACTGTATTAAAAACATTAAAATACACATGCAGTGTAGTTTATCTGTGGGGGAGCGGGAGGGGGGGACGTCTTTCCCACCCGCATTCTGCGAAGACCCGCCCTACTCTGCTTCTGATTGGCTCTGACCGTGATATTACTAACTATGGCTACATCTAACCAACGAAAGCAACAGGTACTAGCCAATCAGAGGTAGAGTAGGGCGGGTCGTCACGGAATGCGGGTGGAAAGCTCGATTATGTGACGTATTATTTAGTGGACTGAAGGAGGGTGGTTTGAAAGCAAAGAAGCAACTTTTATAAACATGTTTACCATTAACCAAATAAATTGAACACACCGAAGCTGGCAGTATGATATCGGATCTGCACATTAGCTAAGACCAGTCGTTGATGTTTTATTGGCTCCTACGCGGGACTTAACGTACCTAACGTTAAAGGGAGCTAGCGTTAGCCGCTGCTGCCGGCTGTTTTGAACTTTCTCTCGTGTAAATGTTGTGTAGCACAAAACTTAGTCGTTTGTTTTTGCTTCATCGTAGCCTAAGCAAAGCCTCTGAAGAATGGCGAGCGTGCATGAGAGTTTGTATTTCAATCCTATGATGACGAATGGAGTGGTCCATGCTAATGTGTTCGGCATCAAGGACTGGGTGAGTCCGTATAAGATCTCAGTGCTGGCGCTGCTGTACGAGATGACCGCGTCCAAAGTGACGCTGCCAGAAAGAAGACGACTCAACAAACTCATCCTACCCCTGCAGCAGGTTGGTTTTTATAGAGGAAGTGAGTCTGCACACCTGTGTGTTGAAGCCGATGTCTCATGTTAGTGTCTCTTGTTGTCAGGGTCCAGACCTGACTCTCGGCCAGTTCCTGAAGACTGTGGAGGAGTGTTGTCCTCAGACTGCATATGCTGTTAAACTCAGGTATACTGCTCTATTTTTAAAACACTTTAATCGCATGCAATCTTGTAGATATAGATACTATATATATATATATATATATATGTTACACACTTAAAGAGCTGTAATCATTCCTCCTGTTCATACTGGCTATTAAAAGATCTCCTTCAAATGCACTTTGAATGTAAGTGAGGGGGACCAAAATCCACAGTGTGTCTACAGTCATCTTGTGCAAAATGTATTTAAAAATTAATCTTATATGAGGCTTCATCAGTCTGAGTTAGTTATACCTAGTGGATATGTAACATTGAAAGATATCTACTTGCTTTGACTTATTTGGATGGCTGAAGCTTCATATTAGCTTCAGAGAAACCTTTAAAAACATTTTTGCACAAAAAGAGGACTGTGGATTTAGTGCATTATAAAGGGATCATCTAATGCCCAGTATGAACAGGTGGAATGATTATGGCAAGAAAACCACTATTTCAGTGTTCATTTGGGCGCCTGACTGTTGTTTTAAAAGTATACTATGCAGGATCTTCCTAAGAAAAAAAACCCCAAAACAAAACAATGTATAGACTCATACAAAAGTGATCCCTTTCAATCATCACTTATGACCCACTAGAAGCGTGCACAGCAGTGTATTCATCTACTGAGACTCATCCCGTATTCTCATATTTTTTTATTATTTTACTGTCGGGATGCTTCTGGCTGTCAACCTTTGGGCCGTGGGTGTGTAGCTCCCAGCCAATAACAGCGTGCAGAGTGTGAGGTCAGGACTTGTAGCGTAGCGACCAGGTTACATTGCTGGCTACGCTCTGCTCTCTGTCTCCGTGTCATGGGTGTATAAAGAGCTACAGGTCTGTGTGTCTGCATGACTGAGGGTAGGGCTGAGCCACACACACACACACACACACGGAGCAGAGGCCAAAGCAGACAGGATGGAGCTCTGCATTCACACCAAATGCAGCACCTTCCTGCAGGATTGTGTGGAGGTGTTGGCGTGTTTGTGCTTTAGAACGTAACTGTCATGAAAATAATATGATGAAAATAATATATGAAAATAACTTTTAAATCTCACTGCCTGTCTCTCTCTCTCTCTCTCTCTCTCTCTCTCTCTCACTCTCCTTCTCTCTCTCTCTCTCTCTCTCTCTCTCTCTCTCTCTCTCTCTCTCTCTCACTCTCCTTCTCGCTTTGCAGGGTCACTATTTGCAAGACTAAAACTAGATTAATTTTGAGATTATTTCCCATCCTGCTCCTGGTGAACAATGGAGCAGAGACAGGTACAGCTTTTGGCCACAGCTGCCCCTGCCTGTGTGGTGGTTTGTTCTGAAAAACCAGCCAAAAGAAAATGTAAATTTGATTAATTAATTTAGTTATAACTGAACAACAACTAGTGTGAAGAGAAACAACAGACTCTACCAGCAATTATTAACTAATTTTCATTTAATGTTTCTTAGATCATATCATTTAAGACAATCACATTTCCAGGATGCGGGGGAAAACAAGGTATTTTTACAACATTTAAAACAGCTACACAGTTTATACAGCTGCCCACAGAAACCACCTACAGCCTTTAACTATCTGATCACAGCACTTTCAGCTACTGGATGTTGGCGTATTTCTGTTTTTAAACCCGACAAACTGCATGAAATACAGTAGAAACAGCAGCAGCCTGGATAATTATACAAAGACAGAAAGTCACAGGTTTAACTCCTCCAACTGGCCTGAAATCATGTTTGAAAAACCCATAATACCACCACAGACACACAGCAGCTGACAGAAAGAGGAGGTCATATTATACAGAGAAATATTAGCTTTTTCTGGATGAATAAATGTTAATGTCACTTATAAAAAGGGACGCTAAAGGGCAACGAGAATGCTGAGCTTTCAAGTTTTATCAGGAGTCATTAATAACACCATCAAGCACATCACATTTAATTAGGAAAGCAGTTTAAAAACACGCACACAAAGGGCAACCATTTACTGCATACTGCCGTTAGAAACCGAGTACAATAAGCTGATAATTAACCTGATCAGCCACTGTCAGTAATCAATACAAATACACATTAGTAGACTGTAAACCATTAATCAAACCAATAACTAACAGTAGTCAACGTCAGACAAACTTATCATCCCCTAGGAGATACTTAGTGTTTCTGTAGTGGTGACAAAACCTTAAAAATGATTATAGATCTAGCAGATCTATAGCAGTTTGAATTGAACTGAAGCTCCCTGCGCTCTCCGGGGTAAATGTTATGCCTAATGCATAACTTTAGAAACACAAGAGTCATCAATATAATATAATCCATAAAGATAAGCTGTATTCCATACAAACATTTTTGGATATTTTCTCCTCAACTCACTACCAGACTCCTTTGGTTAGCTGCGTTATTTTAGTGGGAGAAGACCATGGCAATGTGAAGAAAAAGTCTTAAGACACTGCAGACTGAGTTTTATGACCCCCTCACAGGTGATTGGTTATGGAATGAGGTTTTTTTTGTTGTTGTTGTTGTTTTTATCATGTTGGCAAAGATTTTGCCAGTGAAAAAACTGAAGTTAATAAAGACTAACTGACAAATCCTGTATGGTATACCTTGAAAACAAACTTGAAAAATCGTGAACCCATAGTATAGTATAATAGTACTGTAGCCATTGATGAGGAAAATATTACATCTACTGATATAATGGCCAAGGTCTCAGACAATATGTAGAAAATATTAATCATAATAGTTAAAATATTTACATATCTAGTTTCTGAGGCTTTTTTTTTTCTTTTAAAGGCTGCATGAAATGGCAGACGGAGAGCTGAAAGACATGGAGTACTTCTTTTCAACTCTTCCCACTCCGTTCACTGCTTTTGATTCTGAGGCTTATAAAACCAGTGTTGTGGGTGAGTAGTTCACATCATTTGACAGCTCTAAATGTCTCAATGGAGGTCCTGAAATGTCACTCTGATTCTCATTAAGCAGACTTGCTCTTTTCTGCGTCTCCCCTGTGTTTCAGGTCTTTTTATGAGACACATGCTTCTGGCCTACAACAAGCTGTCCTTCAGTCAGGTGTACAAGCTGTACAAGTCCCTGCAGCACTACTACCACAGTCACTATGCCAAACCTACTGACGGGCCGATGGGTTTGCCGGCACTGGCCGCAGACGACTCCGACATGGACCTCACCAGCACCGAGGATACAGTAGGAGACCGAATAGAGAGAGAGGAGGTGGACACCCAACTGCATGAGTCAGAGCTTCGGTTTGTGAATTTTAAGTGTTTTACTATCGACGGACAAGCCTGCGTTTTTAATTCTTGCCTTAATTGTTTGTTTAAATTTGCTGCTACTACTGTATTGCGCGAATTTCTCAATGTGTGTTTGGGGGGGGGGGGTCTAAATAAGCTCCTCTAGACATGGAATTTAGCCAAATGCAGTATTGTAATTTTAAAGCCGCTCAATTAGATGTTATTGTGATCATGATGATTGCTCACAGCACATTCTCTTGTGTTATTTCGGTACTGTTTTAGGAACGACAACACACCAAGCAGAGGTCCTCTGTCACAAAAACAAGCAGAGTACTTTCTTGCAAGACAGGTAAATGCTAAATCCGAGGCTAATTGCGGAGTCATTATCACAGGACTAGAACTGCTGTTGAAACCAGCAGTTTTGAAATGATAGGTAACACATACTCATCTGCATTCTGTGTCAAATCTGTCTTTTTCCAGGCATACCTTCTGAAGAATGATGAGAACAAAGCTCTAAAGCCTGCTTTACTGCAGAAAGAGCTTAACAACATGCTGAAGTTTAACCCAGATTTTGCTGAGGCGGTGAGGCCCATCTCCTAAACTTTCAATATCATTTTTATGCATTTTTCAACAATTGAAGAGGGAATATCTCCTTCATGGTGTTTTCTTTCTCCTCAGCATTACCTGAATTACCTGAACAGCATGAGAGTCCAGGACATCTTCCTCTCCGCCCACAGTCTCTTACATTATTTCGACCGCCTCATCTTGTCTGGAAATGAGGGGAAGAGCAACGGAGATGAAGGCTACGGCCGAAGTCTCCGCTACGCTGCTCTCAACCTGGCGAGCTTGCACTGTCGCTTCGGCCACTAGTGAGTACAAGAGCTGGTGGATTTCAAGTAGATGGACAGGTTCCTGCAGAAAGAGTGTTTGTATAAAACATGACTTATACAGCAGTTTTCCATTTTCTGTGCCTATAGCCAGCAGGCTGACCTGGCTCTACAGGAGGCTATCCGCATCGCCCAGGAGTCCAATGATCATGTGTGCTTGCAGCACTGTCTGGTAAAAATATATATATATATATTACTAACTATATAACTAACGATTATTTTCATTTTCGATTAATCTGTTTTTATATTAATTGATTAGTCGTTTGGTCTATAAAATGTTAGAAAATGGTGAAAAATGTTGATCACTGTTTCCCAAAGTCCAAGGTGACGTCCTCAAATGTCTTCTTTTTTCCTCACCAACAGTCCACAAACCAGAGATGTTCAGTTAATGATTATATTCACATTTAAGAAGCTGAAATGAGAGAATTTTTAGTGTCTTTTCTTTAAATAATGACTCAAAGTGATTAATCCGTTATCAAAATAGTTGTCAATTAATTTTCTGTTGATCGATTGATTGTCTAATGCACCTCTAGACCGATTGTTGATAATGTGTGAGTGTATCATGAGTCTGTCTTAGTTTCTCTGTCCTGCTCTCTTTGTGCCTTACGTCAGAGTTGGCTCTACACACTGGAACAGATGAAGGGATCTGACAGCACTGTGTTAACTGAGGATTCAGTGAAAATGGCTGCCCATTTCTGCCTGCCAGTGAGTACCACATGAGCTCTGAGATAAGAACGTCTATATTAAAATGACTTTGGCAGGTACATTAATTTACAAGTGGATTATCAAATGACTCTGTCAAACAGTAACTAATTCTCATCAAAACTGCTTCTGCAGTGGTTATTTCCTCAGAATTACACTAATAGCGGCAAGAGCAACACCGTGCAGTTTTAAATGACAGTGTAGGAATGATTTTTAAAACATTTGATTTTATTTATTGAATGTGCTCTTTTGCCGTAAATATAGATACTGAAGTCTAGAGTCTAATCTTATGCTACAGTTACTCTTCAAACAAGAGAAAACGATGATTGTGATCGTGCTTCGGTGCACCAGTTTACCTTTTCTGTTCTGCATCAACCACAAGATTAGTTTTTATTTAAGACACCAAAGCTTGGATATTTAAATTTATCATACGTTTATCTAGAATATAAGTATCTCTTAATACATTGCCACAGTCTGACAGTAATAAAAGGAAATACATTTCTTTTTTTTCTTTACACTGCTGCCGTACATTCAGTGAAGTAATTAGCTTTGTATGTTGCAGTGCTGCTCACATGGGTAGCAACGTTAAAATAATGAGAAATTCTAACCAACGCACGTTTCAGTGATGTGTATACACAATGTGAGGGCTGAGCAAATATTTTTGTGTTTTGCACTGTGTAACAACATTTTGTGTTTTAAAAGTGGGAATTTAACAAGTCAGTCTGGCTCTTTGCTTTTAGAGTTTTGCACATTGAAAACTGTGAAAACTGAGCCAAAACAATCCCAAATACTTAAGCTGAGTGGTCCTCTTCATTTCATGATTTGTAGAGCTGTTGCACAGTGGGTTTAAGATAAATGTTTGTCTGCAGCGCTTTAGCACCTCTAATTAAACACTATGTTTTATATTAAATAGTTGTGTCCTGAGCTGAATTGCTTTTCTTTAAGTCAGTATTCCTTTATAAAATAACATACAGGAATGCAGATTTTAAAATAAACTTAAAAAAAAAAAGTGTATCATTCATCAGTCATGTTTGTTGGACAAAGTGACCTCTGCACCACACTGACTGGTAATCCTCTCTCCTGTAGTACCTGGCGTCTCTGGGCATTCAGTCTTTGGTCCAGCAGGGGACGACACAGGGTAAGACTGCACACAAGCTGATGGATGCACTGAAGGACACAGACATCCTGCACTGGAAGCACAGCCTGTCGGAGCTGATTGAGATCAGCCTGGCTCAGACTACGTCCATATGGAGGATGTACGGCAAGAGGTCAGGCTCTTCACCTTGCCAACCCCGACATGCAGTTGTCAGTTGTGTTCACTGTTAATGACGGTGGACTGCACGCCAGCACACAACCTGCCTATCACTCACGTTCAATCAGCTCTGTGAAATGTCTCATGTTTGTATGCATGGATTAACGTTTTGGGCAGCTGAACTTTTCATGAGTATAAATATAAATAAAGGTGTAAAAATGCATGACTCAGAACGACTTCTCATAAGTTATTTATGTTGCGCCCTGTGTCTCGTGCAGCACCATGGCTCTGCAGCAGGCCCAGCTGCTTCTCAACATGAGCAGCCTGGAGCCGGTCAACTTTGGGGTCCAGCAGAACAACACAGAGGCCTTCTCCGTGGCTCTCTGCCACCTGGCCGAGCTGCATGCTGAGCAGGTAACACATTTGATTTCATCTCGTCCGCCTGGTTTGTGCCCTGCTGTTGGATATCCATTAGTCAGTGCGCCCAGCATTGCGGGAAAGTAATGAATATTGACCAGGTCTTCTTTTTAGCTCCTGGGTGGAGTTCTTTTGCTCACGTACTTTTGCTTGTGTTTCAGGGTCTGTACAGTGCCGTTTCAGAGATTCTCCAGCATCTGAAAGAACAGTTTCCTCCTCACACACAGCATGCCAAGGTGTGTTCACTCAGACGTTACTGCTTTATGTCTTGATGTATCATAAAATGTAGCCTAATTCATTCAGTGGAAATACACAAAATGTGAGATTAAGTGGGGTGTGTGCGTGTGTGTTTGTTTCTTAATCTCCAACGCAGCTCTGGATGCTTTGTGATCTGAAAATCCAGTTTGAAAGGCACATGAATGAAGGGAAATATCATTTGGCAGAGCCGCTAGTCACTGCAATCTCTGCCTTAAACAAAACCGAAGGTCTCTACAGGTAACACCAAGGCACAGATCACCATATCTAATCTCATCCATTTCTGTTCATACTTGTGTAATGTGGATGTTGGAGTTGTAACAGTGTATTTGCTGACAGGAAAGCTCAAGTCCTGAAGGCTCTCAATCGATCCACTGAAGCATACAGCATCTTACAGCGGCTGCAGGTTCACTGTGAGAAGACAAAATGTACAGAGATGGTCATCAGGTACACAGATGCTGCTTTTATTTCTTTATAACACATTTACTGATGCAACAATTACCTTTTTTTTCCTGCAGTGAAGAGGAGAGTGAACTCACCTAAACTCAATGTACTCTCCTTTTTTATTGAATTATTGAATTGAATTTACTCACTCCCTTTTTTCAGGCTTAAATAAATATTTAATGCATGAAGTTCAAACTATGCATCATTTGAAGAATCACAAGAAGCACCAACTAAAGACGAACCTTTTTTTCTTTAAGGGATCAAGACTGAGCCACGTTTATATTCTCATCTTCGTCACCGCCTGTTTATGTCTTTCACAGAGTTATGCTTTCCACGGCTGAGCTCCACTGGGAGTCGTCTGGTTTCTCCACAGCTCTTCCTCTCCTTCTTCAGGCCTTGGCTCTGGCTAGACAGCACCACCTACAGTCCCTGGCCTCAGAGACCATCATTCACCTGGCCTTTACTCAGGTCAGCCCAAACAGGAAAACTGACTTCATTCTAACACCGCCACAACTGCCATAAATAGACGAATGCTGTATACGCAAATTGAAAGCATGCATGCAACTGACCCGCCCGAACAGTTTGCTTCATTTATTATGTCTTGTGTTCTCTCCTTTCTGCAGCTGATGTTGGGAGTTCCCGAGCAGGCTCTGGGTGTCCTGCATGAAGCCATCGAGCCTGTTCTGGCGCATGGAGCAGTCATGGACAAAGGCCGTGCCCTGCTGCTGACAGCCCGCTGTCAGATGGCAGTTGCTGGGTTCAGGCCAAACGGACAAGGGCAAGCAGGTAACAGCCTCAACCACCTCCCCTCACCCTCATGTATACTGATCCCTATCTTATGGTGTCTCGCGGCTGTTCAGTCTCTGGTTACACACTGCGGTTTGTTGTCTCCCTGCAGATTTGCGTATAGCAGTTTTGGCTGTTGACACGCTGAACGAGGCTGCAGCCTATTTCTCCAAGCTGAGCTGTAAAGAGCGGCTGCGAGACGTCCACTACCTGCAGGCTCAGCTCCACCACGCTCTGGGACAAACCTCGCAGTGTAACAAAAGTGCCATGCTCTTCCGCCTGCTGGACCAGGAGCTCCAATCACCAGCACCGCCTGTCTCCATGCAACTCTAAGTCCTCTCTGGCCCTCCACAAACTGAAAAGGATGCCTCCTCTAACTGCGGAGTTGAGTCATTCACCACTAGATGGTGGTGAAGCTCTGTCCTGCTCTGTGTCCGCACTGAGGCATTTCATTTTTAAATATTTCGGTGAAGGCAATTGAGGAACTCTGACACGCACTGCCAGTAGACAATGTCAGTAGTCATAAATAAGCCAAAGTTTCCAGTAGGTGTAGAATGGATCCTTTGTCTCTTTACTGGTGGCCAGGTACAAATTTGAATGATGGCCTATTGATATATATAACTTGTGGCTTAATAGCTTCCAGCACAGCAACAGCCCAAGTCTGTCAGACATACAAACCAACCGTTTGGTGTTAGAAACGGCGAAAGTTTATCAGGAGCTGTCATGCCAGTGCTGATTTACCCACCGCTTTTTGATGAATGAGGGTAATATCACAGTCAGCTACAAGATGAATGTGTTTCAGTGGCCTGGATGATTCATATTTCGCCAGGAGAATACTGATGAAGCAAGGAATCTGGAGGAGGAAATCGTGATCACATTTATAATGTAATAGACCTGCAACGACAATGACAACAGCAGATACTGTATCTGTATTCCACTTACGTCTGACACAATTTGTGTGATAACATTACATTTAGGTGTTCTGACGGGCCTGTAATCCATTACTTAAAGCACTTCCTTCAAGAAAATAAATGATTTGTTTCATCTCAAGCGGGATATTTAATTTTCACTTCATCTGACAGAAATGGAATTATCATGAGGGGAATATCTGCAGTTGTAAATCTGCAGGATTATTTTCTTTAGAGTAATCTAAGGCTCTCTTACAATGCTGTAGTTTTAATAGTATTTTAAGTTGCTGCAAAAAAAGTGCAAAAGGATGCGTTTTGTTTCCGGATTGAGGTTTGCTCTTTTGTCTTTTGTCACATATCTCTCTGATATGTGTGATATCTGCTTGGAGCTCTCAAAGCCTGTTGACAGGAAGCCTCTCTGGTGTTTTTACCATCTGTCCCAGCCCCTGAAAGTTCCTGTTGACTGGGTCAAAGTGGTTTGGCTTCATGTCACTTTCTCACATCACATGATGCAATGTGTTCCCAGAAGAGGTCTTTTGCTTGCTGTAATGTGGTTTCAGGCAGGGGGCCAAATAGCACCTGTGTTCACTTGTTTGTCTTGATTATAGCAAACAAGCAGGCCAAATCAGTGTTTGTATCAGGGTCAGTTTAGGATCAACTAAAGTTTACAGGATATACTATAGAGTTTATTTTATGGTGTCTGGTCTATGCTTTTAACCACAGTCTCAATGTTGCAGGTATAACTGACAGCAGTGGGATTCAAACCCCTAATTGCTATCCATCCATCAATGCAGGATGAATGACACCAGAAAGCTTCTTATTTGAATTTGATGTCGCTGGTCACAAAGTGCTTTTAGTGAGGAAGGAGGAATTGCATGCATTGAGAAAATTCCACCATCAATGGGATTATGAAGCTCCTTCAAACCAGATCAGCTAAAAAGCTGCTAAAAATGAAGATTATCTCAGCTGTGAACAATCAAGAAAGACAAAAGGCTGACATTTTGGAGACTGAGGGTTGTACTCAAAGGCAGTGAAATATGGCACTGTTACTGACTGTAAGCTTTTCATTTGCTCAAAGAGTGCACATGAGTGAACATATTTACTTAATGCTGCTGAGTGAAAATCAGTATACAGTGAAACTAAAGCAGAGTCAGACTCTTCAGGGGTCCTGAGTCCTGCTCAGGTTTTGTTTATCTGTAATTGAACCCCTAAAGTCTGTACACTGTCTTGCTCCCCTGACTTCAAGTCACAATAAAAAAGTTTTTATGACCAAATACCTGCCAAAATGAATTAGTAAAGTGTGGGTACAGTGACATGCTAAACAAAGATGATGAACATGGTGAATATACACCTGCTAAACATCAACATGTTAGCATTCAGCTCAAAGCTCTACTGTGCAGCCTCAAAGAGCCGCTATCATCACTGTGGACTCTTATGTCTTGTTTAATCATTGTAAATATACAGTATCCTGGAGGTACAGGATACCTTGGACAGCTGGTCAAACAAAGCAATTTAAAGACATCATCTTGCCTAATGTTTTGATTCAGAGACAGCACAGAAATACCCAGAGGGACCATATGGTAAAATATAACATCTTTGTTCAAAATGTTTAATAACAAGCATGGCAACAAACATGGCATAAGAACAATGCATGTTTAGAAAAATATATCTGCAAATGTATTTTTCAGAATACACTATACATTCACTTAACCTCTACTCGATATTAAACATTTACAATTCAAAAGTAATAGTTTCACTATAGCGTCACGGTAGAAAACAACACGGTCAGTTCCCTCTAAATAATGTTCATTTCAGTGATCAATTTACATCAGAAGAAAGATGTGGGAAGACATTTTGGTAAAACAGGCAAACAACCTGAGGTGTCCTTATTTTTAATAGGCATACCTGCTTGCAGGTCTAGGTCTATAACCAGTTAGGGTGTTACATGACATGAAAACAAACCCTCCTTTTCAGACAAAATGTCCAATTATTCACAATAGGTTTTTTTTCCTTTGACAAAAGAAAAGAAAAAAGGAAAATACTACATGGACAACCTACAACCACTCAGATTCTTACCTAAAACATATTCATAAACCTTTTTATCCCAGTATCATTTGCCTAATTATTGGTACTTACTTGGTTGTTTTTAATATCCTGGACACTGTGTCAAGCAGGGTTTAATATATAGAGCAGATACATTTTGGTCTTCTGGTTTATTTATCAAAATGGTGAAAGGTGATGTATCTGCCAGTCCTCAAATCATCACCTTCCTCATCTTCACCAGTATCCAGCAGTGATAATACAGGAGTCAAAGTAGGTGCAACCTCTTATTTTACTTCAAAACACAAAAATAATGCCAAAAAGAAGTAATTCTGAATAATTGGAGTTTGAGTAAAAGAGGTATTAAAATTGAGTCACTTTCCATGTTTGAGTAAAAGAAATGTGTCTCACAGAAAGAGAGGTGGCTGTGTCTCCGTAGCTTAAACATTGCTGGAGTCTCCAGTGCAGACACCTACTGTGGCTCTGTCCAAGTGTCTTTGAGGAGACAGTCCAGGCTGAGAGGAGCAGAGGAGGACCTGAAGTCATGCTCAGTATCCCGCCGGATAGCCTCCTTTCCTGGGGTCGGATTCTGCACAGAGACGTTCTCCCTGCCGCACCACCGCCTGGACCACAGAGTCGGGAGTCCTCAGCAGCTGTGTTACATGGTTCTTCTGGGCCAAGCCCTCCAGGACAGTCTGGTAAGGATGTTATAATCACACACACACATCAAGATGTTTGATGACAAACAAAGTGATTGCTAATGAAGGTCATAGACTATTCAAAGTACGATATTGTTGGTTTACTATGCATCTTTCAATTACAGGGCTACTCCACTGATTTAATATGGCACTTTCATGAGAAGTCCAAGAAAGAAAGGTCAAAATCAAAGCAGCAGTGGCTGAGATTTTCTGACTTCAGTCTTTCCTCTAGCATCACAATGAGTTTCTAGTTCTTAGTGAAATATCTGGTCACAATTTTAATTACTGCAAAACTAAGGAATGGTTCATTATTTATCAGAAGGAAGGATGTGACTTGGCTGTTACATAGTTTTTTCTTCTAATCTTGACCCTCCAAGGTGCTAACTTAATGTAGGGCAGGCAAAACTTCCAGGGCTGGTAGTTTGCCATGATTTAAGAGTCATTGTTCACTATTAAATGTAAGGAACTGTTCATTATTTATTAGAAGGAGGAGGGTGGCTGGGATGTGACTTTGTTTTTTCTTTTTGTCTTGACCCTACAAGGAAAAATATATGTGGCTCCAGAGAGTGTCGAGAAGAAAAGAAAAAACAACAGTCCCTTAGTTTTGCAGGAATGTGGTCATAAACCCAAATTTAATTCCCATCAGCCTCAGCTGTGCTTTGTGTTTAGTGCTAATGTTAGCAGGCTAACATGCTAAACTAAGATGGTGAACATGGTAAATATTATATCTGCTACACATTAAAAACCATCAAAATGAACACTTTAAATTCATATTTATTAAGTAATCTTTATACTCTCTATGAGCTAAATGTTACAATAGCGAATTTCATCTCAATGAATTCTTTTAAATTGTGCATGTTTGTAGGAAACTGGCTAAAACATGCAAAACGATCAGAATTGTTCTTAAATCTGCAAAATGAAGAGCTGTTTGGCATTATTTTATGGTCCAGATGTGCTTTTGTGTCCTACGTCTCACCTTTTCAAAGCCCTGCTCCACCACCGTCATATTTGGGTTGAGCTGATTGTGAACTCGCGGCTCTGTCACGGCTTTCTTTAGGTCATAGTTGAAGAACAAGGAATTCAGGATGACCTGTTTCAGCCATAAGAAAAGGAAGGACTTCAAGTTTCAAATATCTACATTAAGTGTGTGACTGTGCAGGATAGAGACGCGTGTGAATGAATCACACTCACTAAGGCAGTGGCTGTGGTGATTTTTGTGCCCCCGGACGCTCCTACAACCATTTTGACTCTGTTTTCTTTGTCAAAGATGATAGTAGGACACATGGAAGACAATGGCCTCTTGCCTGCAACAGATAAACAGAATGTGGCTATAACTGCTAAACAGATAAATGTTTAATTTAAGATAAGATAAGTCTCTGTGAGCTGCAGCCTGACAATGACAAATGCAGGAACAAGTGAAAGGCTGGTGGAAACATCACCTGCTCACCAGAGAAAGGGTCAAGTAACATCTTCTTTGTCATTATGGGGTACATGCGCTTAATTCTGAAAAGCACTACCATCCATCAACACAGACATGTGTCCAAAGGTTACGACCCAAACTGGGGAGTTGGAGTAACAACAAGTATGATAATTCAGACCAGTCACACCTGGTTGGATGAAGTTGTTGGGTGAGGGAGGGATTCCAAACCCATTGGTCATGTACGGAGAGCTGAAGTCGTCCATTTCATCGTTGAAAATGATTCCAGTTGATCGAGACATGACTTTGGACCCAAAGCTGGATAGTTCATAAATGAGAAATACAAATTTGATAATGATAAACAACAAAACTGTTGTTTATTCAGGAAATGCATATGCTTGATTCAGAAAGAAAAACACATTTTTGAAATTGTCTGAAAGTTTGACTTTTGAAGCCAAAGCTTTTCAGACAACAGTGGTTTCATCTATTAGAACTGTCTATGTTGGATACATTAAACTGCATGTTTGGATCAATCCGTGCAGGAATCTTACTATAGATTAATGGTGCTGGTGGCCGCCACAGCACTTCCATCTTCAGCTATGACCGACAGGTGAGCTGTCCCGTGGTTGTCTGGGACAAAATAGTCTGGCTCATAGTAGCTGTCTGGATGGGTGGTGTCATCTGTAATTCTACTCCTTATGCCATCAGCAAAGTAGTCTGAGGTCATGTTATGGATGAGCTGAGGAGAGCAAAACAAGTTAGTGGTGGGGCAGAAAGTCCAGACAGCCTGTCATGAAAATCATAGACAGTAAACAACACCAGAGCACTTATTCTGCCCTTTGTCACTATATAGAAAACACCTGAATTTTATTAATGAGGCCTGATAAATGCTAATAAATGAACTCTTTCTCAACATTCAAAGCGAATGCTACCCCTTAGCAAGGCATTTCACCCCCAAATTGCCTCTAAGGAACCAAACAAAATATAGGTTTGAAGGCAAGTGATAACTTGAAGGCTTACATCAGTAATATTGAGATAACGTGGGTCCCCGAGTCTGCTCCTCTTGGCATAAGCAAAGCGGAAAGCCTCTACGATGCGATGGTACGTCAGAGTCTTTTTCTCTGATGTAGAGACACTTGTGTCTGAGAAGTTGTACCCTGCAAAATATCCACAGGAAACATTATCCCTGGAGAGAATGAAGAATCACATTTTCTTAGGCTAATCAGGTAATGAGGCTTCTCCATCATAGTGCTAAAAGCCCATTTCAGACTCTGCCACTGCAGTAGCAGGTCATTAAATTGTACACTCAAGTCAAACAACAATATGATGGTATGAATCTGGGAGCATGTTCCTCCAGATTCATATATGAACACATTAAAATTGTATCCCTCATTTGAAATGAATGATGCCACTTTTTATTTAAAGCATGACTAAAGATTCTCAGCCTGAGCAGATGGAGTGTTGATGGTGAATTAAATTTGGCAAGCAGAACTGAGCAGCAGCTCTGTTTTCTGCTCCCAAACAGGCGGAGAAACATTCCAGGGACGACCTGGGGAAACCTGACATCCTTTCTTCTGCATGGCTGCACAAGCACTTGGCCGGGCTGCTCACCATCCACTATGTTGAGTATGAGTGCCAGCACAGGGCCACTGGAGGGGGCGTCTGGGACATGCATGGTGTATTCCCCAACGTTCAGCCTCAGAGGATTCTCATTCAGCACAGGCTGGTACTCCAACAAATCATCCAAGGTGATAATCCCACCTGGAATGAACACAGAAGTGTAAGAGGGGATTAAATTTGACAAATAATATTTATGTTCTGTTCATTGTGGTGTTTCTAGGAAGTCTTTGTTTGAGTTAGTAATGTCTCTAAAGACAACAATGAACAGGGAAACAAGACCTGCCGCCTGGATGTCCTCCACGATGCTCTGTGCCATTGACCCGTTATAAAACACATCTGGCCCCTCCTCTGCTATTCTTTGGTACGTCTCAGCCAACTTTGGGAATTTTACGATATCATTTTCCTTCAGGATCTTTTTATGAGAATCACAAAACACCTCACTGGAGGATGAGAAGAAAAGAAAAAGTTTAGATATGTAGAAAAGTAAAGCCACCAGTATTATTACTGGTATTATCTGAAAAATGTTGACTTTAAAGTTACTATATGGAACTTTTAACTGGTTATGAGACAGTCCCATCATGCCTCTGATGCCTCAATATGACCTACACAAGCAAACTAGATCATCAGTGAGAGGATCATCTATTTCTATATAGTTATTCTAAATGCCTGCCACCAGGTCGGAAATTAGACGAATCGATTTACAGCATGCAGACCAGAAGAGCCTATGTTTACATTACATTTAGCATTCTAGTATGAGGGAGTACAAAGACATTACTAAGACGTGAGGAAGACATTTCTCTTCATTTGATAACATTAAAAGTAAAGTTAGACTTGTCTGCTTCCTAACTCATTTTTAAAAAGATCAAAGAACAAGGGTGAGAGAGGCTGAGTGAGCTGAGGTCACCAGAGAGAGCAGCGGTGGTCAAGCGAGCTACAGAATGAATGAAGAGAGCGAGCAGCAGTGTATCAAGAACAAAGGATAAATCTGAGACATAAAACATTATTTTCTGGTTTCACCGTGGTTATGTTCTAAAGCACAAATAAACACACCCACACATCTGCACAACCCTGCGAGAAAGTGCAGCAGTGCCAGATTTGGAGTGAATGCAGACCTAGATGTATGAACAGCAATAAATCAAAGTTTACTTTGCTTGACCATCATCATATTACAATTATTAATCTTACATATCCACAAATAGATACATTATCTCATTGCTATCCATCCTGCAAACAGCTATTTTAAAAAATAGTATTAAAAATAAGAAGCTCATGGGAAATGCAGTCTTCATTTCAGGAAAACACTACCGCTTTTGTCCACGGGGTCTGCTAAAATCAACACGAAATGAAAGTTCCTTGTAGTAACTTTTGATAAGTCACTTCGACGGAAAGCAATGGACTCCGCAATCTGTGAGTAAAACTGAGATGAATGTACTGAAGAAGAACATAAAGACTGCACCAATCATCACCCAGGTAGTCTCTGAATATTTCAACATATAGTGGCTTTAAAGAAAATGTTTGACATTTTAGGAAATGTGCTTATCTGGAACTAGATGAGAACATCTATACAGCCAGCAGCTGACTCTGGTCTTTCTTGGAATCTTGATGAATCTTGTGGATCTTGAAGTCAGTGCTCTCAGCCAAAAATTGTGCAGCACATTTAGTGAGCTTTAGATGTGGTTAACTGTTTCTATCTGTTTCTAATTTTTATACTAAGCTAAGCTAACTGTCTTATGGCCACAGCTTCATATTTAATGACATGAAAGACATGAACAATCCTCAAACAAATAAGTATATTTCCCAAAATGTCGAACTATTCGTTGAGTGTATGTTGTGTCCGGTATTTTTTGCTGGAATCAAACGTTGTTACGCTATATTTAAACCATATCTGTGAATTTGTCATTTTTGCTGTTAGTGCTTCATTCTCACCACATGTTGGCGTCTCCTTGAATGGAATCTTTGCTCTTGAAGATGGCATGAGCCAAGGCCTTTCCTATGGGAAAACCATCACGGGCCAAGGCAATGCTCGGCTCAAACAGCTCCTTCCATGGCAGCCTGCCATGCCTCTTGTGTGCCATCTCATAACCACGGATCTCCCCGGGAATGGCTATGGACAGTCCACCTGTCATGTAGAAACAGCAGTAGCAGTATTTTGAATATCACATGCTTTCTTTCTGTAACTTGTCTAATTGAAGAACCAGCATACTAAGAGGGTCCAAGGTACTCTTAGACATCAATGGATACAATGTTATGCACAGGTATTTGATTACTATGTAGCCAGCAGCAGATGCAAGGAAATATATAGAAAGGTTGTTAGGAATGATAGCACATCTGAGAAGACAGTTTGTAGATTTTGGAAGTACTCCAACAGCTTGCAGCTAGACGCTACCTGTACGAGAAAGCTTGGTGTTGTTGCCAAACATGTCTTCAGTGGCATTCATGGGTGCCGTCTCCCTTGCATCAATGGTTTCCACCTTTCCTGTTGAGCAGAAAATGAGAGCAAATTGATATTTGTGTTTTGCCCTGTTAACTTTGTTGCGATTTTGTAACTAATTATGCATGCTCACCCGTGGAAGCGTTGTAGATGACAAAGAAGAGCCCTCCTCCAATGCCCATGCTGTGAGCGTTCAAAAGGCCAACACATAGCAAGGCAGCAATGGAAGCATCCACAGCTGAACCGTTTTTCTTCAAAATGTCCCTTAAAACACATGAATGCCTTAATTAGAAGCAGGCACACACTCATATGCACCTGCAGATGCAGAGCATGGTTGTCACATTTGGGAAAACAGAAGTCCTCTTACCTCCCAATTTCTGAACACGTTCCAGCATCAGCAGCCACAGCAGCCCTCGAGTAGAAGTGATCTGAGGGGGGAGGCGTGTTTTTCTTCCCCAAGCCCATGAACACCCCCAGGAACAGGCTCACTGCAGCCACCAGAAGGACCACCAGACCAGCAATCAGGGACTTCCCAACCATTTTCCTGCCCAGGAAATTCAACATACTTCACAGTCAGACAGGATCCCTCAGCTCAGGAACAAGCGTCTTCTTCTAGAGACGTCGCCTATCATGGGTAACTGAACCATCTGATGAACATCAAAGTGAAAAAGCATATTTTTGTTTCTTCTCGTGAAGGGAGAGCAGAAAGTTCACTCACCTTTAGTGTACTGTTTTTGCACAAATAGATGGTGAATATTGCATAAAAAGAAGACAGAAGAGGCAAGTTGGCCATTCAGCTGGCTCTGGGCACAATGTGTCAGCAGCAGCAATGACAAGGTGTTAGTATGACCAAGTTCAGCATGATGCATCATCTTTGGTTTAAGGAGTGGCCAGGTTTAGGTGTGACCCTTTCCTGTTTTCTGTCCAATTCCTATAAGCAAATGGTTTTTGTATGGTAACCATATGCTTTAAGTGTTTTTCAAATAGGCAGACAAGACACAAGGAGAGAGAAAGGAACAAAGGGGAAGATGGGGGAGGGAGGGCAATGGTCATAAAAGCTCTCCTCTGTAACTACTCTATGTTTGAGTTCTTGGAAACATTAGCAATGGCACAGTAATGAGTGAAATTCTGACAGAAAACTGCACATCCAATTCTCCACAAAAAAAAAATCTCAATTTGCCGTGGTTCAATCTATTTTTTTTAAAAGCAGACAACACTTTTGTCAAATGATGGATGCTTCCTTTTCCTCACTTTTGAGTGAAACTCGTGAGTTTGTCTTTCTAGTCCTCTATAACCTTCCATTTCACTCTGATATCAATCTGGCAGGCTTGCCATGGTGAAGGTGAGAGTGATCTGTTTACAGATGCAGGCAGCATTCAGCTCTGACTCGGGGCCATGTGATTGGCTCAGCTAGCAGCGTTGCCATGCTCAGTAGCCGTGTCACAGTCTATTTGGCTTATTCTGCAGGCATCCTCAGACCGATTGAGATGCCTGAGCCTTCACCCAGCAGCATAGGTCCGAGCTGGCAGCATCGGTGACAGGAGCTTCTCAACAGCAAATACCCTTGTGTGTTACCTCGGCTAATCCACCGTGCACTCCTGTTGCTGGGCCACACTGATAAAGCACTGTCAAAGGAGCCTGTGGGCTGCTGCTATACTGCTGCTGCTGTGATTGTGTATAAATCGAATCACTACTATGCTGTTCTGGATCTCCCAGGTTCAGAGCCGCCCCAAGGAGGGGAGTTTATCTAATGGACAGAGCTGATTTATAGCGGAAGAAGACAATTATATATCTGTTTGTTGCAGATCACAAAAGCCTTCATTCGGCTTTTGTGTGTACATCACTGTCCCTGTCGCTGGCAGGTGGTCGCTTTATTAAATATCAGCTGGAACGTGTTCATATTTTTATCCCTCAGCTGGCGGCTTATAGGTTTCATTTTGACTTTGCTGGAAGGGATACACTCATACCCAACAGGTTTCCCTCCAATTGTTTTCACACAATAAAGGGGAAGGCTTGTCTATGTCTATAATCTCAGCAGCAAATCAAATCACACACTGTTGTTGTTCCTTAGCGACAGGTGAAACCCAGCCTGCAGAAACACTTACAGCAGAGAGATGGCTACAATAGAAAAGGAGGTGATGTCATGTGCTTTTATGGTTGGCTGCAGTCCTTTAATGATAGGACCTCTATATAGACAGACACTGAGATTCTCCTTTCTCAGCACAAATGTGTTTTTGGGATGCGTGTGTGATACATGTCCTCTGTCTCAATAGCACTCTACCTTTTTGGCTTGATCCTTTTAGATGAAGTAATGTTTACTTTTGACCACTTGTCTCTGGTGTTGTTATGACCAGATGAGCCAAAGAGTGTTTTTGTCCCCTGTTTTATTTTGATACTTTGTAGTGGCATGAACAGAAAGTTATCCAGTATTCAGTATGAAAAAAGCAAAGTTTAGAAGTGTGGCAGGTTAAACAATTATAATTTCTGTAGTTTTTATTTTTATTTTTTTACTGCTTTCCTGGCCTGTTGATCATCTTGTGACACCTCAGATCTATCTTGGGAAGCACTGGTCTATCCGGGTAGTTGCAGCTTTGTTGTAGCAGCCTTTGCCGAGGTTTAACATTTTTATTCTAACAGCACTTTAGTAGCACTATAGTACCATAAGATGCCTTTTATTCAATATCATATTCTTTAGGCCCCAAATGAAAAGCATCACACATGAAGAAATGTTCTTTTATGCAGATTCCTAAATCAGAAAAGACAATTTATTCAATGGATGTTGTGAAAATGAGTTATTCGATCAGCACTGCTTAGAGAGAGAGAGCTCTGACAGAACAAATCAGTAGCACAGGGATGGTACATTAAATTAAGGACACCAGTCAATCATAATTATTGTACCACAAATATGCACAGAGAGGGTGTAGTGCAGCCAGCGGAAATATTTATCAGAAAGCAGATCAACTATCCTGCTCCTCTAAACAAGGGTAGGCCTGAATCATACCAGGAAATAAGGTCAAATCAAGATCAAAGTATCTAAACTCACAATGATGGGACCTACAAATAGATACAAACACACTACATCACTAAACTCCTTTCAATAAGATTGAATCTCATGCAATCTGAGAAAAGCTACACTTATGTTTCAAGTAATATTCAATTACTTAAAGTGTAGGTGTGGAGGGGGCTGTGAGGCATATGAACTCCCAACATATTCTGATGACTTTAATTAACATGAAGCTGTCCCTCATGCAGCTGGATGCACCTCTAGGTCCCCATATCAATAACCCTTGAGGTCCCTTGAACAAGATGCTGATCCATATGACAGAAAGGCACACTGGGGCATGAATGTTCCTCAAAGATTTGTCACAGATGCAAACAGGATTTGACAGCTCATGCAATAGCTGAGTGACAACAAGACTGCTAAAAGAAAAGAAAAAAAACATATTTATACAGCCTGAAGCCTATATTTGTGCAACTGGAGAGAAAAACATTCAGCTGCTCTGACCTCAGACACATATCCTTCAAGCTGATTGGTTTTCATACTTTTCCAGTTATTCAGAGGACTTCGGTGTGATTTAACAGATTGTGCATTGGCCGCATGGCTGCCTAAGATTTTTTAAAAACAACACTGACATCCTTTATTCTTATATTAGCTGCACAGAGGGGAATTTCGAGCCTGGGAGGAGAGACGCGCAGCGGGCACCAGATGCTGGGATTGGTCGGACGCTCCACGTTGCACGAACCTAAACAGCAGCGTAAAAGCAGAGACGGCCGGAGGATGAAGCAGCCTCAGCATCCTCAGCATCCGAGCCAGGCACATGTAGCCCGCGGTGGAGTGAAATCAAAATAGCCATGTGTGAGTCCTGCACGAGAGAACGTTGATAAATTAGATTGTCGGGGGATATTTTGTGGTTCCGCACCGGATCTTCAGTCTGTTGACAGGCGGCAACGCAGCGCCAGACAACACGGCGCTGCTATAACATCCACTGAGGAGCATCTGCTGGCTGGAAACTGAGGCTGATTATGGGTTTATCCTTTTGGTAATATCGCCTAAGCTGAAAACACAAACATCACCTGCATCTGTAGAAATAATTATAATAATAATAATAACATGGGTTCCAGACTGAGCAGGCAGAGCAGCCTGGACAATGAGAATTTCTCCAAAAAGCGACGCAAGCTTCTAGATAGCGCGGGAGAGAGCGACAGGGGCAGTCGGGGCGGCGGGGACTTTCTGTTTGCACTGATGCTGAAATCAGACAAGCTGCCTGGGATGCTGCGGAGGACCAACCACAGCCCGTACATGAGGCGAGTGTCGTGGATCAAAGAGATACAGAAGCTGCTCCGTGATCGCAGGATCGAGCAGGCAACCGACGTGCTCAAATTACTGAGGAAGGTAAGGAGAAACTGCACAAAGCTCGGCCTGAGCGCAGTAAAGTCAGACCTGTTTACATACAGTGTGTGCACTATAGTGTTCTCAGACTGCTTTGATGCTGATGCAGCTACACATCCTATAAACAACCCAGAGCAACAGATGGAGGGACATGCAGTAGCTGTCCATGTGTTTCAATGAGACCAGTCTGATGTGTTCTGCATGTCCAGCTTCAGCATCTTCAAAGCCACAGGTGCCTCAGTTTCCTCCTGCAGACTCTGCTCTGCACCCCTGACCTCCCTCACCCCCCCCCCCCAACTTCTTGAACCCCAGCCTCACCCCTCTTTCTGAGTTGACTTTACATGCACGTCCATGCACTTCCTCCAGTACAAGTATTTGTTTTTATAGAAAGTAGGCCACTCGCAGAGCAGTGTACCTGTGACACATTGTTTCAGTGGCAGACACAGCGTGTGACTCACCACAGTGTTCACTTTCACTGTGGGTACACTTGCTGCGTGCTGACATCTGATTTGAAAGGATAACTTGCGCTCTAAATGAGGAAAGGGTCAAATTGTGTGCCATGTGTTATTGCGTTAGCCCACAATTTCATTATCTTTGGGTGGGTTTGTGGGTTTTTCCTCGAATGCCTGTCATCAGTCCCATCATCATCATTTCCGTCATCTTCTCTATATCTGTCCTTATTTCCTCCACTATGGCCAGAATCTCACCCCTCCTTAGACTGCTCTAACACTCCCATTAGAGCGACCTGCCTCCTCCATCTCTCTCCACTCCTAATGTCGCTCCCTCCCTCTGTAATGGCCTGTGCTCCAGCAGCAACAATGTAGGCCCTGGAGTCCTGTCTTTCCCCATGAAAATATATATATTATTTGTCTCCAAAAGGATTTATTAATTCTTACTTCAAAAAGAGGGTCACAGAAATGAAAATCCAGAGCCGCTGTCGCTTTAATGCCTTTGTTTTGCATATTGCTGTAGTGATGTGAAACTCTTGTCATTTTTGGTGATTTTCATATAAGATTAGTTGTTTTTTTTTCTCTAGGAGTTGAGAGATTTTCTAGCCCCTTTGGATGATGAAAATCACTAAAACCCACTGGATCATACCAAAAATGCATTGTCATCAAGCTAAAGACATTATTATTTTCTAAAAAAAAAGATGACATTTGTTGCAATAGGTACATAATCAAGAATATGTGTTACACAAAATCCACACAATCCCGAGTGAATACTGCTGTATTTCAATCAGAAGTTTTTCTTGCCTGCTGTGGGATGTGTAGCATTACAACACGTGTAACAGAATATGTAGGTGCATTGAAGATGTGACAGCAGCCTTGGTGATCTCATTTGTTTGCTTGCCCTCAGGCCCTCCTCTGTCTTTTAGCTGTCGGCCAATCCTGGGTTAATTACTCTGAAGCCTCGACACAGGAGAGAGTGGAACCTCCTTAATCAAGCCGAGGAGATAAACTGGATAGCCTAGGCTCCATGACAGCCACATCACAAGGGACATGGGCTTGCTTCCTCTAAATGAGCTCCACTTTTATTAAACAAGCCTTACTTTATCTTTAGTCGCAGCATTGCAAGCAGGCAGATGTCTCTGAGATTCTGTTCTCTGAATTTAAAAAAGGGGTTCATGGCTGAGTTAATTGGTGTGTAACAGTGAGCTCTGCTCCAGATATGAAAAGATCTGAGCTTTGCTGCAGATATGGGAAGGATTCGTGGCGTCATGCTGGGGTTGCACATGACAATTGATTGTGTCTAAACTCTGGAAGAGAGATATTTTTATACCTTGTTTCTCAGAAGGGCAGAAGCTGCATCTACTCGGCCTTGGGTTCAGACTGTTTACTGTTGCCCTTGTTAAAAGGGAAGCCAGTAATGTGGAGCTGCCAGCCTCCCACTCAAACTGTCCATTACAATCAATGCTGATTGCGTTCTTGAAAAAAAATAAATGCGTGTGCAGGTGTGTGCATACATGCCTCAAAGGCTTGCTCCCCTCATTAAAGTTGCATGGACTGCACAAGTGCTTGTCATCATAGTCTGCCTCATTAGGACCTTGAGGATGGACTTGTTGATGAAGGCAGATTGTACAGTTCAGTACACACAGCTGCATCGCTGGCTGTTGGCTGTCTCAGTCAGCACACTTGAAAGGTCATCTGAAATCTCCTGCTTTTAGTTGGTTTGATTTGTTTTTACTGCAGATCATTCTGGATTTGTCATAATTATGAGAAGCCTGCCATGACAGCTTTCACTTCTGATATCTTTGCAGATGCATTTATGTGCTGCATGAATTTTAAAATCATATTTACTCAAATTCTAACATTTAAAAGTGCAACTGTCATGAAAAAAGTATAAAGAAAAAAAAAAAGCTTTATTGTATATATTATCGAGCATAGAGATATGTAATCATTGAAAATAACTTACAGCTAAGAAGTATCATTAGGACCCCCCTCCCCAAGTTGGGGTAGCACTACCATCTATTTACAAGGTTTTCACATCAGATCAGAAATGAGTCAGGAGTGGGGTTTTTTGTGGAAACAACATGCGCTATGGCATGTTGGGATATTCACTGTGGCTCAGTGCCATTGAGGTGTGATTATAAATGCCAAAACACAGTGTTCCATGTGACTCCCCCTAGATTTCACTCTCCTACTGTCTCCTTTAATGAATATTTAAAAGAACACACTTTTATCTTTCCATTTCAAGTCACATTGCCCTCGACACAGCAAGGCACTGTTTCTATCAACAATGCACATGCTTCTCAGGCGCAAAGTAACGCTGCTAAATGCTTAATTGTGATTACTGCTAGATGTTTTTTTTTACAATTTAATCTTGCTGTGTTTACGATTCCTTTCTTCTTTTGTTCTTTTAACAGGATCTGGGTTTGGAAGGCACCTCGCTCAACGACATCTTATACAAGAACGCTGCCTTCCTCAACTTGGTGGACCCAATCTCACATGAGCTGCTGCTGAGCTTGGCCAGAGAGATGCAGTGTCCTAAGAAGGTCAGCTTTTACCTTCCCGAGCACTCGCAGAATATTCACAGAAAAATCAAGCTTGATGTTCGCATTCTGCAAAAGAAAGCCTTCTCCTAAAAATATTCCCCTGATGCTTTCCTTTTGTTAAGTAATGAGTTCTCAAGATCAATGGAAATCCAATCTTAGGATTTTATCTACATTTCTACAGACGGATGGTTGAAAGAAATTCTGCAGACATGTGTTACTTTTAAGCAGATAGTATGAATCCTTGTTAACTGCTTCTTTCATATTCTTCGTTTTGTTTTTCAGCCATCTTCAGTGCAGTTTGTTGAATTTGATTTGATTTCTTGAGATTTAATACCCGAAAACTCATAAAACTGGGAAATGCCTGCAAAATGACTACTGACAATCCTGAAGGAATAAAGCGAACTAGCACATTAAACAGAAAAGGACATGTTTTGTGCACAGAGAGGAATTAATAACTCAGCATGTCTTAACTCCCAACCATGAATATTAAATTATTTTGATGTAGGAGATGGCTACCAACAGCCACACCATAACAAACATGACTAATGAACTTAAATTTGCAATGTTTACCAGTGGCTAGGTTGAATCTCACCTCTCCTGTGTATGTCCTGTGTTTCCCCCACCCACGTACAGCGCATGTGATTAGATTTTCTTGCTCCAGCAAGGCAGCTAAATTGTGTTTTGTTGAGGAGTAGCTCAAGGCACCGCAAATAATAACAAACCTGTTTTCTTTCTGTTTATGTGAAAGATGTTACGGTTACAGGTTGATAAGTTTCAGAAAATAGAAGAAAGCCTAGATAGTGTGAAACAATGAATTGTAAGGATTTTTTTTTTCCGTCTTGCACACACGAGCGGATTGTATCTGTTAAAGAGAGATCTCACATTGAAAGATGCTGCTTCACTAAGGCTAGTCTCTTTGTCCACCTTGTGCTCTGTTCTGCAGGATGCAGACACCATAAAGTCTTCAGATAAGATTTGCAGACAGCTGATCTACCACCTGACCCCGCACTCAAAGTGGCTGAGGCAGAGCATGTCCAGACGGAAATCCCAGGCCTGGTAAGCCCTTCTGTCCAGACACCCAGTCTGTAATAAATCTGCAGCTCCACACAACAGAGAACAGGGCTCGGCTCCATGTCGAGCTATAGAGATTTCCATCTTTGTAGCTGACATTGAACGAGGACAGAGCTGGCCACGGGCTGACCTGACGGGTACGCCATGGTAACCACAGCTGTCAATCATCTTTCTTTTTAAGTGCTCAGATCTATTGCCACTGGCCTCTCTCTCTTCAAAAGTGGCACAGCAACAAATTTGTCCATCTGTTTGCTTTTTCCTCCCCTTCAAGACAAGCTGGGAGGGTGATGTTAAAATATAATTGTACTTGATGGAAGAGTGAATTGCTTTTGATGTGCAGATGACAAAGACAGAATTAGCTTGGGTGTAAAATAGGTTTTATGTGTGTCTACATGTTGCTTGGTTATCCTTTTCACAATGAGAAACAGGCTATCATGATTCTTTTTCATGTAAATGCTTATTCCACAGCTGGCTAGACGGCGCGAATAATGCATTCATTTTCTCAAGATGAAAATAATCTCAGAGTTGAGGAGGAGACAATGCGTACACAGTGAGATGAGACAGGTTCATTAGGAGCCAGTCGTAGGTATCAACAAGCAGAATCTGAGGGAAGCAAAGACATATTCACAAGGATCTGGCAGGATCAGACACAAGCAGGGCTTTGTTGTGCTCGTGGACGTTTAATTCAGCCCAGAAGAGGAAAGACGCAGGATTTAACTGACACTGACAGCATCTCTGGAAATGTGCAGTTACATACTACTGCTAAATTTCTAGCTGATGGAGCTTTTTTTGACTTAGTCATGTTGTTTGCTTCATAAACCTGCAGAGAGAGAGACAGTCTGACACTGACTGAGACAGCAGGAGCAACATGAATCATTAAAACAAAAATCCACCCTAAAACAGAATATTAATACAGCAGATGCTATGAGCTGTGACAGCTTCGCCTGGCGTTGTGTTCACGAACAAATATCTGTCAAACTAGAAAGAGACAAGACAGGGCCAGTCTGCCTCTGACTGAGAATAGAAATGTACTTCACAAACTCAATTCCTGTAGAGTTTGGGGTTTTTTTGTTTGTTTGTTTGTTTGTTTTTGGTTTTGCACTTTTATTGAAGAAACAATGAAATAATTTAAATTCTGACAAATATTCCCCAAGTGTATGGTTAGTTTTCCATTTATTGTTGAAAGAAAGCAGTTCAGCTCTGTTTGTATTGACTGTCCTGTGGGGCTGTGAAGGTCAGAAGTTTGTATTAAAGGAACAGTTTGACATTTTGGAAATTGTTTGCATGCTTGTTAAAAGATATAAGAGATCTATACTACTCCCATGTCTGTCTTTAAATATAAGGCTAAAGTGGTTAGCTTAGCTTAGCATTAAGACCGGAACAGCTAGCCTGGTTCTGTCCAAAGGTAACACAGTCCCCCTACCAGCACCTCTCAAGCTCACTAATTAACATGTTAACACGGGGCGTTTTGTGCTGAACTATTTCTTGGCTGAGGGCAGTAACTTCCTGGACTTTGTATCCCCAGCCAAGAAATAGTAGAACTGCAACTTGTAAACTGCAAACTTTTTTTGTACAGATTAAACAAACAAAACCACATTAATTGGCCAGCTTTAGAGGTGCTGTGAGGCGGATTTTGTTACCATAGGACAGAGCCAGGCTACTTGTTTCCCCCTGCTTCAAGTCTTTCTGCTAAGCTAAGCTAAGCTAAGCTAATTGTCTCCTGGCTGTAGCTTTTAATATAATGGACAGATATGAGAGTGCTATTGATCCTCTCATCTAACCATCAGTGGGAAAGTAATTTCCAAAATGTCAAACTATTCCATGATCAAATATGGATCATGTAACCTTCAACGTTAATGTGAAAAGCATGTCATAAAAATAATTTTAGGGTGGATTTTACCTCCCTTTAACTTTCATCTTTGTTCAGCTGCAGGCAAACTGCCCTCATCTGTGTAAAAAATGCCGCAATCTCACTTCTGTGAGGTTTCTCTGTGTTCAGAGGAAACAGAAACAGCTCAGTCCTCTTTAATGCCACTGGATTGTTCATCCCTTCATTATCCAGCATTAGCACTGCACACTGGTCGCTCTAAATACTGTACACACATTTCTGACTGAAATGCCACACTGAATTAATGTCTGAATCTCACTAATCCTGTTAATCTATCTAACTAGTTTATTTGGGTTTTGCTCGAAATGTTTTTTTTTCTTTTTTCACATTTAATGAAAGAGCTTGACAACAGGCTTGATGGAGGCAATGACCCAGAAATGCTGCCGAGGCACTTCCACCTTAAGGGTAATTTCATGTGAGCGTAAAAATTGTCAACATGTTTGTGACCTTCTTTCTCTTCAGTTTTCACACCAGTATCTTCCTGTTCCATCAGCCTTATTTGGCCTCCTAATTGCATTTTTCCCTTTGTCACCTGAAGACTCAGAATAACAAAATAATCAAAACTACCTTTTAGTGACCGCTGCCTCTTTCGTTTCCCTGTCGCTTCATACATTTTCTGTTTTGTCATTTCTTCTCAAATTCACTAATATATTGTGCATCGTAGCATACCAGGCATATTAAAGGGGCCCATCTGTCATTTTTACTAATGGCTTCAGCTTCAAGTTCTATGCCAGGAAAATACAGAATAAGACAGAGAGAAGACAAAGTTGTCCGAACAGCCGCTCGGTCAGGTTTTCACCAAAAAATCCACTGAACGAAAAGATATGGAGGTGATATCTGTGTACAGGGACTTTCTTTATTGATATGGACGGTGAACTGTGGGGTTGGATCTCCCACACCATGAAGGACAATGCAGCAGTGTGAGTGTGTGTGTGTCACTTAATCGTATAGTCTGGCGTATATAATACAGCAGAAATGTGAAAGAGCAGATCTGATTAGACTGGATTTTCGTCTCGTGTCTTTCTTTTGCAGTTTGGCTTCACCTGTCAGAGGGTTGAAATTACTAATAGAGCAAAGCTTGAACATAAATGACTCTGCAGAAACTGGTGTGAGCAATGCAATAACAGCCCAGAGGAAAATGAACTTGAATGATGAAAATACTTATTTAAAAATAAAATTAAATTGGATTTTTATGAGAGCTGGTATTATTCAACCACTTACTAACACATGCATTTTAACCATTTTTTAAAAAATATAATTTTTTCTTTTTCTTAATTCTCATTTACCTCATTTCAGTTAGCATCAGCTAACCCTCCGGATATGAATATGTATGTTAATAAATCATGAGAGTGATTTGGTTGACGCTTACTGAATTCAAATGCTGCCTCATTATATCAAATCAATGACACACAAGGAGGCTGATGAGTCACACATGGAGACAAGGGATGCACTTTGCTTCCCCAGGTGGAAATACTTAATAGACAGCTTCATTATACAGTATAAATTTAATTGATTGCACTATTATGTAATGGATATTAAACGGATTACTTCATTGCACATTTCGTTTTGTGAGCAACATCCATTGTTACTAATTTAATGTTGATGCCATTTGTGTTATTACTGATTTCACTACAATGTTCAGTGTGGTGCACGGAGGGAATCATTTCTATGTCAGCTGCTGTGGACATCCACTCAGCGACATTTACTCTATCAAACATGGTTTGATTCAAAAACAAGTAACTTCTGAACCACCTGTAACAGTATGAATTATTATCTCTTCTCTTACTTCAAGGCTAATTTTGTCATTTAAACTGAACGCATTTGTAGTGTTCTTATGGATGTAAGGATCGCAAAAAGCCATCCACTACTTATCAGTGACACAGTTGTATACTGGTATTGGATTAATCTGGAGGAAGGATGAAAGCGGCTACCTGAGAGGATGCCTAAGACATCCATTTTTGTGCTTTCTGAGCTCAAAAGAATGACTGTCGGGGGAAAAAAAAGGAATTGTGTGATGAAAACCCATTCACACCTGCAGGGGAGCCTCTGCCAGGCCCTGGCCATTAGGACTTTTGTGCTTCTGGTGAAGATGAGGTTTCTGACACACAAAAAGGCTGCAAGGGCCAGACAATAGTGAGTGGGGAAACGGTGACTCACAAGACTTTTGATGAAGATACGACAGCCTTGACAAATGTCTTTATCTTATAGATTCGGTGCTCAAAAGCTGATTAAACTCCCCTTTAGTCTGGCTGCATGAGTGGATTTTCTTCTTCTTTTTTTGCAATTAATACAAAGGCTCTATTGCATGACAATCCTGCTCATCAGCCCATCACCTGCGTTTAAAAAGAACCAGTAGATCCTGCTCAGGGCATGTCATGAAAAGCCCTCTATTTTCAACGTGACCAAAAAACACTTTAAAGCATCACAAGTGACAGGTACTGCAGTGGATGTCACAGTAAGTCACCGGGCGCCGGAGGATGTTATAATTCACTCTGACACCGAATCAGCGTTACAGGCCACTTCAGTAACAGCTCAAGTTAAACACACCACATCCTCAGGGGGGAAGAAAGGGGCAGCGGTAAATGGGACTGACTGGAAACAAAAGGGCAATGGAGTGTGTAAATAATCCACAAATATTCTCTGCTGTAACATCAGCTTCCGCTTTACATCACGCCAAAGTATCAGATTATTACTTATTTTCAGATTCCGCTTGTATTACACATTATCCTTAAAGGGCTCTATGGTTTTCAAAGGCTTGTGTAAGGAGTCTGCACCAAAACAAACAGATATCCTGCATAAAATACTCTGTGTTCACATATTAGATAAAGCTTCCTTCATTGACTTGCACAGACTTTAAATCACTTCAATATACTGTGTCAAACAGATTAAACTAGTGCACACATCTGCCAAGGTTGCACAATCTACTAAATCTGTTGTCTTGATAGTACCAAATGTGAAGAAATGATTAATCCCCATCAAAGTACACGCTGATAGATGAACATGGGATACATGGGGGAGATTTTATTCAACTAACTGCAGTAGTTTATGAGGAAATAGTGAAAATCAATGCGCTATCTTGCAACATTAAGAGCACTCGAGATTCACACAAAAACATTGTTCTTGGCTTCATTTTGTTTTTGCCACATTTCCTGCTATCTCACAAACAATCAGATATAAAGAGGACAGACAACATGACCCCTTAGTGGGTGTAATAATGTCAGCTGAACTGTGGCATTTCCAGAAGAAAAAATCTCTTTCCTATCTTGTCTTAAAAATATAGGAGCATCTTCTATTCGAGTTTCATCTTTCATGCAGTAAACTGCTCTGTGTCTGGACTATAAGGAGCTCTGTACTCCTGGCCCTCAGAGCTTTAAGCTCAAGCTGCTGGCTCGCTCAAATGTTTTGGCTCCTCTGTTTACACTAAATCCCCATGCTGGAGTCTCTGTGTCATCCTTCCGTTCCAAGCCCGCCCATTCACCCCCTCTTTTATACAACACAGGAAACATAACATAAGAGCAGGCCCATGCTCCCAGATCACAAACCACTCAAAGAACCTCTCAGATAGAACCTAATCTGGCTTATGCTTTTATAAGTAATCTTACTCTCTTTCTGTTTTCCCTGACAGTCTCAAGACAACCCTGCAGAAAAAGCTGTCAAGTGACAGTGTCGACCTGTCCGGCATCCCTTTATCCACCCGTGATGTCCGCCAAGTCGCCTTCTACCTCCAAACCAACAGAGACAGTGTGGTGGCCGTAGACATCAGCTTCACCGATCTCCAAGACGATAACCTGAGGTTCCTCCTGCCTCTTCTCGCCTCGCTGCCCAAACTCAGCACCCTGGCTCTTAACGGTAACCGCCTCACCCTGGCCATACTCAAAGACCTCACAGAGATGCTGAAAGACCCCAAGAAGTTCTCCAGCCTGGCCTGGATAGACCTGGGCAACAACGTCGACATTTTCACCATGCCGCAGCCGCTGCTAGTTGCTTTACGTCGGCGCTGCAGCCTGAAGAGCAGTCTGCCCACCATCTATGAGTACACAGAGGGCCAGCCCTACTGCTACCACCTGGAGACGTCTATCGAGGAGCCCAGCCACTACGAAGAGGAAGAGGAGGACGAAGAAGAGGCAGAGGATGATGAGGATGACATGGGGAGCAAATTTGAGTTGGAGCCGTGGGGCTTAGGGGAGAAGCAGCTCTCCAAAGACTTCACCCTTCACTACTGTGAGAGGTGATGGGGAGTTTTGCTCTGAGGCTCTTCGACTGTGGTTGAAATGTCGTCCCACAGCACTCCGTTACTTCCTTCGCCCTCCCGTCCTCACACCACGAGCCCAGTCACCCTTTGAGGCACGGGGGAGACCAGTGCCCACATTGTGAAATTCTCGTCCCGACACGGCTACCAAGCTATTCCTAACCATCTCTGAGTTAACCCACACAAGATGACAGTGAAGTGACGGTCGCGATTGCGGACTTACTGTGTTGGTGGATGGTGCTCTTGGGAACAAGGTGCGGTTTCATTGGAGGGGGGCTGGAAGAGTTAATGAACCGGTGTGCTCTCTCTTTCTCTTTCTCTCTCTCTCTCCCCCTGTCTCTCTCTATCTCTATCTCTATCTCTCTTTCTCTGTCTCTCTGTCTCTGTCTCTCTCCCTCTCTCTCTTTCTCTCTATCTCTCTCTCTCTCTCCCTCTCTCTCCCTCTCTCTCTCTGATAGTGGCAGCTGAAGAGCCAATCCCAAGGAGATTTAGATCAGTTGGTTGGATGGAGGAGCAGCATCCCGGCGGTAGCTGAAGTGGAAGTAGAGTTAGTTTGGAAACAGTGGGTCCCTCTGGGTTCTCTACCAGGACTGAGACTATCTCTGGCAGGCAGGGCCTAGCTCCACATTGTGTGTTCTCTGTTAATCTCTCAACAAAAGCTATGACACAAGTTCAACAGACTATACAGCCGACGACCCGTCACGTGACGCCGGCAAAACTGCTAGGTCAAGACTTTTTGCGTTTTCCCCCCCTTTCCAAATGTCCACTTGTGAATACCCACGCAGCCCTTGTGTAGATGTAAATGAGGACACAAAACATGGCTCTGTTGTGTTTCCACGGGCTATTTTTGTGCACTTTTGGTGAACAAAGCAATCTTAGAAGACAACAGGTAGGACTCAACAATGGATAGCTGTCACTGATTGTTTTTGTACTTGCCTAAATGCTGATATTCACCTCTTTGTAATTATTGAACTGTTGTAGTCATCACCTCAGTGTTTCAGTGCATTTATGACACTACAGCCAACTGTTAATATGGGCCGCTGAGTCTGAGCAGCGCCCAAACTGCCCTTCCTACTGCTGTGTGTCTTTACAGATATGTTGTCGTTCACATTTATCGATACTGTACTTCAGTGGCCCTGTGTTTGTTATGAGACACAGCCATGACTGTTAAATATTGGTTATAGTCTGACTGGCTATAAGTGGTCATGTCCTTTGCAGTAGCACATAATGATTAGGTTAGACTGACCGAAACACTGCAATGCACTTTAAGGCACTATTCTTTTTATATTTCTGTTTCTCCATAAAGCATATACTCTGTGTACAATGTTTTTAAATATGAATTCAACCAGAAATATTTACAAAGCAGAAGCTGACAGAATACCTCTTTAAGGTAAAATGATGACCAAATGGCTCATGATTCTTAGAAGGATCATTAAAAAAAACATACCTGCATCACCAGATATATAATAAATGTTGAAGTGTGTGTTATATGTGTTTGTAACTGTAAAATGTCTAATTACTGCTGTAATTATTTGTGTTATTGTTTTGGTGTTTTGTCTTTTGTCCGACTCGGTAATTATAATAATGGCTCTAATGACTATGTAACTGAGCGCAGTGACCTCCTACTGTAAGCTGAAACAATTGGACAGTAAACAAAGGGGATGTGGCTGATGGGATTACGCAATTAAACAGAAAATTGCTCAGCAAATGTAATTCCATCTTGGGGAACACAATCAGAGCGGACACTTTTTATGTTGAATGTTTGATCTGAACGAGGGAGAACACTGTACACTTGGTTCGTAGTTTCTGTTTCGTGTGTCGACGTCAAACTCTTCCTTGTTGTAGCCTGTGTGTATTTGTCTCATGCCAAACACTGACTGCCAATAAAAGAACCAATCCAAACTAAGAACTGATGTCCGGATTTGTCTTGTGCAGGGAATTGCAGCTACATCTGGGTCACAAGCAGAACCTGCACCTGCTCACTCAAACAAACAAAGGATTTATTTATGCAGATTAGTCCACAAACAGGGTAATAAGAAAATCAGCGTGCTGCTTTGGATTGGTTGTTCAAGTGCTGTACTTGTTTCAGAGCCAGCGGATCATCTGTGCCGCTCTGTGCTGTCAGGGAAACGCCTGAGCTGCCGACGTTTGCCAGGGAAAGGCAGGGTGGTCATAGCATGAGGCCCTACCCATGATCCTCTCCTGGCAACCTTTTGTTCCTGCTGCCAGACATGGTAATGTGGCATTTGCAACAGGTGGCTCCTATAAGGTCAGGGCACAGTGTGACTATCACACCCCCGAGGTCCAAATACCATATGACAGGGCAACAGAGCCCATCCTGAAAATCACCAGGATCTTATTATCTGACCTTTTCTTTTCAGTATTGATTTATTTCCCTGGGTTTTGAGTAAAAAAATAACCCCAAAAAAATCAATTACTTTGCAATACTACTGAGTGAATTCAAACTATTTCCCAGGAAGGCCAGTGAGCAGACACATAAAGCACATCATATTTCTTTGGAGACTTTAACTCAGGAAACTGCTCTCCTGATTGTATGAGTCACTGTTTGATCTGATTATCTTGCTCCAGCTGCTGCATGCTCCGGCACAAAACTGAAAAATAATTTATGAAAAACAGCACAGAAAAGTCATGCAGATTGTTCAGAATACATTATGGCACACAGGAGCGGATTTGCAGAGCAGATTTCAAAAGCAGTGACTTAAAGGACTGACACTTTAGTGCATCCTGAACGTGCTCACTTCACATCATTTGCCATTATTGGTTGTTTGCTTTATCATAGATTGCAACCAGGATTTATTTATTTTTGTCTTTTGTCTCTTATAATAATTATTTAGCTATTTATGCATTGAATTCTTAAAGGACAGGTTCACAATTTTCCAAGTCTGTCTTGAAACAACAGTCAGGTGTCCATATGAACACTGAAAGAGGTTTTCCTCACTGTAATCATTCCTCCTGTTCATACTGTTGTGACGGTCACAGCTGTGCCTCCAGTTTATCCCTTGTAATTCTGGTGTTTCCCTTTCCCCTGTGTCTCCTGTGCTCCCATCTGTCTGTGTGTATGTGTGTGTGTGTGTGTGTGTGCATCTGTGTGGGCGTGGCGCTCCTCTCACTTTCCCGGCTCCCTGATTGCTGTCCAGCCTACACACCTGCTCCAATCCGCACACCTGCAATTCATCGACTCATCTATTCAGCAGCATACCAGCCATGCTTCTTCATCCTCTCATTGCCAAATCATTGTTTCAGCCACTGTGGTAGAACACATCCCAAGCCACTTTGAATTGTACAGTCAAAGTTTAGTTTTTCATGGTGCTTTGTTCACTGAACTAACCTTGTCTCCCTGTGCCACAGGATCACTGCATGCCTGCTTGTTTTCCTGTTCATCCCTCTGCCTGCTGACAAGTCATCCAGTCAACCATCCCTGTCTTCATCACTGCTTCCCCAGCCACCAGCTTCCCTCTGTCCCTCTGCCTTCACCTGCTGACATCCTCATCTCTATCCGCCTTCACTCCCTGAGAGCCCAGTCAATAAACCTTTTCTTATCCATTCCAACTCTGAGTCTGTGTCCTGCATTTGGGTCCCCCTCTGTTGATCTTAACAACTGGCTATTAAAAGATCCGCTTAAGATGCACTTTCAATGTAAGTGATGAGGTGCAAAATCCACCATGTGTCCATGCAGTCATTTCATGCAAAAATGTATTTAAAAGTTGATCTGAAGCTTATATGAGGCTGAGTTAGTCATATCAAGTGGACATCTGCCACATTTACAGTCTTTTTAGCATCACATTCTCCTCTTTGTGTTTCCCTGTTGAGCTTCAGGTGGAAGTATAGTAACAAAAAGGAACTTTGGCACTAAAAAGAGTGTAATGTTGAAAGATATCTACTTGATTTGACTCATTTGGGCAGCTAAAGCTTCATATTAGCTTCAGATAAACTTTTAAATACAGTTTTACACAGACTATGGATTCTGTACCCCATCACTTATGTTTTAAGTACATTATGAAGGAATCTTCTCATGGTAAGTATGAACAGGAGGAATGATTACAGCAAGAATACATGTTTCAGTGTTCTGTTTTAAATCAGACTTGAAAAATTGTGAATCTGTCCTTCAATCCACTGTTTTCTCATTTTTGGGCATATTCTTTGTGACACCTTAACTGTGAAAAATATATGAAGTCCATTTCAAGCACTTTTTTTTTTTTTTTAGCTGTTATTGTGTTAAATGCAGTAAATACTATTTAAAGATGGCACAGATTGTGAAATCCATAAGTCACATTTCAAAAACTAAAATGGTGTTAGCCAATTTGTGATTATTGCTCTTTAGGGTATGAAGAGTCAACACATTTATTAGAGATTAGAATCCTGAAAAGCAATTTTTAGATTGTGTCAGTGTGCTTCAACATAGTATTTATTATAGTAGATAAAGAATGTGAAAAGAAGTGATATATATTTTATTTGAATATTACAAATATAATCCACATTTCATTCACTATATATGTATTATATGTATTAATGCTCATATAGGTAAGGTAGAAAGAATAACTCCAATACCAAGAGTGTGAATGCAAGATAATATCAGATAGAAAACAAGTTATTAACTTAACGAGACAGTCTGAAATAGCCTGCTATTAGATATTAATGTAAATATACTATCAAGTCACGTCTATGTTGTGATAAATGAAATGATCAGTGTTGTGACCTGTTTCACAACAGAAAGATGTAAGGAGTGGCAAGAATGAGGGAGATGGCTTGAAAGATAAAAAATGTGCACAAACAAGCTGAACAAGAGAGTCAAAGTAGGTCACATACAGCCACAGATAAACAACAATGTTTCTTCTTGAACAGTAAAATCCATCATGTCACCGTTACATGTCACCGTTACAGGTAGTTCTGTTCAGAGGCCACGCGTATAACCACTACACGTGTCCAGCTGTAGACACCTGTTATTCAGTGTCTTGTTCAATGATTTTTCCAGCAGGACAAACACCATCAGTTGCAGGTTTTCTGGTGTTCTGGTTGCAGGAAGGCCTCAGTAGCCTTCAGGCCATCCTGTGTAACCAATGTCATTGACTTGTGGTCTCAGTATCCAGCTGGTTGGCCCATTTTCCTGGCATCAGACACAGCGCAGATACAGCCGTCTTCCTTCTCCACAGCGTTGACCACATTGTAGAAATTCTTTGCAGTTCCTTTTTTGTGTCCCAGAGCTATCAGAGCGTCGATTACATTCTGACGGCAGAGAGGAGAGAAGACTCAGGTGGAATACAGTACGATGTGTTGCTTCACCAAACAAATGCATAATGCGGTGATTTACCTGATCAAATTTAGGTTCAAACTTCAAAGTATTTTCAGAGTCGACATAAACAACCGGAGAAGCAATTGCCTCCTTAAGGCTCTTGCCAAACCAAAGGTGGTTCATGAGCGCCTGGAAGAAAAACAGAGCATCATGTCGCAATCTGCCAGATGGGAAAGTGATGACTACAGAATGGATTATGGCAGACATTGTAGACACTCATGAAGACAGCACTTGCTATGACAACAGTGAGGGGCATTAGTCTGTAGCAATTTATCTTAATGGCACTTAGTGTGATTGCCATGGACACATACCGAGGAGATCCCAGTCGTGATCATACTCCCACCAGTCGATCCAATCACTAATGTCTTCGTCTGAGACTTCAGCACAGCGGGAGCCATGGAGGAGGGAGGCTGCTCCCCTGCGAACACAACAAAAGCCTTGACTGACAGGACAGACGACTACAATTCAGAGTCATTAATGTGAGAAGAACAAGAAAAGAATTGATATAAATGCAATCAGCAGAGCTCTTTTGAACACTGTGAACTGTACCTGTGCATCAGAGGGTGAAGGGCATTTATTCAATACTGACATGACATCATACAGTAGTGAACACTAAAGCTACATGCATTTTCTCAATATTATATCAATCACCTCTTTTAAATATGTATACTTTTAAAAACATGCCAAACTCTTGATAAAGGGCCATGTTAATAAAAGAAAATCAAGGCTATTGGTTTTATATCTACTGTGCTTCTATAGTATAGCATTATTAATGCAGATCCACCTTTCTAGCGTTCATATCCCATTAGAAACAAGACTACAAGTCTGCAGCCATGCTAGCAGCTCTGTGAGGTTATACTTCAGCACAGTTAACATGCTCAGGATGGCAATGCTAAAATGCTGATGTGAAACAAGTATGATGGAAAACCATTCAATAGTTGTGGAAGCATTTTACAAAAACAAGAAAAATGTCAACTTCAAGGTGGCACCAGAGCAAAAGTCAGCACAAAGTCAATAGGGTTCATCCAAAGGAGAACAAGCACACAAAATTTCATGGCAGTCTGTCTGGTAGATATTTAAGTCTTGACCAGAGTGATGAACCAATTAACCTTGAAACGGTTATTGCAAAGTGACTTAAACAATTATACAATCTTTGTTTGATATCCACCCGCAATACCACCAAAAACAGAAAACTGTAAATTCCCTTCCTCCCTTCCTGCAGCACATACATACTATTAAAGTGTGTCTGATAAATGTATTTGACCATTTATCAGTGGACAACTTTGCCACACCCCAAGCAATGAGAGTGTGTGTGTGTGTGTGTGTGTGTGTGTGTAATCCGTGCAATTCTCAATTCCCATGCAGCTACTTCTTCCTGGCCATCAATACATACATGAATGAATGTGAATCAGCAACCCTGCTTAAATCAGGAAGTTACTCTATGAATCTGAAAAAAAAACATAGCCATACCAGTATTACCTGTATCTAATGAAATATGCATTATATATAATAATACAGTATACAATGTACAGTAATATACAATACATTGAGTTGATCTGATTACCATAATAGATTTTATCAGCTCTTCCACAGAAGTCACACAGCTCATTGTTGAGGATGACTCCAGTGCTTGGAGAGAAGACTTTTGATCCAAATCTGTGAGGAAAATACATCAAATGACCTGAATCTTAACATTGACACTTGTAACACCGATTCATTTTTTAATCATACTGGAGAAATAACACATATAGCAGCTTCTTAAAACTGCTTTTGTTGCCTCTTCTCAAAAACACTTCTTCAATCATCTCTTAAATTGTTTTTAATGGTCTACTTATATACCAACAATTATATTTGATGATCGGTTGTGAAGCAAAACTGAGCATACTGACATGTGGTTGATGGTGCTGGTGACAGATACAGCGGATCCATCCTCAGCCAGCACAGACAGATGTGTGGTGCCCATGCTCTCGGGGTGCGAGGTGATGTTGTAATACTGGAGATCATGAGTCTGGTCATTTTTGATCAAGCTCCTGATGTAGTTCGCAAAATATTCCTCGGTGAAATTCTTTGCTATCTGTAAGAAGTACAGAGCATTAAAAAAAAAATTCATGCATCACAAACTTGACCTGCTTTCAGTCTGCCTCCCAAACTCTTTCTCCATTCAAATGACCAGGTTTATATGAAAATGAAGAAACATTTGGTGGGAATAGCTGCAGTCAAGATTTATAAAGGATCATACACATGTATGGTTTGCTTAGAAAACACAGCTACAAAATGCATTTGTTTGAAAATGTGAAGGTGTTAGAAATCCACATGAAAATAAAGCACAAGTACACAAACCTTCACTCAAAATTACTTTTCCTCAAGTCAAACCTCTCTGACTTCATGAGGGTCAGTATTGAACCTTTGTCAAGGTTCAATACTTTGAATGTGATTATTTTCGCAAAAGCACCATAACCAATGAATAAGATAGGCAACTTTTTATAATAACAATTTAGTATTAGTGGGAATATGGAACAGGAACAGGAACCTCCAATTGTCAAACATAAACGTGAGATGATTTGACTTTGGAACAGACTTGTGAATATGACTGAACAGCAGTTCACTAGAAAGATTCTTGATTGTGACATTTTGCATGGACACCTCTGGATTAGTGAGGTGAAATCCTTATTTTGTATGATTGATTCTCCTTTTATTTTTCAAAACCAACCATGTTGTAATATTTATAATGCCCAGGACAATCTGTTCCTGATTTACAAAGAAAGATGGTGATGTTTGGTATGAACCTAAATTAAGAACATATTGTCTTATGAAAAACAAGTGTGGAGCCTTATGTGAACCAGAGTCAAAGATGTGACTAAAAGTCAAAGATCTCTGTGTACACAGTTACAATCAGGTACATTAGCATCAGCTATAGAAACAGGCAGGTTTACTGCTCTCCCTAAAGAGGGAAGACTCTGCTTGCTATGTGATTTAGGTGAGACTGAAGGCAAAGTCCATTTTATGTTTTATTGCTCATTATGTGATGATTTAAGGGCTACGCTATTCAGTTTTCCTGGATGAATGATTTAGAAAACCTTGAGTTGTGTGTAATGTAAGAAGTTTTGTTCTTGTCTATGTTATATGTTTCACCACTGCAACTGTATTTAGGTTTCTTGATTGTTCTGACCATTATAAGCCATAACTAAACTAAACTACTTAAAAATAATGATGAGATATATAATAATAGGATGTATAAAATGTGCTCAAATTTACTCAAATTATTTATTAATTCAGTATGTTGTTGAGTGTAAAAATTATATGATATATGATAGTAGTATCCACTAAAACATTCAGTAAAACTTACTTCTTTTGGGCTGTATTGAGGATCTCGGATGTGTTTCTTTAATCCATTTGCAAACTTAAAGGCTTCAACATAGCGGTGATAAGTCAGCGTCTTTTGTTCACCCGTCAGAGATCCTGAATTCAGGCCAAATCCTGTAAATAAAAGCATGTGCTCAGTTTTTAAATGCTCCATTCTTAGTGTGTTCCACTTCCAGAGACTGATCTGGATTCATGATGCATGAAACACAGAAACTCATACACTCACATCACCACTCAGTCTCCTTTTTTAAGTAAACATCTCATATGCAACAACCATCTAAAGCACTGATTTGGGATGCATCTGCTCAACAAATGCAATAGTGACACAGCTAACAAGCTTCAGTATGTGATATGAAAGCGTAGCTGAGCAGCAGTTCTGCAGTCTGTGTACAGCAAGAACCTTTCATGATGTTAAGGATGAGGCTGAGGATGACGCCTCCTGCAGGGGGTGGGGGTATGTACATCTGGTACTCTCCCAACGGAACAGCCCACGCATCCGTCACTGTAGCTTTGTATGATGCCAAGTCCTGCACCGTGAGTGTTCCTCCTGAGCAAAAACATTCAAACAAATGGTTCTACTAAGCAAAACTGAGCAAAATGCATTTCAGTTCCATATAATCAAGACTTTTAATGGATCCATGCAGCTCACGCTGGAGTCTGTGTGTGATCACTGCAGTGCTTTACAGACTGAATTGATTTGTTCATTTGTAATTAGATCATTGTGCCAGCAGAGATATAAGATGGTTGGAAAAGAGAGCATGATAAAACTCATCTGACAATACCTGCCTCCTGTATGTCACGTATTAAATCCTCTGCTATTTTCCCAGTGTAGAAAACGTCTGCCCCTTCATTTGCAATCATCTGCAATGTGTCGGCTAGTTTCTCAAATTTCACAATATCACCAGGCTTCAGCAAGTTCCCGTCCTTATCTGAATACAACTTACTGGAGGACAAATATGAGAACAGTAAAAATCATGCAAATGCAGAAAGGTGCTGTGTTTTTTGTTTTGTTTTTTTATGGGTTTATTTCATACCGCAGTGACTGAGTCTCGTTTGTATCAAGGTATGGGATGTATCGGCCTTGGATTGGAGGAATGGGGAACCCGTCTCTGGCCAGCTGGATACTCGGCTTGAAGAGATCAGCCCAGGGCAACTTCCCGTAAAGCCTGTGTGCTTCTTCATAACCTCGAATTTCCCCTGGGACCCCGATCCAATGGGGACCTGGATGGATGGATAGGCAGGTCAATGGTGGAAAAACTAACTACGTTTACTCAAGTTCTGAATGTAAGTACAGTTTTGAGGTGCATTTCAGGGGAAAATGGTTTACTTTTTATTTTTTACACATTGTTCAAGATTAAACCAGTGTCTCCCAACCTTTATGGCTTACAACTTCTTACAAAAACTACTACTATTTAATACTGATATTATTATATTACTATTATTATAGTCTATTGATATAATAGTAAATCAATCACAGGGCTCATTTTCTGCATGAGTACTTTTACTGTTGATGCTTAAAGTACTTTTTTGTATGATAACACTTCTTTACTTAATTGGGATTTTCAGAGCAGGATTTACTTGTCCATGGAATATTTTTAAGAATTTATTTTAAGTATCATAATCAGTAGGTCATGATTAAGATATTTTCGGTCTTAACAGAATGTTATTTGTGGGCCAATGACTTCATCATTTTTTTTTACAAATGTATTGTGTTTAGCTTAGCTTTGTTCATGTCTTTGATTTGGCTGATACTGTAGTCTATACAAGGGTTTTGCCAATCAGATAATGGTCTCATATCAGTTACAGGTCTTACTCTCCTGTTGCTGTCTATTTATACGCTTACAAGTGCTGTTGCAACGAGATTAATGCTTAATTTGTTCCACTCTATGTGGTCTTGGCTCTGAGGAGAGCAGTTCATGGCCAGTTCGTATGACAGGATTGTTGGGGCCCCCTGTATGTATACAATCACACTCTTCCTGCATGGGAACATCAACAAAGGAAGAAACAAAGATATATGCATGTCCAAGAAAGGACTGCTAGTATCTGCAGCAATACACAAAGAGAAACCGGACGGGCAATAAATCCATCAACTTCGTGTCCTTGTGTTGTAATAACATTCTTCCCTCTTGAACTGAATGGAATTTCTCAAAAGTCAGAGGTCTTAAGAAAGGCTTAGTCTTATCTCCTCCCTGCATGATAAGACAAAACATTGGAAACCAACCCTAGTGCCTCACTCAACAGACAGAACAAGAACAACAAGAGTGGCTTCCTAAAAAAAGAATCGGGGACAAAAAACAGTGTGTCTATACAATTTATGACCTAATGTGTAAGAGCAGTACCTGCCACCAGCTGGAAGGTCTTGGGACATAACTCCAGCAGGTCAGATTTAACCTTCTTGGGTACAGTCTCTCTGGAGTTGATGATTTTGACTTTACCTTTGAAAAGAGAAGATATTACTAATTAACCGTGTCTCTCTGCAACATGCGGGCCACTCGTTAGTTCTGCTGTATTAGAGGGCTGAATAAATCAATGCATGTGGCTCTTACCAGAGCTGTCCATCACTGTGAATATGGACCCCCCTCCGATCCCCATACTCTGCGGGTTCATGAGCGAGGTGCAAAGCAGCGCAGCAATGGCGCCATCTACCGCTGATCCCCCCTTCTGAAGGATGTTCCTGAAAGATATCACACTCTTCACTATTTCCGTCGGTCTATTATCTTCATGCAGAGGCCTGCCAAGTAAATAAATGGCATGTGTGTGTGATTTGCATATGCTGGTCTTATGTAAAGCGCATGCAGAGCCATTTTCCTTGTTTATGAAATGTTCTATGAATTGGGTTGAGTGTTTAACAGTGTTAAAAAACCAGTAAATCAGTAAATATATTTGTTAGAATTTAAGCTGCCAGTTTACTGCTGAGTTCTTTACAATTAAAATGTGTAGTGTCACCGCTGAGAGACTAGATGCTAAAAAGTAAATACTTCTAAGTGTTGTGCGTAATGTGTCTTCTGCTTGTAATAACCATATTAGCCTATTATCAAGAGTAAATGGAGATATTTGTGAAGCCAAAATAAAAGTTCAAAGTTCAATTGCCACTCACCGTCCAATCTCTGAACATTTCGCAGAGTCTGCGGCCACTGCAGCGCTCGAGAAAGTGCCTTCTGGACATTTGCGCCTCACAAGAACAGCAATACACACAATTATGGCAACCACACAGAGCAGCATCAGTGCGCAACAAGTGTAAACCCTCGCCTTTGACCTCGCCATGGCTGATGCTACCAAGAGACCTCTGCGGGGATCATCAAACTTCCATCTGTGCTTATCTGCTCTGCAATATTATAAGCTGACTGAGTGTATAACTGGGAGCCCAGTTACCCCATTAGACGGGGCGTGAGTTGGAGAGTTTGGCTCCACCCCGCCTGAAGCCCAGGCTAACAGAAAGGAAGTTGTGACACAACTAAGTCAAGATCTAAGATTTCACCTGAAAACACGAGGGGAAATAACAGTTATGTGGTTTACACAGGGGGGTGATGGAACAGAGTAACAGACGGCAGATACACACTTACCAGGAATTCACAAGGTACAAAGGTCCAATTCAAAAAACAAAACGTGCTTGAACATGTTTGTGTCACGCTTGGTGACACGTCTTTGACTCTACTGACAAATGCACGCCACTAAAGAGTTATCCGTATTTTCAATGTGACACAGATAAACGGAGAGACCGTTTACTAAACCCATAATGATGATTTTAGCTGCATTTTCATTGTGAAAAGTTTGTTTTATCCCCAGAGTGACAGCTGACATTATGGATGATTTTAAACTCTGAATCCATCACCGCAGCTCAGAATAACATCTGTGACAACTGTGTGATGATACCTGGAAATAAGCAGAAAAATAATCCACACACTGTTAATCGACCTCATCAGTCATTAACTAATGGCTACTTCATCATCCAAATAAATAGTAAAAAAAAAAAAAAAAAAAATACTCACTCTATTCTCAAGTCATATATAATAATTCCTACATTTGAAAAATATTTCTAGTGTTTCTGCATCTTCTTATTCTGTTGTATGATTACAGGCTTGTTCACTTTCCCTAAAAAGCTGCAGTATTAGTGAGCCATGCAGCATAAGTGGCTTGAGTCTGTACCATAAACTAGTATGTCAGTCTCCTGCATGGTAAAGGGGAAGATGTGGTAGAAGAATTACTTTACTGGTGTTGAGTAAATGCAAGACAGTTGAGGCCCCTGTTAGACCTGTCAGAGCATGTCAGACTGGTGATAAACATAAAACCACAGCTGTCACTGTCATTGTTGTCATGTAATGTTGTAGTACTTGTTCTGTTTATACTCATGCTCCAAGACAAGCCAAAAGACTTTCTATGAATGATCTAGGGCAGTGGCAAGTGGGGTCCTCAGCAAAAGGGCAATAAATTATTTTCACTTTATTTCCATCCATAAGTAGCATAGTGACTGAATGTATGACTAGTTTGGTCTATGTTAGGTTTCATACACTTTCTGTAATAAGCAAAAATCTAATCAGATGGGAGTCCTTGGTCTAATTTGTGTCAGTTTAGGGGTCCTTGACGTGAAAAAGTTTGAAAACCACTAGTCTAAGGTCATTTATTGGAAGAGTGAATGGGGCACCAAAAGTGAGATCTCCACTTGGACTCACTTGGGGAAAGTTTTTGATTGCTGTCGCATTTTTCATATTCTCATCACCGTTAAACTACTGCTCCATGGCTGCAATCCTCACCTGTTGCAGTGCATCTTGGGTAATGGAGTCTGCAGTCAGATCAAATAGTAGTCGATGGGCGAGCCATCAGCCATACGGAAGAGGGAGGATGTCAGCTGAGTCAAGCTGCTGGGAGATTACTAGAGCAATAGCGGATATAAGGCAATTTCACCTTCAAAGTAAACGCATTCACCAATCTATGCTTGGAAATTTTTATTTATTTAGGCTTTCTGTGACTACAGTGTGGCTGTAACAATGCTTATTTTTATTGTTGATTAACATGCCAATTATCACCTTAATTAACAGATTAATTATGTCCAGCCATAAAATGTCAGAAAAAGCCACATTGACCTTTTTAAATTGCTTGTTTTATCCACTCACAAGTACAAATCCCAAAGATATTTAGTTTGATGTCACAAATAAAGAAATGCTGGAAGTGGATCCCTGGTGATACAAAGGTCCTGCAAGCACAAACATTAGCTAATCTGTCTGCTAAAATTTTTCCCACTGAGCAAATTTCTTAAGTGGTTACTTTAGCTAGCGATTGAGTATTGTACTTCCATAAAGTTGGGCAACTTGTAAAAGACAAATTATAAGAAGAATGATTAATATCAAAGCAGCAGAGACCGAGAAAACTTGACTTTTACTCCCTACATGGGTCAAGCTCCAAAAACACTGGATCCTACATTTCCCATAAGGCAACTCAGCACCACCTAAACATTTACTTCTTTCAGACCCCACACCTCTAGTTTACAATGCACGTTTTCTGAGTTGAAAAAAGTATCCAGCCCAAGATAATAATAAAAAAAATAACCTTGATGACATCACTGAGGTTATTATTTTCAGACTTTGGAAAGCTTGTTCTGGAACCACAGAAGACATAATACAACAGTTTTAACAGGCTTCCTCATGACAAGTGAACTGGGCTTCACATGTAAAAGAAGTGGATAATCCCTTTATAAACGGGGACACTATGCTTTAGAAGAAGCAGTTAATTATACCACTTAAACTACCTTGTGTTAAAAGTGAATTGTTTTTTCATCTAGAGGTTGCACTCCACTGCATGGAGATCTGTGGAGACATTTATTATGAACGCTGCAACCGGATGTGTTTTGCGTATTTTCTGTTACTTCACCCTCTGGGTGGCTTCCCTGTTGGAGCTTCAGTATTTACAACAATATTACCAGAAGCCTATCCGTCGCTGCTGTCCAGCACAGACAGACAGACAGAGAGTCAAACCGTCGGTAGGAAAGCTTTCGTGTTTTGTTTTGTTTTGTTTTTCAAGCATACAATGGGCGTTACTTCCAGTTAGGACTTCTTTTGTGCATTTGGGAGATATTTCCTATAATGTTGGCGAGTGATATCCGTCTACCTTGTGCACTGCAGTGGTGCGCAGCTTCGCCTGGAGAAACACCTGTGCGCCTCTCCTCTCCACTGGCCACAGTCATGAATGTTGAGTAGGTATGGATGCAAACCTGTGCACGAATCAACGCACCACACATCCACCAAGCTAAGACAAGACAATCAAGCGATCTGCTTGTCCACCGCGGTTCATTGAACGCTACAGCTCATCAGTATTTTGTTCATCAGTTTGTATGGCAGCTTTTGGCCCTGGTGGCAGCATCTCTAGTAGCCAGATTACATGGAAACAGTGGAGTATTGGAGGGAAGAAAGGCAGGGTGTGTGTTTCATTACATGGTTTCATGGTTGGGTTTGATGATCAGAGCCATCCTTGTTCTAAAAGCAGCGGGAGTGTGTGGGGGATGTGGGGGCGTCTTGATGCTGTCAGACAGGATGTAGGGGAGGATCTAATGGAGCAGGTTCACCCGACCATTTTTGGTGAGAGAGCATCGTGGAGTTCTGATCACAGTTGACGCATTGCACTCCTCGCGTTTTGGCTGCTGGTCCATTATCATTATATAATCATACTCATGTAATCCTTTTCTCTTTTTTTTAAAAACTGAAACAGCATACGATTACACAGACTAGAGCTCGCCCCCTCCCTCCCCCTGAGGATCCATTTATGCAGCTCCTGCTGAGCAACCTATGAATGCCAATTATAATTGTGGGTGGGTATCAACACTGTTTACGTTTACATAATTCAGTGTTTAATGCGCGCGTGTGTGCGTGGTGCGCAAAAATACAAAAGGAGAGATATGTGTTAAATTCAGCAATGTGCCCATGACTCATGGTTTTGTACAGTGCAGTACAGGAGTGTGTGGAAACCTGAATCCAAATTGTCTTGTTATCAAAGTGTATTTGTGTGTGTGTGTGTGTGTGTGTGTGTGTGTGTGTGTGTGTGTGTGTGTGTGTGTTTGGGGTGCAGTCATTTTGAAGTCTACAGTGTGTGGGTGAGTTTCAGCAGGTGTGTTTTTCCATGCGGTGCATGCAGGATGGGTATTTTCTGTCAAACTCTGAGGAGGAGGATATGTTCCACAGACAAAGCTATACGTGTAATGAGATCTGCATCAGATGAATTAATCATTCGGCAGGCACACACATCTACAGTAAAGAGAGTTTGGATCATTAATATCAATCACAGCATCCTCCTAATGTCAGTTATAGCATCTTCCTCTCTCCTCATTCCTCTTTCTCTCCTTCTGTCTTTGTTTTTCAGAGAACAGATAACCCTAAGGCGCGGTGTCTGTCTGCATTTGTCTGGGAGGACGAGAGAGGGAGCAGCACAAATACCGCACAGCCAGACATCATGCAAAGAGAAACCTTCCCTCGTTGCCAAGTGCTGAAATGTTAGGACTGGAGACTGAGCGTGTCAGATCAAATCAGCAGACTGTTTACATTTTGGGGGCCAATAAGTGCTGCTTGACACTAGACTCCCTAACATCCCGTGTGTGGTTCGAGGCCCCTTTCAATCACGATCAAGAGACGACGTGTTAACTGATCTTTCATCAGCACTTTTTTTCACCCTCGTCAGATTCAGCAATCTAGAAAAGAGCCTAGATGGAGTGGTCACTAGAGAGTGTGAGGGAGATGGTGGCTGGAGGGATGCAGTCTATAAGGGAGTGTGAGATCTGTGCTTTTGCCATAGCCATGTGTGTGCTGCTGCTGTTTATGTGGTATTGTTATAGGGTTGGCCGAGAACACGGCTCCAGCCCTCTGCGTGGGAGGTATCTGACTGGGCCTGGCCGGATTGGAGGGGTGGTGGGGGGCTTCATGAGTTCAGACTGTCGTGGCAGGGGTAAAGGGAAGCATGGGTCAATGTTAGAAGAGCAGAACGGCTTCACTTTCTGCCAGTCGTCAGAATGCTTCCGCTGTACAAGCGCTGGAGAGAGTCTGAACCAGAGGCTTTATCACAGCCTGCAGGATTACGCCAAGCGCTACACCTGGTCAGGTATGGGCAGGGTGCATAAAGGAGTCCGTGACCAAGGCCGATACCTTAACAGCCGACCCACCATCCAGCGGCCAGAGGTCTTCTTCCTCCCTGACCTACCGTCAGCCCCTTTCTTCTCCAGGGAAGTGCAGAGACATGATGTGGAGCTGCTGGAGCAGAGCTTCCCTGCCCTTCTGGCTGAGTTTGAGAGCATCTACCACCAACCTCCCGCCCGCAGTGGCTCCTCCCTCCCTCCAGGGTGGAAAGCCAACAGCACTCCCCGTGGGCAGTGGTGGACCTATTACCTGGTCAACCAAGGCACCCCTCTGGTTCTTAATGTCAGGAGGTGTCCACGGGCATGGAGGGTGCTGGGCCAGTTGCGCACCTTCATCGCCAACAACGTGTTTGGAAACGCTTGCTTCTCCGTGCTGACGCCTGGAGCTCTGATCACTGAGCATTACGGTCCAACAAATGTCAGGCTGCGCTGCCACCTGGGTAAGAGAGTGAACTGTTTAGTGAGCTGAAACTGATTCAGCCATGTGATGTCTGAGGCTCAGCGTGTATTTGCTCGAACTCAGCAGCAGATGATTTCACTAATAAGCATCTTTAACTAGAGAGGAGGAGCAATCCTGTGAAATCAGCTGCTGTTGTGTTAAGACTAAAAACCTGAATCCTCTCGGGTCACGATGGCACATTTGAAATTAACTGGCTTATACTACTTTTTTTTTTTTCATAATCTGCCCCACCTGAGCTTTGATTCTATTTCCAACTGCACCCTGTGTGATGGTTATAAATAGTGATGTTTACTGTTGTGTGGGCAGGATCTTTTGTGAGATGCTCTTTAAATAGCATGCTGTGATGATACAGGACACTCAAGAACATTTAGGCTGGGATATGTCACCTGGGAGGTTCCATAATGACACACTGATGGACTTATTTTTCAGGTCTCAGAGTGCCCCCTTCCTGTGAGCTTGTAGTCGGTGGAGAGCCACAGTGCTGGTCTGAGGGCAGCTGTCTGCTTTTCGACGACTCCTTCCTCCACAGGGCCTTCCACGAGGGTAAGAAGGGATTAAAGTTGAATCTTTGTATTTATTTCTTGAAAGAGGATTGACCTAAAAATGGTTTAATCCCAGATTTCTTTTTTTTATTTTCCTAAGGAAAAAGAAAAATGAAAAGAGCCACTTTTCAGTGAGGAGGATCGGTTCAAAATCAGGTTAAAAAGGGGTTCTTGATTTTTTTTTCTTCTGTTGCTATATTTCTGTGTGTGTAGGTGGCGCAGAGGACGGCCCCAGGGTGGTCTTCATGGTGGACCTCTGGCACCCCAACGTGGCTGCTGCTGAGAGACAAGCGTTGGACTACATTTTTACCCCAGGCCGCTTAGAGGAGAAGGAGGGGAAATAGGTGTGAGTGAGATGTCCGAGCAAGAAACAGATTTAGGGAAGTGTTTGTAGGATTGGGGAGCAACTCTTTTTCTGCCTCCAGACCAGCTCTCACATTCACTGTGTACATATTCTCCGTCTCATATCTCTCTTTATTAGCAGCTGACCAAACATTGGGCCTCTTTTATCAACCATGTTCCCGTCTTAGTAGTGTGTTTGTGTAAAATGCAGCCACACTCAAAAGTACTTATTGTGCGGTATTCAAAACTGAGTAGGTGCACAATTGTTAATATGGCCATTTTATCAATGTATATTATAATGTATTTTATTTAGAATCATTGAATGTTGGATGGACGTGCATTTAGATAAATTATGTGACCAGACACTAAAAATAACCCTCAAATATACAGTATCTTAAAGATATCAAGTACATTTTTAGTATGTATTTCTCTTTTTCTCTATAACTTTGGGTCAAGTCTGGAGTAAAAATTGTTAAGCTTCAATGTACAACTCATGTCAGTTATTTATTTTGGTTGTACTTCATACAGTTCAACAGTATGCTGATAGAGAGCAGAGCACAGTACAGCGAGCCAAAAATAATATATCTCTAGCTGTTAATGTTTCGCAGCATATATGGGTCTTTTTATAGCAGAGCAACATACTCTATTAATTGTTTATGAACTAAAAGCATTTATGGGCCCGACTCTTCCCAGGCATTAGGAGAGACACAACACTTTTGTGTAAAGTATTGGTGGCATATGACTAATTCTTTTACACTTAGTATAACACCTACATTTCTGCAAGGGCTAAGAAATTTGATCATTCAACTTTTTGTATTACTCAACATAAACAATCATATTTCAAATTTTGATTCCAACAAAAGACACGGTTGTCTGTGTGTTTGCACATTTTTCATCACCACATTACAGAAACACCCACTTTGAAATGTGGGACAAACTTTAGATTGTTTAAATTTTTATGAATGACTGGACGGTGTGAATGGTGACATATTTTCAGTGATTGTAGTGCTTGTTGAAATAAAGCTGACGGTTACAGTGCAGGTAGCATTTAGGACCACTGTTCCAAAGCTTCTAATAAACACACAAAACCAGATAACACAAATATGTATGATAAGAAAATGCATTAGAAAACATAACTTTATCTTTGAGTTACTAACAGGATGCACAACTGATATTTAATGACATTCTGACTCAACTCAAAACGGTTAACAGTTATCTAAGCTAAATGCATTGCTGACAGTGCTTCAACAATGTTATAAAGTGTTACAAAGAAACGGTTATAATTTACCAAGCGTTCATGTAACATTATTCATCCATATAACCTTTGATAACAGAGGTCCAATGTCAATCGTGACATGAATGTTTAATGCCTCTGTCATGACTCCTGCTGGTGTGGTAGTTTATTGTGCTCCCCTTTGAAAATCAATCCTGCTTTCACAAGACACGGTTAGATAAGCACATTTTTAGCTCAAATTGTGTGAGTCGGCCTGTGCTGTAACAATGGAGACGAAGCGTTTTTGGTAATTTACTAAACTCTTGTAATTTGGTTGTATTTGATATCAGGTTTGTATTTCTGTAAATAGGGTTGAGATAAAAAAAAAAAAAAAAAAATTGAACGGTTTTGAAATGATTGTCTTCAATGCTATAACTATTGTGTTGTCTTGATTTACAGGTACAGTGATTGCATTACATCCTCCGGTCCAACCATGAAAACAATTTGATAGAATAAATTTGTAGATTCTGTAAAATGTTTATGAAGTACTATCTCTGTTGTTTTGTGATGTTTTTGGGGTTTTTTTTCTTTTTGCAATGCCATATGGTAACAACATCTATTATTAAAGCCACAATCCTTAATTCTTCAACAGCACTTCATGGGTGTATGTGCAGAGTCTAAAAGGGTAAAAATGTGTTGCAAGTGAAAAGTTATCTTAAGCAGCTTTGCCGGTCCGTTGCAATTCAAGATGCCTATCGATTCAATTTGAGTGTTTACAAAAGCACGATCATTTACAATCTGTTTACTGACACTCACATTGAGCTGTCCATAATTAGGTTTAAAGTCAAGAGTGCTGTTAATCCACTTTAGAGTATGAAAACTGTCATTCCCAAAGCATTTGCTTTACAGTCTACGATGGGGCAACCATTTTGTTTACATTTGGATTGAGGATTTGTCCTTAAACACATTCTTGTGTGGATTTTGAACAGTATTTCTGTACATTTAATAAATGGTCGAGTATCTTATTTAACCAGCTGTTGTCAGAAGTGTCACTTTCACACAGATGTCGCAATCGGAATCAAGAGACTTTCATTCATTAAACTAGTCACATCTGACTTCTTTCTAAAACTAAAATACTAATTAAATATACTACAGTATTTGAGTTGTGTGATGGAGGAGCAGAAGTATTGATAATATACTCCACAATATAAAGCACTAGAGAGACTAAATCATTTTTGTTTCCTTTTTTCAGTCAGATGCAGTTTTCCGGTGTTGACAGAGGGAGGCTCTGTTTTCAAATTTCAACAGTAGTTATTTCCTGTCAGGGCTGTACTGCTTTTTAAAGGATATGAAACCAGTAGCAGTATCGATATTTGTCATTCTGAGAGTATGGCCTCACATAAATAACGGACAACAAGTGAGTTAATATTCAGCCCCACATCTCCACAGACTGCACAGAAAAAAAAATTACCAGCACATATTAACATCCTAAACCTTTGTTTCTTCTGCTCACATGTGAGTTTTGCTAAAGGATCAATAAAGTGTTTCCACATCTGGGGCCTATATGGTGGGCGTTCATGTTCATGTGAGGTTGATACCATAACTATTTTTGTTACATTGTCATATAGGTTTAGTTCTTGGGTAAAAGTTAAAGTAAAAAGTTATTACATTATTACTCAGGAGGCTTAAACTATTTACAGCAGAAGCGCGATGGTAGCTGTGTGTGTGTGTTTGAGGGAGCAAAAAACTGCAGCATGTTAAGAAGGAAGAGCAGTTTGAAGGTGAGCACCTACATACAGTATATATAATTAATATCTTTTGAATAATATGCATCAAAATCACTGACTCATAGAATTTCAAATGATAACACAGGCACATGAGTGTAGAAATGTATTGAATGTATCTGTTTAAGTGTAGCTGATGGGGTCCTATGAGCTCCAAACAAGTGAAGTTTCATCTGGGTGGATAAAACGACATGAACACCTCAATGTCATGAACTACAACAGCCGTGCTACATATATGAAGTGTATCAGACTATATTGAAACATAAAGGAGTTGATTTCTGCACATATATTGGTGTTGTTTTATTGCCTTGATGTTGTTTGTGTTATAATTAAATGCAACAGAACACATTATGGGGTTTCTCATATTTTGTACACTAGAGACAGAAAACTATTAAATAGGCCATAATACTGTCTTTCATATAACAAAATCATAAGCTACAACAACACAAACTATGGCATGCAACATGTGATTTACACATATATGTCCATTATGTTTATGGATGGATGTTGTGTTCACATGTTCTGCTCATAATGGACCATCTCCATTCTACAGATGGAGACAGAGTTTCTCATGAGGCAAAATCTTGCAGTCTCAGTGTTTCATTTTTAACATAGTCTATATATGGTCTGTCTTATCCATGGTAAAGTTTGCGGACCAGTGGAACATCACCCTTTACACCCACGTCATTGCCATGATGCCAGAGACCAGTATTCACATCAATGAAAAGGTGACGTGCTCTGCAGCGACGTGTGTGCCCCCCTGTACGCTGCCTGCGCGCGCTCCGGCCGCGCTGCCGCACAGCAACCAGGTGGTGAAATGTAACTATACAGCGGGAAGGCTGTGCTGAAAGACATGGGTCGACAATGGATAGAAAACGTTGTATGATGTCGATGATCAGCCCACTGAGACAGACGAGACCAGATCCGCAGCAATGAGCTCCTCCTTTCCAAAATCTGAATCCACAACCTCTTTACTAAAATCATCCTCGGCGGTGAGGAGACCGACACACCTCCCTGAACGCACAGCGGAAAGCCGGAGAAGTCAGCATCACCATCAGCATCAGCATCAGCACCAGCACCAGCATCACCACCGTCCCGCCGCACTCCAGAGCAGCAGCAACGCCGAGGAGTCTTTCTGGTCGGCCGAGTGCGACATCAGTGCTCGGAGACCCCTGTGTCACCCCTCGCTCATCGGCAGCCGGGACAGCGATAATGCAGCCGCTCGGGTCAAGTGCAAGTCACATGCCCCTCACAGCGAAGTTCCCGACCCGCCGGAGCCAAACGGCGAGGCGGGCCGAGGTGTGAGAGAGCGCTGCAGGGCATCTAAACCCACACACCGGCACCACCGCAGGAAGCACAACCGGGAAGACCGTCCGCCGCCAACAGGACCACCCGAACCTGAGCGTTCCCGTCGCTGTCACACTACTCACACCCGCCCGGTCCCTCGGGTGCCCTCTCTGTCGGACAGCACTGACGACAGAGCTCCTCTCTGTGAGCCGCGGGACCGTAAGGGAGCCAGTTCGGCCAATAGCGGCGGTCAGGTCAGCAGTCCATCCCCGTCCTCCTGCTCTCTGGTCCCGCTGTCCAGCAGGTCCTCACGTCGCTCCCGGAGGTCCAGTGCTGCTTCTTTTGCATCCGATATCAATTTACGCACTATCCTCAATTCACTGTTTGGGCAGGTAAGGCCCTGAAATATAGGAACATAATTATTCATTCATAAACCATAAATTAAATTACCTCCACAATTGGTAGTTGGTTAGTTGGCCTGATATTCATTTAAAGAGTTTAGTGTGTGAGATGCAGGGATGCTCTTATACAATTTGAGGCCCCTGACATGCTGTGACAACTCAACTGATGTAGCCTAAAACTTCATTGATCAGTCTTGTTCTAATGGTCTGACTAATTGAAGGATAGCCAAAGCAAATTTTGGTTGTACAAACCAATTTGGATCAATGACAGCACATTAGTGTGTCTGATACTTCAGGCTAAACGAATCATCTGCTTTTATTTGCCATGATACAGAGCAGTCGCTTTGTTTCTAGCATTTCTCCAAAACTGCACACAGATATGAAGCAGTTAACTGTGGCTGCTGGCCTCATTGAAGTCTTGTTTACAATCAATACACGCTAATGTGCTCTGTGATGGAGTCCGCAAACACTGTCATCACTGGACTGGCTATAGAGGGGAAAAGCTTCTTCTACACATTCGATTCTTATGTAATTTTTAAATAGAGCTCTGCCTCCTACAGACCTTCTCAATCAGGCAAACCTTTTCTTATTGAAGTGGACTGTGCGGGGCAGATGAAATGTTCTGGTACAGAGATGTGGAAATCTCTGATGTGCTAATGTATATTTGGCCAAAGACAATCCATGTCCCTGCATCATTTGATCAGACAGTGATTGTTTGTGTTTGAGGGAAACCACTCTGATGTTCCCGCTGCTGATGGAGGCTCTATTTTGAGCAACAAATCTATTTATATGAAAGAAAGGAGTTCAGCTTAATGCGTCTTGTCTATTCTTATTTATGATGTGGTTTTACATCATTTCATTTGGGCTCACAGAGCTGAAGACTGGCTCAGACAACAACTGGGTTCAGTTTTACATTACAAATCCTCACAGAGCTCCACCTTCCTGCTTAAATCCCTGATAATGTTGTTTATGATGGCATTTTCCCAGTCTGTTCCATGGAAGTCAGAGTTTATTTTTTGTGTTCTTTTTTTCTTCTTCCTTCCTTGTAGGGTTGTTTGGATTTTGATCTGGACATGAATCAGGAGATGATTTACGCTCAGTACAGAAACACAGAGATCATCCGTTGCAGCTTCAGGAGAAAACATCTTCTAGCACTTATAGTATGAAAGCCTATTCTACAAATAACCTGTGAGTCAGTCTGCGAGAGGCTTTGTGAAAACATTAGCGTGACCTGAAAAAGGTCTTTGATGAGACAGACAGAAATGTAACTAACGCATGGTTTGAGAGATACACACACACACACTGCCTTTGGCATCCCGTCTGAACAATACGTTCAAAGTAAACAGGATTTTTGCTGTTTTGGTTGCAGGTTGACAGATCAGAATAGAAATACATGTGTTAACCCTCCCAGTAAGGGGAGTTTACAGTCTAGAGAAGAAAAAAAAAGATTTATTAGACATCTGTATTCTGGTTGAGATAGCCTTCCATCAGCGTGTATATGCACATGTAAATCCATTTCACTGTGACTGCTCACAGCCTTTATGTGTTTCTCTATGGTGCCATGTGGCTGCTGTAGGTCAGAGCGACCTTGTCCTTGCATGCAGAGGGCAGAGGATGATGTGTCGGGGTGTGGGGGTGGACTCTGCAAGAACACAGGAGCAATAATGTGCAATATATGAATAAAAATGGTTGCAAATTGACAAATTATTCTAGCGCTTTAGAGGGAGAGTGCAGGTGAGGAGGACAGCAATACTGGAAATAGCCCGCTGCTTACAGAGTGTTCTTGTAAATTTGCCTGGTACATATTTCCAGAGCTTACAAACACCTCGCAATGTGTGACCATCAAGCAAGGGTTGTTTATCAGCTGCAGCTGTGTTAAATACTATATTTTCCTGAAGGAAAGCTGGCTCCCCTCGTCCCATTTCTTTTGCTTATTCTTATGTTTGGTGTCTGTGAAATCTGTGTTGAATTGTCTGTGTTGTTCACTGACTACAATAACAGTTTGGTCAATGTGACAGCTGGATGAAATATCTTGCAGACAGTGGATCACCCGCTTTTCCTTTAATAGGCATAATTCCGTTTCCCTGCTTGGGCCACTTCCCTCTCTTATAGTTTGACACCCTCACTCTTATTTCTTCTCTCTCTCTCTCTCTCTCTCTCTATTTGTGTCTCTCTCTCTCTTTCTCTCTCCCCCTCTTTCACATGTCATTGGCTCTCTTACCATTTTTACTTTCATTCACTACAGGTACAGTACACTGCAGTTCACTGTAGTTTTTCTTTTTTTTTTAATTGGCTAGGCTCAGGTTAGCACCCCGGTCTTCATGGGTCTTGCAGAAACCAGAGTTTGCAAAACCCAAACTGTAATTATAACAGAGAAAAAGTCCTCATGGTCCTTTTTAGTGCCTCTTTTCTCCTTTGGTATGGGCAACTGCTTAGACTCGCCTGTCAGAACGGTAAGATTGTCTTTATTGTCACATGCTCTTGCACCCTGTCTTCCTTCATTATTAATCTTGTTTGGTGGATTTTGTGGCACATTTGAAATTTGATATATTTATTGAAATGTTGTGTATAGTTTTGAATAATTGTGTTTGTCTTTCTGTTCAAACTTAAATGGATGCTGATGAAGTAAAATATAGACCTCAGAAAATTCAGATTTTTTTTTTAGGTGTCTATAGAACATCCAAACGATGTTATTTGTGGGACATGCCTTTACAAAAAAACATCAGCATGTGTCAAGATTGTATTAGACTCAACTAAATAGTAATATAATAGACTAGAATATGGAGTTAGGAGGTTTTGTTTCCATACAGTTTGTTGTTGGGTGTTTATAATGTTGGTAACTGTATGAATTGAAGCTGCAGCTGTAGTTTTGACCGTAGTGCATTTTGTTAAACTTATGTAAGATTAATGGCTTTGCATTGCACTTTGGACTGCAACAAGTTCTGTTTTCCAAAAAGCACTTTACCAAAAAGCACTGTGTCCCAATGTCTTTCTATCTTTCATGATCAATACACATGTAGCCTGTTTCCTTGTGCTTGAGCTCGTCTTTTCTCTGCTTCTGAGTGTGTTTACTGTTCCTGTGACAGTGTATAGGTGTGAGATGCCAGTCTGTACAACGTGGCGAGTAAACTGTTATGAAGGATGAGTGGAAAGTTGGCAACATGCTGTTTTATTGATGCATTTACCTTTCTGCTATGTTTTCATATTTTAGACACTCTCTTCCTCTCATATATACTTGCACAACACACACACACATAATACTTTTACAAAGTAAAAGTTCTGTCTAAACAACATTTAATCAACTGCCTATTTTCAAGAGTATAGAGAGTCTATCTGCACTGTCACACATACTCTCTCAACTTGTGTCTTTACTCCATTTTGCTCCAAAGCTGCTACGGATCTCTAACACTGTCTCTGCCCCCCTACCTGCACCCCTCTGCAAAGATGCTCCAGGATGCTGAGAGGACGTTCAGAGGGGTGCTGTCCTGTGAGGAGATGGGCCAGGCAGGGTATCTTGGGCCTTATCAGGAGTCCATTGTGTCCATGACACAAAACTACGTTCTCATGAGCAACATACTTGGGCAAACCTGTGTCTTCCTGAGTAAAGGCGTGGCCCAGTGCAGGCAGACTGTACGTAAGTCTGGACACACGCAAACATCCACAAACATTTATCTACTTCTGTCTGTACTCAAGCTAACCTGGATATGATTTCTATTCTTGACAAATGAGCCGCTGCCACAATTATTTTCACAAGGTTGCAAAGACCCAAACTATTTTCCGTCATCATGTTGTCCTATTTCCACTCCTCCTGCTTGTTACTGATATCTGTTCAGCTATCTGTTGGGAACATCACTGAGCCTGAAAGCTCCCAAATTAGTACAAGAAGTGCATGGAGCTTGTGTATAAATGTGATGTACATGAATGCAGCATCATTCATTAGTGTGAATGCTGATTCAGCATTTCAACCCAAGAGTAATTTTCATTAGTTTATATGATTTTTTTTTAAAGAATCAAGAAGAAATAATAAACCAAAAAAATACATTAGAAGTCTTTTTAAAAAATCAGCATAATTTGATGTAGCATAAATATTTGGATTTTCTTTGCTTTCCTTTCCTGTTTTGAGATCCCTTAGATACATCTTGTGACCACTTTTGGGGGTCCCTATCCTCAGGTTGGGAATCACTGCATTAGATCACAACCAATTTCAAAATTATTCATTAAGGAGCAGTTTAGTTTAGTTTATTATATTTATTTGTCAGGGACCATGTAGAAAAAACAATAATCTCACATAAGGAGATGTATTGTTAGTAGCTAATTTCCATTTACAGTCCCTGCGAAGGTAGATGCACAAAAAAAAAAACCTGAATACAATTAATGCAATTGATAGTACAAAATACAGTGAGTATGCATGTACACACACAAAAAAAAAATCAGTATACAGTCCATGAAGATGTTTCGACTTAGCGGAGCAAGTTTGTTCAGTGAGTACACCACATATTAAGAACAATTTGCGGTTATTCAATTAAAGACGCAATTCACTTTGACAACAATCAGTATAGAATGACTTGTGAACTGCGGGTATGAATAGGTTACACACACTCATATGAGTAAACTGATCAGGCCTGGGCCTTTCACTGTCAGTGTAAGTGATGATGGTTGAAGACCTAACAGTGATGGATTGTCAGAGGATGTGCTGATATTGTGTGTCGGATTTGGATGGTTGCATTTCCATAGGCTCATGTGTCTCCTATGTTTTCTATGACAGCGGTTCCGGTCAGATAGCTCTTTGGGTCTGACGTCAACACTGAGTGTTATGTTTAGACTTCTCTGTTAACCCCTGAGGGTTCTGGGATATGTCTGCCTCACTCTGCCCTTTAATGGTCGCGTTTATTGTAAGCAAGCGCTGAAAAAATAGAAGCAGGCACATTCTTCTGTGAACTCGGAGGTTATGGATCCCAGTCGTGCTTGATAGGGATCCGCCTATTTATACTTGGTGGTTTTGTCCTCAAGATGTAACATAGTTTCAAGGTTCACAAGTAGGCTGAGGATTGTTATGGAGAAGATCGATGATTTGTGTATGACCACTCAAGTCACAGCATGGTCAGTGGTATGTTTGTGTGCAGGTTATATTCAGAAGATTGTATTTGTTATGATGTGTGATCATGACGACGGTCTACTTGATGGGTTGTGAGCTTTTTTTTGTACTGACCAATGATTACATGTTTTTTCTCAATAGGACAGAGAGCTGCGGCCAGAAGAAATGGATGGTAAGTGTCTCTTTCTTTAATATTCTTTCTTGCTTTCATGAAGTTATGATGAGTTTTTTTTTTTAAAAAAGTATTTTAAAAATGATTCAACAAGACAGATTTGTCAAAGTGCTTTACAGAAAAAAACATCATAAAAGAGATAAAATAAAAAAAGACAGACATTTTTTATGATGTGGAGCCAGACTTTGTATCTATATATGTGAAAGATAACATGTATTCAAAATGAGAGAAATAAAATACTATCTCTGGGCCTTGTAACATTTCTGTCATCGCTCAACAGAGTTGCGGGATGCTTTTAAAGAGTTTGACAAGGACAAGGACGGTTTCATCAGCTGTAAAGACCTCGGAAATTGTATGAGAACGATGGGATACATGCCAACTGAAATGGAGCTGATAGAACTGAGCCAACAGATAAACATGAACTGTAAGGACTTCACTGTGTTGTGTATTTATATGTCAAATATACAATGACACTGTATGCCATGTGTGAATCGTAGTTTTAAAGTCTATGGTGATTTTATGTGTGCCAAAATCTCTTTTTTCTAAGTGGGAGGTCATGTTGATTTTGAGGATTTTGTAGAGTTGATGGGCCCAAAACTCCTCGCCGAAACAGCAGACATGATTGGAATAAAAGAGTTAAAAGACGCCTTTAGAGAGGTAAGAATCTCCGGAATCAGATTCAGAGTTTGGTTTTTGGTCTGCTCATGTTGCATTTCTATGTTTTATCTTGTCCCTCTGCTTTTCTCTCTAAGTTTGACACTAATGGAGATGGTGCCATAAGCACATCGGAGCTCCGAGATGCAATGAGGAAGCTGTTGGGCCAACAGGTAAGATTTGGATCATATATTGGTCTTTGGATTGTCCTTGTATGTGTGTGGTGCTCCACTAACTGCTACCAACCTTTTTTCCAGGTGGGTCTAAAGGAGGTAGAAGATATCCTGAGGGATGTTGACTTGAACGGGGATGGGCTTGTTGATTTTGAAGGTAAAGCAAGCTGCTTATTTAAGGTATTCTGTAGAGTGTCATGCAATTGCATTTCATTCTCCCCCTCTCTTTCCACAGAGTTTGTACGTATGATGTCTCGCTAAGATCATAGAATGATCGGTTCTGAATGTGAAGCTGCATCCCTCTCTATACTTGACCAAGTACAACAGAGGACAAGCTAAGATCTCTGAGCCATTCGAATCTGAATGACACTGGAATTAAAACTCCTTGAATGTTATGGAGCGAGGAGTCACCTCACACTTTCAATCAATAAGTGTTCTTCCTGAAAAGTCTCAGAACTTGCTGTAGCCTAGCTGATGATTGTCCAACTTATGTTTTTTGCACTTTAATTCTCACTAAATAACTTCCTGTATGGATAGATTGCTGGTGTCCTGTCTCATCCTCTACATGGTGAAATTAAATGTCTTGCAAAATGTCGCCTTCGATGTGCAACAAAATCAGGATAAGAGAGCGAATGCCTGTAGATAAGATGTAAAAGATGGGTGCACTGTTGAACATTTCAGTGAGTTTCCACACGGTATGTGTAGACTTTAACCGTTGTTGCATTAGAAACTGTAAATGGACTGTCCTTTGTGTGACATTGGTGCTCCACCAAGGAACCCATGTGGCAATATCACACCTGTATTGTAACTGTGTGACCATCTGTGATTTTTCACTGTGCCAGTCCAGTCTGATAAAAGTGTCACTGTCACTGTTTGACAACGACATGCGATGAAGAAACAGATCTCTGATAGTAATGAGAACTAGAAATACCTTTCATATATGTTATTCACTATGCTCTGAGATCAATGGCATTTTAAACAGTACTTAAAGATGCACAGCTCTCTTTCAAAGCTTGAATCCAGAGAACCAAAGTGCTCACTGACACTGGCCTGCTGTGGTTTGCAGTATCCTATGCAGTGTATTTGGAGCAGCTTCAGACTGCCTTTAAATGCTCACAGGTTTGAAGTCCCAGAGTTTTCAGTCTAGCTTTGGTAATAAATAATGTCTGTTTTTAAAAGCTCGTTTTGCCCTACCTGTGATCGTACAATAGGAATGACATATGTGAACTGTATTTACAGTGAAAGTGACTATGTTGTACCTGTATGTACCTCTATGTCAATGTCAGTGATTGTAGTTGTGGTAACGTTCCACAAATCTGTGTTGTCGAAGCAATTTTTATGCATGCCAAAGAGAGAAATTTATTAAATTAAGTATGCACATTTGCATTTTTTGTCTAAGAAAGTAAACAAAATATTTCGCCAAGTTAACTGCAGAAAAATAAAAGGTGTTTACATTTAAGCCCCTTTTGCTGTGGTGAAAATATCAAAGTCAATACAGTTGCAATACTATAGAAAATGGTTGTGCGTTTGTTATTCAGGCGTAAAATGAAGCCATACATATAAAAACTTGTTGACAACAGCTAATTTTTGTATGGATCTTAAATTTCAAGCTGCCTCTTAATCTTTACTGTGTGTCTGTAATGTCTATGTCAAAATGTCGTTATCAGCATATTAGTATAGCACTGTGTGCTGCCACTGCATGTCTTGAGGGCAAACCTCCTCATAATATCTATTATTCATACATGTCACCAGTAAGACTGCAAGCTTGATAAGCTTTACCTGCGGCAACACTGCAGAATCATCACTGTGCCAATCATCCAATGAAAATACAGTTACTCCGCTCTTTCTCCATGTGACCTTTGACTAATTTAGATTGGATGGAAGATTTGTTATAGTAAGATAGTTGGTACACATATTATGAAACACATATTAGTTATACATTTTCCATAAATATATCATAAAGAGATACCCCTCTGTTTATTTTGGCAGCAGTAACAAACTAGACAGCCTATACATGCACTTCCAACATACCAAGCAACTGCAGTATTTCACTGTTACAGCTAAAACTATTTAGAGCTCATGGGTCACTAATGCCGGTTTAAATGACCACATTACTAAAAATGTTCAGTGCAAAAAGTTTTAATCTAGAAATAATAGAGTTAATTGTTGCACCACACACCTCTGTAGAATTTTTGTTGCCACAACAAATGTTTGCACATATAATTATGAAAAGCATTTTTGTGGAAATATTATTTTGTAATAGGTTGCTGTGAATTTATTGCAAGATATTACAGCACCATAGCGAGCTCTTTAACTATACATTAAAAAGCTGTGTGCTTACTTCATTTTAAGGATAAAAGGCTTTTACACGTATGTTGACCAACGCTGTGTTAAATGAAAAAGCAATAATGAAACCCCTGTCATCCGCGGAGCTATTGCTGTTGCCATAGTAACTATCTTCATTCATCCCTTTCTCGCCAACCCTCGAGTGCACCTTGTGCGCGCTGCGTTGGACTCTCCTGATTGGACAAGAGTTGGACCAAAGGGACGATACCATACCGGAAGACGGGGGGCGTGGAAATCTCTTAAAGGCCACGCGAGTAATATTGCCAGAACTGAAGAATAATTTGAGGAAGTATTATCATTTAATTGAATTATCTATTTAATAATAATAATAATAATAACAATAATAATGCTAATAATGCATTTAATTTGTACCGCACTTTTCATTCATAGTGAAACTCAAAGTGCTACAGTATTACAGTATTAATAACATAGAACATACAACATAAAGTTATGTGTGTGTGTGTGTGTGTGTGTGTGCGTGCGTGCGTGCGTGTGTGTGCGTGTGTGTGTGTGTAAAACAGACACAGGACTTCAAAACTGCACGTTTATATATTTTATACATACATATATACAACTCCATATACATATATATTGAGCTACGTAGCAGCTTGAGAAGAAGTGGTAACTAACTAGCTAACCGATAGGTCTGAAGTTGCCTAATAGATGATTAAACCAGCAAGTAAAGGGAATAACAATGTTTTAATAGAAATATAGGAGCAAACATACATACATAATTGGTGTAAAATTAGCATATATAAAACTGTAAGAAAACCTTCCTTTAACATGGTGGTCCAACTTTTTCGCCCCGTGTTTAACCTGTACTCACCTAGTTTACCTATGAATTTAACCTAAACAACTTTTTGCTGCATACTGCAGCAGGTAAAGCTCATAGGTTTTGACTAGATGATTAACGTTAGATTAGCCATTATCGCTGAGGGAAGCAGGAGCGGGGGCGGCGGGGGATTCACACCTGACAGACTAAACTCGGGGGCATAAAATCAAAAGTCACTCGCTTGACGTGTAAAACAGACACAGGACTTAAAAACTGCACGTTTCTGTCAATCATCGTTAGAATATGAGCAAAAAAGTTACGCCCTATGATATTTTTAACACATTCATTCAAAGTCATCAGTGTTAAACAAGTAGGATGTGACTGCTCTTTGATGCGAAATGTTTTTTTCAGTGCTTTCAGTTTAGGAAAGCAGCAGCAGATTGTGATACGACAGCATATGTGTCAGTCATCGCAGTGTGAGGTTAGGTAGCCCATGTTAGGTCAGATAGGCAGGAGGCTGCAGCTGAGCAGGGCTGCAGAGTACATGCACACATTGAATGAAAGTCAGTGTAGCTTTGGACACCAGCAACTGAGAATATCTGCACAAAGTTATCCGACGGTGTAGAGTATATAGGCACCGTCTGAGATACGTTTACACGTTGGCAAAAAAAACAGGTTGAAGATATTTACGAAAGGGGAAGGTAAGTTAAGAGACGTTTACATGAAGTATTTCTGGTTAGCTAGCTAGCCTAACTGACCAACGTTAAGTGAACTTACTCGCTGCTAATTCCTTGTTATATTGTAGCGTTTGCCTAATTGATAAAGAGATGGGCTTGATTGTGGGTTTATTTGCGTTAATCTTGAATGTTTTTGTATCATTTCGCTGTCATTATTTCAGTCGGCGTGCTTTTGTGCTACCGGTATCGGTACTGTTAACGTTAGCATACTGGCTAACTAACAGATATCGTGTTGCATGTCATAGCTAGCTAACCTTGTGTGGTTAATGTTACATGTGGGAAGGGTTACTTTTCATGCTGCAGTTTAGACTACGTTGTCAGCGAGTAGCTACTGACGCTGTCGGTGTCTGTGTTTGTGTTGGACCGGGCTGTGTCTGTGTGTAGGACCGGGCTGTGTGGGGCGATGCAGCGGGTCACGGCGCGGCTCGTCGCCGGGTTGGTCGCAGCGGTGCTGTCGCTGCTGGCACAGCAGTGTTGGGCGGACGGCGGGGGCCCCAGCCTCGCTGAGCGGGTTATCTGGGCTGTAAATGCCGGAGGTGAAACCCATGTAGACGTGCACGGTATTCACTTCAAAAAGGATCCATTGGAAGGGAAAATTGGTAAAGGTGAGTTGACAGTTATCATTGTCTAACTGTTAAAAAATGAGCCTTGTGTCTGGCCGGGCTGCACCTGCAAGGTGTTTACGAGACTTGACATTGTGAGAGTAAAAAGCAGTTCTTCAGAGTAACACAGATTCCTAGCAGAAAGCTCTGCATGGTCTGGCTTCCGCATATAACCACAAACTAATGAGGAGTCAGCACAGAGGACTGCAGCTCCGCCCCTCTCGGCATGTAGAGGAAGCAGGTGATGATATGATCAAACTGACTGTAGAGAGTCATTCTTGGCTCCAGTTATTGGGGCAGAGGTACCGTAATTGCAAGTTGGAGTGAACGCTGTGTGGTAACTTGCCATTTGAGACAGAAGGACACTCCCTCATTGAGTGCAGGAAAAGGTCAGAGCTTTTGCAATGTGGTGCTTTACTCGATTTAAAACATCATCAGTTTTCCCAGTAATCCAGCTATTAATGTGGTCTTGCGAGCAAAAGGGCACACTGAACCTGATGCTGTTCTCTCTGTAGCGTCTGATTATGGGATGCGTCTTCCAATCCTGCGCTCCAGTCCAGAGGACCAGATTCTGTACCAGACAGAGCGCTACAATGAAGACACTTTTGGATATGATATTCCCATTCGTGAGGAAGGCGACTATATACTTGTTATGAAGTATGCAGAAGTTTACTTCGCTCAATCACAGCAAAAGGTATGGTTGTATGTAGTTGAGATCATCAGCACATTTGCACAGTTTGAATGGAGAAAGTGTGCATTTAGCACTTTTTTATACTTTATTTAAACTTTTTATGCCTTTTTTTTTTGCTTTTAATGTACATATTAATGCACTCAAAGTGTTCAGACTGTACTCTGAGAATTGTTTGAATCCCCATCATAGCATCATGAATGTGAGGTTGCGTGTGTATGGATGAGCTGTTAATAATTGCGGGTTATGTTTTTCTAGGTGTTTGACGTCCGCCTAAACGGCCACGTGGTGGTGAAGGACCTGGACATCTTTGATCGAGTGGGTCACAGTACCGCACATGATGAGATAGTGCCCTTCTCCATTCGACGTGGCAAGCTGAGCGTGCAGGGAGAGGTGTCCACTTTCAACGGCAAGCTCACTGTGGAGTTTGTAAAGGTGAGTTGTGTTGAGTTCACTTATCTTGAGAAATTTCTGGATTGTCTGTGAAAAGGGAGTGTCAGTTTGCTTATTCCTGCTTAAACAGGTTGGTTAAGTGGAACATAATGCAGGAACAGATCACTTGAAGATGTAAACTCCTGCAGTATCTGTTATGGAGGGATTGCTCAAATGCATTACGTTTTTGTAGCGAACCACTTCACCCCAACATGTGTAGAAGTGTTCTTCCAGTTGTTTCATTTATCGATTATTTTCTTTTTAGGGGTAGTGTTTTAATGTTTCAAGCTGATAATGGACAGGTTGGTCGAATAACCACAAGCTGTACTCAAGTATTGTTATTTCTTAAAGGATCCAAGTAGAAATAAAAGTAGTTATCAAAGTAACTGATTGAGTGAAAAGACATTTTTGTCAAACAAAATTTAAAATTCACAGTATTTTACGAAACTTGTTTCTTCTTTTTATGCATAAGAAATTAAAAATCAAACGACAAATGTATTTTAGTGCTCTTCAGAAGCCGGAACAAGTCACCTGTTTGATATCTCTGCGTATTAACGATGGGCTAACTAGTCGACCAAACCATCAATGAAAAGAGTGACTTAGTTGAGTTTTCATTGGTTGGTTAATTGAAGGGGGGGAAAAAAGCTGCTTTAGCTCCTCCAAACTTGTCACAACTCCCTAAATTCTGTCCTTGCACACAGGCAGCAGCACTGTACGTCCGTTCACTAGCATCACAGAAAACATGCAGTTTGCCTGTGACTGTGGACTGTGCTTGAATCTTAATGTGGTTCCATCTCAGCCCGACCACCGTGTGAATCTTCACACCACTGACCCCATTTCTCAGCCAAGTCTATTACAAGTTCATAAGTTGTGTGATGTTATACTTTGTTGAAATAAATTAACAAAATGTTCAATCTCATTGCTGGTTGTTCCGACACATTCAGAATCATTTTGCCGTTAGGGTTGTCATTAATAGGCAGCTCACTCTGTACATGCACTTGTAAAATTTTTATTTTAAAGGCTCATTATTACGATTTTGTAATTCTCTGTAATGTAGCAGTGTTCACAGTGCTACTTATAACATCTTTCTCAGCACTGGAACTAAAAGAATTTTCTGATCACCCAAAAAATATGTATTTAAATAATGAAATTATCATAAACGTGCGCAACAAGTAGTCAACTAATGGCTTGAACTTGACTTTGTGCTGCTGTAACCTTTACATTAGTATGACGACAATCATTTCAGAGTTGGGCAGTGTTGAAAGTGTTATTAGGTCCAATCAGATAAGATGTTACTTGTACAGAAAAGCGGCTCTTAGGACTTATTCAGAAATTAAGCTGACATGTAAAATTGCCAGCACATTTACATAATGAAGCACATGTCTGAAAGGGAGTTGGAATGTGTGAGCAATACAAATGACTAAAGCTCCACATCTGGTTGCTTTTTATCATACTAGTTTACTTATCATGAAGTGCAGCAAACAACTTTGCTTTGGTTCTCACTTAATAACTCCTGCCTGAATATACAGTTTCAAATTCTTCACTCTTTATTTAGATTTTTCAAGCTAGTGTTTTTTTGTTTTGTTTTGTTTTTTCGTTCCCAGTATGACTGCTTGTTACTGTGATACAGGAAAGGATGTTGTTAGTGCACCATAAAAGATAAATGAGTGACCACCCTGCACAGATGTGCTGCTGTTGTTGGATGATTTAAGATTGTGTAGCCTGGTTCTAAATAAGCTATGAAGGCCATGAATCCATCATCCTTAACCAACAAAAATGGCCTCTTCTGTGTTGCTATCTTTGTGATAAGTTTAGTTTGTCATTTCTTTACTTGGCACGTCTTTTTTTTCTGGTTTGTTAAACATTAGCACTCTACTTTTACTTTTTATGCACTACACCTACAACCTGACATGTATTATGTTTCCCTTTTCATGTTCTTCTTCCAATCGCCACAGCACCATGTGATACAATAATACTAAACATCCATTACTATTGGCAGCGCATGATTTTAACAGTGCAGGCTTAATTGAATCGTCTGCTTCAAAACTTAGCAAAAAGGCCCATGGTTATATAATGAATACTTTATAAAATGCCCAAAACCAAAAAGTGACTTTTATTGCTACAGAATGACTTTCAATTATAATTATCTTGTCAGTGTTTGTTAGGCGCTTACTTGTTTATTCAGCTCATATTTGTACTACTTCCAAAACAGCAGAGCATCCGCGAGTTAAACTCTGATTGTGTTTTTAAGTCTGAAAACTACTCACACATATTGTTGCGTTTGCCTCAGGCCACAAGTATGAAACATTGTGATTAGTATTCCCTTTAAGGTTGGCTCTCAGTGCTAACAGATGTAAGATTTTGCTAGTGTGTTTGTAGGCCATGTGGTTTTAGGCTAAATTTATAGGCTGGCATACTTCAAAAAAGTTTATCTCTAGCTGAAGGATATTCTGCTGTGACCTCTTTCTTCTTTCGTATTCTTTTTTTTTTTTTTTTTTTTTTTAAGATTATTTGCCTTCTCCTTTTTGTAAACGTTAAAACTGTTCCAGGCAAAATATTTCTTACACAGGTGTTTTAGTTTTACACACTTCACTTGTTCAGCGGAAATTCACCTGCACCGAATGATTCTTTCGTCGTTTAATCAAACGTGGTGCGTGATGAATTTAGACTGAAAGCTAAGTACATTTGGTAATAAGTCATTTTAATGAGGTTTTTGTGTCAAATGAAGCATCATAATAAGATCACAATGCTCCAAGCACTTAATAATTGATTCTCAAATGTGATTATGGATCTATTGTTGGAAACTTTATCCCTACTTTATCATCACTCCTGTGTGACGTTAAACACATTTTTATTTATAAATGTTTAATTTTCTTTTGCTTACATGTGGTGCTGTTGTCTCTGCTGTGTGGTGCTGATCTATTCTGTGTTTCAGGGTTATTATGACAACCCCAAAGTCTGCGCTCTCTATGTAATGAAGGGAACATTAGAGGGTAAGTCTCAAAACTGCAAATATAAGACTCAACATACTGAATAATTTCCAGATGTAATTATTTTAGCAAAGTAGTTGTAGAATAATATTTGTGGATTTGTGTGATTTTAAAATGAACCTCCTCTATTTTCCCTCTTTCTTTTTTTTTTTTTTTTTTTTTTACTCAACAGACGTACCTAAACTTCAGCCTCACCCTGGCTTGGAGAAGCATGAGGAAGAGGAAGAAGAAGAAGAAGAAACTGACGGAGGTGAGGAAGGTGGGAAGAAGAAACTCCCACCAGGTTCCAAGTACAGGGTCCAATCAGGACCCCGAACACCAAACCCATACGCAGCCGACAACAGCAGCCTAATGTTTCCCATCCTAGTGGCGTTCGGGGTGTTCATCCCCACGTTGTTCTGCCTCTGTCGGCTGTGAGCGAAATCTAGTCAGGAGGACAAGGACGGACGTGAGACTATGAAGAGATAGAGAGGGAGAGAGAAGGGGGTGGGGTAGGGAGGGGGCTTGAGGGGACAACAGCAGCACAGGTAAAAAGCATACACACAGGAGAGAGCTCGAAGGCTTGGAGGAAAAAAATCACGAGGACGGAGGACGGAAAGACTAACTTTTTCGGAAAGCCACCGCAGGATGAAGCAAAAAACGCTGCTGTCACTATCAAATCGTACCGCTGAGGAAAGAAAAGAAGATGTAGGAAGTGTATGCCGTGCGCTTCTTTGTGAATGTGTTTCGCATCCACCTCTGCTGACCCTTTTTGAACAACGTTAGTCATTTTCCACTCAGACACTGAGCAGGGTTTACAGGTCTTCAAGGTGTGAAACCACATTTCAGCAGCTAAGGGATGCTCAGGAGTGATTCGTCTGGGCCTGTTTTATAAAAACTAAAAAAAAAAAGCATTGTTTTGTACTGGGTGTAGCAAGGACGCACACTCTGTTTCACACTCCTGCTCAGCATCCGGTCAGACATTTTACCTTCAAATTGAGAAAAGGTGCTGCTAGGAAATTGGTTAAATAGAACAGAAACCATGAGTCAGACGGTTTAGTGGAAATATGATTTTTCCAGTTGAGAGGCTCCTGTTTTTCTCAACTTAGTTAGTCCTGCGTTGACGTGCCATCGTCTATTTGCCATAAGATGCTGAATTGAGACAGAAATTGATTTTTTTGAACCAGCCCTGTAGCTGGCGGGCTTATTTGCTGTTTGCTGTCGACTTGCCTTTACATAAATATAGGTTGAGTTTCACAAATCTGCTAGTGACCGTGTGGTAATGCGTTATACACTTGTTTGACATTGTTCCACCAACTACAGATTCAGGGCCTTAAAATTGTCCTCAACAGCGATCACAAATTTAAAGTCCTTTTGATTTTGATTTTTTTTTTTTTTTTTTTTTTGATTTTTTGATTTTTTTTCTCTCAAGGCCGGATCCATTTTTAAGTTCAGAACATCACAAGGTGATAAAGTCGACCCTACAACGGTTAACCTTTAGTTTCTTTGAAAGGAAGACACCACAACTGCGTTTAGTGAGAGGCAAAGTTTATGCTGTGAAATGCTGAAAACAAGTCAAGATCTTTACATCACTGTATCTAATGTGCTCGCTGCCTTTTCCACTCATTCATTAATTATGCATGCCTGCCTTTTTGTTTCACCAAAGAATGTCTTTGTTTATTTTGTAAGGAAAAGTAAAACTATGTAGCCTATTTTTAATTTGACACATAGTTTGCAAATTTACACTCTGTGATGCCTCTGAGGCAAGTGTTTGAACTGGACAGGCTGGAAATTGATTTAGAGAAAATAAGTGGCTAAATAAGAGGGGTAGTTGTAATTGTTTTTTTCCTTGGCTTGTTTATTTTTATTTTTATTTTAATTTTTTGAGTCAGAAATTTTATTTTTTTCGGTTTAAAATCGAATGCTGTGTTGACTGTGATGAGCCGTAAACTTCAGTCCTCCATGTTATCTGAAACTGCAAGAACCAGCTGCTTCAGCTCCATGTTAATATAATAAACCATGAGAATCTGCACCAGTCACCAGTTTCATACATCCCCAAAGTCATTCTCCGTCTACAAAAGTTCATTCACTTGCAGCAAGAGATGAGAAAGCACAGCATCGATGTAAGTAGAAAACGGATGTTTACTAAATGTTAAAGATCAGCATTTATTGAATTCCCCTCAAGCTTCACTCGGCCTTTTCAAATCTGTTGTCTTAAATTTTATTTTATGTTGACTGTACTTTTTTTTTTTTTTTTCTCCCTGTGTGAACTTTCAGTGCAATTAAGATACTTGTTCTGGTTCGTGAAATGATTTGAGCAAATGGTTGAAATTTTTGTCTTTGAGTCTTTCTTTTTTTTTTTTTTTGCTACATGCTACATAATATCCTTTTTTTTTTTTTTTTTTTTTTTTTTTTTTTTTTTTTGCTTTCCATGCGGACTGAAAAGCAGCTTTGTTCCTCATTTTTCATAGAGTTGTGTTGTGAACCCTCCTATTTATGTATCTAGTTACCTCCTTTAAGTGCTTAGCTCTCCTCCAAGGATGATTTTGTAACTTTGCCTGTTTCACTAATGCGTCTTAAATGTCCTCCCAACCAACCCACCACCCTCCCCTGCTAGTATTGCTGTTGCCATATGCAGTACTTGAAAACGGTTAATAATTCAGGTGTTGTGGATCCTTCCTCACTCCTCGATTCTCCTTCCCATTTTGATTGATTTATGGTGTGTAGAAGTTAGTGCCAGAAAATATTTGGCCAGTTGTTGGCGATTTTTGGGTTGATTTTCTTTTCTTTCTTAAGTTGTAAACTCAACTCATATTTAAGACATATAAGCACCTTTTTTTTTTCTCTCTCTCCTCGGAAAGGATGCAAAAACTTTCAAGTAATTCAGCACCAAAGTCACCGTGTTCTGTTCCTCTGCAAGTCTACACAGCTGCGTGTGTATATAAGGTACAAGATCACACTTTTTTTTATCGTGTGACAACAGTTTCTGTTCTCATCACTTTTTGTGTTGTAGCGGAGGTGTTAGGGTTTTTCAAAATTTCTCTTGAGGAAGACTTTGTGGCCTTTCTTCTGGGGAGGAACGGTTGTTGGTACAGAGTATAAAACCGGATAAAGTATCAGAAAGTCAAATAAATGAGATTGTGTCTGAAAATATGGGATCTTCCAATCTATTATATATAATTTAAATCAGAGTGGGGCTGATCTGGAGATATTTTATAATACGCTTGGATTTGTATGTTTGAATTTTTTCCTCAGGATCTGTTTTGTTTTGAATTTTTAAACGTGATATTTTATTGGTGTGACATTTTGCACTGCCTCATGTATTTTTAAAATTATGTCATTTTTGTGTGTTTGTCTTTGTTGCCTTGAATTATTGAATACATTGTGCTTTACCATCATTCGCCTTGAGGTCACTCTTTTGTTGGTTTGCATCAGTCCCTTTTTCTCTCTCTCTATCTCTCTCTCTCTCCTCTCTGTTAAACACAAGTTTCAGGGCTAGATTTTCATTCCACATCAACAGCTCTTGTCAGGAGTGAGGGACGGGTCATCTGTCAGTAGAAGTGAATATTATCCTTAGTCTGTCTTAAACCTTAACTTCTCTAGGAGCAAAGCCAGTCAAAAACATGTGGAAATGTTTGACTACTGTGTGAAGTAAAAAAAAAATATATTTAAAATAATGTCCAACTCTTGTTCCACACAGTCTTTATGTATTCAGCTCCTCACCAGCCTTTTTCCAGACGTCAGTCCTGTTATTGTCAGCACGTCTAACAATTTGATGAATTGGAGTGGAATGAAGATCTGCTCTGTGTTTTTCTTTTCACATGAGAACCAAAGAATTGCCATCATTCCATCCAAATTCTTAAAACGCAGTGTCCCAACGCGCCGCTAAAGGTTCTTCATTTCTTTCCTTCCTTGCCTGGTAAAGCGGTGAATAAACCAGGGGGGAGCAAACATGTCATGTCTTGTCATCAAATTTGTTGTCACCACTAATTATTCCCCCACCATGAAACCTAATCTTCTTGAAATCTTGTCACTGTCACCCTAAAAGAGGCATTTTAATTGCTCTGTAATTAATGTAATTTTTTTTGATTTTTGACAAGAGATTTTTTAGCTTTGACGCTACTTCTTTTTGTTTCTCATTTTCAAAGCAACTGAACATGTGAGACGAATTTAAACTGAGACAAATTTGAACAGCAAAAAAAAAAGAAAAAAAATCTGCCAACTTCTCCATCATCCGGTCAGCAGACCACACAAACAGTTTGCCACCAACCACACAGTGCGAGTGTGTGCTTAAATATGAGTAAAGAACCCTAACTGTACAGATATACATGTGTCGGATAAATAAATGCTCTTCTGAGGGCTGTAGGCAGCAGCAGGTGGACTGAGAAATGTATTCAAGACCCCTGATCTCACTCAGATGTGGCATATATCTGCAAAAAAAATGGGAAATGCTGATAAATGCTGTCTCTTTTTAATAAATGTGCTATTTTATCAGAATGTGTTGCTGCTGTTATTTAACTCCGGTATGACTGTGTATATTCTATTCTTTCGTTTGTTTTTCCATTTGCAGTTACGTACTGTGTTAATCTTGAGTGTGAGGTACACCTTGCAATTATGTAACGTTTTGCTTGCATAAATACCTTCAGATCTTTAATACAAAGGTCTAATAATATTTCCTGAGGAACAGTCACTGCAGGGTCACAGCGCATGTGGGCTACAAGCCTTTGTTTGTCCAGGTGTTGCTTTTTCCACCAACTGTGAAAACTTCTTTAAATAGAAGCTCTCATCTAAAAGGTGTTTTAGGGAGGGGAGGGGGGGGGGCACAGCTGAATAAAACCACGTCAGCTGAGGTGGCCACACACTGAAGTATAACCTCTTCATGATCTTTTGTCATGAGCCATTGTTAGATTGATCTTTAATAACCAAATAATGACTCCATAAGCATACAGTATATCATATTCACAATTTACATAATATATATAGCCTATTGTACAAAACATAACATTCATAAATTAATAGATTTGACATCGAAGTGCATTATTTCTTGATATGCTTTGAGGCGCCTGTATGGTTCATCGTTTAGAGAAGAGTGGGTGAAACATGAAATATCCCTTTATGGTTGCAGCAGAACTCGGTCCAGTCTTCATCTGTAGTACAGAGCCATGAAAGGTGTGTGTGAGAGTTGAACGCCGCCGGTTTCGCAGGATACCCCTACTCCAGCTTGACTGCAGTCCAGGACCAGGCCCAGACCCAGCTCAGGATCAGGCAGCGGTGTGTGGACCCCATCCACCCATATATCGCCATCAGTGTCCTGTAGAGCTCCTGGGTCCCCCTTGGATGAAAACGCCACCCGCCGCATGTTCACCAAGCTGGCACCCCCTCCGGCACCGCCTGCCGCCTCCTGCAAACTCTGGAAGAGGAACAGCAAGTCCACTCTCAGCTCCACCGTGTGACCCCGTGACCACATGCTGTACCTAAAAGGAGGCAACAAGGAGACATTTAATCCTGAAATTCCCCGAGGGCATCAGTCCAACACTGAGTTTGGTTCTTTAGACTGATAGCTGAAATGAAGAATTTGTGTAAAACTGAGCAAATTGAGTGAAAATATGGATCATATTAAGACGTGTTACCTTGTTGGAAGGTTGCGCTTTGCCATAGATGGAAGAACAGGGCGGATGTCCAGATGTTCTGGGTTTGAAAGTTGGAGGTGAAGCTCGGCTCTCATAACATTCAACGTTAAGATCTCCCTGGTGAGGAGAAACTCCACATCTTTGTCTGTGGAAGAAGAAGATGAGGAGGGCAGTGATGAGTGAATGTCCGTCAGAGTAACGGCACAGTATAGATTAAGACAAAGCTTTTCATGTCACAGCAGCACGCTCAATCCCAGGGTTCAGAATAAGAGTCTCCAGCACAGAGGTGATGTTTTCACTCCTAATACCTTGTTAATCTGTCAGCAGGATATCTCAACAACTGTTGGAGGGGACATTAAGCCAGCTATGACTCATTTGTATGCAGATAACACAGTCCTCTTTTACAGCTGAATTAATCAAGCCGTTAATGCCCTCCAAACTGCTTCTCACTGCTTTTCACTTCTACAGCTTCAGTCTATAAAATGCACCAAAAAAAAAAAAAAACAGCTTATGACAATTAACCAGAGGATATATGCTCACTACAGCATCACCTTTTCATCATCAGATAGAAGCTATATACTGAATATGTTTACATATGACTGCTTGGGGGTGTTTATGTCTATGTCTTTATGTGTGTGTGTGTGTTTAATTATGTTCTTATCACTATAATCTGTGCATGTTAATTGGATGGGTCTTACTGTGTGTAAATGGTGTCTTGCATGTGTATATGTTCATTTGTATGAGCTGTTTCTGGTAAACGAGTTCTATCTTTGCAAAACACTTCTCAGGAATCCTCTGGGTATTTTTACTCTTTAACACCTCTGAATTTTGGACAACTGCCTTTTTTTTTTTTACTTTATCCAAATAGGATAACTGACAAGATCGTCTTTATCTGGAAACTCAAAGGGACATTTAAGTGAATATGATAAGGAATCTACGTGTTTTTAATTATCTTTATCATAGACAGCTCAATTAAACCTAAACTTATGTGGGAGGTGTGTTAGGATGCAAGGTATCAGCAACTTGGAAAACCTCCAGCAGTAGGAAACACGGTTTGTGCTCTCAAAGCCTTTTGTACTGGATGATCTCCTTTTTGGAAGCGTTAGAGCCCTCTTGTTCTACTCCTAAAGTTACAAAAGATGTTCTTTTGCAGCAATGAGTTACATCTAATCAAATTAACTTAAAAGGAAATAAACTTGATCTCCATTTTCCAGGGAGAACCCTGCAGTCCATCAGAGGCCTGTGCGTCTCTGCTGTAGCCAACTCAAACAACGCATTTCATCTCTGCACTGTAATGTGTTTTAGTTGGATTAACTTTGTCTTACCTCCTCTCAGGCGACCCTGAATCCCTTTGACGCTTCTGCAGTTTAGTCCTTCTTGACAGCAGCGGTAAACCCGTCGCACAAAGTTGAAAAGAGATTTCCCCGGGAAAACCAGGCCCCGAGAAACTCCCGGAGAAAAGGGCCGGACACGGAGCTGCAGCAGATTTGCATCATCTTGAGGAGCTTGTGTGTTTTCCAGCCAAGGAGCCGCCAGCTCTGCGCAGCGCTCCCGGTGCGCCTCCGTGACCCCGCGCCTCCACCGCCTCAACGCGTCCGCGCGTAAAGTTGGTCTGTATGATTCATTTGTGATCTCTGGTGACTGTGACAGAAATCCCCGCGTGTCTACCGCGCGACCAAATACTCCAGTGTCACTTGTCACGGTTGAGAGAAGAAACAGAGCAATCCAAGAGCAGTACGAAGAGGCCATGGTGATATGTCTGAATCCTGACCTGCGGATCTTCACTCTGTGGTGCCAGCTCTCCAAACTCCGGTCTGCCCGCTATATATCCCTACTGACAATGGGGACATCTTACCACTTAGAATTTGAATCCTGACCCTCCTCACAGTCCCTGCCCCTCTTTTTGTTCGTGTCCTTAACCACCCATTTACACCCCGCTGCTTTCTTTTAATGCGCTTGCATAATGAGGCGCCCCAAAGAGCGCCGACCCCATCCATTCAAATTCAGCTACTTAGCTAATGACTCTAATTACTCCATATTCGGATCATCAAGAACGACCTTATTTACAACAAGTAAAAGCACAGAAACGTTCGGGATAAAACATGAATAATAACATTTTATAAGCATGTGTTTGGCAAATAGCGCGCGTCCTGCGTCACACCGTTTTCAACATTTTGAAACAAGGCATTAAGCCTGAGGTGGGAAACAATGGGGCCAGATTGGAGGGTCACATGCGGGCCGCTGATGGCCCAATACGGCCTTGTTGCCCCTGCGGTTTTAAACAAGCATTTACAAAAGTAGCTCACATAAGACTCAACGCTGAAAGGATCACGTATTCATTTAATTTCCACTAATGATGCACTACAGTATATCACTGTGGACCCCTACTCAGTAAACATTACAATAGATTCTTTTTTTTTTTTTAATAACACTTTTAAGGGAAACGAAACAGAAGAATAGTTAAATAACATTTTTAACCTAAGAGCTGATTTGAAAAAAACAAAGTAATTTTAATAAAAGCATTTATTGTATTTTTTTTTTTTAGAAGATATGTAATAAAACAATACAGTGTTGCAGTAATGACAAGCATGGCCCCTGTAAGCTTACATTTTCTGAAGGATTAAATATTAAATACAACAGCAATTACTACATTCACTGTGTTGAGAAATTGCCTGAATGAGAATCCTTAACTTGGAAAAAAAAAAGTTGCGAAATGTTTTCAGTGTGTGAACAGAAGCTTATTACTGTGGAAAAAAGTCAACTTTTAACAAAACAACTTTAATATTATTATCATAGCAAATTCATAGTTATAATACAAATAGAACAATAAGAATAAAAAGTTCTGCTATGCGTTTGTTTGTCATAATTAAAGGCAGCACATCATATGCAAATATCATCTGTTAACCTCTGCAGCTACAAGACAGAGGAAGCCTCAAATCATATTCTCAAATCCTCTCTGTTGATTTTAAGGTTACTCTCAGGACAGTTCTTCAGATTTTTAACAAAATACTTGCCCTCGCACGAACACTGAGAGTGGGCGTCTCGTTGCTGTCCTGTCAAAGCAGGTTAACCCCGTGTTTCATCAGTCTGTGTCGAGCCTTGCTGGGCAGGGAGAAAGCGCTGTCTTGGTGGTTAGGGATGCCCGAGTTCCTCAGTGATCCCCCGTGCTGCAGGAAATAAGTCTCCTGGGCCACGCTGCGGGTTCCATAGATAGCAACGCCGGCACTCCTGCGGTGAAAATGTCAGACACATTTACATTTCAAGTGAACGGAATGATGACATGCAACAGAAAAAAGAGCAACATAATAAAGAGGCGACAATAGAAAGGTTTTGTTTTCCAGCAGATGTGAAGGTTGCCGTGTGATCTGCACAAGGAGAGGAAGAACATTTGTTTGGGATGTGACGATAGACGTTGATGAACTGACAGATCCATCCCCAACCCCCGACTTCTACTTGAGAAGCCATGAAAGGCAAGAAACCCCCAACCACCACCAACACGTCACTGCCGTACTGACCTGATAATAGCCTCCTGCAGAGTTTCAGTGTTACAGAAATGCGAGTGAAGAAGTGATATGGCTCTCACAAAAGGATGCTCCGGGGCTCCCCCTGGTCGACCAGACAGGTTGGCTACAGAGACACACAATAACAAGAGGCTGCAGTACCTGCGCCACATTAACCTGGACACGCATGCCTGCCGCACAAAGGAATGCTGATCACAGTCTTACTAATTAGCCGTTAGCTCATGCAAAGACAAACATAAACTACCAACACCCCCCACCCTCCCTCTCATACCCCAGGTAGAGAGCTTATACGGACTCTAGCAGGAAAAGTGAAAACTGGAAAACTGTGATTTTATCAAAAAAAAGTGCAGAGCAAATAAAGACAGATACAAGAAGAGTGAGAGAGTGAGAGAATTGAACGTGAGAGTATTGTGGGGGCCTCACATGTCAGCGTGCTCTGAATGCAGTCAAAATGGGCAAAGATGTAGGGTCCTGGAGTAGCCGGGGCCCCTGGAGATATGGTCCTCAGATGGGCCTCCAGTCCATTCAACGACGCCAGGCAGCTGTGATACTAAATACAAACCACAAAAGAAGAGCTGACTGGCTGACAAAACCATATATTAGCATTACAAGGCAAAGTAGTGCACTGATGTGCTTATAAACTGGGAGAACTGACTTAACACCATGTTTGATGCTTGTTTTGTGCTTTCTTGGATTCAAATTTAAATAAACCGTATCATGCAGCTTTTTTTTTTGGTTCCATAATAGAACTGAGATGCTGCTTTGTGTTTGTAAACTTTCAACATAATAATGGGATGAAGGATTAGAGTAATCAGTTGTTTCTCACCACTTCCTCCATGGAAGCTGTGTCACTCAAGAAATGAGGCTCCACCAGCAGGGCCAGTACCAAGCCTTTGACCCGGTGCAGGTACAGCGTCATGGGAACCAGCGGGGTCTCCTCTGCATCGTCAGAAGCACCAGAGACAGGAGGGAGATCTCCCATCCCAGCCTGATGGCCTTCTGCACTCCCACTGCCATGTCCACTGGCCTCCTCCAAAACCTTATTGACATTCCCAGACTCCGTCTCTTGGAAGTCAAATACTGTCCCACAAGCAACGTCTCCATCTGCTCCATTGAGATGGGAGTTTTCTTTGAGCACAGAGCTGTCTCCTTCGTCGTGTATCTGGCCGCCTCCATCACCGTTGCTGTGAAAACTGTGATAATATGACTCTTCCAGAGCCTCCTCCTCTCCTTCATGGGAGTGTTTTCCATTTGGGAGAGGAGGCTCGAGGTGCGATGTGGGTTGAAGTGCATCAGTGGTGCTCTGTGATGGAGCCGGGCTGATCACTAAGTTGTCTGATGATGTTGATAAGTGAGGGCTGAAGGACACCTTCTGGGGAGACTGGGAAGAACCTGGATCAGATGGCTCGGACTCAGTGGAGAGTGTGTCAGATAATGTTCTTGACAGACGGGTCTTCTTTAGGGGAGTGTCTTTGTTTGGGGTGGAATAGGACCTGGAGGATGGAAAAAGTTTAAGAATTACATGAAAATGTTACACAAATGCTCTGAATTAAGAAGCTTGTGTAACTCAAATACTTGTAAACTAAATCTCATTAAGGAAATACAATACCCTAATTCTCTGTCGACAGGAGCAGACTGCAGGTACTGAAGTTCAGACATGGTCAGAAACACAGTGGTGGAGCTGACAGCACCGCCGAATGAGCTGGAGGTGCTCGGTCCATTGGGCCTTTGGACCTAAACCAAAATCGAAACAGCTGCTTAACACATTTTCTGTTTAAACAAAAGTTAAACATTTGGGAAATATGCTTATTTGCTTTCTTGCTGAGAGTTAAATGAAAAGATTCACACTACTCATATGACTGTACTGTAAATGTGTAGCTGGAGCCAGCAGCCGGTTAGCTTACCTTAGGAGAAAGACTGCTAAAAGGGTCTTAAAGGGTCTGTTAAAACAGCTAGGCATTAAGGAAAATTGTTTTTACACTAAACAAATGATATATGATAACTAGTGAGCTATGGAGGTGTTGGTAGGAGAGTTTTGTTACTTTTGGACATAACCAGGTTATCCATTTCCCTTTCTGCTAAACTAAGCTAACTAGCTGCTGGCTTCAGCTTCATATTTAGCATACAAGCATGAAAGTAGCCACTTCTTCTCATATAAATCTCAGCAAGAAAGTTAATATGCATATATCCCAAACTGTCAAACTATTCCTTTAAGGATTGCAGCAAGTTCCAGATAATACCTCTGTTATGTGGCTTTATTAAAATGTCTGAAAACAAGAAAAAACAATGTAATCACTTGTTATTAAAGTCGCTTTCAAAGTCACTCATTTTCATTATTGTCATTATTTAGTATAATAAATTAGTGAAAGATAATGTAGAAGGATGTAGAAGTTGTCAGGCTCTTGATAATATTTTAAATATTTGAAGCACACCTATATAAACGTTCATCTGTTTGGAGCCCTTGGTGAGAAAAGATTTGGTCTAAATATCATGTCCCACCTTGTTGTGCGTTTCACTCTCATGAACCATGACCTTCATTGTGAGTTCTGGGGACATCTGTGTGCTCACAACTCTGTGGAGGAAAGAGCGAAAAGTCTGGTTTAAGAACCTTTTATTGACAAAAAGCTTTCCATCTGAGAGATGGACAGTGACAGTGTCACTCACCTTCCTCTGAAGAGAATACAGCCTGCTAACACTAGAGGGCAGCGCTGGCAGGCCTGAAGAATGAGGGCAGCTTTAAGCAGCAGAAGTGGGTCAACCTGAGAGAAAAAAAATGAACTTGTAACCAACTGAAAGTACATGAACTGAGAAGTGACAAATATACAAGTTAGAAGACCACATCTTTATCAGTGCAACAAGACACATTTGGACATGTGGACAAATAATATTTCTGAAGTTATGTCATCTATTGTGTCATATGACTTGGCCTGTATCAGAATGTGCTTTGCAAATAATGGAGAATTGTGCTAAACATGGGATTTGACTAAATGTGCTTTAAATGTAAGGAAGAAAGCATTAACATTGTTATTAAAACTGCAAAAAGTTTAGTTTGGTAATAAGTAACATGCCCTGGATCTACTGGCATTATGTTGGTTACACATCAGAATCTATTCTTCAAGTACAATAAACATAGAGAAATGTGTGTCTTAGTATTTAATGCTGCGCACTTGCGCAATGACACAGGATATTGTGACATAATTATATCCTGCCTCTAAATATCTATGTGCTGCATCAGGGATGGTCAGTTGTAGAACTCAGATAACATTTCATACGTACATTAGTTGAGTCAATGGTCTTCAAGCAGCTGAAGATGTGATGAAGCTCTGAGGATCCTGCTTGCAGGTGTGAGAGGTACAGCGCCCATCGAGCAGCCAGAGTTTCCTGACTGTTAAGCTAAAGAGTGAAAAAAAATTCAAATGAAAATATGCAGAGACAGATGATAACTTTCTGGCATCAAAGCTGTCATGCAATGTTTATAAAATACATCAAATTTCATTGATCCTCTGCCAAAAATCATACAAAACTCAACCAACGTGGCTACTGGTTTGATAATAAATAAAGCCTTGTTTCTCTTTTATTGCGATTTTGACTTTAAGTTCAAATAAACTGCTGTTATTATTTTGGTCTGTAAGTCTTATCTTTGACTTGATGCTGATGCAAATCATCCTTAGAACTTAGACTCTTTCTCTCTGTGAGACAAGTCAGACTTTTGAAATACAAGACTACTATGGAAGAACTTTGACAGCTGAAGACTGCACCTGGTAGCTCTGGCGGACGGAGCCATTGTAGAAACAAAAGAGGTTTATGAGCTGATCCAGGAGCTCACAGACACTGATGGTGGGGACTTCCACTGGGCAGCCCAGAGCCTGGGAGTAAAAGAAAAAAATATCAATCAAAAACTCATAATCAGGACAAAACAAAGTCAGAAACATGTTGTTGTAGTTGGACCACCTGTGAGCCTCACTCACCCAAAAGAAGTCATCTCTCATGCGGATGGCAAACTTGTTGCGTCGCAGCCTCAGTATGCGCACAGGAGAGGAGGAAAGCTCCGAGACACAGCGGCCCACGCCGGCAAGCTGGCCACAGAGCAGTTCCTGCCGATCTATAGGGGTCTGCCAGGAAGACATGCAGAAACCATCAAGTTTACAAGCTACAGAACTAAAATCTGTGGCTGAAAATATAAAGCACCAATTTTCTCTGATATTGATTATAACAGTTTGTGGGAGTCCAACCTCTTCAGGATAGAAGTAGCAGATTCCCTCTCTCGTAGGGTCGCCCTCTCCTTTGACCTTGGATCCATCATATAGGAAAAAATATCTACACCTGCCAAACAAATAGACAAAGAGATGTATGAATTTGTCATGTCACGGCTGAAAAGGAAACAGATTTTCACAGGCTTCAATGCAACGTGTTTCATTTCCTTAAACACAGCCTGCAGATTAAATACACTAGACAGATGTTGTTTTATTACATCAGTTCATTCAAAGTTGCTGTCGTGATGCTCCAGTGCATTTGATGCTTCAGATGAAACAGTAAACTCTGAAGCCTGCAAACTGTGAATGGCAGCACATTTACTATAATATGAATGTCAGGTTTCATGCAAATGCACATTTAAGTTTGGTTTACAATAATAATAATAATAATGATTTCAGCTTAGAGGGATTAGCAAAAGACAGAGAAAGACAAACAGTAGCGGAGTGGTCTGCACTACACATCTGTAAATGTTTTCTTGTCCGGACTGCAGGTTGAAGTTGTTCCAGCTGTTAAACTGGAAGTAGATGTGATCTTACCTTATTGAGTCTGGCGGCATAAGCTCCGCCATCGCCGACAAGAAGTCCAGAAAAAGCCCAGATGTTCTCCAGTCATCAGTTATTTCGTACTCATGTACTCACAAACCAACAAGCTGAAGATGCGCTCAGACAGAAAGAAGAAGTGAATGTTTCAGCTGCGAGTCCGAGTCAGACGTTAGAAATCTTGTCACGCCGCAGACTACCTGCAGTTAGTGCAGCTACAAACAATATTTACTACATATAGCAAAACCCGACAACGAGGGACAAGTGTTTACAGCCACTGTTGGCCATTAAAATAAGTGAGTTTGGCAGATCTACTGCCACTGGAGGAATGCGGGTCAGTCACACGCAGTAGCAGTCATGTGAAAGGACGGCAAGCGTGCTGGGACAAACCATTCACAAAACAACGCGCCATACCAAGCAGTGGTGGAAAATGTATTTACATATTTTACATGAGTACAAGCAGCATTAAGTCAATGTAAGAAATACATGAATAAATAAATACGTGAAAAGAAGTCCATTGAAAGTACAAATATTCATAATTAAGTAAGTGGTGGCATGAGCGTTACATTTACATTCATTTACAGCGTTATTATCTTGATAATACACACTTACACACACGTAGTTTATTTACACTCAAATGTATATTTATATCTACATTGGTATTTATACTTCTATTTATATCCTTCTCTTTTGCACACACACAGTTTCTATCATGTCAGCATGCTTTCCCACTACACAGAAATGCAAATTACTGTCCTTTTCTTATAATGTTTATGTTTAGTTTAATGTTCATGTTTATTGCTTTTTCTGTTGACATCTGGACCACATTGAATTCCTTGTAGTTGCTACTTGGACAATAAATCTGATCTTGATTTCATTATTATTGATTCAGCACTGTGTTACGCTCTGGAGCAATGGATGATATTTTATAATATGTCTACACTTTGTACATAAAATCTTGACCTTCTGAGTATAACTGTCAGATAGTAGAGTAAAAGTGCAGTGTAGAAATACTCAAGTGAAGAACAAATACCTTAAAAACGTATCAGAGTAGCCTATACAGTTGAGTGAATGTAGTTGCTTGATTTCCACATAATAGCAAAGTGGCTTTTTAAAAAGAGCATAATCAATGACCAGTGCACTATGATGTTTTCATCCGTGAAAGAGAGGGAAAGAAAGTTGGAGTATCCTATAATTCACTGCTATCTTCACACTTATAGTATAACTAGTGTGAATAATTACATTCACAGCAGAAGGTTAAATACAGTGTCATTAACACTGGTATATTTACTGAGAGTTTTCAGTGCTCATGTCTGGCTTAAATGAGTGGTTGGCTTGTTTGTGTCACACAGAAGGTTACTGTTGTGGTTTCAGACACTCTGCCCTTGGGGTCAACCTTTTTTTAATGAGGTCTGTCTCAATCAGTTAAACCCATTCGGATCATCTTTGAGTAAACCCTGCAGTATTTAAGGAGCACACAGCACAATTCAATGTTTGCCCTGTACTAAACTTTCATAAAAATGTGATCGAGCCTGGTTTCAAATAAAGTCAAGTTTAATGTGGAGGTTGCTTTAATAATTTCCTCATATTTCCTGCAATAAGGTGAACCATTTGGTCCATCTGGAGGTGTGTTTTTGCTGTTTCTAACGTTTGATGCACATACTGTCAACGCTGTACTGGTGTATGATCGCCAAACGCTGCTAGATCTGAGAGTCATCGCCAAAAATCCTGTCAAATTTGATTATTACGGGAGTAAAACTGACCCTCCTTTCCTATCTGATATCCCGACCTACCTCCGCCGCACTCTAGCGCCATCCCCGCGGCGAAAACGGCACCGTCGCCGGGGAAAGCGTAGCGGCTGTCTTGTGAGGTTGAGGGCCGGGTTGGTACGTCCTGTTCGAGGCGGACATGGAGCTGGACCTCGCCTGTGTGTCTCTCGACGTGTCCTCGACCCTGTTGCTGCCTGCTTGATCCCGGTTGCGGGTTCGGACCTGCTGTTCCAGCCCCGTGGTCCCTGCTCTCCTCGTCTCCGCTGGCGCGGAGTGAACCCGGGGATCCTGCGGCCTCTGTGTCGGGCCTCCTCGTCAGCTGTTCGCCCTGACCCGCCAGCTCCTGCCAGGTTTGGTCTGGTCAACGCCAGATCGCTTGGGAATAAATCATTTATACTTAAGGACTTCTTCATATCCCGGGAACTGGATTTCCTCTTTATCTCTGAGACTTGGCTGAGTGTTGGTGAGTCCAGTGTCTTCACAGAACTTCTACCTGACGAGTGCTGCTATTTTAATTCCCCTCGGACGTCTGGCCGAGGAGGAGGAATTGCGACTGTTTTTAAGAGGGACTTTAAATGCAAACAGATATCGCTTCCATCCTCCTTCACCAGCTTTGAACTGAGTCTGTTTGAGCTGGGGCAGTCTCACACGGTGTTGTGTGCTGTGGTTTATCGGCCTCCCAAATACAACAGAGACTTTTTAACAGATTTTTCTGTGTTCCTGGCTGACATTATGCCTAAGTATGACCGGATCCTCATCGTTGGAGATTGCAATATTCATGTGTGTTGCCCTGAAAATCCCCTGGCGCGGGAATTTTTAAACATCATTGACTCTTTTAATCTTGTGCAGTCTGTACTTGGGCCTACACATGAACATGGTCACACACTTGATCTTGTTTTATCTCATGGTTTGCCTGTTTTTAATGTGGAGATCTGTGATCCTTTTTTCTCTGATCATATGCCTGTACTGTTTGAAGCTGCTGTTTGCCGTCAAACAGTTAAACCTCGCACTGCTACTCGCAGACTTCGAGTTATTAACCCTTCCACTGCTGCTCACTTCTCAGATGCCTTCAGTCAAAACTGCGTTATGCCTGAATCTGTATATGAGGACACAGAGGCTCTAAACGCATGGTTTCTCACCACCTGTCAAACTGCCATGGACATTGCGGCTCCAATAAAGACTGGACAGCATAAAATTAAATCGGAGGCGGATCCCTGGTTGAATGACACGACCCGTGCTGCTAGGCAGGATTGTCGAAGAGCTGAGCGGAAGTGGAAAAAGGACAAACTGCAAGTGTCTTTTGAAATAATGAGGGATTCCTGGCGTCACTACCAATTCACTGTGAAGGAGGCTAAAAGAAAATACTTTTCTGATCTTGTCCTGTTGAACTGCCATAAACCTCGTGTATTGTTTAAAGTGATCAATGCTGCTCTGAATGCACCACAGACTGCTGGTATTGAGGCCTCCCCGGCTGTGTGTGAGAAGTTTCTAAACTTCTTCACCGACAAAGTTGCTTCTTCCAGAGCAATTATTTCACCTCCTACCTCTGACCCTTCAGTGTCTGTCCCCTGCTCTGCTGGGTTGGACACTTTTGAGCCTGTGACCCTGCCCTTTGTGCATGAGATTGTTGATCACCTGAAACCCTCGGGTTCGCCAGATGACACTGTCCCTCCCAGACTTTTTAAGGAGGCTTTCCAGACTGTTGGTCCTTCGTTTCTTGCAGTTGTTAATAGCAGTCTGTCCTCTGGAGTGGTTCCTGCTCATTTTAAACATGCTGTTGTACAACCTTTGTTGAAAAAACCTGGGCTGGATCCTTCTGTTTTAGCAAATTTTAGGCCTATTTCTAAACTGCCCTTCCTCTCTAAAATCCTAGAAAAGGTTGTCTATTCCCAGCTCATGGACTTTTTAAATGGACAAAATATTCTTGAGACTTTCCAATCTGGTTTTAAAACATTGCACAGCACAGAATCAGCGCTTTTAAGAGTTTTTAATGACATCTTTTTAGCCACTGACTCTGGTCACTGTGTTGTCCTTGTACTTTTAGATTTGACTGCAGCGTTTGATACAGTGGACCATGAAATCCTGATTGCCCGTTTGGAGCAGTGGGTGGGCATCAGTGGCACAGCGCTTAAATGGTTCAGGTCCTACCTGTCACATCGAACCTTCTGTGTCGGCCTTGATGACTCTGTGTCCTCCACTGCTCCCCTCTCATGTGGGGTTCCACAGGGCTCTGTGCTCGGCCCTCTTTTATTTTCTCTGTATCTACTCCCACTTGGTTCTATTCTCAGGAAACATGGTATTTCTTTTCATTGTTATGCGGATGACAGTCAGATCTATGTCCCCTTAAAAAAGTCAGACGCCTACAGTGTTAAGCCATTGCTTGAGTGCTTATTTGATATTAAAGCCTGGATGTCACTAAACTTCCTAAACTTTAATGAGAAAAAGACAGAAGTCATTGTCTTTGGTGGCTCTTCTGGGACCCCCGTCATTGATCTTGGTTATTTAGCACAGTATCGCAAGCCAACTGTGCACAATCTGGGGGTAAAAGTGGATGCAGACCTTAAATTTGATAGCCAGATTAAAGCGGTTGTGAAGTCGAGCTTCTTCCAGTTGAGGCAGCTGGCAAAAGTTAAACCAGTCCTTCAGAGGCAGCACTTTGAGACAGTAATCCACGCTTTTGTATCTACTCGGCTGGATTACTGCAATGCACTTTACATGGGGGTTAGTGCGTCCTCCATTGCGCGTCTTCAACTGGTTCAAAATGCTGCTGCACGTCTTTTAACTGGCACACGCAAGTATGAGCACATCTCACCCGTTTTATTTTCACTCCACTGGCTGCCTGTCCATTTTAGGATTCATTTTAAAATTATTTTATTTGCTTTTAAAGCCTTGAATGGCCTAGCACCACCTTACCTCTCTGAGCTGCTGCACCTCTACACCCCTAGCCGCTCTCTCAGGTCAGCTGACCAGCTGCTCCTGACAGTGCCCAAAACGAAACTTAAGCTCAGAGGTGAACGAGCATTTGCTGTTGCTGCTCCAAAACTGTGGAACGGTTTGCCACTGCACATTAGACAGGCCTCCACATTGTGCCATTTTAAATCTCTCCTTAAAACCCACCTCTTCTCTTTGGCCTTTGACACTGTGTAGCATATTACATCCGGTGAGAGTAGTGCACTTTACTTTTCTTACTTTATTTTATTTGTGTATTTTGTTTTTGTTTTTATTTATTTATTTATTTATTTTTAATTTGTTTTATCGTATTTTATTCGATTGCATCTTACTTGTTTTACCCTATTTTGTTTGATTTTATCTAGTTTTACTTTTTTATCCTATTGTGCCCAACTTTGTTTTACTTTTCTCTGTTATGTTATTTATTGTGTCTTTTATCTTGCTGTGCAGCACTTTGGAAACCTTGTGTTTGTTAAAACTGTGCTATATAAATAAAATGGATTGGATTGGATTGGATTTCAATCATTTCTCCAATTTAACCTGCCACAGATCCTTTACAGCCAAAAAGAGAGTGAAGCTGGATATATTGTGTATTTCACCACAGATTCATTCAGCTCATGGATTGATTATTTTTCTGGAGGTACCATCACACGGAAATAAACAACAAAATCATCAGAATAACTTCAAAACGCCTGTATTGGACATGAGAAACACCTCCTAATACTATCAGATGTTGCAGAAGTTTCATTGAAACAATTACACCAATCCGAACATAGGTTAGATTCATAGGAATAAAGATAAATACACTTCTGAATGTGATGAACTCTGATGTCTCCTAAAGGGTAACTGGCTCTGACCTTGATAAGTCATTATTAGTGACCTGAACAGTGGAGTAATGGTTCTACAGCCTTCATTTTATTGATAAAAGTATGAACAGGCTACAAGTAAATAAACAGATGTAAGAAAATAATCTCAACTGTTTGACTTCTGTTGTTAATGGCTTTGCTTGGGTTAAATTATATTTGATTTACAATACTAATTTAAAAAGAAAGAGAAACACGGTCAGCCATGTTAAATTCAGGGAATGTCACGTGCTCAACTGAATATATATGGAGCTATTAATTGACATCAGACGCAAAACTACAAAGCCTTGCTGTAAATTTCCCTTTGAAGCCATGATGACTCCTATTTTCAATGCTCGATTGAGGACGTCTTCAGAAATTCACCGTGAACGCGCACAGCGCTGTCAGCCAATGACCGGATTAAAACTCGACCACATAAAGTGCGATCAGCTGCTCAGGAAACAGGTCTGCAGAGGTGGACTCTGAAGTCAGGATTCAAGATTATAACCTAGATCGACTCGTGATTGTTGGAGGGAAAACAAACAGGTTCTGCGCTCCCAGTAATGTCGATAACCCTTCCGCCATTTTGAATTTTCCTCCAAACATCCGTGCATGAGAGCTGATCACACTGTGTTGCTGCAGGATGTCCAGACTGACTGTAACCTGCATGCTGCTGCTGAAGAATCTGGACACCGTAGGATTTAGTTCATGTTCAGGATTTCTCATCACATCCGTCTTTCTCGAATGACCTCCAGACTTTTTCCCCCCAATATTCTAATTTACTAGAAATAACAGTTTATATGACACAGAACAAAACAATTCAAATGAATGCCATGTGGGGCTTTTCATATCTTAAAGTTTACCAAAACACACGTTTAAGCAACACCATAATAAAAAAAAAAAATAGGTTTTTTAGAGTAGTAATAGTAGCTTGGTGTTGTGGGCTGGATGTCCCCTTTAGAGACCATGTGGACCACAAGATTCATCATCTCATTTTACATTTCACAAACTATTTTGTACTGTAGCCAGTGCATACAAAACAATCGACAAATACAATAATGAAAATTTTAAAAATCCAAAGAAAAAAGATTGGAGAAATAAAAAAATTAACAAAAAACTCTAATTGATAAATATATTAAAATAAACATGATAAGAAAAGCAAGAGAAACAAGGTTTTAAATGCAGAACGAATATGCAAAACAAAATGCAGAATATGCAAAAGAATAGTTTTCAAAATCAAACAGTTATGATGTGATAATAAAATCAAACAGAGCTTTTAAAAAGAGAGCTTTTCACCCGTCTGTAACAAGATGACAGGAATTCGGTCATTAAATGAATACATTTAAAAAGCAATACTGACCAGTGAGGTTTCCCTCTGGTATTTCAATAATAGAAAGACCTACCACAGTGTAAAAGCATTTTCAACTCTAATGTAAAGAATACAGTGGAAATAAAGAGGAATCCAGCTGTTGCTGCTGGAAAACAGTTCTGTTTTTACTCAAGACTACTTGTGACTCTACACCCCATCACAAGCTTTGTAGCAAAGTGATCACAACAGTAGTAGTTGATCAGTCAAGTCAGTCACCTGACCTAAATCCAACTAAGCATGTGTTTCACTTGCTGGAGACCACAGTGCACAACCCTCTTGAAGATAAGTGAAAGGTGAAAATGCCCCTTAAATTCCATGAATATGTATGAATAAATTCCCTCACTGTTGATCTGATGTGGATCCAAGTGCCCTCAAATGAAAGAAATTCAGTGCGTCAGTGGTCTTCTAGTTGACAACTGTACTGCATGTAACTCATGTGATGATGGAATCCTCCTGGGGCACGTAGTGGATCCATAGGGGCTCCACTTACAAGCTTCTCTTCATAACCCTCCACCCTGAACCTCACCAGGTCTCAAACCGGTTTCAGGGCAACTCTGGCCAAGACAATGCTGGGTTTGAAATTACATCTGGGTAATTGACACAACCTGAGGATTGCACTAAATGACTTGTATACTGCTGCATGTTTGGAGCTGTCCAGTGCAATACTGCTACATGAAGAAAGGGTCCGACATGTTGTTGTTGCCAACTGGACCCTCCTAATGATAGAATTGTCAGAAACATATAAGTTATACAACACATCATGAATTAAGCAATTTATTACAATTGCCTGACCTTAAATAAACCAAATATAGTTTTAACACAATATGACAGTAAAATAGAAACACATCAGTCACATCAGCTGCTTATCGAGTAATAATATTTCTTTTTCCAACTTCCTCATTTTAAGTGCTCTGTATGCCATCTCTTGGTCGCGGTTCTCGATCTCCTTTTTGAGGTAGCAGCAGTAAAGGGCCTTCAGATCATCTGTCTGCCTCTGTAAAAGAAACAACATCTGTGTTCAATTTGTTCTGACCCCTCGTCATCACCGCTGCCCAATTCTGACACCCGAACCTCACCTCTGCACTTCTGCCAACAGCTGTAGCACATCCTGAGTTGGCCCTCTCCTGGAAGATACTACTGTGCACATCCTGCGAAACAAAAATGATTTCCATATGTTAGATATTCAAAAACAAAATGCCTCAAAAGATGCACGTTTAGAAGTGCTTACCCCTTCTAAATTAGAGTCACTGACATCAGTTTCATCACTGCTCAAGCTCTCAGGTTCAGTCTTGGTTACAGGCAGGAGGAGGACAGGGTGGCCTGACACTGCAGATGGAGTTTGAGGTCAGATTTTAATCAGTATCGTGAGAAACCCCAGATGTTTTTTTCAGAAGAGATAAAGCACACCTACCACTAATAAAAGAGTTTTCAGATCCAGTCAGGGGCTCAATACAGGCTCCCCCAGGGATGACTTCCACCCTCAGCGTGTTATCTTTGTGCTGAAGAACATCCTCTTCTGCAGAGGTCAGTGATGGTGTTGCGGAACCCCCACCATCTTTTATCATGCCAGCCCTTCTTCTTTTTGCTGCATGAGGATAGATTTGACAGTTAAAATACTTCCAGGGGCATGACACAGTGTTGGAAATGTTGACTTGCAATAACAATGCTACCTGTTTGCACTATGTTTTTATGTTTGACTTTCACTTGCTGCCAAGTCCTTTTGTAGCCGCTGTCAGACACCCTGAAAATGAAAAAATACAATTTTACATGGAAGTATTGTAATGATGGATTGTAACTAAGTACATTACTCAAGTTCTGTACTTAAGTCCAATTTTTAGATAAGTATTTCCATTTTATACTGTTTGATACTTCTACTTCATTACATTTTAAAGGGAACTGTAGTTACAAGTTAGTTTTCATATTTAGATTTATAATAAATATATGATAAACCTAGATAATACAACACATTGTTAAGTACTGAAGCAGTAGTTTCCAACATTTTTGTCCTGTGAGCTCTTCTATAAAATCAGTGTGTAGTTGTGACTCCTTGTCATGTTTCAGGTGTCTATGAGTTGTTAACAGCTCCACCGAAGAGACATTTTCCTCTGAACTTCTCACACGGTTTAATTTCAGTAAATGTTCAAATGATCCAATAATTCACAAAAAAAAAATAAAAAAATCAAATATTAGAGATTAGAGATGAAAACAGATTTGTGTGTCAGAACTTTGCTTTTTCTTCTTTCTTTTCCCATTAATCATCTCACGACCCCTCGGATTTATCTTGTGACCCTTTGGAGGAGCCCGACCCAAAGGTTGGGAACCACCAGTAAAACAACAACAGTAAAATTTCTTCTTACACTTTTAGGCATCAGTATTAATAATATATCAGATTAATTTCATACATCAGTCACACATGATTATTTGCAACACTTTTACTACTCATAGTAGTAAAAGTAAAATAGTAAATTGAGTTAATAATACTTCTGTACTTTTACCTAAGTAGGATTTAAAATACAGGACTTTTACATTGCGGTATTGTTACCTTTGGTTCTCCAACCACTACAGTAATGTGACATTATTGTAAAGTACAGCCCAATTTTAGGAGATGAATTATTGTTATGAATCAAGTTAAATAATCCACCCTTGAGTGAATTAGAGTTCTTACGCATTTATTTTATCAGCAATTCTCTGCCAGGCTTCTTCCCTCAGTTTAGAGGCACTTGTAGTGTTGGATTTGGCCGTCAAAACCTCTTTTTCCTCTTCATACAACTTCAAAATGAGCCCCTGCTCTTTAGAGCTGAAAAAATGCGCCCTCTCGTGTTTTTTCATCGTCTGGAAGTCTATAAAACACACAAATAAAGGAATAAATAACGGCATTGTAAATGTAAAATGATTAGTCAAATTAAACTATTGATTTGTTTAATGGATTACGCTGAGAGCTTTGGCACCAGGTCTCCTCACCTCTCTCTGTGTTCATGGACTGTGATCCTGGTTTCGGTGTGCGACTACTCTCCCTTTACGACAGAGCGGGCGCGCGCAGTTATCCGAGATGTTTCAATGCTAGATTTAGTGATCTAATCGGGATCCACAATCGCGAAACGCGATAAACCCGGGTTTAATCGATGCGGCAGGTCGTTCCGGCACGTTTCACTTTATCAGAGACGGTCTGAAGCGACGCAAACGAGGAAAGCACAAGTGTCAGATGAAGCTGGATACCAGCTAGCTTTGTTAACCCTGGATTTTCTAATTCGGCTTAAAGCGCGCTCTCGTCAAGGAGGTGGAGTCTGCCACAAAGAGTAAGTCACGTGTGAGTCCAATTTAGAGCTTTGTTCTCAATGGAAATTTAATTCAAAATCTAAATGACTGAAATGATGTTATAATGACACGATTAGGACACGATTATAAAGCAATAACTGAAAAGGTACCAAAATATCAACAGTTTTACAGTTAATTCACCTGCAACTTACCCCATCAAACATAAGGATTATTAATATGGCTATCAACAGTCAAGCAGTTCAATATACTGCACCTGTGATGTCCCCCTGGGTCATCTGGGGTTTCAATCTGTTACTAACGTGTCTCTCCTCGTCCTGTAGGTGAGTGATTGGAGTGACCCTGAACACCCAGGCCGGTGTTCCCACTTCACCCACTGCTACTTCTCCCTTCAGGCACCTGTTGTGGTTTGGTTTTGCTGCCTTAGTTAGTTTCTTTGCTTTCATGCTGTTTTCAACACCTATACACACACACACACACATGCATACACTATTCAGCATTTACACATCCTAGTGAAACCACAGACGCCCTCACTTCATACTTTAATTACTTAGCACATTCTGTAATTTGGTGCAATTGGCACTTTATCCTGATTTCATTTCGTTTAATTGATGACATTTAGTTTCATTTGTGTGTAATAAAGATTTATTTTGTTTCATGTTCATGATGGTGTATCTCCCTTTTGTTATGGCCACTTGAGCCACTGAGACAATGTTTGAGGTTATGATAGGGCAGGTGCGCTGCCAGCCAATTAGAAGCAAGTATTCTCCATGGATAGGGTAAAGTATTCGTAGTGTTTTCAGCATGTAACGGTCTGGGATGTAGTGATACAAGAGAGATATTGTCAGAAACCGGTTTTAACTTGTTCTTCCCCTGTGAAGAATGTGCCATTTTTATAACAGTTATATATAATAGTGAATAATGAAGTCCACAGATGTAACTCCACAATATGTTGGGAGGTTCTTTGTCCCCATGAAGTTCACCTCATGTTGCGTTTGACCTCTTTGTGCACATCCTGACCTCAGGTGTATCTGATTTATACACATAGAAGTACTTGTGTATAAATACTATGTACTATGATTCAATGTGCCTTTATCACAACTGATAAGTTGACTTGTCATGATAGGAAGGACTCATAACATTAACGATGACTAAGCAGCTACACTGAATTCAGCCATGGTTCATTTTATTATTGCTACTGTGACATGTCAAAATCTCTGCTGTGAAGACTATTTTTAGGGGGGTGAGGTGGAGGTTTTGTGAAAAAAAGATTCTAAGCGGAGGAAAGAAATTGAATGAATTCAATTCAACTCCTAAATAAAATCAAGATATTTAAGGCTAAAGCTTGTACAATTTAAAATGTTACATCATCTCTAATGGACCCTGACTAGGTTGTATAGATTTGGTTTAAAACATTTTGGATTCTGCTGGAAATTCAGGGGAAGATATGCTGGTACATACACTGGAAATATGCTCCAAAACCCAGCATGTCTGATGAAGATTCCCTGTTACATTGTTAACAAATGTGCAGTTTGAATTCTGTCCAAAAACTTAATATAAAAGGAATGGACATAATAATCGAACAACAGGTTCTTCTCAGGAACTGGAAGACACCTGGACAGCCTCCTTTTAAGGACTGGGTGACCTAGTTAGGAAAAGATGATGCATATGAAAGAATCATATACGATGCATGACAAGAAAGATATTTCCCCCAATAGGATATGTATATTTCTTTTATAAATGTGAGTTAAAGAACACTAATTTTGATTTCCATGTGAGAGATGTTTATTATAGATTGCTTCATCCTTATTTATTGTAGTCTTTTTTTTTGCCACTTTATCTTTAGTTTGACCACTCTTGTTTAAGTGTTGGGTGAGAATCATGTGTTCTGGTCATTTTTTCCTGTTGCAAAGCATCTAATAAATGCATAAAATTTATGTATAATAAATTTTACATACACATTATTGCATAGGCCTGCTTCATAGGAGACATCGGACCTGGTACTGGTGCTATTAGTTAAAAAAAGTGCTCCAGTAAGGCAGCAAGCAAGTCTTCCATGGAAAAGCACCTATTCCTTTAAACAATAATAGAAATTAAAAACCTGGAACACTACATTTATACATGGACACAGAAGAAATAACACATGAACTAAGGTAATAATAATAATAGTTACTTTATTTATGACAATTCAGTTTAAGCGGACATTTTGTTTAGTGGTCCAGAGCAAAGAAATTATTGGTTCAGGTGCTCAGTGTTGGGAGCACAGAGGTAAAACGAGGGAAATGAAAAAGGGTAAACTGTGAAGGAGAGTGTGGTCCAGTAAGAAATGCAGAGGGGGAACTGGTCCCTGTTCCAGTTATGAGGTCTGGAGGGAGAGTTTACTCGTCATGGCCCTCATAGCCATCAGGAAGGGCATTCAGATGTGAGTTGTGGAAAAGGGTTTTGGTGCCATCTCCCCAAGGGAAACGCTGCAAGAACACACAATAAGAAAACATACAATTAAGTAAAAATAATGATCAAAGTACTTAAGACTTGAATATGTATTATGGTGAAAAGTCAGACCTTGCTGCGAATGCGGAGGTGAGAGTAAGGGACGAACTCCGGCTGTTCGTGGCTATGCTGCTGCTCTTTCAGGTACATGTTCAACATGCACACAGCAACACCAGGAAGGGCGACCACAAAAGTGAGAATTTTCCATGTCCTGGCTGGAGAACAAAGTAATTACAATTATTATAACAAAACAATTATGAATTCAAGAAAACAAGGTTTGCCGAGAATAAACAGGGGAACATAAGATGATGACGTTTATTTATGTTCTTGAAGGTGAATACTATCAGGTTTCTTTAGTCTTCTATGACAGTAAATCTTTTCGTTGTGGACAAAACAAGACATTTTAGGCTGCATTTCGGGCTTCGGGAAATGGTGCAAAATGTTGAGCCCAGATGACGTCCTCAAATGCTCTGTCCTGTCCCTACCAACAGTTTACAACCCAAAAATGTTTAGTCTTCCGTTACTGAGGACTGAAGAAGGCAGAAAATGTTCACAATTGAGAAGCTGGAATCAGATTTCGGAGACATGTTTCTTAAAATATGATTTCATTTCAAATATAGTGTTTTATGATATAGGCCTGGCCTAATGTGGTCTAAAAGGAAAAATATTGAACTCGCCCTTTTTCAGCTTTCATATGCAAAATAAAGGATCAGAACAAGGACAAATAAGAAAGTGGATTTAAACAGTGTTAAGGCTTATGGTAGGATGTCAAACCCTATTCCATAGATGTAAGTGGTGAAAAAACGCAGAACCAGCCGCTAAATATCATATTTGTTTCCTTGACTTTCTCCCTTAACCCTGAACTGGAGGCTGCGAATCAGAAGCTAACTTCGGTGTCATGTTGCTGCTTCATATTCAAGCTATGTAGATACCAAACTAAAATTAGCTAAAAGGAAGACCTTAATTTACAGGCTGAAGTGGCAGTATCTTACGGTTAGAAAGCGGATGTTTTGGGCAGTTTCTTCTACACGCAGTCCGCTCAAGGATGTATGGCTACTGCTAATGCTAACTCAGCAAGGTCACTCTCAAAACTTAACACGCAGTTGTAGAAGAAGTTTACATTAAACACAACATGCGAGTCATAATGTAGTGCCGTATTTACCTGCTTGTTCACCGTGGCCGGCAGCAGCAGCAGCAGAAAACTGACGCTGAGTCTGGGTCAAAGAAGACCTCAGCAGCGCCTGAGAGAAGCGTCCGAGAGCGGCCATTTTCCTTTCTACTGACGATTGCAGAGACCGGAAGGAATATGTATAGAGAGGTCACGTGAAGGTGACGCATATATAGCTCTACGGCGTCACTCAGCGGCGAGAGTGTGAACTGCAGAGAGAGACTCAAAACTCAAGTTTGATGTGATGTACACCATGTGGAGAAATATAAACCAACACCACAAAGCAATTTAGAGTCAGAAAGTGCTTCACAAGAGTAAAATGGTTAAAACAAGGACATAAAACAGTAAAAAAAAAAAAAAAAAAAAAAAAAAAAACTTAAGCAACAAAAGACCTTAAAAACACACAGAATTACAAACACTTGACAGCATGAGGTGTGACAAAGGCCGGTTTGAATAGATGAGTCTTCAGTTGCTTTTTAAAGGCATATACAGAGACCAGAATCATACATGTATAGGAAGAGCATTCCACAGTGTCGGAACCACAACTTCAAAGGCATGATTACTGTTTGTTTTCAGTCGAGAATGAAGGACAACCAGTAAGCCCTGGTCAGAAGACCTGAGTTACTGGCTGGTTTTTAAAAACTAAAATAGGGGAGACCAGGGACCATTGTAACACCTTTTGTGATTTTCCCAATAAATCGAAAACCACTGGAAATGGGAAATCTATCCAGTTTATGTAGGCCTTTAGGTTTTTAAAATAAAAATTAAACTTGGTTCAGGGATGGTTGTAACAAGGCGTTACAACCGTCCCAGTATCACGAGTCATGTTTTCACCTCATGTGAACTAGCTTGACAGCTCGTTTGACACATGTTAGCCATTTCTATTTTTAGCTTACAAAACTGTGATTCTAATAATACTTGTTTGGATTCCTAGACATTTGATCTCAGGACAGTATCCAAAAATATATATCTGCTAGAAGAATTAAGTTTTCACCTCAAAAAAACACTTTTGCTGGTAACTTTCTCTGGGAATTTCAAATGTGTAAGCAAGAAGACAATCTACCCGTGCATGTGCATAGTGAGTGTAAGCACTGTAACTTAATTCTGATTGGAGGAATTCAAGATGTTACAACTGTCCCATGTTACAACTGTCCCTGGTATCCCCTACGTTATGAACCTCTATTATATGAAGCATGAAAAAAACTAAAATAAAGGGTACTAAATACTACACCAACATTAATACTAACTACAAATTATTGGGACAAAAATAGTCACAAATAAAGTGACAAGACAGAGGTTGCAATAAAAATTAAATATAAAATTTGCACATGAGAGAATTACATTTGATGGTGGGCATATTGTTGTTTGCAGAAGCTTGAGTACAGTTGTTGCACTTGTAGTAGAACCAAAGTGTGTAGAGTGTGTGCTTTGTAATGAAAGACCATCTTTAAAAGGTTAGAGTTGACAGTATGGCTGACTTACAGTCCAGTTTACATGTTTTCAAGTTCTTTTGCCCATTTAAGAACAGTGATGACTGAAGAGAGTGATAGCCCAATAATACTAGCAGGCACTGACAGAAAGTCATTGAGTTGTTTAACTAAAGCAATCACAGTATTCCCGGTGATAATCAGCAGGAAACAAAGTGTGTACTGGAGTTAAGGTACATGAATCTTCTGTTAAACAAAATTACATTTTTTAGGCTGTTCCTGCTTTGTGTCATGAGGTTGCAAACAATATACATTAGGAACCACTGTGCTAATATGCCTGTTTACTCACAGACATACTAACTGGTAATTCAAACATACAATGACAATAAAAAGAAATTCATTTGTGTGGTTTTGTTTAGGTCATTTTGCAATTATCTAGATTCTTAGAGCTTTACATGAGTGATTACTAGCGTTTTACAATATAGGGGAAGGGACAAACTCTTATCTATTTCTGAGTGACTGTAGGCACATAGAAAAAAAAACATTTCCTGCAATTGAAATTCAGAAGCATTTCTCTTTAAAGGGGAGGACTTTCTGTGATCTCATGGTCAGAGTCCAACCAGAGAAATACAGATATTCTGCTTGATGAAGGTACGTGATGAATGTTCACTTTATTGGCAAAGTATATTTGTTCCTGAAATGTCTTTGTAATTATTATATTCATTATGCATTCCTTAACTGTGTAGATAAACTTACTATAAATCGTGTTTCATTTGTGCATGAAACACCTACAGTACAACACCTACAAACTGTTATGCACTGAATATATCGATGAATATACTATATTAATCTATACTATTAATTTAAATATAGTAAAGCTTGGTGAAATTAGCTCAATTTATTGTGTATTACACAGTTCATTATGGAAGAAGTCATTTTTATTTAGTAAGCTGTTAATAGTTAACATATTTGGCCAGAAAACAAACAAGATAGATTTTGCTGACCTATTGGACATTGAGATCTCAAAATGACTGTAGATTGAATACTTTAAGCTTTTTTGCTATTGCAGCAAAATCAGTTTTTACTAACAGTATTAAAGAGTCTGAAGATCCCTTTTCCACACAAATCTGATCTCTTTCAGTGATGGAGTCTCAGTATCACCAGTTTGACGCATCTAACAGCTCTCAGCATGTAGAGCTGAAAATGACTACACAAAGAGGTAAAATATATACATGTAAAATAATAATAATAATGATTTAATCATTGCAAATGTCACCTTAAACTATAAAAAAAAACATCTGGCCTTATTTATAGGTATGAAGAAGATAGTTGTTTCTGCCCTCTATGTCCTCCTGGTGCTGCTGCTGTTAATTCTGCTGATGGTAACTGGGATAAAATGTAAGACTTCAAACACACCACTCTCCCGTAAAGCTGCCTCAATTAATAGTTTTCACATGATTTATCTTATTATATAACATTTTTCTTTCCTCAAAGTCTCCCAGCTAAACAAGGAAATTACTGATGTCAAACTTCAACTCGAGATAATCAGCCATAGAATACCAACTTCATCGTCCAGTTCAGGTAATATATATTCATATATTAATTATATTACTTGATATAATGATGCAGCCATAAAATTGATTTTTTTTCCTTTTCTCTTTTTTTGTAGCTTCCAGAAGTGAAGGTGGAAGAATTTCGGGGGTCCCTTTGAAGAAACTTGTCACAGTTAGAGGTGAACACTGAATACTTTAATATCAATAAAATGATTGTTCAGGGTTCTTTTTCTGACTCAGCAGGTTTGACCTGTCTTAACCTTCATCAAATCAGGAACGTGTAGTGAAGGATGGGTGTATTTCCAGAACAGCTGCTACCTGCTGTCCACCACTTCTGCCACCTGGAACAGAGCGCAGTCGAAGTGCCAAGCACACAGTGCACACCTCTTGGTTCTGAACAACATTGAGGAACTGGTGAAGTTTAAGTTTGCACCAGCTGGTCTCCAGTAGAGCAGTCCACTGGCTATGATTGAACATAGGGTGCACATTTTTATTTCTTAAAAAATAAACTGTTGCTATTTTATTTTATCTTATTTCTAGGACTACATTTCAGGAATTGTTGAAATCCAAAATAACTATTGGATTGGACTTGTGGAGCGAGAACACGAGGGTCACTGGAGCTGGGTGGATGGGACTGACTTCAATTCAACCCCAACGTAAGAAAAATGTGAAATTATAATGATTGCCAAAAGAACAAACCAAGTGATTGGGAAGTCATCACTACAGGTAACATAATTTGTTGTTGGTCCTTCCTCTGTGTGTGTGCTCAGGTACTGGGATGATGGTCAGCCGGACAACTGGGACTACAGGATAAATGGAGAGGACTGCGGGCAGCTCCACGCTTCTGCAATACGCAAACGCAAGCTGTGGAATGATGCAGATTGTACCCTGCCATACCATTACATCTGTGAAAAAAGGGCATGAGAGAGAATCTTTCTTAGCTGCTGATCCTTCACCAACAAGACAGCTTGTTGGAAAAAGATGAATCAAATCAAGACTGATAGAAATGATGTTTCTGATCGTTTGTAATTAAGATGCAAACATGGGCTGAAAGTTGTATAATCACCTGTGAGGATTTTGTTAGATAATAAAACACTAATTATGAATACAGTGACACTTGCTCTCTCTTTATTGATTTTTAAAAAAAATAAAGACTCACTCTTCAGTGTGGGTGTGTTTCTCCTAACTGCGTATCCTCAGCTTACTTGCAGCGGTCACTGGGAAGGTTGACATTTCCTTCATTATAATCTGCCTTTGTGATGCACATCGGTTGCTTTCCTCTCACACTCACAGATGAACTTCTCACAGGAATCGACATTATCTAACTGACAAAGACAGAAGAGTGACGGAGAAGGATGGAACATAAGAGAAAAAAAAACAGACAGGAGATTAAATTTTTATCAATTGAGTTCCTCTTCATCTGTATATTTCTTTTATTTTTGCTGAGAAAAGACATGTGCGACTGGAGTTTAGCTTCTGATCACAAAAATGGTGAATGAGTTGATTTTGTTTATTGTTATAAACAAGACCAATAAAGTTCCTTGTGTGTTTTACAAAATGTAGTCAATATACTGCAACCTACTGTTATGTAATCACAGAAAACTCAGTTCTGGGTGATAACAGGTAAAAGCAGCTGTGGGTTGGTGATAATGTTGCACTCACTCAGACAGGTGACAGTCTTGCTGGCCTCGTCACAGCTGTGAGGGTTGTCTGAGATGGGAAAGCATTCATCGTGCTGCATATGACATCAAAATGAGATTAATAGTTTTTTCAATAAATCAAGTTGACAAAAATCACAGTTTGTTGAGGTTCAGTTTCATTTATGAGCTTTTTGGGACAATTTATCTTTACAAAAACAAATTTAAAAAAAACAGATATTTATCAGAACTGTTTTCTACTGAAGAATTACACCCTATGAAAACTCCACAATACAATTTCATTTCATTTGTTTGTTGATATGTTTCAGTGCTTTGAGCAGCACAAACAAAATCCCATTCACCTCCATTGTCTTGGAGAGACGGCAGGAGTCTCAGAGGCAGATATCTCAAAACCTTGCCACATAAAACTAATTACATGCTCAGACACCATTAGAAGTAAGTACAAAAGTGTCCTTCCTTGTGTGTGTTTTGGGTGTATTAACCCTCTAAATTTGATTGGACAACGAGATAGAGGGCCTGAAGGACCTGAAGAACCAGAAGCACGATGCAGAACAGTGCACAAGATGGCACAGGCAACATTAATAGACACCAGTAAATACAACAGCGTTTTCTTATTGAACTTCTTTACCTGTCAAGCTCATCAACAGATGTACCGAGAGCCTCTCAGACCACAGCAGGAGCTGTAGTTAGCGTAGTCCATTACAGGCCAGCTGTCAGATACAGTGCACACGATCATGGCCCTGAACTGCCAAAGAGCTCAGTAAGAGACATAGTGGAGATATCTCAGACAAAACTAGCTTACATTTCAAAAAGTGTCTTCTAATGTCCTTGATGCTGATGAATCAGAAACGCAAAAACTCTCTAAGCAGGTTCTCTGGCAAATGACATAATTTAAAATAAAATAAAATAAATCATTGTTGAGTACTCTCAGGCATGGAGTGTTTCAGATGTTTCAGATGCATCTTGCAGGTTTAGATGTGGGGTAAAGCTATAGGCTTACAGTATATTCACTGCTGACCTTGAGAGGCGGTCCGTTTTGACCAGTTGCCACAAGTCTCCCAATCTCTAATTCTACACATTATGAAAATATGTGTAGGGTGTATGTATTCTGACACATACGCATACAGTATACATACAAAGTTCACATTGTGAAAAATCATTTTTTTTAAGTTGCATTACATATTGTTTCCTTTCATGCTGAGTAATGTTGAGTAGTGGAAGTGATGTGCAGCGGAGAGTCGTGGGAACTCTAGCAAGTGTTAGCTATTTACACAGCTGTGTGTTGGAAAGTTATTTTAAAAACATGAAAATGCAAACTTTTGTGAGTGCATAGTAAACAGAAAGAAAAGAACAAGATGTCTAAGAGTATTTGATTAGGAACATGTGAATACATGAGTCCAAAAAGTCCATGGGGACTGAAATCTCTTATTGTGTATTTCCTGTGGATAACCAAGACATTAAAATTAAGACCAGCAGCATTCAAAAAACATAAATAAAAAGTGAAACTAGTTATTGAGTTGAGACATTATTGTTCCTATGTTGTACATCAGGCCTAATTCAATTATTGGATAGCTGATAGTAACTCATTTAGTATCTTAAAGGACACTAGTGGAGGTTGTAGAATATACTGAATATATTCCTGCTTGCTCATTACAAGTTATGCTAGAGACACAATCAATTAGACAAAGTAAAATAAAAGGAATTTTGTGAGAAAAAGACTCAAGCTGTCAAGTCTTCTTGTTCCTTTTTAATTGCTTTTTCTTAAAGATGTCTCAAAATGAGAGGAACACCTGGTCTTAAGGTTGGTAAAATGTTTTACACTTGTACCCGAAGGTATCAAGTGAATGTTGACGTAAAAGTAGTTCTTTAAAACATACATTTTTCAGTAGAAAATCCACCATCCATAAGAACTTTTACCAAGTAAGCCCTTATTTAAAGTTCCCACCCCCTTGTTTGCCTCCTATCTCTAGTTTTCTCTCACCTCCTGTCATATAAGAGCAAGCTCCACCAAATTACATTATTTTCTGACCGTGGCCATGAATCTGACAACTCCTCTGCTCCTGCTGGTTCTTACTGGTAAGACCATTAAAAAGAAAAGGAAAAGGTGCTATTTGTAGCTCTTCTAGGTTTATCTTTTTTGTTGTTTTTCATAAGGATATTCTTTTCCTCTTGATCCTGTTCATTTTAAAGTGTATTTGTCTGTTTTGCATGTTTTTATCAGCTTGTACAGTAAGTGGTGCACAACTGCCCAAGGCCTTATGGCAGTTTGGGATGATGATTGGGTGTGCCCAGCCTGGTACTAGCCCTCTGAAGTATAACGATTATGGCTGCTGGTGTGGCTTCGGGGGCAGAGGAAGCCCTGTGGATGAAGTGGACATGTAGGAAGACGTCATTTACCAAGTTTGCTTTCCAGTTATCATGTTAAACAAACTGTATGAAAGTTGGGACTTTTTTTTTCTTGTGTTTTTAGGTGCTGTCACATCCATGACAAGTGCTATGAAAGAAGCAGAAAGGTTCCTGGATGCACAGCCATCGCTGACCTTCCCTACATACTGGCTTACGATTTCACCTGCTCAAATCAACAAGTGACCTGCTCAGGTGGGACTGAGACTGCACTAAACTAAAGATGCTTTGACACCAGGTTCACACACTCACCTGGGCTTCAAAATCAACTATTTAAAAAAAAACAAACAAAAAAAAACTCTCAAGGTCTTGTGAAGGTCTGGTGAAATACAGAGACTTAAATTTGAAATGTTCTGAGATGACACCGGTCAGAATTGGACAACATTAAAGTTCAATTTTTAATCCTAACTTTGAAGAGAAATTAATTTAAAACTGCCTTTATAGCCACAAAAACATGCAGTGTTTCTCTTACAATGTTAACACGGAGCAGTTCAGAAGGCTGAAGGTATATTAATGAATCTAGGTTCAGTAGTGTAATTTTAAAAATTCAAGACATTCAACAAATTTAAAAATTCAAGACATTTTTCAAATTTTTCTAAAATTAACAAACTTTTAAGGGATTTTTAGGCTTTCTGGAGCCCTGCTGAGGGGATTCATGCAATAGCAGACTGTATCTTTACTGTGAACATAGAAAATCAAACAAGGCTGTGTTTGTTGCCCAGTGTGTGCACACTGTGTACATATATATATATATCTACTGCATATAGACACAGCTAGGTTTGAGGTTTGATTCCCAACTGAGTGTACCTAAACTCAAAATAGTACAGTGGAGCTCTTTCACCTTCTTTCACATAAAGTTTCATGTTTTAAGTGTGCTTCATGTTTATTTTGTTTAGAATTGAGCAGTTTTGGACTCATGTCATGACTCATGACTCTGTCTCTGCAGCTACCAACAATAAGTGCCAGGCTGCTGTGTGCGAGTGCGATCGTGTGGCGGCTCACTGCTTTGCTCAGAACACGTACAACCCTGAGAACAAGAACCTGGATCCCAAAGTCCATTGTGTCAACTGAGTTATATAACCAGCAAAAAACACGACAATGTTCAAACTGGAACATTCCTTTCCAAACTTTTTTTAATTTCTTCATGATTTTTAAACAAAACATGATGTAAGAGAAGTTCGATTATGTACAGGCTTCAGTTGAAAATAAAATAATAGAGTGAGCATCTTATAGTGTTGTGTTTGTGTGAATTTGAAACAAATGAGCAAAACAGGAATGTATTCAGTAGATTCCACAACCTCCAATGTGCTGGTGTCCTTGTGTCTGTTTGCTCATGTATGCTGACTGTATGCATCAGAGGTTGCAGCTGTGCGTCTGTCACCAGTTTTCTATCAATTTTCTATTCAGTTTACATTCACACTTTCTTACAATTCCAGGGAAATTAAATATGTACATATTTAATTCAACTTTGGCTTTGGTTTGAGGTGCCTATCTATTTCTTGGATTGTATTTGTCTGGTTGAAAAAAACAGCTTTAGATAAGAGTTTTGATTAGATCTGAATGTAACCAAGGGCAAAAGTTAAAGAACACCATGTTGATATGTATTTGAATATTTGCTTCTGAGTCTTTGTTTGGGCAGGTTTACATTTGTACATCACATCATTGGTCTCTCATTTCTCTAAAAATTTATTAACAATTCTGGGTCAAGTAAGGTTGGAATAAAAAGACTGACAACATTCAGCAGCTGTTCTCCTTTCTCACTGAGATTCTCGTTGACGCTGACTGACCATAAGAAGAAAGGTTGCAGTTATGGTTGGATCAGCTTTGACTAAAATAATCACAACATTACCAGAAGTTGAGATTATGGGGTGGTTAAAAAACAGCTTGAGTAAATGTTAAAACTGAAAGATATTTATATTGACTTTCAACAGAACATTTCAAGTAGCAGCTGTGTGAAACAACAGAAAAAACAAAATCAAAGAAAAATGTATATTATTTCAAAACAGAGAGGCTGGATCACGGCTTTGTGGATTATATCGGCTTGTAGAGAAGAGTGGTCACATACTTCTTCTTGTATCGGTGTGTTGCACTGAGAACCATCACGCCATCCTGAAACAGTTAAGTATTTAGGTACAGATGAAGGTTAATTAGAAAAAAAAATCTAGATTATATTGAAAAATTGTTAAAATTATTGTGATTTTTGGCTATAAAATTTTGAGCTACAGCATTAACACTTTGCATCATTATAGAAATGAGTAAAAATATTTTGCTTAAATGAGGGAAAGTCATTGCATAATTGATTTTAGATTCAAGCTAAAGACACTGTAGTTAGCAATAACATCACTGAGGATGCCTTTTCAAGAAAGAGCACGAGCTGTACAATATTTTATGGCATATGCATGAGAAGCTTCACATGTTGTTTATATACAATACAATACAATAAACATATGAGTTTCCCCCTACTCTCACTGTGAGGGACCACAGTTAAATAGCTGACATGCTGTTACCTTGATGGAGAGGGCGTACAGGTGATTGAGCATCACATGGTTTGGCTCTGGAAGGAGTGTCGGGTCACACTGGTGAAGGTGAAGATGCACAAGGACAATTCATGTTACTAAATTTACTGCTGCAGTGGCAGGTTTCTACAGTGACGCGTACCATTCAAAGTGGGCGTGTGTCGCAGCGTGGAGGAGCTACTTACAGAGACCCCTGTGTCCTTGTTGAGTAGCACTTGCAGCAGGTGAGGTGGTAAGATAGGAGGATGTTTGATCTTGTCTTCTGTCTTGATTACGTATGCGTCCTGTTGGTACGGACCGGGAGGGGAACTGGACAAGTCTGGGAAAGAACGATCACATTAACGCTACGCTAATACAGGCTCAAATCAATCAATACACAAGCTGGATGGACAGTAATCTCAAAATGCATCAGCAAATCATCAGTCTCTGATAAATTGTGTACCATCTACTTGAAAAGTTAGCAGACATTGTGCAAACTTAGTGAATCTAGCCTTACTGAACTTTACCTAACAGTGTCACATAGTACCTGAGATGTCTGCAGAATCCTGTGAGTCGATCTTCAGGGCATCAAAGACTTCAAAGTCTGTTCTCTTCACCTGGATGACGTTATTTACTGTCCCAGTTTTGGATGTCATCACAGCCTGGCAGAGAGTGATGTGGTAAAAGGAGAGAAGAGACATTTGTGGCAATAGGAAAAAAAGTAAGAGTAAATTGGTGACATCTTTTCTCTCTAGAATCTCTAGAAAAGTTTTCACTCACCCCATTCGGATCCAAGGTCCACTGACCGTCTACACAAAACTTGTACTGGTGCTCTCCCTCCGGCAGGTCCACAATAGCCACAAAGTTTTTCTGGCTGTGTTTGAGAGAGGACCGTGCGTGACAATTTCATCAACAGACACAGCTCAAGCATGTAATGTCTTGCGAAGCATCCTGTATGAGTCAAATTACCTTTTGTTGAGAGGGATCTTGGTGGCCCAGTTGTTAAAAGAGCCGGACACAAAGACTTCTTTCGCGCCCCCCGCCCATCTGAACACAGTTGGCCTGGCTTGCGTTGGACATTTACTGTCACTCTCCAGGTCCTGCTGCCAGGCCAGAAACTCCTGTATTTCCTGTGGAGCCTGGATAGCATGATATCAATGTATTGTTGTCATGTTAATGAGAGCGGCTTCAGCTTCTTCTCCTCAACACAACACTTCCTGACTCAAAGACCTGCTAAGAGGGAGCAGCAGATGGAGCAGAGTATTTTGTGAGTTTGTTTTCTTGCAAAATTTATGATCTAAACTTATTTATGTTTGTCCTTAGAATTTTGGCACATTCGTCTGGAGAATTTGGTAAGTTGGATAAATACAAATCTGCTTGTTATGGTAGTCAAACCTTTCAACTCAATATATATAAGACGTGTTTCTTGTCCTGTATATAAGCTGTAATTCATTCATCTAATGTTGAATAAATACATATTTACCAACATACAGCCATAAATATGGTGAGAAATAAAAGTTAACTTATAAACCTACTCTGTTTTTCATGTTTTCATATTGTAGAAAATCATAATGTTTGGTTTCTGAGAAGGTGTATGGCTACTTTCACAATCTAATAATGTTTATGTTCCACTATTTTCATTTTCTTTGCCATATTTAATATGTCTTTCCTGTTGCTAAGCAATACCAAGGTGTGTTTGTGTGTTTTTTTGCCCTTTACCTATGATTTCATCTTACAGCCTGTTTTACAAGACTCACGATCAGCTTTCCCTTTCTGACAGTGAACTTCATTCAATTTAAAAATTGAAATGAATTATCCACCACAGTAAAAACTTATGCTGCCTATGTTTTCAGTCAAGGTTACTCTTTTCTCTTTTACCGTCTTCTAGTTCAGTTCAGTTCAGTTCAATTCACCAGGGACTGTTTAATAAACACTTCCTCTTCTTCTTCACTTCCTGCCAGTTTTACATGACCCGTATTTGCTTAGTGTTTGCATTCCAGGTTTGATTTTCATGACAGCATATAGTGTGCAAACACAGTCCTCTCTGGTAGCTGACTCTCAAATTTCAGATGTTGCACCTTCTCCCAAGCACCTGAATGCACTAACATGCTTTATAGGACAATGATGTAATTACATAAAGTTTTTTAAAGTCTTATGTAACCTTCACTAGCTAAATGGATTAATCTGATTCATCAAAAATTTCATATTGGAATGCATTTTGCATTTTTGCCTTGAGAGAAAGTTTCCACTTGTTTATGTCTCACATCAACATAAAATAAATAAATGTGCTAAAACATGGAAACCACTGGTACGGTTCTTTAAGTTTTCATATCATCCAGTCCTGCATTACTTTTAACAGGCTCCTGTATATCTACCTACAGTTGACTGTATAACTGTGCAACACCTGCATTGGTATAAATTTGACATCACCTTTGTATCTTCTCTCTGGAAAAGGTCTGCGTCCTCGCTGCTGTCCATCAGGATGTTGGGACGTGCTTCTTTGCCTCCATGGTGACCCCCGCTGGCCCTGTCGCTGCTGCTGTTCCCCATTCTGCTGGCATCAAACACTGCAACACACACAAATCATCAAGTCAGCATCCTCAGACATGTACTGGACATCCAGGGCTCAGTCCCCCGGTGGTCCCTGGACTGACCACCAGGGGCCCTTATAGGGCTCCGAAAGACAAAAGCATTGAAGAAGTAAGCTACATTTCACTGCTGCTTTAAGAGGAGGTTTCATTTTTCTCTGAAGAGCTGTGAGAGTGTACAACAACAAAACATCATAATACCCACCAAAATCTTCTCAGAGGGGTTCAGGAGACTGCAGTCTTAACAAACTGAGGTCTCTGGTGTACTGTTCATCTGTTTGTAGCTGTTGGTTGTAGAAAAACAATCTGTTGTCCTGATCGTAGTTGTTTCCGCCTTTGAACTGCAGAAGTTTTTCTCACGGCCTTAAAAAAACTAACATGAAGCGGAGTGGCTTTAGCTTTATATTCCCTTTTCTGTCTATTTCTGTATCTACTCTCCTGTGTTCAGCTGTACTAAGCGTGTTTTCGCCATTTAATGGTAACTTCAGTTGTCTTGAAAAGAAAACACACCTCTTCCGCCTCCCGTCCTCAGCTCAGGGAGAGTTAAAGTTTAACCCGGTTGTTGCCAGTTGTTTGGTCCCAACGTCAGCGGCTCATTTAGTTCAGTTTTTTTCGAGCTTTTTTGGTCTGTGAGCCGTTAAATAAAGCAAATTCTACGTGGGACCATCGTCCACATGTTTCATTGTCTGCCAGTTAAGTTACCGATTATTGTTTTGATTCATCGGTTAATCGTTTTGTCCACAAAAGGTCAGGATAGTGAAAAATATCCGGTAAAGTTCGCCACAGTCCAAAGTTACATCTTCAAAAGTCTGGTTTTGTCTGACTAACAGAGATTCAGTTAATCATCATCTTCCACAAGGAAAAGCAACTCATCACATTTGAGGAGCTGAAAGAAGCTGGCGTTTTACATTGTTTCTTTTAAAAAGTAATAAAACGATTCTTCAATTATCAAAATAGTTGCAGATTAATCTCTTACTAATTGATTGATTAATTAATTGATTAAAATGACTTATTTTGTTTGATTTTAATAACTTTTAGTGGCCTGAGTAGGTAAAATACAGAAATCCACAGGAAATAAAGCATTTAAAAAATCACAATTTTCATCATCTTGCAACCCCTTTGATTAATCCAGCAACCACTTGTAGGGGTCCTGATTCCCAGGTTGGGAAACTCTTATTTAGATGGAAACTACATGCTTTCAAACACTAAATGAAGTGCAAAGCTGTCAGAAAATATTACAGTCAAACTTCCAGCTTTGATTATGAAAAGAACAAAAATACTCAATAATAACAAACTATATGAACACACACTTAATATAGAGACATGCTTGAAATCTAAGCAAGTGTTGAACGCAGATCAGTGGTTCCAATCACAGATACAGAGCGTTCAAAAATACATGTTTTACAGCGGGGTCTCTGAGGCCTCAAACAGAAGGACTCATCATCATCATCTGAAATTATAATGTTTATAATCATATAGGTCAGGGAGTATAAAGGTGATAAAATAATGATGAGTATGTTTTTTGGACTGTTAAAGAGGGTGCAAGGAAAACAATGAGGTTAAAATGTGTCCTTGAAATTAATAAGGTCTACATATTAATCTTTAGATCTGTAGATTTGTGATTTTTTCATGTATAGTATTTTTATGTGATTGTAAATCAGGTAAAAAGCAGGTGACCGTAGTCAGTATAGCCTTCTGAGATTTGTGCAGCTCAGCAAAAGAGTGTTTTTTTTTTTACTCTATCACATCTGATTTCTGTCAGGTGTTCTCACGGCTATCCAGTTTCATGTAATTCACATATCTACAGCCTGTAACTGAACACTCTCAAAATAAAAACACAGAGTCATCAGTATTCCAGTGTTGAGAAAGGTCACCCGTTTCCTCTCAGGATTAGAGAACAGTACACGTAATCACAATTTCAGTCCATGCTTAGTCGTCAGAAAGAAAAGCAGCATTTAATATCAGTTAAGGACTTTCTTTTTCTACTTGACTTATCTGTTGCATAAAGCTGAAGATTGACTTGAAAAAGTTAGCCATTGCAAAAGGTATATGTTTTTATTTTACTTTGATGAGCCAGAAGATTTTTGAATTTATCTCTTCATATAAAAAAACAGTAATGTTACATTTTGAAGTTTCCTTTCGTCTGTGTTATGAAGTTGGAGGACAAACCCCCAGAGAGAGGAATGAATGACACACATCCCTACAGCTGCTGTTTTTATCTTCTGCAGGTGTGCAAGTCATCTGTCTGCCCACAATGTTACAGCTCAAAACACACAAAAAGAAAAAAAGAAAAATCACATTTTACAGAAACATTCAGCTGATTACCAGCAACCTGATGTCCAGTTATAGTCAGTCAAGATGCTGAATATCAGCAACAGCAACTGACTGAACATTTGTTCCTCAGTTTTTGCACTGATTAAAAAAAAATCATCAGTAGGACTTTACTACATTCCCAGAAATTCTCCACTGGTGCCTGAAACCTGCAGGACACATTCAAATTGAACTTGTGTGTGTAACATCAGCATGGGTAATTCACCATCTGACAGACAAGAACATGATGAATTTCAGGTCCAGGTCATAGTCAAGGTCCTAGCCCCCTCTACTGGCTCTCCCTGGAGGATCATGACACATTCCCAGGTCAAATATGTGATCTCTGCGGTGTGTTCTTGATGTGCTCTGATACAGAAGGAAACTCACACTCCTTATTTCTGCAGCCCATACAAAGGGGCACATTGCAGGATATGGTCCCGAGCCTTCTCCACATTCTCAAGACACATGCAGAGTGGATGTGTAGACTCATGACTTCTCCTGTATCCTGGCAAGATTTAAGAGCCGGTCCAACAGAAAGATGGACGCTTTATCCGAGTCTTTAAACTCCTCCACAGAGAGCATGCTGGATGGATCAGCAGCTTCTCGCGCTGTTGAATTCGATCTCCAATCGAGTTCTGCAGGTCTGTAAGCCTGCAGAGAGCAAGGCCCATCCCGCCCTGCTCGAGTTGTCTGAGGGTCCAGCACAGGGAGTCCTCCTTCTACAGCTGGCATCCAACAACAGCAAACTTTTGGCTGCAACTCTAAGCACATACTCCAGCAAAAGAGGCTTTCAACATTCAACTCAGATTCCATGTGCCCTTTCCCCACTGTCCAGGAAGAGCTGATGATTCAGCACGTAAGAGCGACTGCATGACATTTGTAATTCACCCTGACTACATTTTTGAGGTTTACCACAGCTGTAACAGCAGCTTCTCCTGTCATCTCATCCAGCTCACTAGCAGGTGGTGATCACTTGACATCTCTGCTCTTTACTTATTGATTACTGTCCAAACATGGTGGGTACAACAGATGAAAAAAAAGAGGAAGTGTACACCACTAACAAGGCAGCCAGTCATGAGGATTTATACACTCCTTGACCACAAAAAAAATGGAGATTAAACGTTTATTTTCTCTGTAATTATTGTGCTGGATCCGGATGCAGCCTGAAGATTAATGCTATTTTTAGCCTTGTTAAACAGTGTTAATATTAGAGATCAGAGCACATGATCCCTCAGACCAATACACTGCAAGAGCTGTCAAAGATGGGTATGAAGTGAGACCAGTGCGTGAAGAAGAGCTTTTTCAAAATTAATTTTCATTTTATGTCAGTGTCTTACTTTAAAGTGAAACTTTCTATCAGATTCCATTTGTAGTTTTGCTTTGTGAAACTGATTTTCTTTTATTTTAGACTTTATCTACACAACATGCACATTAACCAGAGAAATATTTCATTCATATCCCTCTGCTTGGAATTGGCAATGTTAGATTACAAGTCAGTTATCAATAATTACATATTATAACTAATGGGTTCTGTAAAACAGTCCATTATAGGCTTTACATTACAAAAATGTAACACATGAGCCTCACTTTTCAGGGCAGTGAAAGCATTTTAGCGTCCTCTTTATGATCTTTGCATAATCATTTCTACCGCCGTGCAATTATAAAAATGGTAACAGGTTGTGTCGCAATATATTGAACACAGCAGCTGAAATCAAGATGTGTCCAGCCGTGTTTAAAGTCAGAGTCTGCCAGCTCTTACGAAACCTCCAGAGCTGTTGATGACAGAAGCCAAGGAGAGCTCCTCTTCTTCTCTTGGAGCTGATCTCTCCATCACAGAGTTCACTCGGCTCCGCTTCCACTCTGTCTTCCTCCTCAAGTGGTCAAACCAGATGCTGTGAAGTTGAGAGGAAAATCATACTTGAAACCTTTGGCTTTCTGAGGGTTGTGTGTGTGTGTGTGTGTGTCTCATACATCTGGCGCATTCGTACCGTAGTGAAATGCACAATGATGCATGCAGCAATGATCATGAGGCCAATGAGGAAAGATGCGATCCCCAGGTGGAGGGCTTGCTGACCCAGCCGCTCAGAGCCTTCGTAGTCCTCCTCATCATGGCTCTTTTGGGCCTACGGTGTGAGTGAAAAATCAAATTCAGTTTTATGACATCTGTTCTGCAGCCTTGTGTGGATTGGTGGGTGGAGGTTTTAATCCCACTGAGGCAGCAGCAATGTTGACAACATGTGTCCACATTTAAGACCTGCATGGGCAGGTGTCATTTTCATCTGTTGTAAACATTTAGAAAGAAACGATTCACCGCCTTCCTTTGCATCCATGTTTTGCTTCCTGCACCTGCCTTTCTTGTTATCTGTAATTCATATTTGATTTGAAGCCAAGGTCCTTAGTAATGGGGAAACAGTGGATTGCTGTTCCTTACATGGCTCATCTTGTTACTCACAGTTACAACGACCCAACAGCTGCTGTTGGCGCATCAACTCTTCACAAGTTTGTTTGCCTCCTCTCAGACAGCTCCGAGAATTGGGACAAATCTAAATGTGTTGGCCTTATCTAATTCTCAAACCTCTTTGAGCTGCTGCAGGAAGATCTGCAACCTGACTTTCACATATTCAAACACAAATGATGTAAAAGATAATTGTGTAGAACATTACTGTTAGCATTTACAAACATGGTTTGGGTCTATTTCTGTATCTTTTTAGATTATGTATGACTAGATTTGTAGCTACTTTGCTTGATAAAAAAAATAGAAAAAAAGACACATGTTCTATATTGCACACATTCATATGACATGTCCCATGTTTACTGATTTCTATGTACTGAATTCAAACAATAAAACCTCATAAAACATCACTTGAAGTATCTTATGCTGTAACTATTCATAGATAGAAACCAGACATGCACATTCATCACCCAGCTGACTCACCATTATAGAGAAAACCAGCGCCACAATATTGATTGGCCATGCAGGGCAGAAACAGGTGAACATAGTGAGACAGAGGTAGTTCCTCAGAGGGGGAACCTCTTGAGCCTCACCGTTCCTCAGGAGGTCAGCGCCCCCGTCCAGAGAGGGCTTAGTTTTCATGACGGTCTGCAGCGTCCCCTGAGACAATAAAAGCAGAGAGGCGAAGCAAAGCACTGCTGAGACACTGGGAGACCGGAGGCGGAGGCAGGGGAGGGGAGGCAATGGAGCCATGATGATGGAAGAGAGAAATCAGCCAGCAGAGAGATATGAGAGGGACACAGAAGCAGTCAGAGAGGACAAAGGACTCAGGCCAGCAGACAGATTGAGTGAATGCTGCTGTCACTTAAAACAGAAAGGATGAAAAGCTGAAAACAGAGAGATATTTCACTGGTTTAAGAATAAAGAATTAGAGTCAGCAGTGGAAAAAGTTACTAATCTAAATAAACCATGTAAAAAAAAAAACTCCATAACAAGCATAAGTCATGAATTCAAAGGAAGTATTATGAGCTCAATATACTTAAAGTATCAAAAGTACTTGTCCGACAGAAAGAGGGCCTCTATGATGTTGTTGTTGATATTGTTGCATCAATGTGTGAGCAGTATTTCGCTGTTGTAGCTGGTCGAGCTAACTACTTTATATACAGTTTTCTAGTTTAGTCCAGTGTTTTCCAACCTAGGGGTCAATGTTCCTCCATAGGGTCATAAAGACAAATCTAAGGGGTCATGTGATGATTAATTGAGTGGGAATAAAGAAGAAAAAAGTTCTCATACACAAATCTGTACTCATCTTTTTCTAATCTGGTGAGATATTAGATTATCTGGCCTCTTTGGGCCTTGAAATAGCTGTTTAAATGAAACCATCTGAGAAGTTCAGAGGGAAAATCTCTCTTTGTGTAACTGTGATCAACTCATCTGACTGATATCTGAAATGTGACAAGGGATCCCAAAGACACTGCTTTTTTGTAAGTGGTCATAAACCAAAAAGTTTGGAAACAGCTGATTTAATATTTGACTGGTAACTATAGCTGTAGAGCACATGCAGTATAAGTAAGTATAATATTTCTCTCTGAAATGGAGTAGAAGCATTAAGTTGCTTACAAGGACTTAGAAGGAAAAATAAAGTACAAGTACCCCAAAATTGTACTTAAATGCAGTGCAATAGATATAATTATTCCACCAATTGTTATGTCTTCAGTTTACAGTTATACAAAAACAACGAAACTCTTCCAACATGGGAACTTTTAACTCTGATAGGAAAAAAATGGCATCTTTATCATTTCAATGTATGCCTCATTCCAGTTGTGGAAAGTAATTTCAATTTCAACTCTTTCTGCTTTATATTTTTACTCCGTTCCACTTAAGAGGTAAATATATTGTGTTCTTGACTCCACTACATTTATTTGACAACTGTAGTGACTAGATTGAGACTGAATAGATGCAGATTAGGATTTACATACAAAACATATCATTATATTACAAAATATGAAGCCCTGCTATAGACTAAACTGCTCAGCAGTAGATACAAATAGTTCATATTAGAGTCATCCCCAATCAGCTACAACACTAAAATGCTAAATGTATTGTTACTTTAACTTAAGTAAAACATCTTTACTCTTCTTCCACTGCTGTCATTCATTCACGTTAGATATCAAGGTCAAAAGTATTGAAAAAAGTCAAAAAGGACACATAAGTGGAATGTTTTAAAATAATTTATTAGGAATTTTAAAAAGTTTTTTTTTTTCCCAAAGGAATAAACATGACAGGAAAAAGAAAATCAGAAAAGGTTACAGTGTTGACAAGATTGTTATTTTTCAGTGAACACAGCATCAAAGTATGAACTACCATGGTAGCCCGCAGCAGTGTGAGCGAAGTGTATCAAAATGTAAAACCTGGTATTTCATAGATCGCGAGTGCTTCGTTCTCAAGCTAACATTCGAAGGAAAACACTTTTATCGTGGTCAGCCAGTGCAACATCCTAGTAGCTCTGAATATAATTGTTTTGGTCTAAAAATAGCTGTCACATTGCTACAGTCTGTGACCTCCAGTGGATATGCAGTGATGGATTGGGGGGGTGGGGGGCGTGGGGGGTAGGGGTGGGGGGGGGGTGACAGGTAAAAGAGAGTTAATAAGACACCCTCCATTCCTGTTGGAAAAGCCACCTTTCTAAAAGGTTCAACCATCCACACTTTGACATAGATGTTAATGTAATAATAAAAAAGTCAGATTAAAATTTCACATTTGCAACTGAGGTACCATCCCCTCAAAAGACAGCACATGGCACATTGGAAACCAATGTGTATAAAACCACATGACACGCTCACGCAAACATCAACACAACCTGCAAAGTGAAACAGTCGTCAGCATGTTAACTGCTCCTGCACATTAGTCCTTCATTTTCCTTCACAAACAATCATCACATATTGAAAATCACAGTTAAAACAACAATATGACAAAGAAAGAAAACAGCATGTTTTTTTTTTCCTCTCCTGACTGATGAGTGTTTTCACACCCACACATCCCCCAAAAGTAAAGTGTTGTTCCAGACTCAGCTTCTCTCCTGCTGAACTCACAGCCGAAAGGAAAAATTGTTTCAACTCTGAGGCAGCTTCTGAATGAAGTAACAGACTCAAATGACACATATAAATGCCCGGAGAGAAATGTATAGCTGGTCTAACATTGACAGACTGACTGACATGTTCTTGACCTCCATGTGAAACTATGATACGTAACAGTCAAGATGTCCAACACTTACTGATTGATGAAAGAAGCAATCGTACCATTTCTCCAAAGCCTCCCACCTCCCAGACACAAAAATCAGCTGAACCCCGCCCCCCTCCCCACAGAAACAAAAGTCATATTTACAATATTTTACAAAATTGTACAGCTCACGTAGGCCTATTATGTAACTGTGACTAATGACCATTGTCATCTGACCATTATTAGTGTAACAAGTTTTTGTTAAAAACCTACCAAGATATACACTTTGTGACACAAGAAATAGTATTAATCACAAATGTTTTGTTAAAATTCAGTATGAACTAGTGACAAATATACAGTTTTCCAGTACAAATTACAGCTCCTGAACTTCAAACAGGCATCACCTGGAGATTTAACTCCTCTATCTCAGAGAGATCAGGTTCAGAGGTCAAATAACCCAATAAAACACAGCCAAAACAGATCAAGAAACAACGCAGCCATCACAAAAAACAGCAAGGTGAAACATAACAACAGAAAAAAAAAAAACACTAAAAATACAGCATCTGTATGTGTTGCTATTACATGTAGTGATAAAACTTTTTCAAAGGTGACGCTCCTTTTGTGAACTTTTTAAAACATTTTTTTCTCAGAGGAGGTGGAGTTTAGTGAGGCGTCAGTAGGGTCTCCGGGGTGGAGGGGTGAGGGTTCAGCCGCCCCAAGCCGGAGAGGTGGACTGGACAGAGACAGGCCAGATCAGCTCCAAAGCAGCTTCAACTCCTTCCAGCTCTCAGTCTACAGCTCTGCACTGACACACAAAAAACCCTGCATTATTCACAAGTTAGTCAGACCATAGTGGAGCAAAATGTTACACTTAAAATAACATGATGACAAGCAAGAGGACTGACTCACATCCTCAATGATAGCCATTGGTGAAGGCCGTAGCGATCAACGGGCCCTGTGGGAGCAAGCACACAAGTTCAAAGTTTAGTTTTTTATTCTGAATGTGCAGTTTGAATTCAAAACTGAAAATTTGAAATGGCAAAAAAAAAAATATTACAAGAAACGTTTAAGCTTTGCAATAGTGGAAAATTTACTGGTAAAGATGAGCAGAGCAGTGAATGGAAACACATTTTTCACATAAACTATGGTTGCTATCCCTGGACAGACAGCAGCTGGTTAGCTTAGCATAGTACAAATACTGGAAACAAGAGCAAACAGTTAGCCTAACAGCATCTCCAAAGTTCACTAATTAAGATGTTATATCTCCTTTGTTAATCTGAAAATAAATAAATAATAAAACAGCAGCACTGCTGGACTATTTCAGGGCCACTTCCTGAAATCTTTTCTCTGGTGCTGGTAGGCCAACTTTGTTAACTTTGGATGAAGTTATGCTTCACGTTCAACGGTTTCCCCTGTTTCCAGTCCTCATGCTAAAATAAGCTAAGCTGGCTGTAGCTTCACATTTAACAGACAAATATCAAAATGGTATCAATGTTCTCATCTAACTCTCAGCAAGCAAGCAAAAGTGCATTTCCAAAAATATCACATCAATAGAGGCAGGGACTCACCCCCAGACTATGGCTGAATCCAGTGCTCGGGGCAGGGCTAGCAGCACTGAGGTAACTGCTGACCGCCGACTCCTGACCGGCTGTTCCATAAAGGTCTGCCATCGGCCCCGGGCTGCTCGTACCTAAAAATCCAGCTGAGCGAGATGGGGTGGAGCCTAAAAGTACAATGACAATAACAACAACAACGTCAGATATTTACTGTTTTTAAATATCCACATCATCAAAAACAAGGCTTGAAGGGTTATTACTTAAAATCACTTTAAGGCAGCTCCATTTTAAATCATGTTACAGAGCACTCAGTTATTTCCATTTCAGTGAACGGTAGAGATGGAGGAAAGTCAGTGAATGTTATCCAAATAAATCATTGTTTCACTGTTTAGATTTAGTTTAGACAGTTAAGAGAACAGTGACTTAATTGACTGAAGACAAAAGGGATGCAATGTTATGCACATTCAGTTAATATTTAATTTCCCTCATCTAGATTTTCTTTAAACAATGGATCAATTGACTGTGTGTAATGTGACAGGGGTCACTCATAGTGACAAAGCCAGAGATGTATCCCCTATCCCTGCAGTTACATCAACTCTGCTGAGAAAATAACTTCGTTCAGCTCATTTTGGTTTCCATCTTGCAACTTTGCTGTGTCAGTTTTCGGTCGCAGCAGGCAGCTGTTTTCAGCAAAAATGCTCTAAAAACAAATATAGTTGAGCATTTAACCGCTGAAGAGCCAGATATTTCCCTCGAGAGTTTGTGGAGACCAAAGCAGAGCTACACGGAGAGGGAACATTAGGTGCACATTCTTTGGATGGACAGAAATATAACTCCAAATGAATGCTAAGGTTTCTACATGTCTGCTGGATGTCTGCCATATCAACTTAAAAGTGATGATATGTTAATGTTGTGTTCACAACTTGTTTACGCTGACCCAGTTAAAGTGGGATATTTTGTTACCTGCAGTATAGCATCTGTCCACTATTACAGGGGACTAAGTAAATCCATGTGTATCAAGTTGGTACATAATAAATTAGAAACAATATGCAACAATTATTATTAGTGAGCAAGATCAGTAAGCAAGTACTGATTGAACAGGTTGAAAAGTTTAATTATTTTCAAAAAGTTGAGTTGATGCCCCTTAAATTCACATGTTCAGATATATGAAAAAATGAAATAAATTTTTGAGACCATGCACAATAAGATATATTCATACCTCTGACTACTGCCGCTGCTGCCGCTGCTGCTGCCATTGGTCCGTATGCTGTGAGAGGAATGGCTGAAGAAACAGAAAAGAGAAGATCCAAGTTAACCATCTTAGTCTGCAACAGGCCATGAAAAAGACATCACATGAAGTCTCACTCCAGTGACCTCAAAAATGTTATAAAAACTTCACCCACAAGTCTTGTGGGTGAATCACTGATGTATAAGATGAAAAAGATTAAAAACAGCCAATGAGAGCACAGCTGAATATTATACAGAAGCAGAAGGTTTAGTGAGGTCACTGCTGGAAGACTATAAAGCGAACAATAAAACCTTCCTCATTACTGTCAGCAATCCTGCCTCCAGTCAGAAAACCGAGGAGGACTGACAAACACAAACATGCAAACCATCAGATTATTGATAAGGTGTTGGTGCTGATGTGGTATATAGCAGACTGACAACATGCTGCTTGTAAAGTCCAGAGGAGGGACTGACTGACCTGTGAGCTCAGGGGGGTGGGGTGAAGTCAGAAGGGGAGTCCTCTCTAAGTGGAACTCTAAAACAGAAACATCAGAGTGCTGTTGAGACACACACCACCACCGCCGGCGAGGAGAACACACACACATACACACAGGCAGGGAAACACCTCAGAGGTGAGGACAGGAATATGGAGAGCACATATTGGGACACACAGGGTCTGAGGAATGCAAATAAAACTTGTAATGAAAAAAAAAAATTATAGGACAGAAGAATGTTTAATAGTCCAAAAAGTGATGTTAAAAATGAAACCTGGTATTCATTGTGAAATAACAAAAAAAAAAGAAAAAAACAGCAAATGTTACAATTTTTATCATACAAACTGGTGCATCAATATATATATAAAAGGAGGTTGCATATTTTTCTTTGGTGGATATCTAAATCAACTTCACGCAAACTACATGCTAACACACACACACACTTGTACACACATGATGTACACAAGCTAAGCAGATGCAATTCCACTCCCTGATATTTACAAGCAGCCATTTACACTCACAGTGTTTCACGTGTTTCTATGGAAACATGTTTGTATTTGTGACAGTGTGTCTACTGTCCACTACAGTTCAACACACTACTATTGAATGTGTATTCATACAAATACACCAGTTCATAACGGCATTGTCACCAAAATCACCCTTTTATCCTGGGAAATCATTCAAGCTCTACTCCATTCGACCACATATTTGCCTGCTGCTCGCGAAATAATTCAATTTTTAGATGAACAGTCATCCACCACACAACCCCCTATTAAAACATACAAAGTAACCCCTAGTAGCTTAAAGGAATATGTTATTTTATCATCATAATTTCTGTAAAATTCAGCATTAAACTGGAAAACCTCACTGCATGACATTTAAAATGAACTAACTTGAGCGCCAGCATAAGTTGTAAGTTGTACATCACAAAATGTAATATATGCATGTATAGTCAGCAAGGGACAAAAGGATGATTTTAATATTGTGTGTTCATTGAATTACAGGTGACCAATGCCCTAAACTCATCACAAATCACCATCACCACTTATCTAACAGTGGTGAAAGTGAGCATTTGTGCCTCCTTACTAACTGTTACGAAAACAACTCAGAAGAGTGCATCATGAACAGAGTGTGCGGTGTGATTACCAGGGAACTGGTAGGTATATCCAGGGGTGATGCCAGCATAGCTCCGACTAGTGTAGGTGGCTGTTTGGAAGCCTGGATAACCTGTGGAGACAAGGTTTCTGTCAGCACCTGGATCCCTGTGATCGCTTGAGTGTGATACATGCACAGGAAGATGTCACAGCAGCAGGAAAGTTATGAACAACAGTTACGTGTTATTAGGATTAAAAAAGAAATAGTCAGAGTAGAGGTGTGTGTATTGTGGTGCCCCCTAACTGTGAAGCTCGGTACAGTCTGTGATACTCTATACCTGTGATCTGGATTTCTTCAGGACTGAGCTGCTTACTGTCTTTGTCTGCTCATTACAGAGGTTTTCTCCGTGTACAACTTGATACCAGGAGAACTAACCTCAGGACAACATCCAGAAGGATTACAATAATCTTGCCCATTATGAGCAGCATAAGATAACCATGTAATTTATTTTCTTGTTTGCGTTTTGTTCCAGTGTGGTGGCGTGTCCCTTTATCCTTTCTGTCTAATCAAAGCACAGACATGCTGAAGAGAGGGTGCAGTTCTCAGACTGAACAGTAGGTGGAAGCATTGGTGTGGCAAGTTTAGCTGGACAGATCCTGCCTTCTGTGAATACCATTTAAAAAGTGTTAGAAAACGAGTTAACCCTATCATAGAAGGTAACCTTCGAGGCAAGGAGAAGATCTGAATTGTTAAAGGGTCCTCCCGCTAATTTTAGCGAGTCATGAGGATTACAACTCTGCTCGTGAAAATGATGATGCTAGATGTAAAATGCCTTCTGTTGGTCTGGGGTGAGCTTTCCTAAGTTTGAAAAAAAAAATAGCCCTGATGACATCACTATGATATGACCATCACTATATAAGAGCCCTGATGAGATCATTATGATGTCATCAGGGTTACCTTGCCTTGGATTTGAGACTAAGTTTTTAACAGAGACTGCGTTGTGTACATGAGTGGTCTAATGAGAGGTGCTTTTGAGTTGAGTGAGCATCATGGAAAATGTAGGATCCAGTGTTTTCAGTGTTTGACCCATACATACACATGACCCTACACTCCTGCCTCTATTTTGACCATTTTTTCTGCCATGGGCAAAACAAAATTGTTGGATTCCCCCTTTAAATGTAAAATCAAAACTCTTATAAAATATAACCCATTATGAAACAAGCATTATCACAGCTATAATATAGTGCATAACTGGGATGTACCCACCTGATTAGTATTCTGAACATGTTTATTTGCAGGTATTTTAAGTAAAACTTCTTGCATATAACAAAATATTTCAGCGAAGCAGTAGATTCGTTTTCATTACTGCTACTTCTGAAGTGTAAGATCTAGATCATCAGTGGTCAACTTTCTTCCCATGAGACACCATGTGACCTTTAAGGCAGCTTGGGGCCTTCAGTGCAGGAATAGTTATTATCAGATTCAGGTGAGAGAAAACAGCTGGCGTGTGGCCACATCCTTCCTGTCCAGATCAATACCAACTTACCCAGCATACCAATACCCAGCATGAAGGCGTCCATTCCATAGGGCATCACCCGAGAGCGCCCCCTGGCTGAGCCCGTGGGGGACATCACTTCCTTGGGCTGTGCTTTCTTACACTCCACCTGTTTCCAGACAAAACACAAATGTAGGACTTACAGTGTCTAAATGACCGCGTGGGATTTATTCAAATTTTTTTACACAAATCGAGCCGCTCACCATTTTGTTGTTGATCTCATGGAAGTGGATCTCGCACACTTTCTCCACCACATCCTCGTTCTCAAACGTCACAAAGCCAAACCCTGGCGAGGACGAGGCAAGTGCATGAGAAGAAAATTTCACACAGTATGTTGGGTTTAGACAGTAGGCCTTTATGTGCAGCAGTACAGCTAATAGTCTCCAGTAATCAGTGCTGTAATAGCCGCTTAACACATTTGCCCCCTCCCCCCCTCTTCTATGCTGCTATTCTGCACTCATCCTTTCTTCCCCCCCTTCCTGGCCAGAAGGCCCGGGCAAAGCTGGTAGGCTGTCATAATCGATCAGTCCCAGGGTGGGGAGGAGGTGCTTAAGGAGGCTTTATCCTGATCCCGATTAACGGACTGGCTAATTAGACTAGCCCTGTTCGTCTCCTCTAGCTCAGCCCACAGGAAGGAGGCCCGTAGAGGGGGGGGAAGGGGGAGGGGGTAGAGGGCGATCAATAGATACCCAGGAAGGACTGCAGGAAGAGTAGTAAACTGAGGAAGAGATTGAGTGTAAAGAGAGATGCGGGGACAGTGAGAGATGAGGTCAGTCCGTCTCACCTCTGTGTCTGTTGGTGGTCTTGTCGAACATGAGCATGGCATCGTCGACCTGGGGAAGACAAACAACACAGTTTTTTATGCAACGCTCTTTCTCTTGCCACGCGGCATATTGCCTGACCTCAGCCCTTCTCAAGTTCTGCAGGGAGGCTCAGCAACAGATGGACAGAAGAGGGGGGGGGGGGTGAAGAGGGGAGGGAGGGAGGGAGGGAAGGGACTGGAGACGAGCGACAGGTTACAAAAGAGGAGGCCGAGGGGGCAAAGACAGGAAAATATGAGGAAATACTGTACAACAAGCCCCGGTGCTATATACAGTGAATGCACATGCTGGGTGGCATGAAAAGTTGGAGGTTGTGTTTGCTGCTAAACTGCCCGGTCACAATCCTTCTCACAGAGAGCCCATAATCCGCCCCCTTTTCTCCCCTCCAAAGTTTGACATTCCCATGGCAACTACACAAAAAGTCCTTATAAAAGAGCTCGAGCCAACATCAAATATGGTTTATGAATAGTGGGAGAGTGCCAGTGAGACAAAGAGGGCCGCAAAGAGAGGAAAAAAGTCGACAAAAAAGTAGCCAGTCACAAGCAGAAAGGTGAATCCTGTGGGCAGGTGGAGACTCGATGAGAGGGGAAGAGCTGATAGCGAGAGGAATAGCGACAGGTGGAGATATGGTGAAAGAGAGCACAGAGAGACCAGTAAGAGAGGGAGAGAAAGAGAAAAGAAAAAAAAAAGATTGGGTCAAAGTGGAAAGGGAGGAGAAAGAAGAGACAAAGGGAGAGGGAGAGGGAGAACAAAGAGGCCTGGAGGCTTTGTTTGTTGGCACAGTCAGCCATAATTCCTTCTCCTCTTCTCCCTTTGACCTCTCCCTTCGGCCCGGCCTCCCTTTATAGAGCAAAGACACAGGTGTCTATTCTATACACACTATACACACACATACACACACCCAGAGTTTCTTATGTCAAAGTTGACCTGCTCTCCCTCTTTGCCTTTTCTCCCCCCCCTACCCCACTCCACCACCCTCTCTCTTGTCACAAGCAGACGTGTTTATACTCCAGTCTGCACACAGAGGTCCAAATAAACATTTGGTAAATGAATCTGTACTCTCCGTCTATAATAAGTTTACTGGCAGCCGCAATGGACATGGTCCACTGAATAATTTGTCATAGTCACATACTCAGACATACTTGTGCTCAGTGTGTGTGTGTGTGTGTGTGTGGACCCCCAAGGGCAGTTTGCCTACAGAAAGGTCAAAGGTGAATGAGGAGTGTCAGTGTGAAAGGGGACCTGTTAGTCTGATTCCTCTGAAGTCACTGGTTCCTTCCACCCTGACATTTGCCTATCACATGCAACATTGCTAAACTCTGTATCTCTCCAAAAACACTTTTGATTTGTTATTTAGTTGACACTTATGTTGAGGCCTACCAGCAGGAACTCCTCAAGTTAATAAGATTTGATCAATCAACTGTAATGAGAGCGAGAGTCAAGACGCAACACACCTTGCGATTCATCCAAGAGAAGTGTGTTTTAAATTTGAGCTAACGCTAAAAACTGAGGCTAACGCACAGAAACCTCCAAAATCGCGACATGAGCTCACACCGCACACAATCGGCCCAGAGGATGCAACTAAAACATCACAATATTGCCTGCAGTTCCTGTTAAAGCGCAGCAAAATGGGAGTTATTGCACATCATTGCTCGATATTTCAAACAGTGGGCATTTTAATGGCGTACCGCTGGACAATATTCCCTCTTATCCTTTTTTTTCCCACCTCTCATCTTCCCTGTTATCCCCTGCCCATCCCTCTCTGCACTCCTTTGTCCTCACCAGGACGGGACACAAAAGGTCCAGTGAGGCAGTCTAATCAGGAACTTCCATGGATGGCTGGAGCCTACATTTCACCGTCCATCCCTCGATATCTCTCTCGGCAAAATTCATCTAGATGTTATGATTGAGAAGGGAGCACAGAGAAACTCGAGGCCAAACCTCTGGCACTGACAATAAAGTGTCACGCAGTTGGAAATGCAATGGATAACACAGAGTCTTCACGTCTTTGACTTTTAGAAGTTTCAAGGGCTTGCAGCGCACAATATGTTGAAAAGTCTGATGTTTTTTTTTTTATTTTCGTCTGTTTTGCTTTTAACCAAAAGTCACATGGCTCCTAACTCACAAGTATTATCGATCGGCAGTTTCTCAAAAGCTCACATAAGAAGACACAGTTAGGCGATTGAAAAACTTCCAGTATGCAGATAACTTCTGAACAAACTAACAAAATATTTGTCTAGCTTTGTACTGAGGCATAATGGCCCTCGTAAATCTCCCCCACACCCCATCTTTGCCCCAGTTCCCTCTCTTACGCCTCCGCAAACCTCTCTCAATCAGACCCTCCCTCCCTTGTCGGTGCCTTTGTCAACCCATCATCTATTCTCTGCCCAACTCCTTTCAAAAAAAAAAAAAAAAAAAACACTCAGAATATAAGAACTTGAGCAAAGTTTATGTAGAAATATATTAAAACACACAAACGCATTAAGGAAACGGACTCTGATAAAAAAAAAAAAAAAGTTGAGTGATAAGTTTGTAGGTTTTCGCTCATTGGTCGACTTATATTTATTGTTACTAAACTCCAGAGTTGACCCCCACCCAACACACACACACACTCTCATGCTAACACCCCCGAACACCACCTCATCCCTCCTCCTTCAGAACAAAACCCCCTTACCCACAGAATTACTTGGGGACAATGGGCAAGCCAGGTCACCACGGTAACGGGCCAGGAGGGGGTTGTGGGTAGGAGCAGCTGTTACATCAGATTAATTCAGATTCTGATAATCCCTCCTCCTTCCTCACCATCACCACACACTCACTACAAAACTTTTCTCCCCCCCCTCCACCCCTCCACCTCTCTAGTCCCCCCTAACTTCGCCTGCTGCTCCGGCTCTGTGCCTCCCGGAGCCTCTCAGCCTCGTTATTTTTCTCTTCCTACCCTCTCGAAGCCTTTTCTCTCCCTCCTTTCTCGCCTTCCCCCTCCTCCCGCTCCTCATAGTAACTCCTTCACTTCCAAGCGGTTGCTCGACTCCCGAGTGAAGTTTTTCTCAGAGAATTCGTGGTGAATCAGACTCGGCTGAGTCTGTGTGATGTGGAACTACTTTCTAAACTGTCGATTTGTTTCGGCACCGATGCCACCAAGATAAACGTGTGCGTTTCGATTATTTGACTATGAAATATTCCCTCTGCATATCAACCACAGCTTGAAATCAGTCTGAAACCGTTTAAAACATCACTCACCTTCCCAAACTGGTCAAAGTACTGCTTGACGTCCTCTATAGTTGTGTTCACTGACAGGCCTCCCACAAAGATCTTCTTGGTTCGAGTCACTAACTGTAAGAAATGAAAACAATATAAAACAAAATGAACCAAACTTTCGCACTGACTGTTGTATGTGTAAGTTTACATTTTCATAAATGATATATTTATTTAAGTAGCAGATTTTAGGCAGGCCTTCTAGTTTGTTTCTATACTTTAATTTAATTGCATGCATTTTAGCTCATTCTTCTACTTTATTGCTTATAAATACAACAATTCTATCATAAGTGTTGGATGTAAGTCAATTTTATGATTATTTACAGGAGATAAAACTGAATTACATAAATATTTGAAAGAATTACTGTTATCAATAAAATAAGAGTTTTCTAAAAAAGTTAATAACAGAGTAATTAAGTGTAATTTTTTTAACAGCACATCTATGATTCATGCATCTGTAAAGTATACGTTTATACAGATGGGTGACAAATTAAAGGAAAAACCAACATAAAGTGTCTTAATAAGGTGTTGGGCCATCATGTGTTGCCAGCTTTAATGTGCCTTGGCATTGATTCTACAGTCTCTGAACTCTTCTAGAGGGATGAACACCATTCTTCCAAAAGATATTCCCTCATTTGATGTTTTGATGATGGTGGTGGAGAGCGCTGTCTAACACGTCAGTCCAAAATCTCCCATAGGTGTTAAATTGGGTTTAGATCTAGTGACTGTGAAGGCCATAGCATATGATTCACATCATTTTCATACTCATCAAACCATTCAATGACCCCTCATGCCCTGTGAATTGGGGCATTGTTGGGAGTGGAAGAGACCACTCCCATCAGGATAGAAATATTTCATCATAGGATAAAGGTGATCACTCAGAACAACTTTGTATTGATTTGCAGTGACCCTTCCCTCTTAGAGGACAAGTGGACCCAAACCATCCCAGCAAAAGTGCCCCCCACAGCATAACAGAGCCACCGGATCCCCTCACTGTAGGGGTCAAGCATTCACACATGTACTTGCCCACTTGTCAAGAATATGGTGAAAGATGACTCATCTGACCGTATCACTTTTTTCCACATCTCTGTAGACCAGTGCCTATGTTTTTTTTGCACCACTGAAATGCACACTCAAATGTGCATTCATCTTTGTAATGAGGGGTTTATGCACTGCAACCCTACTATAACATCCCTCTCTATGTAATTGTTGAGACACTGTTCTTGCTGACACAGTCTGATCACGTCCTGCACTGACATTCTCAGTCACCTGAGGAAGAGTTGCTCTTCTGTATGTCCTTACATATCGCACTAATGCACAAACATCACAGCCATCAAATGTGCATTGTTGACCAGAATTTAAACCCTATCTACTGATGTCTTTCCCATAGATCTAAATGCAGATGTCGCTTTATTTCCTATTGAAACACCAGTCAGTTGAGCAGTGTTTGTGAATGAGGCTCCTGCCCCAACAATGAACCCTCTTTCAAAGTCACTTAGATCTTTTTCTCTTGACATCTTGACATAAAATAAGAATCAACTGGGCCTGTTCAGCATTTTTATTCAGGCCACAGAGAATGATCAGATATCAACTACTTAATTGTGCCATGCAGTGCACCTGTGTGGAAGCATCTGCATTTGTTTTGTTTCTCCGCTCATTTATTTAATTTGTCACCCGTCTGTATATTAAATAAGGATTCACATGTTCAAGATTATATTTCCTTATATGATTTTGCTTTATTATTGGTAGTTTTGGTAGTATTGGTAGCTTCATTATTAGACATTGTTTTACTGTGGTGACCTTCAGCACTTTCACACCTACGAAGTGACTAACACCACCAAAGTAGTTTCCCCTCATTACTACATCTGTTTAACATAGAGCTCTTTATAGTTTAAATAAAATGCACTACTTCCTGTGTTGGACACAAAACCTATTCTGGGTGTAGCCTACACTTGAAACCTGTAATTATTATGGTCTTTTGCATCACTTCAACTTTCTTATTTCTTACTTTTAGCTCTTAGTGATGAGATTTGATCACTCACATAAAAAGATAAGACAAACGGCACCGAACAACATCAGTCTTTTCATCAGCAGTATGCATGAAATCGATGTTAATACTTTTTGCTTTGACTGTTAATGGATACATTCATGTAAGCATTAAGCCAGATTTAAAGAAACAAATATATACATGGTTTACAGCAGTAGAAAGTGCAATACTATGAATTTTTCAAATTTAAAAAATAAAAGAACTATTTCCCCAAGGTTGTGTTGCTTCATTTTTTTTGTTTGTTTTTTGTGGTGTTGCAAGTGCAATTGTCCTTCTTTCTATTTTGTTGTTCATTGCATTAAGGGATGATGGTGTAAATGAACATCACATTCCAAAATCAAGCCATTTCAGTGATGCATGTTGCCATATTTGTGTAGAGTTAATTGTGGTAAGTGTTAAGGTGAGAGTTATAACAATCTCCCTTTGCTCGCTAGTACTAATGTTTTTCTTCATGCTGTTTGCCTCATCAAGCTATTCTCTCCATTTCCCAGAGTAATGTAGTCAACCAAAGAGAAAAAACAACTAAGATCAGGACAGAGCGTACTCGAAATACAATACACACTTTTTTGGTGGGTTAACAATAACGCATGTCTCTAAAGTTGTGAAAGTTTTTGTTAACACACGATCACATAACAGTTCAGTGATGTCAGCGGTGCTCATGTTCATCAGATTACGAGGCATTAGCCCAGATAAAGAGACTGAAACACTCAACACACACTAACCCGCTGCAAACAAAGCGCACACAGCTAACGCGAGGAGACGGTTCGACTCACCTTGGGTTGAGCCCTGCGAGGGAATGCAACCTTTGGATCGATCTACAGGAGAGAATACAGACAGACAGAGTAGAGTGGTTAGTGATGTGCCGTGATACAGATGCACCAGCAACCTGTCGCCTTTCCATGGTGTAATATATCCTGTAATCTTCCTCTCGGCTTTGCACAATGTATTCACCAGCCCCAAATCAAAGCACTGATGTCAAAGATGCCCATTTTTTAGGGCCTATCATACTCGGGCCTCGGTGTGCTGGAAAACAGAATGACTCCATTTATAATTGTGAAGGAAAATCTATTGAACGAAGCTGGCATCAAATGTACAGCGTGTTCTCACATAAACACAGACTAATATTAAAGTTCTCATTATAATATATATAATGCTTCAGACAGGAGACCGGGGTCTGACTACGTCCTTGTCTGAATGCACTGCTGCCGTTCATTGATGCGTGTGTATGTGCGAGTACATGTGTCTTAATGTTTGTTCCTTAGTGTGAGTGAACTGCTGCCAGTAATATAGAAGAAGGTGATTATAAAGGAGAATAAAATGACCTCCATTTGGTGATCAATAAATTGAATTTTCTCTTTAAAGGGTCAGTTCATCAAAATAAAAAAAACAACAACACTTCCCTCCAGCAGATATTTATATATTTATTTACCCAGGTTTTGAGAAATCAGCAATAAAAAGGTATTGTCAAAAAAAATTCAGGAGCAAAATCTGTTTCCAGAACCAGTAACTACTAAATTGGATCTGGAAAGACAAGTTGTTGTTGATTTTTTTTTTAATTGTTTGTTGTTTTTCTTTGTCATTTTTGTCAGTGTTGTCATGTGCTGGACTATTTCTTGGCCCGGCACTGGTTGCCTGGCAAGAAAACATATTCTGCTTCATAACCCCATAAAACCACAACATGTTTTTACACAAAGGTTTTTGTACAGATTCAACAAACAAGATATAACGTGTTAATTAGTGCTGGTAGATGTTGTTACTTTCAGACAGAGCCATCCTAGCTGTTTACCTGTTTCCAGTCTTTATGCTAAGCTAAGCTAACCGGTGTCGGCTGTAGCTTCATATTAATCGGACAGAAATGAGAGTGCTATCGATCTTCTCATCTAACTCTTGGCAAGACAGCAAATAAGCATATTTTCCAAAACAATTACTTTAATGTTGTGAGCACCACAAATTAAATTCCATTGACTCCCATTGTATTGATATGGAGACAGACATCTCAAAGACAGACACTCAAAACCTGGGCAATGAAAACCAAAACTGTCTGCTTATAAAGGTACAACTAGCGGTAAGTGAGAAAATGTATATTTAATAATTAAAACAATCCTTTAAATTCTCATATTTTCTTTATCTACATCAGTTTGTGTTGCTTACTGTGAAATTAAATTACAAATATTTATATTGGAGTAAAAAATAATGAAAAAAAAAGATATGTAAACTGAATTTAGGCCTCTAGATTCCTTGTGTGTGTGTGTGTGTGTGTGTGTTTGTACATCTATGTATAACACAAGTGTGTGTGTATTTTTTTTTAATTCCACAGGGTTTATTTTTTTGTTTTATGTATATTTACATTCCAGTATGTGAAAGGTGTACACGCATGCACGTTTGATGTACTCGTACATGTAAGTGTGAGTGTGTGCTCGTGCAGCTGTGCGCTCAGGTGGAATGCCTGGGAATGTCCACTGAACCCCTGCCTCTCTCGTCACTACCATGTGACATGTGATCTCCTGGAATCTCACACAGGCACCACAATCACAAACACACCTCACCTCACCGTGAGGAGAGCTGGAGAGGGAGGACAAGTGTGTCAGAGAGAGAGAGAGAGAGAGAGTGAGGGACGAGGAGGGACAGAGGAAGACGAGACAGAGGGGAGGGAGCTGTCAATCACACCACACTGACAGCAGATCCAACGCATTTTGTTTGTTTGTGTTTGTTTGTTTTTGCCTCCCTCAGCTTTTGACAGAACAACATGTATCATAGGGACCATCCGTCATCCTTTTATGTGAGAGCCATAACCTGTGATCCGGATCGTCCTCTGCTCTGCAGTTCCTTACGTTTACACCCAGGAAGAAGGACCAGATTGACTTTTTTTTTTTTTTTTTTAAGCGGAATAACTTTTTTAATGATCCTAAAACTACAGCTAGAAAAAAAACAATGCTAATTTAATACATAACGTGGCTGAGCCCACTGAATTTTACCAAGGTTAGAGAGAGAACCACACCATGCCATGAGGATGCAATCATAGACAGGCTGTAATTGGAATTTGAGACCTCTATATTAGTCTATACTGGTCTAATAGAGCTAGAGAACAACTAGACTACTCCACACTGTACTGCTGTTACACTAACAGATGGTGAGACAGTACAGTGCTAAGATTAGTCCGTAACCATGAGAGGGTAGAGTTGAACTACAGTAGAGAGCTAGAGCCTCTATGGTAAACCGCATGCGTTTACCAGAGTAAGGGCAACAGTGTTGCTTCTACTTGAATGAGAGTCAACATCAACGCAAGTTTCTTGTTGTCTGGTCTAAAGAGCAGAGTGAGAAGACTAGGCTAAGACTGGAGGATCAGATGCAGAGTCTACTGTTTAGTTTCTATGGTGGCTAGACTACTCTGATAGTCACCTCCGGTCACCAACCCTCCTGATGTCCAACACTCCTGTGCACATTCAAAAACAAACAGACACACACACACAAACAAACAAAATCAAACACAGAGCAGCACACAGCACATCCGTAGGGAGGAAACTGTGGACGTTAAACAGATAAAGTGGCTGCAGTGATGAAAGTGAATTGTGTTGTGGAACAAAATGTTGGTCAAAGCAAAACTGACAGGTGTATTTAACATTTAAAAAAAAAAAAAGAGTGGGATTTTGCAGACTTTCTCCTATATAAAGACGTGCCGGAAGCGTTGCTCAGGCAGAGGCCTAACCTCTTTGCACTCAGAGCAAGGTAACGGAGAAGAAGCTAATTCCAAGAGAGGTTTATGAAATCAGGGCAATCCCCTTTGACCATCTACATCCCAGCTATGCAACAGTTGGCCGAGCAAACTGCCTGTCACAGCCTTAGCTAGGAAGACACTTAATGCAACATGCCGATTGGGCAGCTTTCGACGTCTCAGGAGGAACAACCCAAGCTTGTTGACTCCAATCCTACCAATCCTATTAGTTAGGAGAGCCACACTAATCACTTCTTTCCACTCCGGTCAGCACTGAAATGGTTAACGGGACCACAAACATCCCTGATGCAACTCTGCACAGAGCTGTGTGACTTTGTTGTAAAACTCCTTGGAGCTGTGCACCTTGGAGCTGCAATTGAATGGAAACTTTGTTCCACAAACGTGCAGTTTGCATTGGCCGTCACTCGCTTTTACAGATAGCAGGAAGCCGGGAGGGCACCCAGAGGGGCAACTAACAGAGCAGCAGTTACATAAATCACAGTAAAACCTGCCTTCTTATACCGGTGAAAACCAGGCCGCATCTGTCCTTCAACACAATAAGTACCAATAAATTCCTCCGCAGCACTGTATTTGCTCTTTAGCCTCTCCGCTGCGCAAAGCTCTGTTATTTCCAGTGCCGGAGCGGTTCAGTCGGTCACAGCATGGCACATTCTTTCTGTTGCCACTGGAGAACTTTTCTCTCCCCTCTCTAACAGGATAACCTGTCTGCATGAGAGGGAGCGAGGGAGAGGGGGGCAGGGTGAGCAGTCTAAAAAGGCCTACTCTACTCACCATCCAACCCCTGTGGATGATCAGTGAGCCCACTCCACACCCTCTGAGGCTGCCACAGCCCCCACCAACGCCACTGACACACCCAACTGCCAGCCACAAGGGGCCCTGCCACGGCCCACGAGGCTGCGCGGCTCCGCAGAGTTCACACATGCACAAGTTGAGAAGGAAAAGTCAAATTAAAAAAAAAAAGAAAAGAAAAGAAAGAAAGGAATCATCATCTGTGGAGTGTGTCATGAATAAACTTAATAAGTTGCTTATCGGAAGAGGCGACGTGAGGATAAAGTGTCGGTATCGTGACCCCCCCCCCCCGCCGCTCTCTGTGACTGTGACTGTTTATGCTGTCTTGATTTCTGGTATCCAAGAAATGATTGTAAATGATGTGCATTGTTATCTTCCTTTTTTTTCTTTTGTGACAGAGCCATTCTTCAACTGTGGAGGGGGGGAGTCACTATGGAAACAAACCCCATGGCGAGTTAGTGGCGTCCAACCATGATGGCGCTACTTGTCATAGCTGTCGTGCCTGCAAGTGACACTATAGCACTGGGGCACTGGGGAAACCAGAAAATACAAAAAGCTCAATTCAGTTCGACTCCTCTATCAAACAACTTCCACTGTTACTAATTTTGGATTGATAATAACTGGAATTTCTCATTTCCTGATGTCTTTAACTTTCCGCAGCAAATAACATGTTTTTCTTTTCGACATTTCCTTCTTTCACCACCTCCACTTATCTTCCAAAGACGGGAGAAGGTGCATCGCTCAGAGCACAAAAGGGGAGAAAAAGAAATAGCCTTCCCCTCATTTCAATACAGTGACTAACCCGCAGCCATCACCACTCCCACTGAGGAGAGAGGCGGGGGCAGTGGTCCCTATGGCGACCAACGGGCCACATTGTTCCCAGACCGGCCCACATTCATTACTGACACACACACACACATATACACACACACACACACACTCTGCAACACAGACGATTAAAACATTTGAAGTTACAATTCACACAGGTGGAAGTGTAGCAGCCTGATTCTATCAATACCACATTCACAGTTTTATTCTTCCTGAGATCAACAGGAAGCTGACAGCAGTTTGTTTGTTGCTGCTTTCACACCTTGATGGTTTCAGGTTGCATTTAGAGAAACTTTTTTTTTTCCCCTGGTAGGTCATTTCTACCGCTTTGGGATAGAAAAAAGAAAGAAAGGCTGAGAAAAAAGTTTTGGTTCACTCTTCCCACAAAACCAAAATCAAAGATCGGCAGTGGAAGCAACCCTGTCCGGTTCCCCCTGTTTCTATGGAAATTGACACTGGGTAACATTTTCTTGCTTGTTTGGCTGAAGCAAAGAGGGAGCACATTCTCCCATGTGTCTCTGCTGGTGTAACATACATGGATAGTGACTCTATCATGTCAGGAAAGTCACATCTGAAGTGTGAGGGAGGACCAAAATGGAAAAGGCCAGCAACAAACACAAACATAGTTTGAGAAAAACATCAGCATTGCGCAACCTTAGTAAACATAATAAAATGTAGCAATGTTACACCTCTTCAGCGGATTATTGGAAAATCCACTAATCAAATACTAAGCAATGGGATTAGCCGGTGGTGGGAAGTAAATACAGAGAACTCACTGTTTTTGAGTCCAGCTCATGTCTGGTTTGGGCCAAAACTTTATCCACACCGGCCTGATCAACAAAGGTGACGAATCCGAACCCCCTGCAGACATGAAGAGGAGGGAAGGTATTAGTGACAGAGAAACCGATGTTGACATGTAATGATAAGTTATGAGCAGCGAGGAATCACAGAGGACAGATAAACTTTCAGCTCAGGCAAATAAACCGGGCTCACAGCTCCCTCACCTCGAGCGCTTAGTAACCGGATCTCGCATCACCATACACTCCTTAACCTCGCCGTACTTGCAGAAGTACTCCTTCAGACCCTCTGGGACACAAAACAAAAAGAAGGAGAAGAAGGGACACATTAGCTATTAGAAGTTCTACAGAGGTGAATTAAGAAGTAAGCGACGTCTGACAACTTTTTATTCAAAAGTTGGCAAAGGAGTTTGGCTGCAGAGAGCCAACAGTGATTTTGGTCACCACAGTTTTTCAATTCAGTGTGTAAAATGTGAATTAACCACTTATTACAACACAAAAACACTTAAAATCACACAGTAATTCCAGCCAAAAAAAAAAAAAATTCACCTCATTAAAGCCTGAATAATTCAATTCCCATCCTTTTTAAATGAGATTTAAAGAATTTCTAATTTATTCTATGGCAGTTGTGAATGGGGTGCATTCATTGTGGAGCAAGCTTCATATTTAAAACTCAAAAGAGAAAACAAATAAACAAACTCAATGTAAGCAAACAGAAATATTAAGAAATACGGCTTTTCAACTAAAAGTTTCTATTGGTGCCATCTGATACATGCCAGGATTTTTAAAGACATAGTGGCAATTTATAGAGAGAGAGAGAGCTAGTGGTGGGAAAAAAAAGATTTACCTTGTGTTGTTTGCCAGCTGAGTCCACCTATGAACATTTTGCTGTGGAAAGAAAAAGAGAAAATATTTATATTTGCATATTTTTAAAGGTGGATTTAGTGGCTTGATTATTTATGGGCTTACTTAGCAAAGACAAACTTGTTATTGAGGTTTTTTAAAAGTCTAATCCTGGAGGGAAAGGCAGCATTTCAGAGTGTATCACCTCTGATTTTACATGAAGGCTCTCAGTGTGGAGGTGTGCGAGTCTGGCTGCACACCAGAGTCCCCTCGCAGAATAGCAGGTTTGTTTTCTGGGGTGAACGAGCAGAGCTACGAAACAGGGGGGAAAAGTTTTTTTCCTTACCAGGGGTCGTGAGGGGAGTCCGTGGTGGACAGGCTGCTCTGGCTCCCTTCCGTCTCCATTCCGTGTCCTCGCTGTGTGTGCGTGTGTGTGTATATGTGTGTGTGTGAGTGTGTGAGTGCTGTGTGCGTCCGGGCCGAGCCGTGCCGTGCCGTGCGGGAGAACAGGCGGAGAGTGAGTGAGAGGAGCTGGGCGGGTTTGGCCCGGGGTGACAGAGAGAGAGAGGGGAGCGGGCCAGATGCAGGCTGGGACAGACTCCACCTCCTCCTCCTCCACTCAGTCCCCGCTGCTGTCTCTCATCATCCCACCACCGAGGCACGCTGCTCACGCGTCAAGCGCGCCGCTGTCACACACGCCGCTTCCGCCGCCGCTTTTTCAAAAGTCAGGCAGTCAGGCAAATGTTTAAAGTACTTGACTCTGATCAGAGATAGTTCACTTCAAAGTGAGAGGAAATACTTGCATGTGCGTGATTGCCCAGAGTGATTGCCAAAGAAAAATGAATTTGCGATTGTTTTTCTTGAATATCAGTGGTAAGTAATATCAGTAACAAGCTTTTAAAGTAGGTCTACAACACATTGTTAAAGATGAAACCAGTGTTTTCCAACTTTTTTGAGTTTTGACGTCTTACATAAAGCAGTGTGTAGTCAGGGTCACGTGTCTATGAGTTGTTAACAGCTCCACCAAATAGTGATTTTTTTTCCCTCTAAACTTCTCACATGCTTTCATTTCAATAAATGTTCAAATGATCCAATATTTCACCAATAATCAAAGATTAGAGGAAAAAGTCCAAAAACTGAACACAGTGTATCAGAACTTTTTTTTCTTCTTTCCTCTCCAATTATTCATCTCACGACCCCTCAGAATTATTTGGTGATATTTTGGAGGGGCCTGACCCTTAGGTTGGGAACCACTGGACTAAACTAACTGTATATAAAGTAGTTGAAACTAGCTCCACCTCCAGCAGCTACAACAGTAACAGGCTGCTCTAACACTGATGCTTCAGTATTAATAATCTAATGATGTCATATATAATAATATATCAGTCAGAAGGAACAAACCACTACTTTTACTGCAATACTTTAACTGCATCAAGTTCATAATACTTATGTATATTTACTTAAGTCTGATTTTTCATGTAGAATTTTTACTTATAATGGAGTATTTTTACATTGATGTATTAGTACTATTACTCAAGGATCTGAATAATTCTTTGACCACTGTTGAATATGAAAGAATAATCAATTACAGTCTATTAAACTGTATTAATCAGCTAAAAGTACCATATCCAACAATGCTGATAATCATAAATAAGACTTTAAGGCAATTTTATAATATTTGATTTCTGATTCAAAATATCAGGTGTCGAACATTGATGTGCAATTGAGGTAAATGTTGTTTTTTGTAAGGACAACACAATATTCTGTATCACTGGATTTCTAAGTAGGAGATTTGAGCATCTTTAACTGAAACACAGTTGGATGAGTCTGTGTATTATTGACAGTGTCAGAATTAGTGGTGGGAAATTTCACCAAAGTCCAGCGATGTCCGAGATATATCACATGGGTGGAAAAATAAACAAGCAAACAATAAACAAAGTCACAGAGCTATCCCAACTGAAAATAAAAAGATATCTCCACAAAGAAATATTTCCATCAAACTGTAATGTCAAAGATAAAACAAATATCCAAATTTTCATCCATATTTAGTATCACCAATAAATAAAAAAAGAAAACCTGGTATAATAACTGGTGTTTTATAATAACACTTTATTTTTAAAACCAAAACAGATTATTTAAAATTACAACTGTAAGTGCTTTTTTCTAGGCAAGAACCATTAAGCCTTTATTATGAAGGCGAAAATGCCCTAACTTCCTGTCACATTCTGGCCAAGTGTGATTAACTTGATGCAATTTTCATCCTAGTCCAGAAAAAAACGTTCACATGCACAATTTACAGTTACAACCGGTTTGGAAGAACACTGTCCGATTATCAGTAAAACTTTTAAACATCAGCTATGATGCGTTCAAAGTCGTTCCACTAAAAATCTTACAGTAGACTGAAAAAAAAATGAGATGACAAACGGTGACACACCACATGCAAATACAAATGAAGAACATTAGCCTACCATATGTCTTGACAGGAAATTAATATCATGTGCTATTAATCTAATATGCTAAAAATAATACAAACAACTATTACTCGAAACAGAGCATGTTGTTGTATAAATATGTGTTCATAAAAAAAAGTTCAAGCGACAAAGTTAATCAGTTTCACAACTATTGCCTAACAGTCCGCTCCAGTAGCCTGTTGAAATAACATTAAATCAAGATGAAGCCAATGTCTGTCTTCACATTTCTATATATATACGTTTCACATACTATCACTGATATTTACTAACCTTTAAACTAACTTTCCCAATTCATCAATAGGATCCTTGTTAAGTCATTTTTGAGTGGTTTTCTATGTGGAAATGAGAGAGAATATCAGTGTTTTTCGTTTTGCAGCCATAATTTCTTCATTTTAATACACTCCCATACTGCAAACCGGCTTATGCAGTGTGGTATAACGGGAGGTTTGTGTGCTGTGCTCATTCACTGCTGGGGTTTAAGTATTTAATTAGTACCAAAGCCAGCTCCAGCTAATCTTCTCAACACTGACTCAACATGTGACCTGGTAACCAATGTTAAGGCCAATCAATAGCCTGAGCAATTCAAACAAAGACAATGACAGTTTTGACTTGGGGTGGCTATAAAATGGTTGTTGTCCTAACCACAGCCTAGAGTTTGGTGTAAAGTTTGGAGTGTAAAGTCTGATTGGAGTATTAGGTTTTCTATTTTTTTTAGCACACTGAAACTACAACACATAAGAGTAAGCGATGAATATAATGTTTTCCGTGTCTCTAAAATGCACTCACACCTGTAACATAAACCATAAAGAACAATACAAACATAAAGTGTGTAAAACAGGATGTGCAGGCACAGATTTAGATTTGTGATTGTCCTCATTGAGTGCTGCAGCCAGTGTCCTGCCTGCAAACAGGCCTACTCTGTGCAGATGAACAGATGAAGCTCTGGAAGTGGGACAGGGGCTATTTGGACAGGAATTAAGGGGTGTGTTAAATTTCTGCATGCATGATCAATGGGGTTGAATGGCGGGGATGGGGATTGGGAGTGTGTGTGTGTGTGTGTGTGTGTGTGGAGGGGGTGGGGGGGAGGAGGAGGAGGGGGTGGCTGCAGAGACAGAGGGAGCAAGCGGTGAGAACACAGACAGAGGCAACCAGCAATGGCTCACTAATGAGAGATGGACAGTGTGGATTGTATCTCATTACCAATCAACATAGCTTTGAGTTCTCTGGAGAGGGAAAATGCGAGCTGTAATGTGTGCTGCATGTGGTCCTTTTTGATAAACCCAGCTTGTGTGGTGGAGCATTAGTCACAGCAGTATCAGAGCTGTTGGAAATCCACACACACTGCCCTCTGTTCGTTTTGGTGAGGAGTTTCCTCTGAATAGTACAATGGGACTTAATTACAGGTCAGCGGCATGTCTCAGGGAGATAGAGGGAGCTCTGTTACCCTTCCAAATACAGTATAATGCCATCTTCCCAAGGGTAGGGTGGGGTAACAAGAGCTCCACACAAAAAGGTGCTGATAGGCTGAACCTGAGAATGGTATAAGGTGATCCAGGCAGAGAAAGTGAGCGTTTTACACTAAAAGAGGGAGAAAAGATAAAGGACTACATTAACTCTCAAAGGTTTTCTCCCATTCAGTTTGCCCTCTTTCCTTTCCAGTCCGCTTCCAAGTTATCATTCCCTGCCAGCTTTCTTTGACAAAAGCAAAAGTCTGGTCAAAGACGGAGAAATCTCGAATTTTGCAGATCAAAATCAGATCCTGCTTAACACAGAGAGTCTATGTAAACAGCTACAGTAGAAATCTCACTGCGACACAGAGTTTAACACCACCGGCGGGGGCTGTTAGAGGGTTAAACATGCTCACAGTAGCATTTTATGAAAAGAAAAAGAATACCTAACATCAATGGCATTTAAAAACTATATTATATTTGTATTTTCCGTGACATTTATACTGCGTAAACTTAATACAAAATTGAATTGAAGGAAAAGATATGTTTTTGTGGAGCTGAGACAGTGATATAAACACAGTTAAAATATCAACAGGTGAACAAATGGAGCATAAAATAATAATAATATATTTTTATATATATTCATAATAATAAAGTGTATTTGTAAAGCACTTCTCAAAACCAGAGAGAAAGAGAGAAAGTAAAGAAAAAAATAAAACATGCACATACAAAGTACGAACAGTAAGCCTTTCACTAAAAATATGTTTTCAGAAGCGGTTTAAAAGAGGATGCTTATTTTAAAAAGCTCTGACTATGCAGATCTCTTAGTTCTAAGTGATGGAACAAATGCTAAAAATAGTGAATAGACTACACGCACGCACTGGCCTCTAACTATTAGTAACTTGGAGCAGAGATATGTCCTGAAGTTTAAAGTTTAGATGATATGAGGAATCTTTGCCGGCTCAGTGGTTAAACCGTGTTCGTGGTCAGTTTTTACCTATTTTACAAGGTTTTGAGATTAGAAGGTTGTGACTTTGACACACATTCAGGGCATAACTCCTCATAACATTTGAGAAAATCATTGGCTGCAGCCTACCCACCCTCCATGACATCCACACCTCCAGGACCAGGAAACGGGCCAGGGGCATCCCGGCTGACCCCTCACACCCACATATTCCAGTCCCCCCCCCACCCCCTCCTGGTAGGAGATACCAGACAATTAAAACCAACACCACCAGACACAAGAACACGTTTTTTCCCCTGAGCCATAAAACTCATGAACTCCTAAGCCTAACTCCCGCGTCAGCCTACAGACCTGCTGCTATCTGCCCCTGCACCTGCCACTTTACCCCCCACCCACCCCTCCAGCCAGCGTATTAGTGTCATCTTAACAGTGTCTGCGTTTAATATTATTATTTGATTTTTATTTGTGTGTTAAACTTTTTAGTGAACCCACCCAGTGTCTATGTTAAGTGTCATTGGATAGATTTTTTTACTGAATATAAATTTCTTTCCGTGTTTTGAAAGCTGAACCAAGACTTTCTACACTTGGCAAATAAATGATCCTTGAATCCTTGAATCCCTCAACAGCGCTCTCTAGTGGTATGTTTCTGCTTAGTGTATCTTCTATTTTTCTGTGTATATATGTCCTAAAATTGACATTTTTAACTCCATGCTTCGACATTTATAATAGTTTGGAATAATCATAATCCAAACAAAAGAATAAGAAGGGCTTCTGTGTGTCCAGAAATATAGTTTTAATGCAAAATCAGAAATATCTGCACGTATAAATGCATCTTACAACTTTTCTGTTCAGTTTTCTTTTCTAATATTTCTATGGGCGCTTTGAGAGGCAATCTGTTTTCTCTGCAGCCCTGTGTATGACTGTAACATCCCATCTGTTTTATTTATTGTTTTTAAATTGCACTTTGGTCACTGTTGGGGACTGAGGGAGTGGGGACAAAGTTCACAGGGCGCATGTAAGGAGGAGGGGGTGAAGAGGAAGAAGGTTAAAAAAAAAGAAAATTGACCTTTGAAAGCAAAACAGCAGGTGGAGAGCTAAAAACCAGGCAGCTCAGGACACATCGGGAGTAAATTCAACACAAGGAAAATGAAAGTATACTTTGTCTTAAACTGAAGAGGGATTACAAATGCAATGGGGCCCAATGCTGCTTGTCTGGCTGTGGTTTGAGTGTGTAAACTGCACATGAGAGCAGTGTGTTTGTTTGCGAGGCGGTAGCGAGGTGAGGCATCAGAGTAATGGAGGGAGAGGAGAGGTCCGGGGCAGCTAAAGCGAGGACGAGCCGTCTAACCGCTCTTCAGGAGCAGCTGATCTGGGCCCTGCTAGGATCCGGACTGTCCCGGGACGTCCTGGTCCAAGCCATGGGGGAACTGGAGCGAGACAGGGCAGCTGCTGGCGCCGAGAAGGGGGAGAGAGGGGATGGAGAGAGCTCCGAGGAGGGAGAAATGGATTTCCCACCACCTATATTCCGAGATGTGGAGAAGCTTCCCCCAGAGGAGGCAGCCAAACTGAGGACTGAAGTCGACCGGCTACTGCAGTAAGTAGATCCCAGCACTTCTCCAGAGGCTCCATGACAACAGCAAAATCCCCTTAACTGCTATTCTCACACAGAAATTTGTCCGTGCTTCCTAATGAGACTTGATCAGGTCAAATTTGAAAATCAACCACATTCTCAATGCTGTTTTGACTTCCCCTTCCTCTCCTTTACCCCCACCTGTATCATGAAAGCAAAGTACCTGAGAATAACCTAAAACATCTTTCATTCTCTGGCACTTCTCAAGCTTGGTTCCCCTCGCCTCCCAATTCCTCCCTCCTTCTCCTGCTCTCTGTCCGTCTCTCTCTGCAATCTGGCTTCTGAGGCGAATTTAAAGAGGGTTCCTCCTTTGCTAGTTACTAATTACCCACCCTCATCATTATTCTCTGGCCATTTCTTAATAAATAAGCTACATGCATAGGTGAAGATTAATGGAGTTGGGCTGGTCCTTTGAGGCTATGTTGACATAACGCATGAGTGACATTTCTACGTTCCACTTTAAGACCTGATTTCTTACGTTAGGAACACACGCTGTGTTTATCTGATAATTTATAGACTAGTAAATTAGTAAAAAAAAAAAAACACTAGTAAAAAAAAAAGGTATTACAATGCTCTTTAAGAAAATGTCTTAAAATACTTCAATTCCATTTTTCTATCTAATACATTGCTACATATTGTTTGTGTGCTGTCTTTGAATCTGATGAAGTTGGGGATTTTTGAAATTTCGTGTATTTTATCTCCTCCTGACCTGACAGTTAGAAAGCGTTAAATTAGGCTTCATAAACGTTTTACGCGTTTTTCCCCTCCAGTGATCTGAAAGAGTTGGACTTTGCTCCTGTGTGCTTTCCCTTATCTCCCTGTGTCAATAAACCTCTCTCCACTTCCCTCTCAGTGGCCATGCTTTATGTCTAATGTGTTTATAAAATACTTTTGAGAATAAACTGTTTTTTTTAGGGCAGGTAAAAAAGGAAGAAAATCTCAGCTGTATAAATAAAGATACACAAGGGCATAAGGTAGACAAGGATGTTTTGTCAGCTCAGGTGTCTTTGTCTAACAGGGAGGACCCCTGGTGTGTCGCAAAAATGGTGAAAAGCTACATGCAGCAGCACAACCTCCCTCAGAGAGAGGTGGTAGAGTCTACAGGACTCAACCAGTCCCACCTCTCCCAGCACCTCAACAAAGGCACACCCATGAAGAACCAGAAGAGAGCTGCTCTGTACAGCTGGTACGTCAAGAAGCAGTGCGAGATCAGCCAGCGTGAGTACACGAGCAGCTGTAGAGCTGTAAAGACACAACAAAGACCCATCAAATATCAGTTTTCTATGGGTCTGAGAGTAAGAAATAACACACTACTATTCCCTTTAGAATTCACCAATGCCAAACACGGCCTTGCATCTGTGGAGGACCAAGGAGAGGACACCAAGAAAGGACGGAGGAACAGGTTCAAATGGGGTCCAGCGTCCCTGCAGATCCTCTTCCACGCCTACGATCGACAAAAGAACCCCAGCAAGGAGGAGAGAGAGGGGTTGGTGGATGACTGTAACAGGTGTGACATACTGATAGTACTAAGACAATACAGGCATTTATTTATTTATCTTGTGTTTTTTTTTTTTGTTTTTTTTTGACAGCTGTTCAGAGTCAGTTTGGCATAATCAGACCTGTATCATGTGCCAGATTAATGAGGTCAGCCCCATTTTACAGTCATTAAAGCCCCTAAAAATCTGATATCTGGTCTGAAAAAGCATCCTATCATTTCTAATAACTATTAAATATATATTAATTATTATCACCTTTTTCCAACAGAGTCCCACCCACTTCAAACCAGTGAAAAGAGCCCAGACGAAAACACATAAATCTCACTTGTGAAATAATCAAAACCAGCAAAATGTGTTCATGTAGGACCTCCTCCTTCATAGCATAGAAGGTGTTAAAAGAAATTAGGTTTTAAGGGCATTTGACATACAGTATAGAATGCAAAATGCAATAAATAATAATCCAGTGAGGATATTGTTCATAAATATCTATCCAAATCATCCTTAAACGCAGACCTAAGACTGAACAGCAACTTTGTTCTTACTCGATATCTGCTGAGATGAGGTAAACAATAAATGACCTGTGTACCTGGTAGCATGCTAAGTCTTAATGTTTAGTAACTGTAGGTGATTGATCACATCACAGAGGTTAGGAGAGAATCTTTAAAATCTTCTGTTGAAATACTGACTGAGGTAAATCAATGGGTCAAAGTCTAGACCACATATTGATGTGTTTCTTCTTCATTCTCCAGGGCAGAGTGTCTGCAGAGGGGGGTGTCTCCCTCCCAGCTTGCTGGCCTGGGTTCCAACCTGGTCACAGAGGTCCGGGTGTACAACTGGTTCGCCAACCGCCGCAAAGAGGAGGCCTTCCGTCACAAACTTGCCCTCGACACACCTTTCCCAAACCAGCCCGCCTCCTCTTCTAACCCCCCTCTTCCACAAAGTCCTGAGCACGGTAATAACTTTAAAAACCTCCTGCAAAGCTTCAAGAAATTTAAGAGTGAAATCAAAACTGCCTCCTAAATGAGCGAGAGCTCTGTTGAGACAAAGTTGGACTTGCCTTTGCCAGCTCTTTCGACGCGCTTGTCTTTCTCTCCTTTGGTGTAAAACAATAACTGTCACACTCATGCAGACATGACTGCACTGGTTCTGGTATTAATGCTCAACTTTCACAATTCCCTCATTCTGCCATTTGGAACCATCAGCCAAATTTGTCTGCTCTATGTATAAAACATGAATCCAGTCAGTGATGAGAGACCTGTGGGGCCTGACTTGTGTTGTTTTCCAGGTGTGAAATTTAGCCAGCAAATCTCATGTGACACCCTGAGCTCAGCCAGAGGTAGCGGAGGGGAAAGAGTGGGACGCTTGGTGGTCAGTCCTGTCCAACTGGAGCCCAGCCACACACTCCTCGAGGCCCACAATCCCAAGCCGGTGAGAGCATGTGTCATGGTCCCTCGCTTTGTTATTAGTGACTAGCTGCACACAACGCTGCCATCATGACCATGATGTCCTCTGGTCCCAGGTGTCCAGCGGTGGCCCGCTGCCCCCCGTAAGCACTCTGACCTCGCTTCAGCGTCTGTCCACCTCCCCTTCGTCCTCACAAGGCGTCATCATGGCCTCACTGCCCAGCATCATGAGTCTGGGAGAGTCCTCGCTTCTCATTGGTAACCTTTACCTAACTGCATAAAGACAACTGGAGCTCTTAACTGGCTTTTTTGTTAATGACAAGAAAAACTCACGTCTTTGCCTGTTGATTTATAGGTTTAGCCTCCACACAGCCTCAGACCATACCTGTCATAAACAATGTGGGTGGCAGTTTCACCACTCTGCAGCCAATCTCATTCCAGCAGCAGCTTCACGCTTCCCCACAGCAGCCAATATCACAGCAGCTCCATGGTCACATGGGTGCCAGTCCATTCATGGCAACCATGGCACAGCTGCCATGTCACAGTAAGGCTACAGCAAGAAAATGCCATGAGTTTACCATATAAGAGTGAGGACTAATCCATCTTCTTTCCATTACAGTGTACAACAAGTCTGATTCACCCCAGTATCACTCGTCCAGTCTGCTGTCTCAAGCCATGGTCATCGCTGACAGCAGCAGCCTGGGGACGCTGACCAGCCTCGCTGCTGTCAGACAGGTAAGTGGGTTTAGATGGGTCTGTTAGGGACTCCAGTAAACAGCAGACATCACAGCATGGATGCTCCTCATTTGGTAGAATTTATCAAATGTCCTTGATTTTTTTTTTTGATTTTGGACAGATTCTCACCACAGATCCAGAGGAACAGACGGATCCATCCTTACAGGAAGAATCTCTGCACATGCAGCCTCCTACACCTGTACCAGGTACACAGCTGTGATGTAAACACAGGTTTACTCCTTCCACTTCTACATCTTTGGGGTCATATCAAATCTAGTTACACTAATTGAAATGGAAACTCCTAGCTATAACTGAATTTTGACCAGAGGAGCCACATTTACCATTTATAGCATGACACATTCAACCCAGAATGCATTAGTGTAGGTTGTCAACTGTGTGAGAGGCAAAAGTTTTCTAAGCAAAAGTTTGTGTTGAGATTAATCTGATTTGTTTGTATGCAAATCACTGAAGTATATGAAAAAGAAAACTACTGAACATTATTGATGCCTTAGAATTACTAGAAGAGACTCCTCAGCTAATTTATTGTCTTTTATTAGGTCATAATTCTGCTTATAATGTGTGGTCCTACTACTGATGATATATCATTTGCCATAGATTGTTGTACAATTTCTACTTCAATAAAAAAAAACTTTTAGTTGGTGGAAACATTCACTATTGACATGTTATCATACAAACTGCACCAAATACTCACAAAGCTTTTAACGGAACATTTCAACAATTCTTACTAAATCCTTTCTGATAAATGTATTTCTTTTAAGCCTGCAATGCAGAACTTTTAAATATAAATGAATGTCCGTTACATTCAAGCCCTTGCCAAACAAATTGACGCAATGCTGATTAAACTTATCACCGCCAGATAAATCTCTGTATTTCACAGTATAGGGAGTTTTTAAATCTCATGTTGGGTGTGACATTCCCATGCTGGCTGTTAATCATTCGGCTCTTCTAGACTTTCCAAATATTATCGGACCAAATGGATCAAATTCTGCTAGTAAAACAAGTCATTTCACGGGGGTTGTGTCACGCTCAGAACAATTTATCCACCGTTTTACAGCCACAACAGTAAGTTATGGCCAGTGGTGTACTGGCAATCAGGCATACTGGTACAAATCCCAATGGACCGCCAAGACATATCCGTTTTTACCAGAACCTCTCTGTGAGCCTGTCATTCAGTGTGCACACAAGAGCATGCTGCATGCCTGTCAGGCAATCACAGCTGAATACTCTCCTTTATTCTCACTGCCAGAAGGGGGAGACAAAAGTCCCGCACTCCAGCTTTAAGTTGACCATATCATTTCTATGATGCTTTTCCAGGTTGATTCTCAAATGTAACATATTTTGCTTCCTTTGGTGGTGATACTAGTTGCCTTTGTTCCTTATAATAGCGACTACATTCCAGTAGTACATGTTCAACAGATGTATGTTGTGTGCATAATCCAGTTGTTTTATCCTTCCAGGTTCTGCCCTTTATTTCTCCTGTATCTATGGGCTTTTGTATACTATAAAGATGTCTTTCTGTGTCAATGATGTCCAACTTTCAAAACTAATTGTGCCAAATGCTTTCACGTCCAGATATTATTCACTATTCCTCTCTCTCTCTCTCTCTCTCTCTCTCTCAACAGCTTCCTCCGAGAGCCTCGAGCTTTACCCCGCCTCTCAAACGACAGAAAGCCATCAGTCTCACCTCCTGTCATCTTCACCAACAGACATCAGCTCCTACATTCCTACACAAATGGTCTCTACTGCACAGTAGTAGTGCTCTGGCAACATAGCGTTTCCTCACTAACAACTGGACTCATGAGCCTGGTCGTGTTTGAAATGGACAGATACCTCGGGTTTAACTTTACAGAGAAGCCACATCTAATTTTGAAGAGTATTTCTGGGGTTACGGACCACAAGGAGACTCAAACTCCACACCACTGTAATATGAACAAGGATCAATATTAGAGAAGATTTACTTTTGATACAACAGGGAATCAAATGAAAAATCAACACCAAAATGTATTTTTATTAAAATAATTTTTTGTAACATTCAGATATTGTTCATTTAGTTTAAACTTGTTAACTTCATGTTACCTGAATTTTTTTTTCATTGTTTCTTTCATGACAAAATAAAGACTAGTGCAAGAACACATCAATGATATAAAATTATTTTTTAATGGAAAAAGTGTTTATGTTTGATGCACCTTTACTATCATGTAATGACAGCGTGTGGAATCAAAATGATGAAATATATCATCAAAATGTTTTGGTAAATATCTTACCATCGGATGATTTCAAGTTTGTGATGCAATATGGCAGTGGCACCCAGACATCCATCCCATGAAAATGACAGATAAGTCATAAAAGTCTTAGTTCAAAATCTCTTCTTCTGTGGTCCCTTCTCGCTTCTTTTTCTTTTTCCGTTTTACTTTGACTTTGTTGTGTTCCTGCTCCGAGTTCTCGTGCTCACCGTTGCTTTGATTATTAGGAGGAGAGCCTGCAGAGTCCACCTGCTCACTCTCTTCTTGATTCTGTTTCCTCTTTTTCTTTTTCTTAACAACATGGCTCTCCTCTCCCTCTCCCTCCGCCTCTGCCACTTTCTTCTTTTTCTTTTTCTTTTCCGAGCATGGAGCCTCCGCTGAGGAAGGTGAGAGTGTAGAAGGCAGTGAAGGTAAAAGATCTTTGACTGACACTGCTGCTTCCTTCAGCCGTGTTTCCATCTCACTGTCGCTGTCACTGTGAACAATAGAATGTATAATGTTACATTAAAGAAGTATGAAAAAAAAACTGATGAAGTTAAAAAAAACAACAAAGAACAAGAACCTTGAGCTGGGAACGGGCCGACGCCGCACAGGAGGTGGAGGTTCCTCAGCTGTTTGTCCTGGGACTGATGTAGAAAACAGACGAAATCCTAAAATTAAAAAAAAAAAGACACATGAGCGCAGACTAATCAAAATCCCCAGAAAAAGCAGCAAGTAACAAAGAAAAGAGACACTTTACCTTCATCATCGTCATCACATTTTCCTGATTCCACACAGGATGAAGTCTCAGTCTTCAACTCTGAAATGTAACTGGCAGTCACATGTATATTATAGATCAGGTGTAAACATATGTGCGTTCATTACAGGATTAAAAGAAAGATCAGTTGAAAATGCTTTGTGCATAAAGTCAAAGTTACCTGTCAAGAAAATGTCCCAATTTTTTAGCGACGTGTGTTTGAAACCCTTTGGTGACCTGGAGCTCGTTGCCATCATGTTCATGGTCAGCAACAACAACACTGATTCAAAATAAAACAATATTCAAACATCTTTCATTTCTAATATTCAACCATAGCCAATATACCATTTGTATTTATTGGAGCAGCTTTAGCTACATGTAAAAACTTATTTTATAGCTGCGATGGAGACACCTACATCTGGACTGTTATATCTGCCGAACATGACTACTGCAGGAGAGTTAAAGGACAGTTTCACACTTTTTCCAAGTCTGTCTTAAAACAACACTCAGGAGAACTAATCGACATTGAAATAGGCTTTTCTTGCCATTCCTCCTGTTCATACATTCAGCCATTAGAAGATCCCTTTGTGCACTTACAATAGGACAAAGTCCACAGTCCTACATCTGTACAAAAATGTATTTAAAAGTTAATCTGAATCTAATATAAAGATTCAGCCATCTAAATGAGTCAAATCAAGTAGATATCTTTCAACATTACAGTCTTTTTAGTGCCAAAGTCCCTCTTTTTGTTTCTACATTTCTTACTATACTACTACAACAGGTAAACCTTCTACGTTTCAGATGAACTTTTAAATGCATTTTTGCGTAAAATGAGTGAATGTGTGGTCACACTGTGGATTTTGGCCTCCATCACTTACATTGAAAGCACATTTCAGGGCTTGAAATATTGTAAACCTTTAATTATGCAAACTTCTTGCAGTGTGTAGGGATACAAACATTACAGTAGGAAGTCTTCCTCCTTCCTATATAATGGCTTTGCAATTGTGTTTATTTTGATAAATAATAGACTTACCGTTTAGACTGTTTCACATTGCTGTCATCACCTAAAATAAACAAAGACAGTCTTCAGCAGAGATAATATTCATTTCATTGTACAATGTCCCACTGCTAGATGTTAATATTATATTGTGTTTTACTGGACCAGCTCAGATAGTTATGTTAATAATGAGTAAAGTTAAAGCTAGCATGGAAACCAGACCTGTTCAACATGTGTATTTCTGACAGTAATGTCAACCTTGCAACTCAGCTGAAGTAGAAATAGAGTTGTACTTTCACCAGGCTAACGTCGTGTTTGCACTTCTCTATACATTTCTGCTCACTTCGTCCTAAACTACAAACCAAACAGAAATAAACTCACCTTTCGTCTTGAAGGCTTGTGTCTCCCAAACTGCCTCCTGACATCTTTTCAGCGTTTCATCGTCACTGCTGCTGGAGTCTTCAGAAACGCCAACCATCTTTTTAGCGTGCGCCGCCATGATGAATCCATGTGCCGCCGGTGTTGTCTGTTTTGAGCTAAGGATTCTGGGTAATGTAGTCTGTAACGTAACGGGGAAATGAATACAAATACGCAATCTCCTCAGACATGGTTTTTATTTATCACTGTCTTCATACAACTTTGAGAGACAAACATGAACAACATGAACAAACCAGAGGAGAATAAAACAAGACTAGGTAGGTCAATTAAAATCCCCGTGTTGTAATCACAGAGGAAGTCGAAAAATACAAGAGCTGTGCAAAAGTCAATCAGTCATTCCATGTAAATAGAAGATAAAGTCAAACAATGTGCTTTCCCATTTTACATTTTAATTAGATTTAGAGGGGAGAAAAAAACAAAGCCTGAGCTTTACTATGTGTTCATGTCAACAACAAAAAAAAAAAGAAAGAAAAAAAAAATCAGAATGTGACATTTGTTTTTACCAAAATCATCTGGTTTTAATCATTTCTGCAGCAGAGCATGCTAAGTTTTCATCAAGTACCAGTATGGCTGATCTAGAGCAAATATACATACACAATTTAGATTTTTATGGTCTTGAACAGGCCACATCATTGGATTCCTTGATCTGTTCACCATTGAATATATATTTGTGATGGCCAGGTGAAAAAAAAATCTGAAGAATCCCTGATAATATACTTGAAATGTGCAAATTTATATAAATCCTTCATGACTGAATCATAATTTGTGAAATCAGCCTAAGAAGAGGCCTAAAAAGAAAAAAGGGAGTCAATGCAACAGGCTACAAAATGGATACGTAACATCTTTAAGTGTTAGTCATGTAGTCTTTTTGTGTAAATAAAGTATAAGCACTTCTTTAGGCATTCAGATGATCAGATCAAACACCACTGACTGATACTGTATGGCAAAACTAAGCACAGTCTTCCCAGCTATTACAACACCAGTGCTGCCAACCAGCCACATACAGATGCATCCATTGATTTCATTTGAGAAAAAAAAAACAAAACAAAAACACAAAACTGAGGGTCGTGGAGCAAAGGCTACAACTGTCCAAGTACCCTGCTGTCACACTTGTTGAGGTCATTAATGGGCTACATCATAATGAATTGTCACAGATCAAACTGTAAAATTTTATAAGAGTAAACACGACTATATGAAATGTATCAACAAAGGCTGTAAGACATCCGCTGTTCCATACAAGGCAGTGCTGCAAGATATTGTATGTATCAGAAAGAAGCTGAAGTCTCTTCCCTTTGGCGTATTGGTTGCAAGAACCGTCTTACTACAGTGTTTGCCTTACAGGTGAACAAAGTACACGACCACCTGGATAAAAGGCACTGGAGTCGATGTTAGAATATACAGTAAAAGAAGGAAGCCCAGATCATCTGAGTACTGAAAAAGATTTCCAGACTGTTCCAGTGGTTTTGCATGATTTAGTTAATTAACTGCAGATTATATATACTACTGTTACAGCAATGGGATTTTTGAATTATTTCCTGTCTTGCACATAGTTGCTGATTTCCATTCATTTTAGCACAATCTGAAAACTAAAGAAATGAAACTAGCTAATCACAGTAAATATTAAGACTGGAAATGATGCGACAAGCAGGGACCGTTTTCAACTCTTCACTGTTGCTGTGTTCAATGAATTTGAGATCTGCCATCAGCATTTTTTTTTATAACATCGAGTTACCAGATTTTTGCAAAACACCTTTCAGGATGCGCAATACAATTCAACAGAACCACAACCTCCCCCAGAGATAAATCAACACCTCTCTGGCACAGTGTAAACAAAATAAGCATTATAGGCTTCCCAAAAGGTATGGTTTATTGTGGGGCTGTTGTACAGGATGGCATTGGATCGTGAAGGTGTACAACAACAGGCTGGTAACTCGGTGTGTGAGTTGTGGGCTTTCATGAATAGAGAGATGGAAAGCTTAACTCCAGTATCTACCGCTGTGTCAAATCGAAAATATATCCTCAGCATATGTTACAGTCTGAAAGACGAGATTAAATCCCAATCGACAGCCAATGATGTAAAAAAAAAATATTTGCCATAAAAATGTAACAGATTTGAGTAGGATGAACATGACACCTGATCTCATGACAGCAATGCATTCAGTTCTTAAACTAAAAAGACGTCCTACACAAGAAGACCTAATAATGCACCATACATAAAAAGGACACACACCAAGCTTAAATATCTGACACAAACAGTCCCAATGACTCACAACTGATAGTAGATATTTAAGGGAAAATGAAATTCAAACAATGTTCACTCGTGCTACATGGTCATCTATGTCTAACAATACTGTAAAACGTCTAGTTAATGCTCATTTTTCCATAAGGGAAACACAATTGTCACTTGCAAAAGGTAGTTCGAATGAATTTCAACTGAACACATCTATCTACTTAGGCAAATGAAGTTACAACTAACGCAGTCTATCGGCTTTGCCATGAGAGGTCTGTGACGAAGTCAAAGTGTCCCTTTCCAGCAGAGACGGCAAGAAACTTAAGGCAAAAGTGTTCAAACATTGACATGATACGTATCTGACAAACCAAAAAGAACAGAAAGGTTTCAGTCGACTATAACAGAGAAATATTTAAACAGAACATTCCTCTGAGTCCCAGAAACTGAGCTCTGTGAGGTACTGTTGAATGGATCCATGATTTCATATAAAGGCAGATGTGGTCTGTTGACTCTGAAGAATGTAGTCGCGTTCATAGGAGTGTCTACAAAGAAGAAAATTCTTCTGTCCCCCCACTTCTCCCTACCCTCCCCCCACCCCCAAAAAAAGATGATTCTGAATGGTTATAGTTCAGAAAATCTCTCCGCTGGGGTGTATTGCACAGATTGATTTCCTTCAGGTATTACACACCACCATTGTAGGCGTAGTCTGCCTTGTTGTGCATGATGAGTTTGTTGTCCACAAAGTAGAAACTGTCTGATCTGGTTTCATAAGGGTGCTCCACCATTTGGCGAACTGGAAGGGGAAAAGGAAGAAAGGACAGACATGAGATCAAGATATTGATTATTATGTGAAATCTGCATGCTACAATATTAACATTAGTGGTTGACCAAAGCAGACTAGAACTCACTGAGGTCGTCTGGAAGCTGTGGAAACTCGTAAATGTGTTCACATGTGTTGCGGCTGTTAGGAATGCAAAAGCCAAAGTCAAAGTCAAAGTTCTTGAGAAGGCGCCCCTGGAAGTAATGCCTCTCGATCATACGAAAGCTGTTAATGGGCCGGTCGCCCACCGTGAACTCCACACTGAGGTTTGGAAACAAAAAAAAAAAAAAAAAAAAAAAAATTTTTACAGCTCAGTTGTGAGAAAAGTTTTATACAACAAGCTGACTGTTAGTTGACTGACAACATAAAAAGGCTGATTATTACGCTCTCTATTTACAGTCGGAAAGTTATGGTCCATTTACTTACGTTGCACCAACAGTGCGCAGTTTTAGAAAGGCTGGTGTAAACTGATATCTCACAAAACGCCCGGCGCTGATGTCTGCATCTCCGTTCCCCTCTTCACTCTCCACAGGACCTAATAAAGAAAACATGTTGAGCTGACTGGCATCCAGTTTTCACAGGATAGGCCACAAATACAAGACTTTAGAGCACAGTCAGTTGTTAAAATAGTGTGTCAGAAACTGCATCTGTAATGTGAATCATATCTTTTGAAATGTAGTCTTACATGTTATTTTCTGAAACTGACTGACAATTAAATCAAATTTAAAGATGTGAAGGAAACTTTGAGTTTCTCAATTATTTCTTAAAATCTAAATACAGCACAACTGGTATAAATGAGGGATTTATTTTTTAGGGAGACTAGTTAGAAGAATGAAGAATTCCTCCCACTTGTAAACCTCTCTCAAGATGAGGGCGTTTTCACACCTGACTTGTTTAGTTAAGTTAATGGAACCCTGGAGCTTTTACCTCCTCAGTGCGATTCGTTTGGGCGGGCGTGAACACAGCCATCGCACTAGGGTGCGGACCAAAACAAGCAGACCAAGACCTTGTTGAAGAGGTGGTCTCAGTCTGGTTACAAACAAACTCTCTTCTTCGTGTAATGTGAAGCAACATGTTATTCCCTAGACGTTGCCTTGAAGTGTGTTCAAAATGTGCTATTGTGCTCGCATATTTTGGCCCAAACGATGACCGCAATTATAAAGAAATGCCAATTCTGCTGATTGTTCATTTTGGATAGCTGAAGAAAAACAAACTTCTCTGTTCTCCGCCTGCCAACCTCACGAGATTTCTGAGCAATGAACGGAGTGACTGCTCCCATATGGCTTTTGTTGATGCAGTTTTTTTTTCAATGTACACAATACGTTTCAAACCGAACTAAAAGGGAAAATGCAACAAAATAGCAGCTCACCCACTGATTCGCACCAAAGCAAACAGACTATAGGTGTGAAAATACTTTAAAAGTAACCGAGACAGACCATATATATACACATAGCAAAAGACGGAGAGCTACACACAGCACACCCCTAAGAAAGTCTGCTGCTGCTGCTCTAATGTTTGGTGACGCTGCAGCACCTTATGATCATATATATTCACACCTCTCAAACTGACACAGTAAATCTGAAGTTATAAACATATAGCTTTGCAGTCATAAAGATAAATAACACATACTTATCAGTCAGACTGCGAGGAAGTGTACGCTGTCAATGACAAACTTTACAAATCTCTGTCATGTCTCTGAGGAAGGAAATAAATCTCCATGACAGAAACATTTGTGAACTTTGTGAATAGCTGCTTCTCTAAGAAAGCTCATAATTTGTTTATTTTATATCAGTCTGTCCTACATTTTAAGAATATCGCTGCTTGGTAGTTTTGGCATAAGTTAATATGTCACTTACCGCTGTTGGGGGGTTTGGCGATCTCAAACAACACCGTCCCCGTCTCAAGATCTCTGATTTTGAAACGTGTGAAGTCAATGTTGTAGATATTGTCTTCAGGTTTGCAAAGATAGTCTGAAACGTGAAATAACAGTGCATGTTAGAACAAAAATAGAGTAGCTGTGTCCATTACTTGACAGCAGGCAAGCATCCATTAGCAGCAAGAGGTCCTTCGGCCCGATTTCACAGAAAGATGGTCTTTCATTTGTTTCACCGATAACTACATGCTGGGTTGATGACGACGCACAAATACTGCGAGTACAAAGTCTCACTCTGGCATAGAGAACTGAGATGGCACTCGATGGGCAACTAGGGTTTCAGTATCTGTTTTCTGGCTCCTGCGCTGTGAGTAATGCTATATAGCACAGGCTCCCAGCTTCTCAGCAAAGAGATGTGTGAGAGAGAAGGGAAGTAATGCTATTGTTGTCTGGTCCGGGAAAAGGCCAAAAACAATGGAGGGCATTAAGCAATAGCTGAGACTGGCTCAGTGTGTTCAAGCAGTGTAGTCACTAGTGGGGTGAAAAGTGAGGATTACTCTCAGGACCCAAAGGGAAAGAGGGCCAGAAAAATCCAACATGACTACTTAGAGATGGAGTTATATATATTTTTATATTAATAATGGATCAAATAATCATCATGTGTAATGTGAAAGAGGTTGCTCATTGTAAAACAAATCCATAGAGAGTCTTCACCAAACCCTTTTAAGGATTTTAACTAGGTAATCAGACTTTTTGTGGAAAAACCACATCATACGCATGTTCTCTCACATAAATCCTCACACATACAAATCCTCCATAAGAAATCTAGGCATCACTGTGAACCAGGCTCTGACTCTGGACCAACATGTCAAGTGTCTGATTCACTCTTGTTTTTTCCAGCTGAGACAAACAGCAAAGCTCAGGCCCATTATGTCTCCAGAGGAGGTGGAAATGTTAATTCATGCTTTACTGTAACTTCCCTTTCACCTGCCTCAGCAAAACCTTCCCAGCAGTGGTCCAAAATGTTGCTGCTAAACTCTTGACCAGGTCTTCCAAAAGGTCTCATGTGACGCCGATTCTGATTGCTCTTCACTGGCTCAAACCCAAATTCAGAATCCAATTTAAAGTTCTTGTGATCACCTACAGAGCTCCGCATGGTCAGGCACATCACATTAAAGATTAGAGATCTACTGCAGCCCCATATCACCAGCAGGTCTCTATGGTCTCTCTGATAGTAAACGCCAAAGAATATTACTAAGCATATGATTAAGCTCGTGGTGCAAAACTAACTTTTTTGTCCACCAGCCAAATGGCTAGTTAATGTTCAAATCTTACCAGCCACTCAATAGACAACCATTGTTTTGTTTGTTTTTTGACTGGTGAGTGAAGCAAATCTACCAGTCAGTTGCATATTTTCCCAGCATTTGGCTGATGGCTGGAGCTAATATTGTGCCCCGATTTGACTCATTTAATAATATAACATTGTTAATCGGCCAAATTCACTGCAAGTTGTGTACTCATAGGACAGCTCGACGGAGAACTCGTCTCTTAGCTACAGTTAGCATACAATAAACGGCGTCCCGGTGTGTGTGTGTGTGTGTGTGTGTGTGTGTGTGTGTGTGAATTCACCGACTAAAGACTAAGACAAAGCTACCGTTCACATACCCTCCGTGACAGCCCGGAGACCCAGGACATGTACCGGAGAAATGTCTCTCCCCAGCTGCCTGAGCTCATCCTCGGTGACCACAGGCCACTTCTCCGTCTGACTGCGCCTCGACTTGAGCTTTTTTAACATTCCTCCACCAGCTTTTCGATCCCTGTGGTTCGTCTCCGAGCCAGCGTCTGCGTCCGCCTGTCCTCTGCTGACTGTCGGTGCCGCTTTGTTTCGAGATCCGTTCATACCGGACGCGGTAGCGAAAACAAAAAAAGAGTTGTTGTGCTTTTTTTTTTTTTTTTTTTTTAAATCTGGGAGCGACTTGACAAACTGCGAGTGTAATTTCAAGATGGCGTAAAACGTGTATGGAAGACGGAAAAGTAAGGTTGTGATTGGCTGAGAACGATGGAGGTTGTCATAGTTACCGAGGGGGTATGAATGGTTTGTTGCCCGGGCCTTCCCGCTTCATCATTAACTGGGTGGGCTTTATCGATTGTTTTGTTTTTTGTGTGTTTTTTCCATCACTTTATTTGTAGAAATCGTGACTAGCATCACGTGCGACAATATTACAGTAACAGGAAACAATTAGGCATCGTATTGAAATAAAGATAACATAAAGGACGTGACTTCATTGTCAATTTGTTGATACAGTCAACATGGTAACAATAAAAAGGGTCAAAGTAATAATAATAGATAGATAACTGAACAGAAAGGTAGGCAATACAATCAGATTTCTTTTTAAAAAAAAAAATATTGGTAGCATACTAACTGTATGTGCACATTTCGTATTGTTTATATGTTGGATAAATCTCAAAATACTTTATAAATTCTTAATAAATCATGAAAAGTTTAAACGAGAACTTGGATTTATGGATGTGAAAATTTCTCAGTATAATAAACTGACAGTCTGTTGCACTTTCTGGTTATGTTTTCATATCACTGTATTACATCCTTGGCTTCCAGTTTAACTGAATGGTTGGTTTGAGTGTCAAAAATAATCCTCAGTTGTTGTTTTTTTTCTCAGAGTCCTGATTTATACTGACATTCATACAATAGATGTTTAGTCACATCCTCTTCATTTATTTTATTTAAAAAAATCACATTTGTTATTTATATCCACAAATCTTGAGACAAATTTGTTGATGGGATATACACTATATTATGCACATTTTTGTAAGGGCTTTATCGATCATGTTACAAGAAAGTTTCAACAAATTTCATTTCATTTATTTGTTCATGCTGGTGGTAATGCACAACTCCAGAAAACAAAACGCCACTCAGTTTCCTTGTACACATCCCATGACCAAATAGTAGCAGGTAGAAGAAAATCTTATATTGTCTGCCTTTTACTCCTTATTTTTATTGCTTGTATTATCTTTTATTATTTATCTATTATTATTTCAACTACTCATCCTTTATCGTTGTCTTATTCAATTCACTTTTTTGATTTTTGGTTATTTTGGTGTGCATTAGTCTCTAAATCCATTTTTAACTTCTTTCATTTTGTCATTCGCTTGTAAAGCACTTTGAATTGTATTTGATTTGTTTGAAAAGTGCTGTATACATAAAGTTTGATTGATTGATTGACTGATTTATTAATTGATTACTAAAACACAATGGTAAATAGATGGTCTGTAAATTTCCATTTACTTAACAACCAACAATTATACAAGTAACATGAAGATCAAAAGCCATAAACAATAATTCACCATCAACTAAGAAAAGCCATTTCCTGTCAACTTCATACAGTCAAATTATTCTTTCTCAATACATTTTCTTTAACTAAAAAATATTTGAACAACCCTTTAAAACAGGACCAAGCAATAATTACCGAGATTCAGTGCATGAGCTGTTGTTGACTACTTCAGGGTTAGCCAGTCAGAAGAACAATATAGTTTGGAGGGAAATAATCAAACAATGGCAGCAATACTGGGATGGGGAACCGAAGGACGACAATCACATGGAATATAAATAAAGTAGGAGTGGTAAGAAAAACTGGAATCAACAGGAAAGAGCAAGTAATTATAAGTAGATTAAGAATCGGTCACAGAAACATGAATACTACACTTTTTATCACAGGAAAACACAACTAGCTGTCATAATCAGTGTCAGGGAGCACATCCTGGTTTAATGCAGGAAATATGAAGAGCCTATAGAGGCTAGGACGAGTGGAGGCCAGGGTCAAAGATCTGCTAAGGCTAAGATATCAAGATTGCAGGAGGACAGGTTCTCCATGGTAATTGGGGCAAAATGGGTTAGTAAATTTGAAATACTACTAGGTGGATCAAAAATGGTAGATGGTGGCAAAATGTTGGATCTTGTTGACAAAAAAACGATAAATACAATTCACAGTCTTCAGTTGAAGTGGCAGAGATAGTAAAAGGAGCAGGTTGTACCAGCTAATTAATTGTGCGGAACAGAGCTCTGGGATTGTGTTTATTAGCTGTAATTAAGTCTGAGAAATAAGCTATCCTTGGTTTTTTGATTAAGTAAGTGTAAAAGACATTTCATGTATTGGAGATGAACATTAAGTTTTGTCTTTTTCCATCTGCGCTCAGCCCTCCTGCATTCCAGAGGGAGGCAGTAATGTAACTTAAAAGATGTCAACTGCTGTGAAACCCCAAAGGATGTATTTTTATATCATCCTAGACATCAATAAGAGAGACCAACACTGACAATTACACTCCAAAGGAACCACATGGGACTAGATATTAGAGAAATGTTGCAGAGGAATTCAGGTGATCTAGGGTGCAGGGTTATTTTAAGATTTTTAGAAAACACAGCAAGAAGAAGAAGAAGAAGAAGAAGAAGAAGAAGAAGAAGAAGAAGAAGAAGAGCGAAGCATGATATTAAACTTCCAGCAGGAGGCGCTCGTGCATCTCGGGTTAGCAGATAGTTTTGTTGCAGGAAGTTCCACACAGAAGAAGAAGAAGAATAGCGAAGCAGCGATGGTGCGGGTGAAGTCTAGGTAAAATGTGCCCCTCGTGTATCACATGTTAACAATTTGTGTACTCAGGGCTCGTGTGTGATGGCTCTTCTTCTGTCTGCAGGTATTTACTGTGTGAAGTCAACGTGTCGGACCGGAGCCGCCTGTTGCTGCTGGATGACCGAGCTGTGGCTGCGGCTGTGAAGGCAGCGGTGGCCCGTATACACGGAGACTATGGAGCAGCTCTCTGCAGCATCAGATTCTCTGGTAGGCAGTGCTGGAACAAGTGTTTACATGATTTACTTAATTAAGTAGGAAACAATTTGAATTACAACACACTGAATTGCATTACAAGTTGATCTACTGCATTCAAAGTAATGATACAAACAACAACAAGTGCTATTAATCAAAATAGTAATACTTGAGTGAATGTCCACCACTGCTCATAAGATATGTTTAAACACAGTGTCAGTGAGACTTTAAATGCTTGAGAAATATTAAAATTAATATGAGAACATTTAGGAGACTCCAAAGCCTGATATTAGACTCCAAAAATGAATAACTAATCACATGTTATGTTCATTATACTACAGTGTTGACTTGTCTCTTTGTGTTCTCTGTTTTATGTTTCTTCTTAGTGAAATATCTGAATACCCACACTGGAATAGTATTCCTGCGTTTCCCTAAGAGATGTTACAAACTCCTGTGGTCTGCCTTGCCTTTTATTACCAGTATTGAAAGTCGAGGGCAGAAAATCCCATGTTTTCTGAACTGTTTGCATGTAGGAGGTAAGAAAAAAAAAAACATCCACTTGTATTCTATGTCAAGAATTGTCTTTGCCAAATGGTATTTTCTTCAAGAAATTACCTTGTTCATCATAAAGTAGAAATTATTTCAACCCTCTGAAACAGGGTTGAGTTTTAGAAATGTAATCACTGTAATCACCTGTTACACTATCTAATCACCTATTCAATCACACTTACATTTCTTACTAGCTGAAGGATGCCAATAACTGTTGATTTCAATATGCAATAACCAAAAAAAAAACAAAAAAACACTGCGATATTCAAAATATGTGTTTTCCCCAGGAACCATTAGAACATGTCAGAAGTTTTTGATCCGATACAACACACAGCAGCTCCATCGAATGCTCCCCACATGTAAAAACGAAGGTATGGAGTTTCATTTAATCTTGTCTAATAATGTTAATTCTGAACTCTGCAATTACAGTCAGTAGTCAATTTATTTATTTATTTGCCATTTCCTGCATGTTTTAGCTCTTCAATAATAAAATACTGGTATTAACTTTAAATGTTTACGAAACAATATTCATGAATCTTTAAAGATGTATTGAAGTATTCATCTTAGCTTAAGATCTTTTTGTTGAGCTTTGTGTTGCTGCCTTCACTGGAGACTTCAGCATTTGAATACAAGAGTGACAAAGAAAAAAATGTCATTTGACTGGTTGTTTCTCTTTTTCCATTTGCAGAAGAAAAACAACAGGTGCGCCAAGCAATTCTAAACTGCTCCCTAACAAGAGGAAACCGGAAAGATGAAGATGAAGATGTATTAGAGAGTGAAGATGAGGAAGAGTAACCTCACAACATGCATTAAAAGGCAGAAACTGTGTAGTTCCCCCCTCCAGGACCTCTGATTCTGGTTATTTTTGTTACGGGACAGAGAGGAGGATATGAAGCAAGAAATGCCCTCCAACTCTTTGGAAACGTGGTTCATTGCAGCCGGAGAGCATTTGTTACTTAAGAAAACTTGACTGTGCTGTTTGTACTGTGTGCTCTTCTTCATAAGAGGGACAGATTACATGATGTTTGTCACAGAAATTTTGTGGTTGGCATGATGGTCAGCATGAATCTCCTGTAACAGCGAGATCACAGGTTTGATCCTCAGAGCAGCAAACACTGACACTGAATTAATCTCTTAGTTATTTTTGATAACTGACAATGAAAACGTAACTGAAATTACTGAACAATAATGAGAGTATGGCCTTATTCTGAAGAAAGTGTTTTTGTGTTTTGAGTTTTTTGAGTTCATCTTGTATTTATACTTTATGTAATTTGTTAATAAATTAAAGTTCTATTTTTGAAGATGTCAATGTAATGGTGGTATACAGTTGGTAAAATATGATTTTATTTAATTAGAGATGTACAGATAAATACATTCAGCTGAAAAAAACAAACCAACAGTCTGGGCCTTGATTCAATACTATGTCAGATCATGGCGACAGCTACTAAACCCATTTTATTACCATAATAACCTTTAGTTTATCATTATTATTGTTGTTATAAATAATAGATAACGATAATAACCTTTTTCTTGTACCTGCGTACCTGACAGATCCATTATTACTACATTACCCATAAGGCCTAGCTGCTCCTCCACTAAACAGATTTGCAGGCAGGCAGTACAAGAAACATCCGGGTCTTTCGGGTTCCTGTCTGGCGACCCGTCGCCATTAGTGCAAGCTCGTAATAACGGATTTTTTTTTTGGTCGAAAACTCAAAATTGTCGCGTTTCCTAGCTTTTGGGAAACATTTGACGCCTTTATAAGGGCACATTGTTTTCCGTATTGAGATAAAGCGTAAATTTTGGGGGTGTTGGCCCCGCGTGGCGAGCTTTCGTCCTCTCTTCCAACAGCCTCCATAACTTGAGACGCCGAAATCGTGTCTCTTCTTTTTTTCTCGGGTTTGTTTTGTTGTCAAGATGTCGCCGTGATGGGGTCTCCGCGTTTGACAGAAATGAATCAGGGCCTTCGTCGCCTGACCCGCACTCATTGCAGCCCACTTTCCTCCTCCGTTTCTCTGTTTGATGCCAGAGAGCTCGGCTGCTCTCTGCCCGGAGCTCGGCCTCAGCACCGCTCACTGCAAGGAAACAAACATGGAGAAAAACCCCAACAGCAGCACCAGCACCAAGGTTCCGCCCCGTTCCAGCTCCACAGGCCCTACACCGGGCGAATCTAAACCCAAAACAGGTGAACACACAGCATATATCGGCTAAAGCCTGTGAGTGGCCTGTGGCCTGCTGGGGCCTAAGTTAGCAGTAGCGCAGAGCTGTTTATCTGATACGGCTGACGTCGCTGTCAAAACATTTGACCCACCAACAGTCACAACTGCAGCTAATATTTGCACACAGTTGTACTTATTTGTGCTCAGAATAACCATGTTTTAAAGCACCTCAGTTACCATATGTGCACACTAGAGATACACTCACATTTAAAAAATTAACTTTTGCACATTTACGTTTTACCTTCCACTAGTTAACTCAATCATTTGTCTGGTCTAAAAGGCCTGTATTGTTTATTTACAAGGGTTTCTTTACAAGTAACTTAGCTATTAATTATCTTGCATAATTTAAAGATCCCCTGTTACTTAACTTTTTAAAATGGGAGTGTAATCCACTTCCTTTGGATTTGTAGAGTCTAAACCTTTAAGATATGCCAAATTAGCCCACCTTTTGGTAAAATAAATAAATAAATAAATAAATAAACAATATGATAACCCACACAGGTTGATTTGTATTCTAATAGGTTAGACACAGAAAGCTCCAGTATACAGTCATAAAAACATCAGTTCTACTACCTGGAGTGGAAGTGTAGACAAGAGAAGGCATCATTTTTACCCATTGCACAAATTATTATAGATATAATTCAGCATGTACACATAAGAAACCATGGATACTTCAGGAGAAACGTGGTCATGCAGGAAATTGACAGAGATGTCCCTCCCAGCACTTTCTAGTTTACAACCTGCATATCATCACTATCACAATTGCAACAAAAAGGTCTCTGCTTGTGACCTTTAGGTTAAACATTAACTGTGCTTGAATGTTCCAGCAAAAGGTAGAAACTGCATTGAATGATAATAATTCTGCATTCATGCAGCTAATTCATTGTTTTGATTTTTTTTTCAGATGGTAAGAATAATGGAGGCTCCAAGCGCTATAGCCGCAAGCGCGAGCCCTCCTTCCCTAAAACAGACAGTTTCACAGGCCCTCGTCGCACCAATTCACAGAAAAGCAAGAATTTTGACAAGAGACCCCCTCAGAGAGGTGGAGGACGGCAGTATGGGGTTACAGGTGGAGGACGACGTGAGGAGGTTGGTATTTTTGTGGGGTGATCTCATATTTTGTTTTGTTTTTTAACCAGTTCAACATGGAACAAATATTCCAAGAGTGATGGTAATATAGAGAACCTCTTCTTTTTGAAGTGTCAAGAGAAAAATATGCTTGACCCTTTGTTGTCTACCTCTGTCTCTCCAGGTAGCAGAGACACGCCGGGCCGAGTTTAGCCCGGCTCAGTTTGCTGGACCGAAAAAAATAAGCCTGAACCACCTGCTGAACTTCACCTTTGAACCCCGTGGAGGTAATGGTGGCGTAGGAGATGGAGGCCACTCCTGCTGGGGCCGCCGAAACAAATGGGGCCACAAGCACAAGCCTTTTAATAAGGAGCTTTTTCTGCAGGCCAAGTAAGATCCGCAGCTTAAAATATAATATAATGAAAGATAGAGGCTGAACATGAGGGACTTATGTGTCTTTGTGTCCTTCAGTTGCCAGTTTGTGGTGACTGATGACCAGGACTACAAGGCTCACTTCACTGATCCAGACACTCTGGTCAACTGGGACTGTGTGCAGCAAGTGGTGAGTACCTGCCATCCTTTTTGAAGAAAAATATCTTTCCCTACATTGTAAACATTTTAATTCTCTTGTGTAATTGAGTATTAAAATCTGTGCTAATGAAAATCAACTTGTGTACGTCTGCAGCGCATCTACAGTCATGAGGTGCCGTCTTGCCCCATCTGCCTCTACCCTCCCCTGGCAGCACGCATCACTCGCTGTGGACACATCTTCTGCTGGCCGTGCATGCTGCACTATCTGTCTCTGAGTGATAAGAGTTGGTCCAAGTGCCCCATCTGCTATGAGGCTGTTCACACCGCAGACCTGAAGAGGTAAATGAGATATTAATGTTTTTTTGGTTGTTTTTTTTAAATTGCAGGATAACTTTGAGGTAAAAGAAAAAATAGAATAATGTGTGGCAAGAAAATCACTGAAGCCTTTACAGTTATTTATTGCCTTTTGTGTGTGTGTGTGTGTGTGTGTGTGTGTGTGTGTGTGTGTTTTCTTTTTTGTTTGTTTGTTTTTTGACAGTCACTTAAAACTTTTTTTTTTTTTTTTTTGCAGTGTGGTTGCTATGGAGACCAGGCAGTATGTGGTCGGTGATGTAATCACCATGCGCCTGATGCGAAGGGAGAAGGGGGCTCTGGTGGCCATGCCAAGCTCTCAGTGGGTGAAGGTGGAGGAGCCTGTTCGCTTTGGAGGTGAGAGACAGGAGCGTCTTGAAAGAGGTTGTTGATTTGTTCAGTGACACTACTGAATAACAACTTTTATGTTTGTATATTTATGTCCCTGAGCAAGTCAGTCTATACTAGAGTCTCTTGTAGTCAGAAATACAGGAGAACCATTTTCTACTTTTCAATTTCTGGTATTATACACATAAACAGGCAGCAATACATAAGATGACACTAAGTAAAATTATTTAAAATTCCCTTTCATGGCCATTCAACATGTGTTGATGTGTTTTCTAGATGCGTGCCTGAGCCCGTACTCCAAGCTGCTGCTGACCTCCTCAGCGCAGGTCCTGAGCCTGTTGGCGGAGGAGAAGGCCATCCTGCAAGCTCAGCTCAGCCAGGAAGAGGACGCTCAAGGCTGCTTCATCCAGAGCGCACTTTGTCTTTTGCAGGTAACCAAAGCTACTTACATGCCTGCTCACATAATTCAAAATTTAAAAAAATTCAACTAACCATGATGGGATATTTTTTTGTTTGACAGTTAGATACAATTTTGTATCTAACTATAAACAGATCATTTAAGTCTGTAACTGTTTGTCTTTGTGATTTAGGAGCGAGAGGAAATGCTTCTGAAGCAGCAGAAGCCAAACGCAGGAGACGGCTTTGACTTGTCCTCTCTGACTCTTGAGGAACCTGCTTCTCCTGTGGAGGAAGTGGTGACTAACACCAGCAGCGCCAAGGTGAGTCTGAACCATTTTTTTGTATGTATGTTCACCCCCAGCATTGTATTTTCTATTTTCAACATGTATTCCTGGTTTTACCTTGGGTCACTAAGATGTTGTTTTTTTGGGGTTTTTTTTTTTAGCCTGTGCTGCAGTACTCCTCTGCATTTGATGACGAGGTGGTAAATCTCCCAGAGGGTGCCGCTGCAGAGCTGCCCGAGTTCTCTGAGGGGATTTTGGAGAGTGTGCTGGAGGAGCCTCTTGAGGCTGTGATGGATGCAGACCCACAACCCCAGTCTGATGAGGAGAGCCCTGCCTGCCAGGCAGAACCAGGCCGTGCCTCGGCCAGTGTGGTGCATGGACCCTTCTACTATTTCTACCAAGGTGAGTAATTCCCTGCACTCTGTTGCCTTAAAGGGATTCTCCTGTCCACCAAAATCATGTCACAAATACTGCTGTCTATTGGTCAATAGTTACATTTTTAGCTGCTTGTGTCAAACTTGGCTGTTATGAGGAAACAATGACACAAACCGCAAACTTCCTGATTACACTAAACCCCATCTAATGAAATAAGACTGTCACTGAAATCAGCTGTTCATCAAAAAGCAAAGAACTGATGGGTTGTTTTTAGAGCATCAAGAAGCTTTAAAAAAATGTATGGCTCAGGAACAATTAAGAAATGAGAATTAAGCATTTTTTTTACATTTTGCTGGAACAACTGATTTAAAAATTAGTCAAGGAAACAGTGCAGGATGTCTTTGACTTGATCATTAAATATAAAAGTAGAAAATCACAGCCCATACAGCCAGGACAAACAAAATTCCTAGATTTTTCTTTTTTTTGAAGTTTCAGATTTCAGTTTCAGACTTTAACATTTTTCTCATCGACCTCTTCATCCCTTTCCCATCTTTCTCCGCCCAGCTGACGACTGCCAGCAGATGTTCCTGCATCCCGTGAATGTACGATGCCTGTTGCGTGAATATGGCAGCTTGGAGGCCAGTCCTGACTCCATCACTGCCACAGTGGTGGAGATAGTGGGCCACACAGTCACTGAGGTTAGTGAACAAGGAAACAGGTGTGGATGATATGGACAGGTGTTGAATATTATTTAGTATATTTTTAACTTAAGTGTCAATGTCAGCTTTTATGATTTACTAAAATCTGCATTCAGATTGGAGGCTATATTCTATAACTTCAGCTATTTGAAAATGGCAAACATGTTTCTCATGTTTTTTTGGGGTTTTTTTTGCAGGATATCCGCCGTCGGCATCGCTATCTGGCTCATCTGCCACTCACATGCGAGTTCAGCATCTGTGAGTTAAGTCTGCAACCTCCAATCCTGTCCAAAGAAACTCTGGACACATTTGCAGGTGAGAACTCTTGGCCTGATTTTAAGATGTGCATTTACACTTATAGCCATAGGATTTTATAGATTGCGACTGTCGCATGAGTAAATTTCCCTTGAAACTTTCAGATGAGTTGGAGAAACGAAAGCGCCTGAGACAGAAGAAGGCCAGAGATGAGAAACGCAGAGAGAAGCGAATTGAAATCGAAGAGAACAAAAAGCAGGGTAAATGTAAGTACTGCTGATGAATTCATAACTCCGCCTGAAAATTAAACTTCCAGAAAAATCTGAGGATAAAGTTCCATCACAATATAGTAAAATATTTGCACTCATTTGTCCCCCAGATCCTGAGGTGCATATTGGGCTGGAGAACCTGCAGCATTTCCCAGCATTCGGGTCTCCGCCTCACAACAGCAGCCCCCCAATCCAACCTGACTTCACTTTTGCCCCTCCTTCACCCCTCAGCAGCAGTCCTTCCTCTGGTAAGAGTGCCATAACTATTCTGTCACCAGCTGAACGTTAAACATCTGAACGCTGTGAATTGATCATTCCTCCTACTGTTTCAGATGGGATGAGATTCCCGAGTCTGAATGGGCAGTGCTCTTCACCCATTGTGGGTAGTGTAGAGGACGATTCTCACTGCATGTCCTTTGCACAGGTGTGTATGACAAAGACAAACACAAGTGTTGTTGTTGTTGTTAGAGATTGCCTTTGTCATAAGAATAATGCATCACATAACTAACTGACACGGTGTGACCTTTACTGTGTCCTGTGTAGATGCTAAGAGATGGGAAAGCCAGAGCTGATGCTGGGCCCAGGATCACTCCAAAGAAAGGTAGTGCAAGTTTGCACATGTTCTAGTGACTTAAAGGCTGCTGAGCATCAACACACGTTATAGTTCAGCACAGCGATTCAAAATTTGATATTATGACTTACACAGCAAAAGACTGAATTGAGCATTGACTCCAAAATAGAGAAGCCAAATGTTTACCCCCAGCTACTGTAGGTATATTTACTGTATGTCCCAGTTGTAATAATTAAAAAGAGTCAGGACAAAAGATTGTTTGTGGAAATGAATTTTGTGTTGTTGACTACCGGAATAAACATGGTCAACCCATGCAAACAATTTCAATAGTGTTAAAATATGCAAAACAGCAGCAAGGTCAACATTTCCTAAAAGCTTAAACCAGAAATCTGATTAGGGGTCATTTACAGACCAACTATTTATTATTATTGATGATGATGATTGCGTTACGAACTGATGAAGCCGCTTGGATAAGAGGCGAAATGTCTTCATAAGACAAATCTAAGTCCAGTTGCCGTTGAATCAATTGTTGCCTAGATATAACTATGACCTGGATAAATGAGAATGTGCATAGACCAAAAACAACATTTTTTGTCAGCTAGGCTGTCGTTTACAAGGCAAGACATTGCTATATTCATGGATTGCTCTGTACTTGCACATGTTCCTGTTTCAGTGGTTACAACTATCACGTATCACTGACTGTGTGGGTGAAATTACTGGAGCTTTTTGTATTAGTGTGCAGTTCCTGTAAAACCTGTTTTTATGGCTATTGAACATTGTAACTCCCGAAAGGCTTCCTGTAGTCAGTCTTTTTTTTCTTGTACCAAGCAGATAAGCTGCTAGCTCCTCCAGCAGCAGACAGCGACGGAGAGAGCGACGGATCAGACCGTGTCCCGGTGCCCAGTTTCCAGAACTCCTTCAGCCAGGCCTTTGAGAAGGCACTTCTGCAGCTGGACAACGGTCCAGCTTCTTCCCCACAACCTGTGGTTGTCCCAGGTCTGGCATCTATGGATTAACTGCATTCACTAGATTCAAATTCGATCTCTTTTTCATGTGAAGCCAAAGTGATTTTTCTCAGACTTGTGCTCATCCTCTTCTCTTTCAGATGAGAAAGGAGGAAAGAAGAAAAAGAAGAAACAGAAACTTCTGTTTAGCACATCCATGGTTCACACAAAGTAGACAACACTGAAGTTCATTTAATCATATTGTTTCTTGAGTTAATCCTCCCACTGCTTGTGGTTTTACTTCCATGCATCTTGCTGGGAACTATAAGCTATGGAAAAAAAGTTTTTAGTATGTAGCCAAAGTTCATGCAATGTTTGTCATTATTCTGTTGGCTGATCCACCATTTAGGAGTCAAACCATCAGTTTATTTACATTTCGTTCAAGTAAGGCAAAGCTTTGCAACTTCTTGTCACACTGAAAGCCTTATGGATAACATTTAGTTCACATGCTAAGTAAAGCAAGGAATATAACCAGCTCTGCTAGCTTTCCATGGATACCTGACTTTACACGAGTGGTTCTTTCTTGTTGTCTGACTTTCCTGAAGTTGACCCAGAGCAGTGCATCTATGATTCCATGAGTAATATGGATAAGATTATAGGAGGGTGCTTTATATTAGAGTAGCAGTCAGCCAGCTGCAGGTACGTTACACCCTTTCAGTCTTTCCAGGATACTCGGTGCTCAGAGTGGACCTGCACCTTTAAACACACAGAAACAGGTCAAAGCTTGAAATTTTCTGTCAGTGTCCATCATAGACCGTAATCTAGACAAGCAATTCATCACCCTTCAAGAGGATAGACTTGGGGGGGCTTTAAGGTCAACTCCCTAGTATTTTATAACAAAAATATGAATCCATGAAGTCCTAATACCATTGTGAGGAAGTGAAAACACAGTATTGTATTAAAGAGATTAGGTCTGTTGGTTCAACAGAACTCCAATATATTCTGTCTGGGTAAACCATAAATACGCACTTTCTTCTAATTCTGTTTCTCCTCTGTGTCCTCTTCTGTTGTAGTATGTTACTAACATTACTCTCCCAGTTTAACTTCAGTGTTGCAACTGTGTGGTGTTAGAGAATTGCAGACATTTAAAGAAGCATTCTTTAAATGAATTGAAACATGACACAAAAGTGGGTTGATTTTTTTTTTCTTTTTTTTTTTTTTTTGTTTTTGTTTGAGGGTTCTTTAATTCACTTTTTAATTTTGAGCAAGTCTGTAGGCTAGTGAAAATAACTAGTCTGTTGAAATGAATAAACCATTATGCACAATCAAAGAAATTGACTGTTTATTGCTGTGAGTAACCGATGCCAAGGCCAATAAAAGATCATATTATGACCAAGGTAAAGCCAAATACTGTAGAATTCACCCGTGAACAGTGGCTGTGTGTTGTGGATGCAGTACTTGCTTCTTGCCACACGAGGGTAGTCCTGACAATCCATAGTACAATCCCTTTATTATAAATTGATCTAATTTTTTTTAATATACACCGACAGTTTATATCAGCAAAGAATAGATAAAACATCAATAAACTAAATTTTCTCTCATTTAAAGGTCACTGAAACTCTTGAATATTGTGGATTAATTTGACGTCCCTTTATCCAAATAGACAACAGCTGAAAGTCTTTTTTTTTTTTAAACTGGTAGTCAGTCCCACCATGTTTATTTTTACGTGGGAAAAGGGTCCATTGGCACTATATAGATATCATGGGATAGTTTTTGCCTTTCCAATGTCCCATTTTGAAGTGTAGTATCAAACTAAAGGTGCGTCAAGTTGCACACATTCAGCTCAATATGTGGCCGGAAATAACACTGATTTGCCCGCAAATACGAGCACTGAGTTATGGTTGCTGCTCATTGAAGAAATGTAGGTTGAAGTAGTACACACATTTACGCCCCTGGTCTTGACTTGTAAAATACCAGTACCTTGACATTCATTTTACATTAGCTTATCTGAGCTCATTGGCTCATGTTCATGCAGTGTTCTTATTTTGAAGCCGGAAGCCATGCGGTGCTTGAAGGTGTTGTAGAAACTTTATTAACCAGCCAGGCGGCTTGTTCGGCGCTGTGTGTGTAGTCTGTATGAGTCCAGGCTGACAACAACACTGCAACCTGAGACGGGAGAGCCAGCTAAGTAAACCAGCTAAGTTAGCTCCTGTGCTAGCCTCCTGTGGTAACCTGTCTACTGTCACGACTCGCCATTGTCCGACTAAGTTCAGCGAAATGTCGCATGTTTAAAGTTGCTTCGATAAGACAAGAGAGAGAGAAAGGAAAAGGAAAAAAACGGACTTTCTTGTTTGGTAAGTTGTCTCCGGTTCGCATCCAAACATCCAGCGAAAGACAGGTTCAGTCTCTGTTTCCATTTTGCGAGTTCAGCCTCTTGAGTTGTTAGCTTACGGTCGCTAGCCAGCAAGCTGTTGATGCGTAATTCTTTTTTCTCTCTCTTATTTGAAGTCTCTGGGATTGTTAAGACTCGCTTACTCTGAATGCATCGTGGGGACACTTGTGCATATTTGTGGTGCATTAAATACACTCCTGTTCTGAGCAGGCCAACTTAGACTTTTGCTAAACTGGACCGGATCGTGTCTACCATACGAGGAAGATTAGGTGAGCAGACAGGACAGGGAGGAGGAGGAGGAGGAGGAGGGTTAACACTTGTTGCAAACTGGGATAGACCGACTTTAATGAGCTGATATGAGGAACTAAACTCACTAAATCAATGTCGTGCAATTCATGTATAGTAAAAAAAAGTTAATTGAATTAATTCAAATGATCTGTTTTAACATTCCTTTTATTAATGAGCTGCATGTATTTAAGTTGATTTTGGGAGGTATTTTACCTGCCTCGCTAATATTTGACAAGTATAGAATACGTCAAACTTTTGAGTAATAGTGGCATTTACAGTCATTTCAATTGTAATGTTTATACGTGTGTTATTACTTCCTTTTTGATAACAATATGAACTCAGCTTTAATCTACTGGTTTATGATGTATATTGTGGCTAATACTGATCAATATTACGGTAATGTTAAACGAACAGTCTACATACGATAGAAGATAATTTATGTAGTAGCTTTAGCATTTGTACAAGGACTACTTTATGCGAGAGCTCACCTGTGGGAAAACTATACTCCTTCTTTTAGCTGGTAATAGATCAGTTGACATGATTTTGCCTATTGTCTATGATAGGAAATTTCCTCTGTATAACTGGATGAACCAGGTTACTGACTGGATATCTTTTGCTAGTTCCACTCTGAGCTTAAACACAACAAACACTGTGGTGGTGTAACCTATGCCCCACTCTCCTTCTGTAAGTGCTTCCTGCCAGGAATCAAATAAATATGTATAAAGATGCCTACCAAATGTTTTGATTATGCAACATTTCATGCTTAGAGAAATACTTCAGGCTGTGTTTTTTGGTTTTCAGTATTGAGGCTTGTGCAGGATATTCATGTGTCTACTGAGCCTGTATAAGACAGACAATTTCCTAATCCCTGCTGTGTCGCTCGACCCACCATCAGAGTGAATGTTTAGCATTCCATCTTAGCGAAGGCGTTTCCTGTCAACATCTAAAGTTCAAGTTTTCAACTGTCCAATCTCTGTTAGCAAACATCAGTTGATGTACATAGTGAGATTCATGGAAAAGGACATTGCAGGACAATATGCAACTATAAGAACAGGATAAGGTTAACATAGCAGCTGAGCTTGAGTTAATGACTTTGTGCGTGCATTTTGTTGTTTGTTTTTTTATGTCTGGACTTATGCCATCAGTTTGAATGTATGGGCGTGACTGTGTTTACTCAAGTCTGTGTCCGTGTAAACATTATCATCTATTTGCTTCTGTATGGAGGCGTGAGAACACCACAGTGAAGAAGCATTTACTGTGATTTTTCTCCCACAGCCTTAAGTGCTGCAGTCTTGTCGAGTGAAAAGATTGTGTGCTTTGTTGACACAGAGTGTGTTCCCCTTAGGCTCCTCCAACTTCTTCCTCCTGTCTGATATGTCATCGCTGCTCGGTTACAGCAAACGCCAGAGCTCTACGGCAGACGGTTGACATCTGGTCAGGTAAGATATGCTGGTGTTCGTCACGGCAGTTTGAGCCAGCATGTTGTTTTTGTTTTGTTTTGGGTTTTTTTTCCGTCCCAGAAAGCAAAATTGTTCCTGGTCTGTATAGTGAAATATCTCAACACAAAAACATGTGGAAAGCATTATCAGATGTGAAGAGGGAGCCTCTTAAAGGGCTAACAGAGAAATGTTTGGGTTGTAACGTTGTCTATCTTCGTTCTCACTGTAGAAACAACTGATAGAACTGGTTATCGTCACAGTGTGTCAAAAGAGCAGAGACAGATAAACACTGATTATCTTATATTCATCACTATAGCTCCTTTAGATTGTAGAGTCAGTTTAAGATAAACTTACTAAACTTCATCAGGAGAGGAGCTGAATCTTAATGGCAGTCTGGTAGGAGTTTGCAGTGGACTCAGTCATTCACTGTCACAGCCTGATTTGCCTGTGTTACAACATGAAAACAATGACATTGTACAGTTGTCCAGCCCCTCCCCTAGACCAGGATCCACTTTCAAAGGTATGACAGCATGATTCATTCAGTTTAGTGATGCACATTTTACAAAAGTAATGGGTGTAACAGATAGAAAATAAACAATTATTAAGGTCAGTTACATTAAAACACCCCCATTGCAGGAAAAGCAATTACTGTTCTGACCAAATGTTGTTGTTTTTTCATTTTGTTTTGTTTTTTTACATTTAAACATATTAGGCTAAAACAGGTGGCACATCATGAGGATACTGAACATAGGAGAAAAAACAGTAAAAGCACAAAACACAAAAGTATATAAGAGTATGTAGCTCAACAAATACAGTCTGTGTAAAGATATACGTAACACATTTTAATTGCCGTTTATCTCGATGTATTGTGACTTGAGCTTACCACTAACAACTCTGTGGATACTGCTAGTAAAGTCCATTTTTATGGCAGTCATTTTCATATGTCATTGTAAAAAAAAAAAAAAAAGCACAAGTGTTATTAAAAACCAAATCATGGCTGCATCCTATGTAGTGTAGCCAGTTCCAGGTCCCTGGTGTTGTGCATGCAGGGTCAGTAGGACGCTTGGGAACTGAACTATCGTTAATGTGATTCAATCCACCTGCTATGACAAGTTCAAATGTCTCCTGTGAAAAAAGTCTTATTTATAGACAAATTATGAAAGATTGTTCCATTAATTAAGAAGAATAACCCACATAGAAGACTGTTGAAGATCACTTTATGAATGCTGTGTGATATCCACAGCTTTCCAGTCACACTAATGTAAGATAATTCAGCTTTAATGATTCCCAGAAATGTGCTGTTTAATTGTTAACCGTAATGGGGCTTTGTCACAGCAGACCATTCAGGCTCGTTCACACTGCAGGCAAATCAGATTTGTTACTCATATCAGATCTTCAAGACAGACTGTCCGCACTGTTATTTGCAAGTGATCAGATTGGATTTGTGTGTCCAGACATCACCAACCTATCTGCATGGGTTGCTGTGGTAACGACATAGGTGCCAGTAACTACGTATGCTGGTGACGTGACTTTCCAACGAGGAAGCGTGATAAATGGAGATCCACAATCCCCCCCAAAGTGCCAGCAGACAACTTATTCCAGCGTCTGTATGGACTTTTGTTCTCTGTGTTGTCCTCCATACGGCTCTGTTAGTGGCAGCATGGATTCTGCTCAGCCACTCTCATGCACTTCTGTACTTCTGTTGTGTATCGCATTGCAAGTAATGTTAAAGACATTTTAAAATCTGACTGAGACACATCCAATTGGAATCGCATTTCAAACCACCTCTAAATGTGCCTTGGATCCCATTTGCAAATATGACATTTGAAGTGTTTTTTTGCTGTCCAGACTCTTTAAAATCACTCTGGATATAACCTGGATATGTCAAATAAACATATTTGGGCAGGCAATCTGATCAAGGTCGTAGACTTGTCATAGTGGGAAAAGCACAGCTGTTTTAATAATATTAATGACGTCTTGGTTCTGTTCAAATGTCACGGTGAGCCAGCACGCTACAATACCAGAACCCTGGAACTATGCAGCTGAACAGAATTCAGCCATTGTTAATTTTATTATCTACACCTGTGCTTTCTTACTCTGACTTGTCAAAATGTCTTCAGTGAATGTTGAAAACAAAAAATGGGTCTGTCACTGATTAATAATATCCTTTATTCAGCTCTCAATGCTTGTCCTTAACCCTCTAGAGGGATCAATAGCATTGTGTAAATATCTCTCTCGTTCACGTGTAGAATTGAGCTGCAGTATAAGACACTCCCAAGACAAAGTCCACAGTAATGGCCGGATTGAATGAGTCCTCTGAGGCAAATTATGAGTCTGATTCTGCAGTATAAAGGGCTGTGGTTGATTATGTCAGTAATGTAGATTATTTGACATTGTGGTTTTGTTATTCTAAGGAGAACTTCTTTTGTATCTATAGTTGCTATTGAAGAGGATGGCTGCTCAGGTTGAGGTTCAGACTGGGGAGGTTGGGAGGACAGTGGCAGGAGGACGACTTCACCTGAGTCCCCTGACTGACTCCAGTAATAAGAGCCTCATCGAGATCCCCTCCATTAACCAGTCCCGTATCATCACTCCAGAGGCTAACAAGCCTGTCCCTGGCCCCAAACCACGGCTCACTCCCAAACCTTTTGCTGTGGAGAAAAACCCCACTATTAAGCCCATACTTGCCCCTAAGCCTCAAACTAAGCCCCGACCAGAGTCCACCCGCCTCGCTGGATACAAACCAGAGCTTCCATGCACTCCAAAACCACAGCAACCAGTTGCCACTGGCAAACCCAGGCCTGTGTCAACCAACCCCAACCGTCCTGCTCCTACATCCTTTAAAACATCTACTAAATTGAACACTGGGCAAACAACTAAGCCTGTAGTCCAGCCGTTTAAACCAGCCCCTCCTCTTGACCCTGGAGACCCCAGCAAACCCATTCCCGCCATGCCAGTAGAGAGACCAAAACCTGGTGCATCAAGCTTGGCCTATTCCAAGAGCCTTAAAAAAATCCCAGCAGCAGAGTGGTCTGGAACCACCAAAAAAGAAGAGAAGGACCAAATGACACCCAGTAAAAGTGGGGTATCCATTACCAGAGCCAAGTCCATGGGTTTTCTTGCTCAGGTAGGGCAAGAGGAAGATGAAAAAGAAAAAAATAAACCAGAGACAGCTGTACCACTGCGACCCAAACCCAGAGCCTCCAGGCCCAGACCTGTATCGGCTATTTTCCTCAGCAGTCCAACCAAGACAGAAGCACCAGTTCCTACTCCCCGTTGGACTGGGAGACGACCTCTTTCAGCTGATCTCACGTCGAAGTTCGAGTCTATTGGACTGTCACTGCACCGTAAAACTCCCAAGGCAGACACTAAAGAGAACACTCCAGAAGAGAGGGCACTTCCACACAGGCGAGAGCAAGAGAAAAACCTGAAGAGCACCACGCCACAAAGTACTGATGCTAAACCTGTTGTCTCAGACCAAAGTAACAAGAAGACAGAAGAAACAAGTGTAAAAGAGACTGATGAGGATAAGCGTGTGGTTAGCATCAAGTCGCGAATCAGTCTCCTCCTCGATTCGTCTTCCTCTCCTGTGGCAGGTGTCACAGGCCAAGTGTCTGATCTTCACTCTCCAGTGCAACCAGTCCCTGAACCTGAACCAGCAGTGGGTGTTAAACAGCTCATCAAGCAGCTGACAGAAGATACACCACCAACTCAGAGTCCTGTCATGAAACCAGCCCTGAAGCCTCGCCCGCTGCCCCTTGACCTGACTAAAAGGTAAGCTCTGCTGCCAATGTTTCCTCGGTTTGCTTTTGTCCTGTGTCTTTGTCCATGAGTTCCACTGTCATGCATGGCTTTTGTCTTGTGTGATGTATGTTCATCAGGTTTTCATCCGAGAGGTCGCCAGACATTGGCAGTGTTTCCTTCAGTGAGGCAACAGAGCGCCATGAGATCAGCAAAGATCCTCAGAGGAGGGTAAGAGAGGGACTAAACTTTGTAGTAACTGGTTTCTGTTGGGCTTGGTCTATATTTAGTAAGCAAATGAGAGTAACCATGAGGAACGCTGTTACAGCAGAGTGGAAAATACTTTCACATATCCTCTACTCAAAGTTATATTTTAGTGTGTTTCTTCACGTTTTGCTAAAGTAAAGATTAAGGCTTTTAAAGATAATCATGTAACCAAAAGAGGCCACGTGAGCATTTGCAAAATGCTAATACATGTAAAGCATGGGGAAAAAATAACCTTCATGGAAGTTAAGGAAGCTCAATCGTATATCAGTCTATATATTTACTAATAGGCATGAACAGGACAAGGTGAAATACACCTTTTTAGATAAAAGAGTGCTTACATGTAATGTGGACCCTCGTTAGCCTGCGATTGGAAGAACATTTCCCTAGAGGAAATGGTGCATTGCAGCAAAAACAATTGTCACTGCCGTAGATATACAAAGCTGTGAAACCTTAGACAGCTGGCACAATAATTACCTGCGTTGGCTGCTGGTTATGAAACGCGCAGAGAGGAGATCACTGGGAAAAGGTCAACACAGAGAGGCTTTGATTACCACCTCTGCACCACACCCACTGTTATGAGGCCAACCTAGAACAAGGGGATACCGTTTCCACGCTGACAGTTGTTCACTTAATCACTGTTACTCTTTTGTGTGACATATTTTCTCCTGTGCTGTTGGCAAATTACATCTGTTCTGATGTCTGGTTTTATAGTAAGAAGTAATTCACTTCAGAGAAGGTTTGTAAAGCTTGATTCCATATTTATTGTTGCATAGTGTTAAGATGATAAAGTCTTTCTAGAAATGTGTATGATTGTTCAATAAAGTTAAATTAATGGACAGGTGGTTACAGGTTTGTTTTTATCATTTAATAATTCTCATTATATCTCTGAATTTTCTTAGATTGAAGAGTCTGCTATCACCCCCACTGACCAGAGGACATTGATGGATTTAAATGATTACCAAGAGCAGTTCATAAAGGCCTCAGTGACTGAAGGTCCTGAGGCACTACAGGTGTTCAGCACCACTCCCAAGGAAAGTTTTCCCAGCGGTGAATTGCAGACAGTACGAGCATCCTTGTTTGAAAATGTTGTGGAGAGGCACAGTGTGCAGATGGTGGATGAGGGTAAACCTGTAAACAAGGCCAAAGACTCGCTCAGCAGCCCGTCATTTAGGAGATTAAGTAGTGAGGATGAAGGGACTCTGGTGACTGCCATTTACAAAGAGCCTGTATCTCCGTCAGGTCCTCTGCAGGTGTTACATGCCTTCGACACTGTGCAGGCAGTGGAAGAGAGCACGGTAGTGAGCGAGAGCATCCCATCAGCCCAGTGGGAGGACAAGGCCCTGACTTTACGCTCCAGACGCTCGGAGGGGAACAGACCGGTGTCAGAGAAGACTGGTTTAGCACAAGGAGAACCAGCTTCGTCAGCAATGCCAGAACAGCAGCCTCGATACCTCAGAATTGGATCTTTACCGAAATGGAACGCTACAGGTTTTGAACAAGACACAAGCGTGGAGAAAGGGATGCTAAAGCAGTCTCAAAGGGAAGGACAGGTGGATTTGAATAAAGAGCCAGACTGGCTGAGAGAAATGGAGCAAGAGGAAGTGGCTGCAGCTCCTAAACGTTTGAAAATGTTGCAGGCAGACGACCAACTGAAACCCAGGGCAACCTACTTTGCGTTGACTGGACAAATACAGGAGCCTTTAGAGGCAGGTCCTGACATAGCAGACACAACTGCACCCTACGATGATTTCTCTATGAGGTTTGCACAGGGAAGCTCTCAAGGGAAGATTCTTCCAGTTAGGAGGAATCCATCATTAGATGAAGCTTTTGGAAAATCCTCTCAAGATGAAGTTGAGGAGTTAAAGATGAGGGACCAGATATCACACAGGGATATCAGATCAGCATTGGATGGACAGACGACACAGGAAATGATGGAAGTAGGAAAGAAGAGAGAACTGAAAAAGGAGGCTGAGAGACACAAGGGCAAAATGAAAGAGCTGGAGAGGGAAAAACAGAGACAGCTCGAAATGGAGAAACAAGCACATTTAGAATTTGCACGAATGAAGGAGATGGAGAAGCAGAGAGAATATGAACGACAAAGACAGAAAGCTTTCGAGAGGGAGCAACAGGAGTTCGAGGAGAAACAACGTGCACTGGAAAGGCAGAAACAGCTCGAGCTTGAAAAACAGAGGATGCAAGAGATGGAGAGAGAGAAACAAAGAGAACTGGAAAGAGAAAGGCAACGGCAGCTCGAGAAAGAAAAACGCAGAGAACTGGAGAGACAGAAGGAGATCGAAAGAGAGAAACTGCGAGAGTTGGAAAAGGCGAGGCAGCGAGAACAGGAGAAGCAGCGACAGAAGGAAGAGGAGAGGCAGAGAGAGCTGGACAAGGAGAGACAGCTGCTGGAAATCCAAAAAGAGAAACAGAGAATGGAGGAGTTGGAGAGAAGACAACTCTTAGAGTTTCAAAAACAGAAGCAGAGGGAAAAGGAGAGGCAGCAGGTGTTGGAATTCGAGAAGCAGAGACTCCGAGAGAAGATGGAGAGAGAGGAGGCAGAGAAAATAAAACAGATGTCATTAGAACAGGAAATGTTAAGACTGAAAGAGATTGAAAAAGAAAAGGAAAGACAAAGGGAGATGGAGAGGGAAAAGCTGAGAGAGCTGGAGAGACAGAGACAAAGAGATTTAGAAAGGGAGAGACAGAAACAACTAGATATTGAGAGGCAGGAATTAGAAAACCAGAGGTTGAGACAGCGAGAACTTGAGATGGAAAGGCTTAGGAAGGAGGAGTTGGAGAGAATTAAAGATATCGAGATAAGACAGCTCATGGAGTTTGAAAAGCAAAAGCAAGCAGAACGGGACAGACAACAAATTTTAGAGCTTGAGAAACGCAGACTGAGGGAGAAGATGGAGAGGGAGGAGGCAGAAAAAATGAGACAAATAGCCAAACAGCAAGAAGCAGAGAGACAGCGACTAAAAGAGAAGCAAAAGAAAGAGGAGCAGGAGAGGTTGAGGTTGGAGTCATCACCCCTTCGGCCTAAAGTGTTAGATTTGGACTCTGTGCTCCGAAACGACCCGTTTTCCAAGGCTTCTCCTCAACGCAGTGATCTCGCGACACGATGGAAGGAGCCGTCTCCCAGAGCAGAAGAGCCCTACAAACCCGCCATCCTCGACATAGACTCTTTCACGTCTCAAACTCAGCACTCCCCCAGTAAAGACTTGTTTCCTGTGTCTAATGTTCAGGGCGGAGACGCTGGGTTCGGCGCTTGGCTACAGCCTACACCTGAGAGGGATGTAAGCCGGAAGATTCCACCGCAGACAGTCGGATTCACAAGCCCAGCATGGACACCGTCTCCTCAGGATCCATGGGAACTGCAGCCTGTTGAGATGTCTGTGGACAAACCAGTAGCTGAGCCCAGAAAACACACCAACAAACCCAGCCCGGAGCAACTCCTCCTCAGGCAGGAGGAACGGCTCCTGGCTCCACAGAGGCACTGGTCTGGTGTGCTAGATGAGCCACTTCACTTGACACCTTTTGTCAGGACAGAAGCCAAAACTGGTCTTTCTCCTAGTGGAGTCTCTAGCAGCGCTTCTGCAGAGCAGATCTGGTTAGCCAGAGAACCACAGCCTCAAGACAGCAGGGTGGAGGTCCGGAGCCAGAGGAGATCACAGGGATCCCAGGTGAGTGAGAAGATTCCATGGAATACTATCAGAGGCTCATCATAATCTTATCATGTGGAAAATATTTACATTCTGTAATCTTTAAAAGAGTTTCAATATGTTAAAATCAACATGTTTGTCTGGCGATCAACCATCATCATCTTTTAACTAAAGATAACAATTGAATTGTTTTTAAATTGCTCTCAGATTTATATCATTTTGTTGATGCCTGAGATGAAGCGGCATGGGACAAAGTCCACACAGTCATAGCCTTTTTAACACACACCAAAACACATATGCTCATATGTGCCATCACTCAGTATCAAACTGCCAAACGGTTGCGAAAGGCTAAACTGCCAGAAAGCAGAAGGACAAGAGACCAGTATTGACAGAGAGAGATAAGATGACCAGTACTAGAGTGTGCTAGGAAAAAAATGTAAAGCTGTTTTCCTTTTCAAATAAGTATTCAGTTAACAGATAACCGAAACTATTATCAGTTTCTAATTAACCACCTTCACTACTTTGTATCACTGGTGAGCAACATACAGTATAGTTTAGATTAAAAGGCAAATGGGGCATTGCCATTTCTTTCAGTGAGCTATTGTTATTTTCTTTGCATGTCTGCTAGATATCAAATGAGCAGTTCATTTTTACATTTTTGCAACATTAAAAAAAAAAAAAAAAAAGTGTGGTGCCTCTGTGGTTTACGGGTTAGGATGCTAAATCATGTCATCTCTCCACTATCTCCACTTAAAAAAATGTGTCACCACTAACTAGTGACCAGGCACATACATGCCGTGCATTTCCCAGTTGTTCTAGACTATTATGCCTTATTTGTGTAGAATGATTATTCCTCCACCAGTTAAATTTGGGTTGTCTACTGGTTGCTGTAGTAACATTCTGTATAAAGAGTCCTGAGAAAATGTGTGGATCAGGTGTGGTTTATATTATGTGAATATGTGAAGTTGACTCAAGTCCCTTTTGTGTTGCTAGGAGCTGAACAGGATGCGGTCTCGCAGTGTGTCACGGAGATCAGCCCCTTCAAGCAGTGCTGTGGAAGGAAGCCTTTCCAGGATGAGGAGTCGCAGTGCCCACAGAGAGCAGGACCGCTACAGCTGGGTGAGTCCAGCTGCAGATCGATCTCGAATGCACCAGCAAGTACAGAAACTCAGTTTTAGCTTTATCACAATCGCTATTTTCATTGAACTATTTCTCACGCAGCTCTGTGGAAACAGGGAGGGAGCAATGTAATGTGTGCGTATGAGGAAGCCTGTGTGACTGTTTGTAGGTCTCGTGCTTTGAAGACAGCACAAGTGGAATGCAGTTAGTTGAGTGAACTTTCACAGGTCAGTGCTGCTGTGCTCAGGTAGTAAAGAGTCAGTGACTAATGTTGAAGGCGCGGACTCCTAGACTCGCCTCCACCCATCCTGCTTGACGCTCAGGGGAAGTGGCAGCCACACACCTTCTCAGGCCTGTAATTCAGGATTGGACATGTTCTCACTACTCATCTATCAGAAGCCTGTCAACATAGCTCATTGAAAGCTGTAAAGTGTAATAGCCTGTAATGATTATGTGTCCTGCAGACACATAATATTTGTGTGACAGTTTTCCTCCTTTTTATCTTTAACCTCAATGTTCAGATCTGCTTTTTCCTACATTCTGAAATGGGTAAATAGAAATTTACCTGTGTTTTATTTGCAGCTACACTCATTGCATACATATACATATCATCTGCATTCAAACAGATCCAGTTTATCAGATATTCAGGGTTTGGTTAGGCTGACTCTTTGTCATTGAGACTGTAATTATGAGCCTCCACTAAGAACCCAGAAGTACGGTATCTTGTGTCCTTTAATTGCACACTGGCATGATAAAGAATGCTGATTAAGTCGCCATAAGTTTAAGATTGACTACCACCATCTAGTGGTTGGTTGTGTTTCAGTTTGTCATCTTTCCTGTTGTGTGTTGCTGCTGTCAGTGTTTTTCTTTTTTTTTTTTTTTTCGGTTTGATGCTTCTGGCTGATGTTGAACTCGAACAAGGTGGCAGCAGTGGAGCTAATTGCAATCCTGTTTCATCAGGCGCAAGAATTAATACTGTTGCAGCTTGTTACAGCTTAGAAAACATTTGGGCCCGAGCTGCTCACAATAGAACATCCACTGGATTAGAGATGTTGCCCAGAATGGCAGAAACGCTACTTAAGATGCATAAATAAAATAAAAGGTTGTAAAATTAGATGTTATGAAATAATATAAAAATAAGTCTGGGTTGCATTACACTGCATAAACACTTTTCAGATGCTAAAATGTGGGATTTCAGATCTTATGGATGATTAGTAGCCCTACTGTGTTTAGTCACTGTACACCTCCGTATTACTGATATGTGATCACTTCTGCGATGATTTTTATTTTACAAGAAACGTCTCTCATTACTAAAAATGTGTATTTTTGGATTTGTACCAAAGGATGAAAACATGTATGTATGGATGGATGTATTAATACATTTAGAACAAGGTTACCATAAATATTAACATTTAAACATTGTGTGGTAACATTGCTATATTTAAGATGTAGATATGTACTGCCCACTTTTATTACAAAGCCTTTGAGCAAAATCCCCCGATATGTGGTGATTAATTTCCTTGGATTGTGTTTACTGGCGGAAGCGCCCTCAGACTCACATCGATGAGATAATAGTCTTGTGGTGACATCATATGGATAAGTGGAAGGGTCTGAGGCTGGTGAGTGGGGCAGAGCAGAGATGGGCATCGGGCTGAGAGCTGTGTTGTATGTGTGGACATGCTGTTTGACTCCTCACTGCCTCTGGGTAAGTAACAGCACAACTCTCTCTTCTTATCACAGATGTTTCTTTGTGAGAGACGTCCTCTTACATAATACCGAATATACAGTAGGTAGTTATCACATACAGCGTACTGTACACACTTAAGCTACATCCCATATCATTTCCTTTGTGTGCGATTGCTGGTTGGGTTTCTGGTTGCTGCTTTGCATGGAGTGATGATGTCAGCAGAAGAAGGGAAGTGATGAGCAGCTGTGAGTCACTTCCAGTAGGGGATATTAAGTACTGTCTCAGGAGGAAGAGGAGTATTTGGAATATGTGGAGCAGATATATATTTGTTCTTCCAATAAAACCTTTCTGTACATATTTGTGGTGAAGCCTAATGCTTTCATCAAAATCAATAGAGGAAAGTGAACTTTTCTACCATTTCTGATCTGAGCTACCAATGTTTGTTTCATGACAAATCATGTGAAAATGATACATTTTTTGCATATTGGGAGGATATAACATTTGGATGATGCACAAACCAATTTATTTTGAGAAGGGCTGCAAAAAACATCATTGATGATTATGATTGATTATTGTCATCATTGATTAATCGGACAACTATTTATTTCAAATAGATGTTTAGTCTATAAAATGTTAACATTTCTCAGAGGCCAAGATGACTTATTTTAAAAGCTTGTTTTGGCAAAGCAACAGTCCAAAAACCCAAAGTTATTCCATTTATAAGAATATAAAACCCAGAAGGGAAGCAAATCCTAACATTTGACAAGCTGGAACCAGTTAAAGGGGAAACTGTGATTTTTCAACCTGTACCCTGTTTTCTCATCTTTTTGAGTCTAATGGGGACAACAGGAACATTTTATTTCTCTGTATGGTCCTTTCTATAACTCTGTCAGACTCTTATAATATCAATCTGAGGCTTAACAGGGCGCTGTCAATGTATGGTCGTCAGATTACATTGCAGCGTGTTTCATGGCTGCCAGCTGAAGCGTTCTCGTTCAATACTGAACCAATTTTTAGAAAACTGTTGTCGCCATTAGTCGTTTTGATACAAAAGGATGGGAGTTTCCCTTAAATGGTTGGCATTTTTACTTGACAAATTACTTACATTATTAAATAGTTTCCTAGTTAGTTGTCAGAGAATTGAGTGATTGTTTCAGCAATAAGTAGATCTATATGTTGTAACAGGAAAGTAACTTAAGATGTTAAAGAGAGAGTGTAGCTTTTTCAGGTGGAGTTACCCTGTCCGTATTCAGAATGTTCTAGCAGAGGCAGCCATTTTCATGCAGAGGACTACAGGAAACAGGTTTGTTTGTGAGCTGTTGGAAACTGAGAACCTCACAGCAGACTTGTTTTAAGCTCAGCACTTCAAAGACACATTAATCAGATTACCTGTAGGGGGCATATGTGGACAGTGATTCAGCTTCTGTCCCAGTTTACTATGAGGTTAACTCACTGAAGTGTGTCGCAGCTTATTGTTTTAGTTGGGATACAAGTTCACCGGTACCGGTAAACTGAGACCTGAGTTTCTGTCCTCTACCAAAACATGTTTTCCAGTCTGTTCTGCTGTGTGCATGCGTCAGATTTAAACACTCACTCACTTTACTGTTGTGATTCATTCCTTTGGTTACATTGTGCTGACAGTCTGCTTGATGAATATACAGTCTCACTGTTTCGGAAGAGACACACCTGTCCTTTCACTCATCTCTTTCATGCATGTCTAATCAAACTATTTATAGTTTTCCCCCTAATCTTGATCATGCACTCATTCCTATCTGATTACATTACATTTACTCATCCCCATTTTCAGTTCATTACAGCCTTCTGTTTCTATTTTGAAAGGAGATGATTCTTAATAGGAACATCTCTCCTTCCTTCCACATCTGTTTCCACCTCTCATCCGTTCTGCCCCTGACACTTCACTGTCTTGCCCTGCAACTGAAACAGAGCGACAGAGCACCGCAGAACATATATCACCCTCCCCTCTCCCTCCCGCTCTGAATCAGGGACCTCCCATTCTCCCTCTCACTCTGTCTGCCTCTGTTCCACACTCCCTCTCTCCACCCTGTTTCTCCTTGACGGTGAGTCCTATAGCGCTGAGCACAGAGAGCAGCACTGCTGACGCATTTTCTCCTACCTGCCCGTACCTGCAGAAAAAGGCGAGGAGAGAACATTTTCCCTCTCTTCCTCTTCTCTCCTCTGGATTTCACTTCCCCACCACAGTACTCTCTCCTGGTTCTTCAATTTGGTACTGCGTTGGTTGCCCTCTGGTTTTCCTTATGGAATACGAATGACTACAGCAGCTTTCCTTTTGCCACCAGCTGTTCTGCACCATTTCTCCTCGCAGCTTTTTTTATCAGAAGAAAGCACAGCATCAGGAACTATGGGAATGTAACCTTGTTGGATGGATGGATTTTTCAACTTTTAACCTGGGCCTTGTTTCGGAAGAAACGCATCAACACCAGCTCTGGGAGAGCTGTCACGTTGGCTGTAATTGAGGCTGGGATCAGGACAGACAAGCTCACACCTGGAGAATTGGCAGAGGTCTTACTAGCACTGTAAAAAGTCCAATTCTCATTCTCAGTATTATTAGCACAGTCAGCCTGTGTGATGGAAATAGATAACTGAATGTTCTGCCAAACATAAATGATACGTTGAGGATATGACACTGTTATTACTGCTCGTCAATTCTGCACTTAAGTAGTTGTCACTTTCTGTACTTGAAGCCAGAGAAACATGGCAGAGAAACCTGTTGGTAGACAGCACAGCAGTTTTTCAGGCAGTCTCATAGAGTAGTGCCCTGCATAACTAATAGTAAGTGTTAGACTCAGAGCAACCTTACATAACCTTTTTACAAGCTCACTTGGTTGAGGCAGGCATATCATAGCAAGCATATCTTGTGTGCATTGAAATAGACATTTGAAAGCTTCAAAATTCACTTAAGGCCGACAGTCTGGAGCCTTGACGGTGATGAGTCCTGATGGCTCCACTGGGACTGCACTGCAGAAAGGCCATTTAGAAGTGATACTGAGCAGAGGCTCAGTCCTGTAACGGTCAGGGACTGGCTGGCGGTATCTGTGCTGCAGTGCTATAAGGAGCAGACACCATCACCATCACCACCACATCTGACTGGCTGAGCTGTGTTGTTGTTGTCTGTGTCACCCACTGCACTGCTGCAGTATTGACCTAGCATCACACTCCAGCGAATACCTAGGACACTGTCCCTGGACTGCCACCTCTCAAGCATAACTAGACTCTTAATGATTCCCTGCTGCTGTGATAACAAGAGTCACAGCTCAGCTCGGAGACTCTATTCTAACACAGCAGGTGTTGCGAGTACTGGGTTGTGATGGAGTATCTGGGGGACAAGCTGTCAGTGGCCCACTCTCAGGTGTCGGGATGGGTGGGAAATGTCCGTCGCTCCCTTCACGGGGCGATCAGCTTATTGTCCACCTCGATGGAGAGGGGAGGCAGGGGAGAGGATGGGACTGGAGGCTTCAAGAGAACCAACTCCCTGCGCTCTCTGGCCTCTCGCAGCAGGGAGTCCATCCGCAGGTTTTCACTGCGCAGCCAGCAACGTCTGTCTCTACGCAGACGCACCGCACCCAACACCCCCACTGCTGTAAGACAACACACGTATATTTAAAGTACAAACATACACTCCAGGGAGGCACTGATACCAACTTCCACTGGTATCCACTGATACCAACTGCAAACAATAATCCAACACCAATATGATCCGATATCCAACTGACTTATATGGCTGCTAGTATGTACATATTTACTATATGTACATACTCAGCAGTGTAACATATGTTGGAGTTAAATAAAGCACAAGTGGAATTGAAGGCATTTTGCAGAAATGTCAATGCAGTTCTGTAATGTCACTGTGTTAACAGCTGCTGCTTCATCGACAGTTTGGTCTCAAGCCAAACATCTCAAGAACTTGTCCATCTGCCTCCTTCTGCTCCTCCTGACTTTTTAACCTCCTGCTACCTCTCCATTTCTTTCTCTCTCCTGTCATCACTTCTCCATCTTATATTGTCCTGCGGCACAATGTTAACTATTCTTTGTGTGTCTGTCTTTGTTTAGCAAAGCTGTTGTTATACTGGTTCTTCAGGTCATTAAGTTGCCTAGTTATGTGGTTTGTAGTTTTTAGTTGTTTTGTTTTTTTTAATGGGCACAAAGACTGACAAGTTTGATTCCTATTCAGATTTTTTTGTGTGTAATATTAGTGTTTCCAAAATCTTTGGTCTCCTGTCACTTGCCTCCACCCTGACGTCTAACATGCTCTGTAGAAGGACAGATTTATAAATCCATATAGGGATATGGGTACATTGCAGTAGAGTTGTTCCTATCTTTAGGTTACGCCTGTTTGCTAAACTGCAGTGCAACACCTCATGAGTCACAACTGCTAAAGATAAGAGGTGTTTTCATGGCGACTGTGTGGCTGCCAGTTGTGGTGACATGTCTTTTAGTCGGTCTTGACAGATGTGATTGTGGTGTCTAAGAGCAGTGGGCCTCCCTTCAAAGCTGGTGTTAAGTGGGTGAGTGACAGTAAGAGGCCAGTTGAATGGGTGGACGGTGGCCAGGTAGCCAGTAAATGGACGAGAAGAAGGAGAGTATGCGGAAATTGAAACTCCCTGATGGCAATACCAGAAATTTAAAAAAAAAAAAAAACAACTGCTAACAGTCAATATCCAGTTAACTAGACAGCTGTGCAAAGTTTTTAATGTTTTCAATGCTTTCATGTTGGGAATTTATTGTTTCCTCACTGAAGCTCTCTGCAAATAGTTGAATTGGCACTCCATGATATTTTCCTATATGACAATACAGATGAATGAAGATTGATATTGTTATCTGATTGCCAGAATTCATTCATAATATCAAATGACTTTGTACCAAATCTCTAGACCACTTTAGTACTCTGACACAGCATTTGTTTCATATTGTATGCTGTGTAAATATAAACTGCCAACTGTTGGTGTTGACCAGGCTCCATCACACTCCGTGTCATGAGCTGTAGATGCAAGTGGGAAACATATGAAAAGCACCTTTTTTAAAGTCAATCAGCGGGTATTAAAATAAAAAATAAACGTCAAATTGGTGGCACGCTGGTGGTCAGCACTGTCGCCTCACAGCAAGAGGGTGTGACCCTTCTGTGTGGAGTTTGCATGTTTTCCTTGTGCATGCGTGGGTTTTCTCCAGGTTCTCCAGCTTCCTCCCACAGACCAAAAACATGCATTTTAGGATAATTAGGTTAATTGGTGACTCTAAATTGCCTGTAGGTGTGAATGGTTGTCTGGCTTTATACATGTCAGCCCTGTGATTGACTGGCTACCTGTCCAGAATGCACCCCACCTCTTGCCTAATGTCAGCTGAGATTGGTTCCAGCTCCCCCACGACCCTTTAGAGGATGAGCGGTAAAGAAGATCAATCAATCAATCAATCAATGTCAATTTAATATAATATAATAAATCATACTTTAAAAAAGCTAAACTAAATGAAACGTATTATCAGGAGAAATAAAATGTTTAATTTTGAAAAGACAAAGACAGATATAGAAAGGTCCAGTAATATTTTCAGTAATTCATTCATGTTAGACTTTGAATTCATGAATACAAATTATTTTGTTGTTTGGGGGTTCAAAGAGTGTTGTCAAGCTTAGACCAATGACAGCTAATTGAATCAGTCAATTGAAATGATCACAGGACAAAACTGTCAGCCTGTGATGTAAATGAGTATTTATATGAGCATTACTAAAAAAAAAAAAACCCATCAAATTAATGATTATAATTGAAATGTTGGTTGGTTGAAATGATGGTTATTCTTTAATAAAGATGTGTTGATCTTTACATTTAATTGACAAAAATTAGAATTCAAACAATGGTCATTTTGGCAAAAACAGGAAAATAAACCCCAGACTGAAAGTAATGAGAATAATCCTTTTAAGTCTGCGTTCCCTCCTCAGCCACATCACAACATTCAGCTGATGTCAGGTCCAGCCGCTCTCTGGGCTAAGTTCTTAAGCCAAGTCAGGTTTTTACATTCTTTTCCCTCCGTCCTTACTAGATGCTTTACACTGCATTGAACCCTCGTCTGTATGTACCACTTATGTAATGAAAGAATAATGAAAGAATAACACGGTACTGTTCGGTTTGCCTAGTAGGGTACGTTTTTATGTAAGCCCCTCTGACGTGAGGCTAGAATGCCCATTTGTTGACATGAGATTAGTGCTTGCGGGAGCAGTTGTTTTGAATATCTGTAGGATATTGATATTGATTACCGCTGTGTCCATGAGCACACGCAGAGCATACTTTCCCACTCCACCCCAGCCAGATTGATTAGAGAATGGAGAGTGGAGACATACTAGGGGGTCTACTGGTGTGATTGAACAGGTTTTTTATGGCTGTTAATAGTCTTACATTACTTGAAATGATCAAGTTGGATCCCATTTTCAAAAACTGAAGGTATGTAAACACTGAAACGGAGCTTTTGACAGTTTGCAAGGTCTGATTCAAAGATAAAGCACTGATCCATTTAAAGACTGTGAATCACACACATTCCTGCACAGGGCTGTTAACTGACTTTAAGGCTTGTATCTTTGATGCGTCGTTCATATAAATACACTATTACATCTACAGTAGCTGCTCACTTTGTGTTCCCTGCTCTGATGTAACACCATCTGTTAGATTTTTTTTTTTCACAGCCTTCCTTCTTTCACAGAGCAGCAAAGCAATTATTCACTTTCCATTTCACTGTTGAGTTAGAAGGACTAATCGTCCTGTGTGAATGTGTCATGGGTCATGTGTAGCACACAACGTTATCAAGTAGAAGTTTCCAAGGCCTCATTCCAACCCCCTTCCTTCACAGATTGTCAGTCAGCCCTGCTCAGTGATCAGGCCTTTCTCTCCTTCATCCTTCCATTCATCCGCTCTTTGTTATGTTATTTCCCCTGACACACCCTTCCTGTCGTCGTCAAGGGGAAGCCGGCTATGGCTAATGTTATTAAGGAAAAGCTTGCTTTCTGACAGCTATAAATCATTGTTTCTAGAACTGTTGGTTCGGTAGGCCATGCTTTCCATGTTTGTTGCTGATAGCAGAGACTATACCTGTGAGCGTCAGTCATAAAAGTTTTTTGTTTTTATTATTGGGTCAATAAACCTGTGTAATCTGGCACTGTAGCTTGCAGAGATTAATGCAAACTGCACTAAAAAAAACAAAGTAGAAAGAGCCCAACTGAAGTTAAACACTGAGGCTGTTAAAAGCTCCTATTTTTACTGAATAATAAATGCTGTGAGATTATGAATGAGCTTCTAAAGGCTTTTCAACTCTTGCTTTGAGTGGGCTGCCATAAGTCCTTTCTTTCAGTGGTTGTATAATGGCGCCTCTCTTAAACATGTTCCAGCAAAGGCAATATACCTCCTCTACGCTGATCAAGTGAGGGTGTGTTCGGGGTGTGTTTAGGTTAGGTAACACTCACTCGCACACATAGGATAGGAATTTTTATCACCAGAAATTTATAAGTCCTGGATTTAAGAATTTTTTGGCCTTTTGTCAACACTCACAACAGCATAAGACAGGCAAGAGAGAAAAGGTTGACATAATACCAAGATCTCTGACTGGAACAGAACCAAAGATTGAGCAATTTCATGGTGCATTCACACTGATGCCCTGTACTGGGCCTCCTCAATCATGAAGACACTTAAGGTCTCACTATGCTTTAAACAAGCTAGGTTGTACGATGTTCAAGGCAAAAGCGTTAATACCTGTTTGAAACTAGACACTCGAAGGCAGGCCAAAATAAAGAAGCAGAAGACATAAGAAATAAAGTGCACACTTTCAGACAGTCTTGAGACAAAAGTAGTCGTGTAAAGAATTGGGGGGGGGGGGGGAATGCACACCTGGCCAATCACTGTGTAAAGTGGACATGATTGTCCGATTGTTTGTCATCAGAAAGTGTTTTCAGACACTGTTAGCACTTTGTTTAAAGCATACTGAGTCCGTTTTTTACAGCACAACAATTTGTCAATGTACAATCCATTGTACGTTGTTATTGTAAGGAAAGGTTTATACAGGCTGCTCCCATGTGTTACATGTGTTATCGATCTTTTGCGTCAGTTGATGCTGCACATTCAACACACACATTGTTTCAATTGTTCAGACTTACTACCGTACATTATACTTTGTGGAAAACCGAGGGTCAAATCAGCTGCTGTGTGTAATCGACCCCACCGTGAACACCAGATTAGTGGAGTATTTGTTTCCTGCATGATCAACCTCCAGGTTAATTTTATACTAGATGTTTTGTTCCCTTTCAAAGTGTCAAGGGAAGCAGGGGGCTCAGAAATGTGTGTATTTGAGGATAAGTGGTGTGACCCTGTGATGTCGACTTGAAAAGTGTGGGCGCTGTAAATCCTTGAGAAGAGGATGAACTTGAGCACAAGTGCTTTCTCAGATGCAGGGAGCAGCATCGAATGCCATTCTCACTGTTCTCTGTTTTCTTTTTTTATCCTGCCAGGAAAGGCATAGCTGATGGACGACATCTGGCTCCGCTGTTCTTTTCTCTTACACTCCCTCAATCAAAATTTCTCACAGTCACACTCTACGTCAGAATTTCTTTCTCATTGTCTCTGTTGAACCTTTTTTTTTTCTTCTTCTTTTTTTGTATCTCTGCTCTAACATACACAAAGAAAACAAGGATTGCATTCACTTACAGTCACCGCTCATAAACTGAACCACTCTCATAGTCTAAAAGAACCTGGGCAATTACAGAGCCAGGTGTATCACATTTCTCTGTCCACCCTGCAGGCAACATCTGAGGACAGAAGGATTTTCTATTGTTTTTTGCTATATAGGCCAGGGTTATCAGTTCATGCGCAGGCGTGCCTCTCTGAGCTGTGTGCGGTTTTGAGACAGTATGTCCTCTGTACAAGCCTCATTAAAAGAGGCATGGTTCAGTAGACAGCAAACACACACTCAATCACCCACCCTTCTTCGTCTTTGTCCCCACGCTGGTCCCGTCTCCATTAACTCATCCGTTTACCTTTCATCATCCGTCTTACCACTACAGGCTGCTCAACCACAACACGAGTAGTAGTGATGACGATTAACTGACCACTGTACTTTTATTATTCATAATAATAAAGTTACTATTCTTGTCGGTTAAACAGAGTTATGATCTGCTTACCTTATATTAGCAATATAAATGTAAAGGGAAAATACCCAAATATTTACCAGCTAGGACTGAGTTTCTTAGCTGTCATCTGCAGTAGGTTGTACTGAAGTAAAGTGTTACTTGCATACACTATGAGAGACCTGCTTCTGGTGTCTCTCAGGCTAGTCTGTTATATAATTTCAATCCAATTTGATTTCTCCACATTCATTAATAATCTCTCTCTCTCTCTCTCTCCCTCCCTCTTGCCTCCAGGTGCAGCAGAAGCAAAGTGTCAGTGGTGAGGAGGAGGAGAAGGATTCAGAAACTCCAGTGCGTGAGACAGACAGTCAGTACGGGACCTGGGAGACGGGACTGCGCACTGATGACAGGTAAACACATACTCTGCATCTTACATGCGCACAGTACAGGTGACTGGAAACTGTCAGAGCTGTCCATAGTGAAATGGTACGCAACACAACAGTGCAGTAGGTAAAAGTTGAAAAGGGGAAATATCTCATGGAGATGCATCTTTAAACTGGATTAAACTGGACTTGTGTTCTGGTGTGTCCAGTACCAGTGTGTACAAATCAGCTGGAATATAAAACATTAATGATGGGAATAATTATGGGATTAACAATCAGTTTGCAACAAAGGACTTCTAATACTGTATTTCCTCAAATAAAAGATGGCACTCAATCAAAAGCTGGGTCTCCATTAATGGCTGTGGGCCAGTTAAGCATAAATAGTAGTACCCTCTAGCTGACCGCCACTGAGAGGGGAGGGGGACAGAGGAGACGCCATATCATATCATACAGGAATAACGGTGCGTTTTTAAATAATAATGACGGCAGTGAAACTACATGAGCATGGATAACCAGGGTAACTTGGCTAAGTCAGTGAGCATACATCCATGAGCATGCTACCCACATGCTACAGCTAAGTGGTGCGCTGCCAAAACATTCCAGGTGGAAGTCAAGCACTAGAATTATTGTTCCACACGTCAGAGTAAGTGGATTACCATTAATGCAGTAACAAAAATTTAATAGAACAAACGGAAGCAGATCAGAAAGGAGGCTTCATACTAAAATATCAAACAGAGGGAACAAAGATAAAGATAAAGATGCCTCTTTCTAATATAATTGTATATAATATAATATAATCATGTTTTTGAGGAAATATTGTTGTTGGTTCGAGTGGAGCACAGACATTAAGTAGCTCCAGTGTTCTCTCTCATTGCAATCTGTTACTGACCTCCTGTGGTGAGAAATAAGATCACAACATTGACAAACACTGAAAAGAATGGGCAGTAATTCTCTTCAAATCTGTTCAAAAATGTAATTAACATTTCTTTAACATGTTTTATATCCATGTGGACCAGATGTAATCAGTCTTTTACATGTACAGTATATATGAAACACTCTGGTTAACTGTCATGGTGACTGGGGAGGCCTGCAGTCTGTTTTTAGGTGCGTCATCTAAATCAAAGTTGTGAAAGGAACAAAAGGAAAGAAGTGACTCAGACTCGGTGTCATTGCAGCTGTGCTCTCAGTAACCACACTGTTGTTTTCAAAACTTTTGACCTTTTTCAGTCTGACTCCTGCCACTCCCAGCTCAGAGAGCAACTTCAGCTCTTCACCAAGGAAACCCACTCCATCACACACGCCAGGTGAAAACGCCTCGCAGTTTGATATCGACCCCCTGAATGGCCTCCATCCGTCATCCTCATCTGAGAACCAGCTGCTCCCTTTCCCTGATGTAAGTGTCATCTGAGTTAACCACAGCTGAGGTTTTATGATGGCGCATATCACCACATATGCCCTCACCAGTCTCTCGTTTTCTCCTACATATTTTGGCAACAAATGTTCCTCATGACTGCATTGACACTTGTGCTGTGGATTCATTTTCTCTGTGTCTGCGTGTCCAGGCCCCGACCACTCTGTTAGACAACAGCGCTCTCCGCTCCAGAGCTCAGCTGGGAAAGAAGCGAGCCCCACGGACACGGCCCTCCAGAGCTGCCCGTCAGAGTGCCGCCCAGGCAGAGGGAGAGGCAGGAACCACTGAGGACTGGCTTTACAGAGACTCCACAGGTTAGCACGTCCCCTAGAACCAAAGTCTTTGTGTTTATTTTCATCTTGACTGAAGAGGTGGCCAGTATGAATTAAATCTGTTGATACACTGTATATGTTGTGGATACAGTGTATCAACAGATACAGATGAGTTTCTGGAAACTCAACTGGAAATTGTTTTATAGTTCAAATAGCTATAAACAAAGTAGCTCAAAACAAGTCTGTTTTGGGATAATCCAGTAAATACCTGACAAATCAAGGTTCTTCCTATAAATCCACTGAAGCAGTGGTGGCTTAACATTACCTGAGATCTTAAGGGATTGCTGCCACAGTATAAACAGTGGCAAAACCTCCAGTAGTGACAAATCATCTTATTGTATTTCATCATATTTCCCAATCCTACTCGGCACCAAACAAGACTAGCTAAACATTTGACAAGATGTTATAAACTGGATTAAATTAGAGAACCTCTTTCTTCAGTATACTTTAAAAAGATATATGTGGAAATTATGAGCTCTAAAGTTTAATTTCTTTGTTGAAATGCACTTTTGATGTCTCAGGCAACAAAATATCCACCTTTTTGTATCCACCTGGCATAGTGATAGTTGTACATTCACAAAATAATATGCATGTGTGCTCTCATTGTGACAGAGGACAAGGTTGAGAGTAAGAATGATGACTCAGACTGTGAGGAGCAGACCAGAGCAGACGCCAGCCCTGCTGTTGCTTCTCAGCCACAGAGGATCGCCCTGTTCCCTGGGGTGGACCCTTCAGCTTTAAAGGTGAGCCTCATACAAGTAGGAAGAAAATCCACTGTAAGTTCTCACCAAATATAAAGTGTTTTAACCAGTCCTGTTTGTCTGCTAATGTTGTGATGTTGCAGAGTGCTCTAATTGTTCTGACCTCTCTGGTCATGTACAGTGATGGGATTTTATTAAGAAATGAACGGGAAAGCACCATGACTTATCACTAAAACAGTTAAATATGTCCCGCTCCTGTTGTCAGGCACATCTAAAGAAGAGGGGCGACTCTGACAATCAAACTGATGGACCCTCTCCCTCGCCTTCCCAGCTCTCTCGCTCCCCCAAATCCCCTTTCCTCCCACGGGCAGCACGTGTACTGCCCCCACCTGGCGGGAAAGAAAACGGGTAAGAGACACCAGCTGAGAGAAATCATTCTCTCTGGTGACAAAGATTTGTTCACACATTGTTTATCTCTTTTGTTTTCCTGCATTCACCTTTCACTTCTGTCTCTTTCCTTGTGCAGTGAGGAGGACTCACCTCAATGGTTGAAAGAGCTGAAGTCCAAGAAGCGCTTGAGTCAATATGAAAATGAGAGCTAAGTAAAGTGAGGTGAGATAGTTTTTTAGTGTTTTCTGTCTCTTTCACTGTGAGGGAGAAATATCAGTTTTTAACACCTGTTTTCCTCTCATTCTCTCCTCAAGGTTGCCTTAACAGACGAATCTATAAGAAACAGAAGCCTTAACGTTTGACCCAGAGAGTAGGAGGGGTAAATCTACCGCTGCTGATGTATTTTTTTTTTTTTTTTTTTTTTTGTTCTCTTCCCATCTGGGTCGATAAATGTGCATGGTGCCTTTTTTACGGAGAGTCTCTGTCTTATGGAAAAAGAAAAAGCAAGGAGGAAAAAAAAAACAAAAAACATCTGGCTGCTCTGCTTATCCATTTCACGCTTGAAACCTGTGGGAACTCTTTTGTACCAGGAGGGACTTCACATGAACACTTTAATAGGGACCAGGAGAAGTGGGTGGAGGGTGGGGGAGGACAAAAGGCGATTATTTCCTGTCAAGCTGCATTTCAGGAAATGGTTAACTTGTGGGACCATGACACCTCTTCACCCTGGACGTGCTTCATCACGCGCTGGAGGACAATCCAGCCAATCCTCTACAAGATGTTTGTATTTAGTTTCCTTACTCGACTAATGTGTACAAGTCGGCTGTTACTGCCGTAGATGTGTTTATCGATGGAGGTTGTTGATGGAATCACACAAGCATTGCCATAGGATAACATTTCAGTCACTAAACTTGTTGAACATAGAGAACAAATCACCGCTGATTTGATTATCAGCGGGAGTGTATATCATGTTAGTAATCAGGAGATGTTATATTTGTATTATTGTTGATTTAACAAAGACAGAGAGCTAGTTTTGAAAAAAAAAAAGAACATTAAGATGCATCACTACAACAGAGGCTCCAACGCCTTTTACTTTGATACACTCAACAGCCTAACAGTGTCACAATTGCTGCATACTGTGTATCTTTTTTTTTGTCTCATTATCTAATATTATGTATTTGTCTTTTGTGGAAGAGGGATGGGGGACTTTTGGCCAAGTGACTTTGCATCTGTCAATCATGCACACTCCTTATCAGCACAAATAGGCTCTTCAATCCTGTTATGAAAACACTAATCAGCCTGTCTTCCTCTAGCTTTTAATAGATTGAATGATTGTAACTGTAAGCATCCATTACAAGCCATATTCACCTTGTAGTGCTCACACACTCCTCCATCAATGTATGTTTATTTTTTTTTCCCAGAAAATGTGCAATTTCCTCCCCCTCTATTTTATTATGTGCATGCACAATCTTTGCTGTCAAAACCAGGCTTTGCTCAAACTGACTGGGCCAGAGTGTCAGGGTGTTGGCTCACACTACTCCAGCGGAGGGGACGGTTTGTTCACTACATTGTTTAAATGACTCTACCCGCCACATCACTCCAAACAAATGTGACTGTTTGCACCTGCTTTACAGTTTCCTCCTCATGTCTGCCATCCACCCGCCCGCTCTGCGCTTCTATCAAGCACTTTTGTCACTTGATGCACTACAGCACTGACCTCTGCCCCCTCTCATTGACCATGTCTTGTCCTCCTATGTTCGGGTGAACTCATTGGAGTGCTCATGCAATGCAAGTGAATGTGTTGATCGAGTCTTTCGGAGTGATTGTCCCTGGTTTCTATGTACATGATGTTTTACTTTGTCAAAAATCTGAGGGTTTATTTTTTATGTCCTTCTTTGTCCTTTTTTTTAATTTGAAAGTAAAGATGTATATTACACTGTGTTGTACTGGCCAGTGTCCTAAAGTGAATAAATTCTTAATAAAATTTACTTGACTTGATCTGCAGTCTCTGTTTAGTTTTTCTTCAGATAAGTTTACCCCTATAAACATTCATAAAGGGAAATTTCTCCATCTTTCTGTGTATTTCTTTCACTGGGGCATGTTGTGTGTCTTTCTATAATAAATCAAAGTATTAAACCAAATGACATCTGAGAATAACACCGAAATTAATCAAAGCTAGCTAAACCTATGGATAGAAACAGTTATTCATGAAAAAGCTGTATTTGATCTCAATGCTAACACTAACCTGAATTTGTTAGGACGTTTAGTGTAGTTAAGCTTAGGTGTAATCCGGGCGTGTGTGTATGTTTGTGTGTGTTTGTGCTGAGCGGGGCTGTTTGCTGAATCCTCTTGGCTCTCTCTCCCTGTGCCCGCACACAGTGCTCGCTGGCAGGCAGGCAGACAGGCAGGGCAGCGTGTGCCAACACAGCTGCCTATTGAGAGGCAGCGTTACGGACACAATGTGAGCGACAGACTTGCTGTATCAACAGCTCCACCTTTTCTGCTGTTGTGGCCAGAAATAAACCATAAATACCCCCCCGTCCCTGCCCTCTAATGGCTCATCCCCACCAAACACCAAGTGGCACCGAAAAAGAGGGACACTACCACTTCCTAGCAGTCATACCCAGGTAAAAGCCTCATTCTGGACATGCAGGGAGCAATAGTAGTCGGTGTAGTAATTCCAATGCAATGGAGTTAGATCATGATGCATGAGTGAAGACCAATTTTGAGGATTTTAGTGTCATGGATTGTAAGGGAGCATAATGAAGGACTATTTTATTATAAAGAATTAGGCTGAAATCTGTATTGTACTTTAACTTTAAGTCAAATATTCTAAACAAAATGATTCTAATATTCTAAACTGAATACACTGCTATTCAAGTTATAAATTGCAACATTGAGCCTGTATGTGTATCTGTTTGTGCTTGTACGTAAATGATGGATGGTGTTTTTTCTGTGTATGTGCTGCTGTCAAAAAGTGGAGGAGCAGTGGATCAGGAGGATGTCGGAGCAGCAAAGTGCCCCGGAGCAGCTGGCTGCTGGGAAGAGCCAGGGTGGAGCTGGAGCCACATATAAGGTACTAAACCAACCATCTGCACAAAGTTATACAGAAATCAGACTGCTTGCTTATGGCTCTATTTATATAGAGAGCAGTACACAGGCAGCAAAACATGTGAAGTATTCTGTTGCTCCATCTGAATGCTACAGTTCTTTGTATCATGGAGAGTATGAACTACTTTATGAAAGCCTTTATCAAAGCTTCCTCTGGTGACTTGCTAGTAACTGTCCCCCTGTACCGTCTCTCTCTCTGTGATCCAGGTGTTGTTGTTTGAGTTTGAGAACTTCCAGGGCTGCAAGGCAGAGTTTTCCGCCGAGTGTAAAGATGTGACAGAGAAGGGCCTTGAGAAGGTCGGCTCTGTGATAGTCGAGTCTGGACCGTAAGTAATCCTCAGTTCAGTCTCTTGATAAGAGACAGATTGTTAAATTTTTCAGATTGTAAAACACAGAGCCGCCCTAAACATAAATGTGTTTGTTTCCCTCTCAGCTGGGTGGGTTATGACCGACATGGATTCACAGGGGAGCAGTTTATTCTGGAGAAGGGCGAGTATCCACGCTGGGACACCTGGACCAACAGCCAGAACAGCTACTCCCTCTTGTCTCTAAGGCCACTCAAAGTGGTGGGTGACTCATCTGAAATCTCTTCTGACATAAAGATGTGCAAATAGGAGCTTGTATTTTTTTTACCTCACAACATATCTGCTTTGCCTTTTCATCAAATATCACTGTGTCCGTCTCTCCACTTTAGGACAGTGCTGAGCACAAGCTACACCTGTATGAGAACCCAGGATTTACTGGTAGAAAGATGGAGATTGTTGATGATGATGTTCCCAGTTTGTGGGGCCACGGTTTTCAGGATCGTGTAGCAAGCGTCAAGGCTCTTAACGGAACGTAAGATCCTCCCTTCCTCCATCCCCCTTTCATCCATATCCCACTCTTGCATTTTTACCCTCTCAACTCCAAGCAAATATCTCAGGTGTTCACAGTTTGTGTGTTTTCCCTTCTTTCAGATGGGTTGGCTACATGTTCCCAGGCTACAGGGGGCGCCAGTTTATCTTTGAACGAGGAGACTTCAAGCACTGGAACGACTGGGAGGCCCCCGCACCCCAGATCCAGTCTGTCCGTCGTGTGCGGGACATGCAGTGGCACAAGAGGGGCTGTTTCACTGTTCCAGACCCAGCCCCAGCTCCGGCTCCTGCCCCTGGCCCTGACCCTGCCCCTGACCCCGCCCCAGCACCTCCTGCCCCCCCTGCCACAGCTGGAGCCAGCTGAGCAGGATCCTCACCTTCCTCCCCCCCTTTCCCCTCCCCCTCTTACAGCCTCTTCTGCCTCCTGCCTTAACCTAACCATGGCAAACGCTGCTTGTGCCCAGTGAGGAGTGCCATGCATGTTTCAGTGGCGAATAAAAGTTGTTTGACCTCGAGCTGGCCCTGTTTGTTGGTGATGTTATAGTTGTAAGTCAAAGTGGAGGTGGCGAGGTGGAAATGGCATTAACTGATATATAGAGATTTGGGGAAACCACAATCGGAGATGTAAAGTTAGGAGAAACATCTACTGTATGTGGAAATAATGTAGCCAGATAAACTGCAGATGTGCTTTTAATTGAATCTATTTTAAAGTCATGAGTGCCACTTTTATCGCTTGTGTAATCCCAGTTTAGTCAGACAGCTCAAATCCTCAGCTTTAGGAGCACATGACAGTGAATATGTGGATACTCATCTGCTTAACAGCAATGGAGATGATGTCATACTGTATGTATGCTTGCTATTAAAACAGAGTGCTCTGCATTCCCTCCCATAGTCATCATTGTCTATCTGATGCTTTGTGAAATGGTCATCAGGATTAACTGTATTTAACTCTTGTAAATATTGAAAAGTATCTTAAAAAAACGTACACAGTTTTGTGAAGTTAAATATTAACCATCTGAAAAACAGTTAAGATCCACATTGCATTATCTAAATAGATTCCATCTGCAGACGTTATTACGTTTTATGATGACATAAAACTCCACATGCAAACCATTATTCAGTGGATGTTGATGTAATTTTAAAAAATGGAAATGATTCCCTACATAACATGATTGAGAAGAGTCTTTTTATACACACTTTTCTTGATATTTTAGAGCCTAAATAGACAAAAAACAGAATAAACCAAATTTAATCAACCCATATTTCATCCCCTAGATGGCATCTTGTACACTTGCAAAGGATATGCAGACTGCCAGCTGTGACACTTAAGATAGCACATCTGTACGACACTGAACTCTACCATACTGAGTCAGAATGAGAAAGCCCTCTAAGAAGCATTTAGTGAGGGATTTCTGACATATTTCATTCATTTTCAGTGTATTTTGGACTATTTATGTCCTGTTGAATCACTTGTCAGTCCTTCACTATGTAGCATACAGGTTTTTTGACATATGCTTCAACACCCACAAAGATTGCACCACAGAAGAGCTGAATTGGTTTTTTTGCACCTTTAAATTATTTGACAGAAGCCTTAATACACCAACAATCTCATAAATTCTTAATTAACACAAGATTTCAAGTCTCTCACTTCTGCAATAAGGAATGCAATTCACAGCCAAAATCTTGCTAGTAAAACAGCACAAACAATAAGCCAGTGCTTTGTCATACAGTTTGTTTCTTGTGTCAATTAAATTGAGTTTAAATTAAGTGTATTGAAGTGAAAATATATTCCAACAAAAAAGAGACCACCTAGAATATTTTAAGCAGCACATTTTTACCAAATGATTCCACAATATAAAGCATCTCTCAAACTGAGCATCTGTTTTATAGAAAGCATATTTCATTATGTGCATCATATGAGATGTATTCAGAAGACCACAAACAGTCCTCTGAACTATTGAACTTAACATAACCTGGATAGTTTAGGGGAAAGTAACGCCCAGAATCCTCATAGTCTCCAACTGCATCAAGCACTTGCATTGTACGTCAGTTTGATTCAGTACAACTTAATATACTCAATTAAAGCTATCAAACTGGTATTTGAGGTAGCCAACAGACTTTTAAAAACAATAGCTATTTGTATAATATGGCTCCTCACAAAGTGATCTTAGTGTTTTGGGAATCTAACTACAAGACTATAAAGCTACAAGAAGAAAAAGAAACTTGGATTTGACTTTGTTTCTATTACATGCATTGATCTCTATGCACTCATATTGGTTGGAGGTCAGTTCAGCGCCCCTACAGCTAGTCGGGTGTTCAGTTGTTTGCTTAAGGATAAAGTACCACCATGATGTTCATGGTGGTAATCATCACTGATGTAGAGAATGCTGCTCACTGCCTGAGGACCCATGAGAATTAAACAATTATTTTTTATCAAAATGGTCTACATTTGTAATTGTAGTTCTTTCATGACATTCTTTTGTGAGCATTGCACGCTCATAAATTTGGGGTACTGAAACGAGACATCTGAAAAAAAGAATGGTCAAAATTGAAGTAGCAGAAGCGGATATATCCAGACTTTTAGCCCCCTGTATGGGTCTTGCACTGGATCCAACATTACTTATAATGCAACTTCATAACGTCCTTCACCATAAACCTTCCTGACCTGAGTAGTACCTCTTATAATGAGTACATTTCATGCATAAAATCAGTGAAGTGCCCCATAAAATAAAAGAATGCTCTAAAATATATTGATGTATTTCTTTTCACAGTGTCACACCATTTTCCGTGGGTGCTCTGTAGGTCTGAACAACTGTTGTAGTGTTTTAGCGAGTCTAACTACTATTTATACTGCTTTCTTGTTTAAACTACACCGTATTTTGTGAATTGATGTTACATTATTACATTAAAACTCTGCAAAACTGCAAAACAAATACTGACCAATAGTGACTTTTACTGGTGAAATAAAAACATATATAGAGTGGAATTTAAGTTTCACAAGCTGTAACTATTCAAAGTACCAGTAGATACGAGCACATTATTACAGTAAAAGCATGTTTTTCCCCTACCCCTACCCCTGCCCCTGCTCACCATTGTAATAGGCCGTCTCGCTTCACGACAAAACATCCCCATTGAAACCATGCGTCCATCTGTCCACAGCAGTGACACAATGCCCTCTCTGGCCCGGTGTTATTTACATTAAACTGATTAGTTACATGCCCAAATACACATCTGAGTTTTCGCACAACATCTCTGCTTCAACACAGTTGCCTGTCCCTTTGCAGGACTGTTCACACACAAATTCAAGGTAATTAAAATGATTTCGATTAGGGAATATATCATACTGTTTCAAATGGCTGTCACGTTGTTTTTCTCTGCCAACAGGAGGAAAGATAGCATGTGGGGGTCAACAAGTTTTACTTTTTAACCTCTGGAGCAGGGTTATTTTTTAATCTTTCCATTCAGCAGTAGCAATGGATTTCCACATGGAACAATATTAGTGTTTTCTAGAAGTAAAATATAATTAACCTCCAGTTGTGTAAATATTCAGCGGTATTCAGACTGTCCTCGTCACTCTAACAAAGTAAAACCCATCTTTTTACAGTCCTTCCCTCTCTCTCTCTCTCTCTCTCATTGTAGGTGTGGGACTCTTGGCACTGTTTGTGCTGAATCATGTGGATAACGAACAATGACTGGCTGGGTAAAACTGACTACTAATGAAATAACTTTGTAGGAGTGTGACACCCCGGGGTGGGGGCAGGCTACACTGTGACCCCTCATTTCAGTGTGTTGGGCCTATGGCAGGCCGATCTGCAGGCTGGCTTGGACACTGTGGGTACTGTTGGCAGAGTTTCCACCCCTGGGCGCCCCGTATATATTGAGCTCATCGTGCCATCACAAACACACTGGCACAGACAGGTACTGGTAAGCAGTTTATGTCCGTCATTCTGTATTTTATTAAGTTTACTTTTATACATTTTTAAAAACATTTTCTTCCTTTTGAAACTACGTTAGGTTTAATCTCTGCAAACTTTATCCCACATTGCATTGCTGTAATTCTGTGTTCAGAAGGCTTCGGAAACTTACAGATAGAACAGATAGAAACTTTTATATAAATATATATATATATGAGTAAACAAAATCTATGAAAGCAGGAATAACAGCATATTTTATTATTTCATCATATTTTAAATAAAAGATACAAACTTTCACAAACCATTTAGACATCCGTAGATATTTATCAGACACAATCATTCAGTTATACTTTGTGTTTTTTTCAGCTTCATCCTTGCCGATCCATTCACTATGGCCACAGATCACCAGAACCCCGCATCCAAGCAGCAGCAGCCAGGCACCAGTGCGTTTAAGGTGAGAGGAACAAACCAACTTGGTAAAAATTTCCAGTTTTCTCCTTAGAGTTGGCAATTCCTATTTTGATTCTTGCATATTCCAAACATCCAATTGCACACTTTAAATTGGGACCAAATTGATTTTTTTCTCCTTTTACAGCTGGTTATCTATGAGCAGGAAAACTTCCAGGGACGTTGCCATGAGCTGACTGGTCCCTGTAACAACCTCCAGGAGGCAGGCGTGGAGAAAGTGGGCTCCATACTGGTGCTTTGTGGACCGTGAGTGTGGGTCAGAGACAGACAGAAAACTAGAAAATGATTTAAAATCCAACAACACAGAGAGGCAGTGGGCAAGTCAGAGAAAGAGGGGGGAAATAAAAGGCCAGAAAAAAAAACAACTAAATAATATATTACACCAACTATTGTTTCTACTTTGCCAACCACAACCCTCCATCTCTTTCTCCTCCAACCCCTCAGATGGGTGGGATACGAGCAGCCTAACTGTAAGGGGGAGCAGTATGTGTTTGAGAAGGGGGAGTATCCTCGCTGGGATTCCTGGACCAACAGCAGGCGCAGTGACACCATTGTTGCATTCCGACCAATTAAAGTGGTAAGAAAAGCAGCTTTTAACTGTTACAAACACCCCCATTGGCCATCCCATCAGTTGCTCAACAAATCACTCACTGTGTGTCAATGCTTTGTCCCTCTCCCAGGACAGCCAGGAGCACAAGATTGTCCTTTACGAAAACCCCAGCTTTGCAGGGAAGAAGATAGAAATCATCGATGACGATGTCCCCAGCTTCCACGCACACGGCTACCAGGAGAAGGTCTCCTCTGTTAGGGTTCAGAGTGGCACGTAAGTCCATCATCCCAGCAGATGTTGTGTGATACCGAACATACCTGCTACATGTTTATTGTCACTCTCCTTTCCCCTCTAACTGTCTCTCATCTTTTGTCCCTCTATGTGTTCCTGGCACTCCAGTTGGGTGGGCTACCAGTATCCAGGCTACAGAGGCTATCAGTATCTGTTTGAAAAGGGCGAGTATAAGGACAACGCTGAGTTCGGAGCCCAGATTCCTCAGATCCAGTCAGTTCGGCGCATCAGAGACATGCAGTGGCATCAGAGGGGTGCTTTTCACCCCGTCAACTAAGCTTATGACTCTTTCCTATCATGAACCCTGACCTCTGCAGGCTTACTCCCTACCAACAGCGACCCTTTGTCCCTCATCTACACCAAATTGCATTTTGATACCTATTGCAGCTGTTGCAATAGTGACATCAACTGAAGCAAATTAATAAATCCTTATTGCTTACATTTCACTTGCTCATGTGGTTCATTTCTGTTTTGCACAACCATCTGCACGAGTTCTTCAGCAAGATCTAAAAGGGACATCACACACAAATGATGTCAAGTTATGTCAAAAACACTGAAATACTCAAAAATGTGTTTTTCTTATTTTTGCTTCACTGTGCAGAATCATATATGTGCAGAGTTTGTCACTAGATGGCTGTTTTCACATTCAGCTGCTGAAAGTGGAAAGTTTCTATGTCATCACTGTAAATCAGATTTTAAGGCGTTGGCCTTAAATCACATCACAACTAGTTTGGAGCCAATTCTGGTCCAATATTCAATTTAGATAAGTGTGATGTGGAAACATGAAGTCTTCAGTCCACACAGACACTGGGAATTGACTTTATAGCAAAGTAGGAGATATATTGTATCAGCATTTAAACTTTTGAAATGAAATATATTTATGTATTCATAGATTATATATTCTGGATTTTTAATGAGGGAGAAGGTGGAGATCATTTTAAGGATTTTAAACTATACTTTTTTGTGGAAAAATCATATTAGATACGCATTATTATTCCAAACAGAATATTTCTGTACGTTTTCATACTGTCTGGAGAGGATGAAGACATTCCAGGTCTGTCAGTAGTGCTGTTTGTTGTGCAGTGACCATCTCCCACCGACAGGCTGCGCTGCAGGGAGTTTAAAGTAGCGTCACTTCCGTATTTCCCGTGAAGAAGAACAAACGCGACGAAACAACATGCACCTTTAGTTCCTCATGTAACACATGTGTTGTTTAAGTACGACAGTTTATATTTTTATCGTTTTTTCTGGTGTGCTATCTCCCTGCATTTCTACGTTGAGACCTCGGCTCATCGGAAACTTGGTATGAAAATGTCCATCTAAAACAAACGAGATGAAAATAGTGGCTAGCTTAGCTCGACCTGGAAACACGTTTAATGTTGAGTATTAGTTAGCCTAGTTGAGTTTAGTATCATTAGACTTTACGTAAACTGAATAATTACCGTTTTGTTTTCGTGTGCTTTAATTATACAACGTGTCACTCAGTAAAAAGTGTCACCGTTAGTTTAATACCGACAGTTGTTTGTTGTTCTTGAGACAGTCTCACCTTTAACGTAGACAGCGAAGATTCACCGTCCACACAACAGTAATTAAACGACTTAACGTAACTTAGGCTCCTATTGTTTTAAGACGTCTTAATGAGCATTTTAGTTCCACTTCTCACTTCGACTTCCTCTAAAACACTTTGAACTTCTTGCTAACTGTAGCTGCGTCGTTGTAGAGTTTGTGGGTGAAGTTGCTGCTCCTTTGTTTGACAGTATAATCCATCAACAGCAAAATAAGAATAAAGTTTATCAGTACTTCCGTTTATATCTATGATATTTGACATGTAAATGTAATCATGCCGTATTCAAAATTCCAATTACGTGTGTATTTACCTGATGGGAGCTTTCCTAAAGCTCAGACAGCATTATTAACCTATAGAGAAGTGATGGAATCCCGACATAAAGGGATTTTAGGAGCACTCTTACTAAAGAACAGTATAAGATCACTTAATGTTACATGGGAGACTAGTGTTAAGATGTGATATGACAGTAAACGATGATGAAAGAGAAAAACAAGTTTCCTCCTGTACCACACAGATCTAACCATCACCACTATAAACAGTGTGTCACCCGTAAGAAAGCATCTGTAACAATAAGTGTGTTTGTGGGTTGGTGTTTTATTTACGTGGAGGTCTTTGACATGGGAACCCCTGTTAAGGTTTTCACCAAACTTCTTCCAACAGCCAAGATGCCTGTCCTGTGCAGCAGCTGTGCTGACAAGCGCGCCGTGCTGAGACGTCCAAAAACGGGCCACTCGCTGTGTAAGGAGTGCTTCTTCTGGGCCTTTGAGGAGGAGGTGCATCAGACGATCGTGGCAGCAAAGTTGTTCAAACCCGGCGAGACGGTAGGAATCGCTGCCTCAGGTGGAAAAGACTCCACGGTGCTGGCTCACGTGATGAAGCTCCTGAACGAGCGATACAGCTACGGCCTCGAGCTTATGCTTCTGTCTGTGGATGAGGGAATCACAGGTTACCGAGACGACTCGTTGGAGACGGTGAAGAGGAACCAGCAGCAGTATGAGCTGCCGCTGAAGATCGTGTCATATGAGGAGCTGTACGGCTGGACTATGGATGCTATAGTGAAGCAAGTGGGACTGAAAAATAACTGCACCTTCTGTGGAGTGTTCAGAAGGCAGGCGCTAGACAGAGGAGCCATCATGCTGAAAGTGGACAAGATATGCACAGGTAAGTCCAAACATAAATGTCAACCTTGAACATCGATGTCAAACAATACATATTTTACTCAACATTTTCCCGTTGGCTTGGACGTGTGTTTCTTTCACAGGTCACAACGCTGACGACGTGGCGGAAACAGTTTTGATGAACGTCTTGCGAGGTGACATAGCTCGTCTGCGCCGCTGCACTGCCATCTCCACAGCCAGCGAGGGTGACGGAGTCGTGCCACGTTGCAAGCCCCTCAAATATGCGTATGAAAAAGAGATCGTTTTGTATGCTTATTTTAAGAAGTTGGACTACTTTTCCACAGAATGTATTTACTCTCCCAATGCTTATCGCGGCCATGCAAGGACCTTCTTAAAGGACCTGGAGAGTATAAGGCCCAGCTCCATCATGGACGTCATCCACTCCGGGGAGAACCTGTCGGTGCGGGAGGGGGTGAAGATGCCTGTGCAGGGGACCTGCAGCAGGTGTGGCTACATCTCCAGCCAGGCACTGTGTAAGTCCTGCGTGCTGCTGGAGGGCCTGAACCGAGGCCTGCCGAAGCTGGGAATAGGCAAACACCACCGCCTGCATGACAAAATCCTCTCCCAGCAGCCGCTCACCGAAAAAGAGGAGAGGAAGCTGAAATCTGTAGACTTTTGACAAATATGACCTTTTTTGTGTAGCATCAGACTAAAGATATATAATGAAATTTTAGAATAAACCAAATAGTTTTTCTTTTCTATGAGAAGAAAACTGAAAAATCAAATATCTTGTTTTCATTTATCACTAATATTTATTGAACTATTGTTCAAATTTTAATCAAACTTAGAACCGCTCAGATCAGTGAAGCATCTTCACAGCATTCAAAGTCAGTTTGCTGCTGTTTGACAGCTGCTAACCCGGATCACTGAGATACTTGTGTTTATCTTGTGGTACTGTTCAATAACAGCTTAATGATCCATGTTTCCAGTTGTTTTTGTTGTAACATAATCTGTACAACAAAAGATAGAGGAAAGTGGAACATTTTCAGCTTATGCGAATGCTTTGGTGCTAAGACCTACATTGTCCCAGCATGTTTCATATCTTTATTTTATGCTACCTCTTATGTACCAGTCTCTGGGGAGGATATGATGATGGTTATGGTCACATTACAAGGTGTTTTATTAACTATAATTTAATAAATACATGTAATTTATCTCCTTGTTTCCTGAAGTATATGGATTGACGCTAAGTGTTAACTAAGTAAACATGCTGCATGAGCAGAAAAGTTTCTGCATGTGAACATTTTTTTTAATCACTCCAAGTGTTATGTTTCCATGTTCGAAATATATGCAGGCTCCTCAATCATCCAGACATTGTTTTTCCACAATACTAATACAGTTTTCTTACATTTTAAATTTTTTATTGACAATGTGGAATTTACAACAAGGATACAGAGAAAGCAGGATAAAATTTATCTGACAAAAAATATCACAAAAAATAGAATAAAAATAAACATGGTGCTGAAGAGTTTAACTCATGTGAGAGACAGTTTTTCACATATATTTCTTATGGCCTTACAGTTCTGACTGTGTGACTAAATATATGCTAAAAGTGGCTTTGAATGCACTGAAGTTTGTTTTTTTTTTGGTTTGAGGATTTGCTGGTGTGAATGTAAGACTTCCCAAATATCACGAGCAGGTTTAAAGACGTATACAACATCACAGTATTAAAATATTACTTTCCTACTCCAAACAACACAAGTGTTTCCTTAAAATCAACGGCAGCCATGTTGGTTCTTTGAAGAAAGTTCATCATGTCTGTCTGAAAGGTTTTAATTTAGGTGCAGTCAAGTTTCATCAGGTCTTCCACAAGAAACACAATGTATTTATATCTAGATAAATATATCTTTAAAAGACACTTCTTTGAGCTTGTTTAACAAATATTTAGTAACCATACTATTAAAGTCATTTTTATTAACAAAAGGATGATATCAAACATTCAGGTTAACAGTAGCAGCAGATACAGATGAGATTTAAATAACATAAATACATATGAACAACATAGAATGAAAATATTAAAAGACAGTTACATAAAATAAAAACAGGAACACATATAGATTTTTACTTTTTTTGGTTCTTTAATAAACTGAGTGATTTAAACAGAATTTAGTTCTAGAAGAAAAGGTGAGATCGTACTTAATGATTAAGAAAATTTCTGTTTGTGAATAAAAAACTTTGCAAATAGAATAATGAAATGAATCAGATATTGAAGAGTGTAGCATAGTAGCAAATGATATCTTTAAGATTAAAAGAGTAGACAGCAACTTCAAAATATTAAGACTATAGATCTGCCCCAAATTTTTAGGATATTTCACAACCATAAAAAAAGGCGAGAAATTGTTTCTATATTATGTTGACAACAGATACAAGAAATATCAATGTCAGTAATAAGACAAATATCGGGGTGTGTCGTGTGTAAAATGTAAGGGTCAAGTCTCTAGGTACAGTTTTATTCTTGGCGAATGTTCTTATTGTTGATGTTAAAGTCATTTTTATTTATTTTTTTCTATCCTTTATTGAATATTCTGAACACAGCTGAAAACATAACTGTTTCTGGCTTAGCATCACAAAAAGTTCATTTAACATCTATATCACTAAATTTAGAGATGATTGTGTTAGCTAAGTAAATGTTATGCAAACTTTTAAAATGAATTTCTCTGATCTTGTTTGAAACACAGAATTGGAAGGGATGTAACCATACTTTTAATTTTGTGAATCCAGAAAAGGTGAAATCTTGTTTTAGTTTTGAAGCTCTTTTCTTATATGTTTGTTTGAACATTTTATGTCTGCATAAGTGACATTTCATTTACACAATTATACCTGTGGGAAGAGTCCTGATTACAGAAACAAATTCTTTGAATTTAACTGGAAAAGATTTGGCTCTTAGGAAATGTTCATAATTATAAAAAAAAAAGACCTTACCCTTATCATCAAACAAAGCCATAACAAAGATTATACTCCTTGCCATATTTTTAACATTAAAATTATTGTTGTTCCAAATTATATCCTTATGTGGTGAAAAGTCAGATTTTCATAACATAATTTCCAAGACAGTAAAGCCTGCTGGTAAAACTTTGAGAGTTATGACAGTGTTGTAGAGTTTTCTGACTCCCCTCTTATATTAAAAATGCAAGATGTGACACACACCAAAATCACTCATATCTGGACTTCTACTACTAATATAAAAAGTCATTTAAGAGTTCATATTTAGCGGAACATACATGAGCCTCATGCTATGAAGAGTCATGTTAAAGATTTGATGTAATGTTTAAAAGAGGAAACTTTCGTTAAGGGGCGAAATATTTCTGTTGAATGGCTGGATATGGCAAATATTTGCCTTCTGTTGCTGTAGGAGTTTTCTTTTTGGAAATATTACTCAACAAGGAGAAGGCCTAGACAATAATATAAACTTGGCTTGGCTTTACTCATGTGAAAGGCAACCCCCCTCCCCAATCTCTCCCCTGTTGCCACTAGTTACAAATGACTTCATACATAAATAATAGAGGTCCAGACATGCCAAATGAGTCAGTTTGATGTGGGTCACATCTTGCAGTTTTGTAAGATGTGACACACATCTTCCCCCTCCACCCACACCGCCCACTCACCCACTAGTTACAAAGCACTTTATACATAAGTAGTAGACGTCCAGATATGCCGACTAAGTGATTTGATGTGATAATATGAAAAGGGAGTTAGATTTGGTCAGATGAGTAACAAGGGTCCCACACAAATTTGATCAATTTTGATATTGTTTTCCTTCCAGGATATAGCATTAACAAAAAATGATAAAAGATAAACAAATTTTACTACACCTTCAACTTTTGTCAATAACACTCTTCCAAAAATGGAAAGATTCGCTATTAAACTCATTATCACTTCAACTGTACCTCAGTGATGTTTTTTTTAATGTGTAATGTAGTTATTTGGCCGCTAGATGTCGCTCAACACTGCGCGTCAGTACGGGTGCGCGCTCAGCTAAAGTACACATGCACACATTGTCGCGCGTTCACGACAGCTCCCCCTGACCAACTTCCAGGGCAGCAGCAGTGTTAAAGTTTGGAGAGGAAAAGTCAGACTTCTTCAGCAGGCGAGAGGCTCAACAAACATACGCTGACACAAGCCAAAACCAGGCATCCAGTATGGACGATTTGGGTAAGTTGTGAGGTGGTTTTTAAAGCGCTGTGTGTGATTTCCAGTGAGGAGCGGATAGCAGGGTGGAGGAGCTCAAAGTTACGACGGGACTTTACGTAGAAAAGACTGGTTCAGTCCAGTCACCTTGCTGTGGAAAAGCTAGCTAATATCTGCCAGAAATGTTACAGCTCAGTGAGGCTGAGTGAATGTTTGACACGTTTCAGCCACTTTGTTTTTCTGAAGCATCGTAGTAACTTAGCGGCTAGCCTTCACCTCCACCTCCTTTTAAACTCTCCCTCACTTGCAGTACGTCAGTGTTTGTGAGGTTAATACGCCATCCTGCTCGTTTAAATCGCTACGTTTAATTAAATATGAGCGCCAAAGGGAGGAGATATTTGTCTGACATTTTGACATCGGGCTTTAACATTACCTCCTCAACTTTTTGCCCCCAGGCGACTCATTCCAGCTTTGAAGTGGTTGAGTCAACAGGCCTCCCCATTTAGACTGCTCAGTAACTTACAGCACAATGTGAGCTCAGCCCTGGCCTGGCTGCCTTTATAATGTATCTCCAGTCTGATGGAACACAGATACTAAGTTTGTTGTCCTTTTTTTTTTCCAAATAGAGAGCCTTGATATAGGAGACATAGATATGTTTAAGACAATAGGAGATTATAGGAAGACTGGGATACTGTATGTGATTAAACATGTGGGAGCCATAAGTCTAAATAAAAAGCAACCCTAAGACATCTTATCTCACTTGTGCCAGAGCTGCTGACCACAGTGTGTACTTAGTTGTGGCTGGGAGGTGAAACTTGACTCTCAATCTTGTGCTGTGATTCTGTTTATTTCTGCTACAAGGCAGGTTATACAGTGGTTTAGTGGACACACGGTCAGGTAATGGAAAGGTTTGCATGTCAGAACTTGAACCAGTGGAGCTGCTGGGGATTGAAAACCTTCATGCTGTACTTAACAACTGGTTTATTGATCGATAACTGTAGACACAGTAAGTTCCTTCAAATCATATGGTAATAAGGCATGAACAAACATTTGCCAGCAGTGCAAGTTCATTTCAACATCTGCTATATTGTTCATTATTTTCTTAGTCAGGTTTTTAGATTAGAGCGTGATCTCTAATGATGATTGATTATCTACTAAATTGGCTATTAGAATAAACACATTTACAAGTCACATGTAGATTTTATTGGCGCTTCATTGGCAGCTGGTTTTAATTTGTAGTTTAGTGTTAATGTTGCTTACAGGGCTGCAACAAGTAGTTGATTAATCGCTCTACATGAAATAAATCGCCAACTATTTTGATAGTCGATTAGTCGTTTCCAGCTTCTTAAATATGAATATTTTCTGGTTTCTTTCGTCCTCTGTGACGGTAAACTGAATATGTTTGGGCTGTGGACTATTTGTTGGGACAAAACAAGACATTTTAGTTGCTCACTTTGGGAAACAGTGAGCAACATTTTATAGCCTGAACAACAAATCGAGAAAATAATCATCAAATTAATCAACAATGAAAATAATCATTTGTTGCGGCCCTAGTAGCATATAATGGTTTTGTTGCACTGACTGATGTTGAAGTGTTTGGATTCCTCATTTTATAAGCCAGGACTACAGCTTACACTTATTTCACGATTACCATGTTGTTGTTTTTTTGATCAATCAGTTAATTAGTAGTTTATAAAATGTGAGAAAGTTGTAACAGGTGACCTTCACAAGGTATGAGAGCCCAAGGTAACATCTTCGAATTCCTTCTTTTGAACGACCAATAGGCCAACACCCAAAGAGATTCAATTCACAGAGATATAAACGGAGAAAAGTAGCGGATCCTCACATTTGAAAAGCTGGAACCAGTGAAAGTTTCTCTTGATAAAAGTCAATGAATCTAAAATCAAAATAGTTAGCATTATTTTTCTGGTGACTTGTTGTTTTATCAATTATTCACCTAATCCTTTCAACACACCTGTAAGCCTTTTATCAACCCGCATACCAACATTAATAACAATCAATAACACACTGCACACTGTGCGTGAGGACGTAACTCCTTGCAGTCGCTGAGCTCTGTCTATTTTTTGGGCCTCACCTACCAGTCATCTCTTCAGTCCATTTGGCCCTTGACCTTTGACACTGAACCTCTGAACTTCTAATTCTGCTGTTATAGATTTCACCAGCTGCTCGGTTTGCTATATTTGCCTTTCCGATTCAAAATAAGTCGCTTCTCCTGCATCTTGTCAGGTATCTGTGGGAGTGCACCCTTTTCTACAAAGTGGAAAAAGGCAGTGAAATGGATTTGTTGAATTGTTTAAGTGGAGAGACGACGGGCCGCATTTTGAGTTTGGCCTGCTGTGAGAATACCTTCAGGGCACATAGATGCTCTGGCTGCCATGGGCCAGTGAAAGGGCTGATTGTTGGTTAAGAGGGAGCCTGCAGTCTCACTGAAGCAGCGTGAACAGCAGGCTTGAAGGAGGGGGCGAGGCTGCTGAGGAATGTCGAACATCACTCCGTGTCGAGGTCCAAGGCCAAATACTCTCTGGGTCATGACTCACCTCCTACCACTACTCTCAGCTCCGTGCACGCAGCCACCAGTGGGAGGGCTGTCGGTTTCAGTTCGTCTTCCTCAAACACGGGTCCCCTGGTAATTGCAGTCACTTACACAGTTAAAAATGTATTTGAGGTCAGGTTGCCTGACAATCACAGAACCGTGAAGTTAAATGGCTTCCAACTGTTCCTACTGTTACGGTACTTTTTTTTTGTTCCTCACCATATGGCAAACCCCTCCCACATCGCCCCTAAATATGCAAAAACAAACCATGTTGAATATTTGTAAACACTTTATGACTTTGGTTTACAGTAGTTCCAGTAAACCCCCCTCCTCATTAACCAGCCCCCACATGTCCTGGTCTCGAGGCTCTCTGGTGACTGACAGGTCTACATGGAGCTGTTTGGAAACCTGATCAGACTTCGTAGAACTGTTGCCGTCCTCTTTCCGTCTTCCTCCCTTCCGTGCCTGTATTGATCTGCTCACGTTGCTTCCCACTCGAGGAAGAGGGAATTCCCTCAGGAGAGTGTGAGCGCTCTTCCAGTCTGTACCTCTGACTCAGAGTTTTCCAGAGGTTTTCTCCAATCTGTCATGGTCCAGACCAGGTGGCAGCCAGGCCCGGCCTCACCGTCGTTACTGATGTGGCCCTAGGGGCTTGAATCCTCATCCAGATGTGGCTCTTAAACCACATGTGACACGTTCTGCTCCTGTGCTTCATGTCTGTGGGGTTTGAAGCCACCGCTTCTTCTCTCTGTGAATTCCTCGGGGTTGTGTGAGATTCGAGCAGACTGACCTCACTGGGCTGTGAAGGCCCTGCTCCCTGTCTGCAGGTTAACACTGAGGGAAACTGGATTAAACTAGATTAATGAAGAGATGCATTATGCTGCAGGGTCATGGCTGAAGTGAGAATGACACTTGAGCAAGATGGTCTCTCTTCATGGTTGTAAATTCTTTTTGAACTGTTTGTAGATAAGAAATAAATCCAATCTCAGCTTATGTTGTTTTTTTTTTTTTAACCTGCCACATTAGATACTGTAGATCAGCATTAACATATATCCAGGGCTATAATAAAGATAATTCAAGATATTTATGGTTCCATTCATTGAGTCACACTGTTGTCTTGATTAAGTGGATTTTCAATACCGATACCTATCAATATGTTTACTTAGTCTGTACAAAGTGCAAAACCAGTTTTCAGAGTCCAAGGAGACATGTTCATATTCAACACCCAGTAATATTCAGTTCCTATATCAGAAAGAAAGATAGAAACTGGATGAAACCAACATACTAATTTTATAAAATGGTTGGAAATCCATTTTCAGTTGATCAACTAATCAATCAGGCAGTTGACAGCTCCTTTTCAATACTAATTTCAGCCACATACCTAACGCAGCAAAAATAGTGCTATGTAGTGACAGAAAGTGACAGCACTACATCATTCAATAAAGCAATATGCTTCACTTGTTTTAGACACAGGCTGCGTTGCATGAAAAAAATCTTGAATGGAATGATTGTTGTCAAATCTTAATATTTTTTTCTGATAGTTGTACAGCTGGAATGTCATCGGAATAACCAGCTTTGTCATGCTAAAATGCAGAAATAGAACACACATACACGCACATACTACTGTAATGACTTGCTTAAAGCTTATTTACATTCAGCAAGCAAGTTAAACATTGAAGAGTTGTAAAAGATTAATCTGGTAGTGTGTAGTAACCAATGTGTAATGCGTGTTCATGCAACAAACAACACAGAGAGGCTTTAAAACAGTGTGAGCCAGGCAGCTTGGCTCTACTTTGCAGACACGCTGAGGCCCATATGTCTCTAGTATGTGGGCCGAAACAGCAGCACCTGCTAAACATGCCCTTTGTAACCCACAGCAGTCCTCTTATAGCTGCTGTATAAATGTATCCGCTGATCACCTTGCAGAGAAAGGTCTTGTTCTCCAGGCAGGAGTAAGACTTGGCCGAAGTGGAAGCAGCATGGTCCTAAATGTTTACAGCATTTGTACAGCATACCAAAAGATCTTTGAAGGTCTTTAGTGGTTTCTGTGTCCCAGTGTGTCGGCAACACAGAGTTAGTGTTACCAGACTAGCTATCATCACCCCATGAGGGCTGCAGGGTTAGTGCATACCGCTGCTAACCAGCGGGCTTGCCTGCTAGGCAAGAGAGAAGCTCCTGGCTGTAAATCAGTCTTGTTCCCGAGCTTCACACACCCATCCTGTTCTGGTTCTGGGGAAGAGAGAGGGAGAGAGAGCTACATGGCTGACCTCATCGCTTAGGCAACAGACCCTGCCCCACATCCTGAGGAAACAGAGGAGAAAAACAATGACCAGAGTCAGTGTTGAAGGCCAGCAAACACTGGTAGATGAGGAAGCTCTGGGCCTTCACTCTGGTCCCTGTTGCTTGAACAGCGTTTTCACCTCGAAATGCTGTAGTATCAAATTGTTGTTTCACTCATAGTGCCCTTCACCCTCTTCCTCTTTTTCATGCTGTGTCCACGCCTTCCTTGTTCCAGAGCCTTGTAACTTGGCTCAGAGAACATTGCTGATTATTTTCCTGACAACTCTGGGTAATGTAGTAGGAATCCTGCTGGATTCTTCCAACATTACTCAAACTGGGACACCCCAGGGCATGTTCAAAGGACTCCAGCTTCATGTCTACATATGCTGGGCAGGACACCCTACTTTTGTTTTCTGAATACTGAAATCCAGCCATCATTCTGTTTTAAGTAGTGCGCCTAAAAAAAGGATTTTTATTCTCCTAATGCTTTGATGCTAGAGCTGAGTATCGAAACCTCACTTTTAGTTCAGACAACAATGCGTCTGTAGCATCAAAGTGTCAAGTATTAAAAGCTGGAACTGAATACTGGCATTTCACTTCTGCTTTCATCTTCTTGTTTTTGTTTGTAGGCGTTTTTTTTTTTTTTCTGCAAAGTTGTGCTCTGGGTGGTTGCTTTTAGACAACATTTAATTAGAGCTGCAACTAATGCTGATTTTAATCTGTTAATTACTTTTACAATTCATCGTTTAGTCGAGTGGCTGCCCAAAACATGAAATGTATTTATTAAGATGTTCCTCTGATCTGCTATAATTACCTCTAGCTGCAGGGTTCTTCATAAATATTCATGTTGAAAACAAACCTCTTTGGACATAATGTAGAGACGTTTTTGACCAATGACAATTGGTCACAACACGTCACAAGCTTGAATGGTTGGTAACCACTGGTTCAGTCAGAAATTAGAATCAAAAATGCCCATCAGAATTTCCCAGAACCCAAATCGATGTCTGCAGATAACTTTGTTTGTCCGTCCAATAGTCTAAAACCCAAAGATATTCAGTTTCCTGTTGATCAACTAAACGATTACTCTACTCATTGTTTCAGCCCACATTAACATTTGAGAAGTTTAGCTTCTTTTGTCAAAGTGAAAAGGTTTTTGTTTGTTTTTAAACTTGTTATATTCTTTAAGTAAGCTATAATGGTGATGTTAGACTCATATCAGCACAAGTATCAAAGCAAGAGTAAGTCCACAGCCATGCTAGCGGCTGTGTGAGGCTGGACTTTGGCACAGTGGTCCTTTGAGCTAAATGCTAACACTGGCAGGCTGAAATGCTCACAGTGACAGAAATGTGATCAGGGGATCACCAGAGTCATTAGGATGCATCATCTATAAACCATGAATGTCTCTACAATATTTTATGCAAATCCATCAAGTAGATGTTGAGACTGGATTTATGTAAACTTTGACCTGCTGTGTGAGATGAAAAGTCACAAGTCAACCCTGAGTCATTAGTCTATGAAAAAATTCATGGCAACCCCAATAGAGATATTTCAGTCTGGACTAAAAGCGGTCGAGCAACCAACTGTCAGACCGGCGTTGCCATCCATAGGGCCACTAGCACGGCTACAGATTTAAAATGATACCCAGCCCTATTTGTACAGACCAGAGTGGGTGGTGTAGACAAACCTCGGCCACGGACTAAATCCAGCAGGATTTTGCTGATGTCTGTTTAGTGTCCCGCTACTCTATAGGATGGTTACAAGTTTAGAGGACGGCTAGTTGTTCCAGTCAGTGTTAAAGCACAAGACGGACAAAACGGTCTTTCTTTGAGGATTCTCTCCTCTACCCCCGATTACACTCTCTTATGGCACAAAAGGCTTCTCACTGACATACAGTCTTCACACATGCGTGGCTATGAATGTGTCCTCAGTGACTGGGTGTTACATCAGTCTTTAGACTTTCCCCTGTCATCTGATTTACTGGTCTGTGGGGAAGTGCTTTTATTTTGGTCCAGCGTTCTCTCAAGGGGGGTGTCATCTTTCGGATATGGGGCTTCTTGGCAGGGTATTTTTAGGTATGTTTATTTTGAAGTAATCACCCTAAGATGCTTCTGTCTTTCTGATAGTATGCTATTACGCTCATTCATCCTTTGTCTGTGTGGGTCTGTGTGTATAACTATACAAACAGATGGCCTGCTCTGAATAGCTGTAAAGCTTGACATTTATTTGAACATCTCTCTCTCTCTGTCCCTCTGTCGCATCACTTCATCTGTATGTCTATTTTTTTTTTCTTTTAATTCACTCACATTCTCTGTCGCTAGTTATTACCCAGCCTTCCCTGCCTGTCTCACTGGCATCTCACCCTCCACCCTCCTCTCCCTGGCCCCTGCCTGTCTTGTTTGATATAAATATCGTGTCAAGTTGGCCTGATGGGGTAGGGTTTCGGTGTGGGGCTGTGGCCATTTCTGCTCTTTTGCTCCCTCGCTATAAACAGGTGAGCTGCGGACCGCGGTGTCCCATCAACGTTGCCCACATGTTAATAGAAAAGATTAGCCAGCTCTGATTTCTTCCCTGCCTGCCTGCACTGTACTCCACTCTACACTCTGTGGGAAACGGGCAGTAAAAACATTGACATCTCCCTTATCCTGGAATTCAAAGCATGCTGTAGTTAGCGGGATAGGTCCTGTAATTGTCAACACATTATTTTCATTTTCTGGACTGACAGATGGTGTTTTGTATTCGAGCACATTCCTCACCGGCTCTCTACCTAGAATCTCTTTGCTATTGGTGGAATGTGTGTTCAGCTTGAGTACATTTTATTACAACGCATCACTTTGACTTTCTTTGCTACTTTTGCCAGTTAAGACAGGTTGGATGTTAAATTGTATTTAACTGGATTAAGGCAGTTATAGGTTTCCTTTCCCAAAGCCACCTTCTCCGTGTCCCCGCCTGATCACTTTCTTGATTCCGTAGCGAACAGAGGAATGTGTGGAATTCCTCATGCACCTTCCCTCCCATCTGATAAAGACTGCAGGACTGTGGCAGAGCCTCGGTTGGGTGGGTGGGGGAGTGTGTGCGTGTGTACACACAGGCAAGACTGTACATGCACCCACTGCCACAAGAATGTGTACAGCATCCACCTAATGGAGATTAGTAACCACAGTGTGACCACAGATGGTTACCCCACCATTGTCTGACTGATGAATCCATCTTGAATGATCAGTCCCAGTCATATCCTTCTTGATGACAGCTTTATTCCTCCAGAGGCTGCACAATGGACCATTGAATCAGGATGCTGTTAGAGCAGAATTGGACTTTGTCCATTGTGGCTCCTGCCCCCTGTCTGGAATGGAAAGATTAGCCTGTAACTTGGCTTACAGTGCATGTTTGCATTCTTAATGCTTCTAACTTTTCGCGGACCAAATTTGTCTGAGACAGACGAAGGCTCAGTTGTCCGTTCTCATGCCAGACTCAATGCTGCCCTCATCAGGGAAGATTGCAGTAGCATCTTCAACCTTTAGCCCTTTATGACCTGCAGTAAATGATATGAACGAGGTGGATGAACATGCTGCCTAGTCACAAGCAAAAAAAGGATTTACTGATGCAAAATTTAAGTAATAGCTGAAAGCGGTTCTAATCGTTACATTCTAGTCATTGAACAGTTTAGATATAGTTAAGATCATATACATGATGCCAAGATTCCTCTCAAGAAGCACGCTTTGCTTTTGTAACAGGACTTGTGGACAATTTCGGATCCCTTATTTTGGGCTTTTCATTCATCCAGATTGAGCAGTAGCAGAATGAGCGCTGTGCTCTTTATAGACCCTATGTGAAGGATTTGAAAATGTACAGTTTAATGGCTCCCAGCCTGGATCCAACCCAGAGAGACTCACTGAGAACGAATGGCTGAAAAACAACACATTGACTTTTCATCAGGATAGTCTCATTTTTCTACAAACAAAAACTCAAGCCATCCCGATCATTTGTTGGATGCTACAGTCACATTAAAAAAAATAATACACACAGGCACTTTAAAACACATTTGTCTATTTCTCACCAAGTAAATGCATACAGGCGTAAAGCATTAGTCATTATTGTTTCAGTTGAACAATCACTCTAGCCATGATGGATGTCCCCTGTGGAGATCCTTTTCTGGAGTTCATGGGCCTGTGCCATGTCACAGATGTGTAGTATCAGCAGGTGGGAGGGGGTATAATGAGTTCAGAGACCCTACTATAGAAGGAGTCTCAAAAACTTGGCTCCTTCTACAAGTGTTTTGGAAGGCCTCAGGCAGTACGGCTGTCCTCTCCGTCAAGCCCATGAGACCCTTTCTAGGAATACATTACCATAATTAGTACGTCTTGATAGATTTATTTACTTTTTTTTTTTTTTTTTTTTTTTTTTTTTATTTGAAAGCTTTTTAACATCTGCATGTAAAAGTAGTGTGGATGTAAATCTAAAAATCCCACACTGTATTTTCTATGGCTTACCTTTGTCCCGAAACCAGCTGTGGTATTTTTCTGTCTAGAGGCTTTTGTTTTATGAGTGACAAAGTCAACTTCAGTAAGACCTTGTTTAGCATGTCAGCACCAGGTGCAGCTTATTTTGAGCTGGTCGTGATATTTCAGCACATTTGCACAGACATGGACTACTGACTGAGCTTACCGCTTTAAATAGGCTCCAGCTCCCATGTGGTTTATGTCAAACTTCATGACTTAAACATGTAAGCCTCAGGACAGGATCTCCCTTTCGGATTGACTAGTTGGATGAAGAGTAGGGTCAGAATATAGCAGAAGGTCGTGGTGAGGAGATGTGTTTGACGGTTTCCAGTTTATCTGACTATCTGCGATTTTAACACTTCGATTTGACATGTTTATTTAATTCGCTGTATTCATTTGAAATAAAAAAAAAAAACAACTACTGAGAATGATATCCAGAATGTTTCTTCTTAGATATCGAGGCACTGAAGGGATACTGTCACCCTAGTTGGGCTGCCAGACCACTCCCCCATTAGAGTGGCCGCATGTTATCGCTCCTTGTTCCTCATACTATCTTTGTCTGTACTGCTGTCTGCTTCACACACACACACATACACATACACACACATAACTGGCTGGAGGATATTACAGATACAGCCGGTGGAGGAAAAATAATGTGAGTACAGATACTGGACTTTCTAAGGATTTTAGAAGTTACATGTTTGGATTTTGAATTTATTACAATCTGCCTTTCGTACCATTTCAATGTGAAGGCTTTGCTGTTACAACAGTCCTGAGGACAGACTTGTTTTACCACATATTCTGTGTGTATGTTGTTGTTGTTGTTTTTTCATGATCAGTTGATTGTGGCTAGTATGGAGGCTCTGTCTGTCGTTTTGTCACTGTGGATGTCTGTATATACTGTATATATCAGCATAAGTAATGTTAAGTTTCTATATTTACTTTTCTGCTGACTTTGTGTGAATAAATAGTGGAGATTTGTAGATGTAGGATTATTCGAATGAAATCCATCATCACTTCACTAATACTCAACTTCTACTTTTCTTTTTTAAAGCACCAAGAATGACATCTACTTGTTTCTTGAAATAACGTAAAGGCAGGACAGGATATAAAAGCTTGATTTAGTTTCCCTTTTCGGTTAGTTCGATCATCTTCCACTCCGTTTCTCTGATGTCATGCGTTTTTAAAAGTGCAGCGATTCCTTGAAACATAGACTGTAACCGGTCCAAGTCTCTATCGTGTAACAGCCGGTGATTGCGGCCTATTCTGGACAGGCTGTGGATGGATGGGTTGTGTGATGTAAGAGTCTATTTTGTTCCTGCGTTCCACCGGCCACTCAGCAGGGTAACGCTGGACCCTCTCAACCCTGGACACGGTTCAGAAACACTTTCTGTCTGCCTGCTTCTTTGTTTCTAACAGTCTGTCTTGTTATGTTCACACTCAAAAAGACCAAAGACACAAATAGTTTTCTCAATGGTAAAAGATAACCGACAGATAGCAACTCATTGACAGCAGGGTTGTATTTATAGTGGAAGACTGGAGAGAGAATGTTGGGGATTTCAGAGGGATATTTTATGAAGGCTTTAGGTATGAAGAAGCAATGACGATGGCATCAGTGATGTTTTTTTGGTGACAGGTTGGAATGAGAGGCTGAGACAGACTCGCTGTCATTGTCTGTTTACAGCTTGATACCACACTCACTGGTCTCCAACCCAACCAGAATTCTGGGTAAAACACATTGTAAACATCTTGCAAAAATAGTTCAAGCATTTGCTTGCAATGTGTTTTGTTCAAACGACACGTGGAAATTAGTGTCAGACTTTGATAAAGAATGTTTTATAGATGGAAGTAATAATCGACACCAAAACAAATTGCAATGATTTTATTTATTTTTTTAAATCTTTCTTCTGGTTGGTCCAAGATAAATTTTTAGAGTGCCCGGCTGATAAATTGTAGTTTAACTTGAACTAATAAATCTTTCAGACGCGTTGCTGGCGGACCTGGAATCTACAACGTCCCACATCTCAAAGCGACCGGTGTTCCTGCCTGACGAGACCCCCTACTCCATCCCTACCGGAGGACACTCCTACCAGGATGTGTCGATTCCACCTCCAGTTCCTCCTCCACCCTCAGCCGAGGCTCTGAACGGCTCCCTGATAGATCAGCCGGACTCCCACCACTCTTCTCAACAGGTAGGAGTGACCATGCATCGTTAACTTATGTTTCTCCATGAAGAGAGAAAGTGCTTCCCCAAGCAAGAGTTAAAGAAACAACACCGCACATGTTAGAAATGGTAGATATATAAGTTATGTAAGTTATGTAAAGCCATAACTGTCTTCAATTGAAGTAAATATTGAGCAGAAATGTTTTCAGTATGACAAACATGATGTTTCCTCTGCAGTCTTTAGGTTCAGCCCAGAAGAGTTCATGGTCGAGGGACAGTAGCAGCTCTCCGTTGTCTCACATTGAAGAGGACCACGTCTACAGGTATCCTCCTAGTCTGCCACAGCCTGTCGTCTGTCACTTTTTTTTTTTTTAACTTGTAGTTGTTATTTACGCTCGTCTCCCTCCGTCTCTTCTTCAGTTTCCCAAACAAACAGAAGTCATCCGACTCGTCGACAGCGGCCATGACCTCTGCCCTGGGCAGCAACCTATCAGAGCTCGACAGGCTGCTGCTGGAACTCAACGCAGTGCAACAGAGCTCGCCTTCGTTCCCCACTACAGGTAGACACGAGGCCTTCCGCTTTATCAGTTCTGTTTGTGGTGAGCAGAACTAGCTGTACTGTTAATGTTTCCACAGAGGAGACAGCTCCACCCTTACCGTCCTGCAGCATCACCCACTATGAGAACGGCAGCGCCCCTGACATCATGGTAAGCCCCCCTACTCAGGAGAAGCCAAAGAGGAACGGAACGAGGTTGGAAGAGGCCCGACCCACTGTGGAGAGTCTGCTGGACGAGCTAGAGGGCTCAGTGCCTTCACCCAGGTACAGACAGCCTCCCGACTACAGCTGATCTCTAACTTAACATGTATTTACATGAATGAGGCAGAGTTCCACGACTCTCTTCAGACTGAAAAAGAAAAAATGGTTTGAATTAAGTCATAAAGGTATCCTGTGGAGTTTCTGGCCTCATGTAGTGCCGTTGAGTTTTTTTCCCCACGGTATATAATATATACAATACTATATATAATTTGTGTTTTCCAGCCCCTCCGCTCGCCACAGCGATTTGGACAGCCCCTCGCAGCAGCAAGCCCGAATTTCCGCTTCCTGTGCGACAAGAGAGCTCGACGAGCTGATGGCCTCTTTGTCTGACTTCAAGGTACAACGCAGCAGTGATGAACACTGGCCAGGCTTCACTTTATCATCACAACACAAACTAGGAGGTCTTTCCGTAGCTTCTCCTGTGATTTTTCCTGTTGATTTCTCTGTCGCCTTCCTCTGGTCTGGCTTACTGTCTCGTTTCTCTGTCCTCTAGCCCAGTTCTTTGGGCTCTCTGCTGGAGCCAGCAGGAGCATCTTCCAGCTCTCCTCATCCTCCAGTCTCTTCCTCCGTCACCCCAGCGGCTTCTCCTTTCCTTAGTCTGTCCCACTCGTCTGCCTGTGCTTCTCCTCTCTTCTCTATGCCTGCTGGTCTAGAGCTGCACATAGACGAGGACGGTGGAGACGGTGGCGCGTCAGTGCTCCATCCGAATCGTCCCCCACCCCACAGTCCTATATCCTCACTCTCTGCAGCCAGTGACCTAGACCTGGACTCCGCCATAGACGTGTCCGCCTCCATTCTGTCGTCCCAAACCAATTCTCTGCTAGTCCTCACTCAGGCAGCTTCCTTTAACTCCAACGTGCTAAGAAACAGCCCAAGTCCCTCCAATACCACCACCCCCTCACTTAACTCTGTTAACACCGTCCTGGACCACAAGTCCTCCAAGTCCTCCAGTCCATCTGTAGAACAGGTGTCTCCCTCAGCTGCTCTTTGTAAACTCTCTTGTTCACCTGAGACTATGAGCAAAGGGGCTGTTTCTATTCATGACCTCGATTTGAATTTCTCGCCTTCACCCCCTTGCAAAGACCTCACCCCTTCTATCTCTCTGCCAAAGACTCCTTCGCCTCTCCCTGCTGCTGTCTCTATATCTCCGGCCCCTGCCACTTTTTCTTCCAAAACATCCTCACCAGGTGCAGTTTCCCCCTCTCCCCTGGCCTTCACTAGCCCTACAATCCACAGTAGACTCCTGATGGAGCCGACACCCACGTCCCAGAGAGCCAGCCCCCTCGCTGTGCAGCAAACCCCCATGGTAGAGCCCTCCCTGGATGAAGCACTAGACAAGCTGCTAGAGATGAGTTTCGCTCAGAATCACACAGCCGCAGAGGAACCGCAGCTGCAGATGGAAGCGCAGTGTCTAGGCAGAGGAGCGCAGGAGGTGCACAAGGAGCTCATCCTGCCCATGGACAGAAACAGCATGCAGCCCGACACCTTCGCCAGCACCACCAACACCATCACGGACGAGTCGGTGGACGGAGGCACCGACGGGAACGTAGATTTGGACTGGGCTGACGAGGAGCTGTCCATGTCCTTCCATGACGGACTGGACGGCACCATGACGCCGTACACGGAGAGGTTGTACACAGATGGCAGCATGACCCCGATGACAGAGGCCAGCTGGATGGATGAGTCCATGACCCCGTCTACATGCCCCGGGACCCCCGACGTTGGCCTGGACCTGCCCCTGATGCATCCTCCCAGTATGGACAGACTCTCTGCATCGGGACATGTATGCATCTCCACTTCTGCTCAGCACAGGATGGGCTTGTTTTGCACACATTTAGCTTTGGTTTTTTTGCTTAAAAGAGTTTTTTGTAAGCTAGTGTCTGCTCCACTCGCCTCTCCTTGTCATGTGTTCAACATCTAGTCTCGATCAGCGCTGTCAAGTTAAGCTGATACTATTAGGAATAAGGAAGAAATTGAATCTGCAACAGTTTTGATAATGGATTTCAGTTGTTTAGTCATTTCAGAACATTTGTTGCTTTTTGTGTTTTATATCATTTTTAGTTGAATATCTTTGGTTTATTTGACTGTTAGTTAGATAACACAAGACATTTTTCTTTAGATTTCATCAACAATCAAACAATCAATTCATTTATAACAAAGGAGGAAATAATAATGGAAATAATCATTATTTGCAGCCTTATTGTTGGCCCTCATGGTGGCTGACATGGTTAATGTAATATGGACAAACACTGTATAATGTTTCAGCATGTGAAACAGAATGATGAGAGAAAGCAACTGTGAGAGAATACATTGTCAAGCAGAGGTTAGTGGAACAGAAGCTGCCTTAAAAAGGAGCAGAACTTTCTTAATCAAGAGTTTTTGCTTTGCTATGCGCTCACTCACAAATAACTCACTGATTTATCAGTACTCAGCATGGCACCTGTAAACCACAACCCTCCGATTACCTGTTGCACCAGTTTGGTGTGAAGGACTTCAGTGTGACACTAGTCTGTGGTGTGAAGTTGGTTTAGTTGCGTGAGAGACGGAGCAGGGAAGTTTGTTTTCTATAAGCATGCAAAAGGTGCATGAAGTGTGACTCTAAGCCGACTGACTGTTCCATCCCAGCCTGTCAGTGATTTGAAAATCATAATTCATGTGACTCACCTGCTGTCCCAGAGCTCGGCTGTCGTTTCTGCTTCAACAGTCATGATTGATGTGGTTATATGATGAGATGCTCACCATCCTCCCTAGATAAAATCAGTGATTAGGCGCACTAAGGAGACTCCCAACGTGCATCCCATGTTTCGAGATGGTCACCTGCGCAGGAAAATGGGACCCATGATTGTCAACAAGAACTCTTCCCAGGATCGCCTCATAGAGGAGCTTCAGGGAAAGCTCGGGATCAGCCGCTCAGAGCGGCGACGCAAACAGTCTGATGACTGGATAACCGAGGGTGTTGTTCTCACATCTAAACCCCAGCGGTTCCGTCCTGAAGGAGCCGGCAGTGAGGTCGACAAGGTTGGCTTCGGTGTGCTCGACAGTTTTCCCAAATTCTATTTTTCCCCCCTGATTCTTTCACCTTCAGTTTTCTCCACATTTTCCTCTCTGTGTCTGCTCCCTTCTTTCTGTTTTTCCCTTCTCTTTCTCAGGTCATAATTCCCCCAGAGTCGCCTGTCCCTGCGAGGAAGGTGCTCCCACCTCTGTCACCCCCTCCCTCTCGTCGCCCCCCTATCATAGAAGAACCTAAGCGACAGCTCTCAGTGCAGCAGCTCCCTGTTCCTATACTACCACCACCACCACCTCCTCCTCCACCACCTCCCTCCCCCCCTCCACAACCTCCCCACGTCCAGGAATATGTCCCCACTCCACAACAACAGATTATAAAACCTTCACCACCACCTCCACCACCACCACCTCCACCAGCACCAGCACCAGCACTAGTGCCAGCACCAGCACCAGTACCACCACCAGTACCACCACCAGCACCAGCACCAGCACCAGTTCAGGAACCTCCTGTCCCCAAAGCAGAGCCCCTTACCCCTGTTCTTAACACCCCAATCCAGCTTCCACCAGTGGAGCAAGTGCCACCAGTTGCACCCAAAGTCCTGATATCTGTAGGCTGCCAAACAGAGTATGACCCAATCTTCCCTTCAATGCAGGCATGAACCCCCTATCTCTTTTCCTTTCTGTATTTTACACATCTAAAAAGCATTACTTTTTAATCCTAGTAACCTCAACCTTACTGAGAAGTGCATTTATTTCCGTAAAAGACGATATATCAGGCACAATTCACATTCCTGTTTCCATAATTTAACCGTTTCAGATTATGGCTCAAGGGAAAGGTGGTGTTCCTGGTGGTCCCCCAACACAGGTCAACAAGCTGGACAACATGCTTGGTAGCCTGCAGTCTGACCTCAACAAACTGGGTGTGCAGACGGTAGCTAAAGGAGTCTGCGGTGCCTGCTCAAAGCCAATTGTGGGACAGGTGAGATGTTTGTGCTTTTCTGCAAATAATATCTGGAAATTTGAGGGTTAAAAAAAAAAAAAGATACATGAATGTGAACATTTCCTTGCCTATGATAACTTTTCCATTCGTCTAGGTGGTGACCGCCATGGGCCGCACATGGCATCCCGAACACTTTGTGTGCACACACTGTCAAGAGGAGATTGGCTCCAGGAACTTCTTTGAGCGTGAAGGACAACCCTACTGTGAGAGAGACTACCATAACCTGTTCTCCCCTCGATGCTTCTACTGCAACGGGCCCATACTGGATGTGAGTCCCCGCCGTTTACACATGTGGTCATCTATGTTGTACTGTAGCTGACTGTCAGACAGCAATAAATGTTCTCATGTCTATACAGAAAGTTGTGACGGCGCTGGATAGGACATGGCATCCTGAACATTTCTTCTGCGCTCAGTGTGGATCTTTCTTCGGCCCAGAGGGTAGTGAAGGTTTCTTTTTAAAAATGTACACTTAATAGTTCTTTTTGGATGACACTTTCTCTTTTGAATCGATCAATATCTATTGTCTGTTTATTTTCCTCTTAAAGGTTTTCATGAAAAGGATGGAAAAGCTTATTGCAGGAAGGATTACTTTGACATGTTCGCACCGAAATGTGGTGGCTGTGCCAGAGCCATTCTGGAGAACTACATCTCAGCGCTGAACTCCCTTTGGCACCCTGAGTGTTTTGTTTGCAGGGTCAGTATCATGCATATCTGTCATGATGGTGTTTTTTCTTATGTATTTTAACATCCCATCACTAAACTGCTAGTTTTCCTTTTATTAGATGTTGTTATACGAATGAAAGCATCAGAATAACATCTTCCTCTGCTTTTCTTTGTCTCTGTCTACAGGAATGCTTCACCCCATTTGTGAACGGAAGTTTCTTTGAGCATGACGGCCAGCCCTACTGTGAAGTGCACTACCACGAGCGACGTGGCTCCCTTTGCTCTGGCTGTCAGAAGCCCATCACAGGCCGCTGCATCACAGCTATGTCCAAGAAGTTCCACCCGGAGCACTTTGTCTGCGCCTTCTGCCTCAAGCAACTCAACAAAGGCACCTTTAAAGAACAAAACGACAAACCCTACTGCCACGGCTGCTTCATCAAGCTGTTCAGTTAGGGAGCAGAGCACCTAACTGTGTACTACACAGTTCTGTATTTGGGTCAGGGCTTAGATAAGTGTCTAAAGCATCTCTAGCACAGATAGAGTGGGAATGGATTGTGTTTGTATCAAAAAAGGTTGTCTGTTTTCTGATGATGACATTGGAAGTGTGTATGGATTAGGTATGTGCATGTGGTTGAAGCAGCGTCGTGTCTCTGCCAAGCTAAAATACGTTTAACTTGTTCTTCAGACATTTGGAAAAACGTCACTATTTACTGATAACTGTTTTTTTTAAGCTGTTATGGCTTTTAAATGGGTCTATAGGTTGGATGTAGATAGACTCACAACAGTTTAACATTTTAAGGACAATGAAAATCTTCAGAGCCTGAAAAACTGAAGCTACAAGGGTTTTTCTAAATCAACACTGATATTCAGAACTTTTTTTTCTCCAATCTCCTAAAATGTGTTGGATTTATAAACAGGCAAAGAGCTGTCGTTCTGTTTTTGTTACTCTTGCATCATTGTGTTTTCTAATCTTTTTAGTTTTTGTCTTTTACTTTTACTAGAAGTTGGTGAAATCTTTCTGAACACTGAAGAAATCCATGAAATGCTCTGTGTGTTTGACATTGTTGCTCACTGGTTGAGTGTCCTTTTTAGAAACCATAAAAAAAAGAAGCACAAAAATCAGAAAACTATAACAGGGAGCAGGTGACCTGTTATTTTTAACAGTACAGTATAAACCATTTTACAACTGATGAGGGGAAAAAGGCTTTTAAGACATTTTTGTAAAGCTGGGAAGAGCAGATGGATAAACCCACAATATCATTGTAGCATTGACTGGAAATAGGCTTAGTCAGCATTCACTATTATTTTTGTATGTGTGAAATGTATTGTGTTGTCTTTAGACCATTTTATGGAGTCACTCAATCAGCCTAAGATATATAATGATTTAATGTGATGATACCAGCATGTCAGAACAGAAACATTTAAAGAATCTCAAGCACAAGTACGTTTTTAGCCAAAGTCTAAACACCCATTTGGTGAATATTTCAGTGTTGCTCATTGAAATTCAACATGAATCCAACCAGTAGCTGCAGCTCTTCTAGATAAAGGGCAACTGCATATTTTTGAGCAAACCTCACGTTTTTAAATGTTTCACTGCCAAGTCATTCCTTGTCTTTTCACAGATGAAAAGAGAAAATAATCTGAAAACAGTTTCTCGCAGTAGCTTCATACAGTGAAATGGAACCTCATACAGATATTGGGAGAATATTGTGATAACTGGCATCTCTTACACTACCGTAACTATTTCTGACTACATCCTCAGATGTGTTTTTTTTTTTTTTTTTTTTTGTGTGTGTGTGTAAATATCCGATGCAGCTACATTGTAAGCAAAGCGCTGGCATGCTTAGCATGTACATGTGTTTGATAACCACTCATTCAGAGAGGGAGAGGGCTGGTGGAAAGACATAACAAAGATACTTTGGTATATTTAGTGTCATTACTGTATTGAGAAGCTGATGAATGTTCACTATTATGAAAGAAGAAGTATATAATGCAAGAAAATCCATAAAATAAGCATGTGATACTCCAATAATGCTATGCAACTGTGGATTAACAACTTTGTATGTCAGCATCTTTGTTCAATAACAGGCTGTCTGTGCCATTGTATCAGTACAATGTCTAATAACACTGGCAAATTCAGCAAAATACTGTTAACATATGAAAAGTCCACAGTTATGTTTTCATGTTACTAGTCTGTGAGTCCACTGAAAAGTGTAGGCTGTTGGAGTCAAAGCCTGGTGGTCTTTTGGAAGAAGTCGTAGGACTAAGATGACTCATTTCCCTCAGCATCTGAGTAGCATCTACTGTATGACCACCAGGTTGTGTCTGTACATGGTTAATCATGAAATGCAGCAGATATATCGGGCCTTTGTCTTGTTCAGGGAATTCTAGAGCCTTAACTCTTTTCTCTCTTTCTATTTAAGAGATCATGTAACAGTTGTCTTTTCGAATCATTTTAGTAGAGTGTTATTTAACCAAAGCCATACCTTCTTTGAATTGTTTTTTTCTGTTCTTTTTTTTTTTCTTTTCACTTTGAATGTCATAGGTATGAATAGTGAGATTTCTCACCTCTAGTCTGATTACGCAAATAAATTCTGTTTTGGTATCAAAATGTTTTGAAGGGTTTCATTTGTCATACGCATACATTCGGTGCACATATTTTACACCTAAACTTAAACAAACTACCTGGCAACTCACACTCTATTACAGTAACATTTAATATGCAGGTAATAGAGCTGGTCTTGTGTTTATAGATTCAGATTTGAGCTAATCATTTTCTAGTTTGAAATACAGGTGTTCACAAAGATAGAACTGAAATACAAAGACTTTATATAGAATCCAGATAATGAGGCTGAGTGTTTACTTTTCATGTGAACCAGCCCCTATGTACGGTGGCCATGAGATGCAAATATGATATTTCCGAAAATACAACAACATTTCACAAAACAACATCTGAAAACATGGCACTTCGTAAAACAGCAAAATTTAGGAAAATGAAAAAATTTCAGAAATCACAAAAACACACTGTTTTGTGAAATGTTGTGTATTGTACTTCAGGGCCACCGTACCTATAGGAATAAAAGGAAATTTCAAAAGAAGCAACAAAATGTTGATTATAAAATCTATTTTTAGTAAGATAAAAGAAAGGGGTCTATTTAACACCAGGCTGAAGAGCAGTATTTTGCTGCCTTACTGGTTGAACATTGCCAGCCTGTTTCACCTGTGTGTGTGTGTGTGTTTGTGGTCAGAAGACGTGTGCTTTGTTGCACCTGTCATCACAATAACAATGAGCCAAGTGAGAAGATAAACCACTGGAGGTCAGCAAAAACAAGACTTTCAAGTTAATCTCAGAGGCTGATAGAAGTAAATGACAAAGGCAGAGAGAGGAAGACAGAACAGCCGGATAGTTTTATACAGTTTAAATAAGAATAGATATGTGAGAGGTGTGGCAGAAACAGCAGACAGGAAACAATAATATAGATAATATGTGGGGAGAAGTTCCCCGCTGTGATTGGACAAAACACCACGTGGTTAGTATCGTCACACCCGGAAGAATGACAAGTGTTTATTGTTGCTAGCCCGCGTTTAAGGTAAGACTATTTGACAAGTCTCTTTAAGAATATCATGAATAATAATGGTCTACCAACGTTTGTGTGGTATGTTATGTCCATTTTTAAGAGTTTAAGAAAGACTGGCTACACTCAGCTGTTCCCGTTACAGGTAACACCAGACTCGAGCCAAGAAACTCAACATTTTGTGTGTCCCAGCTTTGTAACAATAACGAAACTGCTGTTTAATAGTTTTTCATTTCGGCCCTAAAACTTGAAATTAATGAAACACCACTTTGTTTTGGTAACTTTTTAAATGTAACTCTGGCTGACTGTGCTTGCTGTTGCTCACCACTTCTTACTTTAGAGTTACGTCAGCTTAGGTGGAAAAGACATTTTATATTAATAAACAGTAATATATGGATTGTGTAGTTGGCTAATTAAAGAGTCGGTTTCAATGGTTGAATTAAAATATTAAAGGATACGTTCACAATTTTTCAAGTCTTAAAACAACAGTCAGGTGCCCATACAAACACTGAAATGGGGGTTTTCTCACTGTAATCATCCCTGCTGTTCATACTGGCTATTAAAAGATGCCCTTCAACTGTGCTTTCAATGTAAGTGATGGAGGCCAAAATCCACAGTGTGTCCACACAGTCATTTAGTGATGGAAATGCATTTAAAAGTTGATCTGAAGCTTATATGAGGCTTCAGCAGTCTGAGTTAGTCATATCAAGTGGATATCTGCCACATTTACAGTCTTTTTAGCATCAAATTCCCTCTTTGTGTCTCCCTGTTGAGCTGCAGTGGAAGTATAGTAACAAAAAGAGGAACTTTGGCACTAAAAAGACTGTAATGTTGAAAGATATCTACTTGATTTGACTCATGTGGACACTGAAGCTTCATATTAGCTTCAGATCAACTTTTAAATACATTTTTGCACAGGGGGAGGTTTTTGTGGCTTGTGGATTTTGGCTCCCATCATCTCGCATTGTAAATGCATTATGAGGGGATCTTCTAATGGTCAGTATGAACAGGAAGAATCATAAAGGGCAAGAAAAACCTGTTTCAGTGTTCATTTGGGCTCCTGGCTGTTGTTTTAAGACAAACTTGAAAAATTGTGAACCTGTCCTTTTAAGGGTTAGATACTCAGTGAAGTAGTGTGTTTGTCTCTAAGAACAAATTGCCACTTTTTGAGGTCCATACCTTCCTGACTTGATGATGCTGGCATCACAGTACTGTGATATTACATTTCTGTTGAACAAACATACATCAGCAGAGGATCTGGTGTGACAGCATGCATGTTTCTCCAGGTATCTTAATGCAAAGAGGAGACAAAGGTTGGCTGGACCAAAATGGCATCCTACTTTGATGAACACGACTGTGAACCCACCAACCCTGAGGAACAGTATCGCCAGAATGCACTACTTGAACTGGCCAGGTGAGACTGAACACACTCCAGAGACATTGTAATGCTTTTTTTTTTTTTCTCTCCAATCCATTATTGATAAATAAGTTTTCTGACTGGCTGTTGTTTACTGTATACAGGTCCTTAATGCAGGGTTTGGACTTCATTGACTCAGGTGCATTCGACTTGTCAGACTGGGACCAGCGTCTTCCTCCTCCAGCCGCCAAAACTGCTGTTCAAACCCTCTCTGTGGTCATTATTTCCCCAGAGCAAGCAGGTGACAGAAATTTGCTCCATCAGCACTAAATATGTTGCACATTCAGATTTAACTGCAAACGTAAGACTTTGGCATCACAACCAGAGAATCAGAACACAAAGAGCTTCTTTGTTGAAGTGCACGATGCTGGGGCAGAGATCACATGCTGAGAAACCGCTGGTGCACGAAAACCTTTGAAAAGCAAAGCACTTTATGTGAAATAGTTTGTACCTGAGGATGGATTTTCCCTCTGCTTCTCTAATGATTTATTGGAATCGCATTAGCCAGCAGTGGATAACCTGGGGAAGATTAGTGTGAGGCATGCAAGCTTTCCAAACACTTCCTAGATAAATGCCATTAGATGGGTTTTAACCGGCTTTTTGTTCTCACAGATAAAGGTTTGAAGTGTCCTGTGTGTTTGCTGGAGTTTGAGGAGCAAGAGACGGTTCGAGAAATGCCTTGCAAGCACCTCTTCCACTCAGGATGTATACTGCCCTGGCTGGGCAAGGTAAAGCACAATTCAGGTGTTGAATATCCATTGAGTGTGTTATGGAAATGTTTAAGTAGCTGCTTTCCTTTGAATTGATGGCATGTGTTGTTTTTTTTTTTTTTTAAATCATAGACTAACTCCTGTCCTCTATGTCGACTTGAGTTACCAACTGACAATCCAGAGTATGAAGAGTTCAAAAAAGACAAGGTGAGTGTGTGTAATCATGCGCTGTGGTGAAACTGTAGAGTAGTTATGCTTTTTATATGGCTTTAGTCAGTGACTGAACAGTGTTTTATTATTCTGTCATGTAGGAGAGAAGAAAACAGAGGGAGCACAGACTGGAGGATCTACATGGAGCTATGTACACATGACATGACAGTGCAGTTTGTGTCACAGTGATGTTTTAAATGAAAAATATGGAGAAAAAACAAACAAAAAAAGACTTCAGGAAATGCATAATGTTGCATTCATGTTATATCGTACAGAATGTAAATCATGTCCGGGACAGCCTAGTGAGATAAAGTGAATTTCTGACATCCACAACATCTCCCAATTGTGCAAAAAGTAACATGAAAAAAACACCTAATTTAGGCTTGATTTCCATGTATCTGTTGTGACCACAAGGTTAACAATGTGAGGAACCACCTGTAATAATGTGTGACTGCTCCCATTAGAGCAACACAGGCTTTTCCTGTTGTTTCCATTCATTCGACATGCCATGAATGCAGCATCGGCAACGAGGTAATTGAAAATAGAAAATGCTTATTTCTAAGTTGGATAAATGCTCTTTTCTCTCTAGTTAGTATGAATATATATTTTAAGATGAGTATGCTGTTGACAGCAGTACTGAGACCTCAGCAGCGTTTCAGTTTTGTCTCTTTATTCCCTTTTTTTTATACAAAATAGTGAGCTTTAAATGCTGAAACAAAAGAGACCTTCTGTTCACTTGTTTTTGTCCGATTCATATAAGATATTTAAAGACAAATATAATGACTTATATTATGCTATGCTTTTGTTTTTCCACAGAGCATTTGAATGTGAATTTTAAAAATGTACTAGAGCAGTGTAATATCAGTAGTGGACACTTTAATAATGTCAGGAGACTCATAAAAGATTATGAGAAGTATCAAAAATATCAAAGCAGCAGAGGTATCCTGACTTTAGAGGTGGAGCTCCAAAAATGCCAGATCCTACAATTCCCATCATCCTATGAAACCAACATCTTTTTGTTAGACCTGAAGTGAAATAAATAACATTATTTTGTCAGACTTGAAGGACCTCCAGTACAGGCACAAAATACATTATACCACTGTTTTTCCAGGAAGAGTAGTCCTCCTCATGCTGAGTAAACTGACTTATGTGTAAAATTGGTGGAGTTTCCCTTTTAATTTGTCTCATCATTTCTTTTTTGATGTCTCTTCTCCTTTGACCTAGACTGAGGAACAATTAGTAGCATGCCCAGTATGATCTGAATTGGTTGTGATACTACAACCTACATCACATGTCAGTCCCTTAATATAACAGACTCTACTGCTTCCACAGCAAAGCAATAATCTGGGAAAAACCTCTTTGTTTGTTTGTTGTGAGCAAGTAAGTAAGCACTCAATATTGGACCATCCATGTTCTGAAATTTCTCAGCTTGGGCGTGATTTTAAACCTGCAGTATGTTTGTATGTTGTGTCTTTATATCATCTGCTTTGTTTGCAAATAAACAAATCATCTTTTTATATAAAACAACCCAAAGACTGTATCAACCATAGTTTGAGTTTGCTCGTACACAAACCTGTACATGAAAAAGCAGACATGCTTAAAAAACAACTCGTGCAAAACATTTGCTAATAATTTATCATTTTTATTTCATATTTGAATATAAATCTCTGTCAAATGAAAATACCTAAATGATAGACAAATCATACATATTTACAGAATGTATAAAAGGAAACAAAATAATCAGTCGACTTGTTTTCGGGGATTTCTCCGACTCCTCCATTATCATTCTTGAACATATTCTTCAAATTGAGGAAATAAGACTAATACATTTTTATAGACATTTGTTTCTGTGTTGCTGTGGCTAAAGTTCAAGACATGTACAGATCAGGCAGTCTTTTGAATATACGATTCTCCCATAAACAAACGTACTATAGCCATTAACTGATGTGCGCATTTTAACAGAAAAAGAACGAAAGAAAGAAAAAAAAAAAAGGTTGTAAAATCCACCTTTAAATTTTGGCATGTGGAAGATGGTATAGATGCTGTTACAGAATAAATCCAACCCCGATGTGAGGGCTCAATACAAGCTGCCATTTGAAGTCACCCCTTGTGACTTTGGTTACAGTATGGTAAAGTAGGCTACAGCTGAACACACACACACATAAAATAAAAAAACAAACCTGATAAAAATGAAAACGTTCCCCTGGCACAGTATGAGGGATAAGGCTAAAACAGTGTACTCATACAAATTCATACACATACTGTTGAAACAGAAAACCAATCAGTGGATTCCAGTCTTTTTCTTTTTGGCAACAGGTGCAGATCAAAACAAAAAAAAAACATTAACTCAGCTGTATCTGTCAGGGTCCTGCAGTCCAGAAAGACTGAGACATTAAATTATTATTTGCATGACCAGTGAAGAAGCCGACCTCTTCAGACTGCAACTTGAGATGGAAAACATGTTTGAACTCTTGATTTCGCTTTGAAACAGCATCAAACCCACAAAAGATAAAAAGAGGTAGGTGATGTGACCTTTTTAGAAATGTGTATTGCTGGCATCCAGTGGTTAGACAGGTTAAACTGCATCAACACTACGCAGAGGGCAGAATACTGTGTGTATCTGTGTGATAGTGGTTATGAAACATACTTCTCACAGACAAACGGCTCGCTCACTAAAACAAAAACGACGAGTGTAACCTAAACACGGTGACGTTAATCGGCTTTAGTTTGTGGCAGTCTGTAATTATCACTTGGAAGAAAAATTGGCAACATGGAAAAAAAAAAAAAAATCATACAAAAATCTTCAATATGCGACAAAGTCTACAACCTGTGTGATATCGTCTGGTTGTAACACTGTCTGGACACTATTGTGACATTGTAAGGTTTATGGCACGAGGTCTACAAGCAACATGTTTCACTTTGCACCTCTCAGTCGACCCCTGTGAGTAAAACGTCCTCCTTCACTTAGCGAGAAGGCTTCCCACAACTTCACATGAACAGAAAACTTACTCTTAAAAACTCAAATAAGGCTTCCAAGGGTCCAGCCTGGAATCAAATCAAATCAGTGTGCGGACAGGAACTGTTAACCTGGAAATGTGTTAGCGGGATTGTAGTTTTACCTTCACACACCCACTTGTTTTACTAGAGGACATAGGTCACTTAAAAATGTCTTGGTGTCACTTACAAAAAAAAAAATGTGTTCAAACTCCCGGGTGAACACCAACACACTGAAAAAAAAGGCATTATTCACTCCAGTGGAGCATAAATTATCAGATGATTGATGGCAATTATTGCACCGGACGTGACGTGACAGTGAAAAAGGTAGCTTGAAATGTAAATGTTAACAAAGAAATCATGCAACACGTGGGACGATAATGGAATGACATCGAGGGGGAGAGGACTTCTCAGTTAAGAGTGATTGAGACGCACATGGTCCTAATCGTCACAGCAGAACACACCGGTACCGTTTATGCAGCACATCGGTGAAATGGATCATGACCTCAAGAATAAAAGCCGCTCAAGATAAAAAGATATACATGCTGTGTGAAACAATCTGAAATAATACCATCGAAATGTGCATTCAAAAAAAAAAATCATGTTTGAGTGCAACTATCAGGCAGAAACTGTGCAGCCAGATTCAATAGTCAGGTGAAATTCTCGATATTTGCCAATTTATCTGAAAGATTAGTTTGCTTGATTTAAAAAAACAAGGCTGTATTTTTACAGCCTGTAAAACATACATAACATTAACTAGTCACTTCTCAAACATTCAGTGTTTTCTACTCGCTATGCAAACTTAAAAGTCAAACATAAATTAGTATTCTCTCATTCGAAAAAAAGTGTGCCGTGCAGAAATAAGCAAAAAGGCCGAAAACAGGTGGGCCACGCAAAGCACTGGATAGTTCATGAAGGAGTGTCTGTGGGGGGTCGGGGGGGACGACTTTGTGGCTTTAAGGAATCTTCTCTTTCAACAAAGACACCAGTGATGCACAGTTGTGGCCGACAAAAAGAAGACCTGTTCAGGAAACGACCTATTTTAGTAGAGATTTGCCCAATCAACAGCCATCTTGGAAACATTCATGGTTCCAGTACTCAAACTGGCTCCACACATTCAGCCCTCTTCTCAGTATCACTAGAGAAAATGTAACAAGACATTTGACTGTAGTTGCTCACCGATCAAGCCGGCTTGCACCAACATTGGAGAAAAAAAAAAAAAAAAAGATAAAAAGTGTTAAAGATGGTATAACCTGGTGTCATTTAAATTCTTAAAGATATCAAAAACTTCCTCTCTTCCTTCACATGCTACCTCTGTCATCCTTCCATCTCTGTGGAAGCCCGTGAAGCTCCTCCGCAGTGACTTTTCAGACCTTTGGGCTGCGACGCAGAGCTACAACATGGCTATGCTCTCCGGGGTACAATTGAGATGTGTGGATGTGCTGCTTCCTCCCGGGGACTTGAGGCCTTTGGTGGCCCCGCCCATTGTCGAGCCCCGGGCCCTGGGGCCCATGATAACCCCTGAGCCGTGGTGGTGACTCTGCTGCAGGCCTGCCATCATGGTTTCGCTGGTGACGGTGCCGAACTCGTAGGTGAAGGTTCCGTAGAAAACCAGGATGTCCACTGTGAAGACCCACTCGCAGATGGCTGCGGCGTGCTGCAGGACGAAGCTCTCGTGGATGAAGAAGATGCCGCCTGGGAGGAAGGGGAAGTTGAGGAGGACAAACATCTCTGGTACATGCATGAGCACAAACATTTTATACATTTCATTTCCTTTCATAGAAATAGAACAGGAAGGAGAGGATGAAAATATCATGAGCCTGAATGAATGAATGGATTTAATATAATGAGGATATCAAAAGCAGCTTAACCTCAGGATGCCAGATGCCAATTCATAATAAGCTTAAGGTTAAATTGCCACTGGCAAACTGGCAGATTTTAAAAATAAAAATGCTGGTCAGTAATCCACTTAGGATGGATGGTTATTAGTTATTATCCATCAGACAATTAACATGTACCTCAGTGGTCCTCCATACTGCTGCCAAACAGACAAGAGGACAGCAGACCCAAATAAAGAATGACAGTAATGACTGGTGGCAGAAAAACTGTCGTCCCTGAAATGTTTCCTAACTGGAGAACCTTAAGGAGCAGCCGTGAGGTGCTGATCGGGAAACGGTCAGCTAAATGGAGCAACATATGAGAATTAGCAGGATGACGGGGCAAATTCAACTGTCATGTTTCTAACTACATGTCACTGAGAGGCCAGCGGGAAGGAGGGGCCCACACAGATGTTATCATGACCCGACTGTTTCATCTACAAGCTGAAGGACAAACATTTGATCTGTTCTGACGTGTCTCAAGGCGAGTGGATTGAAAAAGGGAAGAACAATCGTGTTTAGATATAAACATACAGCACAATTTTATCTACAACCAGGGTGGGGGTCTCTCTGGTAAGGATACTGAGGACGAGGGAGACCATAGCTCCCAGCGCCAGAGCGACCCGGAAATGGGCCATCCAGTAGTCGAGGGCTGTCACTGCCACCCTGTAGGTGAGCACACACTGCAGACACACAAACAGCAGCCCCGCTGGAAACGCAACACCGGCACCCACGTAGTGAAGAGATTTGGCGTGATCAACCTGTCAAACAGAAGGATACAGTCAGACCGCCAGATAGGAAACACAAAGCCACCACCACCACCACCATTTGCTGTGGCAAGTTTACCTGGAAGTTGCCCACCATGACCAGACCCACGGCGTTGGTGCAGCCGGACACCAGAGCGCTGGTGTTGACCCAACATCGGTGGCTGTGTTCTATCACCTGGGCGTAGCGCAGAAGGCACACCATCACCACTGTGGAATGCAGGAGAACAAAGGCACATTTACACTGCATTCACTACACATTACTTCCTATAGAAATCCTTATATACAGTATTAATATGTGGAAAATTAAGAAGCAGATCATGGTTTAGTTTATTCAGTTATTATATACACTGTATTAAAAATGAATAGATATTTTTTCTGGGGTTTTTTTATACAAATAATTCTTGACATTTTTGCAGATGCTAGCTTTAACATGATGGGAATAACCAATGTGTTTTTACTGCTGTCTCAGGGAGGATGTGTTCTGTCAACCATTGACAACGAGGCAGTAAAATACACTTAAATTCAAAGATCCGCGCTAATAAAAGCCACCAACAGTAAGGAAATCAAAGGCATCCAGGCAGCTTGTATGGGCCAGTGAGGGAAAGGCAGGAATGGCATGTAATTAAAACAATACAAGAAACAAAAGGAGATCATAAGGACTAAAGAAAAAAAAAAGGAAATGCATTAACAAGGGAAAGGTGAGGTGAATAATGAGAAGAGAGTGAAAACAGCAGGAGAGAGACGTTAATTAAGAGCAGACGGAAAAATTGGGGCAGAAGTGAGTGGTGATAAAACAAGACAGGAAGAGGAGAAGTAATGGAGGAAGGCCGTGGAGGGTGCATGCAGGGGAGAGGGCAGAGGAGGGGGGCGGGTGGGGGCGAGTGGAAGGAAAGCCGCATTCATTATTGATTAGAGAGCACGGGCTATTTCAAGCCCCTCCGCATCTCCTGAGAGCTAGTGGCTGACATCTTTGGGCGCCACAAGCGTTAATATAATTCACCAACTGGACAGAGGACGCAGACGTTAAAAACACTTTCAGCTCAACTATACTGCTTCATTGTGTTTTGTGGTAAAGAGCAGAGGGCAACAGTGCTGTTTTCACTGAAGCGAAATGATCTAATTAAGAGAAAATCCAACAGAGATGTTCCTTTATTGCATATTGAATAATCAGTATATAATGTTTACAGGACATCACCTGATAGTTGTGAACATATTTTGGCATTTTACCACATGACATGAGAAAAGTAATATCAATTTAACTGGTATTGATCTTGTCATTTAACTCTTGGCTGGAAAGCTTATAAATGTTTTTTCTTAAAATTGTAGAACTCTTCCTTTAAAACAAACACACCAGATGTCTTTATCACCATGACTGTGTGTGTGTGTGTGTGTCTCTCTGTGTGTAGTTCAACCGGGGACTCACCCATAAAGGCTCCAACGTTGCCGATCAGGCTGAACAGGCAGCTTTCAGGAGGGTAAGAACCACATTTACTGCAGGAGATGGAGACAAAACGGCACTCAGTATGTCGTTCCTGCACTTTTTCTTTTTTCTTTTCAAATAAAAGTAACTGATCTATGAAGCCAGATGTCTAAACTGCACTTCCTGATTCAAGAATATTAAACCAGCTCGCTCTGTTGATATCTAAAATGTAAAACTGAAATTTATATGATGAATTACTCCTACAAAAAAAAAAAAAAAAAAAAAAAAAAAAGTCTCATGATGCCTTTTTACAAGAGCGCTTTTGTACTTGCCAGTGGTTAGTGGCTGACTTGAAGATTAAACAAATGCAGTTTATGCAAAGCGTGGGTTAATGACAGTCACAGAGCCAAAACATAACAAGGTGCTAATTCATGCCTCGGGGGGCCTTTGCCGACACAAAATGGCTTTTGTATTCTGCGGGAAACAAAGACTGAAGTGCGGAGAGGAGGAGCGGTTAGAACGGAAGACCTGATGAGGGGGATGTCCTGGATGGTGCAGCATGTCTTCGGGAAGCCTGGTCGTGGCAGCTCCTCTGTGCACGTTACGTTGTAAGACCTGTAGCAGTGAACACAATAAGTTGTCCAGATTTGAAATAAATAATAAAATAAAAAAAACCTTTGATGTTTTTGATTTTTTACACCTGTTTCCTCACATTAAAAAGGAAACAACATCACTCACCAGTTCTCCACAGGACAAACATGGTGATTCATTACAGCCATGGCGTATCTATGGGGTAAAAAAAACAAACAACAACAAAACACCATCAGTTAAAGCAAGAAATGTCAAAGCATCATGACACACGAGAGTGATCTAATCCCTTGTGACACAAGGTGAATTATTACAAAACACAAGATTACAATGGAGCACAGAAATACACTCAAATATTAGCTGACAGTGTGAATATATCAGTATCCATATTTGCACATTAACATATTCTTATTTGCGATAATAATCTTTAATTTTTGATCATGTAAAAACAGCTTGGAACACCCATTTACACAACAAACGGCAAACGTGAATTTGTTCCTCCATCTGTGGCGCCTGACATCAAGCACGTCTCGCGTTTCTATTTGTCAACATACGTCTGACAGACGAGTAGTTACTGGAACTCACACTATCCATATTCCTGTGATGGAGAAGGCAGACAGGCTGACAGGCAGGACGATCCAGGCAGTCATTGGGCTGGCAGTGAGCTGGCTTTGTCCCAAGCATGGGGTGAGAGGGGGGCTTCGGGCTGGAGTGGCGACACGACGGGAGGGATCAGGTGGGGGGTGGGTGGGGGTGTGGGGTCACTGACACACAGGGAAACACACGGGGGGGAGGGGGGGCATGAGAGGACAAAAGGGGGTATGGCACAGCTCTTCTGCTCCAGGAGCCCTGCAACCAGCCACAACCTGGCAGAAAAAGAAACAGGAGAGTGTTATTAAAATAAGAAACACACACATTTAAAAAGGTGAAATCTTACACTGAAGTACATTGATTTTGCATTGTAATATACTGGTTTGGGAGTGCCTGCTTTTCTTCGATCTGCCTAATCGTCTATTTCAGTCAGTAATTTCCAACAGTGCACACTGAATTAACTGAAAACACAACATGTGCTGCATGACTTCAGTAGAGCGAGCAGCAACAAACACTCACTACACCACCTTACATCTTTGCGGTGTGTTAAAGTGCATCTTTTTAACCAAAGACTGGCAGCCAGCTGACATGCACATATGTCCTGTGCATTCATTTCTTCCTTTATCGCTGTTTTAAAGCAGTGCAAAATAGTGTTTGTCTGCTCTTTGATTAGACTGACAACAAAACCTGCTGTTTACTGTAAATGTTTCATCAAGCTGAAACATATTCTGCCATACATCGCCGCGCTATCGAACCCTTTGACAACGTTCACGGTCTTCTGGTGACTTTCCTCTGAATGATCACGACTCTGATTACACAAGCACTGTGAAGACAGAAAGACAAAAAAAAGGAAAGAAAAGCAACATGAAGCTGTAAAAAGGTACATTCAGGGCAAAATGTCCCCTTGTGAGAGTGAAGACCAAGGTCAGCTCTGTGGTGGAGGGAAGCACGGGACAACACAGGCTGGATCGTTTTACACAGTGTACAGTTACAAGTATGTCCTTTGCTCAGAGGGAATATAAACTGAACTAAGATAAACTTGTCTTAAACTAATCCAAATAAAAAGGAGCTCTTGTTTCCAGAGAAAGGTCACACTGACATATAAGACAAATTGATTACGGAGTTTTTATACAAATCTCTTGAATATCTGGCTTATGTGATTATTGCTGGAAACCTTGACATAGAACCACTTTCAGCCTGCTGCAGCTTTGACCCTTGCTGTCTTTTACATTAGGGCTGTTTTTTTTCTAACTGGGAAAATTCCAGTGTAATTGTGTTTTGTTCATTTTTCATATTTTCCATCCCTCACTGGGACAGTTTTATACGCACGCCACACTGTGAAAGATGTTTTAAAAATCTGTAAATCAGTAACGGTAATCAGTCATTTAGTGACAGTGTATCAGCTGGCTCATATGCAGCCATAAACCTCCGACGTTGCTCTTTAAAAAGTTTCAGTATGTGGAAACGATAACTGGCGAGGTCAGACAAAACTGGGAAGCATCTTACTTCTGCTTTCTGGTCTTCTTCCCCACATTTCCTCTGAAGTTTCATTTCTATATGTGTGTATATTTAGATTTTAGATTATTTTGCTTCCAATTGATGCTCAATTTTGCATTTTTGGTCGATTTACAACTAAAACAACAGGAACTAGTCAAAATGATCGAGCAGCTTCTCCTGATAAACTTTCATACAGTACTGATTAAAAGTATGTGACTGATTTGTTCATCTTTTCATCTTTTGTTGTTTTCCATCTCACTGTTCTCTAAAATAAGTAAGTTTAACAGAGTCTTCATGGTTGCATTACAGACCCTGGCACAGGCTCCAACCCTAACCCTTTTCTTTCCAAAATAAATCCTTCAACCAAGATCAGATATCTTCTGGCTTTTACATTAAAAGGACAAGTTCACAATTTTTCTGTCTGTCTTAAAACAGACATCTCATCCAAATGTCAGCTGAGATCAGCTCCAGCAACCCTCTAGAGGACACGCGGTAAAGAAAATGGATGGATGGATGTCTTAAAACAACAGTCACATGCCCATATGAGCACTGAAACATGTTTTGCTCGCTGTAATCATCCCTCCTGTTAATACCGACTATTAAAAGATCCCGTCCTTACAGTGTAAATGGGGGACAAAATCCACAGGAGATCTTCCACAGTTACAGTCTTTTTAGTAAAACAAAATTTCCTGTCTTGACAAACAACGTTTTCCTGTTCAACTGCAGTGAAAATTACCAAAAGAGGGAATTTACCACTAAAAAAGACTTATTGAGTTGATTTGACTCACTTGGATAACTGAAGCGTCATATTAGCTTCAAATAAACTTTTAAATACATTTTTGCACAGAGGAAGGACTGTGGACCTTGTCCCCCATCACTAACAGTACCAGTCAAAAGTGTGGACACACTTTTTCATTCAAGAGAGAAGGCTTTTAACTCGTACTGTACACTGTAAGTGCATTATGAAGGTATCTGTTAATATGTATGTACAGAAGGAAAGATTACAGCAATAAATAAATAAATAAATAAAATAACAAAATATGTGTCAATGTTCATTTGAACACCTGACTATTGTTTTAGGGCAGACTTTGCGGATTTAGTGTGCCATTAGTGGATATTCGATGTTGTTTTGGGTTCACCATTCAGTTAAACAAGTCTTAAAAAATAAATCCAAATTGGTCAATATCTTGGCAGCCTTATTCTCAGCCACCCAAACACCAATACCTGCACCTCAAGTCTGTTGTTGGTTGTGTTTTTAACATATTGTCCTTTGAGCTCTGTCGCCAGTATCCAGTCTCTGTTGTGTTCACACACACTGTTATTTCATACACCCATGTTAGTTCCCTGCACTTGACATTCCAGTGTAGCCATTTCCTCATATGGTTTGGCGTGCTTTGCAGCAGTTTCCTCTTGTGTGTTAAATCAGATAAGGTTGTTGCAGCACTATTGCAGATTTTGTTCAAACCTTGTCTGTACCATGAATGGGTCCCAAAACCAAGGCCTGTTAAATACTTCTGTTCAAATTTTATGTTTTCATATTTTTTCAGACCTTGACATGAGCAAAGACCAGAGTACTCACTGCAAGTCGAGATTGTTTAACAGTGTTTTACGCTTTCAAACTTTCAAATTTACATAAAGGCCATAAAGGAAAACTATAAAAACATACAGGCTGCAGTACACACACAGAACAGCTAATCACCTGACATTTGCAGGCAAAAGAGAAACCTCATTATATTTCATTGATAGCATAGAGTAGTTATTTATTAAACTGACATTGTGGTTGAGAATTAACTTGTAAGAACTTAATATGTTTTCATGTCAGCTGCCGTCAAAAGGTTTTGAACCATACCTTCATAAATAATTATTTAATTCTGTTTCTATTCACACTGCTGCAGAGGCCAGGTGTCATGACGCATAGACAACTTATACTATTCATGAAATAAGAGAAAGAAAGCCATGCACATAAATAAAAAAAGGCAGCAATGTAAACTTGACATCAGATGTTATGAAGGACAGTAGCTCACATGATGAATACCTGCCCAAAGTTCATAAACAGGTTGCAGATGTAAGGCAGTTAAATATACAGTATATCCATTATAATATTTAGTCTCATATGTTTAACTCTTCTCTCAGGAGAAACTTAAAACACAAGTATTACTGTATATTATTGCAAAAGTGTGTCTATCGGGGGCCACCCCCACCCCCCGCAGCCGTTCAGAGAAATTATTCTCCACTGCAGCTACTTGCTTGACTGAACACAACTGTGACAATGTGGCTATTTTAAAGAAACGCTGCTTTGTCCACGTTAAAATACACAGCCTTATGTTACTTAAGGTGCTCAAATGAACCGGGTAACGGTGCCGTTGGCCAATTTTCTTTCCTAGGATAGCGACGGAGAGCCCCGCCCTACTCTGTCTTTGATTGGCTAGTACTCGTTGCCTTCGTGGGTTGGGTTGGTTAAATTTAGGTATGAGGAGTCACATTGGTTAGTGTTAGAGTAAAAATATCAGCCAAGCCAATCAGAGACAGAGTAGGGCGGGTCAGGACCTAGCCGTCCTAGGAAAAAAAGTACCGTTAGCTTTGTTAGCTTCGACATAGCTCGCTGGTTAGCTTTGCACTTTACCAGTTGTCTTGACTTGACACTTGCCTGCATCTTGATTTCCGCTCACCTAAATGATACGCTGCTCAACAAAATACATTTCGTGGACAAGAGCACGGATATTACTGGGGAAATCAATATAAAAAAATGAGTTTACACCTACCTTCCACCTGCTAAGCCCACCACGGACCTCAACAACCTTGGTTTCCCTTTAAAAAATAGCGTTTTCTCAGCAGATGAGGCGAGCCACAAAATAACTTCCGCTCGGGGTTTTTCAAAATAAGACGTTTCGAGAGTTTAATGGTTTTTATGAAATTAAAAATTGTGAAACATTTTTTTACGTTTTACAAATGAGTTCCTTTAATTACACCATTTTGTGTGTGTAGAAATATAGAACACATTGTCCAGTGTTACTGAAATACAGTGGAAAACTCACACAAACACAGAATGAAACTATCTCTATAAAACAAAAATAACACTTTTGTTTTCACATAATTGATTGTCGACAGCTCCCAGTTTGTCAGGCCACGCTGTGACCACCTCTGTCTGTAGTTACTGTTGAAAGTGTCCATACTTGTGGTTTAAAGGCATACTATGCAGGATTTGTCGATGTTTGTAAACACAACACTCAAAGTTGGCCCCTCCTCCCTGGCTCAAAGACACCAGAGAGAGAGAGTGACAGAGAGAGTGAGAGAGTGAGTGAGAGAGAGAGAGAGAGAGAGAGAGAGAGAGAGAGAGCAGTGGTGGTTGAACAAGCTACAGTGTGAATGAAGAGAGGCTGACGCTGGCGAGAACATAGCCATGAATCAAACAATTTTCTGATTGTTTTAAAACGGTTATTTTCTAAAGCACAAACAAACATACCCACACCTCTGCATACCTCTGCGCAACCCTGCAGGAAGGTGCCACATTGCTGGATTTTGTGCTTGCAGAGCTCCATCTTGTCCACTGTGGCCTCTCTGCTCTGTGTGTGTTTAGTTCAAGCCCTGCTCTCAGTCAAGTAGACACACAGACCTGCAGCTCTTTATACATCCATGACACAGAAACAAAAAGCAGAGCAGAGCAGAAGAGAGAGACAGAGACAGAGATGTAACCTGGTCACTATGCTATGAGTCCCAACGTCATACCCTGCATGCTGTTATTGACTGGGGACTACACACCCACTGCCCCAAATGACTCACTTGTAGTGGGTCATAAATGATGATTGAGAGGGATTTTGTATGAGTCTATACATTGTTTTTTAAGAAAATCCTGCATAGTATACCTTTAATTCTGTTCAGTATTGTACTTAAGAATAATACTTTGTCTATTATAAATGTCTCAAATAAACAATAGTCCACTAACATTTCAAATCTAGAGTAGAATTTCAAATTTATGGCAAAAGCACTATCACGTATCTACCTTTTATAAATCCTTATTTAATCCTCGACATATTGTGGTCTTCATTTTGTAAAATCCACAAAGATCTACTTGATGCCAAGGAGGAACATGCTGCCTCATATTCTAGCTTATATGGTGTTTAACGATGAACTTTTATGTTCTTCTTTTTTTATGAACTTTCGTGTTAAGAAAAATGATGTGCATAAACTTTTTATTTCTTTACTTACATTTAAAACTTTTGGAGAAATTTAAAAATCAAGGATGAAAAAATGGATTGAGGGATTTGCCTGCATGCATTTGTAACAATTAATATATAATTTATACATAATTAGAATTATATTGATATAAATTGTTAGTTCAGAAAGAGAGCTGTGGATGTCAAACCAAAAACTGTTTGTCATATTTTCTCACTGTAGATGTCATAGCAGTAAAAGCACAGAAGTAATTAATAACATTATTGATGATGCCACACAAGACTCCCACCAACACCACCAGAGATGCTTTGGTTTAGACTACATTTAATTTGATATAAACTGAATAACCAGTTTTTACAGCAGACTTTTTCTCATATCATACGAAGAAGAGCAGAGGTGTGATTAATTACACAAACCATGGTTGCATTCCATTTAAATTAGCAGGTTTCAGGAATCTGGTGTAGACCCTTTTCACAGCAGACATTTTGACTTGTCAAAGCATAAAAAACACAAGTGTAAAAAATAACACTATCAATGGCTCCATGACTTTAATTGTTCCAATAAGCCATGTCAATGAATGAGCATGCACAATAAAATTATTGTAATTATAAAAGTTATTAATTCCAACTGTGTTTTTCCTGCTTTGACAAGTCAAAATTTCTGCTGTGAAAATGGTCTATTGCACTATTGTACATGTTAGTTCACTGGCTTGGCTTACTGGGACACCTGAATGGAACAAAGCAAGTCAAAATGTTTCTTTATGGTGTCATACACCACAATAGAAAGAGCGATTACTGACAGTCCTGTATTATCTTCCTCCTAATGACTCTGATACTACCATCTGCTGGAGAAAATGGACAGTATTCTCTCTATTATTTCTTCATCACACTAGATCGTTTTTAATGCTTTAAGACAAAGTGCTAACGTGACACACATTTACCAAACCTGAAAATACAGCTGGTCCAGTATTCTGTTGAGTGAGACTTGATGCTTCTGTTGAAGGCTGTCACTGTCAAACAGTTCAAACTGACAATATTTGTCAAGCGAACCTTGTTCACAATAACACATGGTCAAATGAATTAGATCAATCAATAACATTGGCATTCAGAAGAAAAAGCAGCTGTGTATAATATAACATGTTTCTTTGCTGTAATCTAGTGCAGTGTCCTTAAGTGAAATTAGTCACAAATTTACAAAAAAAGAAGAAAAGATTAGAGGAAAAAATTAACCTAACTTCTTGCAGCATAAATATGTTGTTTTCTGCTTTTCCCTCTTCTTAATCACCTCACAACCCTTTAGATTTATCTTTAATCCCCTGCCAATCTATAGGTTGAGAATCACTCACCAAGTAAATGTTGTCCTTGGATGATCTTTGAGAATACATCAGTGTATTTATCACTTCTAATTTCCTATATTGTGCTATATTTATAGACTGGAGAAGTGACTCAAGCTTTTGGCAATGTAGCATTTCCATCATAAGGTAATTTGTGCAACATGGTGATCGACAGGACTATAACATGCCTACATTTTCAATGACAAAACTCTAACAACTATTTTAAAAATGTTGAGAAAGTTTCAGGAAAAAATGTGTTTGAGGAAACAAAAAACATAAGGATTCAGTGTCTCCCAATTTTGAGTAGAGTAGTGAGTAGTAGTGTATGTATTATAAGCATATCAACAAAGACCAGATTCAACACACGCATTCAGTGTTATGGAACAATCTGTTTGGATTTTCCTGCTATAAATAAGAGAGAATGTATATGACAAGCGGGTTTATAAACCTACACGAGGGATTATAACCTACATTGTTGTTCTACTAAGAAGCTTTGAAGGGACTTTAGTAAATTTGATCCGTAAATCTTGCGGACAACAGTGACTGACAGGAAACTGGAGACCTTGAAAGCAGATGATTAATCCTTGTGAAATGCAAATATGGTGATATACATGCACGCTTTCTTTTACTATCCTCCTTCCTGGACTATTGGATCAATACAGGAGGGAAAAATTCTAAATATAATAAAAATTGTATGAGTGAGCCCACTGAAAAGCAGCAATGGCTGCTCTAAGTAAGATGTAGAGTTCAATCTTTTACTCACTAGTCTTGTTTTATGAGTTAATTTTTTATGAGGAATATTTTGTTATATTTTAAAGTGTGATATTGTCTGTCAATTATTACTTTATGAGTTAGTAGCCATAAAACTTGATACAAATGTATCATATGTCAGGTAATGCATCATATTTAAATTTCCATCTTTTATTCTGACCTCTTCACTTGTGGTTTGAATGACAAATCCAGTTCATCTCATGTTCTTATGACAACTAGACTAACAAGACTACCGTAAGTCTGGTAGCTCTATTTAAATGTCACTGCGTTAATAACTTAAACCCTTAATTGTTTTAACTGGTCAGGAGTGCTTGGCGCTAGGAAGGTAAATAAAAGTTGATATACTGTATAGTTCATAATGTCATCAGCCAGTAGCCTCCCAGAACGCCATCTTTGGTCAGCCTGCACTGGCAATAATCTGATATCCAGTAAGAGGATTCATTGTCATGCAACGTTATGTTAGATACCTAACATCCTTTAGAGTGAAAATGACATCTAATTAAATCACTACTACTTGTTAGACATGTCGCAAACTTATAACTGATATATATATATATATATATAAGTCTGATATAAAAACAAAAGATTATGTCTGAGAGTCTGTGGTCTTTACTCATTTCATGTCTGAAGAATCCTGCACCCCCTCCTAATCAGGAAGTAGGCTAATGCTTAAAGCCTTTATCCTCTTTTATGTGTCCACCAGCCTTTCTTTGTTCTCCTTCAGTATCTTAAAATCGTCACAAAATAACCAACATACAAAAAGTTGTAGTCAATTCTAAAAGGAGAGTTTTGCCAAAAATTAAAATTTGCCAAGTTGACAATAAATGTTCACAAAGTGTTGTAATTTTGCACAACTTAAAAGTAACATTACATGCAATGGTATTTTCCAATCATAGCCTTCCAATATGACTTCTTTTGAGTAATCTGTGGGGATTGCAAAAAGATTAATGTATGACACAATGCTTGTGTATTCATAAACAAATGTGAGGAAAACAACACCAACTGTCATGTATACTCTTTTAAAATCACCAGAATCAGCTGTAAGCTCTAAAAGCTAATATTATAACCTTTTGAACTAATTTAAAATGGGTGAATTCATGATGGGCATTTGTTTAGATATGCCACACAGCCAACGTCATTTCAGCCAGGAAGCTCAGCAGGGGATAATGGTATTTAGATGTCCTGTAAGCACGCGGATCCTCTTAGTCAGCAACATTAATGGGGCCATGAGGCAGCCTGCTCATGTCCTCCATGCTTAGGTAAAGGCACCAGTAATGCCAGCAGGTCTGAGCGCTCTGTCTGCTGTGTAGTGTATGGGATTGACATGGAGAGCACCAGCAAGGTGGCCAAATTGTGGAACAGGAGACAGAGTCTCTTTCCCAACTACAAAGTCGCAGACTCAGATGTTCATCGAAGACCCTCGGAGATTGTTTATCCATTAGCCAAGGAGAGCTGTGTGAAGACATGGAACTCCATGCAGGAGCTGAGCAGGGACATCTACGACATCTATGCTGAGTACGAGAATGAAGAGGATGACAGTATTCCATACAGCTTCTCCAAGCCAGTTTCGCCAACCAAGAAGAACTATATGATCAACATCAATGTAGGTGGAAAGTCCTACCAGATAGCCTACAAGACGGCTGCCAAGTACCCCAAGACCAGAATAGGACGACTGGCTACCTACACAGACCACAACATGAAGCTGGACCTGTGCGATGACTACACTGTGACCAATAATGAGTACTTTTTTGACAGGGATCCCGATGTCTTCCACAGCATCTTCAACTTCTACAGGACTGGTGTGCTGTGGATCAAGGATGAGTTGTGCCCCCGCAATTTCCTGGAGGAGATCAACTATTGGGGGGTGAGGATCAAGAACACCCACCGCTGCTGCCGCATCTCCTTCGAGGAGAGGCAGGACGAGCTGAACGACCAGCTGAAGATCCAGAGGGAGCTGGAAGCCGAGGTGGAGATTGAGGAGAATGAGGAACTCTTCCAAGACATGTTCATGGGCAAAGAGCGTCGAGCTATCTGGAATTTGATGGAGAAGCCATTTTCGTCTGTCAAAGCCAAGCTGATGGCGGTGGCCTCCAGTCTGTTTGTCTTGATCTCCCTGGTGGCCATGACTCTCAACACAGTGGAAGAGATGCAGTACAGAACTGCCACAGGCCAGCTCAGTGGCAAGACATACTGGGAATATGTGGAGTCCATGTGCATTGCTTTCTTCACCATGGAGTACCTGCTGCGTCTGGTGTCTACTCCTGACCTCAAATCCTTCAGCAGGAGCGTGCTTAACACTGTGGACCTAATTGCCATCCTGCCTCAGTACCTCCAGGCCATCCTGGAGTTCTTTGATAGTGAGGAAAACTACATGAAACACGAGGCCGACATAAAGGCGGTGGGACAGGTGGGAAAGCTAGGGCAAGTGTTGCGGATCATGAGACTGATGCGAATCTTTCGTATTTTGAAACTGGCACGACACTCCACAGGCCTGCGGGCGTTCGGCTTCACTCTGCGTCAGTGCTATCAGCAGGTGGGCTGCCTCTTCCTCTTCATTGCCATGGGTATCTTCAGCTTCTCCGCCATGGTTTACACTGTGGAGCATGACATGCCACAGACGAACTTCACCAGCATCCCTCATGCATGGTGGTGGGCATCCGTAAGTACAACTTTGTAACATGTAGTAGTGTAAAGGACCAAGAGAACGAGACTAGATTCACAAGTAAGAACACATTGGAAATCTTTAAACGGATCTTGAACAAATCATCCTTTTGTAACAAACCAAAGGAACCTATTCATGTACTTTAAATTAAGTGCCCTGTCCTTGACTTACTTTAATGCTTACATTATCCTAGAATGGTGTGTCAACCACGTAATGTTATTAGATTACACTCCAGTACTACCTGGCTTACAAAACATAATGAGGTCAACTCTACTGCAAGATGTGTCACCTCATGCTTTAGTTTGACAAATGTCAGTGAGAGGAACAGAAGCTTCAAACCACAAACCATTTGGAGCATATTTACTGACTTATTTATGGCACCTAGTTAGTTTCACAGAGAGGAATAGCCTACTTATTGGCTGGTAACAATGAGCTGTTGATTCTGTTTCCATAAATAACCCTTTTAACAGATCATTCCCTCTTTGACCGAGTAAAATCTTACCTCTAATCCAGGGGGAGGAAATGATAATCCTTGTAATCATAGTAATGGTTATTGTGAGCACTACTCACTGATCTGGACTCTTACTGTATTCTTATGAGCTGCATCACAACCCCCGACCATTCAGACTCGTGTAACACAGTCAGACTGTGTTCATCAGACAACAGAAACAGGAAACCAAAGCTGGAAACAACTGCCCCTTTTTCCAAAATTCCTCATAGTTGTAGAAAGACTAGGGCAATGCTAATGACCACTACACTGTGTACAATAGTGACTGGCCACATAATGTTGCCATAAAAGGCTAAAATTATTTAGCTAGAACTTGAACAGGTATGTTGTGAACAATCAGGCGTAGTCAAGAATGAAATCAGTCATTAATACAACACAACACAATTGATTGAACTGACAACATTAAGCGGGAGATACTGAAGCTTTGACCACTTCTGCATATGATATATTATATCTGATATGGCTGAAAAAATAAACTACAACACAATTACTGGGTTTTCTTGGTGGAGCCAAGATACATACCAGATATCTGCACATTTCCCAGTTAGAATTTAGCAAGGAGACCTTTGTTACATGTAATTCCCCCTTTCTCTCCTCACGTCTCTTATCACTCTCTACTCCATTGCACCACAAATGAAGGGAAATAGTTTGAGTAAATGTACTTTTTTATATATATAATTAAAGGTATCAGCCAAATAAATCAGCAAAAGACTAAAACATACTAAGCAGGACACTGACTGAAATTGCCTGCTGGTTAGACTTGTGATTCATGTTTTTTTAGTCAGCACTGACTTCTCCCCTCACTCCTCTGTAGGTCAGCATCTCCACTGTCGGCTATGGAGACGTCTACCCAGAGACCATCCTGGGTCGTCTCTTCGCTTTCATCTGCATCGCTTTTGGAATCATCCTGAATGGTCTGCCCATATCCATCCTCTTCAACAAGTTCTCAGACTACTACTCTAAACTCAAGTCCAATCAGTACACAGCCTCCCTGCAGAAACGGGGGAAAGTGAGGTTTGCTGAGAGGACGGCGAAAAGGTTCAACAATTGCTTTGGAAATGGCCACTGTCATTGACACTGAATTCTTATGTAACCTTTTACAAAGAAATAAAATGCTTGAGCCAGTGAGGGATCATGTCCTTTTCACTGCACTGAATGCCTGAACAAAGTTGGGTGGGATCTAGGGTAGAGAACATCCTTATGTGGGCAGCTGATAAGAAGCCCATGGCTGGCTACACCTTTCCACAGCGAGTTAGTGGCGACAAGGACCGCAGTTCAGTGATGGGCTTTACCAAATTTGGGAGAACAAGGGGGAGAACATTAAACACAAGGGACTGATCTCATGAAATATTTGCTTTTGTATACAGAAAACCATGTTTGTATTACTGAACAGATGAAATATAAAGGAATCACTCCTTGTTTACACTACAGCTGATTTTCAATGAGAGGACAAAAAAGAGACATCTGTCTACAACCTTTTTTCAGTGACACTAACTAGACCTGATCTTTACAAACTCCTGTTCATCCATCTATACACGTGTTTACAAGTAAACCCACAGAAAAGAAGATCCCAATGTTTACAAAGACACTTTAATAAATATGTAAAAATGAATTGCATTTCATGTATTGTTGCAGCTACAAAAACCTGGCATATAAGGAAAAGAAGCTCATATGTTTTGCTATTATTTGTTATCCAGTGAGGAAAGATCATTTTTGTAACTTTGAAGCCACTTAAATGTATGTTTTTTTTTGTTTTTTGTTTTTTTGTTTTTTTTACTAAATATGTTATCAAAGATTTATATGACATTTTGATTTGCCATGCCATTTTTACATGTTGAGACTGAGGCAGCAGTCCTACTAATAAGACTCCCACAGTGAAAAGGTATAACATTGCATCATCACCCTACTGTTTAGTTGAAGAGGTTTAACTTGACCTTTTCTGCTGATCTGCTACACAACTCTGATTTTGGACATTTTACTTTTCAGAGACTTCTTGACCAGGAATAAGCATAGATCTCATTCAAAAGTTTTAGTTATCTACTATTTGTAGATGCAATGTATTAAAAGTGTGCTTACACAGGCAAAGTGCACTAAACCTTCAAATGTTGGTGCTGCTTTTCATGTGTTTGCAACGTTCAGTAGTTTTGCCTACATAGTATGTAACTGCTTGCCATGCATGCAAGTAAATCACACAATGCAATCTGATACTCTGTTTTCAATAAACACTGTACTGCTCATAAAAATAGTCTCCTCATTGATGTGAAATGTGACAGACTTGTTCACCTGCATACATCTCTACTAACCTCTACTGGATGAACTTTGCTATAGCAGAAAGCCTTTTTCTTGGTATGTAATCAGGTCCTCCATTTTTAGTTCACCAATCTTACTATTAATGCTAGAACACAGAAAAAACAACACACTACAAAGAAATTTAGTATTTTGTAGCTGCTGGTGATTTTAACCCAGCATGGTGGTATCATAAGTGGCAGATACATAACAACAGCTCTAATGAGCCCACACTGACTGGTGTTTACAATATTTTGTCTAATCCCATTTAAAATATCATGAACAAATGTCACTATAATACATTATAGGTCAACAATACAACAAACACATCCACAGCTGAGGGAACACATTGTGACACAACGCCAAAATTCAATATGATCATCTTCATTAAGGTAAGATTTTGCAGGGCTGTTATAGTGGTTTACAATCTGGACTCTCAGAGTGTGAACTTGAAGATGAACAGAAGTTTGCAGTGGAACTTTTCATGTTTCAGCTTTCTCAGTGGATAGATAGATAGATAGATGTAGAAATGTAGGCTTAATGGATGATATCACAGGTCTCTTCTAACACCATATAGATTATTTAAATAATAAAAGTAGACTTAGAGGGTAAAGCTCAATTAATAAAGAGACCGTGGCTGCATTGTTTTTTGATTTAGAGAAAGTGACATGCTATGAAAGGAAGCAGTGAAGGTTTTAATTGAATAATGTCATTTTTGAATGGGAGAACTATACAGAAAAAATGTGATATATTTAATAAGTGTGTTGCAAAAATATTAAAATATATGATTAATTTATGTTATACTATGTTATTTGCTATTATGATAAATAACAAATATACCATGGACACACACACCCTAGATGGACTTTTAAAATACATAAAACTCAACAGAAAAATACATAAAAAAAAAAAAAGAAAAATACACGCACACACACATTTGAGCACAAAACACTTGTTCCTACAGTTAAATGTTTAAGCATCACTGTAAGGGATGACGTTTGTGCAGAGTTTGACACTTGAAGGCTGTTTTCACATTGATCTGTTGAAGGTGTAAAGTTTCTCTGTACTCATTCAAAATCCAATTTTAAGGTGCTATCCTTGGAGCATGATTTGTGACATCACAATAATCAACTTATACAAGTGTGATGCGGAGACTTGAATAACGGACTTTACAGTGAAGTGGGAGGCATCTTGTGTCCAGCAGTTAAACTTTTGAAATGAACAATATTTGCCTATTTATAATTACTTGAATTTTTAATGAGGAAGAAAGAGGAGATGATTTTAACAAGATAATCTAACTTTTTTTGTGGAAAAACCACATTAGACATAAGGGATTATTCAAAGTAGACTTTGTAGTCTTATATACAGTTTTAAGGTGACTTTATGAACATGAGTGTTGCAGCCTCCAGTGGGTGGCAGTATGTCAACAGTGAGGCTGTGAGCTGCAGCAAAGCTTCAAAGAAGAAGAAGTCTCCTACAGTCCTCTTCGCTGATAAAGTGACCTCTGCTGCTAGCTGTTAGCCTGCTGGTAAACGATGGTTCCTCCAGTTGCAGTGTCACCTTTGATTAAGGTTCGTGTTGCAGGACATGAGTGTAAAACTTGTTGTTCGTGTTTAACTGTAAAAATTAGCTTTGCATACTTATTTCAGTTAGCTAGCTAACAGAGGACGCTAACCTGCTGACCATTATGTTAGCTAGCACGTAGCGGTATGCTAGCTAACAGCTGACGCTTTGCACGACGTAAAAGAGTCAAATGAAAGTTAAGTTAAATGTGTAAATGTGCTGCATGTTACCTTTTCACTGCAATTATTAAATGTTTTTAATGCAGTAGTTATAACATGCATTAACGGGACAACAGCCTTGACTGCGGCTTATATAATAGCGTTAAATCTGTCTCCATTGAAATGAAGCATGAGCTGTTCATTATAAACATGTCACTGGACATAATCAATATACATCAAAGTTAAGATATTTTCGAGACAATACTTCATCCTTTGTCTTGGCAAAGTACAAGGTAAATTTACCTGTAGTTGAGTATATGTTTTCATTATAATTCATGTTTTAGAATTGGTTTCTTGTTGCTACTGTTCACCTTCAATGGTGACAGACTGGAAACCACAGGCTGTCTCCTACTTCACTGTAGTCTATTCTCAGTGTTTGTGCACTGGAGGTCATGCTGATAGATACAGATCTTAATATTGGATTTTCAATGAGCGCAGATGAATGTGAAAACAACTTTGAAGTGTCAAGCTCTGCACATACGTCATTCTGCACAGTGAAGCTCAAACATTCAACTGCAGGAACAAGAAGGAAAAACACATTTTTGAGTGGAGAGGAACTTGAAGTTTATATTTTAATGAAACTTTGCTTCTCTGTGGGTTCTGTTTATGCTGAACTGAAGAGAGGGTCCTAACCACTTTCTCAATACAATTGTTCAGTGTGTAGTTTGTCCCCATGACCGAGGTCTCAATAAATTCTTGTTGCAATAAATAGAGTTGAACAGGTGTAGCAACACAATGGGAGTCAAAGCAAAGGATGAATATGTAGAACTACTCAGCTTCCTGCTTCATTTTTTTTACATTTCTGTTCATGTAGAACTGAGGAAGCCTCCTGAGTGGCAAAATGTGTTCATTGACCTAAATTGCAAAATCAGTCACTTTTTAATGTGTACTTACAGATGCTTCTTGATCTCTGATAGGCTAATAAGAGATTTATTAATTTGTATCCTCTTTTCCATTATTACAGACCGCCAGGTATTCAGCTTTGATTGCTGGCATCATCTATGGCAAAAGGAGATATGGTGAGTTATTTTCACAGAGATCAACCCACTTTAAACCACTGCATAAGGCAGTATTGTATGTTACAAACGTTGACAGATGTGCAGATGCATGTGTGATCCTGCAGAGTTTAAAAGGACGATGAGACATGTATTAGTGATTTAGACTCTCATATAGAGCGGGTTTATGTACTGTAATACATAACAGTAATTCTTTAATTGTTTTAAATAGTTTAATGTAACCAGATGTCATTTGGAAATATTGTACACATGGATAGTATTGAGTGGATTTTTTTCCTCTCCATCATGAATGTTTCTTTTACTAAAATAATCTCCTTTGCTCAGATCATCTGAAGCCCATCGCAGCTGAGGAGAGGAGGATCGAGGAGGAGGAGAAAAAGATCCGCGAGGAGCAGGAGCGCATCGCCAAGCAGATAGCAGAAGGTACCCTCCTCAGCCTTATTCACATGTCAGATACTAACTCTCCATCTGGTACATGCATATGTCTGCATGCTGAACTGCTTACAGGGGGGTGGACACAGTAATAGAAACACCAGAGTACAATATAATACAGCTGGTTGGCACTCTTTTTAATTGCACAAAAAGCAGGGCCCGTTCAGTGTAAAGCATGTTATTATTTGCAATGTGAAATCCTACATTTACTAATCCCAATGATTTTACTGTCTCTTTACAGCAAATGAAGACACCATTCTGAAATAAAGCTCTGTGTGAGGATCTCCACTGACATGTGCAATTTCCAACCTTTTCCTTCTTCTTCTGGAGTGACAAGTCTTGTCACAACCAGTCAAACACTCCCATGTTGTGGATGTGTTCACTGTTACCTTGAATGCCACAACACCTCTGTGGATCACCAGATTCAGTACCTTGAAGTTAGTTACATTAATGGATCTTGAACTCAACATTGTCATATTGCAAATGCAGCTACACACTGTAAGTTATAAAGTTCATGTTTGTAATGAAACAATGTCATAAATACAAATTACATAAATATTGTAGTTTTGGTCTTTTTTTACCTCCATCATGTGACCTCTTTGGTTATAATCAGTGCTTTCCAACCACTGTTACAGCACAGATGTAATGTTACAGTTATATCCTGTTTTGCTGATAAGAATGTTGTTCTCTTTAGTTATCATATTAAATGAAAAGTTTTTCATTTGGGAACACAAAAATGTTGTCATGTTGTTGCTCTATGTTGATGATCAGTTGCCTTCTACACCTTTGAGGATCTTATTAGAAATATGACAGGTCTAATTTATTGTATTGACTCTATGAAAAATAAAAAAGTAGGTGCATAGATGTCACAGGAATAATCTCCAAGCTGAGCAAACGTCACTATCAATCAATACTTTTCTGGGACAAGGCATCATACATCTAAACAGTTTCCTCTCCTTTTTGGGTTCCTACAGTATCTTTGTGAGTTAATACTTCTATTTTATTTATGGTGAAAAACGTTACATACAGCCTAAATACCACTACTGTCATTTCATGTTGTGGGAATTAATTTTAAGCTTTTCGTTCGTGAAGACTGGTGGAGCGGGTTTAGTGCTGCGACAATCAATCAATCTGTTGATTATGTTATTGATTAATCTATTAGTCTACTTAGTCTATAAAATGTCTTGTTTTCTTCCCAACAGTTGAAAACCTACAGATACTCACATTATTGTCACAAAAGCAACAGTTAAAAACTCAAACTTGGGGATGTTTGGTATTAATAGCTTAAAAGATGAGAGATCAACTGGTCTGATTATCTTTCTGTCAATCGACTTCTCGATTGATCCAACTCATTGTTTCAGCTTGTTGTTTTGTTGTTTCCAAATTTGATTGATTTGTTAGACTTATTTGTTACTATTGAAAGAAACCTGGGAGTCTTTGTTAAAACAATCTAACTATTTTTGGAAAAGTGAAACATCTTATCAAAAAACATCCTCATACATTTCTCCAAGTGACATAATGGAGAAATCAAACTATTCCTCTTGCAGTCCTTTCAGGGTCTTGTGGTGTTTACTAGACCTTCAAAGTTTATGAAGATATTGAAAAGAAGAGAAAATATGGGCCTTTAAAATGTATAGTATAGTGTATGAGACTTTGTATTCTGACACAGTATATCTCTGCCAATCCCTTGCTCATATTATCTTATACAACCTGCCCTGCTCAAACCCAGCAGTCAGTGGCCTGACACGGCTCCAGTCTACACATGTTCAACCTGAGATCACCTCTAGTTAAGCTTGTGTGCGTCTACAACCAGATCACTAGCTTTTGTTTTCAGATTAGAGCTGAAGATGCAGATGTAATACTGTTGACACATCACGTGTCAGGTTAATAGTCTGAACAGCACAAAGGCCTTACCTAAAGCACAGGTTATATATAGAACAATAACAATGCCAGGGCTGACTAAAAATACAGCCAGACTTACCGGCATGCTACATATCTTTACTTAGCCTTCACCTACTGTAGATGACAAAAATATCTTACATTCTACCGAGAAAAAAAAATCATAAATTCATCTGCAACAGCGATATTACTTCTGTATGTATCTAAATGATTACTTCTTGTGATAATGTGTCCCATCTTTACACCTGCATAACAGGCATTGTGATCCTTTTGTATCTTTCTGCACTTTTTGAGGTTGCATATTTGGTGTAAACTTCCTTTAACACACCTCAGCCGTTTCGTGTATGACATGTTTTGCCTGGGATTACAGATGACGCTCTGGCAGCATTTACAGACAAGATGACAGTACAGTTGGTTACTTAACTGAGCAAGTGACAGCAGACAGGAACATCTGAGCCTCTGCTGACATAACGTAACCGGGGTTCACTACTTAGTGCTGTCCTCCAGACTATTTTGTCATGTAAAATGTTACTTTTTAAAGAAATAATTATGGTGCTTGTCAGTGTGAAAATGCTCCTATTTCTTCCCTTTTACCTGAGGCCTCACAAATCATTGATATCTGAATATGAAAATTATTTTGAGGACTTTGTCTTTTTTTTTTTTCTTTTTGATCTTTTCATATTTTCACCCAAATACATGAACTTATAACTTTATATTTAAAGTAACCTTCTCATGAAATAGAACCAGGCATTGGTGGGAAATCAAAGAATAATAAAAACAAGATAACTTTTTTTGTCTCATCATGGGCATTTGTGAATATTATGTAAAAAAAAAATTAAGATGGCCAATCACAAATGTCAGAGTTTATTCTTGGGAATAGTATCCCAGATTTTGTAACATTTATCAAGAGATGACAAAAAACAAACAGAATGAGAATCATTGGTTCCAAGCACAGAAAAACACACCCCAAATTATATTAAGCTTATCTCATCTCATCGTCTCTCTTACATCCTGGATCACACTGTATCGTACCTCTCTCTAAGCTGGTATGACTCAACAAATCTGATATATTACACTGCCATCGGAAGTTTTCATTGAGCCCTGATGCCTAAAATACACCTGTCTGCTCATGTAAACACCTTCGCTGCGGACGTGTGACTCAAGGCTCAGACCGTCTCTGCACATCTGCCATTATGTATCCCATTATGTAGTAAACAATTACATAAAGCCTAAACACTGCTGAATGCGAGTGTTCACCAGCTTACAGCGGGGGATTTTGTTAACTGGATTAGCGGTAGATTTAAACTCTGCATTTAGGCTCAAGAAGTGAAAATAAACAGTGAGCCTGTCGGTGTGTCTGGTATAAAAGGCTGACACGCTGTCTCACCACAGCTCAGACACTGCAACAGCTCTGAAAGCACTCAAACCCTCTGCAGCTTCGCTCTACACTTCAGGTAAGGAGATGCTGCTTCATGAGCACATGCTGGACTTTTTACAAAAGAAATATGGAATAGCAAGAGGGATTTTTTCTTTTATAATGTGCTGATAACTGCACCATTAAACCATCTGAATAGTACTACTTCTCTACATGAGTACCATGAATAACATTGTGCTTGACTTGGGTTTGGTCTAGGATGGACTTCCAAGTCTTTGCCCTGGTGATGTTGTTCCTGGCCTGCGTGGAGCAGGGCCTGGCCTCCTGCGTGGTGGACAGCTTCACCGTTAAAGAGGACTTTGACCCACAGAGAGTGAGTACAGGAATACATCTGTGAAATATTTCCACAGTCACATATAGGCAGATAGAAGAATTCAGAGTGGATCGATTCGGAAATGTAGTCACACACTTAACCAACCAATTTGACAGTACATTATATATGCATGTCCATATTCTACCTATCAAGAGAACCATTATACCCATCTTAATGACTTTTTGTCCCTGACAGTATGCAGGAAAGTGGTACGCTCTGCAGAAGAAGGATCCTGAGGGTTTGTTCCTGCAGGACAACATCTCTGCTGAATACACCGTTGGAGACGATGGCGCCATGGTGGCCTCTTCTAGGGGAAGAGTCACTCTGTTTGGGTGAGCATTTACAGATTAATTGAGCCATCTAAATATCTATTTATAACTGTCTGGATGTGATTTGTTTAAATAACTGAAGCTTCCATTCCTGCTTGCAAATGTGACAGTTTTTTTCTTTCTTCTTGACTTCCAGGTTCTGGGTTGTGTGTGCTGACATGGCTGCCCAGTACTCAGTGCCTGACCCCGGCAGCCCCGGCAAGATGTTCATGAACTACCAGGGACTGGCCAGCTACCTGTCCAGTGGTGGTAAGCCTCTTTACATCCACACATGCATGCACACCCACACTCTAACACACACACACACACACGCTTGAGACTAAACTCTTGCTCTCTGCTCCTCCAGGTGACAACTACTGGGTCATTGATACAGACTATGACAACTATGCCATCACCTATGCCTGCCGCACCCTGAAGGACGATGGAAGCTGCGAGGACGGCTACGCCCTGGTCTTCTCCCGCAACCCCCGTGGCCTCCCCCCTGCCATCCAGAGAGTGGTCCGCCAAAAACAGGAGGAAATCTGCATGGCCGGACAGTTCCAGCCTGTGCTGCAGTCCGGTATGTATCCCCATCTTTCACATTCATATTAATAGATAAACAGTGACCGTGGGCCTTCATACTTGCATGGAAGTATTTTATTCCTATGAAGGAAAAAAAATTAAACCTCCTAAAAGTCTTAAATTCTACATTAGATTAAAATATAGAAGTACAAGGGTTTAGAATGAAACATATAAAGTATTATTCATAACTTGGAGAAATAAAGTAAAATATTTTAGCCAATGTGTGCACCCAATTAGTACACGAACTACCGCATACATTTTCTTGTTAGGATGGATTTAATTTTTCAGTGTGATAGTTTGAAGATCTGTGTTACATTTAAACTGATCTAACACTTCCTGTCTTTCTCTGTTCTTTACAGGAGCTTGCTAAACTCATCCTAAGCTGGAGTTTGTGGAGCAGAACTTCATGATACCAGATCATCCCGCCCCGAGATGAAGACAGAGCTCCTCTAAGAGACGCTAATAGGAGAATAATCCTGTCAATGCTTAAGTTTATCATTTGCTATGTTCAAACATAGGAGAGAACTATCAGATAAATTGAATTAAAAGCCCCCTGTATAATGTAAGTAACACTGCCATGATGCAAATATTATTTCCAAGCCAAATTCAATGAAAACTTTTACCAGCTGAGTGATGTGATGACATAACTAAGTGGACAGTATTGTCACACTGATGGGAAACATCTGCACTGTTTAATTGTTCTGTATTGGTGACAATAAATTTTGTAAAGAAACTTGCATTTGTCCTTGTCTTTGTTAAAATGATTGTAAACACTTTTGATTGGTTAAGGATCCAACTTTTACTTACAAATGATAAAAAACACATTCACATCTCATCAACATTTGAGATATTTCAAGTATAAAATATAACAATTAAAATTAAATTAAAATTAATTAGTTTAGTTTAATTAAAATTCGCATGTCTGTAACAGTTTCTAACTAATCTGAGCACTCAGTCACATGATGTTTAAAACTTTCCCTGCAGGTAGATTTATGTCCACTAAGGCAGAAAGTGTTCAGTTCCTTAATACATCTCTAATCACAGGTTAACGAATCTATAACACAGTAGCAGAAATGTGCTATAAATGTACTCTGTCACTTTTATATTTATTTATATCAAAGTGGTCCGCTAACAGCAACCATTCAAATTCTCTACCAGAAAAATTTTTACTGTCAAAAAGAACATGTGCAAAAATAATAATTGTATGTCTGTGATGTGTCTGGGCAGATGAAACAGTGCTGAACTGCTCACAGATCAATCATAAAACGCTTTGATCTCTATAAAAATGAATTTACACTGTACAAAGGAATTCAAGAACGTGTTATGAATGTAACTGGAGTTAACCCTGGTCTAGTGCTCCTCTGAATACCTCTCAGGCAGCGAGTACGGCCCAGGCCTTCCCCAGTAGTCCACCGCTCGAACTCTGTACAGACCGCCAACCTCCTGGTCCACTACAGAACAGAACATGGAATATAATATTATTTCTATGGCTGGCTATCACAACAGTTTACAACCAAAAGGAAGGAAGAAAAATCTATTTTGCTGCTTTTTGTCTTCACTTGATACTCAATACTTTAAAGAACTTTTAGTGTATCTTACCAGGTGAATAAACACAAGAGGTAAAAATGGTGTTCTGGGAATTAATCCTGCTGAACTCTTTGCCGTCTGCAGAGATTTCCACTTCAAATGTCTTGATGCATCTGCAAATAAACAAACGGTTTATCGATCTTCCTGACCGCTCAAGTCACACAACAATATTTCTTATCCACCTGGGATGACACTGCATATTACATAATCACTGCATTTCAACTCAGTGACTCAATCGACTGCACTGTTGAACTTGATATGAGGAGTTCTGTGTAAAAAAGTATTTTCAATCTATATCTACTTTCAGCTCTTTACAATTACTTACAGTAATTAATAAACACAGAAATAATCAATCATGTGCACCTACTTGGAGTCAACACAGTGATCAGACCAGACAATCAGGACTTGGCCTTTGGTGATCCGGATGAAGCGTAATCCATTGACCTAATTAAAAGCAAAATATAAGCACTGACACTGGTGGCTCATGTGCTGTTGAAGATAAATAAAACTTAAATCCACATATTGCCTTCAATACTGGCCTTCAGAAAACCAAGTACACAGGACCCCATCTACAGCAGTTTCACTAAATAAAAACCATCTGGAGACTATGTATGTATTTATGTAATGCAATATAAATTCATTGTAAAGCACATGCAAACAAAAAACAAAATCACAGTTATTCCAACTCCAGGCTGTTTTTGTTCGGTGATACTGACCTGATCTGGCACAGCTTTAGGCTGAGCGCAGACATGGATCAGGAGGACAGACGGCACAGACAGTTTAGCCTTCAGAGTCAGAGTGTCCCCTGCAGGAACTGGCCAGGGTCCATCAACGTGAGGGTCCTGCCACAATTAACATGTTTCAAAGCACTTTACAGAGAAGGAAAAGCCTGACTACATCTAAGTAGCAATTCCATGAATATCAGCATATTAATTAAAGCTGCACTGAGCAAGATCTGCATGTAAGAATACACCTCGTCTTAAAGCTTTGTGCCAACTAGTATGTATCGTACAGTAAAGGATCATCCCATCCAACCTAAAGTATTTCTGGTTAAAAAAAAAGGAACAACAAAAGCAAAATGCTGTGTCTGCAGTATCCGGTGAAAATGTTCAACTTTTGTAACACAATGTGTATCGCAAACAAAAAAATATATATCATTACAATATCATGTTGCTCTTGTGTTAATCTCCACAGTACCTGCACAGTCCTGAGCTGTCTGAACTGTTCTACTGTGGGGTAGTCAGGGCTTCCCATGCTCTGCCACAGCTGGTAGGGGTTGGTCACATTATTGTCCATGTAATATGCAACATACACAAGACCTGCATGACAAACATATACACATGTAAGTCTGAAATGAACCACTAACTTGCAGAAATAAAAAGGACCTGTTTCACTTAAACATGTCAACAGAACAGCAAAACCCAACAGTAGTGATACAACAGTATTTTAATAGACCTGTTTGTGCAGCCAGTCCTCTCAGTGAGACAGTGACGTCATCAGCGCTGGTGGAGGTGCTGTTGTCGTCACTGTTGTAGACCAACACTGCTGCCTGCCAGCTGTCTGACGTGCCAGGTATTAGGGGTTTGTGGCTGCTGGCAAGAACTCCCACTGTGCTCTTGTTGGTTCCTGCTGAGCTCACAACCTGAGCCAGGACCTGGGTCTCTCCTTAAAGTGGAATCACATACAGGAGAGGCAACAGAACCATTAAGGACTGGGACAGATGAAACATTACTGACAATACTATTGAAAGTGAAAACCAGCTGATATCTGATATATGAATAAAATCCATTATAACTCAATTACACATTGCCACTGAGGGTCACCTGTTCTAACTTAAGAGAGATTGTCACCTAGCAGTGCCAGCAGGCCCATGACGGTGAGGACAGGCTTCCTGATCAGCTGCACATGAGGCGGCTGGGTGTTGTTGACCTGGAAGCGGGCGGTCAGCGTGCGCTGGGTGAAGGGGTGTGGGTGGTAGCTGAGGAAAGCATTGTCGTTGCTGAGCAGGGTGTAGTTGATGGTGCTGTTTGGGTTAGTGAGCAACAGATCCTGGTGCTGGTGGATCACCTGTTGAAGAGAGCATGGTAGAATATTGGTTATGAGTAGATAGCTCTAACAAATCTATACAGACTAACAAATAAACCCTCTTGAAATTCTATGCTAACAACGCTAACATGCAAACAATGTAATTGTCACCTGAAACATCTTTAATCAATAAAGATTATTCAATGAGTTTATTATGAAATTAGTTAAGTGTGACTCAAAATCTTCCCATATAAATATATTTGCTCTACACTCGCACTCTTGTACAGATGTATTGTCAGTGATCTTCACTGTCCTCACGCTGCTTTTGCTCTCGCTCATCCCTGCACTTCACCTTGACCACCATGGCAGCGTAGGTCACATCAGCCCTCCACTCCTGAGGCCTGGACCAGCCCACCAGAGGATCAGCCTCATCATTGTAAACAGGGAGGCTGCGAAAGCGGGGGAAATGCTCCTGGATCTCCCCCATTGTTTGGATCTCCTGCTGGAGGATGGGCATGGAGTAGCCTCCTCCCTGAAAGACAGAAAATCTGCTTTAATACTAATAAGTGGCATCTCAAAATAAGAAAATGTTCATCATTTTCATATCAAAATGATAAGAAATGACTACAACAAATAGACTAGCCCACCTTCTTGTGCAGAGCGATGTAGTCAATTCGGACCCCTGTCTCTCCAGTGAAGTAGTTGGTGCCGTTGTAGCAGTGCTGGAGCATGGCCCAGCAGTATGGTGAGTGTGGAGGGGAATGACAGGAGTCTCCTGGACCCCCAAACCTCAGCACACTGCTGGCAGAATGCAGACCCTCAGAGCAGGCATCGTAGTAGTTTAGAAATCCTAGAGAGAAGTTGATTATACTGGAAGAACCACAACACTACTCGTTGGTGCTCACTAAATGCTCAAATACAAAATGAATAATAGAAGAACTATTGAGACGTAGATGATGATGAGTGTTTACAAATTACACACATTTTACAAAAATGTAAAGCATTATAATAATAGCTCATATGGTATAAAAATGCATTATGGGCTTACCTTGAATTGACACTGTGACATTATCGAAGTCATGGTTGTTTGGCTCATTCCATGTTTCAAAGTTCCACTGAGAAACACTTCCTAAACCGTATCTGTCTGAAATTCACAACCAACAACACATGAATATACATCTTGCCATAACTTATTAGAACAAGCACAACCTAAACAGATCAAACCAACCAGCAAAAATTTTATATTTATTTTTATATTGATTTAGATTTATATTGGCTGTGATTACATTTTATGTAATAAAACAACATGAACAGCATAAAATGATACAATAATGACAGTAAGTAATGGTACTTACCAATGTATCTCTTAGCTATGAGATAAATCAGGTTTCTCCACTCAAACACTTGTGATTTGTCCTCAAAATCAGTGAAGTAGTTAGAGACACTGCCCATCAATTCAAAACCTGAGAGCCAGAGACATTACATTACATTTCACATATTTTCAGAAACATGTAACAAGCAACAAAGATCAACAAAATCACAGTTAACCAGTAGGTTTTTTAAAAATCATATTTTATTTATCAACTTTAGTTACATTTAATGAATCCAGTTCTTGTGTGCCTTTCTGATGTGAGGACTGTTTCATGACCTGCTTCTAACGTTTTGTAAAAAGCTTTAACTATTGATCTCTTTGGATTCTTTATGAAATCATGTAGGATGAGAGTACCTTAATAATATTCATACAGCATTCCTATATTATATAACACTCACGTAACAAATGATCACGAAAGAAGAAAAGCCACTGGGTCATTTCATCATAGAAAATGTGAGAGCACAACAAGCACAATAAAGGATGCAGGTGAAAACGAAGACTAGTGTGATTTAAATAGAAACAGAATGACTTTACACCTATATCACTATTATGATGCTATGTTTTCCAGTTTCGGGTGGTGGTTCAGTACCTGGTCGGAGTCCATTAATCCACAAGAGTTCTATCAGCTGGTCCAGCTTAGTGAAGTTGTACTGGGGTTGGCCGCTAATATTTCTAAAACAGCAAAATCAGGCAGCTGTGATTTCTCAAAGGGAACATTTCCAAAACCAGCAACTGATAATCAAACTGCGTCTCATCCTCAAACTATGAAGTATGCTTAATGAGATGTTTTTCTTCTCGAGTATATTATGGCTGCTTCACTATCGCTTTACTTACTGTGCTGTGACCAGCTCCAACATCCAGTGTATCCTGACCTGCTGGATCCCTCCATGGGGGACTGAGCCCACATAAGCCAGGTTCAGCTGCTGGTCGATGCTCAGGTCAAACTGGTGGGCCTGGCTGTGAGGGAGAGGGGGACTGGACACAAAGAAGAGCCTCCTGTTTAACTGTAATAAATACATTTACTATATGTTTGACATACCAGCTGGTTCATAAATTTAATATGAAAGTGGAGCCCAGTAAGATTTCAAATGGAGTTATGTGGTCATTTAGCTTTGACTGGATTTAAACTACAATGAGAATCTCCATTGAGAAAAAATACATTTGTAAAAATGTCCAGCTTTTGGTACAGTTGTTTACTTGTTATGAGATTTTTTTAATACCTCGTGTTAATCAGTAGATTCGGTATGAAAAATACCAACAATCATTTCTTTACTTCAATAACATTTTACTTTCTAGCGTGATTCACACCCAGTAGTCTGCTGTGTATTTTACTGGAATGACTGTGGATAATTTATATTCGACCTACCAGAAACCAGTACTTCTCCAGAAGTGTTTGAGATCTGCCACTGGTCTCCCCACATCAGCTGTGATCACATACGAAGTGCCTGAAGTTTGTGTGATGTGAATGAATAACACGAAGACAGAAAAGCTTTTCCACTGCATTTTTGCTAATCAATCAACATGACAAGTTAGGAAGTCGCGCCAACATGAACTGCTATTAAAAACAATACGAGGAGTCCATTAAGTCTCCACAAGCTTTACACATCTGCTGTGAGTGGCGTTAAATAAATAAAACTCGAACATAAAACACTCATAAGACTAAAACACAACATAACAAAAACACATTTCCACTTAAGTAGCAAACTGCAGCCTGCAGTCGCAGTCAGCTGACTGTGGTGACGTTGATTGTCTGCGACGCTGTTGTAGTCTTTCAGGAAGACTTTTCCATTTCATAAAGTAAAACAAGTTGGATGATTTACAAAAACGCATGTGAACAAAATCATTGTTAGAACTAGAAATACGTGCGTGTAAACACGTCTTTGGGTTTGATTCAGGGACAATAAACAGATGTTTGTGTTTAGTTTGCTTCAGAAAAGTGGTGAACATCAGTCAAGAGTGGAATTCTATGGTTAATTTGACCTATTTATGGCACAAATATGAAGCCAGAACGAAACTTCCTACCTCTCATGTTTGAAGACATAACGCTAGATAATTTGTCTCTAATATGGTTTTTCTACAAGCATGAAATCACTTAACTAGTTAAAAATGCTTTCAGAAGTACATCTACCCCCCCTCATTTAAAAATCCATATTTTATGAATATATAAATATTTCTAATTTCAAATGAATACTAGAGATTTAAATGTGAAGAAAGAAACTAAGAGTTTGTGTGGTGAGACTGATGGCATGTTAACATGATTTTATAAAAAAAAAATTAAAAAAATTCAACAAGGAGCTGTTAATGGGACATTTATTAAAAAAAAAAAAAAAAAAAAAGTTGGGAGAATCAAGAAGACATGAAAGGAAAATTCAGATGTCATTTACAGTTGAACTCAAAGATACTGTTAAACAGCGACAGTTATACACAACCATTTACACAACCTGTACAAATATTTTTTTCCCGCAAATTTGCAATTTAAATTCAAAATAACTTAAATAGGTTTCTATGTCAAAGTGCAAATCCTTATGCGTGGGATGTCTGTGAGTAAGACCATGGCGACAAAAGGGTGCTTTGATGAGTTCACTGGCTATCTGGTGTTAACTTGTAAAGCATCACGAGCACATTTCAACACTGAGCATTTACTGACCCGACTGTGTTGAAGCAGTCATATATAATGCTTTTAAATGTACAGCCTCCACACCTGTAGGCTACCCTTGTGTAATTATGATGCCTTACATTGCATTTAAGCTTCATTACTGAGTGTACATCATCTCTCATACAAACCAATATTGTAATGTCAATAAAATTGTCTCTTCTTCTGTGATTTCACAGAGAGTCCTTCTCAACCTAGCGTGTCCAGTCCTGGATAAAAGCACTAAAAAACAGTGTTTGTAGTGTTCTGTGGGGTGAAATTACGTTATGTCAGCTTGACAGCATAGCAACGACATGCTGTTACCTGTTTGGTAGTGTTACATGTTAGCATTAAAATCACAGTTACCAGAGGCCATTCTATACAGGATGAACCCAGATACGGTGGGGCAGTAGTAGTAAGTCCACAGGCTTCAGGCTTTGACAGTGAGACAGTGTGTGTGTATGTGTGTGCAGAGGTGAGGGGTTGGTGATTCTCCACAGTCACGTTATGAGGCAACAAAGAGTGGTGAACTGTTAATGCTGATAATTCAAAGTCTCTACACGCATCCTCCTGATCTGTGAGGAGGGAGAGAAGGATGGGAGGGGGAGATACTGAAAGAACTAACCCACGCACGCTATTGGGCTTTACATGCTTCTGTGATAACATGCAGCCGATGCAAAAAACAGTGGAAACAGAGGTGTCATCACCACGAGTAGGAGAGTATTATACAGCATATCTGCTCACGAAGCACTGGTCACCATGGATTCTACTGGAGAGGAGACTGGAAATGTGTTTTGAAAATAAAAGGTTGTTTTTTTTTTTTAGGCATTTGCAATACAAAGGAGAAAATAACGAGCATCAAGTCCGTGTGTGTGAGAGATGCAGTAACTATGACTTCTGCTCAGCTCCTGCAGCAGACTGGGCTGCAGTCTCCGGTTTAAGGATCTGGTAGGTGATGAGGTACTCTGGGTAGGCCTGAGGGAAACACATGATGAGAAATTAGCCACCATGACACAACATGTGTTTCAAGTATTTTATATTACAGCCCTTTGGGGGATGAGACTTTTCAAATGCTTTTGTTTATTTACCTGCTCTCCTCTGTAGATGACATACTCAGCATAGGCCAGACCGTTAACACTGGGCCGCCCGATCACTGAGTGGTGTCCTGGTGGGGCGTGAGCCATCTTCATGGCACTGAATTGCAGGAAAGACTTTCCCAGGGTCACTCGGCAGAACAGCATCTGCCTGAGAGTGCAAAAGAGAAGAGAAAGGTCAGTCTGATATTACATATAAAGTTGCTGATTAATAGCAAACAGGGGCAGAACAATTTTACAACCAAAATATTGTGCGGCATTGTGAACTTTTACTGTTCAAAATTCAGTAAACCTTCATAGCCAATATCAGTGTTAAGTGAAGATCACCTGTGGCACAAGTAGCAGGACCGGTCTTTGTGCGTTGGGCAGCCTGTGCCGCCACCGATGCCGTAGACGTACTGATTGCTTTTGGAGGAGTTCTCAGCGAAGTAGATCCCTGCTCCAAACATCCCTCCTATGTAAGCGTGGCGCTCATCAAAACCTTTGTGGATGATGGCGTTGATGAACGGGGAACCTGAAGGGAGACGTGATAACAGACTTCACTATAAGACTTCAAGCTGATTCATGATGTGATACATCTCCAAGAACGTGGATCTAAAATAAGGACAAGAGGATGCTGCTACAGCATTGTCTGCTTTGTGAAGTGGTTCTTAGCCACCATCAAAACATTTTTAAATCAGACAGATGGAGACTAAATGCTGACATGAGCCGCTGACCTGTCTAACCTGGTAGCATTGCAGATTATTCTAATCATCATCATCATCAGTTTAATAAGTCAACATACTGCTTGGACACATTCAACACAAAGTGCACATATTTGTATCATGTGGATATGATCCATGACAGTCTCAAGTTAGCACATTATGACCTTTTAAAGATCAATTTGAACGGGCATGATGCCAACATAAACAAACAGATGATGTGACAGTGTGTGCTTACCGTGGAACAGCATGCGCTCGTTGTGGTGGTTGTGGTTCTCGTCTGCGATCTCCTTCTGTCGGTGAGTGTAACGTTCCCTCAGCTTCTTGTTTACCACTTTCTGGATCTGTGGGCCACAACACATACACATTGAAAATAAGATGAATGATGTTTGCTGTACATCAGGAATTACAAGTCGACTCACATACTGAAGGTCAGATTGCTGTTAAGCAGTTTTCATTTTGAGCTACTTTCTACACAGTGTTGTTTATAGTGAGTCAACAGTTGATGTCGAGTATCAAACAGAGGGAAGAGGTACAGAGAGAATCCTGGTTCAGACCTTGATGATGTTGTATCTGCTGAACACGCCACCTGCGTTGCCTCCGTCTCTGTGCTCTCTGATGGTGCTCTGCATCTGAGGGACACAATATCAGCATCTTTTAGAATCCTGCAGTGATCAGGCAGGTACAGTGGCTAAATAAAATAACCTCTTTGATTGTATATACTTTGCTGGGACATCATATTTAAAATACCTTTAATTAGAATTTGTGGCCTAAGTTCTATGCTAACTACTGTACACAAAGTGAAAATTTGTGGAAATGTGTGAGGTTTGTGAGGTTCTATTTCAATACAAAACTCTGTTGAAAATAATATCTTTTGTAAACCCGTATCAGTTAAATCACACCATAAAACAACTTTAAGACAGTGAGTTCAGCTCACCTCCTCCTCCACAGACTGGTACTCCTTGTCGTCTGGGGCGAGGTCTATCAGGATGGTGCCCTGGTTGGCACAATGGAATGTCAGGTACGGGTTGGCACCTGAAAAAAAATGAATAGTTAATTAGTTACATTTTAAATGCCCCGTCAGTCAGATTTAAAAATGTGCACTCCCATGGTACCCCAAAATGCCTCCTCACCCTGCTGGCCGCCCAGCAGCCTCTCAATACCCTTGATGAGCTTGTGTCTGTGGCCATAAGCATTAATCCCGATCTCCTTCAGTTCCTCGTGGCCCATATCGGCCAGGACATCCAAGGTGATCTGGAAAAAGGGGAACAACAGCAGGTTTAACAATTGATAAACAGTAAAATCAACTCAATCTTCTGCTGTTGGTCAGTTTTTTTGTTCCAACAGCTGCTTGAAACAAATAACCTGATATCAGAGTTGCATAGGTTTATTCCATTTTCCACAAAAGTCGTGCAGTATGCCGAAATTTATAAATGTTACTGGATTAATGTGCCTCTAACCCCACTGTATTTAAATGTCATGGTGTGCCAGAGAGAATATTTATGTGAAATTAGTGGTTAAACTTGTGTGATGTATGAGAACTTCAGCATTAAGATTAGTATTTAACAGTTACTCACCTGTTCCCTCTCAAAAATGTCCCTCAGGTGTTCCAGGCCCAGACTCTTCAGGAACTGACTTATGTTCATGTCCAGCATTGCCACTATAAAACAAAAGCACAGTAGAGTCAAATAAAAATTATTCAACATGTAAAACAGAGTTTTTGCAAACTCTGTCAAAATCAAAATATGTTTCTGTTTCGACCAGTGTTGTGAACTAACCAGTGAAGAATGAAGAGACAGAATTGAAAAACTTACTTTCTCCTTCCTTGCGGTCAGTGCCTGTGGCTCCATCCGCAACCCCAGACGTCCCGGCGGCAGCAGAGGCAGCAAGCTCTGTGAGCGGCCCAGCCAAGTTGTCTATGCTGCTGGCTGCCGACAGACAGGATGGCGTGGAGGCAGGGGAGATAACAGAGGCGCTGACAACCGTGGCCTGGGGCTTGAAGCAGCTGGGCAGAGCGTCTGGAGGCATGGCGTCCATGAGAAGAGCCCGGATGTCGTCAGCCTTAAAGGGACAGTAAAGAACAACTGGTTGAAAGGAAGGCTGCTAAAAGCTCCAGAAACTAGGATAATCTACTGTACATTCTCTTTTCTAATCATTCCACTTCCTAATAAACAAAGTCCCAGTTCGTTACCGTGGCCAGGTCCAGGGCAGTCTGGCCCTCTTGGTTCTTCATGGTGGGGTCGGCTCCGTGAGCCAGCAGCAGGGCACAGAGCTGTGTACGACCCTTCTGGGCTGCTTCATGGAGGGGTGTGAAAGCCCATTTGTCTGTGGCATTCACACATGTATTGTACTTGATCAGCAGGGCTGCAATGTCCACATGCTGTGAGGGAGGGAAGGAAAAAAAAAAAGTAAGTCAGTGTCAAAGCTGATGCTGTTTTGATGACTTTAATCTGAACCTGATAAAATGTGGATCTTGGAAACTGAAAAAAAAAATGTGTGCACATATTTGAAGTAACATGTTTGTGATTTGGGTGTTGAAGCTGACCCCATAAGAAGCAGCATTATGGAGCGGGATGAGGCCTCCTTTGTCCTGGGCGTTGACGTCAGCCCCGTGCTCCAGCAGATACTCTGCCACTTCAAGATTGTTGTAGCCAGCTGAGGAGAGGACACGGGAATCAGAGGAAGAAAATGTACTTTTTCTAACATCAGCACAAGGAAGAAAAAAAAAAAAAAGTAACAAGCTGAAGCAGCAATTATTAATTACCTGCAAGGTGGAGTGGTGTGGAGTTGCGGCCCTGGGTATCTCTGCAGTTGATGTTCTCTGGGGAACAGAGTTTCTGGACCCGGGCCAAGCAGCCCTTCTTAGCAGCATCCAGCAGGGCAGCATCACCCCTCAGCAGGTCCTGGATGTCTGTGTCTCCATCTTTCACCATGTCCAGCGGCATGTTGCCGTCACGGTTCTTCTTGGATGGGTCTGCTCCATGCTGGACAAAGAAAAGATTTTTTCTCTTTTTATCCCACTATTGTAAGATTACTATAAGATTATTGTATGTCTAGACAATACAGTGACGGTGCCAGGTGACTATGACGGATTCTCACTTTGAGCAGCAGTTTGCAGATCTCGTATTTGCCTTTGGCCGCAGCCTCGTGAAGCGGGGTGAACTTCCACAGGTCGGCCACGTTGACTGAAGCTCCATGTCTGACCAGCAGCTCAGCTACTTCATAGTGACCGTAAGAGCATGCGTTGTGGAGGGGAACCAGACCACTGGTGGACGGAAAACAGAAGTGAAAATCTACTCACAAAAATTATGACGTGTTTTGAACTTACTGGAAAAAATAAAAGATGAATGTGATGCGTAAGATGGTAGCTAAAGAACTCACCCCTTGTCCTTGGCATGGACATCAGCTCCATGGTGTAGTAGGTATTCCACTACAGCCACCCGGTTGTACCCGGCTGCAAAGTGGAGTGGAGTGGAGTGGCGGCCCTCCAAATCCCGGCAGTTTACGTTCTGAGGGGTGCACAGTTGCTGCCACACAGAGACAACGTGACAATTAACTATATGTGGTTTATTGTGCTTTAAAAAAAACAATGAAAATGACAGTAATTTGTAAACCACCACTGCTTCTTTTGAAATTTCAGTGTTAGGAAACAACACCACAAATGTACAATTTTGATTTGAATACAATAAGGTCAAAAACAAAACTGTATCCACCAGCAGAAAACCATAAAAAGCTACAGAGGGAACAGTGAGCTTACTTGCACTGTGTCCAGATCCCCTGCTTTGGCTGCCTCAAGGAATCTGTAGTCCACGTCAGAGTTACGTGTTGGAACATTTTCTGTATTTAAAAAAAAAAAAAAAAAAAGTTGAATTCAATACAAGAATCACTGTCAGAAAGGAACCCTGTTAATAACGTGCAATCCCATGATCAACGTTTAAATCTGGTACATTCCTCTGAAGACACATTTGTAAAAAAGCCTGACTTCCCATTCATTCATTTGAACATTCTCTGAAATTCACTTTGCATACTTTCAGACAACATTTGCCTTCAATCTTGGGCATAGCTATTCATTACTGTTGGACAGCAGTTCCATTCTCACACTCAACACAATCTATCAACAGAAATGCGGTAAGCGTGATTACCATTGAGAATCTGTTGTACAGCTTCGTTGCCCATCTGGGCGGCGGTGAAACCCTGCAGGGACACGATGGAGGGGTCGGCCCCGTAGCTCAGCAGCAGCTTGCAGGTCTGGATATGACCGGCCAGCGCAGCCCTGTGAAGAGCCGTCTGTCCAAGTGTGTCCACAGCGTTTACCTGGGGTCAGAAGAGGTGACGGGATGAAAAGTTGCTGCTGCATAGTCTTTAAACTATATTGACTATTTTACAAGCTGACAGACAGAATGAAAAATATAAAACTAATTAAAAAAAGGAAACAAACCTTTGCTCCATGTTTCTGCAGCACCTCTAGGATGTCGTTGTGAGCTCTCTCAGCAGCAACATGCAGGGGAGTCATAAAGCTGAAAGATACAACAGGCAGGAACTTTTAACCGTTTATGATCCAAATCAGTGCTGTAGCAGTGGAAACCATCTTTGATTTTCCCACAGTTTCTTTTCTACTCAACTCTTAATGTGCTTGAACATGCAATTAACTTTCTTCTCTTGTTGTAATTTTTATGTAATAATTTTCCCAGTTTTCCTACAGTATGTGGAAGACATCACTGTATCTTATTAAAAACTCACAGCTCACACAGAGCACATTGATTATTGATTGTATTTAATGTTTGTATGGTTGATTCTTTTGAGATTTAATTGTTATAGAGCTGGACTGTTATTTTCTTAGTCCCTAAAAGTTTTAAAATAAACATAAAATATAAAAACTAAAATGATGTGGACTTACTCTTTGTTCTTCTCATTGATGTTGGCACCTTTACGCAGCAGCAGCTCAGTCACTTGCTTCCTCTTAGGGTGGGGGGAAGCCACAGCGCAGTGCTGAAATACACATTCAAATTAAACTAATGTTGAGTAGACCTGCTAACCCTGAACAAATGATTAAAGCTAATGCCTATTAGCTACAGTCACACACAAGATCACCTTCAATTCAACAAATTTTCATGAAAATTTAAAACCAGGACATTTTTTGGCAATAACTGAATTTTTTTTAACCAATGAGAAGTGAGTACTGTTTAAACAATGATTTTAATTTGCACTCAAATCTGAAAGCGACCTCGAGCCGCTTGGTACTGACCAGAGCTGTCTCGTTGGTCTGAGGGTGTTTGAAGCCGATGATTTCCAAAGCCAGGGTCTTCTTCACTTTGGCCATGTCTGCCTCCCGGGCTGCCTGCAGCAGTGAGTGACCTTTGAACTCATCTACATGGAAGTGAAAGACAATAATGAAAATGATGGTTTGTACCAAAACCTCAAAATGCAGTTTGAGTGATACCATGTTACTGATCTGAATCTGTACTGTTACATTTTACAGATAAAAAAAACAAACAAACACTGAAGCTATTATGTCTGTGTGTGTGAGTACATGTCTGTTGTGTAACTGAGATAGAGTACTCACAGGTCAGCCTCTCTTTCAGCTCTGGAGTGGGGGCCATGTCCACGGCACTCTTGCTGTGGCAGTTCAGCAAGGTGGGGTCGGCCCCGTGGCTCAGCAACAAAGAGCAAACCTCCACACGGTTCTTGGATGCTGCCTCGTGGAGAGGAGTGAACTGCCACAAGTCCATGGCGTTCACACAGGCTCCGTGCTGCAGTGGTAACAGAGTGGTGAGAGATCAGCACGTTGGAGCACAGAATATGTACAAAGGAGGGAACATTTGTCAAAAAATGTGGGATCAAGGAATTTTGTTAAATCCTCATTTTAAATCCTGTTTTTTTTTAACAAAAAGACATGTCACAACTCTAACATAAACTAGTCACTTGCCAGTTGAAAATTACAGTTTGCTGTTTGTTTTGTTAGCAAGTTCGAGTTTGTTATATTTAACAACTCTGAAAAGGCCAAACTCATCAAATGAAGAACTGAAACATGTCTTACTTTCAACAGAAGCTCAGTGACCTCAAAGTGACCATAGGAGCAAGCGTTGTGAAGGGGAACGAGGCCGCTGCAGAGACAAGACAAGTCAGGTTAGAGTCCTAAATTATAACTGAATGACAACTGAAGTTCCTCAAACGTCCATGATGTCTCACCCCTTGTCCTTGGCGTGAACGTCCGCTCCGTGCTGAAGGAGGAGCTGAACGATGCGCACTCTGTTGTAGCCAGCAGCCAGGTGCAGGGGCGTCGACTGAAAGAGAGGACAGCTTGTTAAAACGCACACACACACGCACGCACATGCACGCACGCACACACAAGGCTGGTTTTTACTGTGTGCTGCCTTCGATGGCCACAGGAGCAAGCAGCTGATTAGGGCCAGAAGCAAAAAGTGCTATGGGCAGGCTATGCTTGGTGAGTTGCAGATGAATATGACGATGCAAGGTCAATGAAAGTTGTTGGGCATATCCGGCGACAAAGTTCATTTGCTGTCAGTAATGTGTCTGACCTGAGTGAGTGATGACAAGCAACGTTAACCTTATTACTCATTTTCATCGTTTCCCCATTTGGTAAAGAGGTCAGCAGAATAAAATATTCTTCTTATGTCTTGCAAGTTAAAAATAAGTCTTATGTAGCGAGCCGGCAAGAAAAAAAACCCTCTAGTGCAGCTGTTAGAGTATTAAATTCAAAACGGATGGGTAGATATTACAGTTGGGTCCCGATAGCTGCTTCCATTTCATTATCCAGTACCATCAATAAAATGTCCTGATTTGTTGTATCTAAATATATAGTAAATATGTTTGGTTAGGCTTTCAAATAAGTTAACAAGTGGATTGGATGCTATCGAATTCCAACCGTAATGGGCTGCAAAGAAACTACAATAAGCAGGCTAAATGTTTGAGAGAGCATCTCTGCAAGCTTTTACAAGATCAAATCAAATGCTTTTATTCTAGCAGAGGAAAATAAATGGTAGTCTAAGCAAAGCTGCAAATCAAACTTCAGTTGTTCTCTATTTTAAAAAGTGTAGCTGAGGTCAAGCTTGCAATCAAAAAAAAGGAGGGACAACGTTCATTTTCCAATTTCCATGCAGTGGTATTAATTTAAAAAAAAACCCCAGTAAATCAACTGTTAGATCTCAAGCCACAGTGACGGAATCCGGACAGAGTCGAATCACGGTGGAATCATTCAATGTGGGATGACACGAGCAATCAAAAGTCATTACCATGGAGGGTAGCATAGCACTAGAATGATAGGCGAAATGTTTTTCATTCATTACTGCATACCAACTGATTCATCGAGGAGATGTGAAGTAGACACACATTTCACAGACACGTATTCGCTTGACAAAATGCAGAGGGAGGCAGGCCTTCAGGCATGCATGAGCGATCATCAGAAAATAAATGAATGAAGTAAATAATAATGAAAAAAAAAAAAACCAAAACAAACAAAAACAAAATCAGATGCTGCTGTAAGAGCGAGTGATTGAAAGTTGGAGAAGTTGTGGGTGAGTGTGCAGAGGAGAAGACAGACGCTGAAGAAAGCAGGCAGTGGACATTTTGAGCTCCTCTCCAAAAATCCAAAAAAGATGAAGTTGTCACCATGACACCAACCCAACTCACTCACTCACTCCATTACATGCCACACGCACACACATACATAGACGCACTGACACACGCGCACACACACACTCACACACAGAGGAGCATCAGGGTAGGATACATGAGTGACCCGTACACCCAGGTCCATGATGTGCAATTAACAAGTGACAGCCAGCTTATTGGTCAAATAAAAACAATGGATTAAAAAAAAGGAATAAAACAAAAACAAACAAAACAAACAAAAAAAAAAGATCACAACAGTGCATCAATCAAGTGGCCGTTATCAAGGTCAACTTACCAGCATTTTTTGGGATGTTGACTGATCGACAAATGTTGCCAGAGTCACACGGAAAACAAAACGAAACAAAAATTACAAAATGACAGTATCTTTTCACAGCAATTCTATTCTCCCCTCTTTAAGTCACTGAAACACAGGCTCTAGTCATGAATCTCTTGCTTGATTCGTCAAACATGGTTTGAAATTCAATGTGACACCAGGACAGAGAGAGTAAATAGCTTGAGGGAGGGTGAGTGAGAGTTCGCCTCCATGGTTTTCTCTGTGGCTTTGTGAAACGGCAGCGACTTTGTTAATGGTGCCCGCTGGTTAAATCCACACTGGCATACTGACTTTAGTTCATGCAAACTTTAAATAAACTACAACGGAGGCAGGGAGCTGCTGTTGAAGAAAATGTGGTTAGGAGTGCATTAAACAAGCCAGTGATAATACTGTGTTTAGTTAGTGACAGTGGATATTTATGGAATTGTAGAGTTGGCGATTATGCTCATGAATATGTAACCGTCTTTGTGGGTTATTTATAAGAAATAAAACGGCATTCTGCCAGATAAGAAGGGAAAAGCTTTGACATGTACTGAGTGATGGACAATACATAAATAAATAAACTTAAAAAAACCCACATACAAAAACAGTGGGAGTAAATATACATGACACTGGAATGAAATACAAAAACATTACAGTTAAATTAGCAAGGCTAAACACTGACGTTAGAAGATAAAATGAGTCTTTGTACCATAATCATTCTATTCCACTGTCCACAAAGAGGATAGAAAAAAACAAAAACAAAAAAAAAAACACACATAACAAGTGCCAAACATACTGTAATCTAGATAACCTACATAACACGGATGCAAGGTTCAGACAAGGCAGAGCTAAACTGTGAAGAATACGAGGCAATGTCTTTCTTTCTGTTCTGAAGGGATGCATGTGTACCTAAATAGGTAGCAATTTCTCAATGGCTTTGCTCCAGCCTGAAAAAAAAAACCTCACCAAAAGCTCTACACTGTAAATAAAGGAACAGTTGGACTACTTGAGTTCCAAAAAATGACTACAGGAGTCGACTAGCCCAACCTACACACAGCAGAGGATTAGTGAAGCTGCTAAAGTCAAGATTCAGATATTATGACAGAAGCAAATGGATTTAGAGAAGGTCTGATGAGAGGCACACATGCATAACTAAAAAGCAAAACATCTACTGAAATTAAACTAATCCTGCTTAAGTCAGGTGTAGTCTGATACATAAACATTCAGGAGCCTTATTGCCATTTTTGACATGAACTTTCAATAAACAGCATGAATAAAAAAAACCCAACTGCAACCCTGCACAAGATGTTACATCAAAGGTATTAAGATAAGTGTCAGGTGTTGTATGGTGTAGTATTGGTGGGTTATTTACCTTCCGGCCATCACTGGCATGGCAGTTGACATTTAATGGAGTCAGCAGTGCCATCAGCTTTTCTTCATTTCCACTCCTGCAATGACATGGTTGGAAATTCTGGTGTCACTAAGTATTCCTCATCAAAGCCACTGTTACACTGGATTTTAACGAAGAAATGAAATCCCATGATCTGAATGCTGTTCCAGAGGCACTATTTGGGTTTCAAAGATGATGCAACGATCAGCAACGATGGCCACATTTAGGTTTAGTACATCATGTGATAAAGGTTCAAGTTACAGCTCAGCGGTGGGTTTATTTCTTCTGCATTTAGTATGTTTTAAACCGTTACACACCTGTATAAAAACCATACTACCAGGACATCTTTCACTGTGGTTGTAAATCAACCAACATGCTTCTAAGCATACCTTACCACTTCCTGTTATTGCTACAAAAACACGGCTAAGCACGTCTGCTCCAACAGTAACCACAAATTTAAAACCTGGTGAGCAGAGATCTATGCAGATGTTTGACTCTGACCGATGTGAAATATGAGGAACAATGACGAGACACTCACCTTGCTGCTTCCAGAAGTTCATCCTTTTTGTATTCACCTGGATGAAAAGAAATATTTAGATCAGGGCCGGGCATGCTGAACTCTTCTCTAACTTTCAGCATGCAGCTTAAATTTTTGTGCATTGATTTAAGGAAAGGTTATCGAGAAAGCGAGTGTGATGTGTACAGTGGTTTGAGGACTCGGAAAGCTTGTTTTTTTTTATATCTTGGTTTAGGCAGAAAGCATGGGATAATGATAAAGAAGAAAGAAGAAGAAAGGCTGTTGACAAAGCACCTGTGTCCTGCTGCCACTCAATTACATGCCCCAGCTCCACCAAAAACCAAAAGAATAAAAATGATCAGGGATGTTGGGTAACCTGGTAGTCACGTTTAGCCTGCAGTGTGTCTCCATTTTGGAGACATTGTTGTATGTGACAAATTTACACAAATGCTTTAAGACACAGAACTCAAATGGCACAGAATTACTATATTAGTGGTGCTCAATTATGTAATCATATCACCTCCTCTTAAATATATTCACATAACAGCAGAAGGTAAAAACATGTCGTGATTTACATGTTATTTTGCATATCAGAAATGCACCTAAAAGCGGTGACATCATTTTGATAGGAACATAACTGTTGTGATAATAATCTTTCTGCTAAATGAAGTTATGAACTTACTACATGGTTACATTTGTAGAGCAAAGTGACATTTAATGACAAAAGTGTATCACTATCTGATTGTGGTAAAACCCTCTAATGGTTAGCAGCTCTATGGTAAACTGCTTGAAGGACAAACATATGTGTACCATCTGTTGTGTGGGCACTCTGGATTAGACTTTTAAATTCTGGTTACTTCTAATGTTGAATATCTACAGAAAGAAGCTGAATTTCACTCTATACTCATACATCACTCTCCACAAGACTGCGGGTTAAATGTCTAAAATGTAAACGGGGAAGATAAGCAGCAGAGAGGGACTGACCAGTGAGAACAGCCTTAGCTGAAGGATCAGCTAGATCAAGAGCAGATTTGCCATCAGTGTTGCGGATGTTGGGATCAGCGCCGTGCTGGAGTAACACTGAGGGAGAGAAGTGCAAACGAAAGACACTCTTAATATTGCCTCCATTAAATTATTCATACCAAACATTTTCCCTGGTGTGCCAGCCAGTCTTGACTTCGTTTTACAGCGGCTCAGTTGTTAACACTGATGGAAAAAATAAACCTTTTGGCTGTTTATAGTTAAATTTCCACCCCGTCACTACTTAGGTCCCAAAGTCATTATTGTGGATACACTGTCAAGCCAATTTCAATAATTACACCAGAGCCATCATACATTCTCAGAGCTGCCTGTACTTGAGCAAATGTGAGAGTGAGCCTTACCAATGCACACGTCTATCTTTCCCTTGATGGCAGCTTCATGCAATGGAGTGTAGTTCCAGTTGTCTCTGGCATTGGGGTCAGCACCCTGACACAAGAGGAGGCTGACAACTTCTGCATGGCCGAAAGAGCAGGCGTTGTGCAGGGGAATTAGTCCTCCATCATCCCTGGCATGCACATTGGCCCCTGTCTGCAAGAGATGCTCCACTACATCTTTCCTGCCAAAACCTGACAAAAGAAAGATTAAAATGCACTTAAATCAGTGTTTTCTTGATATAAGGTCAGGTATGGGTGCTGCATACACCATCTAAAACGGCATCGGTGTAGTAATAACTGTGGAATGTGGACGAATATGGAGCCATGTAAGAGTTAGTATTAATAGATTATGAGATCAATCCAATTAACTAATTAGCTCGAATTAACGTCAGTGCATTTAGCGCTACTTTGTTGTGAAAAACTTATGCTAATGCTAGTTGAACACGTCAAACGTAAACGTGTTTTTATGTTGCAGTTCTTACTACTTAATTGTACAACAAACAACAGCGGTTTCCTAAAGACTGCTAACCTAAGGCTAAATACATTATAGGTTGAGTTCTGTGGCTTCATGTTATTAGCGGTTAATCCAAGTAAGAGAGTTGTTGACGGTAAATCTGTTTGGTCATCATATTGGCTTTGAGGAGAGCGTCAAATTAGCTGATTAGCACAACTCAGCTAAGTATAAATTCACACATTTCCCGTTATCAAAGCGGGAAAAGACTAAAAAACAGCTTAGCCGTAGCTGTTAAACACATCGACATAAGACATAACATTAACAGTAAGCTAGCTAGTCGCTATAACACGTTACAAAACAGAAGTGTTGTCGTATCGTTATCGTATTAGCTTAGCTTGTCGTTACCCGCAGCGAAATGAAGGGGAGTTGATTTTCGGCCAGCCATGTCCTTCGCGTTAACGTTCACCGAGTCGACAAGTCTCTTTACTCTGGATACGTCTCCGTTACGGCAGGCCTCGAATAACTCCCTGAAAGCCCCACCGACGCCGCTGCTGCCGTCGGTGGGACTCGTGGCTCCAGAGCCGGGGCTTGAGACGCTGCTGCTGCCCCCGCCAGAGGTTGTCGTGGTGGAGCTCGCACTGCTCGCTAGGACCGGGGCTTGTAGGTCCGGGGAGGCCGGAGCCATGTCGATGCCCCCGCTGCATTCCCTCTCATTCTCCGGTGGTCCGACGGCCGAGGTCAGCAGAGACATCGGCGGAGAGGCCGGAGGAGCTCCCGAAAGAGAGCTGTTTCTCGGCGGAGACTGTAAGGTGCTTTGCTGTTGTTGTTGTTGCTGCTGCTGCGAGGAGCGACGAGACACCGCCATTACCGCAGCAGCTCACAGGCAACAATAAAAGCTGTTCCTCCTTTCCGGTGAAAGTGGTGGCGTTTCCTGTCAGCTGTTTACTCTCAGTGGAGGCTGGCTGGCTGTGGAAAAACTCTCCACTTTACTCCCAATGTATTCAGGCTTAAAAAGAAATACATGGATCACATAATAACAAAATCACACCATCACATAATCACGTGTATTACCTAAACATCTGCCTTGTATATGCGCTTTGTTGACAGGTATGTTCACTTCTTGGACATGTTTTCAACAGAAGGGAAATTGCACATGTCCAAGTTGCATTCAGTCTTTCAGTCTGCTGTTATCTTTCTCATCCTTCACACGACGATCAGTGATCTCAGCAGTCAAGTACCAGAGCAGCCAAACTTTTTTTCCTTCACCTTTTAGACAAAAATAACATCGGCCAGCCAGATGGTGGCAGTATGAGCACATTTGCATTATTGTGACCAGAATATTACAAAAAGTGTTTCGTTTGACTGAGTGATGAAAGATTAAAACACATCATGATGCAAGGATATAGTTATAATATAATTTAAGTTATATAAGTTATAATTTTTTATAATTTTTTTTAGTCATGTGCTCACAGTGAGATAAGCACTTAATGCCTGTTTTGTCACCACACAGACATTACCAATGATTTTATTATTGTGTGCATATGCCCTGTATGCATATACGGCACCAATAATACATATAAAACAGGTGTCACTGATGCCATTACATAACAGACTCAACCAGTGCTGTCAACTGAGGACTGGTGACATCACAAGTGACGTCACAGATGACGTGTCGGCCATGTGGCTAAAAAAAAAAAAAACAGTACATCACAAACATCTCAAACTTCATTTCATTGATAAATAGAATATTTTCGACAACAGCAGGTGGAGTTATGGGAAGCTTGATTAATCACAGCAGCTCCTCTAATGAGCCAAGAGTTCCTTCAAAGACAAGCAATACACACTTCCCAATCAAGGGACGTTTTTATGAAATAGTACACAGTGATATTTTAAACAATATTGTGCACACAACTTTGTGGCAACCACTTAGGAAAGGCCTTTTCCTGTTTCAGAACATTAGCTTCTTGCATAAAGAAAGATATGTTTTTCCCAGTTTGCTGTGGAAAAACGTGACTGGCCTGCACAGAGCTCAGACCTCAACCCTGTCAAAGCCCTTTGGGATGAACGTGTCTTATCTTAGGAGTTGTTTCAGCCTTAGTTTCTCTCAGCAGCTTTGAGGTCTTAAGAGGAAACTCTCAGTTGTGAACTATTCAGGAGAAACACAGCCCCCGGTCTTCTGTGGTTTTTATGGGATATGAAAATAAACGGTCCCTTTTTTCAGTTTTCACAAATAGAATAAACTTTTCACAGTCTGGTCAGAGCTGGTCTAATGTTGTCTGAATGGATAAATAGTGAAATTGTTCATTCTGTGCTTTCATAAATACAACATTAAGACCTTTAATTCATATGCTTATTACATATGGGTGTAATGTTTGAGCGTCCATATACAAGCAAGACTACTTGACTTGGTAAGATGAGGTTACAATGTTTCACATAAAATTAGAAATTTAATGGTATATTAGTCTTGATTTGAAAAGATTCTTGGTGCTGTATGCCTGCCTTTTAAGATCAGTTTCATGACAGGACAGAAACTTGTAGTGTAACACCATCTGGTGTTTGGATCCTCTCTTGGCTATTCTTGGTGGTCACACTATCAAGAGTAGCTGAGAAATCACCCCAGCTTCAAATAGGCTGTTTCCCACATCACAGTGGGTAAGAAACAGGTGTTAATAATAAAATGTCACACACAAATCAAAGTAATACACATCTGCCACTCATCTGCCTTTTAACCCAGATGTGCAGTCAGGTGTTTTGGATGCGTTTTCCAGAGTGACCTCGGTGCTTTGCTGATCATGTATTACTGTACTACTGTGTTTCATTTAAGTCCTAAAGTCATTTGTTATTTTATAAGCACCAACTTATCACTGGAGAATACTGTTCTCCAGATTTTGCATTGCTATGACTACTAGTCCATCCACTGACAGTGTGCAGCAATATGCTTCTTGGCATCTACCTCTCTTTGACCACTTTGTTTAATTTTGGGAATTGTTTTGTTTGTTCCAGTGGCTGCTTACCATCTGCTGCAGCTGTCAGCCTCTCAAACCTTCTGTTTCTGCTGCTGTTCTCCACAGGAACAACACGTACATCAGTATTAATGAGGGATTTTACATTAATTTAAGGTTCACTGTAGGAGTGAACAGGGTGGCATAGGTGGATTGTCAATGTGTGCACATTTTTTTAGTTGATTGTGATTCATAAAGGGACAAATACATGCATTTCTGCATGCGCACAGGTTTATAAATCTGGTTATTTTTTAGTGCCCAGATGTAGCTCCATTAAGCTCCTCTATATATAGCAGGCACATTCTCAGGCTGGGAAAGACACGACCCCTCATACCTGTGGTGTTAATTTGAAGTATTTATTTGGGCTATTCATTTTTACTTGTAGGCATTGGGGTCTTGTATATGATTTACAGGGTTGATTGATTATTTAAATGTTGTATTTTCTGTGTCCAAAGGTTAAATCTGAAACAAATAGTTCAAATCAAACAGGTCATTATTCAAATCATAATGATCAGCTGGTGTAATGTACCTGAAGCTCAGCATGTTTTGGAGTCAGGAGCTTGATCTCTTCCTCCATTCTGCTTGCCTTATGGTACCACTCATCTTCCATTTACTGGCTTTTCTCTGCAGCTCCTGCACTTTGCTTCCTTTTCTACTACCTCCGTTGTGAGACAATCTTCCAGAGCTTTATATTTTGTTCTCCACTTTGGTCACACCCTTATTCTCCTCAAGAGCCTTCTTTTTGTCCCTTATTATACCTGGTGCATCTTTTTCTCCAGGTTCTCCTGTAGAGTTTTCAGCTCCCCCTATTGAAACAATTGGCTTTCCCACTCTGTATTCAATTCAGTCACTGTCTTATGGAAGGAACATTTCAGCTCTGTGGAGTGTAGTCAAAACAAATCTGTTTCAGTCCTGTGAGAAAATTTAAATGTATCTAAATAATACTAACAGGATGTAAGAAATTACCTAACAGTTGTTCTTATTTTGATGCCACAAAAACCCTGAATAATCATTCTCAAATCAGCATGTATGTGCACTGCAGTATATGCAGCATTTCTTGTTGCTTTAAAGTTTTCATATTGATCTTAAGCCCGAACATCTACATGTAAATAGCTTTCATGCAACAAGACTTTGGTGTGTGTGGCCTGTAAAAGTCATGTTTTTGATTGGTAAATGCTGGAATTTTTTTTGACAAAATGATTATAGAGACATGATGAAGTCTTTAGGATGGTGTCTGAGGAAGGAGAGAGAGGAAAAAAAAGACTCATGTTTTATTAAAGTCATCCCATTTGTACAAGCTTTATTGCAGTGGTAGGTAAACAGTGGCCCCTGGGCCAAATCTGGCCCTTCAGAAAATATATTTGGCTCCCTGACAAAAGCTGAAGTTTTGACTGTAATAATTTGCATAAAAACTTTTACATAATTCACAAATGTACTGTAGGGTAAAAAAAATAAACAATGCTCATGTAAATCCCAGTCAATGTTACTTCAATGCTTTTCTCATAGGAGGCTTTAAAAGCGTGCTTGCACCATGCTATTTGAACAGTGCATGCTGACGAAATTACATCTAATAAACCACCAGAAATGAAATTTTAATGTGTGAATTCCAATATTGTTTTAATTTCACAACTTCAGCCTGTTCCACGATAACATTTATTTTTCACACACACACACACACAAATAGTTGGCAGTTAAACAGAAATAGTGTGTTGACAGCAGTACTTGCAGTCAACCATGAATGAGGCAGGCCTGTGTGGGGATAACAAAGTACGTCTCTACTTTCAAAGTGCAACACAGAACATATATTTGTGTACGAGTCATTTTAAGCCAAATGAGTATTAAAATAAGCTGTTAGACATCACTTGACATCTGCTCACAGATACAACCCTAAACAGTTATAAATAAACAAGACCTATGGGCATGTGTTTCCACTGCGCCGCTTAATGGCCCCCCCAATGAAAAATCCTTACAAAACATCCACGTTTGAACCTAATCGCCATCATACCACTGTATACCAGTGTACCACCTCAGTTACAAACAGGGAACAGTAAAAATAAACAAAGAATAAAGGCTTTGATTTAAATTTTTCTGGTTAACAGGCCGTCTAATAAAAAAATCCTGAACAAACTGGCCCACGGTTGAACCTAATTGCTGATTATGCATCACAGTTGGATTTCAGTTTCACAGTTAGTTACTGGTGCAGCTCAGAGGAAGAAGAGCTTGTCCGAAAGCTGGATGGCCGGCTCTGAGTGCAGGTACTGGCCGGACAGGAAAGCCAGTTTATGAGCATACTTGCATGGTGCTGGAACACGAATGGTGCCCGGCCAGTTCCAGTACAAATGGCACATCTTGAAAGTCAGCCTGGTGTGGGATGAAGTCGACAATATTGTATACATGAATGTGTTTTTAATGTCATGAAATAACAGCAACACTTAACAGCAGTAAATACAGGAAAAGCTCAGTCTGCATTTTGTGATATTCAAACTATTATCTGATTAAAATTCCGATCATATTCCATCACAGTTGTTGAAGGTCTACTGGCTGCTGTTTCTCATCAATAATACAGTCTTCTATTTGGCATTCACTAAGCTGCCAGTTAGCTAAAACTAATGAGGTCTAATCCAACAGCACTGACCTATTTCCTATACAGGTTCAGTTGCTCAGTTTAATTTTCATGTGGTCATATTTGATTTTTGTATTAATTATTACAAGTCTTTTCCTCTTATTTCAACTTATTTCACATTGAAACATTAATGTTACTTTGCTGTGTATCATGTCATCATCATCAGTGTATCCTGAAATAGAGTCTAAGCTGCATATCCACATCCTGATGTCTGACTACTTCCTTTGCAAACAGCTATATTTAAGCTACAACACTGCATGTCTGAAATGGCCAATGCCAGTAAAAAAGTTTAAATTTTTTCTCAAATTCTAGCAAAATAAAGCATTTACAGCATTTTAATAAAATACTGAAATGGATACTTATAATACAGAATGCAGAACTCTTTTGATCTAACTAATAAACTAATACCAGACACTCTTTAAATTAAAATGGTCTTTTTGTGTTTTTGTTGATTTTCAAAAATAATTTCCAGCTGTTTTAAAAAAAGGGTTGCTCCCCATTCATGCAGCAAACTGTATATAGAATTAATAACACGTTTACCAGCACTATTCAGAATGATATGTGGGGAAGAGTACAGGTTATTATAGTACCTTTGCAAATGGTCTGGTGTGAGGTTTGCTGTGTTGTACAGAGAGATGTAGTGTGTGGGAAGTCCACAGCCCTGGCGAATGTGATGCGCCATCAGATAGAAGTCCACCCTGAATGAGGAACAAAACAAAGCTTCAATGTTAAAAAGCCACATGTAGGCTGCTGATTAAAACAGAAGTTTTCTGTCTTTTCTGTTCTGTTTGACATGTGTGAGACCTGGCTGAAACGCCTCCTTATCAGACACTAAATGAACTGCCAAAGATTATACAGATTTCTTTTTAGATCACTACCTGAAGTTTCTGATTAACAGTTGGATTTCATGATTTCAAAACCACATCAAACCTGTGGATCATCTGTTTGCTTTCAAACCACAAGCACCAGAGTCTGCTTGTCTGTCTGATTGTTGGGTCTGCGCCAGAGACTGAATGGCAACTTTCACACCAGCTAAGTGAACAGTATTTAAAAACACACCAAACCCAACAAGTTTGTTTTAACCACACCAAGTACGTTAGGTGTGACATCCTAACTACGACTAGGAGCTTGTTTTCTACCTGTTTAGAAAGAGTTTCTCACGAGAATTCATTCACTTGGATATACTGAGAATGCATTCACACCAAATCAGGCAGTGCAGTGTTCAGCCGCAAGATCGTGCGGAGGTGTGTGGGTTTGTGGGCGTGTTCATTTGTGCTCTAGAATGTAACTGCTGTGAAGCAATTAGAAAAAAAAACTTTTCATTGATCTGATTTCTCATCAGCTCTCCCTCTCTTCGTTCACTCTCTAGCTCATTTTTCTCTCATCTTTTTTAAAATGAGTCAGGAAGCAGGAAAAGAGCGAGAAATGTCCTTGCTTTGTACTCCCTCACGATCTGATCTGATCTACCCCTGTGATTGGTCACCACAACCTTCAGCCGCAGTAACATCAGGTTGGCTCAACTTTCCAGCCACAGCCAAGCCGCACTACCCCCATTCAAATGAATGGGACCACTGGCGTTTTCGCCACACCGCCTGATTTGGTGTGAATGCAGCCTAAGACTGACCAGTCTTTCTGAGTGAGGGTGTGATCCAGAACAGTTCCAGGTGGAGGTGTGCCAAAGTTGTTTGAAGCCCAGGAATAAAGGGTGGTGCTGATGCGCTTCTGGACAACAATGAAGACCAGCTTGGGCTCGTAGCTGGGGAACGTCTCAAAGCATTTGATCAGCTGTGGAATCTCGTACTGCTCAACCATCCTCAGCTGACCATCTGACACACCATCCCGATACACCACAATCTTTTCTGGCAAGTTGTGGTTCACCTATACAGAAGAATATGCACAGGTATCATGCAATCCACAAGGAATAAATATTAATTGCAATTCAAACTCTGTGCTTTTATATGTACAGAAATAAAAAAAATATGGCCTGTGCTCTCATGATATTCTACATGTTAGGATGAAGTCAGTGAAAAAAAAAAAAAAAAAACCTTCAAAAAGCTCAGAGTCATCTGTGGTCTTTGGCCAAAAGGGACAGGTAGGGTTGAAGAGGAGGGGGGACTGAGCTACAGGGCATTTTTGTAATTCATGCTAATAATACTGACCTCATAGTACTTCTGCAGTGCAGCCAGTAAGCACACTCTGAAGCCATTGATCAATTCCTCAGAGGGTGTCTGGAAAGTTACTCTGGAGTACCAGCGAGTCAGTGAGCTAGAAAGGAACAAGTCCAAAGTGAAAAGCAAAATTTTTTTTCTCCCCACCATCATTTAATAACATTTTACCAGTGCTACAAGAGAAAATGTGAAATAGTCTGGTTACTGTATATTCTCAAACAATTTAGGCACTAATATGCAGATGGTATGTTTTTACTGTAAGGATGTTCCAATGTGCCAGTCTCATCATTCAGAAGTGTGTCAAAGCTCTTCATGAGGTAATAATGTGAAAGTTGTATTGATAAGAAGTAACTGAAATAAACACCAACATTGTGCTTCATGCTTCACATGAATTTAGGGGATAATTTTAATATCTATTGAAAAAATATGAGATCCTGTACAAATTCTGAGTGAGACCAAAACATGAGATTAAGTTTACCTGTTCACACTTGCCACAAATCCCATGACAGACTGATGAGACTTGCTGGTGTCATGATGGACGTCAACTCCAACCACCATCAAATGTTTCTGTTCAAGTAAAATAGAGGCTCATTATTTCCCTGTTGCTTGCTGTCATGTTATAACCTATTATTACATGTTCCTTCCAAAATGACAGCATTTTAATATGTAGCATTATGTTTAATCAACACTACCTCTCCTTTAAATAGCAAACACATGCACACTGATCAGCCCAGGAGATAAACTGTTGCTCTTGTACAACTAACCAGAGGGACACTGACAGTCCACAGTTCTCCTCCTAACTTGCTGTTCATCTGCAGGAGAATCTTTTGGGCAACACTCTTCAACTTCTGTTGCTGGGAAATCGTCCGGACATTGATGGCCTAATAACAAATGAGTGAAGTCAGCATTGGTTAAAGGAAAAAAAAAAGACAAAGCATCTACAGTCATACTAGCAGCACTGTACTTAGGCGGAGCTAATGTCAGCATGCTAACATTCTCACAGTAACAATGCTAATGTATTGAACTACTGTGCAGGTGTAATCTTTACCTATTTCCACCATTTTAGTTTAGCATGTTAACACAATAACACACTCATTTGCAAACCATAAAATAGGATATTGGAAAGATTGAAAGTTTGATCTGATGATGGTACTACGTAAGAAAAGTTAAGGGGTCACCAAAATGATTACTGTTCATCCTGAGGATGACAAATGTCTGTACCAATTTCATGACAAATCATCCAATAGCTGTTGAGACCTTTCATACAAAACCTTGGTGCCATGGTGGCACCAGAGAAGAAGTCAGGGGTCAACACAAGTCATTAGGCTTCATTCTCTGGGCACCATGGATATCTGAACCAAATTTCATGGTTGTCAAGAAACACATGCCAGTAAGAAGCCAATTCAGTCAGATTTGCATCACCATTTTAACCATTCACTACTAATTACAACATGCATCTCAGTTTGGCAGTGTTCTAGAACAAATCTGAGCAAGCTTGACAGCTGAGCAAGCTTGACGCCCTGAGTTCACAGAGCCTATGAGACAACATTTGATGAACATGAACGCTTTAAAAAGCAACATTCAAAATCATCATCACCCAGCTAAACTCTCGCAAGGTCTCACAAATGTAGACCTCATGTTGGAGCCACATTAAGTATCAGGGGATCACCAAAGTCAGTAAGCATCATACTCTGAGAACCATGGATGTCTGTACGAAATTTACAGCAATAGTCGTTGAGATATTTCTGGACCAACAGTTCTGTACTATGTATGTTTTTGCTCCAGCATCCACACACAAACACTTGGCCCAACATTTCAAACCTGGGAGGGAATGGGGCTTTTCACACAGCAGAGCTTCTTGATGGCACTGTAGAGATCGTCTCTGTTGCCAACCATGATGCACACAACGAGCTGCATGTTGGGCTGTAAACAGAACAGAAGAAATGAAAACCTACACAGGATGGACTAAAATGCATTGTAGGCTTGGTTCAATGGTGACACACAGTCAATATTTCAACATGGTAAAAATACTTGTGCAGCTGTTAACATTTCTTTCTCGTGTGTTAAACATCGGTGCATTTATTACTAATGACAAAGAAAAAATTATATCATATGTAGTTGTTGGGCTAAAACATGCAAAACCATTCAGGGCTGAACAGTAACGGTTGTTCTGGTTGCTTGAGGCAACCAGGCTAGAAACACTGTCAGTCATCATTTCCACAGCAACCACTTTTTTCTCTCTCACTCACTCTTTTTTTTTTTTTTATAGTGTTAAATATGCCAGCAACTCATTTATTCATTCATTATATCATTTATTGACATGGATTTGTCATTTGTAAAATCCAGGAAGGAGAGCATTTATGTAATATATATCTAATCAGTAATTGATATACAATGATTGGAGGATAAATATTAGCAAATGAGGTGTTTTCCATCTTTTATTTATGATGTAAATACTAATTACTATCTAACCAATACGCCTCTAGGAGCATCTTTACTTCTGTGCAATTCCAATCACATTTAATTCACATGTAATACAAATGCCAAAGTGTCCTGTAGCAGAATTTGTATGACGCTTTCATGTCAGCAGAAGTTGACATGCACTAATATTTTAAAAACATGCCAGTACAGAAATAAATTCTTCTCGAGTACCACTTGAGTTACAAAGTAACAGGCATTGCTACTAGTCTAATTTTATGTCATACCTCACTAGTGAGCTGGGAGTGGATGCTCTTGACGTACGTCTCTGTGCGATCATCCCTCAGCTCTACACGAATGGGTCGCTCCAGTCTTACCCCAATAGGCCCGGCCACCTTGTTAAAGGTGGAAACCAACTCTTCAGCCTGCTCTGCACAGCGGCGCGGGTAGAAGATGGCCCAGATGTTCAATGGGATCTAAGAGTAAGATGGGTCAGTCAGTGAAGAAACAAATCAATACAGCAGCCAGCCCTGAGGCCAAGGCAAAACAACATACAGTAATAGTCCTAAGACACATCCTTCCATTTACTTGAATGATAAAATGTATCCAGAGAGCAACTTTGGCTGCTGTCACTGCAACCAGAGTTTAGCAATTAAGCCTACAAAGATCAATCAATACATCAACTATGATAAAATGTAACAGGCTGGACAAAACTTCAGCTTTTCTATTAAATAGTTTCATGTTGTGTTGCAGCTAAATTAAGTTAATCAAAAATGACAAGGCAGCACCCGAGGTTTCTCTCCAACACTTACAGAGCTGATTGAAGCATCCCTAACAATCTCTCTGGACCAGGATAGATCAGCGCCGGTAGCAAAGGATGAAGACTGAAGACAGATGGTTTCAAGGGGCAGAGTTCTACCTTTAATCTGTAACAGAGGAAAGCAATATATGATAAAAATAAAGAGAAGGAGAAGTCATAGGATTAGGGAAGGATATGGAGAAATGCTGTCAACCTCTGATTTGACGATGTCAAGTGAAGACATAAGGCAGAGGTTCTTCTTAACACTTTATAATTAACAATACTTTAACTGTAAACTAACTGAGACTCCATGTAATTGACCACCTCATTCTTAAGCATAACTAAAAAGTGAGTTTTGCAGATGAGGATACGAGTAGCTCCAATCAAAAAAGTTAAATGTGCAGATTATGCACAGTCTTAAATAAAATCTGAGGACACTGATATAGGACTCCATCAAACTTCTTTAGTCCTCAGCTGATGCCTTGCAAAACCGTCTGTATATTCCACAGCTTAATAGAAATACTGACAGAAGAGAGCTTTGAATGACCATTTGGAATACCTGGAAAGCAGATTGATTTGGTCTTATTATCTTATCTTAAATGTGCCCACGGAATGTGAAGGACCCCACCACATTTGTGTCTGTATTACTGAGAAAAGTCATGGCCTCTGAGATTTTCACATCTCCACCCCAGAGTGATAGAGCAGACCTGCAGCAGGAAAACTGGTGAGGCTGTTTGTTTTGTGCTTGCACAGATACAGTTACTGGGACATTGTCTTGAGGTGGGCCTGAGAACACCAGACCAAGTACCAGGGGAACTAGGGGTGTGCAAAAAAAAAAGAAAAAAATCGATTCACATAAGAATTGCAATTCTATCTCTGCCGATTCAGAATCAATTAAAAAATTCCAAGAATCGATTCATTTTCCCAGTTTAGCCACATTGCTGTTTTCCATTTTTCCTAAATCCCATAGATGGTGCAATGACCATACCGGTTTTCACAGACCCAAATCTGGGGTCAATAAGGAAGGGAAGTGTGTGTCATGGAGACAGAGATCGCAAGCACCTGACAGTGAAACAAATCCAACTTGATCAGTCGGCTATGAAAGTGATTATTTGGGCATATTTTGGATTTTATTATCTCGAAGGGAAGAAAGAACTTGACAAAACTAATGCCACCATAAGGCGCTGTATAGCATCTCCACAGGTTTGTGTTGAACATGGTGTAAAATGGTCAGAAAATAACATTTTATTGATTTGATTCACCAGCTCCCCCATTCATGTTAATAGCTTTTTGAAATGAGTCGGGAAGCCATCAGCAAAGCCTAACTTTATACCCTAACGTTATCAAATGTCCTCCCCTCTTCCTAGTAATGTTTTTATCATATGACAGGTTTTACAGTGTTACAGGTTGTGTTTTTCCAAACATTGATTCTGGTTCAATGTTCTTGCTTTTCTTTGAGACCTATAAAAGTGTCTATTACAGTCAAATGGAAAGAGTAAATCAAAACATCAATCTAGAATCAAATCTATGAATGTATTGAATTGAAGATTGATTTTGAATCACAGATCGTTTTCAATTGCGAATCGGTTGTGAATCAAATCGCCACTCCAAGAAATCAAACTGAATCAAGAGATTTCCTTAACTTAATGTGTTGCACCAGTTTGAGGCATTTGCACACATTGTGCAACATGTACTAAACTGGAACTGAACCTTCGAGAATGACCATACGAATACAAACAAACATCACAAAACTTAGGCTAGGATGTAAGTGACAGATGGCAAAAAGCTCACTATTTTGTGTGGAGTCATGTAACAACTGCATGAAATTGTCAGACGTTTCATAGATACTATGCGGTAAAAATAAAATAATGATGTTTGGGAGATATAAAAAGTGAAGCCTAAAGACATGCAGGGAGAGAGGGGATCCTGGATTCCTTGGGAGAGGAGGACGAGGCTTTTTCCTTGTAAGAGATCTCTTAGAGACTCTCTTTAATTGGCTAAGCTGTTGGGGCTGGGGCTCTGATGCTGCCCTTTAAACAGACAGTGCCCTTAACAGAGTTATGTCCTGTTAGCAGGCCATTCTGGAGTACTTTCAAACCTCCAACATCTATTGCACCTACACATTTCGTTGAGACCCCAGGCTGTCACGACATACTTGACTATATAGGCCCATACGTAGTGGTTCAACGACAGCTAGTGATTATAGAAGCCAGGCTGAATTTTGGTTCCCTATGCAAGGCTGGGGTGGTCATGCGTCTGTAGATTTTGGGAACTACGTTCGATATCTAGGTCAGAGGTAGACCTAGATATACACACCGGCAGGGGGTATCAGTTATCTGTAGGACAGAAACCACTTCAACTGCATCATCATTACACTTCTGGGGAAAAACAAACAAACACTGGCAACTTTGCTGTGGTGTCCTGCCCTGTGAAAGCTATTGTTACGTTGGACATTAACTTTAAAAAAAAAGTGTTTGTGAACATGCACATTAAAATTGTTTTTGAGCAGCAATTCAACAAACTACAGAGTACATCATCAGCTTCACCAGCTCTACTGTCAGCTAATGTTTTACTATTCCCTGTATTAGAAATTAATGTTGACTTTGCAGAAGGGCCTCACCACCAAGATGTCTGAACCAATCTCCAGTCCCCATCGGCTGAGCTCCTTCAGACTTTCGGGGTTGGTGCTGATGTTCTTCAGAAGCTGCTTTATTGAGTGGGTGTGCTGCTCACCGCTCACATTGATGTGCATTGTCAGGTCCTACAATGTATGGGGGAAAAAAAATCTCAGATGTCTACATACATGTGTTGTTTTATTATTATTTTATTCTTAGGCATCATTTATCTTCACAGTAACACTTTTGTGTAGTGGTTGTAGTAGCTAGTAGTGGTCAACTGATTAATCAGGCCGATATCTGGTATTTTGAGGTAATCGGCATTGGCTGATGCCCTAAGTTTTTTTCTTTTTACAAAAGATCCTTATCTATAATGATCTTTTTTTGATCACCTGTGGACATCTATTGAGTTGATACCTTTATTTTATTTAAAATAAGTGCATTGCAGACAGAGTGCAGATCTACTTAAGCAAAGAGAGAATGTAGACAATAACAGTGTTAAATAAACATTTAACATTTATGTTCATCAATTTTGTGTCTCATTTGTTATTATTAAATTGTTGTATTTTATGAGATGCAAAATACAAACCATGATATCAGCATTATTTATCAGCCAATGGCTGCCCTTCTCTTTAAATATCAGCATTGGCAACCCGTATCACTAGTAGCTATCCTCTTCTGCTGCTGTGGTTGGTGAGGACATTTTGTGATGTTCACACTGACAATATACACATTTTCTTTTGCTACATTAACACTTGAAAATTATGTCCAAAGGTCCTTCTTCAGAGCACCATTATTGTGAGACATTACAGATACTGGTCAGCAAGATAATACATCTTCATTCTACATTTTGCCTGCAGTAAGCTAAAATGGTTAAAACAATCATTAAGCATACAAATGAAAAAACAAACATATTACAGTAATATAAATAGGTTAACAATGCCAGAGAACACACATTTTGTTGACATGCATAACAACATGAGTGTGGGCCAATTTGAGGGGAAATAACATAGTGCAATTTAATGAAATTGAGATTATTCTCAGGCCTGTGTTGTTGACCTAGCGTGGTCTCAAACATCCACAAGCATAATTTACAAACTTGCTTTGTTCCCACATTAAGAGAGTCAGATGAAATGCTACAGTTGGCAGTCGCCTAGCAAAGGCTGGCACCTCCATTTCTGTGGATATCACACTTTTCAAAATCAGTCAGCCAGACAAACATAAATAACTATTTGTCTGTATTACCTCAATTATCAACCGAGAAATAGATAATCGTTACTTACATTCAATAATTACTGGTATACTTAAAATAGAACAATTATTGCAATATCAACTGGCACTCTATTGATGCCCACTTATGGTAATAATGACAAACTACTGGCATGTCACATCTGACGATGTAAAAGCCATCTTAATTATCTCTGACTGCTGAGCGCTAAATGACAGTGTTGAAAGCTCAGGCTTTGCAGCTGTCAAGCTGAACAGCTTCACAGACTGATGAGATGAGCTGCATCACAGAGGCATGACTCAACTTCTTTAGTAATAGACTCAAAACATTATGATATGCTTAAAACTGGGACATTCACAGTACTAATCTTCTGCAAATTATCAGCCATTTACACGCAACTACTACATGCTAGATGTACAAGCTTGATGTAAACAAGATGTTAGAAATGGATGCATGATACAGCAAAAACATTCAACATGCTGATGGACTTATAAAACAACATTTAATTTAAACAAGGCTAATAATCTAGGTTACAATTAATTCGATGCTCTTGGGTTTCTAAATTTTCACCATTTAAATAGTGATTCTGATATAAAAAATATTGTTCAGGCCTAGTGGACATCCAGCCCTCAAAATCAGATTCAGGAAATGGATTTATTTGCAGTTCATACCATTTGTGTCACACAGTCTCTCTCTGGTTGCTCGCAGTTATATGTAACAATTACAGTTTTTACAATGTAGTATCTTTTAAAACAATACATATTTTCCTTTGCTTTATACAGAACAATTGCCAGCTGTAAGGAAAACGTAGAGTTTCCCCTATAATTGTATTGAAAACACTGATGATGTATGTGTGCCTCAGTGTGCAGATATTACACTAGCCTTGTAGGACAAGAACATGGAGCTGACACATCAAACTTACTTTCATTGCTCTGAAGTCCTTCCTCATTTTCTCAGGGATTCCCGTCATGAAGGAAAGTTCTGGTACTAAAAGGATCTCACCAGTAATAACTTGCTGCAATGAATTAAAACTGCAATGTTAACTACACAATTACATGGTTACTGCTCATTTTTAACATTATTTCCATGTTGTATTATTGTGTTTCCGATGGACTAGAAATTTCTGTAATTAACCTAAGCAAGAGTAGAGTGCCATCACAGGTGAAAATATGAGACAATTCGATAGGATGAATCTAATTCTGTTCTTGCCAAGTAATTCTTTTTATTTTGTGTGCATGTTTTCAATCTTGATGTCTTTTAAAGAAATTATAGAGGATTCAATACTTATTGTTTCCACAAGGGGGCATTTTGATGCAAGAAATCAGTTTATGTCTACTGAGTGGTCAACTGTAAAGGGCTAAATTTCATCATATATTTCAAATTACAATCACAAAACACCTGACTGTGTGTCTCCAGCATTTATGTTAAAATAACTGATGCTGAACAGAGGTTTTACCTTCCCTCCTTGCTTGGACCTCTCCTTCGGCCGATGCATGAGCAGAGGTTGGTCCATCTCTTTGATTGTAATCCCATAGTTCTTGCTGTTGCAATGTGGAAGCCCATTTAATGAATATTAGTAAGAAATGCTTTAAGTAAATAAACAAAAAACAAAATAAAAAATGGCCAAAACTAATGAAGACCATGATTGCTGTTCAAAATAAACTGCCACCATTTCAATGTCCATATACACAAACCTGCTGTTCTTTTAATGTGCATTTTCTTGCACAGTTTAGATGGTATCAGAGTCAGAGTGGTCTCACCTGTAGTAGTCCACAAATGTAGTTTTTGTGCCATCCATCAAAGTGAAGGTGTCTTTGGGTGACTTGTTCCACTCGATGGCGTCAATGCGGTAGGTGCGGTTGTTATAGCGGGTGATGACAATGCTGCCGATGAGTTCTTTGGTGCATTCGTCTTGGAAGTTCTCTTTACTCTGCTGGTACAGTGTGTTCCTGGCAGACAGCAGCAGACCAAAGGCCATTGTTTCTCTCTTTTCTCTTAAAGCAGTTTTAGTTTAGTTTTGCCATTTGAATTTAGGGCAAGATTATTCTGTTTATAAATGCACTCAAAATTGCACTTATCGCTGCTCTCCAACTCACCTCTAACTCCAACCGCATTTCCCAAAGGAGGGCTATATTCACAGTTCCGTCTCAGAGGACAGAAGCACTAAGAAAGTCTCATATCTTGTAGTCTGATATTTAAATATGTATGACTGGATCACAGAATATTACATTTATATAGCGCTGTGTGGCTTGGTCTGTGTATTCAATGTTTAAACTTGTATGACCCACACAGGAGACACAGAAATTTATCTGCCAACTTGCAAATGCCGCTTTGTGAACTTACATGACATCCAGCACAGAGTCATTCCGCAAGACTTTGTGAGACACATCCACACACAGGTACAGGCCTCCATCTGTGCGTTTGATGGAGGTTGCATAGCCTGGCCACACCTGCAGCCTACACAGACAGGATAATGAGTGAACCGCATTTGGCTTATTAGCTGGAGACTGACCTCTGATATGAAAACGCAACTCAATACTTACCGCTGTTTTCCAAGAATGACTGCGCTTTCTGGATCATAATGATTTCGCCCGACCAGTTTCAGTCCTATGATTTTCATGACCCTTGAGAAACAAGAACACTGGGTCACCACCTGTCATTTGACATTCCTAACACTAATAGATCATAGCAACAGTACCTCCTCAGCACCACATTGTAGAACGGGATGCACAGATCAGAGTTTGGGGGCAAAATCTTCGTCATCTGGATTTTGATGTGAATTTCCTCATTATCGGTCCGTCTCAAACTCTTGAGAACAACCACCTGCACATGAATCAAAACATTAAGCAAAGGAACAAACAAACAAAAAAAGGTATCTGGTGTTCAGTACTGTGACCAATTTCCCACTGAACAATTCAACATGATGAAAAATCCATACATTGAAGCTATCAAAACAATTTTCTATAGTTTTAGGAGGTATGTAGGAAACCAGATACACAACTATTTAAAATGAACTTTTCTCATGAAAATGAACTTATTACATGATGTAGGTGCCTTCTAACTTCACCAACTACCAAAACCTTTCCTACCCCTGTTAACACACTTCAGCCAATCCGTCACACTGAGATACCTACGTCATTCAGCTTAACAGGCAGGTAGAGTATCGAACCATCAAAAGCCACGACTTCCCCTGTGGTCGAGCGGTGATCTTTCATCATGCCAAAACGCATCGCCATTGACTCAACATTTGGGCTGAAAGATAATATTGGAAATATGCATGACTTTGAGTCCCAATTACCAGTATCGACTGAGAACATTGATCCAACAAATGCCTGCTTCGGAACAGCTTTAAGCATGTCTCCTCTGGGATTTTATAAACAGTGTTTGTTGCTTCGGTGAAATAAGTTTTTGTTTCTCATGTTCATTTTTGGTCCATGTTTAAGATTCAATTAAAAGCCATCAACATTATAACAAATACTTATATTTGATGAGAGAACATTTCTAAAATTTCCACCAGTATTTTTGGTTGAATGGCTGCTGAAGAGAAGAAACACAGTAATGAAAAGTGATACTTACGTAAACGTAACATGGTACTGATAAACAGCCTCATTCTTGCAGCGAATTGGGATGTGATTTGAGCCAATAGTTATAGGAGCTCCTTTTGTTCCAGTTTTATTAGGCGGCTCACTGACCAGAGTAAAATAAACATGCACAAAAAGATCATTGAGCACAACAGCACAAGACACACTAACTGCATATTGTCTTACAAGATGAGTTGTATATCTCTGTAAAGCATGAGTGACACAGCAAGTCGACCTCAAAGAATTAGCACTGATGAAGGCTGACTGATCAAACGCATTGTGTTGCCTTAGATGTAAAACGCTGCACTTGAACACACCACAAAGACCAGATGAAGGCCAGCTGACAGCCAGCATACAGGTGCTGTACGTTTTGTGCAAGACAAAGTGTCAACTATAATCTGTATTCATAATATCAATATACTATATTAATAAGGTCATACAACAATACAAATACAATACAAACTGACAATGTAACATTTTGATTTGGATAAGGAAAAATAAGGTGGACAACCCTTAATATGCATGTTGAATTACTGGTTTGCCTTAATGAACATCCAAAGATCTCTCTCACCAACTGCCATCACGCTCAAATGGCCCAACAGCCTCCAATAAGGCTGAACAGCTGCTGCACACACCTAACGGTGAGTGGAGGTCAGCTTGGTGTGTCACAACCCGAGGAGGTAAATGGAAAGTAGAAAAGTATACTTACTGGACTGCCTCCATTTTCAGTTCTACCTTTGCTGGTCCAACAGCAGACAGTTCCAGCACCTCTTGAGTGGTGGAAACAGGGGGTGGAGTTTCTACACATTATTTGTAGTAAAAATGTAATTAAAATGTTGTACTTTCTTCTTTATTGCTTACTGGGTTACATATATTATTACAAATCTGGTTTACAAACAAACATTTTCAGGCAAATTATTACACAAATTGAAGAGAAATTACAACTTTAAATCAAAATTCTCATATTTTTGTGGTCAGTTTAATAGTCACAGAGACTAAATAGACTTTGACCTAGCTGAAAAAACATTTCATCTTGAAATGTTTCAAGAGTTTTTTTTTTTTTTTTAATATTATTTTTTATTTAAAAGATTCCATACCTGTGTAGGACGCCTGTGAATGCAGGGGTGCTTGTGCCTCAGAAGTTGGACAAACAGCCATGACTTGTCCCGGTGGAAAGGAAGCAAGTAAAGGGCGTCCTCGTCCGATGCCAAGCTGTGGCATTGCTGCTCTTCCGAGCCCCACCATCGTCTGATGGGACAAACCTTGGCCAGGGAAACTGTAACAAGTCAAAATCTGAGACAGTCAGTGTTGCATATCAGTTTTTAAATGCTTATAATAATTGCATTACTTCAGTGTCAATGACAGTTCTTAAAAAATGATACAGTTGACTATGAGTATGAGGAAATCTTTTGTACACACTGCATGTCATTGAAAACACCTTCCCTACAAAGGCTACAAGTGAGGGCAGCATCTCACAGCTCAACTCATAAAGTACGAACTTAACTGTGTAAATCTGAAGATATCGTACATAACAGTCCTGCAATAAATCCTACTTTTACGAAGATTAAAATGCTTAACTGTTTTAGAGAGAACTTGTTTTCTAGCTTGTGGTGCAGTTGAACTGTATTGCTTTATGGTGAATAGCATTTCTAGTACTCTTACCTGCTGCCTCTGCCCAACACCTCTTCAGGATGGCCAATGCTCTGTGGGCTACTGATGACACCTACTGGGACCCCTTGCTCCTTCGCTTCTCCCACATCTCCAACTGCTCCTCTTCCTGCGACAAAATTGAACAACTCAATTCTTATGCATTCACACAGTGATTTGTCGATCTGAATGGGAAAATGTGTGTCAGTCGGTCTGGTCTGTGACCATTCTTTCTTTTCTGTCTTTAATAATCCTATAACTTCTCAGTTCCGTTAGTACTTACTCACCTAATATGTTATTTCATCTTTCAAATGATTAATGTGAATGTCCTCTCAACCTTGTGTTTTACAGGGGTCACTCACAGCCTGCCTTTGGTACAGAGGAGCAGATGTCTATATTTTGGATCATTAACTTAATTTAATGATACATTTAAATGCCATCTAAGTAACTCTCCGAAGAGAGACTTTAAAATATTTGTTAATTATTGGTATTTAAAATTCTTAAGAGTATAAATGCTGTCTTGTGTATTAATTCCCTCTCACACCATGCAGTTTCTTTGTGTTAGAAGAGGATGCCAAAGCTTTATGCATAATACTATTTATAGAAGATACTGCATTATTGATATACTATAGATTACCTTGTAAATATTAAAAAAAAAAAATCAACATACAAAAGAAGTTGTGTATGGATGACACATCTGACAATGTCAACAGCCACCACTGTCAGATTATCCACTTAACAATAAATCAATAAGTGGCACCAGCCTTATTTAAAATCTGTGTCTAAACACTCACCCACTGGTACTGTGCCTCTTCCCCACGAGGTCATTGAGGGCTCGATGCCCATTCCTCTAAACATGGAGACCAACGCTGCTCCTCGTCCACTGGTGGGTGTATCAACCTGTAAGCAGTCAAAAGCTCTTAATGTCAGGAATACATATTTAGAAAATATGCACATGGGATGTGTACAGACACATTTCTGGTTCCAACTACCTCTTTTGTTGTCAAAGTTGCCATCTCTTCTGTCGTCATGGTTGCATATGGAGGTGTCTGTCCATATGGAGGCTCCAGACTAGGCAGGATTGTACCTCTGGCCAGTCCTACCTTTGGTTCAGCTGCTGGAAAGAGCAGTCCTCTGGCTCGGCCAAGTCGTCCATCATCAGGCTGCGCCAACAGTCCTCTAGCCTGTCCAACTACAGGTTCGGTAATGGGTAAAGTTACTCCTGGTCCTTGTGGAGTATCGCCATGAGAGAGAAAACCTCTGGCTTGTCCTGCGCTAAGCCCTTCGGTAGAGAGCGGCAGCCCTCTACTACGTCCTATAGCCAGCCCCTCAGGCTGTAGTCCGCGTCCACGTCCCAGCCAAGGAACACCCGTCATACCACTGTGGTCAGGAGGCTTGATTGGATCCATTCAGTCAATTTCTGATATTACCATTTAACAGAAGAATTAACTGCGGAAGGAAAAAAAAAGATACACTGAAAGTTTGTCAAAGTCTCATTGATGGCTATGACTAGTTTTACAATAGTTTATCGTTTTATTAGTGTAAATAACCAGGCTGCTCAGGTGCTTGGTGACCTGTTGGTACCTCTCAGAACTTCAGGCTCAGTAACACTAAGTGCGTCAACTGGTAATGTAAGATGCCTTTTTGTAAATCCTCACTCACACTGATGGTTTTTTCTGTTCAGGGGATCAACAAGTGGAAGTCTTTACCCACAGAACTCAACATAGACCAAGATAAGGAACATTTTAAACTCAAACAGTTTTTAAAGAGCGATCAATCATGTACAAACTTTTATGGTACGTTTGTGAATTGTTGTTGTAATGTGTATATGTATTGTTGAGTCTTGTGCAGTTTCATACTATGGCGTTTTATGTATTTTTCGCTTTTACCATCTAGGGATGAGCTCCAAATATTGTGGTATGTCGCATAAATTAATGCTATGTCCCAAAACAAATAAACATCAACTATAATAATAAACCTCTAAAGATGATTCTCATTAGGAAAACCTTGATCCACCCCAGAGAGAAACTGATGAAAAGCACAACGGGGCAGAGCTCTGCCTACATACAATATGGCAGCAAAGAATTGCGCCAAAATGAAATGAACTAGGCTAAATTAGCCAAATTAATATCGCTCTGGTTATTAGTGGAGATAACACACCTCAGGCCTAATGATACCCAATATACAAATCGATTAGTTTAACACCAATTTATTGACAACAAGTCATAACTTCTTTACAGTTTGATGGGTTTAAAAAGGGAGTAAATGCCACATTTACAAAGGAGAAATGTGTTAGGAACAGCGAATTGAAAAAAAGACTTTGTGAGACCTAGTTGCAAATAAGTTAGTAGTCAACTATGGTCAAGTAAATTAGTTAGCTGACGTTATTTATTACCAGACAAATTAATTAGCTAAGGTTAGTTATTATCAGGTAAATTAGTTGGCTGTGTCATCAGGTTTAAATTAGGCAGTGTTCATTATCATCAGTAAAATTAATTAGGTGTTAACTAAACATACCAGTTCCTTGCTTCACCTGGTCTACTTCTGTTTATACATTTCTCCCCCAACAATTAGACAAGAAATAATTATTAAGATATTGGTCCATCCTTTGAGTGGCTAGCTCAGCTATTTTACGTTATTCCTTAATTATTCTTCGTCATAATATTAGCCTGTCAGCTAGTAGGTTAGCTTCGTAGCTAGCTTAGCTAACAGAAGCACGTGTTCCAGACACCGACACAGCTCGGTCCCGCTCGATGTTAAATACAAAAAAACCAAAACTCACCTAGATAACTCTGGAAAGCACAGTTGCTCAAGTTGCTGACAAAAATAAAACCACAATATAACTCGATACTTGTTGGAGCATGATAACTTACATATTAGCGCGGAGTATTTCGCTATCCTGTACCAAGGAATTTAATCCGTCTGTGGGCCAACGGACAGATGGGCTGATCAATACTATCTTCCCTCCGATTTCCTTATTGGATAGTCAATACATTCTGCAGCAAGGCATTGGTTTACTGAACCTGTCAATCTTTTATTGTCAGTTTACATGAGTTTGGGAAATATTGTTTTGTCTCCCTCTGGTGGTCTACACCTGTGTACCTCAAGTGTATCACACTCGAGCCATCTAACTAATTTAATAGTAATCAATTAGTGCTAATTGTGTTAGAGCTTTAACTGAGGAGAACTTTCTGGGTTATTATTTAGTATGCATGCTTCATATTCACACAGTTACACATTTTAACTGGGATGTAACACTGCAACTGTCTGCTGGTGGCCAATAAACAGCCGGTTGAAGCATAATGTCAATAGTTTCTTGGCACAGCTTGGTGGCAGTGAATAATATGCTTGAGAAGCTCCGCCACATGGTGACATTAAATCTTATTTACTGCCATTTAATGGTTATCGACAAATTGTTCATTGCCACACATTAAGGCAATTGTATCTTTGACCTATGTGCTGTAAAAATGTTCACTGTCTCCACACAAGTGCAATACTTACATGGGAAAACTGACCAATAGAAACTGTAGATTTTCTTTCACAATAGCCTAAGGGCTGTGACTCAGGCCTACATAATAATAAAAAATATAAATGGACAATTGACAAAGCTACATAATGTTAGTGTGTGATAAAAGCAAACATGTGCTGAGAGAGTTGACTTTTGTAACATTACCCGAATTATTCATTTGCCCAGCAGTTTATGGCATTCAGAAGGAATAAGTAATAATAGCAAGTCCTACTTTCTATTATTACAACTACAGATGTTTATAGCACGACTCAAAGAAAGGATACTCATGATGAAAAGATGCTTTACCAGCTACTTGAGGTCAGCATGTGTGTCTCTTTGGTTTTGATGGAAGTGGTCTAATATTCTTTAAAGTCAAAAAGCCCACAGCGCTTTGGTTTTCAGGCCACCAATCAGGCATACTGGCAATTAGTCTTAGACTCTACTGAAATAATCACATAAATGCCCCTAGGGGTATTGTGGAGATGACATTGTGGTCACACTTGGTCTCTGCAGGAATAAATTAGTCACTGCTCGAGAAAGTAACCATTCCTCTGCTCTGATCCTTTCATATTAACTTCAGAGTATTAGAGGGTGACCAGATAGGATGGTGCATTTCATTGTCTGTTGGATAAACTCTCCTGAAGTCAATTTTTAAGGGAAAACAGTTATTAACAGCTAGATAGTTATTTTTAAATAGATAAACATAGTTTTTCTAGTTTTATAAAGTCAGCATTCAAAGGATTAAATTCCATCCTTGGTGCTTGGATAACATCTCATAAACAGAAAAAACTGAATTAGAAGCTGTTTGGGCTTGTGAATGATTTTAGTTTTAAAGGATGTTTTGCCATCTACTGACATATTGAGGTAACTGCAAACAATACAGGAATCAAATGAATCTTCCATTAATGAATGAAAGTCATAACTGCCCCCTCAAAAATCCCTCCTTAAGGCCAAACCAACATCAAAATCTGCAAAGCTTGAGAGAAACAATCACCAAATCATGTGAACTTGTGTCACAGCAAAGCAGGAATATTTATGTATATCTATCTACTGATGCACTCACTGTAATGTGGCTCTGAATAATTAGCTTAGCAAAATGTCTGAAATGTAAAACAGTGTAGCTAACAAGTTGTCAGCAGGGAAGTTTTATTTCATTTTAATTAGAGCAGGCCTCGTTTCACATTCGGGGGGGGGGGGGGGGGGGGGGGTAATCAGTAATCAGTAATTATTTACATGTTGAGAAGAAATGTATAAACCTGTAGAAGTTCAAGGAAGTTTGTGACCTTGCATTAAGACTTCTTACAGCTGGAATAATCTCAGCTAATAGGTCAAAGATATATATCGCTGATGTCCCTTTAAGCAAGTTACAGACCAAACTGTTTCAGTGGCAAACAGGAGATAGATGCAGCAGTTTGCAGATGTGAGTATTTCAAACAGTAGGAATGTGAATAAGGTTCAGTGTGCTTACTGATGGTACCCAACTTCTATTTGGTAGACACTTTTTTTCTAAACTTACCATTTTCCCACATATACAAACACATAAGAGTAACTTAGGATTTCAGTGTTCATCTTAAGGACCCTTGGATATGTGCAGAGAGGAAACCCTGTGATTAATACTAAATCTGCTAAATCACTTGAGTCATATTTGGCCACAGATAATAACTATACTCAAGTCTGTTCAGTTATTATCATAATGACCTGGTAAATACCATACATTTCTCAAAAAAGAGTCTCTTTGTGTTAATTTAGGAAAATGCTTGACTGAAGAGATCAGTAGGAAATGAGGATAAGAGCATAAACCTTGCTGTGACTCTTTCTCAAATATTTCTTAAAAATTGCTTGAATTGGAAGCTTCTAATAGCGGCTGAAAGTAGTGAAACATTCATTTATGGCTCTGACTTAGCAAATGGAGTTTTAACTTTTGTTTGTCCTCATGAATATGTAACAACCTAAAGTGTTTGCTAATGGATTTAATAGGATGTTTGCTTTTTTTTTTTTTTTTTAAATTATATGACGTCTTTCTTTGTTGCATTGCATTCTGAGTTTTGAATATTAATTCTTACTTTCTTAGACAGTATCTTTTAGAATTTGTTTTTCTGTACTGGAAAAAAAACAATCACACCACAAGCTGTCAGCGGACTTAAAGTTTTATTTTAGACATTACAATCAGACATTTTTTTCTTCAAGATCACACTTTGATTATACAGCAGGTAGTTGAACGGGTGATGCGTTGATCAGTTGTGATTTCTCTCCCTCATGCCTCACGCCATCCCATTTCGGTTCAACACATCTGCTACACCAATGCAGACCTGGATTTTGAAGTATGACATCTTTCCAAAAAAAAAAAAATGTCATGACCACAGCAAATAATTTACTCTGTTTACTTCATTAAATTGTGATGAATTTGTGTGGTTTGAGACATTTATCAGATGTGACTGTGAGTAAACTAAGGTTGAGCATGTGAAAAAGCATGTGGAGTCAGTGAGAAAAAGGGGTCAAGCTACTCTTAAATCTGCAGTGAGTTAACTTTTAAAGCTTATAAAAAGCTCATAAAAATGGCACGTTTCATGATTCAAACTCATTTATGATTATGGATTATGCATTTATAGTGATGCTTGTGTTTTATAGTATTGTCATTCAAAGCAAACATTCTTCTGCGTTCAGCACTAAAGCACTCCAGCAGTCATTTCTGTGGTCAGACAGGTACTTCTGGAACAAATGTGTTTTTCTATTCTGCTCCTTGCTTACATTTTCTTGTCATGATGAAATTACCTGTTTGTCGCCCAGCGCCTGCTCCCTCCTGATTGTGTCACTTTATTAAGGTCATGTTCGCAAATCCTCAATTTGCTGTGAAGAAAACAAGATAAACAGTGTTTAACTGCCCCCCTTCGGCCTATGAAGAGGGACAGTCTCCACCTGTCTGCCTTCAGCCATAATCTACATCTAGAACAGACATTTGACTTCAACTCACTGACTGATAACATTATGCCAGTCCATGTCGGAGGCACAGACAGGCTCCAAGCCACCATAGTCAATAACATTACCTGTCATGTCTAATGCAGCATGTTCGGATGAAACCTGAAGGGCTGCTTTTTGCGGCGTATTCTGACATTTAAGCATCAGACAGTGATTGACACCTAGGTATGCTGAAATTACAGTTCAAAATGTAAGTGATGGTGGCCTGCATCACCAACATGTTCACTCAGTGTTTTGGTTACATTAAAGCTCTTACTGTCCAGTCACAATCTGTCTTGTCAAGAAAGGTCACATGGGGCTTATTTATTGGACAGAGTCTTAGTAACCTGACATCCACACAGGCCACAGGGGACTTTGGCAGTGAGGGGGATCAAAACAAGTTTTGACTTTGAAGTCATTTCCTGTAATTGGTTCAGATTACGCTTCACTTTTGAAAGACCACACCATGGTTTTATTGAAGGAGCACACAGCGCTGCATTTTGAGCTGTATATGTTGCTCCTTAATTGGGGTTTGACTGTCAGGAAATTAAATGAGCAGCGTTCCAGAGTTGGAACGGACTCCACTGATGCCTGGAAGCACCACAGACTCATCCATACTCACAACTGAACACCTAGATGCCTGTCTACTGTACGAGATCAGTTCCACAAAGATTAAACAGCTCCCCTAACTGTTAATAATTTGCAGCAGTTTCATTTGAATCTCTCTTGTCATACTTTCTCCTAACTGTCTCCTGTTCTTGCTCCCAAAGCAGGTGTAGTCCCTACATGTTTAACTCCTCTCATTACAAGACCCTCAGAAGGTCTGAAAGAGACGTTGACATGCTGACAGGTTGTTTTGCATAAGCCCCGAGAGCTCGCCTCAGAGGCTTTCCACCCTGGAAACCCAACCCATCTCCTCTAACATCTACACACTGGTAATACCCTGAGTGTAAATGGACCAAATTTCCATGACAGCAGGAGGTCTAGCAGAAACTGCCAATGGTCACATGAATTAATCTGATGTGACAATCATTACTGGCCTGTCTGTCAGACTGAGTAGTAGGTAACGGTGAGTAAAGGGCCAAGGCTGTGGTGGCTCGCATCTGAGGTGGGGGTGGAGGAGCAGTGATAGCAGTCTATGGGGGGTTGTGGGAAACAGCACCGGCTCCTCCAGAGCCAGAGGGAGCAAACACACTGCAGCTGTTGCTGCAAGCAGCAAAAGTCCTGGGAAGCTTTCCCATATGTCGCCGCTGTCTCCCAGCATAGTGTTGGATTTTCCCTTTTGATTTGTCATCAGTGCTTAAAGATCAGGAGCCAAGGCAACTGAGAGAAGCAGGAGAACATATAAATAGAAAAGCCTGTTGTCCACTACAAAAGAAAACCCTCTTTAATTAAAGTGGTTTTGCTTTTCAGTGTTTGAGTTATTTTATTTATAAGCAGGTGATTTCTGCTCTTGGAGGCTCTGGCAAAATGCCATGAAGTCAATTTCATGTCTCTTCTGGAGTCTTGAGGGAAATGCAGGGATTTTTTAAGCAAACCCCTCTGCATGTATTTTTTTTCCCTCTAAAAAGACTTTTCAGGCTTTAAAACAAATATTGGCCACAGTGCTACCAGCCAGCTCATCATTCTGAACATTATGATGCACCTACTGAGAGGAATATTTTACTGTATGTGTGATGGGATTTTTTCTAACATTAACTCGCAGGAATAGCCAGAAATACTATTTAAAAAGACGTTAGATTCTATTCATATAACTGAACTAAAAGAACGCCACATTTAGATTTTGCTAAGATATTAGATTTCGATTTTTTTTCTGATTAATGGAAACTGTAGATTTCCGAACTGTAGACTTCTGTAGACAGTTAATGTCTACAGAGGGTGAATACAGTTTGCGCCCTAATAAATAGCAAATAAACAAAACTATTCAGGGTTTTGCAAAGCACGCTCGGAGCTCTCTGAATCCACTTTGTAACCGCTGCTCTATCCTTTATATCCATTATGCCTTCAGTTAGTAGGCTGTCTGTGCGTCCTAAATGATGCGTCACATGGATATGTACTGTTTGCGCAGCGCAACTCCCCAAATAGTCATATTTGTCGGGGAAGTGCACTGAGAAACAAGCACTTCTGGAGCAGCTATTGATATTCTGTAATATTTCTCATTACATAGTTTTGGAGTAGAACTCGCCCTGTAGGAATGGAACATAAACCCTGTCTAAACCCTTCATCAGACGGACCATCTTTAAACTGAAAACAAACAAGAACCCTCCTGAGTTGTTGACAGCTCTGATGTGGTGCAGCTGCGATAGACTCGATCTAAAACCGCTGGACAAGACCCGAAAGCAGGTTACAGATATCCAAATATGCGCGTAATTGGAGCGCACTGGCGAGGCGTCCCTTGCATCGCTACCGGGGTAACGTTGTCGTGATGTACAATTCTTCGGCTCACTCTGAGCTCACTTTTAATACGAAAGAGGATATTTCCGAAGTTATCAATGGCACTCCGCAGCTTCTGTACGACGTCTTCGTCACCATCACTCCCACAACCATGTGGAACATGTCGTGCGGGGAGCAGCTGCAGGATTTCGGGCGCCCAGAGAAGATCATTATCGGGGTGATGCTGGCGATCATCACGGCGGTCACCGTGATGGGGAACACGCTGGTGGTGATCGCGGTGTGCGTGGTGAAGAAACTAAGGCAACCTTCAAATTACCTTCTGGTGTCCTTAGCAGTAGCGGACCTGTCAGTGGCCATAGTAGTGATGCCGTTTGTGATAGTGACAGACCTCACCGGGGGCAAGTGGCTCTTTGGAGAGGTCTTCTGCAACATCTTCATAGGCATGGATGTAATGTGCTGCACTGCCTCCATCATGACCCTGTGTGTGATCAGCGTGGATAGGTAAGTTCCCAAAGTTAGCAGCTGGAGCGTCCTTGTCATTGAAGTCAGTCAAATTTTCTCTGGCGCCGAAATTACGCATCGCAGGCTACAGCGCGCCCTGGGTTTAAAATGAGACGAAAGCGGCAAATATGCCCTTTTTATGTGCTTCAAATCACTTAAGTACACCGAGGGTAAATACAGTTCAACTGCCAAATTAAGTAATGAACTGTAGACTAAATGCATAAAAATATCTGGGTGTTTTTGCGCCAGAGGGTGGTATTTAAATGTCTAATTCCAGATCAACCATCCATCGGATTTTCTGTGCTGCTGAAGCCACTGAACTAGAAAACTCATTCACAGACTGTGATTAATTTATAGCACGCTTAATTAATCTGCTTGACCAGACCATGGACAGTATTTCCTGAAAGTACGCTTTTAGGATCAGCGCCCATCGACCTTACAGCTGCTGCTATGTCTTTGATACATGATTTGCCGTCGCCCTGCATTTAAGGGCGCATAAGTCGCACCTGTTCTCTGTCATGTGGCTTTACTTCCCCATAAACAATAAAAAAAATAACAGCTGAAATTCACTTTACACACTTCTAGGCTGATTTGTCATAGTACGGTAGGTAAAGCTAATTTCTGAAGTATATAAACTACAGATACAGATTTTTTTTGGACTCACTACATACATATATATATGAGATTGGCCATCCTTGCGTTTTGCATCAACACACCATTCCAAAATTATTAATGAAAGTGGGTTCCCAAGTGCACCACCGTGAGCTGTTTGAAATTCTACATTCAAAATGGGAAAAGTAAAGCCTGCACACTTATCCCCACCCATCAAGATCCACTCTGCCTCTCAGGTATATCTTTTGGAGTCACTGAGCATAATGCCAGAGCTGAGCCAGATAGCTCCTGACAAATGAGACGTGTCCACTGCTCCCACTATAATCCATAATGAAATAAAGTCAAGTGATCAGTGCCACTGCTCTGCCTCACTAACTATAATGAAGACAAAAGCTCATTGTTATATTGATGATCTGATTATTTCCTCCCTACTGGCCAATCATATGTTATTATCTCAGTGCATTACAGCCAGAATTATGCATATTTCCTGCTCCTGGATGCTTTGAACAGGAGGCACTTAAGTGCGCCCGAAGAGGTCACAGAGGTCAGACTGATTGCTGAAGATAGATGGGCAGTGTATGATTTGAACATGATCTGTGGCCACTCACTCCCCCAGCCAGGTCGTGAGCTGCACACATCAATCAGTGTATGGAGAAAGTTAATCACGCATCACCCTATAGAATTATTTTTTTTTAACATCATGAACCTGGCAATTATTCAAGGAGTATATAATCATGAATATATTAGAACTAACCTCAGTAGAATGAAACTGTGTCAATATGCAGGCCTCCCTTTGTTATCCAGTGAGAGATAACTGGGAGTGTGGCAAAGCAGCTCTGTTGGGTCTCGGTTTTATTGTCTAGAAATGTGAATGGCTCAAACTATATACTCAGAAAGGACAAATGGACCTTGACCAGGCATGTCTGAAAAGATAGAGTGGGTGACTGAATCTGTTCTCATGAAATCAAAGTGTGCACACCCACCAAATCACACCAGTGGCTTTCTATTCCTCCCCCACCACTTGTCAGTCACAGTGTAACTCGGAGAATTCTCAATAATATTGTGTCATTTTGGGAGTTTTTTTTTCTTTTCATCAAGCTGCAACAGACAGACAGTAAACTGTTTGCCGTTATCAAAATGAAAACAGGCTTGTTTTAATTAAACAATGCAGAGTGTGTTTGGCATATGACTCACAATGGGAATCATAGAGATAATTCATGAATATGGGATTGGCCAGTTAGACACATGATTACGTGTAATTATGGCTCTCTGACTATCATCCAGGATTCCCAAGGACATGTATTGTAAAAGCTGTGTGACTTCAGAGTAGGGTGTGGCGCAAATAAGGCTCAGGGTTGAAGAGATGTGTTTTTTGTGGTCCTAAGGTCCCTATATGTGTGTGTGTATATATATATATATAATGTGCATATTTATTATATGACACCTACTTTACTGTAGAGATGGATATTGATTGTATCTTGGAGCTTCATAGGTTTGCGATATGGACATTGAGGAGCTAGTGGAGTGCTCTCTGGTGTATGAGGTCAGTGAATTGATGAACCTGCAGGGACTCTGACTGGCTCTAGTGGATGCTATCAGAGACACTGCTGTCACCCAGGTGGAATGCAGTATCTCTGGCATTCACCATCCACGTTAACTCAAGTCTAATCAGGACCAGATAGATCCACACAGGGTCCTGGGAGAAAAATGAGCTGTGAGCCCCACATGTCATGTCACCTTTAAGTAAGGTTTAACAGATTTTCATTGGAATGTGTGCCACATAAACACAAACATAAATAATGAAGATTCAAATCTAGTTTTTCGCACCGGGCTCCTGAACAAGACGGGACCTCAAGATTAATCAATAATGCAGAACCTGGTTAAAGGACTCCAGGGCAGTTGCCAGCTTTGTATCTGTTGATCTGGGTGGCAAGCTGCTGCATGTGGTTGCTCTCACAGGGATGAAAAAGTGGTACTGAGATTTAGATTCGCCCCATTGGTGAAGCAGCCTTAATTCTACAGTCTAATTGTAGTGTGGTTTAATTCTTAATTACACGCAATCATTTTGTGGTGAAATGATGCATTTTAAGACTTTTTAAAGCACAGTTGTTTATAGTGTGTAAGAAATCTGGCAAAACAGATGACAGCAGTCTAGCAAGAAAAGGCTTAAGTCCTGCTGAGAAAATTATTCATAATCTTTTCTTATTTTAACATGCAGATCTGGATAAAGTGATTCATAGACACTGAGAAATTCAGATGTTAGGCTATTATAGTTTTAGATATCTAGGTTTCAGATTAACTCCAGTTATTGCATCACAAATAAATTTGGCCTTGATTGGTACCTTTAACAAATAAAATTAAATCTAAACTAAATCCTTCTGCTGAGGTAGGATTTATCAGCAGGATCAAGGGTGTGAGTGTTAACAGCAACTTAATATTTAAGCTGTGAGATATGGATAAAATTCATATCAGGGTATATATAATTTTGCATCGGAATATCAATATATATCACAATAAAATGCAGACAAAATAACCAGTTTTTCAGTCCAGTAAATGAATACCTGACAAATCGAAGCCAACATTATATACAATTATTAATTATATAAAAATGATATATTGCAACAAAGCCCTACAGCTCACTGACTTACAACACAGAGGCCTAATTTAACAAGATATATTAAATTGTTAGATAACATGGCATAAATGGTATGGCAAAATCTATGATGGTTCATAAATTTATATTGTCTCACTTTACACAGTATATTGACCTATCAGCCGCTGCAGCTTAGTGTGTATTGTGAATCTAATAAAGAATAACATAATTAACTTAAATAAATTGATGGATAAATAAAATGATGGAACCTATTACATCTTTATTTCCTAAACTGAAATGTGCCTGAAAAAGGAATAAAAATGTATATAGAAATAATTTTCTAGTAACAACACTCACTTTATAACAACAGGTTATTGACAGAAGAATGACAGAAGAAAAGGTTACCTATCCTGTAGCATGGGTCACCTCAAAATAACAGAATAACAGACCACATGTCAGTGCTATTGATTTTGTACTGTATGTGCAAAGGCTGATGGCTGTAGAAGCCATGCTTATGGATGAGTACCCATTCATGCCCTCCAGCTTCTTTAGGTAGCGATTCAACCCTGCAAATTGAACCTCACACACCAAAGCATTGACCCAGTCACAGCAGAAAAGTCTGGTATGCATATTGTGGAGAGAATAAAAGAGAAGTTATATATCCAAGGCCTGTCCAAATGAATGTAGAACTGCTCCCAGCATTCACTTCCAGCAAAGGTTTAGCTGCATTTGTGCGCACTTCCCTAAAAAGTTAGTATCTCTTTTGGCTACAGTCGGTTTTTACCTTCACTGAGAGTAATATGTTGTATATTCAATAATTCAAAAGTCAAATATAAATGATTTATTCACAACAGTGAGAAGAGAGAGTAGTCCTTTTCTGTAGTTTCTCAGACGTCTAAGAAAAGACGCTGCTAAAGGAATGAAGGAGCTTGGTGTAGTGAGAGACAGACCCTAGACCCTACAAATCAAATATAGCCTTAAAAGGCCAGTGTGAAACATTTATTGGCATCTAGCGGAATGGTCTAAGAAGGAATGGAATATAATATTCCTAAGTATGTTTTAATTAGTGTATAATGACCTGAAAATGAGAATAGTTGTGTTTTTGTTACCTTAGAATGAGCCCTTTATATCTACATAGGGAGCAATTCCTCTTCCACAGAAGCCACCATGTTACACTGCCATGTTTCTACAGTAGCCCAGAATGGACAAACCAAATACTGGCTTTAGAGAGGGCCTTTCTTATTTTTCGTGAGTTTCATGGCCACCATAGGTTCTTCTACTGGCTTGGAAGGGGAGGGGTACTAATTTGGTTGCCACTAAATCTTATACACTAGTCCTTTGAATATTAGTGAACAGTGGATGGGATGTAGGTCAAGGAGCAATGTCACATAACTGGAAAGTAAAGTGTTCCATCAAGGTTCAGGCTAAAGAAAATACAGTCTAGGTGTGATTACACTTGTAAGCCTCTGCAGGGGATTTTAGGGAGGAAATCACACTAGAGAGGGCCTTTAGGTGGCAGCAGGATTAACCACAGCATTCACATTCTTTCTGCCTACTGGCGTGTTAATGATGAGCCGAGTTCACACACTGCTCCAACATCGACCTGCCCTCCCCATCTGATAATATTTTGCGAAGTTGGTGAGTAAGTTTGTCCCAGGAGGGACGTCACTTTCTCAGTGCAGCTGGAAAGCATCCACCCGCAGCACCAGACACAAATGACTTAACCTAGCTGACGCATCCTCAGGTAATGTGATGTGACGCTTAAGCTCCGCTCTCTCAGACACTATTCACATCCTGCTTGTCGGCCACTTTGCCAAATGTGAAGGATTGGACATTTCCTGCTAGTCAGTGCAATCAGATCAAAGCCAGCTCATGCTTGTAAAGGAATGCTAAATCGGGACAGAAAGTGTGTTCTGGTAATAAATAGGATGTTACACTGAATTCTTGAATCCTGTTATTACAAGCACTTTACAGAGAACAGTATGTTTTAGAGGTTTTGGAAACCACAAGAGACACATTTAATGTTACAAGCAACTATAACTATTATTTCCTGAAAGAGGAAACTATATCTAAATTTAAAATCCATCACTGCCCACGTCCTGTAAACAAGCACTCAGAGGAAAACTGCTGTCAATGAAAATATTTCAGACCACCATTAAAAACAATGCTGGGGTATTGCATTTGGCAAGTTAATCATTGATAAGATCTGCTTGTACTATCAACCACAGCTCTGTTACCATCCTGTTTCACTGTCTGTTTGACTTTTATTATGGTAATATAGGAGACAAATTGTCCTCTTATCATGTAATCAGATAGGGTGGTGTGTGTGGGAATCGATCTGAGGGGTTGGGATGACTGAAAATCGTGATTGCTATCTCCTTGCTCTCCCAATTTACGATAAAGGTAGCCATTAGTCATTAGAAAAACAAATATATTTATCTCTTGTTGTTAAATATATGGCAGCTATAGCAGGTCAAGCATGCCCTGCGGCATTCATGCCAAATGAAAGTTACCCTATTATGTTTCAGATTTCTTGTTAGATAACATAGACACACAACAACAACAACAACAACTTTTTGTTCAATAAACAAAAAAGAAGAAAAAAAGGCTTACAAACATATGTATACATGCAATGCTTCATAAATGATGGGAATCTCATTTATCAGTTCCTCCAGGCATTTTTTTGTGATTATTGCAGAAAAAGTGCTTCACAGCAGCTTTTCACAAAAATTGCAATACCATTTGCAATGTTTTATGCGCTATTTTTGTGGTAAAATTGCAGGAATTGTTTGCAAACAAACGAAAACAATATGATTTTTTAAAAACTACTACTAATGAAGTGTCATGTGTAATCTCTTTCTTCAATAAAAACATACTGCATATCACAGAAACAACTATATTTCAGTACTAATTTATTTATTTATTTATTTTCTGAACATGAGAACAATGGGCTCAAAGTTATTTAAAAACAAAAATACTGTATTTATGTTCCATTAATAGGCCTTTATTAAATAAACATTCACCTCAATATTAGCACCAAATAAAATTAGTCAATAATGCCATCAATATAAACTATTAACATAAAAATATAGCATCATTTCCAAAGTGTCCATTTTTATGTTTGAACTATATTATGTCCATCTTTTCTGTCTGAACAATGCATCAACTTGTATTTTTCTGATGACTGAATGCAAATCTCAATTGGAAACATCTGGGAATAGTTTTGCTTGGTCTATGGGAACAATTTTTGTTGGCAGGTGAGATTTGTCCATCTTCCACCTGAATGCATGCCTGAATCCTTGCTGAATGGTCTGTTGATTTATCCATTTCATGCTGAAACGTTGCAGTAATTAAGCAAAATTGCAAGCTCTTGCAAATATTGTGGACATTTCTTGAATTTGTGTTAATTATTGTGATCACAAAATTGCAATATCCTGGATAGACTGATATATTTCTGAAAGCTCTGACTTAATTCACACAGAAGTGTCTGAAAAACAAACATGGTAATAGGTCATGATTGCATGATAACCACACCGACTCCGTCATGCAACCCATTTCCCCCCCTTCATCCTAATTTGTAAAAAGTTTGAAAAGAGTGGAGTGAAGAAGGAGGCAGAAGTGCTAAGTGATGACTGTACCAAAATTCATAGCAATCTATCCAATAGTTGTTGAGATATTTCACTCAAAAATACAAATATTAACCTCATTGTAGTGCAAGAGGAAAACTCAGGGGATTCATCTGGATTCATCATCCTGGGACTATAAATGTACAAAATTTCATCTATCCAATAGTTGTTGAGATGTTTCAGTCTGGAACAAAGTGGTGGACTGACTGACCAACAGACTCACACTGCCATCCCTGAAATATATTCTGAAGAAATATAATATTTAAACTGCTAAATGCTTCACTCATAGATCACATGTTGTGTGATATGATTTGATATTTGGAGCCACTTAATCAGATTTTCCTACACAGCTAATCAGTGAGCTTTGTAACAGGATCCAGCTCTGCATCGTATTTGAAGAACAGCAGTCATGCCGATAAATCACAGGCTGAAATGAAAATATCCAGCAGAACTGCTTTCGCTGATGAAAATTAGGTTAGGGAGGGGGTTGTTTTGAGTTGTTTTGCTGATATCTTTAATAATTTGTATTTCCCCCTATTGGGTAAAAAAACATCTGACCCCTATTTGATGTTTCTTGCTTGAAATGAAATTATACACAGTTATTAATGTAATGAGTGAGTTTGTCAGTGTAAGACTGGTGAAACTTCTTGAAAAGCCTTCATTCCTAAAAAGCTGGAGGTACCTAACTCTCAACTCTCATATGTCAGCAGCAGTATTGGTATGTTCTGCTTTCCTGTGCAATTTGATGTTGGGGATGATGAATAATTAACAGGCCCACAGACAGAGATCTTTAGAGAGTTTTATTTTGCTATTCCCAGCTTGTCATTGTATTTACCCAGAAATCTCTGAGGACAGGAAGAAGAAAAGGACAAAGTGCTGAGTGACTTTAGTGTGGCATACATCATGCTTTGAGTTTGGAATAACAAAGGTGGGGTCTATTATTCATCAAGATAGAACAAAGGGCAATCGAACATCTACCAAGCAGTGAACTAATATGTTTCCTGTTGATGGAGCAGAGAGACAATACTGAGAGACGAAACACACATGATATGCTGTGAATTGCAGATAATATGTTTTGAATGTTTTGCATATTGCTTCGGTTTTAGAATAAACATGCATTTTGTATTCAGTGCGTCTATGCACATGAATATTTATATGGTCTATTATTGAGGGCAATATGAATGATCATACAACCAATTACTGAGGAGTTAACTTTTTTAAACCAGTAACCAATCTTGTGCATCCATGTGTGTTTATGTTCAGAGGATAAACTGTAAGTCTCTGCATTTGGGCATACATTATAATCCTGCCAAAGGCAACAGCTTTTAAAAGCAATCCCTCTAGACACACAGGCAATAATTAATTTGCTCACATTTCTTTCACAGATACACCGCTCTTCATATATGTTCAGTCTATAGCAGCTGTTGCTTAATTCTGAAATTATTATATTTTGGTTTTGGTGTATTGGCATTGGCAGGTTGTATAATTGAAGTTAGTTATTTAACTCCTTGCATTGAGTGGATTTTTTATTCTAGCTATGAAATAGAAAATTGAGTTATGATGCCCCCATCATTGCCCCTCTGCCTTTGAGCAAGACACTGAACCCCACATCTGACCACTAATTGGGTCAATGCAATGTAGGCAGGTCTGACCAGGCAAAACATGACTGCATGTGTGACACAAACATACTGGGGACAGAAATGTTCTAGTCCCAAGCAAAATCAAATGTTATCCAGTGTATTAACAGTTGAGATTGAAATTTAATTTCTATTGTATCACACTTAAGGTACCCAGAAAAATGGAAATTTGAACACTTATGACTCAACTACACAAACTCTATAAGATTAGGGAAATGGTGTGGTACAATCATAATCATTAATTGACTTTGTGGTGAGATTGTCAATTTGTAGAAGCACCTTTGAAACACAGACAGATCTTTGCACATACTGTATGCTGACAGTCATTGGACTATATGTTTTTGGGACACTGGTGTATTAGTCAGGTTACCTGTTAAATGGTGAAAACACAAACACCCACATGATCCATCTGTCTAGATTAACGGCCACTGAGCTCCATGGCAACACTTTCGTATACAGTATGTTGAATAGGCCAATTATTAAAAGTAGGAAGATTAAAAACAAATTATTAACGGTAATTCTTTAGAACCATTTGCCAGTGTTTACTGACTCTAGTCAGTGTATCTGTGAGGATGTACACAGAGGATTAGCCCAAGTGAGACATGAGTGTATGTACTATATTTACTGTTGCTATATGCCACCAAGTTTAAAACTGTGTGTAATTTTTAGTGATGCTAGCTGCATGGTTCTAGGGATGGCAATGAACTGTTGGTCCAGCCCCCTTACTTAACCTCTAGTGCCACCAAGAGGGTCACATTATTGATTTTCAGTGAATTATCGTGACAACTATTTACATGATATTTGGTACACATATTCATGGTGCCAAGAAAATCAATCCTCATGATTTTGGTGATCCCTGACTCTACAGCTAGTGCCACCAAGAGGTCAAAATTTTCACTTCATCCCTCAACATTCTGTATTGTGTGTGAACTTCAAGGTTCAAGATTCAAGGGTGTATTTATCACATACTCATATTTCCTAATATGTGCAGTGAAATGCGGGGGTGGCATACTCTAGAGGACTGGTAAAAGGTTGTGCAGCAATAATAATAGTAATTAGAATATGAATGGATCCATCAACTTGTGGTTTCTGGTTTAGAAATGACTGTACAGTCACCACAGGGATGATACTGATGGCCACCATTGCTATGGAGCTCATCAGTACCAGCATAGACTCACCAATGTTAGAGCTAAGCCCTGAACATATCCTGATCTTCAGTAGATATCACTCAGGTTATCTTGGAGCATGGCCTCTGATAGGTCAGTCCACAACTTTTTGTACCCCATCTTGTGTTTATATTCTGATCTGAGGAAGATGGTGATCTGACTTGCTGAATTGTGGGAGAAAATTAGCCTTGTAACCCTGCTTGAATGGAGAATGGTACGAAGTCCTACTCATCTGGTGGGACATGAAAATGTGTTGATAGAAGTTTGTCAAAATGTTTTTAAGCTAAGCGTCCAGTGACATGGTCCATTACCTGCAGAGAACACCAAGCAACTCTGACAATTTGGAGCCAATAATCTGGCAGGTACATACGGATGATTTGGGTGTCACTTAATCTCCCAAGACCTGACTCTCTCAAATGAAGGAGTTCTTTAAAAAGCTAGTTATATGTAGTCCACAGTCGCCTAAACATACTGTACCTTTCATTAATGATTCACCTTCATTTCTTTTGCTCATATTAATCTCATTGCATAGTTTAGCATTATCATAGTAGATTAACTATTTCCTACCCATCATTATATGCACTGCTTTGGCAATGGTGGCCTTTTATTTAACCGGATCAGTATAATTATCTTGTTGTCACAGCTGTGTTTGCTAACTTATAATGGTATTTTGTTTGCCTATCTTTCAAAATTAGCCTGTGTGGAGATGAATCCTGGAAATGTACAAATGTGATACTGTATGTTTAAATGCACTCTGCCAGTAGAGAGAAGCTGAGTAACTTATTGTGGTTATTTTCTTTCCCTCGCTGCTCATAGACAAGATAAACAGCAGTAAATATGCTCTTGTAATGAATATTCCTGTCATTATTCATAGTTTGTTTGGTTACAGCACACTGTGCCCAGACAGGAACATAGATTCCACCTCCATATCTGATGTTCTGATGTATGTCATCTTGTGCAAAATCAAATTACATTCAATTTAGTTTCTTCTCCTGAAAAACATTAATATCAGCCATGCTGATGTAAGCAGTAAGCAATGTTATTCTTTTTTGCTTGTAACATCAGATCTGACATATAGTGTACAGTATTCTTTTTGTGAATTGCTCTCATTTGTTTTATTTAAAGGATTTCACAGAATACTACTTAACAGATTGATTTATAGGTTGCCAATTTTTCTTTTCTTTTTTTCTTTTCTAGACACACAACATCTGGCTGCAGAGAAGGCATACTTTAAATCCAATTAAGCATTTTGAACATCTCAAAATCCATCAAATCCCCTGTGTTTTACTGTCCAACTGAAATTAAATATTACTTTTTTGGTCTACTACAGGATACAGCACATATCTGCTCTGTGATTCAATTGTCCTATGTGCTCCTTTGAGAAAAAATCTTGAACCAAAAGGGAGAAATTTATATCTTTTAATTCTTTGGTTTCATGATGACAGCCCCTAATTTTGCATTAATTTGGTGAAATACTGTTCTGCTATCAACCTACATGGCAGTAGAGACCTCATTTATTTGATATATGAAATTAAGGAAATGAGTCAATGGTTCAAAAAATGTTTTATTATTATACTTTGTATTATTTACTGTGATATTGGGTGATCAATACACAAACAACCAATCATATCATTAATGTTGTGTTATTTTTTAGGGAGAAGATGCATTCTTTTATACTTCTGGAATGATTTGCTAATCAGTTTAAGAGTTTCATAAACTTATGTTTTGGAGGGATAAATTGCATTTAGGAATGATGAAGCCAAAGAACAGAACAGAACTAGGGTTTGTAAGTGTGCAGTTTATAGAGTGGAACTATTTAAACATTTTATGGATTATAATTAAATGGATTACGATTTTGTATTTCCTCTTCTATGTTTTCTTCACCTCTAGTTATGTTGTCACTTGTCAGGTCAGATCATATATGTCACATGCTGATAAGAAATTGTATAGGTATTTGTGGTATTTGTCTTTTTCTGATGTAGAGGGGCATCGGCAATTAATGGATGAATGTATTTGTTGTTTCTTGAATTTCATTGTTTATTTGTTGTGATTTCATACTGCAGACACTGCGATTCCCAAGGCAAATCTTATCTCTGACATATAATGGCTATTTCATTTATACTAACTGATGGCTGATGCCAAATTGGAAGAAAGCGAGTTGGCTCAAAAGAGGAGCTGGCTTTGATATCCTTAGTAAATGGTAAATGGACTGCATTTACCACTCAAAGCGCTTCACAATACATGCCAACATTTACCCATCCACACACATTCATACACTGATGGCAGAAGCTGCCATGCAAGGTGCCAACCTGCTCTAATTCTCATAATTAATCAGTGTAAATATATTATGTTGTTACAGTTTACATAATATTTTTTCATAAAAGACTTAAAAAAATATTCAAATCAAGCACCTCTTATTTCCTTTGACCTAAAAATAAAATTATTCAACATTTTTTCTTAAAGGTCAGAAGTGAAACAGGTGGAAGTGGGGAATTAGATTCCTCCCCTACATGTGAGCGTTCTTCTAAGCTTATTTAGTTTTTGAGATGTCCTCTGAGAGAGCGATGGCACTCTGCAGCAGAATTGCCTCTGACAAAGATGAAGGGGCTCTTCACACTCACTCTCTCACATCATCATGACAGGAATAAGAGAGGAAGATGGACTCACTGGCACATACTTATTCACCTTCCACTAACGGACTTTAGTCATTGTATAAGTATGAAGTGAGAGTTTGCAATTTAAATTTCGTGGTGGTGAGAAAAGTCTATAGATGCTCTGCAGTTACATAACGAATCTAGTGTTAACATAATGAAAGTCCCAAAAACAATTAACAGGCTGCAGAAAATGGCGAAATGCAATAACTGTGCAGAAAACCACTCAGAAAGTCAATTTAAATATAGTGATGCGGTAGACTGCTTTTTTAATGTAGACGCCAGTGACATGGAAAATGGTCTTGCTTCTTAGCTTGTGTGAATCCTACTGAAAAACATTCTAGTCCAGATTCAGGAAGCAGTGCATGAAACCCAAAAAGTATGACTAAAAGCTAAAACCTAATGGTGCTGCTCAAAAGCACTGTTGTGCATATATAAATCTAGTGCAAATCTCATTATTTTTCTTATATAATAGCTATTTATAGCCGAGGCCATGAAAACTGAGGTTGTGACTGACTTGTTTTTGCTTCAGAACACTAACTATGAGTAACTGATGAACTGAACTGATCTTTGGAAAATGTATGAAAGGAGATTAAATCACTGCAAATCCCGATTTGTGCCCCCTGAGCGAGACAACCTCTCTCATCACTAAAAGATGAAGGAGAGACAACTGTAAACAGGCGGGTCAACCAGCAGGATTTACAGAACCCATAACCATTTATAACAGCGGATAGCCTGGTGTAAACCCTAGTGCTGGCTGAAACATTTTTAAGTTTAATAATTGAGGCAGTTGCCCTCTATGCTGAGCAAGTCAAGCTCTTGGATGTTGGTCTGCCTGGTATTACTCAGAAGTCTCTTTCACTTTCACTGCCCAGAAAGACAGAATAGTTGATGACTGAAGTATCATGCCTGAAATATAATAATAAAAAGATATATGGTGTATATGAGGGAAATTAAAATATTTGCTAAGTGTGTGAGCGATCTTGGAAGAAGTGGCATATTTTGACTGCTTTGAAAAATTAGGCACCTTTTAAGAGTGGAAGACAGAAAATACAAGAAACATAGGAAGCTGAGGGGAAGGGGCTTGGATGCTGTTACTTTATTGGTCTAACACTGAAATAAAATGTGTTGGACAATAAAGAAGATGGGGTAGTTGTATCTTATTCTTTTCTCATTTAACCACAATGAAACCAGAATTTAGTTGAATTTATCTGATGAGTCTGTGTCATTCAATTTGACGACTCTGTAGCAACACATAACACTGTTGTTCATAGATGTAAGATTAACCAACAAGACATAGATCACAGATCAAGAGATTTGTGTGAGTGCTTTCAAATTACCTTGAGGACTGGGAGAGTTGAGAGATGCTCTCTGAGGCTACCATTACCAGAATGAAAAGGTCAAGACACCAGTGAAAGCTCAGGGCCAGATGATGTTGTTAGAGTCCACTGGGACAGGGAGTCCAAAGAGTGAGCCGTAAAGAGAAGAGTACAATGTTAAATAATGTGTGTTATGGGAATTGCTGCTGCCTTTTCCGCTTAAACTTAAAATGAACTGCACATACATGTACTGTACTCAGCTTTACGGTGCATTAGAGAAATGTTTAAAGGCAGCGTTGTCAGTGACTGATGTGCTGAACAGAAACAGCATCAGCACCAGCAGCAGCAGTAGTTTAAATCAGGGAACATGACATCTGGATTGGTTTGTGGTATGTTTTCACTTTGTAAACATGACATTTTCAGGCCCTTGAAAAGCAGCTAACAGCAGCGAATGTGAGAGTTAATAGGCCTACAGAATATACAGACCTTGAAAAAAGAGGTTTGATAAAACATCTTAACTCAGTGTAAAAGCTAGTAAGTTAACATTTTTCATTTTGTCAAAGGACAATAATGGAGGGTGAAAAGCAGTTTAAGCTGGCAGTTTAGATAGATGGCTCAAATATGTGTAGCTCTATTCAACACCACTGTAACCAAAAGGTGTTTTTCTAAAAGGAATACTTTGACACCTTGCTCTCTTCATCACAGTTCAGTTAGATAAAGAGATATACCACTCTCCACTATTTGTATGGTCAATATGAAGCCACAGCCATCAGGTCATTAGCTTAGTTTAGCATAAAGGCTGGAAACAGGGGAAACCACTAGCCTGACTCTGACCAAAGGTAACAAAGTCAGCCCACCAGCACCAAACTGAGGTGTAAAAACATGGTTTTGTAGTTCTGGGTAACTTCCTGGAGTCTGCACTGGTGTCTCTCTTATGCAAATTTCCCAAAATGTTAAACTTTTTTTTTTTTTTTTTTTTTTTTAATTTTACTGTATTTTGAGGCACTTTCTATATATTCATCATTCAGTGTGCAAGAGTTTTTATTGTTTGACAGTAGAATGTTGTTTGATTGATGCTCCTTTTTATCCACACAAACCATGAATGTTTCATCTGCAGTTCAGAGCGTGTGTATATCTCACAAAACTTTAAGAGATATTGGTGCATGTGCTCTTTGCTCAGCTGGGAATAAGGTGCCGTCTCTATTGCTGCTCCTTGTGTGTTGTTTCAATGTTCACGTGTAGGATGATGGAACATTAAGTCACCTGCCTATTTTTCCTTGGAATGTCTGATCTGCTCAACAAAGCTGGAGGATTTACCTTTAACTATGTGATGTCCTGTGATCATGTATGTGCGTGTATGTGTGACTGTATTACCTTCTGTTATGTTGTTGTGTTTATACACAGATCTTTAGTTGCCCCTTTTCTTCTCTTCTATTCTACTGTACTCTATTCTATTGTGCCTGGAGGCTATTTGCTTTGTCGTTCAAGGACACTCTGCTCTGACAGGGATGGACACACTGACTGTTGGAAGGGGAATCCATTTATCACTGTGGCACTAATAGCTGCCTATCATCTCTATTGCTGTGAGAGCCAGTAAACCAGCGATAGCATGGTTTACTGGACAGGTGGTGTGCTATGCTGCGAGGACCATAAAATATCCGCACTATTGCTTTATAGCAATTAGGAGGAAGTAAAACAGACATCATAAAGGTGTCAGGACTTGAAGTCCGAGAGGCTAAAGTGTGATGTGTCCTTCAAGTAAATATACCTTCTAGAAAAGCTTTCTATTGTATATTAAGTATGAATAAAAAAGGTTGGTAGTTTTTAAAGGATAGTCAGTTGTGCTGTCTGTGTGGGCTGAAAACGTTATTAAAACTGGGTTTATGATTCTGAATCTGGAAACAGGTTAAACCAGACTAAGGGCAGTGCAGACAGCCTGTAGTCTGGTATATTGATTAAGATAGAGGTGTATCTCTTCTGTCAGACACACATGAGACACATGACTGAGAAACACTAAGTCACAGTCAAATAAGTGACATTAGCCACCTACATGTATACATACATACATGCATATATATATATGAACTATACATAGCACCATATGTCCATGATGATTAAGCACTAATTAAAGTGTAATCATGTCATTAGTGACTATCTGCATGGTTAGATATTAAGTGGATAGATATTAAGTATTAAGTGGAAAACATGCTAAGTGGGAGAATAAATGTTTCTGTAATTTGGTTGAAATGACCTTTAAGCTTAGCATCATAGTCAGCTCAGACATGTGCAGTTCAACTCTTGATCAAAATGAGGTGTTTAGATGTTTGCCAGCACTCATATCAAGCATCCAAGTCCTCAGTTACAATATACACAGTTTTGATCTATGAACTTTCTGGTAAACATAGCATTTTTGTCATGTGAAAATTCCGAAGCATCTTCAGCTACATGCAGGCTAAAATAAGAAGAATTATTCACAGACTACTTGACACCAATCTGACCTAAGCTGGAAGTCCTGTGGCTGGAGATAACAGAGAAATGTGAGAGAAGCAGTATGTCTGTCCAGGGATGACTCAGTTTAGTTTATGTAAGAGTCTAAATGAGATTTAAAAAAAAAAAAGTTCTGCTGCTGTTTTACACACTCATTCTAACGTTTACACAACCAGAAGTCAGAGAAACAAAATACAACCTTAGTCCCACTGTGGAAAGTTTGAACAATAAAGAGCAAAGTGTAATTCTGACTGCTGTATGAAACAGAAGGGATTGTGCCTTTGCTTCCTTGTTGAGGCAGAAACTACAACCCTGCTCACGTTGTGCAGCATGCTTGGTGAGAAAAGTTCAATTTCTGTCGTACTGAGGTTCCTCAAATAGAACAGGAGAGATGAAGCGTTCCTTGAGGACTGAGGTAGTTGTCTGATGTCGGAGAAATCCCATAACTCTCACCAGACAGATTTGGTGCTCTTCAGTCTAGGGCAGCTCAGAATAAATACTCTGTGTTGATACTTTACACTTGTTTTTCACTTTCAAATCAATCAAAATCAACCAGAAAACAAACCTGTCTTTCTCATATCTCAGATATCTGATTTTGTCCAACACCAAATGATGGCAATTACTGATTGAACAATGGGGAGTTTTCAGATTTCCCACTCTCATTCACTTAATGTAAAACAAACAGAGCATGAACTGCACTGAATACACACTAGTGACTGCTGGTTAAAAAGCAGCCACGACGCATTGCTCAGTTCCTGAAGACACAGTTCTTCAACAAAAATGGTTTGATTCCAGACGACGTCTGCATCTCTATGCCCACTTCACTCACACAGATAAACTGCAAAAAAGAAAAAAAAAAAAGGACAACACTTCACTTGTTCACAGGCTCATCTCAGATTGCCCTCAAGTGCAATGACATTGGAATTATACATGCCTCTATAAGATCAATGAATACGGATTCTCCGATGGAAAGTTTCTATGGGAAAAAAGTAGTTTCTGTTCCTTCCTTTGTTCTAAATTTACCATTCTGCCATCCAAACCAACAGCAGCTTGGTAAATATTTCACTATGTATCCCCTCTTAGCTGTAAAAGGTTTGAGAGGGGCTCCTGGAAATGACTGACGACTGTTGCACACCAGGGCCAGATACAGCATTTTGGTGCAGAAAATAGTTCACTTCACTGTGCCCTAGCTGGTAGCCTAGCTGAAGTAATGGAAGTCTCCATTAGCTCGGGCACACTGTTTGTTTGTGACTGGATAATCCCTAAGGGCTGCTATGGCTGTGGATATGTCCCAAATCCTCCAGAGATATGAAAAATAACTCCTTATTTGGATGGGTGCCATTATTTATGCTCAATGCATGCTGTGTTATGGAGGTTGATTTTGCATAGATATCTTCTGTGGTGTGAGGTATAGCATGTGGTTTTAAATATGCATTTTGTACAATATGTTGGAATTTCATATATTTTTTCCATTTGACTCTAATTAGTCACATATTTCAGATTATATACTGAAAAATGATGTCCATTAAAGCTGCTACAATCAATATTTTTATATAAACAATGAATCAAATGACTACATGCAATGTGAAAGGTGCCACTTGTAGTGATGAACCCACAGATCGTTTTCACCCAACTCCTAAGTTCTTCTCAACTCAAAGGAGATTCATAGCATCTTTCAGCTAACTTTGTTGTTTTGGTTCACTCTCTCTGCTCTCATTAGCATTTTAGGCAGCAGCAGGCACATTTTCTTGCCAGCACCAAACAATGGACAGATAAGTTAGCGACCACCTGGTGAAGATTGTGTAGCATTTAGCAGCTAAAGAGACAGACATTTTCCTCAGGGATGGGTAGAGTTTAAACCAGCGCTAAAAGCAGAGTGAATATTGGGTTTACATTTGCTTGGTGGACACAAACACAACGACAAATGAATGCTAATTTTGCTTGGCAGTTGTTTGCTAACTCATTGGCTATGTCAACTTTATAAGGTGAACGTCTGCTGCCCCCGAGTAGCCAAAAAAACAAAAACAAAGAAAAAAACCCTAAAACAAAACAAAACAACAACAACAACAACAACAACAACAAATAGTTAATGCAGGTTTAATGATGCCTCACTGATTTATGTTGCACGTGTCACATTATTTTATTAAATTCACACCTACTCATGTGTTTTACTTTATAATTTGTAGCTCTGTCATTGTTGGTGGCGTATGTCTTTATAAACCTGATTTTGCTATGCTCCTCATATATGTTTTATTTTTGCTGTATCCTATACTGCCTCACAGGGATCGTTCAATCTCTTTATGTTAAAACGAACAAGAGAAATCCAGCAGCAGGTCCCACAGATGTTTGCATTAGCTCATCCTGCTAAAACACACACAGGAAGCTGTGTAATGAAGTGTTAAAATGCTTACTGCCTTATCCCCTCTCTGAGTGGAGGGTGAGATTTCGTATCCAGAGAGAGTGCGTCTGAAAACAGCTCTGCCTTCAAACAGCCTTAAGATGAGTCATAGGTTGTGAGGAACTGACACACAAATATTCCCCCCAAATAAACAATACGACCACCTTCCTCATTACTGAATAATGTATTCACAGAGGAGTTTTGCATTACTGGGTATCCATTATGTATTTCTAAGAATTCCCACAGCATAGAATGTACCCATCTCAGGGTCTGTCGTATATCTATTTGACATTGCTAGCCTTGATGTGTTCAGTCACTGCTGTAAAGCTTAAGTATATTTTAAGTGAGAGTTGTAAGCTTGGCAGAGCAGTGGTTGGAGGGATCTAGGGTGAATAAACACTTACTTGTTACATAATATTCACTGAGCACAACTAACCTGAGCCAAGGGATCTTTAAAGGGGACGTATTATGCTTTTTCTGTTTTTCTGTTATTTATAAACTGTTAGGATGTCAGGTATTTTGGTCAAAGTTTCAAGACCTGAGGTTAATGTATGAACTGTAGAAAGGCTGCCTGCAAGTCAAAAGCCATAGCTTCAGCCTGCTCTCAACACTTTGTTTGCAATGTTTATCTTGATGATGAGTTGATGTCAGATGCACATGCACATGTGCATAAATAGCTGTCCGTTCCCCCTTCTCATGGTCCTCTCAGCCACCACTCATGGGTGACAAAATAATGACACCTGTCTCAGATAAATGATGGGCATTTCACTTTCATTGCAACACTGACAAATTCTGATACAACTTGCATGTAGGTCACATTCCTCAGGTGCCCGTCATATTAAACATGCAACCATATACATACAATACAAAACACACAACCATTTTTCCCAAATCCTATCTGGAAAAAACGGTGACTCTGTGCAGCTTTTTAGAGCTGATTAGTGAACATCAGATCTGTGTCAGATGTTTATAGGAGAAACATAATCAGCTTTCAGCTGCAGTGCATTTATAGCCTTCTTGTCCTCTTCAAGTGACTCTGATCTAGATCAGTACCACTTTCACAATGTGTGGTCAGTTGTTAACAAGCTGCAATCTGCAGCAGAGATGCTGGGCTACAGAGGTTTGTGTAACACTATTTTCTAAAACCAGTTTGCTTGTGGTGAACTGTGAACTTAGGACTACAGTTTTGATTTTTTTTTTTTTGCTGCAGTACAAAACTGTGTTGTAGAAAAAAAAAAAGCTAATGTGTAAAGACATATGTATATTGTCAAACCGGACATGACTTGTAGAAACGCAACAACTACAAACCGTTGATAAAGTGAAGAATCCTGGCCAGGCAGACTGAGCTGAATTTGATTTCCATAGTGCTGATAACATCAATGGTGGATAACGAGACGAATTGGCCAGTGCTCCCTAAAGCTTTTTATCTTGTGATTAACAATAGAGCAGAAACAGCCTGGAGTCTCAAATATACAGCTTTCATCAACGATGCATTTGATGTTGATGAAGGCTGTGGACATACAGCCAAAACACTCTGAGATATACACACAGACTCTTACAATTTTCTCAGATTTTGTGAGAATAATGGCTATTTTCCCATTTTTGTGCAAATTGTGCAGCCTTTCACAGCTCACTTTATCTTGTTTTTTTTTCTTACACCTCCAGCTGCTATTTGAAACCACAGTTGACTGATTGATTTGAATGATAGCTCCATCTTTACCTGTTAAGCTCCTCCAAAGCCAAAGAAAAGCAGCTAATGGCCCTCCAGGCAATGACAGAGTTTATGACTGATTGAAATGTCTTTTAAGCGAATGGACTTGTATTTGATGCCACTAAAATGCACTTTCATCTTAATGAAGACAGGCAGTAGATTAATGTGCTTCAGCTGAGTGTCTAAGTGCATTACAAGTGATAAGTAAACCTTATTTTTGTGATGACGTGATGATGAAACTACTATACTGAACATGTTGCCAAAGGGTTTTAGAACAAATATCAAGGCGCATTCAGCTGCTTTCAGCCCCAAGTTAAAAATCTGCCTTTGAGCTAGAGTAGTTTGTAATAGTTTTTGTCTCACTTCCTCACAGGTATCTGGGGATCACACGGCCCCTCACCTACCCAGCCCGGCAGAACGGTCAGCTGATGGCAAAGATGATCCTGGGAGTGTGGCTAGTGTCAGCATCCATCACCCTGCCACCTTTCTGTGGCTGGGCCAAAAACGTCCACACAGCCGGTGTGTGCCTCATTAGCCAAGACTTTGGCTACACCATATATTCCACAGCTGTAGCCTTCTACATCCCTATGCTGGTCATGCTGGTCATGTACTACAAAATCTTCAGGGCAGCCCGCAAGAGTGGCGCCAAGCACCGCTTCACCGACCTTTCGCGTCGCGATCGCCTTGAAACAGTGGCTAATGAGGCTCTGAGAATGCAGGGGCTAAAGCCTCCTGGTGTGGCAGAGGAGTGCGCTGCCTTGTCCCGCCTGCTGAACCGTGAACGCAGAAACATCTCCATCTTCAAACGGGAGCAGAAAGCAGCCACAACACTGGGGGTGATCGTGGGGGTCTTCGCTGTGTGCTGGCTTCCGTTCTTCATCCTGTCCACTGCCAGGCCTTTTATCTGTGGAGTGGAGTGTAGCTGTGTGCCCATCTGGCTGGAGCGCACGCTGCTCTGGTTAGGCTACGCCAATTCCCTAATGAACCCCTTCATCTACGCCTTCTTCAACCGAGACCTGCGCTCCACTTATCGCGACCTCCTTCGCTGCCGATATCGCAACATCAACCGCCGACTGTCTGCTGTGGGCGTGCACGAGGCTCTCAAGGTGTAAAGCAGTGTAAGTTTAGCGACATATATCGGCTCTCAAAAAGTGGGGTATGGTGACCCTGTGCTTGTACACTCGGTGCTTAAAGGGCGACGTGTACACGGCAGGCCTGTAGATAAGACACAGACTGACAGAAGGGGAGTCACTGTTGGTGGCTCTCTGGCCCCTCCACAAAGGCAGCAAGACAGCACGATCACTTCAGTGTGTTTGTGACTCAGTCATTCTATTTTGGGAAGGAAAATCACAGAACGTATTTGATGGGCTATTCAAGTAGACACTGCTTTTGTGCTTATGCCAAAATTATGTCCTGGCTCTGGATTTCTGGTAGGATAATGACATGACAAAGGAAATGACATGGAAACACAATCAATCATCCCAGGCCTTTCTAGGTAAACAGAAAGCAAAGTGATGTCTGTATATTAACGAAATTGATGTTTGATAAGGAGAAACATTTGTTTTGTGGCACAATGTCTTCTGAGCATCTTCATCCACACATCGCAGATTCATTTCAAACAGGAGGGGAACCCTTTGAAGTTTATTGTGCTCTGTGACAGGATCACGTATTATTCATGTCAAATTCATGCTCAGTCATAGCTCTCAATTTGGTCCTCTCACTGAATTTATAAGGAGCACCTTGTTTCCCCAAATGTTTAAAATGTACTGACGCCAAGAAAAACGAGGATGAAGAATATTCAGAATATTGTTAAAATATTACATCAATACAACATTTTCCATTCATGAAATCTCAGTGTTTGTTGCTTTAAAAAGAAACTGACAATGATTTGTTTTGTGTCTGCATGAAACATACTTGTTCTACATGCCACTGTATACATAAATCATAAGAGATTTTGAATAGTGAATGAAAGGGTTTCACCCAAATGCTTTATCACACACTTGAATTCAAATATGAACTATGTACCAGAAACCATGATACTGTGGAGATTTTTAAATGTTGTTATTTTGCCTTTATCAGTTTCATTCTGCAGTTGGCTGCTGACCTTCTTGGTTAATACAGTACACTAAACCTGTTGAACACTTTCACTTCAAGTAATGACGTGGTCTTGAGACTCTATTGCTCCATCGGTTGTCGACAGTGCTTCTATTTTGAACCAGTATGTAGTCACTTCCCTCCTGACTACACTACCATTTCAACTCTATGGTGACGTGTGTGAATGTGTGTCAAATGTCATCAGTCAAGCAGTGTGTGCTTTTTCTACCTCGATTTTTGAGAATACTGTACATTTTCTCCAAACAGATGTAACTATTTTTTATTGTGTCAAGTCAATCTACAACTGCTTTGTGATTGCTCTGTTTATCCACTTTGTCGTTACCATCAGAGATGACCTGGGGAAGTGAAAAAAGCACTCCATCACTTTGTAAATAAAGAAACACTTGTTATAATGTCACTGTGGCCTACACTGGTAACCTCAGATGCTAACACATTAATGCAAACATGAGTTGTGATGGTAATGGAATTCTCTGGAGTTCTTTCGATTCAGATTCAAAAGATCTTTTTCTCTCACATTCTCAAACAGCATCCACACAGGTCCCCTCGCTTTCAAGCCCCACATGAGCAAATTCTCACCAAAGGCCTGATCCACACAGTTTGCCTTATAAATGTCATCATCCTCGCAGACTGGATTCATAGGTGTATCATGACGAATAAAGACACACCTTAAGACCTGCTGGAAGCCTTTGAAACATGACATTTCTTAAAGAATTGGCACCAAGGCCGCGATGTTACTTAAAGGAGCCGCGTTTGAGGATGGTGACCCAAATAAAATGACTTTATTCTCTGTCTGCTTGGAGCTATATATTTTATTCAGAGTCTGGGTGACAGCTGTCTGCTTGCTTTCTTGACTAGAACTGCTATAGTGCACAGACAGAAGGATGAGGTAGAGTCTGACATGTATGATGGGATGTGTTGTGTTGTGGTCAGACGGTGTGAAGCTCAAATGGGAGGAAACAGGAAGCGGCTGGAGTAAGACTCAGTAGCAGACAGGTGTACGAGTGTTAATGTGTGTAATCATCGCAATACAGACTTATTCAGGCTGGGTTTGTATAAGTGTGAGGATCAGTTTCAGAAATCAGAAACAGGTTTATTACCAAGTATCTTTTCACATACAAGGAATTTACCTTGGTGTTGTCTACATATACAAAGGAAGAGAAAATACAAGTACCCCAAAAGATAGGTGGTAAAATTTACAATAAAAAAAAATAAGTGAAAAGAGCTGTTGAATTGTACAATGATGTGCAAGTGTAAAATTACAAATAATTATGTTAATGTAACATGCCATTTTTCAAGGCCAGCTGCAGTTGGGAAGTAACTGTTCCTGTGGTGTGTGGTTTTGGTCAAGATAAACTGCAGCCTCTCGCTAGAGGTGTTTAGAGTGTTTGAAAAAGTTTGTGTCCGGGATGAGAGGGGTCGGTCATGATCTTTCCTGCTTGCCTCAGTGTCCTGGAGGCGCACAGGTTCAAGGAGGGACGGCAGGTTGCAGCTGATCACCTTCTCAACAGAGAGGATGATACACTGTTTACTGCCCTCATCCTTGGCAGTTGCAGCAGCGTACTAGACGGTGATGGAGGAGATGAGGGTAGACTCCGTGTAGAAGTGCACCATCATTAACTGTGGAAGGTTGAACTGCTTCAGCTGCCACAGGAAGTACATCCTCTGCTGAGCTTTCTCGGTGAAGCCGCTGATGTTGTGCTCCCATTGCAGGTCCTGGGTGATGATGGTTCCCAGGAAGCAGAAGGACAAAAAGGGTGATGTGGGTGGGTGGGGCTGCTGAGGATAATATGTTGGAAAAATCACCATTTTAAATAACTGGAAAAATTAAAAAAAAAAGTCCAAGTCTGACCAGTTAGTTACAAATCAAACAAGACTAAAGGTGCTAGCAGTCTCCTTTAAACACTTATTATTTACAACATACTTAGACAGCACACCACTCTCATCAAACATAAATTAACCCAGGAAGTTACACTTTCTCTAAAAGATGAATACCCAGTGATAGTTTAAAACAACCTAGAAAGACTATTTTTCCTGAGCCAAACAAAGATGCTACCCGGTGGCAACCTGAATAGAATACAGAGCTGCAACCTCGGAAACTAGTTAAAAGCTTTTCTTTGTTGTGTAGCAAACAAAATATTTTTTCATCCAAATGATGAGAGGAGTCTTTGAGGATTGTTAAAATACCTTCAGAACCATGGCAATAAAGGTGGTTAAACATCAAAGGTTACTGCAGGTGTTCAAGGCTTCCCAAGAAAAAATTGATTCCTTTTATTGTAATTCAATAGAAACTTGGCAGGCATCTTGTTGTCAAAGAGATATGAATCTGATCGTTCGTATGAATAATCACTTGTATAGACCTACATGTAATGCTGACAAAACAAACTGACATATGTGGAGTCATCTGTAGCTGCTACCTGTGTTGGTTTGTCTAATAATGGCCTAAATATCTTTCTGAAATCAAATGTCAAAGCTGTTGGTAATATTTTTTTGTCATAAAATAATATTCCAAAAATCATCTGCTTGTTTGGGTTGGCGGTACATTTGGCCAATTCCTGCATGTTGCCGTCTGTCATATGATTTGGTGGGACTTTTCCAAGTTAGAGCATAAGGACTTTTCTAATTACACTTTTCATTCTCACTATGAGTATCTCTCCAAGTCCAGTGAGCACTGTTACATAAGTAAGCAGAAACTCAACAGTAACAAAAATCCATATCAGAGTACCAGGCACTAAATCTATTTACATGGGGCAGTGACATGAAAATGTTTGAAACTCCCTAAAGTAAAGAGCAGGAACATGGCCTTGGCTAGCATGTTGACATTTTGTTTTAGCACATGAAATAGCAGGCAGCTCTAGAAGACCTCGTGCTTCTCCCCTAAGATGTCCAGACTCTCAGCAGCCATGTCAACAGGCGTTACTCTCAGGGGAGTGAGCACCATTGTGCATGAGAGGAGCCCTGCCCTCTCAGTCTGTGTGGCTCGCCTCCTGTGCAGGCCCCCAATGTGTGTCACCACTATCACCGCATGGGAGAAGGGGGTGAAATGTTTATGTGTGATGTTGTACATTCATCAAAGGGAAAAAGGATAGTAGCAGATGAGGCTTTCACATATGCTGCCCACAGGCTCAATTGCCAGCTCTGACAGGCTGTGGGCGCTGACAGGGGAACATACTCTTGCTTTGCTATTTTTAATCTGCCCCAGTAATTAAGTGAGAAAGCTTTAATTAAGCATGGGGAAAGACATCTACAGTGCTACAATTTTACTATCTTGCAATGTGTCCCTTACACTCCCTTACATAAACACTCAGTGATTAGGAGACAGTTTTTATTTGCTGGTGCCTGCAGCAGTTTGAATATGCTGACCAGCGAGTAGGAAATAAAGATAATCATTTGTAACATTTTTATATGAATAAATATCAATTTTACTAATCTCTACTGCTATCTTACATGTAGCACAATGCTGAATCAGTCTGCCCATATTGACAAATCATATACAGCATGTATATATAACATTCAATGTGTGTGTATTTTGTCATAAATGATTATGACGCCTTTCATACAGATCTCATTCAAGTTTATATTCAACTGGATGTTTGGTGAGTTGTTACATACTGTTTTATTTTGTTTTTTTCTTCCTCACAGCTTGATCCTCTGATTGGCAGGCACCTGTCTTGGCTTGTGGGATGGAGGAGAGAGCTAATTCAGCTCTCTCTCGAGAAGTTGGATTAAAAGCAGATCAGGTGGAGTTGGCACTGCCACTAAGTCAGGCAGAAACCAAATCTTTCATTTGGGAGAAAAATAAGATGCAGCGGTTATGGGATGGAGATCTTACAGAAAGGCATTTATATCAAGAAGGAGGAGTGGGAAGATCACTGGGGAAAAGAAGCACACACAGTGTCTGATGAGACTGGGACATGGGGAACTAAGTTTATCTCTGCACCTCATCGTAAAGCATCCGAGTGGAAACTATGATGTCTGCAATCTAATGGAGACTGTTGGTTGAATTATGTTTGTTTGTCTGAAATATGCTAATCAAAGACAGTTACTGAGGAACAGGTTTGATCTTAAAGGGATTACACACATGAACTTGAAATCAATCTTCTCAAATTGATCTGGAAATTTGTTTGTTTTTATACTTCATCATTCATGTTCAAGATACAGGATTTATGTAGGATGTAAGAACTCGATCCACAACATGCAATACATTAAAAGAAGAGGAAGCTCTCTCTCTATCTCTCTCTCATACACCAGGCACCTTTGTGGCTTTTCATCTACCTATTCATTCACACCATTATATGTTCATGCAATAAACATCTTCTCTGGTGTTGTGTGAGCCAGCTATGCTTAGTATTTACACGTGACATGTCATACATTACACATCTGTCTGAAGGGTGTTTGCATTCATTCCTAGGCGGACATTGTTCATTTTGTTGTATACAGCAATAGTTTCCAACCTTGGGCTCGGGATCCTGATGAAGGGCTGTTAGATGAGTCTAGTAGATTGCAAGACCCATCTATTCCACACAGTTTGATTGACATGGAACCTCTGGAAACTGCAGTGTAAAAAGACAAACGCAACAACCACATAGCAACAAAAATGTCATTAAAACAGTGACATCTGTTAAATCCAGATGGTGGTGAGAGGTAGCTGTATGTAACTTTTGAACATAGATATCATATCAAGTGATAAAAGATAAAGGTGGTCTGTGACACAAAAAAGGTGACAAAGGGTGAAGACTGTTGGAAGAGCTTTCTCTTTTTTTTTTGTATTTTACTGATGCAATAATTTAGGCAAATATGACACACCGACAGTGTATCATTTGCATTAAAGCTCTTCTCTTCTAGCTCCACTATGTGACTTCAGCTGTAAGATGGCTGTGTCTTCACCTAATTTTTATTATATTACTTTATAATGTTGCACTATTTTTACATTTTGAATAAAAGTGGTCTTCATTTAACCACAGCTGCGAGAAATATTTAAATCACCTACACCTTATCAAGATCACCCTCGATTAATTTCAACCACAGAGCGATGTAAATCAGATTTGTAAGGTGGTGTGGGCACATGTGCACCCAGCAGTTACATCCGAGAATGTAATTGGACCATGAATGTAGCCTTGTTCCCCACTTTCCAATCAAATAGAGGCTATAAATACCCCAGTAAACATGTCAATTATGTGCTAATCCGATTTATGTGGTGTGTCCTGAAATATCAACTTCCTCCCACGGCCACCACCGGCGGCCAATCACAGCACGAGAGTCTGCTATTAGTCTATGCCACTTCCTACAGGGATGGGCCTGTAGCAAATGAACATGCATAGAAGTTATCTGCAAAGTGTCAAAGTGACAGCCATAACAGTTTCTTTCCACTGTTTTTTTTTCTGGAGGCAGCTTTCAGTAATTAGGTTCTGTCATACTGCTGGAAGGTAAATGCATGCTTTTTAAGGTTGCCAGCATCAAAGGAACTGTACATGGGGGCACCCGTCCCTGAACACTTCAAAGTGAACACAGTAGATATCTTTCTACTGACGTTTTATTGATTTTACTGTCATTTTTGTTGTGTTTTACTCTATCTGTGGAGTATGCGAGTGTTGATTGCCTTGTATTTTCACACATGTTGACAACACTGACTGCCAAGAATCAGAGTCCTCCCACACAGCATACATAGGGATGAGTCTGTCCATTGTTCTGCACTTCATCTGTGATACAGACCTGTATGTGTGTGTGTTTGTGTGTTGTGTGTCATATGTTCTTATACTACTCTCTCCCTATTCACTTAATATGTTTGGTAAATCAAAGTTGTTGCACTTCCTAAGTCATCCCTCTTTTTCATTCATTTCAATCATTGTAACTAATGCAAAAGTCCATATGCACATGAGTGTTGGAAATTACTTTCGCTCTTGTTTTTTTTTAATCTTTTCTTTCTTTAAAATCTGGCATTTACATTTACAGAAAACTTTAAAGAAGAACATATTTTGCCTTTTTATAAATATGCTGCTGTCAGGAACTGGAGTAGAAAGCATCTTGTGAACTATACTCCTCAGACAGACCCATAATACATTCCTACTGTTTAATTTTCCACAAATTAAAACTCCCACTTAATGGAACTGCCTGGCTCGTATGTCTGGGACTGCTTTAAATATCATCTGCCATAAATTGCTCAAAAATATCAGTCAGTTGTGTAATCCACTAAAATACCCCTGTTCAAAAAGCTGCATAGGGATGTTTACGTTATGATGGGAAACCAAAAATTCAAGTCTTTAAGTTAAGTTACAGCTATGACCGTGCATTATTTCAAGATGCTGAACCTGTTTATGTCAATAATATTCCAAATCCACAATTTGTTTTTGAGTAACCCAGCATACAGTTGCCAGAGCAGGTCAGCTATTTGCCATCTGCTCAACAACCTTGATTGCTTTTTCTCTGTCTTTTGAGAGCAGGAAAAGAAAACAACAGTTTGGTGAGTTTGAGGATAATGAAATGTCTTTTGCACTCAGCAGCCTCAGTCTGCTGCTAATGAAATGAATTGAATGTGATTTCTTTGTCACTAATTGTCTGCTAGTGATGCAGATTCAAAATGCAACACCAGTTACCATGCAGAGGGACATTAAGTAGCTGCCTTATTATGCAAGAGATGTACAAAACATTATTTGTATAGTTAAAGCCACTAAGTGTATCATTTTTTTATGTGACTGCATCGTTAAAATGAATTTCAAGTTTCAAATTTTACACACGGTAGCTCTGACATTCAGTTAAACTAAAAAGTGTAGTGTAGTACAATATAGCTTTACATAACTTCACACTAGAGAAGAGTTACAACTACATGAAGCTGAACCTCAGTACCCAGAAACCTCAGCAAACTGCACACACTAGTAAATGAATTTTCTCTGGACAAAACACTCACCACTGTTTAAGAGGACAGTTTGTACTTTGCTGTGATGTTTAAATGACTAATTTCCTGGTTGATGAGATTTTGAAATTATGTGTGGCTTTTGCAGCTTTTTAACTTCATTTGCATTGTGGTTATTGGGTAGCCAGACACTGAGCAACTTTCCTCTTCTCTTGAATAATTTTCTCCCTGGAATGCTAAATAAAGCTCAGACTACTCTCTAAGTTTATTTATGTAAACAGAGCACAGTATTCTGTGCCCCAAATCACATTATGTAAACCCTTTTATCATATCAAACCAGGGCACTCAGCACTTTTTGATGGTTTTACATGGTTTCAAATTGACTGCAGCTTCATTTCTGTGCATCCAGTGTGTATTTGTATGTGTGTGTGTGCGTGTGTGTAAATGCATCTGAGACTTGAGTAAAGTTGTGAAGTGTGGGTGAGGTGGGAACTAAATTGCACAGCTTGCCTATGTCAGTTTGTTAAGGCTCTGGTAGTGCAGCAGGACGCCAAGTGAGGACTGACAGCAGTTGGTCTGTGAATAAACACTTCACAACACGCAGGTGCTCCCATGCTGTCGGAGGCGGTTACTACGGCAGTCAATCCGCACCTGCTTCTTGTCACTGCACATTGTTGCTGATCTGTGTGGCCGAGCTGGTCCAAGGATTTCTCATCCTGACACTTTGTGTGACTGCTCTCGAATCTCATCCCTGTTTGCTCCCGCTGACTCACTCCGGTTTACTGTCAGTGATGAGGAGCAGGAATATGAACAAGAAGACTCTCTCTTCATCAAATCTCTGGTTAGGATATGTACTGGACAATAAAATTCAAGTTTAGAGTAATAATCTCATGCATTTTAAACTTAATTGGCTCTGTTTTGTTTCTCTTGATTACAGCCTAGTAAATCACAATCTAGATTTTAATATTGTGTCTCAGATTGTGAAGGCTACTGTGCCATTTGCAGCTCTGAACACCTAAATCTCTCCTGGGAAAAAATCCTCTTCTGCACAGTAAGTGATGCGTTTAATCGGTGTGATTTTCTGCAAAAGAAGAAATATTTGACCTGAGCAGTGCTCACCAACACAGCTGAGGAGACAAAGAAATTCACTATGTTTGATATGTGATAAGGTAAGTACCTAGCACTCAAAATAGAAAAAAATAGCACAAATATTAGATTAGAGCTTTAAAATGGTCTCTCTGGGATCAGATGTGTCTTTTGATGCATTTTACCCTTCTTTATTGATTTCCTTGACACTACATGATTCTTCTTCATGCGTAGATACTGATGATGACCCATGGCTTTGTGATATTCGTATAGCATTTATGACCTTCATGTGGGCAGCAGTGCTTTGCAGAGGCTAAACGTAACTCGTGCAGTCCAAATGACCTTCAAGACATGAGCCTCAAAGGACAGCGTTGCATCCCGCTTCCATCTTGAGATTTCAATGCTCACTGACACAAGACACTGGTCCTGTCCTCCTGGCTTCAGCATTCATATCACATCTATTGATTTGAAAGCATGGAGGAGCTGATACAATCGTACTAATGAAGGGGCAAGATCTGTGGTTTTAAAATAGGCTGTTTTGTTTGATAGCAAATTAAAAGCTCATGTTACTCTGTTGAAATAGTGGGGGAAAAAAACATCTTTTGGTGTTTTTTCATCTTAGGTGCATACAGATGCACAGTTATGACCAAGAATAAATGACCACCTCTTCATTTAAGTGCATCACACAACCTTCAGTGACTGATTTTTACACAGAAAGTACTTCTCAAACTCAATAGAGCTGAAGCCTATTATCGGCAATACAAGCTGAGTGCTTGTTTTTCGCTGCGAAGCCTTCTTTCTATCCAGGTTTATTAATCATAATCCTTTGCAGTGAGCCAGACATACATAATACTGTTTTCATCACAAGTTCCAATTAATGTTTAGGGAAAAGCACTTTGAATATATAAATTCAGGTAAATATCTTGTTTGTTTTTATCTTGATGAATAAATACATTTTGTTAAAGGGACAACATTGAGATCTGAGAATCACAGGTAAAACTACATTTATCAGCATTCTTTTCTTCACATATACTAAGCGCTATAAAGCCTGTATTGGACTATGCTGCTGGGGTGCCAGGATTTAAAGCTCAAAGTGTGTGAGCAGGTTGTAAATAAAGCCATGAGGTACTTTGTGCAAGTAAATACATTTTCTGCAACCAGTGTTGTCAACTGTTTTCAGTGTTGAGAGAAGCTAAGTCACTCGATGATTTAATGCGCTAATTTTCTGCATCTGTTATGTTCAAATGTAACTACATATATACAAGATTTTAAAAAGAAAATGTAGTCAAACTAAACTCTCATCATTATGTATCTAAAATGCTGAATAATGAAAAGGCGTGCGTTTGTGTAAAAACAGCTTTCTTTTGTTTGATTCAGGAATCACGTACAGTACAATATGTGACATGCAGCCATCATTCGTTTTTTTTCTGTGGAACATGAATGTCAACTGTCAGAGGTCTTTATTTTTATGTGGTATTTACATGTGTCATGTAATCCCATTGTTCTTAATAGTATGACGCAAAATATAAAAGATGCAATAATGAATGCATTCATTCATTAACTCATTGATTCATATAAGCATGGTATGAGCACATCAATACTGTTCTCTAAAAGTCAAATCAATTTTGTTTATATAGTGCTAAATCCACAACAGAAGTTACCTCAGGGCACTTTTCCCATAGAGCAAGTCTAGACTGTACTTTTGTATTTACAAAGACCCAACTTTCTCCCATTAGCAAGTTTTTGGCGACAGCAGCAAGGAAAAACTCCCTTTTAATGGGAAGAAACCTCAAGGAGAACTGGGCTCTAGGTGGGCGGCCATCTGCCTCGACCGGTTGGGTTGAGTTAAACAATACAGTGTATTCATACTATTGGGTATTATGCCAAACAATAGAGCCTGGTATATACAAACATCTCAAATCTCAATACAACACATATGAGGAAGGTGGTGAATATACAAATGTGTCTTTTTTCCATTCTTTCAAATGCGCCAAACAAAAAACCCTCTTTACTTATGAATCATGTACTCCTGGGCTTATAAATTGAAGTCTATTCATTAAATGATGTTCCACTTTTTTCCATTTTCCCAAAGATGGTGAGCATGAAGTGGAATTGTCCACATCCATTACCCACGATATCATCAGAAGTAAAGGCTACCTGGCTCAGTCAGCGGAGGCGACTCTTATTTTGGTCAAGGTTATCGGGTGTACTAGGGTGTCAGAGCCTGGATGAGCCATGCGCTGAGTGTTTTGCAATCAGGATTTATTCTGGTTGGAGTCGTCTCCATTTGTGACCCTGTCTGCATGCAAGAGGCGAGGGTAGGAAAGCAGATTTAGTAGTTTAGATTTCCTCTGCTGATAGCTCAGCTTGTATTACTCACCCTCCAAAGAACAGCATGACGCTGCTTGAATGGCTCAGCTGACTTGTGCATAATACATATATTGATAGACATGAGAGCTCTGAAATCAGCTTATATGAATGCTGTTATGTGGGAGGAATTAAAAAACAGATACCATGGATACCACTTTACTTTTATTTGACGTCATAGATTTATTTTTGTTTCAATCTTTCTTCCTCCTAAACACGATAGATGTGGCACTAAAATCACGTGTCTCCTCCTGTTTTGGTTTTAAATACAGAAACCTACAGTTTGCTTTGATTATCATATTTGCAAAAGCACACACAGCACATAAGAACACAGATTTGAAATAGCCAAAATGGATATGTTGGTTAACACAGGGATTAAATGGTATAGCAGATACTGCATATAGAAGGACAATTTACAATTCTAGAAATCTGAGGCGCAGAAATTCTGTTAATCTGTTAATGTTTGAAAATATTTGGATAAAAATGAATGTTCATTTTGACAGATATTTGATTATGCCTAACAATACACAGTACAAGAAAAAAGAAAACCTAATCTTTGTTATGATTGAAAAATAAAGGCTATAAAGTGTTTTTGAATCAAAAATAAAATACAGCATTTTATTGTGTACAATCGGTAAACAAATGCATGTTGTTGCAGTCATGTATTCTTTCAGGAGACCATGTTGTTTTTCTTTTGATGCTATGGACAGGAATTGGACTCCAGTCTTCTGACTCAGAATTACAGAACTCAACAGTTATGGATCGATACAGGTCGGTGTGCATGTAACACTTATCTTTAACACTGTGATACAATATGTTTAGGCTGCTCTTGATGACAATAATAATGATTTGATTTTTTTTTTTATTTCCTACCTTCTGCCAGTAAGTTTGGTTTATTTGCAACTCAAGTTGCACTGGAACATGCATGCTGCTTCACAGTGAGCAATTCATCATACGGATGTGAAGTTATGGATGCTATGAAGTTATGTATATTGCTCTGTGAGCTGGATGTACTCTCAAGCAAGTTTGAAGTCTCTGTAATTTGATTTTTTTTTTAAGTTTACTGAAAGAAATGGTAAATCAACTTGAAGTTCAGACTTATAGTGAGTTTTGGAAAATGCTATTTGCAAAAATGGGCTAAAATTACACATGAAGAACTACCAGTATGGTCCTTTATATAATCAGCCAAACTCCCAGAAAGTTATTATAGTCCTTTAACTTTGGTCTCTGCTCTCCAATCCAATCCAATCCAATCCAAGATAAAAGACACAATAAATAACTTCACCACAGCTTTAATCTGGCTGTCAAATTTAAACGCACAATATGTAATTTCAGCCGCTAGGGGTCTCTCAATCAAAACAATAACAAAAGACGAGGTGTGATGACGGTGTGAAGTAGCAAGGGATCATGGGAGTTGTTGTCTTCCTTGTAAATAATCAGCTTCACCGGGATACGATTACTCTGAAATTCATGGTTCAGGATGTTTTTACCAGGAGCCGAATTATCCGCAGAAGTCTCCTCCTCTCCAGAACAAACGGACCCGCTGATTAAAGGTAAAAACACTGAATAAAGCAGTTTCATCTAAGAGATCGGTGTTTCTCCGATGATGTACGGCGACCCACGGACGTCAGATACAGGCTGTTAGCTGAAACCAGTGTTAATCCAACAATGTTTGGTGACCACCAGACGGCTGTTATCCGAGCTGCTGCTAACACTTGTTCGGCTTTTTCCTATGGCTTTTTCTCATATAACATAAGTTGTTGCTGGGAGCCGAAATATCCACAAGTCTCCTCTTCTCCAAAATCAAACATACGCGCAGATTAAACTACTTAAAAAATACTACTAAAAGCTGTTTCACCTAAAAAAAAAATCAATATTTCTGCAGTTGTTTGTTTCCTGGAGGGGCTGTTAGCCGAGCTGTTGCTAACATTTGTTTATCTGAAACGGTCGTTACTTTTATTAAATTATAAATTTCTCTGGGTTTGAAAATTGTTGAAAACATTTGGGATAATGTGTACACAACTCAACAACATATATGGTCTAGTTATTTTAAAACATTTTAATGTGGAATAATTACATATTATACATTTAAGGTCTGAGTCCACTTTTACCCCCAGATTGTGCACAGTTGGCTTGTGATACTGTGCTAAAGAACCAAGATCAATGAGGGGGTCACAGAATTGCCACCAAAGACAATGACTTCTGTCTTTTTTTCATTAAAGTTTAAGAAGTTTAGTGACATCCAGGTTTTAATGTCATGTAAACACTCATGCAGTGGCTTAACACTGTAGGAGACTGACTTTTTTAGGGAGACATAGATCTGACTGTCATCCGCTTAACAATGAAAAGAAATGCTATGTTTCCTGAGAATAGAATCAAGTGGGAGTAGATACAGGGAAAATAAAAGAGGGCTGAGCACAGAGCCCTGTGGTACCCCACATGAGAGGGGAGCAGTGGAGGACACAGAATCATCAAGGCTGACACAGAAGGTTTGATGTGACAGGTAGGACCTGAACCATTCAAGTGCTGTGCCACTGATGCCCACTCACTGCTGCAAACAGGCAATCAGGACGAACTCTGTGACGAACTGGTAGATCTCCTCTAATAATACTATACCAGAAGTTTTATACTTTACTGATACTTTATGGATATTGTCCAGAGGAGAAGTCTATCCACAGCAAAAAACAAATGCTTATGTTACCAGCTTATTGCTGCATCCAGTTCTAATTATCATGATCATTCTCAGACTGTAATACCATCAGTTTACCTTGAAGGGTGTTTGTGCTACAGCGGAGTTCCAGATAAATTTGGAAGTCAGTCTGTCTGAGCTGTCACACATGTGTTGTTACAGCAAATGTTAGACCCAGAGCTCATCTAAAAACTCAGAAAAACAAACACACCAGATACAGTATCAGAGTGAGACCTAGAATCATATCACTTTTTTTTTTTAATCTCAATGTAGCCTGCACATTATCTTGAAACGAGGGAGAACACGGATGCTCCAAAAGTCAGTCCACAGTGCTCCACTCAGGATACCAGTTGATAAGATTTATAGCAATTGACAATGGGATTAGTGTTATTAACTCTATTTAGTTACGCCCCTTGTAAATAGTGCAGGACTCATTGTCCTTTTTATACATATAGTCTTATGAACTGCCCTATTAGCTATACAAATATCAGACTCAATAAGAATGAATGCATGATTAGATTAATTACACTGATGATTGAAAATGAGACAAAATGTGCCTCAGTACATTCACTGTATTGTTCCTTGCTTTCAACAAGGACACTTGACAGGGAGTGACAAAAACACCAACAACAGCTTGGTTAAGAGATCCTCATCTCTTGATGGACTGACACAGCAGAGCTCAAATACTTGGACATGTTTGGATTACATCATGATGAGATTGAGCAAAGTTCAACTGTGTTCATAGCAAGACAAGACAGATGCAGACTGAATTGTGTATAATCTAAGTATAACATACTATAAAAAAACATTGCATCATTATAACTTAGAACTGAGTTTTGAAATCATTTTTAAAGCTTAAAATTTAGATTTTTAGCTGCCCATTCACTTGTACAACTTTGTTTCATGAAGTGGCACTAAACATGAAGTTTTCTGCCTTTTGTAATGTCATTGATGACAACACCCACAACGTATTTGACATCCACTTCATTTGACAGTGGGTGATGTTAACTGTGCCTGTTTATAACAAACATAATTAAAGATTCTCAGAGACATGAGTGACTGTGAGAGAAGGTTAAGCGCGCACTATATCCTACCTGTAGATAGACAACAGGGAAAATGTTTTTCTACCTGTTGGATTAAGGCTCAGAATCATATTGTTTAACTAACTACTGCCTAAGGCTCTCTCCCTTTTTCTCTCCAATTTGAAATATCCAATTCCCCTGTGCTCCCTGTCAGTTATATTAAGAGGTTAAGGCCTTGGTTATGGTGGATCACAACCAGTTTGTACGATGTTTTGTCCAACCACTGGCATTGTGGTTTGGCAATAAAGAGCTCTCCTTATATTGTTCAAACTGAAGATAAAAAGTCATTCACTGGCTACAAGTTGAATCATAATCGAGTGACATCAATAGGTGACAAAGAGAGACATTTATTGATAAAACAACTTGCATATTATCAGATTAAAGAAAGGTGCTACAAACCTTGATCTCTCACTACCAACTGACTGATCCTGCTTCCACTGATATGGAGCAGAGTGTTGAAATGCTAAAGAGGATGAATCATACAATTGCATGAAAAAACTAACACCTCTCTGTTCGACACCCTCAGTTTTCACACTTTGCTGTTCCATGATTTGAAAGTATCACAAAATCCTCACAGTTTGCTGTCTGGCATGAGCACAGAGATGTTGCTCTCTTTCAGGTCCTACAGCTCTGGATGGTGAGTAGACAAAGGATCTTGAGGCAGATGAAAATGTCAACAGCACCTTCAGCCAAGACTTATTATATCCTGGTTTCTCAGAAGGTTAGAAATAATATAGACCATTAGCACTACCCAGGACTTGTGTCACTTTATGATATGATAAAATGAATAGAAAATGAATAGAAAAATGAAGAGAAAATGAGGAGAAAATGAATAGAAAGATGAAATGACTGGGTATAAATGCAATATTATCAGACACATACAGCCTTTCTTTATAAGATTATAATACACGGCCTGACATGAAAAATTAAGCAAATATATTTCTCTGGGTTTTTAAAATGCATTACTTGGCTTATTTCTGCATGTTTTTGTAAAAACCTCTTCTTCTTGACATCATAAAAGGATCCAAATAATGAGAGGATGGCTATTAAGGCTTATGGCTTTCTGATGGAGAATAATTACATTTATTCATTCAGTCCTGATGTATTACAGGATGCTTCTCCTGCTGTCTGCATAACAAACAAAAAACAAACAAACAGTAGGTGTTATGCGTTAACTTCACTTAAAGCCTCTTCATGACCACTGCCTAGCTAGAAGGAGACATTCCCACAACATTGGCTAATGTTACCTACAAGTTCTAATAATGTTTTAAAGAAAATGTTTTAATGTAATGTTCAAAGAACGCTTTAAGGATATTTTCAAATAATGTTGGATTATAACGTCAACCCAACGTTTGATCTAGACGTCAATCCGACATTGGATCTAGACGTCAAACCGACTTTCATTTCCAACCAATATTCAACATTTTTGGAACCAAAAATTTCTGGCTGGGTGAGAAGCTACACTATTACACTAATAGTTTCTCACTACTTTCGACACAATTTCTGTGTTGTGCTACTGTCTCCTTATAACTGCAAGTTTTGTATTCTGCAATATTTTTGGAAAAGTTAGATATTAGGAATATGCAGTGTTTGTTATTGTGCCCAAAAATGACACACAAAAGTGGTTAGAGTTAGGAAAAGTGTAATTAACTTAAAGTAACAAAGTGTGTTAAAATGACTACTTTCTTAAAGTTAAGGGACCATTGTTATGAAGATTAACCACTTGGCTGAAAATCCCCTCTAAACTGTTTTAATGTAAGAACTGTGAAGCAGTTTTCATCTAATAATCTTTTTTTTATTGCCAATTAGTGAACGGCTTATCACATAACGTAAAAATATGAGACCTCCCCTGACTTTTTTGGTTGCGTGCAACAGCCTGTGGACTGATTTCTACTGTACGTGAAGGACTCTGTCCAGTTTTTCTGCAAAAATCCAAAGGATGTAATGCTCTCGGGTACCTTGCCTCTTTCCAAATAATGTCACCAAAAAAACAGTGCTATCCAACTAGAAACACCCTGCATATATTAGTTCTCCAGCTACTGAGACAGCTAGCTGCCTCTGTCAACCACTACACTTTTCACACACACACACACACACACACACAGAAAACATTACAGACAACATTATTTCCTCAACAAAGGAGCAGAAAACAAGCTTACCCCTTTTTATTTTTCTGTTGATAGTCTAAAAATGGTAATGAGCACACATTTCACAACAAAACCACAGTATGTTGCTCCTCGGCCACAGCATGCTGAGTCAAAGAACAAAGTTGGGTCAAGTCATATTGTTGATTAACACATATTTTTGTGGGTTGGGTGCTGTGGATTGGCTGTCATTGGCCAGTGGTCACAGTGCAGTAGGAGCCTCTGTGTTTTTGCTCTGTATGTGTGTTTGTATGTTACCATGTGCATGTACAGTAGGGGAGTGGCTAACTGACTAGGTGTGAAAGATGCTTTGCAGAAACACGGTGAAAAACACAACTCGTTGTTGAACAAGCCACCAAATAAACGTTCACAGGGGTACAGTGCACTACTCCATAACAAAAAAATTCAAGTTAGGAATTCTTAAAATTAGGACAACAATCTGAATTTATAGAGATACAAATATTGTTCAATCACTCACCTATAAGTTACATATTGGACCATGATTGGCTTAAAAACTAGTTGTGATGTCATTTATCCTGCTCGATGGTACCCACCTTAAACTGATTTAAGGTGAGCACAGAGAAACTGTCCTCCCTTTAGATGAATGTGAAAACAGCCTCCTACCATCCAACACAGTGAAACTCAAATATACAAGAGAAATAATATTAGGAAAAACACATTTTTGAGTGGAGGGGGACTTTAAGGTTAACGAATGTGGTCATGGTTTAAAGAAACCAACCTTGACTGTTGGTAGGAAAGGTGAAAAAAACAATGGTCCCCCATGGCTAAGTTCAACATTTTGTTGATTCATAAATAACATTTTCTAAAGGGGGGCAAGGAACAGGCCAACGGCCTTCATATCATATCTTCATATTTTTCACTTTTTTTTTTTTTTTTTTTACATTTGGTCCTATGTTAACTGTGTGCTAGATAATACAGATTCTGTATCTTGGGGACCAGTTAATGCCCTAAAGGGTGATACTAAAAGAAACTCATGTAATGACCATAACAGACAGAGATTCTCTTTGTAACATGAAAGTTTTCAGCAAATTTCAAGTATTCACACACATTTCTGCCAAACTGAATTTGAGATATGTTGTGTACAAGGGGAAATTTTGGCCTGAGGGTGGTAATGGAGGGACAGTCTAGATGCTTGGTTCCTCCTCTGATGACATTCAGTATCAGTTCTTGCTCATAGATAGAAATAGTTTATCCTTTGGGGAGCTTGAAAGAAATCATGAATATCATGGCAATCTGCACACTAGATGTTTTATTTTCTTGTTTACCAGTGGGATTTTTCATCTGATGTTGGTGATGAAGGAAAAGTCAAGGGACTAAAAACTTAGGATTCATCATCTGGGTACCATTACTGGCCGGAGAAGATTTAATGTATGTATATGTATATGTAGCCATTAGTTGTCAAGATAGATTGCCTGACTGACTGAACAAGCAACATTGCTATCTTTAGACTCTGCAGTTTGATGGAAATAGATAAATGAATAAGTGGGTAGTGTTTGTTCTTATGTTGACACTGAAGAACAGTTTGTCAGCAAATGCTCTCTGGGCATAAAAAAGCTTGCAAAAGCTATTATTTATATTGTTGACACTGACACTGACTGTGTGGGGATTCAGACACTTGTGGGTTGATGCAGTGAATGTGAGTGGTCAACTTCTGACACTTCACATTATAACAAATCTAATTCTGTACACAGCACTGAACAGATGAAGAGTTTTGTTCTAAAATGAGGCATCCTTAACATGAAAAAGTGACACCTACTCTCACAAGATATTCAGAGTACAAGAGATAATGGAGAGACTTCAGGTGCAATAAAAGGATACACAGTAAAGTGTTTTTGAAATGAACATGTCTGTTCAATTTCCAGAGGACAGCTCCCTCAGTAGCTTTGGCCCTCTTGACTACATCCTTAGCGCTGACGCCAATGTACATTAACATCTTAGTCATTTTGCAATGCGACTTACAATCAGTGCTGCTCAACTAAGAGACCAGCTGTAATCACAATCACTGTAAACCTTCATTAAGTGATGAGGCCATAAAAATAATAAAATAACATAGCATAACTAGCGGTAATGACAATCCAATAGCAGCAACAGTTGACAGAGCACAAAGGTCAAAATGCAAAGCAGGATCACCTATTAAACAGAAACAGTGGTGCTGAATCCCTTTTGGATCCGTGTGTGTTTGTTGAAATAATTCATGTTATTTCCTAACTTGATAAGGGATAACATCTGAGCATTAAGATATGCAAAGCCTTCTCCTAGTTCTCCTATTCATTTCCCAAGCACACTTGTATTCAATTTACACAAGAATATTCTGCTGAAGCCCTGAAACCTAATAAGAAAACATGATTGAGGTTCCCACACAAGGTGGCATAAGTGACTGGAGGGATAGATTTTCTGTCACCAATTTCATGAAATAAAAATTTATTTCATGAAATAAAAATTTCATGAAATAAAAATGTAAATGCACTACATCTCTGTATGTTTTCAGGAACACAGTTGATGTGAATTCAGGCAACTGGCTCATATCACATCAAATGTTTTTTCTACATTAGAATAAAAAAAATTGGAAATTAAATGAAAATTCTTCAGAAGCTGTGTTTCAATGACATATGGCAGCGCGGATCCTACTCAGAGCCTGAGTGGTGCAAGCCAACTCTGTCTCCGGAAAAGTATGATCATATTCAAAATTTTTCCTAATTTTTGGGGAAACCTGGGTTATAAGGTTCAAGTCCTGTTTATTACAAGAAGAGTTATAAAACCAATTGTTTCGGTTAAATTTTGAAAAAGCTGTCCTGTCTTGTATCATCATTGACTTTTTCGGTATTTATTCAAGACACCAGTCCTGGTGGTCCTGGTGGAGTTACCCAAACATAACCATAAAAATGTTAATCATGCTTTAGTGGCCTGCAGTGAATACTGTAAGGAAATAAATGAAATACATTGCCAATGCACTGCAGATATGTGAATATTTTGCCTTATAGCAAATACATTTCATGGCTTCTACATACCAAATTCTAGATAGCTCTAATGCCATTTGTGACTCCAATGCTCTATTGGCATAAACAGCCGTGAGATGGGAAGCAGCTGTCAAAGTGAGGGTGGCAGCAACAGTACAGTAATAATGGTGGAAACCAGCATGCAAATAAAGAAAAAACAATATTTAAGAACAAGCCAGCTTTATTTTTGTATTCCATCCATTTTCTGCTGCATGGAGTACACCAGACATCTTTCTCCTCAGCCATGTCTCTCTCCTTGGGAATCCTGAGACGGTCCAAGGCCAGGCAGATAGGATATGTCAGTGTATTCCAGATGTACCTCAGGGTCCCCTTCCTGTGGGACGTGTCCAGATGAATGCCTCGACAAGGAAGCAGTCTGAAGTATCTCAACTGGCTCAGTGTTAGGAGCCAGTTCTAATCCCAGTTCCTCACTCTGAGCCCAGAGACCATGTGAAGGAAAGTAATTTTAGGCACTTGCTTTTTTTCACCCCAAAGGTTGACAAGGTTTAATTTTTTCATCCATCAAAAGATCTAAATTACAGTGGTGTCATACTTTTTTATATACCTTTTTTATTTTTTTAATGGTTCATAATGCAAAACAAGTGACCGACATGGAGACATATATGATCCAGTACAGACAAGATGGAGATCCAGATTCAAACAAACCAAAAGAAAAGAAAAGAAAAGCAAAGCGGCAGAAATAATAATAACAACAACAACAATATAACAGAAAACCAAAAAAAAAAAAAAAAAAAGGTATGTAGTTAGCATGCGTTCAGGAAGGTGTGTGTGTGTGTGTGTGTGTGTGTGTGTTTGTGTGGGTTGGAGCCAAAAAGGGGAGGAGGGTGAGCAGTATTAACCAAAGGAAGAAAGGACGAAAACAAAATAACGTAGCTAAAATGCTCTGTGAGGGCATCTCTATTTGGGGTCCAAGTACAAAGAGGCACCATGGTGGATCCAAAGCAGGTCAGGTTAAGATAGCTGGGTTAGGGCAATTTTTTTTTTTTTTTTTTAATCTTTGTTTGCTTGTTTTATTCGTTTTTTATTCTTTATTTTTAGCTCTATGTTCCACTCATCTTCCTTGCTTTCTTTGCTCTCGCCTGCTTTAGGCCACGAGGCCCATAAGAGGTGGCTGACCTGTTGGAGGTCAGATCCTGGGGATAGGGTCCTCTGACTCCAAGCTGTCCCAAATTAGTCCAATCCCCCAATCCCCCTAAATCCTTGCAGTCCCCAGGGCACAGTCTGAGGTGGTCCCGGCACCCTGACAAACAACACAGATAGTTATAGTAATAATTATCATGGTGACAGACCGTAATAATATAACAATATAGTAACAAAGTTTATAATAATATGAACAAACACACAAATAAAACCAAAACAACCTATTAAAAAAGAAAAAAAAAAAGAAAACTCGGAGTAAGTATAGAGCTAATTGACAAATGATCTAGTTTTGATGGTGGTGACCAGACCAAGGGTTATTCTAGTTGTGTGGAGTAAGTATTAATATGGGGGAGAGGTAGTGAGAGAGAGATAGAGAAAAACTAAGATGCACACGTAATAAATAATAAATAAGAGAAAGGACTTAGGAAGGAAGGGGGAGGTAGATGATTAGCTTTGTAAATGAGCAGAGTGTTAATGGATGAGGCGTTGAGGGATAAAATGTTGTGTTGAGTATATGAGGTGTATATGACTGCTTGTATATGTATGGGTAAGTCTGAGCATGGAGATGTGGCTGGTTTAGTGGCGTTCACTAAACCAGGCAAAATCAAAATTAAGATTGAGATTTGTGGTAGTTCTATTGAGGATAAATTGCCAAGTATGCATAATGAGCGATAGAGGGGAATGCTGCAACCTAAGACTGAGGAGAGGTTCTGTGTAACTTAAACCAAAAATGTTGTTATGCAGCCATAAGGAGTGGAGATAGTCGTCTGTGGTGCCTAGAGTCCATTGTGAACATTTGTGTGTTGGAGAGACCCACTGTATACATTTTGTTTTGAGTGATGTGAGTTCTATAGAGGATTTTATATTGGATTAGCTGTAGTATTCTTGTATTCTTTGTCATTTCAAATTCATTTCTGCAGACATGTGTCCAGAGGTTGGTGTCCGAGGGGAAAAATAAATCTCTTTCCCATTTAGCAGTTGACAGGTGGATGTTGTTATCTATAATGGGGATTCATTTATATAAATTTGAAAGAATTTTGGTGGATGTCGATGTATTTCATGATCTGTTCTGCTGGTTGGGCTGGTTGGAGTGGATTACTTTTTATATTGATTATATTTTTAATGACTGATTCGATTTGTAGGTATTGGAGAAAGTTTCCTCCACTGACCACTCACCTCTGGATCAGCTCTTTAAATGAGATAAATGGGTTGCTTTGTAATAGATGGTGGAGATGTGTGATTGCTTTTTGTTCCCATGTGTTGAAGTGAAGGTGAGATTTGTTGAGCTGAAAGTCCAGGTCATGCAAAGAGTCAAATGTGATTAGCTAATTTCAAGTGTTTTACAACAGGCTGTCAGGGTTGAGGAAATGTGTGGGTTTTTGAAGCAATTGTGATGTTTGATGTTTGAGTCAGTGAAGAGTAAATCAGAGATTTTTTTATGTTGTTGCATTCTGCTTGCTCTAACTTAATCCATGATGTATGAGCTTGGTTAGAGTGGAGTCATTTAACGAGATACTGTAATTGGTTTGCCAGACAGTAATGAAGAAAATTGGGTACATCATTTTTCTGTAAAGTGGAGAGACTGATTTTTTTTTTGTATTTTATTTTTCCAGTAGAAGTGTGATATGACAGAATTCAGTGACTGGAACCATTTGGCTGTAGGTTTAAAAGCATTGAAAAGAGCAATTGATCTGAGGTAGAACTTTCTCAGTCTGGTGGAGATGTTAATATCCAGATATCTGATATTACCAAAGGTGAAATAATGGTGTGTGTCTTAGAGGATTGCAGGATTCCATGAGTTTGCTGAGATTTGGATTTGTTTCTGGTGTAGTCTGAGATTTATTGTCGTTAATGAGATTGATTACTTCATGCAATGAGTTTTGTGGATCTTGAAGATAGAATATGATATAATCGGCATATAAATTAACTTTGTGTTCTACACATCTATGTTTGTGGCGTTCCTTTTATTTTATGATTTTGTTGAATGGTACAAGCAGGGGGTTCAATGAAAATAGCAAAAAGCAAGGGAGAAAGTGGATATCCCTGTCTGGAGTCTCTGTAGTGTGAACCTTTGTGATGTGGTCCCATTAGTGGTGACAGTAGCTGTAGGTGTATTATATAGTGTCTATATCCAGTGAATGAATGACTCTCCAAAACCGAGCTTTAGTAAAACAGTGAAAAGGAAAATAAAAAGTATTTACTTTATCAAATGCTTTCTCTGCATCTAGTGAAACTATAATTGTCTTTGCCTTGTTGTGTTGTGAAATGTTGATTAAATTTAAGAGTCCTATGATGTTGTTCGTGGAATGTCGTCCCTTGATGAAGCCAGCTTGGTCATTATGGATTAAGGATGGGAGTAATTTCTTACCAGGATGCCGGTACCTTGGAGATGATTTTTTATGTCTGTGTTGACTAATGATATTGGGTGGTAACTAGAGGGAAGAGTTGGGTCCCTGTCCCATTTTAATAAGACTTTTATAGCATAGATTGACCTATGTTTTTAATTTCAGCTACCATCTTAAAGAAAAGTTGGCTCAGCATCTGCCAGAAGTGTTAAAGGAATTGAGTAAGGAATCCATCTGGTCTGGGTGCTTTATTGTTAGGCATTTGTTTAAGAGCATTGTGTAGTTCAGAAAGTGTTAATGGAGCATCTAAAAACATCTACTTGATCTGTGGATATTTGTGCTAATAGCAGGCGTTCTAGAAATGAGTGAATAGTAGTTGGGTTGGGATTATTTTCAGGTGAATATAGACTACCATAAAAGGTTAAGAAAGTATCATTTATGGATATTGTGTATTATTCCCTTCTGAATTCCTTACTGTTGTTATGAATGATTTTTCTTTATTGCATTTAAGTAAATTTGCAGGAAATTTGCTTGATTTGTTATTTTCTTCGTACAGTAGTTTTTTTCTGATTTCAGCAGTCTTTTTTTTGTCAGTATATTACTTAGTTGAAACCTGAGGGTTTATAATTCATTCCAGGTGTGCTCCATGGGGTTGTTTACATAATTATGATCTTATTTTGTTAGGTTTAGTTACTTTATAGTTTTTGCTCTAGTTTTTTCTTATGAGTGGAGTATGAAATAATTTTCCCTCTAATTACCGCCTTCCCTGTTTCCCTTAATAGTGTTGGAGAGGTATTTGGAGAGTTGTTCATTTCCAAAAAGGATGCCCACTCCTCCCTGATTAAGCTGTCAAACTGAGGATCTTTAAGTAGTGAAGTATTAAAGCACCATGTAGGGCGGGATGTAACGGATGATTCATTTCAGGCACTTGCATCTGTGATCTCATTCTTTTAGTCACCACCTAAAACTCATGATAGATGAGTGATAAATCAAGAGTTTTGTCGTCTGATTTAGCTCCCTCTTCATCATGACAGTCTGATTAAATGCCTGCACTACCAACCTGCCTGCCAATCTCATGTTCTATAGTAGCCATGACAATGAGGTACTTGATCTCCTTCACTCGAAACACTTGGTCCCAGTGTACAGGAGGCAGTCTGCCATTTTCCTGCACTGTACCTGGAGTTTTTGATTCAGACATTTAAATTACTATATCAAATTCTTTTGCCTGACACTGGTAACCTCAGCCTCAGGCTAGATGCTACAGGATGGTTACCTTGTCAAGATGAGTGACATGTGATGAAACGTTGAGACACTGAGGCATCCTGTAGCTTTAAAATGGGAACAAATATTCCTCCGGGCTGTAAAGACAACATTGCAGAGCTCCACAGGTCATAGCATTCACAGCTACATTTTTAGTGATGTGTGTGGCAAAACACAGTGCACAATATTTCTTATCTTGGAGTTTACCTCCACCGTCAACTCTTTGCAGAAAGAGCAGAGACGATGATACAAAATCTAACTATCAAGCTGCACATACATACATATGTATCCTCTTAAATATAACATTAGCAAAGGTAGCAAAAAGCTTTCACTCATCTCACCATTAGCCTCAGTTCTCCCCTGTGTACAGCAATGTTTGCTTCAGATCGACTGAAGCATAGAGGATATATAACATCTGATTATTCCCCAAAGGTGAAGCTTAAACACACTACATAAGCAACTGGAAACACGCAGCACACACTGTACAGAAATGATCAAATGTGCATAAGAAAACATTGGCAGACAGCGTTTGAGGATTCTCCCAATATAGCTTTATGTTGTAGTAGTAAACAGAGCTGTGAGTACAGATTAAGAACCATCCTTGCCCGAGTTTAGTCCCACCCTGGAGACCCTGCATGAACAAATGTCTCCAAGGCGTGTGAGTTTTTGATTTGTATACTGCTGCTCCCCTCCCCAACCCCCCTCGCTGTCCTCAAGGAGAATCGAGTGAAGGAGTGGTGCAGGAGAGCACGGAGAGTGAGGATGCAGGGAGCTGAAGGATTTATTGCTGAGTGCAGATAACCTGCTCTATCTGACTGTAAGAGAAAATAGATCACATGCAGAATAAATACTAGCTGTGGTAATATGCTGTAAATTCAAGCTCTTTTCTTGCAGTGCATCAGGTTTAGGTGTCAGAGATGTTTCCTGTAGCTGAATCAGTTAAATTACATCTTGAATACAGTGGAAATGCTACCCAAGTTTTACTACAGCTTTACTGCTACATACTCTATTAGTCATACAATGTGTTGCGTACCAGCTGCTGCTTATGATGCAAGACTTCTCTGTCTAGATTCAGTTTCCCATCTGTTGTTTCGTCTACTCCTTGTGGCCACTGAACAGCTGCACCAGAGAGGTTGGCAGTTAACTGCTTTATGTTAGGAGTTGTTGAGCGAGGGGAGAGGGTTGTGTCCTTTTCCCACACAGAGATATTATGTCTCTTAGAGCAGCAGTCCTTGTTGCAAATGATGAAAAATTCATCATCCTTTTGTGAAAAAGAATTATGAGTGATTAATTCAGTTAAGCGATTTTTACCTAAAGGAATAGTTCTACATTGTGGGAAATAATTTGTGGGATTAATGTCTTTCCTGCCAATAGTTAGATGACAAGACTGATACCACTTACATGTCTGTATGATAAATATCAAGTTAAAACCACAAGACTGTTAGCTTAGTGGAGGTTGAAGAACAAATCATTTCACTGATTAATTAATTCATGTTCAGTTCAAAGATTCATAGTCTCTGTGTAGTTTGTTCATTTTATTTCTAGGCATGATCGCACCAGTAACAGTAACAGTAACATGTTACTGTTCATACTACTGTGATATGCTGCACTGATTCTGATTGTCTTCAGTTCAGCCAGTTGCTGGTTTAAGCTGTTATATTCAGTTCAGTTTGACGATTCAGCATTTAAGATTCATTCGTACATGTCCTGCACACCTTTATAGTTTAGCTTAACAAAAAGCCTGGAAACAGGTGGAAACTAGCCACAGTTCAGAGTTGTACTCTGTGTGTAATCTGTACAAAAACTACAGTGAAAAAGCAACAAGTTATATGTTTGGACAGAGCCAGGTGAGTTGTTTCCCCTTGCTTCTGGTCTTAATGCTAGCAAACCATCTCCTGGTTGTAGCGTCATATTTACTGTACATACATGGTATTGATCTTTTCGTCTAACTAATGACATGTTTGGCATTACTCAAAATTTTAAACTTTCTAAAATTCTAATCTTTTTAAAAATGTATTCATTGTGTGTCCCAATAAAGAAAAAAGTGATCAACTAACAACTGACAAATTTGGAGAACTCATACTCAGGGGTCCAAGTAAAAATTATTTTCATTATTGAATAATCTGCTGAAGATTTTCTCAATTTGTCTGGTCTATAAAATGTCAGAAAATTGTAAAAAATGGCCACCATACATTTCCTTAAAGCCTTTGTACTTTGAAGGATGCTTAAACAACATACCAGAGAGAGAATAAAACAAGACTCACCACAAAAAAGCATTGTCCAACTGAGAAGAGCTGCAAACCACATAGAAACAGTCCTCTGGTGCACCTGTACTGACAATTAGATAGAGTATGTCCTCCTCTCTGTTTCAATGGTTGTGTACGTTGTGTGAAAATCATAATTGAACCATGAGGTTGGCAGAACTTCAGTTGAACTTGATTAGCATAAATTCACACAATTAGACAAGCCACTGCCACCACTGAGGAAACCAACTGAATGGGCACTTATCGTATTGTGCATACAAGCACATGATTGGACAAGCATTAACTATTCACCTAGCACCTATGAGCCACCAAGAGATGACAATTTACAACTGAAAGCCCCACATGGCAGTCTGGGAAAATGATGATAAAAAGTGTGTTCAAACATATTTCAGCATTGGTTTGAATTCTTTGAAACATAAATGAGGCAGGTGAGCTTGGCCAGACAATGACGATAACAGGAACAGAGTTACTTATTACATCATTGTTTGGCCACCAACAAGGATACTTTGATTCTCGTGCTCTGTGTGAAGCATTTATAACAGGGATGAACAAAGTCCAAGAAAATGCAAACTAATTTTTAAAGCACCACTTCATGCAGTCTGTCTATATAAGTTGGGAATACATTTGCACTACAGTTTTTTTTTATGAAAATGTAATTGTGTGCTCACCTGGACTCCTCACAGGGAAGTGGCTTTTATTCAAAAGGTCGTCTCTGTAGTGGCATGACCCTCCACCCACACCTCTCTCCAAGGGGCCTCGCCTCGGGCTTTATCTGGGCTGCCAGCCCTGCACTGCACACACATACTGTACTGTACAAACAAGCGCACACTCGCTCAGAGCTGTAATTACTGTCATGGCAGTCTGTGCAGAGAAAACGGGCTGCAGCCAAGTTGTTCTAAAGTATCCTTCCAGCTTGCTCAGTGTCCATGTAGATTCACTTTATTTTGGCTCTCCTTAGAACAACAGGAGTCTGACTGATCAGAGAGAATCTAAGGGACAGCATGGTACTTGCAGAGCAACCTGTTATGATGTTAATGCCCCCATTTATTTGTACCATTCTCTATTCTATTATTAACTGTCATTGTTTTGCGACAGCCATATTATTATCACATCTCCAACCTCTGCAGTAATCAGACTTCCATTTATTTTCATTGTACACTGAATGACTGTGTATGATGATTGATGAGAGAGTGGACTGAAACTGTTGCTAACAGCTACTAGATGGGGTCTGGAAAAAATCCCATAACACAGAAACTCAATTCAATTTTCAATGTGGTCTGTTGACATGAAAGTAAATGAGCGAACTGTCAAAGCATTAAGATAGAGATTACACTGTGTGTGTGTGTGTGTGTGTGTGTGTGTGTTTGTTTGTGTCAATGCTGGGATGACATTTCATCACACAATGGCAGATTAATTCATATTGCATGACCTCATGTCTTGTGTTTCCTCCTCTTACCACAATTTCTAGTTTGGACTTGTCATTAAGTTCTTTTCATATAAGAACTTGGGAGCTTGGGAACAATTTGAGTCTCATTTTCTAAGCACATTTGTGAATTAGTCTCTCCCATAGCACACAGTATTCTGCTTTCTTTGGCTCCCATAATTTGTTGTATCTTCAAATTTCAGGTGGTGGTCACTAAGCCTATACTGGGCACAGAAACGCTCACTCTCTCTGTCAGTCAGTCTTTTCACCAGGCAACTTAATCAACTAGTCACTAAAATCCTGATTTGCAGTCAGCTAGCTCAATTAGGCTGAGTACTGACACTTTTGCATGTTGTCTAAAGTTGGATACATGAAGATAGTAGTTACCATACCTTGTTTAGAAACAGTTCCAAAGAATGATAAGGACAGATGTTGCTAGTACAGCAGATGCCACTGTGCATGTGCGGGAACATGATTCTGTTTACAGATCTTTGCTAGCTTGTTGTACCAAATATCATTGCGCAGTGCTATCTGCTGTACTAGGAATCTCACTCCTGAATCTCCTCGCTGTTATTACTCTTTGGAGCCATTTCTAAGTGAACTATACGGTGACTGCTCTCTTCAGGGATGAACATGTCATCATGTCACTCAGTGACATTTTTTAATTGTTTTTGGACAATGGAGGTCTACAGCACAGAGGAATATTATATATCAGACTTTGGATGCATGCACAATACTTGTATGTATGATCAATTCATTGTTGGTTTGGCACATGAGATTGGTTGATAATGTGGAAAATATAGAAAAGCCTTATCTTTCAAGGACAGACCAAGGATGCAGCAAGATTTATTTCCATTTTTTCTTTGTACATTTAATGTTCCATTTTACCACATTTACATTTACATTATGTTTTACATTACATTTTCAGAAATATCAAAATTCCATATCACATCACCATATTACAGTAAAAACTTAAATATGCAATCATGCTGAAGCTGAGATTGGTGACATGGTTGTCAAAACACTTTCAGGGACATGAGTTTTGTAGGTACATGGCAATCAGAAATAGTGACTGTCAAAGCAGTGATGTAAAGATTTGAATCTATAAATGGTGCTCTTAGAAATGCAGATACATTTCAGTCCTTGCCACAGTCTAACATGACTGAACTTGATCCGGCCAAAACAACTGATATCAAATGTTTAAAAATGGAACATTTTTGAATATTTGCTATGGCTTAAAAACTCTTGGGAACTACTAGTGTAAAGGCAGTGAAAGCACATTGATTTGTATTGTCATTTTAGTAAGCAGCTAATATTTTAGGGCGTTTTCACCATATATATATATTTATACCTTGTCCTCTTTAACCACTGCTGAACTTCACTAGAGTTTATCCTGTTGGGTTATTTAGGGCTCAGGGCTCTTCCCTTTGTGTTATGTGCAGTTTACCTTGTGTAGGTATGTAAACATGCAAATGGGGAAGGACAGGGCAATCGGTCATTTTATGGTCAAGTTTAGATATTTTTACTACTTTAAATAACTAGAACAAAACCCCTCCGTTAGTTTATGTGATTTGAAGTTCTACTGAAATATCATTGTTTACATACGGCACTGGCTGAAGGCAAGGCAAGTTTATTTGAATAGTATAACAGTACATTTCATAGAAAAGGGTGATTCAAAGTGCTTTACATAATGTATTAAACACAGCATAAAAACATTAAAATGCAAATTAAGAGAAATTCGAAGACAGCACCTGACATGAACCTTTTATCAATCAGTTTAACTACGCAAAACATGAGCTAGTAAACTCAACAATTTAATTATTGAGGTCACCGCTTACCTAATGACACACATCTAACATTTCCTACTTCATAGACTTTGTGTAGATTACAGTAGCTTATATTTGTACTAAGTTGAACAATCTGTCTTTGTCAGCTATGATAGCTGCAGGATAGCAGACTAAACCAATCAAAGTAATAACAAGCAAGAAAGGAAGGATGCAGAGGGAGAGATAAGATAGATAGATACAAAGATTGTTTGCTGATGAGGGTGAGCTAGTGGGCCGCTGGCTGTTTGTTCTACATCAGATTGCCAAACAGCATCCTGTGCTGAGTCACAGAGGTGAAAATAATGTCAAGTGTTGGAAAAGACAAGTCACTAGACTCCCAGGACCCAAAAAGTCACCCATAATACAAAAGTAGTGCAGACAAATCTGTATACTACCCACACGGCACAGTCACAGGCTTGAATTTCTTCCTCCTAGAGACGTGCACAGGCTTAGTTGAAATACACCTCTAGTAAATGTGATGTCTTTTGCCTTGATACATGTCGTTCTTTGTGGTGTGTGCAGCACATTAGGTTGTGAACAAGAGGCTGTGATTAAGCTCCTATATTTTCACACCGCAAAACCACAGGGGAAACCAGCTGTCAAAAGTAATTTCGACAAGCAGAGACACATTTACTGATGTATAATGTTCAACTTGTTTCTCTGGTCAGCAGTGTGGGAAAGTTGTCAAAGTCAAACTTTACACTGAGCAGGAAGCAGCAGCAGCAAATCACATATATGTGTTTGCTGCATGTCCTGGCAGTACAGCTGGCTCAAATCAGCCATCCAGCAGCATGCAGAGATGTGGCTGTGGGCGGTGTGAATGTTGTCACTCCTCAGTGAGTCCAGAAACCTGGATTTTTTTTTAGACTTCTGCTTGGTCAGCTGAGAGTCTCTCTGTAGTTGATGGCAACAGCGCTTCATCAATCAAGTTGTATCGATCCTGCTTTTGTACTGTAGCTCACAAAAACTCTGAATGGAGAGATGGGCAACAAGGTCTCCTGCTGCTAGCTCCCACATGGTCAGATCAATGACAGACTAAATCAGTATTTGTCCCCTGATACCAGACCACAAAAGATGCTCAAGATCTGGTCTCTGAGAAGGATTTTACATGTTTAGGTTTTGTATAAAAAGTATTGTCACTTATGTTTCAGCATAGATTTAAAAATAATGCATCTGACGCTGCAAAAAATATGTAGCAGAACAGAAACAAAAAAAAGCAAAGAAAAGAAAAAGAACAAGAACAAGAAGAACTTGACAAATAGAGAAGGAAAGAAGGAGAATAGAATAAGGACAGACATAATTCAGGAAATGAAATCACAGGGAGAAATAGTCATTTCTGTGGCTGATAACTATGAATTCACTTAACCCCAAAATGTATTACTGCTTAGCTTCTTTAATCTGCACAGGGGGTAGAAAGGATGAGTGTGATTATTTCCCAGACAGGAAATTAATTGTGAGGCTCTCTGCTCGTCACATACATGGCTTACAAAATGTGACTGCTTGGCCCAAATATTCTCGAGGAAAGCCTTAGTTTTCATTTGCTTCCCAGCTCTGAGCTTAGCACTTGACAAAATGCCGCCTCAGCAAAGGGCATGATTAATTCTAATATGACTTGAGGAAATTTTTTCCCACAAAGTGATTAAGTTACTTCAAAGGACAGGTTTCCCTTAGTGAGTCATAGTATGGACTTTTTCAAAGCAAAACGTAGCTGCTTTTTCACCTTTTAATGTATGTTTCTTAATATCTTGTGGTGCCTATAAGCAACCTAAAAAAGGTATACAGTAAACGTTATGATATAAACTACCAACTTGATATTTTGATGCAATCTACACCAGGTGTCATATTTATGATATGATAGAAAATATGAGACTCCATAACCTAGTTTACATTTGGGAGTAGTTTGATCTTTGTCAGCAAAACTGACAATACTGAGGAGCTTGTGGCAGAATGAACTCTGGTTTAACATTTCATTTAAACTAAATATGTCTGAACAGCAGGCAAATGAGGTGCATGGTTAGGGGAACAGTACACAACCAAGTACAGTATTTGAACATGAACTTGGAATATTGTAAATAATGAATATCAATAATGTATATTATATAGTAGTGGCTCTGGTTGTATATCCATAAAATCTTGTTGTTTATCCATCTGAAAGCTTCATTCTGTTGCTGTTCTAAACTCCAGATGACCGCTAAGTCTCTTGAGCACAGGATGTTTTTCCTGTTTCTTTTTTTCCATCAGGAATGAATAATAGAAGAACTGGGTTGTGTTAGAATGACGATGTATGAAGAGACAGAAATGAGCCACAGCTGGAGACAAATATCATCAGCAGAGCATCAAGTGCAGTGATGTGTGAAAAAATGTACATCACTGATGCAAAGCAGTTACTTTCCAATAATCGCATCTACTTCAATAATACATTTGGAAATGCATGTTATTTAGTGGTGATAAATGCACTCTATCTTTTTTGCCAGCAGCGTGGCTCAAGGGATGGCAATGGCTTCCGGTTGGTCCACTGAAATATCTCAATAACTTTCGGGTGGATTGGCATGAAATTTGGTACAAACATTCATGGTCTCTGGAGAACGAATGTGAAAGACCTTGGTGATTACCTGACTTTCACCATGAGGTTCACAGTTTTGGTTTTGAATGGAATGTCTCAACAACTATTGGTGCAGACATTCATGTTCCTCTCAGGATGAACAGCATTTAGCTCAAAGCACCACTGAGTACCCTCACAGAGACTTGTAGACTTTTATTTCAACTGTCAGTAAAGCAGCTCCAGCTATTGTTTCCAATTTCCACGTCATCTCTGGTTAGTCTTAGGACAGATTTGGTCTTATTTATGAATGAGTATTGACCTAATAGATGGTTAAGGTTATAGGCATCCTGAGTGGGTGCAGAGTGCTGTTGTATGGAAATAATTTCAGGGAATAAGGTTAAAAAGTGACGAGCAAAGTTGATGCTGAGTATTTTAATTCAATAAAATAGTCTGTTCCATACATAAACATAAAGGAAAGCTAATGAAGTATAATACCAGTGTGGCCTTTTGAATGATAAACGAAAACCTTCACCTTAAACCCCCCCCCCCCCAAAATGTAAAGACTCGTGGAACCTTATTTTAAACATGAACATGTTTCAGTATTTAAATCACAGCTGTGTAATAGCAAACATTTGCTAATGACGGAGAATACATAATCAGCAACCAGTGTCATAAACAACTGGACCTGCGTTTGCGGCTCCTTCCTCTAAAATTCCTTTCAAGTGCCTGTCTGAATATTCATTAGTGAACCTTCCCACTTGAAGTTGTTCTAGAAATCCCCTTCTTATTGAGCATAGTTGTACTCATCTGCTTAAATAACTACATGAAAGTGTAATCAACTGCACCTTTGAGTGTTAATGTTAAAGACAGGAGACACTGCAAAACAGCTTTGATATGCATGATGTGATAGAGAGCTCCTCCTGACGGCTCATTCTTATGCTCTGGACACAAGGCCTTGTTTATTAAAATGTGCTGAGGATTCAAAATCAGCTTGTTGACATTATATAAAGCTTTTGCTGTAATATATCCCTTAGTGCAGAGCCATGAAGTCAAAACGTTTTGATATGCATACAGGCAACCAGTCCTGTCAAGTCTATTTCTATCCTATTGTCTGTTTCATTCCTGCTATTTTACTGGTGAAGGTGTGGACCAGTCTGCCAACCACAGGAGCTGTCAAACTGTCAGTCGTTATGAAAGCAATTCACAGCAATCAAATGTCAAGCTACCACTCGGGTAGCAGAGAGGGAGAAGAAAACAAAAAGGTAATTACAGTGTTGAGGAATACAATATATAAAAAAGGTTTTATGTATTGTGTCGAGAAAAAAACGTTTATAGCTTCTGTCTTGCACAACAAAAATTGAACAACAACATCTAAGCTCAAGTAAGAAAAATGATGACTCTATAAGTGACACCCTGGGAATATTTTCAGGTGATGCCTGTACATCAGATAGCATCCATGACACAGCTTGAAAACTAGCTAGTTCCCAAAATATTTAGTTTTGCAATGGGCTTCAAGTCTGCAAACAATGTCAGTTTTGCTTTTAGATTGTACAACTCACTGTCGTGTGTGTTACTGTTACTTGTAACTCTTACCAGTGAGTGTAACAGACTTGTAAAGAATATTAATGAAGCATTTGGATTAATCTAAAAGATAGGATTTAGATTTTTTTTTTCCAGGTCTGCCACTTTTTGTGGGATTATATGATCTTTTCTTTGGGTTTAAAACTATTGTCCAGATAAAACAAGCATTTTGAAGACGTCACCTAGGGCTTTGGGGAGTTTGTTTTCAGAATTTTCTCACAGTTTGAAAACACAATGATTAATTGACAACATATTTGTCAGATGAATCTATGATAAGAATAATCATTAGTTGCAGCTCCACACATTTACATTGAGAGGGGATATAATGTGTTTTTTTATTTGAACAGAAATGATTAAAAACAGTGTTGTCAGCAATAGGCAACTAATATAAAAATACTGATTAGAGCTGCTTTAAGCAAAAATACTTACATTAGCATTAGTGCATAAAGACGGTGCTTAAAAAAATGCCAATAATGATAGTTATTTTTTACTTCCACTTTTTAGAGGTCTGACTTATGAGGCTTTGTGCTTGATGCGTTTTTGTGCTCAGTACTATGAATGTCTGTGAGAGATAAACAGGTAATTCTAGACATTTGTTAAATATATACATGTGTGTTAATTAATAAAGGATTTGACTCGCATAAATAATCCTATTTTTCCCAGAGCAGCTCACACATTTGCATCACTGGCTGAGACTAATAAAAGGCGTCTTGCTGAGATACCCATGTCTCATTTCATTCAGCTGCCTCCACTGTGGAGTCTTCAGCGGGAAGTGAGTCATTCCCCCCTGCCCCTGTGTCGGCAGCAAAAAGATGAGCCACATGACCCCAGTGCATGATTAATTAGTGATCATTATCCCATCTCCGCTCTTCCCAGTGGGTGCTGTGCTTTTGTCCTCTTCTTTATTAGCATAGCTAGCTGCACTACAAGCCGCCTTTTGACATGACTTACATGGGAATGTGGGTGTCACAGAGGTCTGGCAGAGCCTGTCCAATAATCTGATGGCATGCATTGGTGTCATTTTAATGTTTCTTTCTTCTTCAAGAGATGAAATAGGGAGGAAAGGAAGGAAATATTCTGTGGGTGACAGCAAGGGTGTGATTAGAAGGGCATGAGCGTCAGCGTTATTGTGTTGTACCGAGGTTAAAAAAGTAGCTAATTCATGAGAAAAACACAACTAATGAAACGTTTGTTTTCAGCAGCAGATTTGTGTTCAGTCTGGAAGACAACAAGGACCACCATCTTATATAACTATATTGTCATTTTAACCAGTTCAAAACGTTATCGCTTACATGGTGGTAAATTCAACAAGTTTTCCTCTTTATTATGAAAAAAAAGGAATATCAAGTGGAAGGTGGAAACCAGAGTCAACACTTAGATGATAGGCTGACCATCATGACTTAAAAACACCCTTTTATTAGCACCAGATACTGTAATGATGGTCTCTAAAACAAGTCATTAAATTAAATGCATAAGACTAATTATGATTGCATGTGTAGCACATGATGCATCTTTGTAATGGTTGTAGGAATTTGTACACTCAAATATCTTTATGATGTTATGGGGAATTATGAATTATTATTGTGCACAATTCCAACATGAAATTATTTGTCCAGTGACATAACTCAAATAGTCCTCCTTGCTGGCAAGAAAGGTCTATTAGAATTATGATCATGATTATGATTTTGCAAGGGTATAGGTCTTTTAAGGTTAAGTGACTGAGATACAAGCACATGAAAACACAGACAAGTTCACTTTAGTTACACACACACATTTATTACTAATACTACAACTCAAAGTACTTAACACTAGAACTTTCTATAAACAAGACACAAGAGGGAAACTGGTACACAATGTTATGGCTGGAGAAAGTTAAATCAACAGTACCACAGCTTAGTTTCAAATTGCCAATTGAAATTACCAGTCATGAGCACCAAGGTTTAAACAAGTTGATGGAGGTTTTGTATGAATACTTGCTTGCTCCCTGGGGTAGCCTCTTGTTGAGAATGGAGCCTGTTGTGCTGGGGTGCTGGGGAGTCTGGATCTGGCAGTGATGAGTGAGTCATATTCCTGAATATGGTCACTTCATTAAACAAAGCATTTACAATTTGACAATTGCATGATTCCTAATTTTGCAATTTGTATAGTGGCTTTAACATTCTGACAGTGAAACAAGCAGAATGGTACTAAACATGATCGGGTTATCGTGGATGATGAGATTATGTTATAGTTACATTTCTTGGCTTAAAGGCAATGGAATAAAAGTCAAACACATACTAACATACAACAATTATCCTTACACAAGATATAAAACTACATTTTTAAGTCCATGGGTTTTACAGAAGATGGCCTGCTTCTGGCTCTCACTTTATGGGCCAGCATTCCTTGGGTGTTGAAGAAAGAGCTGGTCTGTTATTTGAGGCATGTGCTGTCTTGAAACATACAGGAACTTTATCCTACATGGTCTAGATTTAAAAAGTATATTTTGTGTGTTCACACGGTATAGAGGTTTCAATTGAGAGTTTCTTAAATACCTATTGGTTACACATTATAAGTGGTTCAAATAGAATTAAAATTAGGTTGTATCCTTATTCAATATATCGTATCTGTCAGGGGTGTGTGTACAAGGTAGCAGGGTAAATAGGAGGAGGACCCAAATGCAGACCCAGATCACAAACAGGTAGAAAGTCTAAATCACAGATTAAGGCATGAACAGGTAAGAGGAACAGGGTACAGGTGGCTGGAACGCAAGAGTACAACATAACAACACTAAAAAACTGGAAGGAAATGGATGGCAGAGAGGCAGTATATAAGAAACTGGGAGTGATGGGGTAATGAGCAGCAGGTGAAGACAATTGGAGAGTGAGTGGAACAGGTGAGCAAGTGGGTGTGGGAACCAGGCAAGAAAGTCTGGAGGGCATCTGTTGGACAGATGGAGAATGGCAAAACCAAACGGAAGAGACTAGTGGGTACAACTTGAGTCACTAATTTGATATTTCTGACGTTGTTCCAGTCCACTATCTTGAAGGCCATTCCAAGTATCTTATTCCTGCTCTGAGGAGCAAGGAGGGATCTCTTAGGAGCCATGAGTGAAGATACACATTAGCAACCTTCACGGAAGTCTTTTACTGACTGACACACCCCCTTATTGGATATCAGTTATTGATTGGACACTGCAGCTGATTGGACTGGTCTGATACACCACAACATCACTCCAGTTTTATGTTTATAGTTCAGTTATGTCAGAGGAAAGACAGATAAGAGAGTAAACTCTATAAAGATTTTTCTTTTTATGATCTTTTTCAATAGTTTTTTTTTTTTTTAAATATGGATAGAATTAAAGTAAGGGAGAGTTTGTCTGTCAGCAAGAAACACATTTTAAACACATTTGTATTTTACATAATTTATCATCATTTTCATTCACTCACATGTGAGTGAAAATTCCTGAGCATCGAGTTTGATATGAGTTACATAATTTCCTTTCCTAATTTTCCCCTGAAACATTTTGCCTAATAATAATTAATAATTTCCAGTGTGTCAAAAGACACCCTAATCATATTCTAAGTTATCAAATTATGAATTCTCAATCAGAATATCCATAAATACAAATGCAAATAATGAATAAATAATATAAACACATTCTGCCCGTAGAAATGGTTCATTTGCCCCTGAGAAGGACACGGTACACAGTATAAATACAGAATGCAGGTTTTCATTCATGTGCAGGTGTTTGTTAAACAGGTAACAGGCTACAGAGAGAAAACATTGCTGCTCTGGCATTGATAACTGTGCACCTTTATTAGTATTAGCACAGTGCACATGTGTGCAGACACAAACTCCATCAGAAGTCTTTCTGTTCTGGCTGTAAAAAGAAACTGACAGATGGTCCTGCTGTGATCAGCTGCTGCTGTTATCAGAAATAGACATCACTTATCATGACACTTCAGAGGAAAGGACATCTCATTTCTCTAAAAACATATTTCCTTGTTTCTTTTCTCCTTGCATGGTTTCCTTGTGTCTCTTGGAAAAGACGCAAGTAAGGGAAACATGGATGTTATTAAGAGACTTGAGATTAACCCAGTGTGGGGCTGAAGGCAGTGACAGAGTCAGTGTGGGCAAAGGAAACAAGGCTGAGGCAGGAATTGTGACAATATCAAATTTGCTGTAAAGTGTGAGTTCATTAATGGACCTGATTTAACGATATATCCATACACTTTCCAGTTAGCTTTTCAAACATTTCACTGATATTAAATAACAAACCAATGGACTTACCACTGTTTCGGGGACTCTAACATATGAATCCCATTGACAGCTTCCTTTCACTGCACCAAACTATTTTTTTTTTTGGTATTTAAGAATTGGTGCTTAAATTAGTCTGACTTCCATTTCTGTCTTTCATATTTTCTTACAACATAGAGAATATATGCTTTCTTAGCCTAGTGATGTGATTGTCAGAAATGATAAGCCTGTCTCCTGCTCAAAGCACTTCATGCATCTTTCACTCTGTAAGCAAATAGCCAGGCTAGTGCGGATCACATCATCTTGAAGGGCTCCTTGGAAGCTGAGCTAACTGCTGGTTTGTTGTTTTTTTCACCTATTTTGATTTGGCCTCATGTTCTGTTTCACACAATACATTTTTGAGATATACTACTGTATGGAGCAGCTAGCCTTCATTCAGAAGTGGTCTCTTGTTCAAGTAGGCTACAGATATTTGTACCTTCAGGTCCTATGATTTTCCTAATGACTTTTGATTTTGTACTTTTTATTAAAGTATTTTCATGATTGATATGAGCATGTGTGACAAATTGTCATAATAATAAAGATGCTTTGTGAACATCTAAATGTTACTTTCTAGTTTTCTTAATAGCTGTATAGTTCTCAAATTTGAAATTACAAAAGAGGTAAAGGTGTGAGGGGTGGAGTAGTCCCCTTCCCTATATCTACAGCACCCCCTCCCAGAAAATAGTTCCAATGTCCCTGACTGTGCTGTTTTGGAGTGCTCTCAGCCCAAGGAGGGATGCTTGTTAACAGCAGCAGTAAGCTCTAAGAGCTGACCCCTCTCTTAACACCTATTCTGACAGCCACACACCTTCTGATTACCTTTCATCTGGTGTGCTGCAGCCATCAGATACTCCAATTACATCTTCTAATGGAGCAGCCTCTTCTCTAACCTGGCCTTCCATCTAGTTAGGTGGAAGGCAGCAAAGGTGAGAGAAAAGCTGGATAAAAAAAAACTTGATCATTAGGACTCAGGAGAGAATTACTTGTAGCTTTATGACTGGCAGTTTGGTTCCTGGCATGTCTAGGTCTAAGTTCATTCCCTAACATAAAGTGTGTCATTGGAAGAGAAAGCTGGCTGGCAGTGGGTTGTGTGGGGCTTGCCTCCGGTCAGCAACACTGGTAAGCTCCAACTGAGAGCATTCCATGAGCGGCCAGCCCAGATGGTGCTAATAGATGGCTCTTGTTCAAGTTATTGGTGGTAGTGGTTGGTCCAAAACAAAACAAAACTGGAGGTAGTCGACTTTCAGTTCTCAAGGCCAAAGACAAAAGTTGCTCTGGTGCCAGGTCTGTCACTCTCATAGTTACTCATGGTTGATCAGCATCAAAATAATTTCTGGATGCTGCTAGCCAGAAGCCTTATCACACCTGAGCCACCAGACCAATTAATAAGTGCTGCCCACAAACAGCCAGCCAAAAAGAAAGAGGGAACTACAAATCCACAAAACTCTCCCATACAGCCAAAAGAAAAAAACAAATCAAATCTCTATCATTAGTGGCTCATGTAGAGCCACACATGAATTCCTAGGAGCCATTGCTTCCATTAACAGCTAAATCAACACTGAATTACACTGAGCAGAAATATCACCAGTGTATCATTTCTTAGTTTGTTACAAGGACCAAAAGTTTTGATATCTCAGATTTTGACTAGGAAGGGGAACAACAGGTTATGGAGAGTCCCTTCAGAGCACCTCACATGTACCAATAACTCAGCTTTATCTCTGGGCAACAACTCTGGGAGTGATGTCCAAATTAGCAAATGTACTTGTAGCAGGTGGATGTGACTCTCCTTGTTGAGACCTGCTGATGGATGTAACAGTGGTGCAGAGGAGACAGACTTAGATAGTGATGTAACCGACCTGCGCGCTGGTATTTGACATGGGTTTTTTACTTTCCCAAAAACAAATAATAAAAAACCCACACTATTTGTGCTTTGCTGAATAATGTATTTGTATTTGGGCACACCCCTAGTATTAAGCAGTATAAGAAGCATATTGTTTCTAACTAATGGAAGTTCATATGGTACAATTTTGTGAACTTTGATCCAACTCAGGAGATGAGGATGCACAAAATGATGTAGGCAAAGACAGAAAAAAACTTTTGAAACTTTGCAATTTGATTTCAATTTTTTTAATCAAAACTTTTATTAAACTTTACAGTAAAAAATATTTTCATTTAAAGTGTCAATCAGGGGAATCAACTCACTTTAGTCTTTAATACTGTTAAGTAGCTGTTTTTAGTAGATGATTGGTCACAGTACAGACGGTGGATAACTCAATTCAACATCTCAAGGCTTCAGCTGTAAATGTCCTTTGATAATGATAATCTAAATAAATACCTACATAAAAATATATTTCCACTACCAACCAGATCTCAAGAATTTTACTTTGTCCCTTACGAAGAGAAGGATGAATGCTTTATATGCCCTAAGGAGGTCACCACATGGTGTTTTATGACTCTGTCCTAGACTTTGAGAATGCACACTGTGACTTTTCTTCTTGATTCATCAATAAAACCCTGTGGGCCATAAAGTCTACAATGAATACACAGAGCTCAATTGATTTGTAAAGACTTTTTAATGTCATGTCAACACATGAATTGCACCATTTGCTGGCACCACTTTACAGCATCCTGGTGAAAGGTGAGTGAGCGTCCTCTGGATTATGTCAGTGGCTTTTTACCATGATACTGCATCGGCACTCGCACAAATAATGAAACACAAACATCAAAGTCTTCCTTCCAGACCCAGCTCCTGCAGAGATTAGTCTGGGAGGTTAATGCAGGACAAAACCCCTCTACCCAGCAGAGACAGACCACATGCAAACCAAAGAGTCCCAGACCAGGATACAGCAGGCTGCTATGAACACCCTGGGGATGCAGGATCTCTACATGGGGGTGGGAAACAGCACATACACACACACACACACACACACACACACTAACACACACACACACACACACACACACACACACACACACACACTGATGATGGTTTATCAGGATAATCCAGTGCAGTAATTTTCACAGACTGCATGTGTACATTTTGTAAAATATACACTACAATTAACTACACATATTATTGTTATAAAATAAACATATAGTTGTAATTTATAATTGTAACATTCTTACTTGTCCTCCAGGGGATTCACAAAATTGTACCACTCTAAAACTAACTGAAAACATTTTTGGATAACTTCCAAAACACATAGTGATTAAAGACAAGTCAAAATGAGGCTGCTTAACTACCATTTTTAAAGATGGGAGGTTTTCCTACAGCAATAATTTGTCTGCACAGCTGCAACCTCACGGAGGCCTTATTACCAAATAAATAACTTAAATGATATATAGACTACAGTATACCTTATCTAGCCAGTGTTTGGTTAGCTTATCTTAGTGTAAAGACTTATCATAAGAAACAATAGTAACAATAGTAATACAATTTGACTACATATATATATATATATATATATATCATGTTATATCTTGTTTGTCTAATGCTGTTTGTTTAGTTAGTCTTCGTCATCACAGTGAGGTTGCCAGGCCACCCCCATAAAACCTTTCTGTTTTGTACAAATTAAACAAACAAGATGTGGCGTGTGGATTTGCAAGCTTTTCCAGACTCCTATTTCCAGACTTTATGTTAATCTAAGCTGATTAGCTGCTGGTCGGAGGTTTCGATTTTATATATCAGTCATCTCATCTAACTCTTGGCAAGAAAGTGAATAAATGTACAGTAATTCTTCAAAATGATTCCTTTAGAAGGAACACAATGTACTTTCACTTTGAGATATTTAAGTGAAACTGCTTTTGAACATAAAATATGAAGTTATGATCCCATTTGACTGTAAGTAATTATAAATGAATATATGGAGTGTATTCTATTTACACTACATTTCTATGGCGTGTAGGCCTCCAATGTGTATGTTCAGCATTTCATATCTCTAGCGTCTGAATGAGTGACATGGAAAATGTATGCTAAACCTTCATTTGCTCAAATGTGCCATCAAAAGCTGGAGTAGTTGCCTGTTTAAAACTTGGCTCACAGAATCATAATTTAACCACACGGTCCTAGTGGTTACTCTGACCCAGAACCATCACTGCACATCACTCTCTCTTTTCAATGTGACTATCCAGTGATGCAAAGAAAGCACAAATTTATAAACAGGACAAATCACACACTGTACTCTCACCCAACTCCTTCAATCCTATTTACCGGTGAGTTTCCCAGCCCTTCATATGCTTGTGCAATATGACTTTGTGAGTTATCTACTCCAGCTATAAAACCCTGAGCATCAGCAGGCAACAGGATATCCTGCTGAGAAATGTGGCAGGGATAACAGCTGCTGCTGATTTCTTTGGGCTCACTCGATCATGTCCGATGGCACTGAAGCTTTCAGAGCACTGTCACAGAACAGAGTGGGGCCATTATACACTCTTTCCACCACTCCTATCTGATAGAGAAAAAAAAAGGTTGAGACCATCAGACCAGCGCTGAGAGCTGATGTACAGACTGGCAAAAGTAAATCTATGTACATCTGAGCTCTCCCCTCCATGGGAAGTCTTCGACATCTCCAGCCAGCTGTGCTGCAGGGATGAGCCTCTTCCATCATGTTTATCGACTGGAAGCTCTCCTCTAATTGAAAAGAGCTGGAATGGAGACTTTCACTTTGACTCCCTCTTCATGAATAACTCATCAACAGCTTTATGAATAACTAATCAATGATTCTGAGTCAAAGATCAGACACGGATCCTTACAGAACTTAGCTGGAGGAAGGCGTTTGAGACTTTGCCTCATTAGTGAATGAATTGTAAATATCACCTTACCATCTGTCCATGCAACAGGGCCAAACAATTATCTTTTGGTGTCAATTTAAGACATAGGTAACAACTATCCTTCTTAAAATCCCAAACCACAGTCAGGCTTTGCGACTTCGAGGAGGTGAATGGGATTGGACCATCCTTATGCTAAACACTGCTTTGTCATCATAAATGCTGGTGAGTGAACAGATTATTTGCATATGCAGAACAGTACAAGGTCAACATATTGTCAAGTGACACCTCGTGTTTACGAAAGTGGACTTTTTCAGAAGTAAACACTTCACCCCAAACCACCTTTTCACTTAATATCGGTACACACGCACACAGGATGAATAAATTAGTATTACAATAGTTATGTAGAGCATTTCCCTAGTGTGAACGTGTGTCATAAATGTTAAGTATGCCACAAAACAGGAGTGAAGATACCCCATAAATGTCTTCAAACCCTTCCTGCATAAATAAAAGAAAGCAGGTTTCACTCTTCGATAATCCTTTAAGCATTTATTAACACTTTATGGATGGCTAATAATCCATTAATAAGGACAACGCTTGGTTACCAGGTTGAGAAAATTAATTTGGCTTGTATATATCCTCCTCCAGCATAAAATGTGTTCTTTTATCTAGCCATTTACAACCTGACCTGTGCCTAAATAACTAAACAAATAGAATATTTTTAGACTCTTGGCTATACATGTAGACATAAATGTGGTATTTAATGCACTTTTGGACTGCCTTGAAGCTAAACACTATATTTTTAAAGCTTAATTTATTCTGCCAAAGATTGTACCAAGCATGTTTTTACAAAATACGTTCATTTTGAAAATGATCATAATGACCAAAAAGATGAAAATGTGATCTATCAGTATATATATATGTATTACATATTCATATAACCTGGCTGTCTGTTGAAGTTATATATGGTGCACTGCTGATGCTTTATGTAGGTGGGACAGTGGGTAGTAAAGAAGCTTAATTCAGAAGGGAAACCAGACTAGACATCCATGTATTACTGAATTAAATGGATAAAGCATTAATAAATGATTCACTAACAAGAAGTGAAGTATGCTAACATCAGCATACTAATATGCTCACAGTTACATGTTAACATGCTGATGATGTTTAGCATGTATAATGTTTACTAATGTTAGCGTGTGAGCTAGTCTGTTTGATAATTAACAGTAAACACAACATGTTTACTGTTAATGATGGGATTGTCATTAATTTTGCAAGTATGGTCAAAAACCAAAGTACTAGGCAAATTGAAATTTTGACCTGATGGTGGCGCTAGATTAAAAGGCAGGAGATCATCAAAGTTTCATCAAAGTCTATCATCAACAGACCTTTAATATCTGTAGCACATTTCACAGCAATCCATCCAATAGTTGTCAATATTTCCCTCGAAACCAAAACTGTCAACCACATGGTGCAAGACGAGAAGCAAAGAGATCAGTCCTGTAATAAAGTATGTCTTATGTTGAAAACATGATCACAGTGAGATAACTAATAGAGCAGAGATAAGGTGCTGGTGTGTGGTACAGTCTGAGCTTGTATGGTGGCCATGTGAAAACTGTCCTGCGAGGTTTTTCAATCATTAACATGATTTTGCACAGCTCTTGTGGTCGGTAATTCAGATTTCATGATCTTAGAGGCTTTGGCCAGACATCCATTAAAAACTCGGAGCACAATTTTAAAATTGTTCGGCTGTCCCAAAAAGTGGACTTATTACAGATGCAAGGCTTTGTTTAATACCAGCAGAGACGATAGAGCTGAAGCAATCAACAAAGGAGGGGAAAGAGAAAGAGCTTGATTATGTCCAGCAATGGCTCATTAATGTATGCTTAAAGGGTACACAATCTGAGTGCAACAGCCTGAGAAATTACAAACAGTTGATGTTGATTCAGGATCTCTCTCTAGGGTCCAAAAATCTAAAATGTCAACATATTTATTGATAAGAAAGTTTAGTTCATCTGGCAATAAAATATGTGGAAATATTATCATACTATTTGACATATTTTGGGCATCAGATTTATTACATTTAATACACAAGGACAAGACTGACAAAGTGGTGGAAATTCATGCAGAAATGACTGAAGTAACATTTTGCTGGTTGAAAAAAAATCCCTCTGTGTAATAAATACACTTTACATAGTTAATATTTCATAATCCACATATACACATAGTTGACAGTAAAATGACCTGCATAAGGAAACTGTGTATCCATAGACCTCAGTCACATAACTGATGAGTGACCTCAGAAGTGATACTGCATTGTGGGAAAGCATTTACAGAAGTGTTACTGCTCTCTAAGAATAGGGGCTAACATCTGTGAGCTGCAGTGAGACACAGTTAATGGTTTACATGGCAACATTTTGACCTTTAACTGTTACCTGAGGTACTCTAATGAAGAGCAACAGATGTCTAAATAATGCTAAATAAACCAATAAGTATGCAGGCTTGTTGATTTTACTGTCTCACCATAATGTTATAAAACTGCTCTAAATGAGAACAGTCCATATCTCAGCCTGCAACACCTACCTCAGTTACAGTGCAGTGAAGCTGCAGTGCCACCTCATGGTCATCTGTGATTAACAAACATGTGCTGGCGTGCTCAGTCTGCATGGGACAGAACCATGAACACATGCTGTGACCGTATGGCAAATAACGAGGCTCTTTTTATAGAGAGGGGAGGCAGAAAAGCATGTGACAACAATTTCAAACTGACAGACTGACAACTGATTCAAAGTACTCGAATTTTCAAGCCACGCTCTCCTTAAGTGAGAATAAAAGTAAGTGACACAAAAAACCCAGCGTGTGATGCAGTGACAGCCGATGCTGTCAGTTGTTGTTTGATGCACGGAGCATGACATGAAATGTTCATTACAAATACATTCAAAGTTAAACAATGGGGATTCACTAAGAATGATAATGGCACAATATGTATGACACTGACAAAACTTTTAAGAGCAACTGCTGTAACACTGGGTTGGGTTTAGATGAAATATAAACTGTTGTCTTTCATGGTGCAAAAATAATCAAGTACAGGAGCAGCATTAAATGCATGATGACCATTAATTAGATTTGGTCACATTCCAAGTCATGGCCTGAACTCGAACATATTTCTCTTCAACATTTACAGACATGCATACAGGACAACAACGATGATAAACCTGCTAACAGCGGAGAGGACTGAGCAGTGACACAACAGTTAAGTACATTATTATAGACATTTAGCAGTTAAATAATGATTATTGAGTTAATACAGTACAACAGCATCTATTATTACTGCCTCTGGCTCAGATCATTACAGCTGTGGTACCTATTATAGGGTTGAAGTGGTGATCCCGTTTCCTCTTGACACTTGCATTTTTGTTTTGTTAGCCGTTTTTTGTCAACACTATTAACTCACAGCTCTGGGAGAAAAACTGCATACACGCTACATTGCTATGTTTTGTGGAATAAAAGATGTTTAACTGAGCTCTTTCGCAAGTCTTGCAAATGTTATGTTTCTCCTGTGCCTTATTTTTGTCTGCTCTCCATTTTCATCGTCTTATGCATTTTGTGACTTCACTTCATCGACATACACGTACTATTACTTACTATCTATTACTTGTTATTGTAATTTCAAAAAGAAAGTCTGAACTCATTAAATTATGAGTATCCCATTACTGCAGCTATACAAATATTCTCTCTTATCTACAAAAACAACAAAGAAATCAAAGTATTAAAAAAGAAATGTGGAGTGCAAATGATGTGAATATTCATGGAAACAAAAAGTGATGACAATCACTGTTCTTGTTAGCTTTGAAAATAGTCTAATTTCTGTAGTATTTTTACATTCACTGGGAGAAAGAAAATGTTCAATCTGACTTTAAGAAAGATACATACATGATAGTTAATATTTGTATACTGATATGACTTCTTTGCTGGACACTTTATTACTCAGAAAAGTGATATTAATGTTGATGCATTACTGGGTAACCTGCTACCACAAAACATCTATTTTCAAAGGATATAATGTAATGTGGCTTGGGAGCAGCAGCATCTGCTGAAACATCTTCCCAAGTATTTGGATACTATCACTTTAAAATCATTTCAGTGCTTGTTCATTATTCAAAATATGTACTTTCACAAAAAAGAATGATTGAAGTTGTAGTTGATCTGGAAATCGAACCACAACACTGATTTCATTGGTCTGGACTCCAGACTTTGAATGAGTCACGACTCATTGGACTTACTCCGCTCTGGTCATGATCATGTGTAAGTGACACTAATGAAACCATATAGTGAAATAGTAGAATAGTTTATAGTTTTAGTAGAAGTATTTTCAGATGGATTTGTAAAGTTTATGAAAAATGCTTTCTCCTCTTCCAGCACAAACTCTTATAACAATGACTTCTTCGGATGAACTCGTCAGTAGCCAGTAGGAGGAGACAGTAGATTTCTGAATGTATAGTCACTGTACACATGTAGCGGGGCTGTGCTGAAAACGAGCATGCTCAGAACAATCCCTGCCTGGATAACTAAAGTTTAAGAGAAGTATGGCTGCTTGCTGGCTTGTCCAGCCGCACCTCTGACATGTTGGAGGAGCCTCAGGTCAGCGAGGTGGAACACACTGTGGACAAAATCGAAGAGATTGCTTCCCATCAGTGGTGCACAGTAGGTGTTTAGTCCAGGGGAACATCCGACACACTGGGTAACATGGAGGCTGTTGCTCGCTTAGATTCCTTCATCTTATCCAGGCCGAAGAGGAGGTCTAGCTGGGTGACTGGCCGCAACCGCTCCTCATCCATAGGTCTGAAGCAGAGGAGATAAGAGGTCAGAGAGTGCATGAGTGCATACACTGATAATATCCTCTCTGCATGTTCCCATAATATCTATGATTTGTTTAAATTTTTTTTCATACCTATGGCCCGTTTCAATTTTGGACATCAGTACTGCTCTTATTTTGCGCACACTATTTCCAATCAAAAAGATCCTGACATGGTGGTTACACTATATTTGATACACATTTCTAACTACTATATGTGTAGTTTCCTGTGTTTGGAACAGGCCAACCTCTCAATGGCAATTATTAAAAAGACCACTGGATCAACTCAAGTGGATGTATGACCCTGAGAAGAGCTTTAGCATTGGTCTGTTTCCCATTCATCATTTTAAATAACAGGCTGATGCCTGGTATAATAATTATGGAAAGCTTGGCTCTGGGTTTTGTGTTTAAGAGTGCTGAAAACTTAAGGAGGGGTCTCAATAGTTGTTAGCAACAACTAGTTGTATCACATATTTTTAAAATAAACCAGAGCCACCTCTCACAGCTTCCAGTTTAATGACATACAATACTTTGTGAAGTTGATCAATACTCCAATAGTTGTCTATGGGAAGGCTGATTGGAATCAATGAGTGTGCATTCATGATTTATTATTATCACAATTACTTAATATCTCATGGTGTAAATACTGTTTCAAAAGTGTGAACGCTTTGTAAAGAAAAATGCAATCAGTGCTTAATTTTGGGGATTTTTAAGGCATTATAATAGTAGATTTATAGTCAGACATTCCCAGTACACATATTACTCCACATAATATTGATAGCAAGTTTCAAAAATCCACAAATAACCACAAACTGTTTAGGACAGATACTGTAGTTACACAAAGATGTGCTCAGTTGACACCAGGGCTCTGAAATCTAGTGGGTGTTTGAATATGAATCATACTTTTCCTCTTCCTGGCAGTCCTGCAGCTGCTGAGCAATCTGCCTCATCTGCTCCTTGCGGACGTAGTCCCGAACTCGGTACATGGCTGCATCACGGCAAAGCTCCCGCAGGTCACTGCCGGAATAATTTTCTGTCTTCTCAGCAATCTCCTTTAGATTAATGGCATTGCTCAGCTGAATGAGGGAAAGAAGAATAAAAATATGAGAAAATGATATTGAATGAATCTGTTAACTGTCAGCAGTCTTTGTGGGGTTTTGTTGATGCCACTCAAGTGTCAACTGTTCATGGGTGATCAGCTTTATTTTGACAGGATTTGATAGTAAAAAAAGGTGTGAAATGATCTCTGAAAACAACAGAAGGAGAGAATAATTACTTCCACAGCTGATTAAGATGAAAAGAGATCACATCTTACATTTTCTCCTGCTAAAATCAGCTTCAGGATGTCTTGTCTCTGTCTTGTGTTCTGCAAAGACAAGAAGGACAATATAATCAAAAATTATGAACAAATCTTTCAATCAGTAATTATCAGCTGACTGATGACCAGTCACTGTCTATGTGCCATTTCAAATGCCTGAACACATTCTGCATCAACACTATTTAAATATCTTTACTGCAATTTGGCCATATTTTAAAAAATGGAAAATTTAACTTTTTTTTATATATGTATTTTGCAACTTTTAATTTTAGAAAAAGCAGCAGAGCAGTGTTTAGAGTTATTTAAACAAAGTACTTGATTCTCTTATTTGCCAGCTCATACACAGTCATTTCTGTCATCATTTAACACTGTTTACTGTATTAGAATGAAGACACTGCTGCACTATCCCCCTGAAAACCATTTTCCATCACCAACACACAAAAAAAACAATTATTTATCTTGAGATTTGGCCAGCAGCCATGAGACAATCTGAGTTACACAGTTCTGTGTTTAAACTGAGCTCTTTGATTTGAGGTACAAAGACAAAAGATACATAAATTTAAGATATTTAACAAGATGACAGTAAACACAATTCTTCCAGCATACTGTATGTGTATACTGTGTATGCAGTCAGATTACAGAGATTTGCTGGTGTCTGTGTAGAAATCTTACCGGCAGTCCAACATGAAAAGTGGCGGGCATCCTGCGCAGAATGGCTGGATCCACATCCTGTGGCCGGTTTGTAGCTCCCATGATCATCACCTACAATCATAAGAGTGTACAGTGTGAACACATGCTGATATAAAATACATGCTACAGAAACACAGTGCAATGTAAGTAACATGTGGAATTGGTAATATGACCTGCTTGAAAGAATAACTTCAAATTTGGTACTATTCCAGTGGCAGCTCTGAAGAGAGCCATCAAGTATCTATCAGTGAATCTTAATCTGGTGGGGACACTAGAGTATAGGGTGGAGCTCTGGTTGCGTTACCTGGGTGGTTGAGGAAGTATCCATGCCATCCCACAGACTCATGAACTGGGCCTTCATCATTGCTGTGGCCTCATGGTCCAAGCTGGAGCGGTTCCTCAGAAACGACTCTAATACACAAGCGATGAGGAGCAAAATCAAAGTATGACAAGTACACCCAATCATCATTTTGGGCTATTTCAGAGGTGAAATAAAATTTGACTGGTTTGCTTACATATCAGACAGATACAACACATTTAATAAAGAATGTCATGTCATCTTGCATTGATATGATGGAGGATGCTCTGACAAGAATAAAATTCTTGGGGAAATCATTAGATTTATTTTCTTATATAAAATTGTACATCTAACGTAATGTAAACAACTAACATTTTCAAAAGAAACACCCTTGACAGGTGTCCTGTTAGTTACACTCACCAATCTCATCAATAAAGATGATACAGGGCTGGATTTTGACAGCCAATGAGAAGACAGCAGCAGTCAGCTTCTGTGATTCACCATACCACATGTCTGTCAGCGTGGAAGCCTGAAGGTTTATAAACTTGCAGCCCGAGGCTTTTGCTGTTGCCTTGGCGATCATGGTCTTCCCGCATCCTGGAGGACCAAACAATAAAACACCTGGACAAAATACAAAATATAGAGAGATATTAACATTCATTTTTCTTACATCTTTCTGATATTCTTTTTTTCCTGGTGCTTGGTGTTTATATTGTATTATTAAAAAAGCACAATAGCTGAACCCTGTTTAAGCAAAAGAATATAATTTGGAACACATGACTCATTTTCAACCACTGTTGGCAACTCTGGGGGGATTTTTCCATTGCTTGCTTTTCTAACAAATGTAAAAACAAAATTTGGCTTTACCGATCTGTTCCCTTTTCCAAAGTTACATGACATAAACAATGCTTGGAGGCTAGGAATGAAATTGGATTCCCAGAGCAGCTAATTTTGGAGGTTGATTCATCCTGAAACTTTGAGCTAAACAGTAAAAACTCTCTGCAGAAAGTTAAGTATTCATCTAAGTGATCTGCTATCATCCTGCCAAATGTATAAATCTTGTCAGATGCTTTTTTTGGCACATAGCCGTCAACAGATGCATGATGCGCTAGATAACTTTCTATAAATAATGAGGATGACAGTGGCTAACAGCCGGAGAAGGCTAATGACTATTGCTGATATGATTTTTCCACACAAAGACAGCTCTGTTTAAGTTGGCTAAACTTTTGATTGACTTCATTTGGGTAAGAAGAAGCAGGTTTTTCATTGTTTTGGCTCTACACACCAGCACATTGAATTAAAATATTAAAGAATGACTTTCAGCTTTAGGAATCAATGAGGGTCAACACATCCATACTGAATGAACAGTGTACTGCAGGACTTATAGTGATATTTACACCTTGTTTCACCTTGTGAAGGCAAAAACTGCCTGAAACAAACAAAAAGTTAAAATACCAAGAGTCTGCTGATGTCTACAGGTCCCAGACCTCCAGACAGTCAGTGACTGTTAAGGACTTGCAATCATATTAAATAACAATTATGTCATTTATGTTAACTAGTTGAATTACTTACTGATCAAATAATACCAAATATCAATACGTTTCCATTAATCATAATCATCTTATTTGTTCTGTTAGCCCTAAACTAGAACATGTGTATAGTGTGATATGTCCATTAGACTTCTGTTTAGATGACATACTGTGTACCTTTAGGAGGCTGAAAAAGTCTGGATCCAGCTAAAAGGTGTCTTTTCTGAAAGGGCAGGATGACCGTATCTTGCAGCTCGTTGATAACCTCATCTAGACCTGCTATATCTCTCCAGGACACCTGCAGGAAGATAGAGGACTGTAAGAATATCTGTCTGAGCCGTTGTCTAGGAAAGTGCAAGTGAAGATTACAACTGTTACCTTCATAGTTTGCGGATCAACTAGGTGAGATGCAATGTTCATCTCATACTCAGTAAGTTTGACCCCCTCAACGCCAATCCTCTTCATCAGCTGCTCTGCCTGGGGAGATAAGACACACATACACACAGCAAATGAAGACAAAAGCAGGCTCACAGATCGTGGGCAAAAGGCAGCTCCAGTCATTCCTCTCCAGTTACACTGACAGCAGAGACAAATAGAAACCTTCACTTTAAGCAGAATATAAAAATGATATGCTTTTGTGCTTCTGCTCAACATATACCCTTTTCTTGGCTTGGTTTTTCTGCTTGCATGTAGGGTCCATAGCCTCTATAACCCATTTGATGCTGTAGTAGGTGGCTGCGCCAAAGATGGTCAACCTCAGCAGCATGCCCACCACTTCATTCCTGGACAATGGCCGCATCAGGGCCTCTCTGGGAAGATCTTTCAGCAGCATCTCTGCTGGCTGATGTCAGTCCATTGGCTTGATAAAGAGGTAGGAAACAGAGGAATGAGACAGATACAAACTGGTAGAACATAATGTAGTTACAGTAACGCTACCTGTAAGTCTCTAGTATACAGTGAGCTGGTGCAAGCATAGCTCCACTCTGTGGTGTGATCTGTCATCCCACATTGCTTCAGGCAATTTCATGTTACGCAATACATCCCTGCATTCGCATGCCAATATTAAAACTGTGTAAATTACATTTTGCCCACATCAGTTGCTCCTGACTGACTACTAAGACACACCGTGATGAATGGAAGCAACCAGCGTAAACCAAGTCATAAAGTTTAAATTTATTAATATAACAAACTGCTTGTTGAATCAAACGTATACCGAAAGGATGAGTGTTTCAGAGTAATTAGTCATGGATCGTAAAATATGTATTTAAAGTCTGAATCTTCAAATAAAATTCAGGGAAACGTTAAATTAATAGATTTCTAAATGAAGTTTACGCTAAGCCTAAGGTTAACGACGCTAACCCGCCTGTCATTTACTCAAAATGTCATCTAATAATGTTAATTGAATTAAATGTAACAAGACGTCAGCTAAATTAATATGTCATATGTAAGGTTGCTTTCTTTATTTCTCTTCCATTTCCCCCACCAATATCACGTTATACAGCACCACTGTGGCAAGTTAACCTAGCATCTTCATGCGAGCTAAAGCTAAAGCTAACTACAACCAGCAGAAAACCACTACTTCACCACTGTGCTATTTTAAACGTAACATTTTTTCCACATCCAGTCTCTTTGTATGTCACTATGTCCCTCATGAAAATAATATCAAAAGTAATCATAATCACTTACCAAAACGGTAACCAAGAAAATGCTAAAAACAGAAGCATCGACGGTGCATCACTTTTTGTTCGTCGGCTAGGAACAAACACGTAAGTTCCGAGATTTGCTTCATTCCACCTTGTCAGTGAGCGGACTTGTTCATGTAGTTAGTTCAGCCACTGGATGGCACAACTCACACATAGTTAATAACTAAATAGATCAGCACCATGGACAGCATCTACATTCCTGCAGCACGTCCACAAGCGGGTGAGGTTATGGTGAATGAAGTAATAAAGCAATTAGCTGGACTAGAAATCACTTGTTTTATTTTTGATGCAATGTTCATGTGATAATGCGGTAATCATTTTAAATGAATGTGAGAAAATATCAAATATCCAAATATTTTTAAGAGGATACATGGTTTAGTTGAGTAAATCTACCATTGTAGATGTGTGTGTAGTTTGTTACACAGAAATGTATTGTGCAATCATTTATATTTTTAATCAAATAATAATAATAATAATAATAATAATAATAATAATAATAATAATAATAATGCTTTTTTTTCTCTCTTTTTTTTTTATCATGTATCAAGAAGCTCTTAAATTTATGTTAATTTTGCCGAGAGACACTACACTATTTTTTCTGGGGAAGGCTGTGAATCTGTCGATTAGACTGTGATTGGACACCAAGTATGTCCTGGAGTAGACTACATGCAAATGTAGCCCCAATCTGGCAGCTCAAATCTCAAACCCTAATCTGTGTTTGGTTTCCACTCATTTCCAGTGCTGTCTGATAATGGATAATTCAGTCTTCTTAACAGCAACGATAAGGCCGTAACAAATGGGCTCCTCCAACAGGCAATTTATCACACATGGACCAAAGAGATTGTTAATTGTCACAGATTGTGAGCTAAATGTGAAAATGCTGCTACAGCCAGACGGGTGTCTCCTTCAGGATTTTCACTGGTGAAATGCAGAGTGACACTGCTGAGAAGAAGTATATATATATATATACACACACATTATTTGCAACATTTTACATAAGAAGATTTAATGAATACACAAGTTCGTGTTGGTATTTTTCCAAGGCTCACAGCTCTTGCATCAACCTGAAGCGAAACTAACAAACAGTTTCCATTATAACATTCACCTCACAGTCCACAGGAGATGTAGTACAATCTGGCCCAGTTTACCACTCTTCTCTGTGAGCATAATTAGCTGGATTTTAACAATGGGCATGAAAAAGGGGATTGTCTTTTCTTTGTCATTTCTTTTTTTTTTTTTTGCTGTGCACTTGTGTTGGGTAAAAAGCTCCAAAGCCTCTTTCCCTTTGTAGTCCAATTAGTCGTCCAATTTGGATGCAAAATTCCATCCTGCACAGTTCCGGTTTTAAGCGTCCAGAGAAGTTAAGTCCACCCTTGTTGTGGAAAATGGCACACAGACTGCTATTGCACACACCTTTGGCTGTGAGAATACTTCATAAAAAGCTTTAATCCCCCAGTACTGCAGCAGCGAGTCCCAGGAGATAGCAGGCTGACAGGGCCATTCTGATGGGTCTGCATGAAAGCGCAGGCTTGTGTATCTGCAAAGTGCAGCCGGGGCTCCACATTCCCACAACGCCTTGCACCTCGCCCAAACAACCACTCACAAGCGGGTGGAGCAAAAAAACACATTCATCTCCCATAGCTGTCAACCTCCACCATGCCATAGCTGAAATAAAACTTAAAAAATTCTACTCAGAGCTTTCACATGCCAAATCCTTTCTCTTTTTCTCTTTGAGAAAACAGGCTGGTAACTGATTGTTTTGTTGCAAGAGATACAAATCCCTGTTGATGTGTAATGGCTGTGCTATTATGGCTTACTGTGCTCTAAACTGTATTGTATTCTACTTTTTCAGCCAGAACATGGCATTTTCTTTCTTTATGGGTGTGACAACTGGGCAGTGGATATATCTAAACTGCACCAGTTAAACTGTAGAACACTTAAGTGAATGTTGGTCACACACAGCAGTTAATTACCCTTTCCATCTCCCAGGAAGAGATATTACCTCTACCAGGAGAAGGAATCATTTGGGAGAGGATTATTTATTTGCCTGTTACCCCGAGGAACCATAAGGATTTATTTTTTTTGAAGTACTAAGTGGTGGAACTGGACTGCTCACCCAAGTATATTCTTCATGCTTTTGAACATTGCATATCACCTTTTTGGTCCATTCTGTAGTAGTTTTCTTGTATGTACTCTTATTTGAGGCTTAAAAAATATGTTGTGTTTATCTTCCTGGAGCCAGTCGCACCTGTTGGTCTTAAGTTCAAACTCGGCCTTGTTATAATGTAAGTGCTTACTAAGTGGAGATTTAGACATCACTAAATTAAAACCAGTTGCACCACACAAACTAGTTCTTACATAGAGATGAGTTGTAACTAAACATTTACGCCTTATAACTACCAGGTGGAACCGAGCTAGCTAAGCTGAATGAATGTTAGCTTCACCTGACACTTTAAATTTCACAGAAAAAACACACTCAACCTTATATTACAAAACTTTATGCCAATAACAGAATAAATGACCACATAACAACCGTTAGCTAAGCATAATCAGATATTTCCTTACTGTAAACAAGAATACTACTAATTATAAAACAAACATGTTTCTCCAGGTATGCAGATAGAAATAAAACTATGTTAGACCTACAGTCACAAAGGATTGGAACTAAAGTTTATTTTATCTTTTGGCCTCAAAAGCAGTTATTTTTTGGAAGTAAGCTTGTAATGCTGCAGTGACTTCCTGTTTACATGGCGGATTGCTTCTTATTGGACAACACTACAGATGTTTCCTAGCAACCAATTTACACATTAATTGTTTACTTGCTAACACATTTCACATTTTTTAATTGCAATCTAATTTATTAAATCTCTGCTTTGAAATGAGCTAGTAGTTATTAAGAACTTAAAAAGGACTTATGAAGAGCTGGTGCAATTCAATCCAGAAGGACACTTATCTTTTCAGCTCTTATATGTATCAATAAGACTAGTTAAATAGACCACATACCCTCTGGGAAACATGCAGAGAATCTGGAACAACCCCCATTTATTAACAGTTCATTAACAAGTGTAGTGCAGACTAGATGACTTTTTAGAAGGTGTGAAACCCACAAGTGGTAAGGATTATCAACATTTATGACTGTTTTATTTCCAAATAGAAATGACACCAGCTAGAGAACAAAAGCTATTCTGATTAATGGCTTGTATTTATTACAACTTTAGTTACAATTTATCATCCATTTATAAAAGGGTGAATTATCAGAGAGTCAGAATAAAAATATCAGTTGTGCAGACATATTTAAACAAAACACTAGCAGCACTTCCTCTATCACTAGTGTACTACTCTGGCTCCTGGTTGCCTTTTTTGGCACCTATCAGTTGCCAACTGTTCAGGGATGTAATATAAATGATTCATGTGTATTATATGACAAATAAGCCCATCATTGTCATTTGGCATAGATAAAAGACAGAGGGATGAGCAGACGAAGGATGCATGAAAGACCCGATGTCTGGGTGAGACACGATACTGCTCAACAAAGGGATTTCACATGGTGCTGAGGCTTCCTCCGGCATCCCGTGCTCTTTCTTTATTCTGCCAAGGTAATTCACACAAGTCTACAACCCACCGACATCGCCAGAGAAAGATGATTACAGCTGTAGCTCCAGAATGACAGTTTCTCCAGTCTCCTCAACTCCACGGGCCTCTCCATGGTTACTAACACACTGACAACATGGGAAAAAAACGGCTTAAAAAAGAGAGTGATAATTTGTTTTCTCATTCTCCTCCATCACCTGAGACAGGTGAGAGGGCTATGCATTCCCAGTGGCACATCTATTCATGCATATAGATTAGGCTGATTTCAGACGCCTTGGTCTGAAAAAGGAAATCAGTTTGTTCAGTGAATCAGTGAGATGGAAATCTGTAGTAAATATTTTCTATGTTATATTTCATAATTTTTTTTCCCACACTGCTTTAAAAAGTAACACAGTATGGAGTTGTGTCTTTATAAGCAGTCAAACAGATTCAGTTTGCAATCAAAAAACAGATTACAGAGAAAAACTATCGACACTGCAATAAAAAAACTGTTTTATTGCAAGTAAAATAAATTTGTGATTAAATTTTTGTTGTTTTAGATTCGGATCATTATGCAATCAATCTTATTCTCTTTGATTGCATAATAAAGTAACTCCATACACAATCTTTTTTTTTTTTTTTTTTTGCTGTCAATTGGGGTTTACAGCAGTTTGATAATGATAGCAGCTGTAGTTAGTGTGTATTTTGTGAGGTGGAAAATGAGAAACCAATTATCCAATGAAACTAAGGATTTTATTGTTAAACATAATAACAATGACAAGAAGAATACAAATTATAACAGTGTAGCACCATAAAACATATTATTACAGTAACAGAGAACAGTGTGAATTCTAAATACAACGTCACATTAGTGGCAGTTCAATTTTCACAGAGAAAACAGGGCAGCAACTATCACTTACTGTCGTGATGTAAAAAGTGTGAAATGGTAAACATGATGTAAGAATAACAGCATTGATTTTTACAGCCTGGAGACAGTGATAGAAGATGTGAAGCTTGTCACATTGGATAGATCGTAAACACGTCTTTCTTCCCTGCATAGAGCATGAAAACATGTTACTATCTGCCATCAGCGACAGACTGCTGGCCCTCCTCATACTTGTAAAACGACATGTTCAGCTAGTGTGTCTGTGCTTCATTTTATATCCAAATGCCTCAGAGCTGCTCTGTAAATGGGTAATCTCCAGTTGAGTGTCATAATCACCCAGAAATTAAAAAGGTAACACTCAAGCAGCACTGACATTAATTGGCTCTGTTTACAGTTTATGCTGGGTTGACTGAACAGCTTTACTGAGCAACTGAATGTTCATTGTCATGAGTGCTTTCTGAGGCAGGTATTTATACGCTTCATATATGTCCCAATTACACACACACTACCATGATAAATGATAATATCAGTCCAGTCCAAAGTACCCATTCACTTGAATGAGAAAGTGTGTCCAAACTTTTGACTGGGAGGGCCTACTGTATATTATTATCATATTTAATGCACTGGCTAGAGTGACTCGACAGGGTAAGATGATCTAAAAATGAACTTCAGTTTCATTTCAACCTCTTCAAACTCTGATCTCTATTCCTTGTAATAATTATAATATATTCATGAGAATGGCTCCAGGTCTTATACATAGTCTGACTTTAGATGCTGTTAATAAGTCCTACTGTGTAGTAACAATCTCAGACTAATCTCAGACTAGTGAGTTTAATCAAACTGGAATCTATTTTCACCACTACTCAATGTGGTGAAAAGCATTACAGCATATTAAATGTTTGGTTAGGGCCATTTCTATGATTGCTAATGTGGTAGTGTATCTAAAAATACTGGGTTGTTTTCATAAGTCCCATAATTTAAATTGTACACTGTTTATTATTCTATTACTAATGATATTTCCATCCTAATGTTAGCTCAACATTTGGGAAAATATGTTTAATGGTTTTCTTTTCTTTTCTTTGTTTGTTTATTTATCTTTTAAATTCTTTTTTTTTTTTTTGCTGTGAAATGAGAGGATGGATACCATGCTCATGACTGTATGAAACTACAACTATCTTAGCTTAGCTTAGTTTACCCTAAAGACTGGAAATAGAGGGCAACAGCAAGTCAGGTCCTATTCAAAAATAAAATAAAAATCCACCTAGCACCACTAAGTTAATTAGTTAATGTTATTTCTCTTTTTTTTCATCTGTATTCATTTTATTTCTTTATGCTGAGTTAAGCTAATCCATTCCCAGTTCTTGCTTCATATGTAACAGACACACATGAGAGTGGTTTCACTATTATCACCTATAATCTCAGCAAGAAAGCTTATGAACATATTTCTCGTCCTCTAGCTACAAGCTGATGAGAAGCATAAACATTTCTTACAATAAAATTATGAACAGCAGAGATTTTCATTCAACACTTTGCTTAAAATGTATTTAATATGGCGTCTCATTAGCAGCAAAATGTTTGCAACTTTGACCAAATGGGCTTCACTGATTTAAACCAGCTTCGGCCAGCAAACTGATTCTCTTGCACCTGTCAAAAAGGCAACCAAGACAACAAGGACAGCTCCAAGGCTTCACCACACCGCCTCCACACATCCACCATAGTTACGTTCTCACCACTCACCTGAAAGCTGGAGCTGACTCCATAATCTCCACCTGGCATGAGGCATTCTTAGAGGTGGAGATGAAATTGAAGTGAACAGCCCCAATTCCACAGGTAGATTCTAATAAGAAAAGCCCCAGGGATATCAGGTAGAGTTTGGTGTACGTGTGAGAATGAAGGCGGTGGTATCTGGGCTTCTAAAAAGCACAGGAATGGCAGAGCTCCTCTGACAAGGAGGATGTTTAAGTTCAGAGCGTGTGAAACTTGTCCTGTCAAGTGAAACAATTGGCCAGTTCCAGCTCCCATTCATCAAAGTGACAGCACTTGGCCACGTGGAAATGAATGAATAAATAAAGGAGAACACATTCGGTGATGAAGTGGAGCCTGCTGGGTAGACGCTGTCAGAGAGGACTGTCAGTATGTATACTATTCAGCCCTTGTTGGCAAAATGACATGCCCCATGACTGAAACGCTCCTTGCATATGGTTTTCTCCTCTCCAACAAACTATACATCAAATGATTTTTGACAGTGAAAGTAAAATTTCATCTTCATAATCTTTCTTCACCTCCCATCTATTGGTATAGCAGCCCCTACTGGGCTGCTGTCAGGGCAGGTCTGTTGTCTGCTCCCTGAAAAAAACACCACCATTTGACCTCGGAGAACTCAAGCATATCAACATCCTTTTCCTGACTTTGACTGTGAAAAGAAAAAGTATTTGTATGCACCCCATGTGGATACAGAGAAGTATGCTTCACCCCTCACTACCCAGCTCTTGAGCTATGACCTGCCACATATTCATTATTGATCATCTCTTTCTGTTACAGCTGAGTTGCCTTGGTTACCTATAGACATCCGTGCTGGCCTACAAGTCTCCTTCCATGTGCAATTCACAAGAAATAAGAGTACTTTTGAAAAAAGAGGCATTCCGTGCTGTAGAGGTTGTAAACACATTGGGGTCATCTCGCTACATCCTTTGTCTCTTTTATCTTTAGAGTGAGGAGGGTTGGAAGTCATTAGGATTGCTCTCTGCGTTAACGCTATTTGAGAAATTATGGTTTCAATAAATGCAATTGAATACAAAGGAGTGTGTTGTATTGTCTGCTTGTATAGTCATTGTGCAGATGTTTCAAAGTAAGTAAGTAAGTAAAATCATTTAAATCAAAGGTGGTACAAATGTAATAAGGTGTGTGTTGAATTTCAATAATCTGTACACCAATATGACACCCTTGCTCCTTGGTTAAAGGAGCAAGGGTGTTATCTCTCTCTCTCTCTCTCTGTCTCTCTGTCAGGAAGCCGACCGCGACCGTCTTACTTTACTTTTAAAATTATTAAACAAAGAGAAATGTCCTACCCCTTCTTGTAATGTGTTTCTACTCCCTCATGACAGAGTTCACAGCTCTTATCAGTCTGATGTTGATGATCAGTCAATGGCTGTGATTGGCCACTGCATCCTTCAGCCCCAGGGACTTTGGGTTGCGTTGACTCTGGCTTGACTTTCCGACCGCAGTCCGGTGTGGCGCCACAGCAACCCAAACACCTGCAGCCCAAACACACTATCCTCATTCAAATGAATGAGAGGACTGATGTTTTCACTGCACCACCTGCTTTATTCTGAATATGGCCTTATGGAAGGGTTTAAGCTAGCTGTTTCCCACTGTTTTTGAACCATATGCTATGCTAAGTTAACAAGCTGCTTATTGTAATTTCATATTTAGCACGCAGATATGTAACAACAACAACAATAATAATAATAATAACAACAACAAAAATAATAATACATTTCATTTGTAGCAGACTTTTCATTCATTGTGAATCTCAAAGTGATATCAATCAACTCTCAGCAAGAAAGTGAGTCAGTGTGTTTCCCAAAATGCCACACTATCCCTTTGAATAAAGGCATGAAAGTTTGAATGAGGACTCTATTTTGCAACAAAGGCCTGGGAACATTTTGTCTGTATCATTTGTCACTCACAGCCACTTTAAATGCATCACTCAGCTCTAACTTTTTTATGGGATACCTTGGATCAATCCATCATCACATGAATGAAACAGTATTGAACAGTGCAAGCGACTTCTTTTTTCCTCTGTGAGGACAAAAAGCCCTTATTTTCCTTATGAGCTGGGCTCCCTCAGCCGTGGCGTATCATTCTGAGAGTGACACCTTCATCATAAATTACATACAGGCAGTGTGATGGCACCCAACTTTAGCCTGGGGTAAGCAGTGGGTGGTGCAGGGAGTCTTATGTTGCTTGGCTGCACAGGGAACCATATTGATTACCACTCATGTTTCTTTTGAATCAATCTCCATCACCCATTGGCCATTTTCTCCATTATATTTCATTTGGGGAGACAGATGATGGAGATGGCGGCATGTATGGAGCCTATCTGTGGCACTGCAGAGATTCCATCAGGAGATTTAGCATTGTCTCCATCTCAACTGGATTGGTTAATGGAAGGAGGCACATCACTGTCACTGTCCTCCCTCGTCTTCCCTCTCCCTCCCTCATCGCATCCCCCCTAGGGATCCAGAGACAACATTTACTTTGGCTGATTAAAACCCCTGCCAAATAACAACTCTGGTTCAGACCAGACACCTTCAGTGACAGATGACATATGGTTTTGTCTATGTATATATGACCATATATATTAGACGTGTTACACTGCTCATGTACAGTATATTTGCAGTGAAAGAACGATTTCTAGTTTGATGTTCTTGTCTAAACCATAAATGAAATGCCTAGTATTGACGCTTCACTGTGTATCTTTTATTCGACAAAGCAAGTCTTTCTTGAGGCCTGAAATAATAAAACATTTACCGTGTCAATCAAGTCCAACTAGAATGAATATTTCCATATTTCTTTATTTATGCTGTGACATGAAATTACCTCAGAAGGCCCCTTTGATAAGAGGTATTCTTCACTATGGCAGCCACCACACATGGCATATTTATCCACAAACACAATCTAACTTGTAATTGTTCCTTGGTAAGCTTGGTTGCTTGTATGGAGGCTCTGTGTGGAGCGGATCTAGCTCGGCTGGTGTCAGCCAGACTTATTTTTCCTCCCAGCACTGGAGCTCGGTCAGCGCTCAGCTCAGCCCAAACCCCCAGTCTATCAAACCCATCAGTGTTTCATGTAGCCTGGGGGACACTGGCTGGCAGCCTGAATGAGCGCTCCTCTTCTTCCTCCACCCGTCTTTGCCTCCTCTCCCTATGCAACATGTTGAGCCATAGAAGCCTGCTGATGTTGGCTGGCTGTATTGATTTTTTCACCGAAACATTCGAAGATCTCAGATCCTCTTAGTGAAAGAAGCACGTAAACAGAGTAAACTCCAACACTGCCTGCATTACAACCTTTTAAAATTGGAATATGGGGTGGTCCTCGTGGTTTAGTGGTTATGACATCTATCATGTAACTGCAGTGTGTCTGGTTCAGTGCCCATCGGGGGACCTTTGTTACATTCAGAACAGCACTGTCAGGATCTCGAGGAGAGTGCGAAAAACACAAACATATAACACCAATTTTGTTTTCATTGCACTGGCTCCCCGTCTCCTTCAGCATTGACTACAAAGTCCTGCTACTCATATACAAATCCATCAATGGACATGCGCCTCTCTTCCTAAAAGAACTGATCATACCACAAACCCCCACCTGCACCCTCAGATCTGCCAGCAGCTTTCTCCTCTGGGCGCCCAGTAGTTCCAGACCATGAGGGATGAAGCATTCTGCTCTGATGCACCAAGCTAGTGGAACAGCCTAAAAACCTTTCTATTCAGGAAGGCTTTTTCATCTTCACTCTTATTTTCTTTATGTTGTGTGTTATATGTTATTAATACTGTGGCACTTTGAGTTTCACTACAAATGAAACTTGCAGTAGTTTACTTGCAGTAAAAATTAAATGTATTATTATCATTATATCATTCTTCTCTCTTTCATGTTTTCTGTCTGCATCCATACTGTCAACTATCCAATACAAGACTAAGAGTCTACAGCCAACACCAGCATGCTAACATGCTTTGTGACAATGCTAACATGCTGATGTTTAGCAGATATAATGTTCACCTTAGTTTAGCATGTTAGCATGGTAACATTCATTAACACAAAGTACAGCTAAGGCTGGTGGGAATGTCAGAACATTTGCAGATATTTGGTCATAAATCAAAATCTCACATGTGACTTACCATGTTGACCTTTCTGCTGTCTTTACACAATAGACTGTAATACTGCTACATGCATCTCTGAACACCTTCATGCTTGATACATGAAAAATGATGAACATGGTGAACCTATCTAATGTATTGCATGTTACCAAAAGACCTTTAATCATAAACCTTCTGGCCAATAATTACATTTACTTCACCTTTGCTGCTGAAAATTAAAAAGAAATTTTGGACCTGAGCAATTTGGTTTTTATAGATTTCATTTTGTCATCTCAACTGAATTATAAAACATAATCACAGTCTATTTAGTTCATAATCTGACCTCTGTAGAGTCTCATTTGATTTTTTTCCACAAACATGGCATATCATACCTTGCTGAAATATAACCCATAGCTGAGCTACAGTTAATAGGGCTGTGAAGGGCACTGCAGAGAGCAGTGGTATACAACTGCAGCTGTCACCTTCCCAGCATTTCATGATTGTTCATGCTAAAAATGTACAAAGCATACCGAAACAAGGCATAATGTAGTATAACATGATTTTTCGTTATTAAAAATTGGCAGCATTAAAATACCAAATACCACATAGTATGTGGTATGAGAGAAGCATACACATGAATGGTCTCTGGCCTTGAACAATCAAAATCTTTGATGTTGGTGCCATATATACCTCTCTGCGGAGAAGAAAAAGAAGAGAACTCTCACTCTGCTCCAACTTCTGTGTCCTGCAAACCTACAGGTGTAACACAATCAGTTTGTTTAAATTGAAAACTTAAAAGACTTGGCCTGCTGTTGTAGATATCCTTTGTTGAAACACCAAAGAGCAAATTTTTGTGGTGCATGATTTTGGAAGAAATCTGAGTCAGGTTGATGCTCTTTTTTTTGCAGAATGGAAGGGGAAGACCCCTTTTTAACTGTGATTTATCTTCTAACACATATGATCTTTGGCCAGCTGCTAAGCTTTAAAGGAATACATTTACGCAGACTGTGATTATGCTCTCAAAAGGTCACTACTGTGGAAAGTGCTTGCAATCATGTATCTAGTCTAAAATCAGTGAGAAGTGGATTAGGACTATTTTATGAGGTCCTGGGTCTCACTCTCATTTTCTTGTTGCTTAGTGACTGCATTTTTGAAGGAATATGGACCTCTCAGACTGCCAAGCCAAACAACTCGTGCATTTATTTTTTGACCCACCAAGGGCATTGGAAATTGTTCGCTGAGATTTGAGGGCTAAGAATTGCATTGCTTTATGTTTGCCTTACATGTTAGTGTACATGCTCTATGCCCTCAGTTTAAGTGAAGATTATTTGCTTTGTTGCTACAGTAAAGACAACATTATGCTGGTTCATTTTCACAAACCTACAAGCAGCTCAGTCCCCGAGGGTACATTAACTTTAGATACATGACAAACGAGTTTTAAGCTGTTTAGTAGAATTTAGACAAAAATAAACAAATGAATTGAACAGGAGGCCAGCTAATTTCACACACAAACAGATGCCATTTGGGATCAGCACTATAATTACAAGGATGCCCTAGGCTACTTCACTACTCAGCCATCTGGAGCACATCTTCAAACCGAAACCACCAAGGACCTTACTTGACCATGTTTCATTTTGAGTTGAATGTAAGAAGTTGATAAATGTAATATTATATATATATATATATATATATATATATATATATATATATATATATATATATATATATATATATATATATATATATATATATATATATTGTAAACCTACTCTATGAATTGCTGACTGACTCAAGTCATATTTGAAATACTAGCATTACTGCTAAATATTTTGCACTGTTATGAAAAATCACCTTTTTCCTACCTGGTCATTAGTCTGCTCAATATTCAAGTCTGATTTACTACTTTTTTTCTACCATGTAGAAACATTCCTGCAGTGCAAGTTACCCCATCAAAAAACAGTACGGACAATGGTCAAAACTCTTCACATTATCACAAAAAAGTGACCATTATAGAATCTAAAAGTTCCCATGTTGCTTGACACAACAAAGTGCTAATTTTATGCCAAACACTCTCTTTAGTCATTATATAAACACTAATGGACCTGTGCATCATTGAATTCATACCATCATAAGAGATATTAAAACTCCATAAGTATGGAGCTAAATGGTTCTCCCCTGGGTGATTTCCGATAATATCTAGCCCTCCCATGGGCTGAAATTAAACAAAAGCATAAATCTCTTCTAAATAGCTACAGAAAATGAAGCTACATGGTGTGCCTTGATAGTTGAGGAAAGTTGTGTGTAACAATCTTTTCTCTCAACTGTGGCATGCTGGCTTAAAAAGTGCTAAATCTAAATGCATCTCTATCCATTGTGTGCTTTGAAAAATGAAGATAATCATATGTTAAAACTACAATAACTGATTTTTTGGCCACTTGCCTGCAGCAGAAATGAGCTGTAAACACAAGACATATATGATATATGATAACCTTTTAAGTTGTTATGGCTCACTTGTTAGCTATGAGTTGCTTTCACATTCTGCGCATATGAGGCACCCTTAACATTTATATTGAGTTGTGGTTGTGTCCACTTGATGAATGTAATTCCAATATTCGCTCTGTTGAACTCTGTTTTGGTCTATACCAACATGTGGGGTAGCATGATGATCCACTATGTTCACCAGCTAATCGCTAACTTTGTCTGTCTGCATTGTGGTGCATGGCAGCTATTGTCGAGTAGCTTCATCCCTGAAAACAGCTGCCTGCTGCTTCTGGAAATTAGTTTGATACCCAACATATCAGGTAATATCAAGAAAACTAAAAACCCACCATATGACATCATCTACAGCTACACTTTTGACCACTGGACACTAAGTGATGAAAGTTATATGTTCCATAAATATCTGATATTGTTTAATGCATGTCAGAAAAGTATTATTGTGTACGGTATCTGAAGTACAATGTTTGTTCTATCACCCCAGTCAGAGGATGATTCTAGTTTAATGGATGTGGGAGCTGAGATGGGATACTCGCTCTGAATGGCACAAGCATACCTCCACTCAGGCAGATATTTTCCCAGAGGCAGAATCTTACTTTCTCTCCTCTTGAGTGGTAAGCGTTCACTCCACCCATCAACCACATCTTTTTTAGAAACAAACATTTTCCAGCAAAGACAGTTACATGCAGGCAGAAGTGGACTCGACATCCCTAAAGGCAGTGTCCATCAGCAGGTATTGTTTACTGCAGGGCATGAGAACATTTTGAGAGAATAGAAGCTTGTAACAGAGACAGAGACCAGAAAATTGACTGATGCTGAAAATGTCTTTAACCATAACAAAGAAAAGCCTTTTGAAATGTTAAGAATTATTCACAATTTTCTGCATCTTAATGTTGATTATCGTACATCACATTTTTAAAGAATAAACAAAGTCTGGATATTGTTGCTCTATTCTGTACATCATTACTAAATTAATCAATTTTTCAAACTGATTTTGAACAAATTACATATTTGTTCAAAAGACAACATTTTCCCCCTCTATTCACTGAAGACTAAAAAATGATTTTTTCTGTGTATAAGTACTGCTGTCTCGAACAAATAATCACTTCTCTAAGTAAAGCTGATAGATAAAACTATATGTTGTTTAATCAGTATTCTGTGGTTTATTCAGTGTTTAACACCATCTAAATGCTATATTTATTGTTTTTATCCCACCATTGTTAAAGATGATTGATTACAGTGAAGTTTAAATTGTCTTTGCTCAGTATGCTAATGATGATCATTTTCCTTTTTATCTAACTCTTCTGAATGATCTCCTTCTTAAATGTTTAGAATTTTGTCTTAGTTTATGTACAGTAGCACATATTTTCAGGTTTATACTTGTCCTTGCAGCATTTAAATTTGCATTCACTGTGTATTCTAGTGCTTAACAGTTCATTTATTTAGCAGTATAAAGAGACACATCTCACATAAAAGATGAAAATGAAAAGTACCTGACCCTTTTAACAATTTTAGGTCTGGCTGTACCAATTACAGCATTATGGGGAATGCACCTCTGCTATTGCATGAACTTGTATGTATGTATGAATTGTGCTATAGTATGAAAGTGAGCACTGCTACAGACAAAATCTTTGGTTTGTTCTTCCTCATTTTCTTCTCAGTCTGTACTATCCAGGTGCCTCCAACTTGTTGTAGAGTCTAGACACACACAGCATGTCCTGGGGCTGCAATACATTATCACTCTATGGATTATTGAGGCTTACTCTTAGCAGACAAGTTGACGTCTGTTCCCTCTCCACAACAGATATCTAATGGTAAAATCGTTGGTTCTCATTGCAAAAGGGTAGTTTAAGATGTGATTTTCACTGACTGACACTAAAACATAATAGTTACCACTAATGTTTTACATAGCTATGTTCTCCCTTCAATCTCTTGCTGCACTGAAAATAAGGGTTTTAAGGGTTAAGTGATTAGAGCAGATTTCCCTATAACTACAGATTTTACTAATCAGCATTGTCCACACCAGTAACAACACTTAAATTAGTTTTGAACAGCTGCCACACAAGCATATCGAACAATTCTCCAATCAACACATCTTGAATATTTGTCACCAAACAATCAACACTAATTTCACTGAAATTATTATAGCATCAAATATTCATGAAACCTAAATGATTTTTTTAAAATCAACATTAGGCCTCACAATTGACAGGAAATAATTAACTGAAAATGATAACACTGTATTCAGCTCCAACATCTTTCTGCAGAATTTAATAAATCTGCTCAAAGAAATGCTTTACAGTTTTATAGCTCCACAAAACAAACCTGATAATCTCATCCTGTCTGTGTACTAATTAAACAGTAAGTGGGCTCTTTCCATCCTCTGGCAACGAAGATGCTCTTCTTATGCCAGCTGTATTTGACCTGTGACACAAAGTCGGAGAAGGAGGACAAACAGCACTGCATACTTTAATGACTGCTCTCTTTACACTTGCCAAACCTATTCCTTTTTTCTTTTTTGTCCCTTCTTTTATCTCCATACCTGAAAAGATTTATTTCAATATTTACAATTTTTAAAGATTATTGACTGCCTTTCACTGGCAGGATTTTCTCTCTAATTGACAGTTTCCTTGTTTTTGGATAGTTTTTATAATGTGAACAAAATCAACTTAAATTGTCACATAGTTTTTTTGTTTTTATTACGCTTTTAATTTCAGAAAATTAAAGTGTTCTAATAAGTGCTCATGAATACACTACCTTTTGCAGGTCCCCACACCAGTTCTTGAACTGGATTCTCCCACATCATTAACGAATGTGTTGACTACTGAGCTAAACTTTACTCATCACCTCATTGCAGACAGACCTCTACTTATTTATACATCCATAGCACAGAGACAGCCCAGCATGTAACGTGTAGGCGATTATTGACTTGCACTTTTCATTTATTGCCTATTTTTTACAACCTAACTTCATGGAAAGGAGAAGGGGAACAACAGGTTATGGAGAACCCCTTGGGAGCACTTTGCATGTGTCAGTAGCTCAGCTTTACCTCTGGGGAACACCCCCAACTCCAGGAGCAATGTGAATGTGAACTAGGAAATGTGCATCATGTAGCAGGTGGATGTGACTCCCCTCATTGAGACCTGCTGATAGATGTAACAGCAGAGCAGATGACAGAGACTGAGATAGCAATGTAACCGACCTGCGTGCTTTTATTTGACATGTTTTTTTTCTTCTTTATTCATTTGTATGAAACAAATATTCATAAAAATACTATTTGTGCTTTGCTAAATAACGTATTTATATTCAGGCACACCCTTAACATCTACTATATATATGTCCCCCTGCTGTTTAATGTCTATCTATATCAAGCAGTCTTATTATTTTCTGTTGTGTGCTGTTTGTGCAACTGCTGTTATCATTGATATGAATGATTGAACTGCTGTGTTGAAAAATCTTTATTTTTTTATTATCACATACTTACAATGTGTGCAGTGTGCAATGATCATACCTACTTTAATCCCCAGACTGCCAAGTCCAGTCCAGTCATGTTATCAGAATGCCTCTTGTTGAGGTTTCCATAGTTACACTTCCACAGCATAGTGTTAATTAGCAGTCTAGCATTAATGTATGCAGATATCCAGCTTGTCTGACTGTCACTCATTGCTCAGTGTTGAATTGACCCATACCGAGTCTGTTACAGCTGTAGTGTCTGTCTTGATGGGTGAAAGTATAAACACAGATGAAAAATGGAACACTGGTTGCAGTCCAGCACCAAACACATTCTTATCATAGAGAGCCAGCTGGACAATCAGAAATGTCACCGTGGAAATTGAGTTCAACGGGCAAATACTGTTATGTGCACAGCATAGAGGCAATGATTTTGTTTTTATCTAATCCAGTGTAGTGATACTACTTCACTGTAAATACTCCCATCATGTGAATAATTACAGCTGTATGGAGGGAAGATGTTGTTAAATCTGCAGTAAATAAAAGGTAGAAACACACACCTGGATGGCATCTGGATTACAACATGACATGAACATGACAACGCTATGGCAGTGATCATTGACAAGAGTACTGTGGTCTAGTTTTTGGGCAGCAGTTGCACTTTAAAAGCTTGAAAACACTTGATTCTAGCAGTGTATTCTCAAGTTTTCTATTGGCCTTGCTCTGAGCTAAATGCTAATATCAGTATGCCAATGACACAGTCTTACAGTACAGGTGAGACTGATGGGAATGCTATTAGTTTTTCAAGGATTTGGTCATAAACTAAAGTATTGAATTAATTAAAATTTTGACCTGGTGATGGTACTGGATAAAAAGTGAAGATAAATATTGGTAAACCAAAATAATTACAACTAACCCTGAAGAAACATCAGTGTTTTAACTAAATTTCATGGTAATCTGTCCAAATAGTCAAGACATTTAACTCAAAATGCCAATCTCATGGTGGCACTAGAAGGAAAAGCAGCAGATGATCAACAAAGTCATTGTGACTCATCGTGTTTAGATATTTCGTTGGATATGTGAAAATCTTAACCTGGTGGTTGTGCTAGAGGAAAAGTGAAATTAATCACTAAATTAATAAGGATTCATCCTCTGGGAACCATTGATATCTGTACCAATCTGTTGTTGTTTTGATATTACAGTTTGGACCAAAGTAGCTGACCAGCTGCCTGACTGACTGACCAACAGATCAATGTTCCTTGCATGGCTAAAAATTAGCAATTGATTCACTGCTTTGGGTAAACAAAAAGTTCCTGTGGCAATGTTTCATAAATGGCAGCACTCCAGCAGCCAAATGGTTACTACACATGTCACATAACCACAATGTACCTGGTTGATTCCAGCTAGGGACCTTTGTTGCATGTCATACTCATCTCTCTCTCCCCTTGTTTCCTGTCTTCTTCTTCACTGCACAATATCCAATAAAAAACAAACAAAGAAAGGCAAAAATGAGAAATGTTTAATAAATAATGTTTTTTTTCCAAATAAATAATTTATCCTTTTACACCACGACAGAACTTTCAGTATCTGAACTGGTGTCAGTGAGTAAAGGTATTCAAGAGTGGAATTATCTTTTGAATTAACTCTGGTGTTATTTCCGTGCTCTGACATTTTTAATAGCAAAAAAGTAACTTTTTGTGTCGCATCAATAAAATATTTCATGCATTGCAGGATGTGGTTTATGGAAATTATTATCCCAAGCCAGCACTCACAAACAGCACACACAGTAATGAAAGCAAATCTACTTTTTTTTACCAAACAAATGCATAAGTAGCAACACAACAGAGCCTGAGTGCCTTGGCCTTGTCTTGAGCGGTTAGAATGAATCGGGGCCACACGGGAAGCGCAGTGAAATGCTCTTGTTCCTCCCTGACAGTGCGTACAGCCTGTGCATTGTGTTTGTCGGCGTGCTGAGGTCTGGGGAATGTTTGGCCGATGTTGGAAGGAGAAAATGCTCGGCTCACATCTGAGAGCGGTGGCTGATGCTTGGTCCCTTGGGCTATGCAGCACCATCCCTGTCAAACCCCGGAGCCCTCGCTTCTTCTCCTGGAGCCAGCAGATCAAACACTCAGCACAGGACTGTCAACACCCATCTTGTCATGGAGAAAAGAACAGACTGAAAGGCTCTGATACAGTTTACTGGCGAGAGGGAGAGGCAAAATATCACTTTGCTTTGACTTTTAGGACCGATGTGTTCACTCAGCAGTTTTGTGTGTCTTCCGTCTGAGCATGTTTACAAATGTGTCCTACTTTCTGACCATACATGAACAGCATTAAGTGCTTTGGGAGGCTTGTTGCAGAAGAACATATTTCATGTCTCTACATGCTTACAGTGGTTGGGAGAGTGTGGTCTGCATATGTTTTCTTGAAATCAAAGCGCAAAAACATGAGAATGTGAAGACAAAGCATAAAAGCAATGTCTAGTGTTTCAGGAAAGAATAAACACAAAACAACATGCCCTCAGGCACTGAGCAGTATCTTGGCAAGATTAATGAGTGTTCCTGAGGACCCCATATTAAAATAGCATCGCTTTACATATCATCTTGACAGGAGATAATTAATTACCACCCCACGTACTACTGTTTTCAGCAACATTGTGATTACTATACACAAAAAGTCATAACTTTCATTAATGCGTTTCACTATTTCCCTGATAGATGTCTTCATTGGTGGGGAAGCAGCAGGTCAAAAGAGCATAACCTAGCATCCACAGAACTGCCTGCTCAGTTACTTGCTCTTCAAACTAGAACATGGAAAATAGGACTTATGATCCCATTTTTAAGAAGGAGAAAAGCACCTAGAGGGAGAAAATACACTCAAGAATGCAACAAGGACAGTACTGCAGCTATTTAAGTCATGGGGACTTATGGAACAGCACAGTATCTTTAGAGCAACCTGAATAAATTATAGAGTGTCTCACACAAGAGATAGAGCTCTCTAAGAGAGTGGCTGGAGTGTGCTTGTTTCACCTCCTCATCAATCAACCATGGAAAGCAATCTAAAGCCTGTCGATAAAGGATGGCGAATAACATTGAGAGGTCTTTGGTGAATGGTACGGGGGAAGACATATGTAGGCACATAGCCAGAATGTAGGCCAAGATTAAGGCAGAGCCACATATCGGCAGATCGACGTCATCTTAAATCTTGTCTCATTTGGCAGGATTTTACTAAAAATACAGCTCTTATACCATCCAAGAAGAGGAAGGAGGTTCTGCCAGGAGAAAAGACTGTCCCATTCTTGAAGCTCAGAGGTTTGGATTCGCCCTATTTGCCAAATTAAAATTCTGGTATGGACAGCTCTCTGCCCTCAGGAAAACTTGATTCCAAACTTTTGAACAATATACTAACTATGGCCCTAACAACTGAACTGTCATATCAAGAAAATCTTACAGCTTCTTAAAACTTAAGATGATCAATATTAAAGGGGAACTCCACAAATTTTTACCTTTTTAATCTTATATTGGTCTTAGAACGATAATTTTGGTATGACAAACTTCTATCATTTATGTAAGAGGACTTGAAACAGCATTGTTAATGCATTCAATCAGCCTCAAAAGCGGAACTTTCTCTGATATTTTGTTTCTCTTATTGCTTTTAGCAAACTGCTGAGGTAAAAACATAAACACTGTTTGCAGTTTATCAATGTCATGTTATGCATTTTCTGATGGTGAGATTTTTTAATGATTATCCTTTGAAGCTATTTATGGAGCCACTACTGTATGTCATATTGTCTAGAGCCATGATCGCTGACACTGGAGATTCAGAGTGCTGGTGCTGCAATATTTGGAATTTAAGCTTTTAATAACCTCCATGACATACTTCTTAAACATAAGCCCACACTTTGCCCTGCAAGCACTTTAAATCCTCTGTTCAAAATGTTGTTATCCAAGTGCAGATAGTGGAACTTTCTTCAGTAGGAAAGCCTTACGCTTTTTGACAGATGACAGAAATCTACTTCAACGTTCAACATTCAAGTGACGTTTAGATCTGGTGATTGACTTCATCCTGGATTCATGAAACTTCTCTTGACATGGCACATCAGTGTGTCTGATGTATGCATCATCTTGAAATAGGGCAACATCATGAGGGATCAGTGTGAGCACCCTTACATGCTGCGGAAAGCTCATAGTATATCCTCGCCATCATATGAGCATCATTCTATCTTGGTTGCCATTTGCAATCCACTTCCATTTTGTTTAATAGTGGGTAAAAAAATGTTGGTTGATTCTTTGGCTGTTTCCAAAAAAATCCAGTCTAACCATATTATTTCTTTCCAGATCCTTGTCTTTTGTACACCATATTATGTTATGTGACTTTGTGCATTCACCTTGGACAGGAGCTGTTTCTAAATGTCAGCACTGCCACATGGGGGGACAGAGATTTTTACAGTCTTGATTCAATTCTGTGATAATGCTTTGAATCAGCAAGACCCTGTTCAGTGTCCATCTAGCCCTGCCGTGAGCCTTGACTTGTGACAAATATTTTACCTTTTCTGAAACAAATGTGCTGGTAACTGGTAAAATGATTCTGCTAAAGGTGCCTTCTCTTTTCTGTGTTCAATAATACTGCAGTTTTTGGGATCAATGCATCTGTGAGTCAGGCACTCACTCTAAGGAATCTGTTCATGATGCTTGGAATACAAGATTGATTTAGTTCTCCTTAAGATTTCAGTCCTGGTTGATTTGGCAGCACCCGTGGTTACTGGTGATAATAGCAAGTACAGTTCTACAGTACAAACTCCAGCAAACACTCAGCTTATTTTTCAAAAATACAATAGAAGAACAACTGGTGTATCTGTTTACAGTGCAACCAAACAAACTCACATTGTTTTAATGAAAAAGTAAGTCAATAATCTGCCTTTTTTGTTCATGTCATAAGCAATCACAGTCTGATTTCATGCCCTGCTGGTAGTTTTCCACACATGGCACAGTGAAGTTGAGGAGTTATGCAGTTCTTTCAGCTCACTGTGGCTTCTTGCTCTGTTACTCACTGCCATATTTAAAGCTGATCTGCTGTCAGAAAATGTTCAGAATGGTAATGTCTTGTTTTGGGTATAGATATGGAACAATCACTGTCAACAAATACATTGCATTTCCTTTAACTGCTTCACAGTAAAAGCTCACCATGTCTGACACTTGAATGAATGTAATACAAACGGTATTATCAACAGTCAGTGAAGGTGATATCAATGAGATAATAGTACAAACACTAAGTAAGTAAGTAAGTGAGTAAGAAAGTAAAATTGATCTATATACCACCTTTCACATACATTAGTCACAAAGTGCTTTTCATGGGCATTATGTCGCAAAAATACAAAGAAATAAAGAGATACACAATCTGTAATAAAAATACACAATGAATGGAAATATAGAAACATAAGGTGCCAAGTTCGTACAGGTTACCCAAACACCTGTCTAAACAGGTATGCTTTTAGCTGCTTTTTAAATAAATAAACAGAATCAGCAGACCAGGCAGAGCATTCCATAGCTTAGGTGCTAAGGGGGCATGGAGCAGAGAGCGAGTTTTGCATGTTAGACCTAAGAGAGTGAGCTGTTGTGTGGGTGTAGTAGATCAGATACATACACAGGAGCCTGACCATGCAAAGCTTTGTAAGTATGAGTGAGAATTTTGAATTGAATCCTATATGCAACAGGAAGCCAGAGAAGAGCTTTAAGCAGAGGAGTAATGTGAGATTGTCTATTTCACCTGGTGAGTAGTATTGCAGCAGAATTTTGGATTGTATGCAGACGATCAAGGGCAGAGATACAAGAGGTGAACAGTGCATTGCGGTAGTCGATGCAAGAAGAAATGAAGGCATGTATAATCATTTCTAGTTCAACTGTTGAAACTATAGACCTCAATTACTAATGTTTCTCAAATGGAAAAAACAACATCTGGTCAGCTGCTTTACATGGGTGTCAAATGATGAGGTTAATCAAATATTACCCCTAAATAGCACAGGTTGGAGTGATCAGCAGAGGAAAGAGGTCCAATACTTTTTATAATCACACCTTTTCTGGTGCAAAAACCAGAACCAGGTTTTCCACTGTCCAGTCTTAAATCATCAAAGCGCAGCAAATATAGAGAGAATAACAGGGGCCCCAGTTGGACACCACAAGACAATGGAAAGGAATCAGACACAAAGTCACCAATAGAGAGGGTAAAACTTCTGTCAGTGAGATAAGATAAAATAGCTTTATTAGAGTGCTGTTTCTGAAACCCAGGCTGAAACTTATCATAAATACTATGCCTCTCCAGTGCAGTGAGTTGATTGGCCACAACCTTCTCTAAAATCCAGTAACCTTGGATTACATACATGCATTGTTTTCCATGTATGTTTAGGCAATTTGAATTCAGTATGGAAATGGCTGACTCCACCACTAACCTGAAAACTACCAACAAAAATGAAAAAGTATACAACTTTAATACAAGTACATAATGTACAGTGGGTGTGATCTTATAACCAACCAAGCAGAAAATGAAGGAGGTGAAATTTCTCATACTACCTCATTGCAGAGAGGTCTCAAGCTGTCATCCAGTATCAGTTCACATCACAACAAAAATGTTTAACATTGATGCTTAAAGAAACTGTCCACATGTTGATGGGTCCTTAGCAGGTCAGTGCCTTGCTGACATTGATGTGTTTTATGCAGGAGTGAATGGGAGGTATTATAAAGCACTTTCCTCTGTTCTCAGGTAAAAGGCACTATATGTAATACAATCAGTGCATCTAAGTACTGTGGGGTGAGTCTGGGTGAGATAAACTTGGTTCTCTTCTCTCCACATAGGTCATCACACTAGTTTAGTCTGCTATTTGAGTTAAAAATGCAATTTTGGATAGTATAAACAACTCCCACAGTATACTGAATTCCCATAGTGGCCATTCTGTGGGTTTGCATAGACAAATTACATATTTTTATGGTTTTTAGTTTTGTGTTGCCAGCTACAAATCACTATGTCCTGTCTTTTTATCCTAAAAGTTAGCCATGCCTTCAAAAGTATTGCGCACATATGAAAAAGACTAATACACTGGAAATATGACTCACCACACACTCTGTTGTTGCTGTAATTGTTTTTTTATCCACACACTTTTTTCTTCCCATTTTTGGCTGAGGACCATAAGGCTGAAAAGCAATTGATCTTTGAGGTTGAGCAAGTGCATTTTCCAAAGCAGATACAGAAGAGAATCAATTTGAGGCAAGAGCACCCAGCACCACAATTGTTTGTGGGTATCAAAGGCTACCCTTTTCTGTCTCATGAAACAAACAAACCATAAATCACTACTGATACAGTGTGGCCGGCACTGGCTTCACCACAGCTGGTACAAGAAAACCAAGATTCCCACTAGTGAGGTAAATTAAAAGTTAATAAAGCTTTGAAATGTAAATGCCAAGAGCAAAGACATTTTATTATAATCATCATTAGGCGATTATCTGGCAGATCAAAAAATAAACTCTACTATCAGTAAGGATCATATTTAATGATTGAATGCTCTTTATGGAGTAGAATCAAAATAGTTTTGCAGTTTAGGTTTATTAATTAAATCGAAGGATTCAACCATTAGTTTTTAGAATTGGCTGTTTGCTAAATCTCTAACCCAAACAGCAATAGTCCAATCATAGCTTAGCAACCATAAGTAGACTTAGCAGGCCTTCAAGCTTTGGATATCTCCACTTGTTGTAGCAGTAAGTAGAAAGTGTAATGAATGGATTGAACTGTGCATTTATCTGGTCTAAGCTGCACCATTATGTCTGACTAACTGCCAAGGAGAACATTATTGACAAATGACATTAGTTTAGCTGCTAGAAAAAGCCCCATTCACAAGTAGCACATCCAATGTGTAGTATTTCTAAGCTGTGTAGTAACTTGCCCTGGATGCTATCAGAAATAGACCAACATTAGCAGCTATGTCCTGCTCTATTGGATGTAGGTACACTCAGGAAGCCTTTGCCAATATTGTCTGAAATAGCATTACATGTGCCCTACTCATTTGTTCGTCTTCATCCTAAAACCCTTTTCTCTTGAAACATTAAAAGTGAAATAATAGCAACAGTGTAAATAATAAAGAAAAACATATAATTGCACACAGAAACAAATCCTTATATTGTGATAGAAATCATTTATAATTGTTTATATACATGAAAATTCATAGAAGAGCTTAAAACTCATTTCTTCCAGAGCTTTCAGCCTCATCTTGCAGCCTTCATCAGCATATTTAGTTTTCTCAGTTTTTCAGTTTCTCATGAAAGTGACCAAATTCTTAATTAATGAATATAATAAAAGAATGCTTTATCTTCCATAATTATATAAAATATGGACATTTTAAGGACATTTGGTATTATTACAACTGTTTTATGTTATGTTGTCAATCAGTCACATTATTACAAAGTCTTATAAACCATTCATTAATTGTTTTCATGCTGATTATAAATGAAATTATACATTTATAATAATTTTCTCTTGTTTAAATACTATTTAAGTGTCTGTAAACAATTTAGGCATTTCCAGAACAAGGCCCTCCTAAATATTCACTCACTTTTGCTTTGATTTGCTTTGACAGCTATTAATTTTTCATAAGGAAGCAGTCTGCCCATTGTAGGATTGAATGATTTGCCTGGTACAGTGTGTCCTTGGCATAATTTTCTCCAAAGAGTACAGGTAATAAATTGGTTTGTTTAAGTCCTTGGCTCTGTTTAGATGGCAATACACTTCCATCGATGATAATCAGCTGTAGCTGAGCACAGCAACGATGATTAATTGTTGATTTTCCATCAAAGAGGTAGCAAGTGATGTATTTCACTACGGTGTTGCCGATTGCAACAATTCACCAACTGATTGCAAAGGTTATCTTGGAGTAAGATAAAAGCTCTCCTTTCTTCTGAGAACAACCTTGGACAGATTGCCCCTCAATTTGCAAGATTACACTTTGAAATTTCTCTCGAAAGTCTGAAACTCAGTTCTTTTTCAGGAACTGCAGATTAAATGTCCTTCTCAGGAGAGGTAAGGACTAGCGTTGTCACGTGTGTTTGTTGTGCAAATGTCCCCTCTAAGAACTACATCAAGGGCATCAGTGGCTGTCTACAATTTGAGCAGGCCTGGCTGATTATTTAGACAGATAAAAGAAGGCTCATTTGTATTCAGGGACGAGTAAAGAAGGAGAAGTGAGTACATCACACTCGGGCAGGACAGATACTTGCAAATGAAAGCAACCCACAGGTCAAATCAATACTCTGTCTACAATAATACTGTAAAGTGGCATACCAAGGCCATTTATATCTTTAATAACACTTACCACCTCAACAATTCAATGAACGACCACAGTACAGAAATAACAGAATTCCATATGCACACATTCACCACCCAACCACTCATGTATCCTATGCTTGTCTACGAGTTAGAAAGGAAAAACAATGCAAAAGAGAACTTGCAAGAATGAATATTTGAATAAATATTCTAAATTCATTTCCGAGATGAGTCACATCTGTTGAGAATTGTTCTCTAAGCTTTCATTTCCATTTTCTCCTCAGCCAATCTCTGATTGGCATTTAAACAAAGCTTCAAGTATTCAGGAGAGGATTGACATTTGCGTTGCTATTTTTTTCCTTGCTCCTCTGCATATTTGGAATGAGAAACCATCCCTAGATGACGTCAACACCTCCACTTCTTGTCTTTTTAACCACGTAATATAAGTGAACAGGTTTCAATTTCCTGTATAGGCTCTGGAAGACTGTGTGTCTGCGCTGTTTGCTCTGTGCTATTAATGCTTTCAATATCTGGACCCAATACATGTTTTGACATGTGTACAGCCTTCTAGTTCAACTGGGAACCTCAGCTGGTTGAATATTTAGTATATTCTTTGTTTTGCATTATTAACCACTGTTGTGACTTACAAATGTTTCCTTCTTGTGTCTTTGATGCAAAATGTCAGCGTGAAGACTGACTGACTGTGCAGCTCCCTTGAATGAATGTGTGTACATACAACAACAACTTCTACTACTTCTACTAAAACTTCTATACTATAATATTGTTATTATGGTTGTTATTATATGTAATTTTATTTAAGTAGCGCAAATGTTTCATAGACACACACAGTCATGACATTATAAATACAATTATAAAATTGTACGAAAGAAAGAATGAAACACAGCCATTTAGGATGTGTGTGTGCATATACATATATGCACATATATGTGTATATATGTGGAAAAAAGTCTTTTTTTACCTAGTTAGCTAGAAAGTGGGGTCAAATTAGGCTAGCGGTTCAAGGCAATGTCCCAAAAGTAGACATTTGATTTCTTTTGAAAGAGAGAGAGAGAGAGAGAGAGAGAGAGAGAGAGAGAGAGAGAGAGAGAGAGAGAGAGAGAGAGAGAGAGAGAGAGAGACAGAGACAGAGACAGAGACAGAAACAACAACCGACAGTAACAGAAAAGTGTCCACTATTTTTCTATTTTTGGCTATTTTCATTTGGCCTCATGTTCTGTTTCATGCAATTTATTTTTGAGATATATGACTATATGGAACAGCTAGCCTTCAATCATAAGTAGGCTATGCCTCATTGATATGAACCATTTTTATTGTCATAGTAATAAAGATGCTTTGTGAGAATCTAAATCTTACTTTCTAGTTTTCTTAATAGCTGTATTATTTGAAATTAAAGCCTTGGGTCACGCTCATTAATAGCTCAGTCTAGTCAGCAACCCCCCACCATATTTACAACACCCCCTCCCAGATGATAGTTTCAATGTCCCTGGTACCTGTGTTCAAAATATTTTAGATCTCAAATTTCAGTTCTGCATCAAACTCACTGGTGCATCCCACAACAGGAGAGTCATCAAAGATCTTCTTGGGGTGGTATGACCCCGAGTGGAATCAGGTAGAGAATATTGCTTTGAGTTGGGGCTTTATTTTGTTGAAAGGCACTGAATAAGTCAGGAAACATGATTTTCACTATGTTTCTCCTCTCCAGATGGACGTAAACCCTGCGGATAGGTGCTGTATATGATGGCATCGTCTTTGTCTGTGTGAGCTGATATGTTGACTTGAGGGGGTCCAGGAAGACTTCACCAAGAATCTACAATAAAAACCAAACAAGTTTAGGGCAAGAATACAGAGTTTAAAAAGAAAAATCAAAGTTTCTTCATCCAGGATATAGGAAATGTTCGGACAGGTTACCTGGTCAGTTGTGTACACTCCATTGAGCTGACTTGAACTTGCTTCAACCCACTGCACACACAGATGCATGCATGTCTGAATGTCCCATTACCACCTCACTGTATGGTGAGATTGATTTCATTCATCCGTGTTATTAGAGGCCTGGAGGGCAGCCAATGAAGAGGCAGTACAGTATGGCACAGCAGAGCTCCTGTGACAATTCAATTAGCTGCCTCCATCTTTGCACCACCTCCACATGACCTGCATCAGTAGTTTTTGCTGACGATCAACCTATGTAAAGTGATGGCATCCTTGGGTTGTGCCGCAAACGCACCCAACATGCCGATTGGCTGAAAGGACTCCAGGTTAATGGGATGGGTGGAGGGGGCTTCTCTTGCTATTTGCAGCTCTGAGATTGGTTTCAGCGTAATAGCTGTAGAAAATCAGCGACAGTTCAATTTCAGAATACATAAAAGCACAGTCAAATTACAGCTCTCTCCTCTATTCTCTCAGAATGCGACTGGTGTGGCTTCAATGAATATAATCATTTATCTTGCAGCTGCAGTACTTCACTTATAACCTGTAATTTTATTTCTGGATTTGTGTGTTACAAGATTAACGAGTAGCTCATTTTAGATGAATATTGTAAACCAGATTACTGTGCACTGTTTTCAGGTTGGCTGATTGACCTTCACTCATCTATATACATATAGTGACCTTCATTTCCTCTTCTATTTACCATATTTATGGGAAAACAATGTTACAAAGCCTTGAAATGTTCTGTTTTTAATTCTCTATGACAGTTCACTGCGTAATAGTGATTATCTGCCAATTGCTTCTATTTCCATACAGAGAAAGACATCTTTATTCATCACTAATCCATGTTGCTATTGATATTCACCTTCAAACAGAAAAAGATATGAATACATAAAACAAGTACAGTACATTGCACTTTTATTCTTTGATCACTGTTTCAGTGGATATTTTTCAGTGGAATGAGCTGCATATAGTGATCATTGCTTGACAACAGCATTACAGTTTATTATGCACCATTCTGAATGACATGGAAATGTATCTCATAGAAGAAAAGGAAAACTCTCCTTGTTCTTTTCTATACAAGTTGCCGAATAGTCAAACTGATTTTGTCACCAGGGAATAGAGCTCATTGTCAAGTTCTATGAGTCCAAACTGCATGGGTTGTATGTTTGTGACTGAATTGCACACCGTAAAGTGCATGCAAGTGAATCCTAGTGAATGTGGTGATCCCCTGACCATGAGTTTGACGTTTTTTTAATTTTTTTTTTAGTAAAATGTCTCAATAGCTATTTGATGGATTACCATGAAATCTCATCCAGACATCCATTTTCACAAAGAGCAGGTCAAGACTTTACTCTTTAATTTACAGAGACCTAACATTCCCACATGAGCAAGCACTTGGTGACGGCGACAAGGAAAAACTCTGCTTTAACAAGAACGATTGGAGAAAAACAGCCTAAATATATATCAGGTTTTACAGCTGTTTTGCAGCTCTAAGGTTCCTGTGTTTAAGGATAAATCACTGCCTGTTGAGAGCTGGAGGTGATGAATTTTGTGTCTAATAGTTAGAATTTTTTCATTAAAGAAGCTCATGAAGTCATTACTACTAAGAGTTATAGGAATGCATGGATCAATAGAGTTATGGCTGTTTGTCAGCCCCGCCAAAGTGCTGAAAAGGAACCAAGGGCTGTTTTATCCTCCTTTATTAATGATGAGTAGTAGGTGGCTCTGGCATTACAGAAGGCCTTCCTATATGTTTTAAAACTATTCTGCTAGACTAAGTGTGATTCTTCCATTTTGGTGGAATGGCAAGTTATTGGTAGACGTTACCGCCAATGTGAATAATAATTTTACATTATTTACACTTACCTTAGCCAGTGGTTTTAAATGGGATTCTATGTCACCTGCTCTGGCCCCAGAAATACATTTGGCCATGATCACCGGTGTCGCTAACTCCAAGTTTCTCACAGTGGAGCTGCCAATAATTTTAGTTGGTTTCTCAGCAGGTATGTTGCTGAGTGGGGTGAAACTGTTAGAAACATAAACTGGTTAGTGGTGAACTGCTTCAAGTTATGCTTCCTTCAGACAGTCACCTAGCCACCCTGGCTTCCCAGCTGCTTGGGAGCTGCTGAAGGGACGGTATAGCTATAGTGGGTCAGCCCACACCAGCTACTGGGCGCTGGCTAACTAGCTAAGATTAGTTCTCCATGGTGCAGAGCCACGCTTCCAATTCTCTGAGCCTCACTTCTAACACACCAAATAAGCTACAGTTATTACATGTACCATTATCACTAACAGAGGCAGAGTAATAGCTAAACATATGTCACACCGAGCAAGAGAGAGCAGGAGAGCGAGAGGGAAGAGATCAGGAATCCTATTAACTTTCCCCTGACTTTCTCTGGAGAGCCAATCAGGAGGTTAAAGTTTTCACTTAGCACCATCATCAGGTCAAAATGTCCACAATGGATGACAAACACTCATATATAGTCATATGTGTGCATATACTGTAATTAGAATGGCATGTTGGCTCTCTCTTCTCTGCTTGAGGGATTTATATCAGAGTCAAATTGTCCTGCATCATCCACAACATGGGTTCCAAAGGCTTAGGAGCTGTTACTGTGCACACTTGGTAAAAACATGAAAATAGCACAGAACACCACTCTGCTATGAGCCTTTGACAGGGTCTTAAGTGACACAAACACCAATCCCAGTAATCCTTGACACTAAAATTGGACTGTATTTCTTGATCATTACTGACTCTTGCTGTGCTTCTCCTCCCACATCAGTGTGCAGTTCACCGCAGAAATCCTGCACTTGACAAAAATGTATGATTCAGTACAAAACTTAAAACCATCCTGCATGTGCTTGTCTTAAGCACATACAGCATTTAATTACATTTAATACAGTAATTCACTGATGTTTACAGGCAGAGTGATCATAATGCATTGAGCATTTTGCAAGGCCAGTCTGTTAATACTGTATGTAGGAGATATGCTATCAGAAACGAGAGCAGGAAACACACTGTGAGAGATCTCTGGTGGGATGAAGCTGCAGAAGGAGTTCAGGGGCTGAGGGAACCTTGCTGTGGAAAATAACCTCAAATGCTGCTCTGGGTAATGCATCCCCCCTCAAGTCACTGTGCTGTTTTGGGAAATAGCACCATTAAAATCATCACTCCACAATGTGGAAGGAACACAGAAATGTGGGAGCAGTGAAAAGACTGGCTGACCTTGATGGAGCTTATTAGCATAAAGCAGCCCTTTGGGCCCCACATACTGGGTGGTGGTGGTGCATATGTGGAAATGTAGTTAGCACTGCAAGCTGCTTCCCATAACCTTGTATCGTACCAACCCAAAGAATAAAAAGAGGATAATATAGCTGTCGTGTTCACTGCTCACTGTATCTACAAATGGAAATGGAGAGTAACAGATTACATGCTGTATAATAGGATTGCTGTAATCTTGTGACTGCTAAAACAATTAAGTGTTACAGTAACCGTGAACACCTTGAGAGGAAGACTCCTCACAGTAATTGGATGTGAGGCTTTTATGGAAAATTTGGTAGAAATTACTTCTTGAAACCAAGTTGTGATTGCATTACTCTTTAAGAGTCGGTTGTTGTTTTTTAAATTTTATTATATATGGATATTTGGAAGAGCATTAATCCAGTAGTAATGAGATCACACTGCTAATTTTAAAATTTAAAGCTGTTTTAATTGATTTTTGGCCACTCTGGAGGTGCAGAACAAGCTGAAAACACAATATTGACTTATTATCACCTCATTTACACTTCAGGAGACACAAACTAACATTCATTTGAAGTCTCTGGCAACCTGATGACTCAAAATACTATAATCAATGTCCTTTTAGCTCTGTTTTGGTTGAAGCTAAAAGGTTCCATAGAGCTGATGGGAACTACAAAGTTGGATGATAATTATCATCCTTACAAGAAACCACTTTCACATTACATTTTGTCAATTGATCCATTATTTATATGAAAAATAAAACAGGTTCATGTTTGGATGGCTTGGTTTTGTCAATGTGTGTTTGAGTCGGGTTCTGGGTAGAGTTGCTGATCAATACAAGAGTCTTTCTGACTTGAAAATCATACTTTCCTGTATGAACCTGGGTGAAATAAAAACACACACAACACTCCCCACACATCAGACTCACATGCTTGAGAGGACAAGTTACATCAATGCTCATGTGACTTTTACTGGTCCTGTAAAAGTCATAGATTATTGAGTTTGGTCTGTTGCCACAGAGTGTGACTTAGGCTGGAACAACTTTGTACTATAACAACCATTCTACAAGCTAGATACCTCCACTTTGTTTGGCAACTGTCCCTGCAGAGAACTTTTTGTTTCCTATCATATTAAATGTAAGCCCACAAAACCTGATCAAACCTGTTTTTCTATTCATTTGCCAAATTAAGGCCTAAAGGCATCTTAACAACTCATTGGTTTACAGCAGTTATTTAGAACTCTGGAGCAGTTTCTTCCTCAGTTGGACTGGTTTTAGCATGTGGGACTGCTGTAGTCCAAACCAATTTACCAGAGACCTTGTTGAGGGGCTGGTTCCTCTCTGAGTTTCCACACCAGCCTGCAGTTTCGTCTGGGGAAAGAATGTGATCTGACTAGCTACAATGAATCAATGTATGAATAAACAGCTACGTACAGTATGGTTGCCTTGAATTTTTTGCCATGTTAAATATAACCAAATTATGTTTGAAATGAAACATAATGAATGAAAATCACCCATGATATGGTCCATTCACAGGAAACAGGTCATTGTGTGTGACTGCTATAGTTGGTCATCAAAAAATGGTCTGTTATTCAATGCTTTCTTAATTCTCAAACACACCAGTACTGTACACACACACACACACACACACACACACACACACACACACACACACACATACACACACACACACACACATACAGTTCTATCTTGGAGGCAGAGCAACGCTGGGCCTAATTGTGTCTTGGAGCTACTGTGCTGCTCATCTCTGGAGATCTCATTATAAGATCCACAAGCTGTTCAGGCACGTACCAACTCTCTTCAGTCTCTCATCCCATCAGCTTGTACAGCATAACTGTCTGAAATCTCCATCGCCCCTTTGCAGTATTGACAGAATAAAGCAATTATTGTTGATTAGGAAATTGCACCATGCACCTAAAGAGAGATACATAGAGACAAAGAGATAAACTGCTTGGCAAGCTGTTTGATCATGCTGTTAGCTGTCAATAGCGAGTGTCTAGTTAATACCTCTGATCCAAGCCATGAGAGCAGTGCGTGTTTCAAAGTCTTCAGAAAGTTTTGTCCATTTGGCAGCATACACGGCTGACAAAGTGCCCAAAGCATCACTTTTTTCATGATCCTGCTCGGGTACCATGCTACTGAGCAATTTTCAGTCATTTAACCCTCTCCTCTGTCTCACAGGTACATCTGATAGGAAAGAGAAATGTTCAGTATTTTCAAAAAAGAATTAATTATATACAAGTGTGTAAATATAAAATACAGTAAGTATACAGTACAACTTACATTTTCATCTTATTATGTGATTAGCTTGGAATGTCTAAGAATTTAATTCTGTGGCCTTAGTTCAGCACATAAAGTGTAAATGAGTTGTCACGATTCCTGCCTTGTACTGTTTATATAATTTCCTTTCTGCTTCTGTCCCTGCCTTCATCCCGACCTCTCCAGTTTTGGTTTTGCCATTCTTCACCTGTCCCCCAGATGCCCCCTGGACTTTCTTGCCTGGTTCCCACAACTTCCCGCTCACCTGTCCCCAATCATCTTCACCTGCTGCCCATTATCTCATCAGCCTCAGTACTTTATCTACTGGTCCTCTGCAATTCATACCCTGCCGGTTTGTCCATGTTACTTTCTTGTACAGTACTTGCGGTCCAGCCGTTCTGCTACATGTTCCTGTCTGTTACCTGTGGTTTAGACAGTCCGTCTGTTTATAACCTGGCTGCCTGCCTTGCCCTTTTGGACTTGTTTGCCCTGTTTTGGACTGCATTCCTGCTACTGGCCTGTATTTCTTTTGATCATCATAGCTCTTTCTCATTCAACCGCTCTGCATTTGGTTCCTCCTCCTATTTGCCCTGTAAACACATCCATGACAAGAGTAAATATTGATACAAATATTAAATGATTAACACCTAAAATCCCGAGTGTTCTAATTACTCAGTTACTTTTTGCCTCTTCGCTATTTAAAATGCAACTTGAGTAATATTATTTGTGGACTCAGTCATTATATCAATATCATTTTTTGTGTGTACATGCTAAATTATCATCAACCCAAGCATGTGCAACATTTCCACAATATAAAAGTTTGGCTGTTTAAAAAAAAAAAAACTACAGGTGTAAATTACTTTTGTGAACTGATATTATAAAGGTGTTTGGGGTTACAGCTATGGTTTACAGAGATGTTTCTGATTGCCAAGAAATAGATCAACATATTTGAACATATCTTTTCCAAATACTGAGATGAAGATACTATCAAGTATAGAGCTGGAGTTAATGTGACTAGCTTAGCTTAGCGTAATAACTGGGAGTAAAGGGGAACAAAAGCTCACCTACTGACACATTGTATCTCATTGTTTAATTAGTAACTAAACATTAATGTAAAAACATTTGGTCTAGAGAGGGAGTTAAATGCTGTAACTATATCTTGGTGAACAACAGCTGAGCCCAGTGACCCCTAAAACTATAAATGGTCCTTTTTAAAATTGTGTTCAGATTAAACAAACATGTTAAAATGTGTTAACTCCATCTCTTCAGAGGTGCTGATACAGTAAAGGTATGTTTTTTGAATTTTAGACAGAGACAGGCTAGCTGCTTCCTCTCGCCTCTATTCTAAGCTAAACTAATCACCACCCAGCTCCAGCCCTGGTACTTAACACACAACATAAGAGTAGTATTGATCTTCTCATCTCTCAACAAGAGAGTGAATAAGTGTATTTTCCAAAGTGCTACCATTATAATGAACTATTCTTTTCAAATCTTTTCTGTGTTGAAAGTTTTCCTGATACAGCACGTATATTTTTTGAGTGGAGGTATTAGCAGAGATGAGGAAACAAGGGAGACTAAGTATCTTGTTCAAGGACACTTCAGTGGATTAAACCTACCTATATGACCATTGTGTCACAGCCAGACGAACTTCTCTGTAAAGTTGATACACTGTACAGGCAAAGCCTCATTTGATGACAATGTAATAGTTCAATACCTTACATGTGGAGTTTATTTGAGTATTCTGTTTATTTATGTGCATATTGCTACTAAATGCCTTTATATATTGTATCAAATGCAAAAAGGAGAAGTGTTTCTTGTTATATGGGCCCAGAATCGATGGAGTACCATTGGATAGCTCAGATCAAGACTATTAAAGAGGTGAAATATTGTATAGAAAATGTATCATTTTATCTCAAGAACGGCTCATAAACGGTATGACATTAATCTGTACAGAAATGACCTACTCACAGTCCAAGGATTGAAAGGTCTGGCTATTATCCAGACCACAGGAAAATATGTGAGGTTTTTTATAATTCACATTGATGGATTTGAGAAGACATAGACAAGAAGGTCATTTTGAATTTATTAGTTAAGAAAAAAATTACATGTTATATTATATGTGGCAATAGTTGGATTGGCTAAACCGCTACAGATAACCTCTGCATTGCACCTCTGCAGACAATTGACTATGACAAGTGTGTATTGCCCTGCAAACATTTGTAGCAGTCACCCATTCTTGGATACTTGTTGTCATTCCCCTTTCGTCAGTTTGTTGTAGCTGAATGTCAAAATTCCTCTGAGTTGATTGGAGGGTTATTCAGATCACATGTTGCACAGGGTGTGTGGACTGGCTCCTAAATAATTGAGAGCAGCTTGGTGAATTCCCCCATCATGGTGTGATGACACCTGTAGGAGGACAACCACTCGTTCTTTAATTCTGTTAGCTAAATCTTTGAATTATTAAGGAAAATAAGAGACAGACTCCTCGGATTCCTAAGTTCATAAGAGCCCACCCTCAGCCTGCAGAAATGACCTTTGTAACCCTAAGTGGGGGTTTGATCAATGATGCTCAACAGACTCAGAAAGACCTAATAAACTATTTCGATAAGTTGAATTATGACATGAACTAAGAGCACGAACTGACCCTGGACCAGAGGAAAACAATTCCCACTTTCGGTGGAGCAACATTATTAGCAACATTAAGTCTTGTATTTCCACGTATACTGATTTAATTTTGAAGTAAACACATACAGTGTTTTATTTTGAAGTAGACGCCACTGAAGATTTGAGCTTAGTGAAACTAAACCTTATTCGACATTTAACTCAAGTTATTGCAAGCCAAGTAAAGCCTGAGAGTAGGCTCCTGAAGAAGCAGGAGAAGAAGAAAAGAAACAGAAGAAGAGGAATGCTAGACACTGAACCTGCTCTCCGAGAGCTATATTAGAAACCAGAGGTGAAGCTGACCTGAAGACCTTCAGAGTAGCCTGAAAAGGCTTCATTCTTCACTGGCATTCAATACCTCTGCATCTACGGAGATGCACTACAGCTCACAGCTGATCCAGGCTCTTTCACTGCAACATTGCTGGAGATGCTACAACAACAACAATGGACCTGCCAAAGTGACGCTGCTAATATGTTGCATCATCTCAACAGTAAGGCATAAACATAGCTTACATGGACGGGTTTATGTCGAATAATGTTAAAGTTAAAGAATTTATTTAGAGAAGTTGAATTAGCTTTTCCCTTAGCATTCCCCAGTACAACACATAAGCCTGGAGTCACGCACTTCGAGCCACTCTTGCTGAATAATTTTCTTTATTATTTTATTATCATTCTTAGGCCTTTTATTTATTCATTATTCATTTTACTTTTCTTTCCATTTGTTATTTTCTGTATATCATCTATGATTTATCATGTAGCCTTAAGACGTTTAGCTATTAATAAATGTCTTCATTCATCCTAAAAGTGTTTGGTTGTTTCTTTGAGCTGCATTAAACAGAGGTGACTGTTTGGGACAAGAACGTACAATCATGAGACTGATTCACTGATTAATTTGAACAAGGGTTAGTGCTTCCTCCTGACACTCCTAGATCCTAACCAAAAAGGAGGTGGTGCCCTAATAACGAGGTGATTAATTAATAAAGTATTACTACCCCTACACACCATTTCATTGGGACTAAAGAGAGATAGGAAACCGCACGCCCATGTCATTCTGATCTTTCTACTGCAGCTTTCATTTTAGCAGATATTGTCAGCCAGACACTTTGGTCTGTTTAGGCTACCTGCATTAGGGCAGACCTTAGTGCTATTTGTGCAAGAGTTTTTGCTTGCCTAATAAAATCCTAATGCCTGCAGACCTTGTTATGTTTTGTGTTATTTTCATTGAAACCTCCTTTATACACATGTCCTTATTATTGAAGAGGCATTTGTTTATTATTGAGGACCCACTTAATTATAATTGAAGAGGCATTTGTTCATTACTGTTGAAGAAACATTTATTGATAATTATTAAGGAGGCATCTTTTCATTGTGAGGACACTTGTGAAGTTTGTCTCTCCAAGTAAATATATTTTGTATTTTTTACGAGTTTGGGAAATTGTGGTTCTCAGGTTTTTTCTTGATCAAGCTGAAGTCTGGGGAATCAGTAAGCACCACACTTTGCTCATTAAAACTTTAGTACTTTTTCCCTTATCGAACTGGCTATCTGTCCAGATCTCTCTGCTTTCCAAACATACCAGTAATTGCTGTCAGTTTTTCTCCAGATAAACCACCAATTGCTCTCCTGGCTCTCTCATACTTATGAATATACTGTGTGTTCGAACAGTATCTATCCGTGGTGGTCCAGGGAATTAGCATTGGTTTGGTTTCACAATAGAAATGCTATGCTTTGCAACACTTCTATCATTTAAAAGCAAACCCACCAACCCTTGCGCCCACGCCCCACCCATCCACACACCCCCAGCCCGCAGCTGTCTGAATAATGGAGTCACCTCTCCCTCTTGGCTGCAGTCCAGGTGTAAAAATAGTATTGTCAGCATCACAATGAGAACGAACGAGGGTCCCCTACTGCTCAAGAGACGGATGCGGTGTCCTTGTCCATCCTCCACCTTCCTCCCCCAAGCCCTAACACCATTCCCTGCCCCCAGTCCCTCAACCCCCACCAGCACATCACTCACTGTCACTCTGCCATCCACTCTCAGGGAAAATGAAACCTTTTAATGCAGAATAACCCTCCCTTTCACCTGCTGCGACAGGCTCAGTAGCTATTGTCTGATGTCTGAGCAAGCTAATACATGTGTGCACACATACTATGCAACTGTCACTATACTTTTGAAAGACAACTGTTGGTTTCACACATAGCTTAATCCCTACATTTAATATGTAACCCATACCTTAAGTGATACATCATTCAAAATGAATCCTTATAGTAGGAAAATTCAAATAATTATTGTAACTGTTGTGGATCCAAGATAATTGCACCACCCACGCTGTGTAAACTACAAAATTTTGAGTTTACAAAGGTAAAGTTTAGTTACTTAAAAGGTAGATATAATTGTCTGAGATCATTTTTCTTTGGTCATAACACATACATGCACATAAACAATTTAACATAGATACTAAACTAAGATGCAAACAGTAGCTCACTCCCTCTGAGCTCCCTGCTATCTGCACCACAGTTCCTTGGAGCCCCACTGTAAATTGACTTGGCAGGCGAGCCTCTGTGGCACAGAACTGTAACCTACTGAATCCATTCATTCTATCAGGTGAAGTAACATTATTCTGCAGGTGTTAAGTCTGGGGAAACCCATATTACTAGAATAAAAATTTCCCGGTTCAGGCTATTTCCTGACACAGGGGCTGTGAGACATTGCACTGGAGGTGTGTTTGTAAACCTTGTCAGAGACCAGAATAAGATATTACCTTGGGAGAGCTGAAGCAGTCTTCGTTTAGAGGACACACAGATGATGCATTGCTTATATGAAATGATTAGAGGCAAAGAGGCATGACATGGTGGCAAGTGCCAGGCAATCTCTCAGGATAAACCAGCTGGAAACCAAATTAAAATGGGCCTTTGGAACATGCAGGTTGAATAGCATGGCTAACCCCAGTAAAGAGGACTTTTCACTTTCCATTGCCTCCCAACGCAGAGTATTTCTGGGCTTGAGTACGGTGGAGAAATAGATTGGACACACAAGGAATCCTCTTGTGAATGCAACAACTGTGTTCAGTGCTTTCAGGACAGACAGCAATTTTTGGCTTACATTCTGCTGCTGATGTCTATTTTAAAGGAAAAGAAGTTAGGTTTCCATAGAGTATTCTCAATCAAAATCAGAAAAAATGTATTATTATTACTACTTTAATTATTTAGCTTATTGGGAGTCCCAAAAAAGGGGTTCTAATATAACTTGATGGCTATGAACATAAAGTGGTAAAAGACTGAAGGCTAAAACTGCATGTCTCTGACAAAAAGTCATTATTCTTGCTGCAATGATCCATGTATAAGACTTGGGATGAGCTATCAAATGGTTATTTCATTCTAACATAATTTGGTTACTTATGTGTTCGTATCGTCAAACAGTAGGACCATTTTCTCTTTTAACGTTGCTAATGTTAGCTTTCAGTAACATCCAGGATCAGTTTCCACACAGTGAGGAATTGCTCCACAGTGCACGTTCAAGTTGTAAAACAGGGTTTTTTAATGTAGCTTGTAACGCTACAAACTCATGTAGGTAGTAATTGACTTGTGAAGTAACGCTGAGTTACTACTGTAAGTAAGTTAGCTGGACATGCTAACAATTGTGGGTGACATTAAAGCATTTAACCCACTGTTTAATCCATTCTGGTTTATTAAAATGATTGCTAAGCTACAGTATGATTTCGCTGTTCAGGGGAGGGAGAACAGATCTGGAGTCAAATTATTATACTGTGTATCAATAAAAGTAATATATTTACCAGAAATAACTAGAAGAACATGGTGGGAATCTTTGGAACATATTTTGATATTCAAGTTAAAAGCATGTCAAACACTTTCATCAAAGTCATTCTTCTCAAAGTCTTTCTTCTCAAAAACTGCCACATTTTTGGTTAGACATTAAAAAATACTGAGCGAGTAAAGAAGTTTCTCTCCAAGTATAACAATTGGAAAGGTTTCAGTGCTTTCTGAAGACCTGTTATCCAGTGGGCGTGATGGAACCATTACCATGCACAGGGCCAGAAACTTGATGGAGGCTTGAGGTGGTTGTAAGTGCAGGCACAACAAAAGACAGGCAATTGTGGTGGTTCTGTTAGCAACTGGCTTAACAATAGTACCAAAGAAAATGCGTAGTTTCAACACACAGCCAAGTAAACTCAGGGAGAAAAAGCTGATGTTGAATTATGTGAGCTGATGACAGATGTATAATAACTTAGCAAAGTGAAAGGCAGTGAGGCAGCTCATCATAAAAATGATTTTATTATCCTAATTGTTATCAGAGGACAGATATCAATTTTTCACTTTTTACAATATATTACTATCATTAGACTGTTTTATACATTGTTTTATATATTAATAACTTTCAAATAATTTTGTACATGCTTTTGGGACTGACATTCCCTGGTCAGATGAAGCAGAAAAATGAGAAAAAAAGGCACATGATTGCTCCTTGTCCACAGTGAGCAATACAGTCCAAAGAAAACAAAGTACTGTAGTGGTTTGTGTGAGTGCAGGTGAAATGCCTCCCGATCAGATGATGGGCAGCCCCTTTGAAGCCTATTACATGTCTTGTCAGGGCAGCACAATATGTCCAACGCAATTTTCCAAATCACAGCCCAAAATAATCACTTTTGATGTGGCAAGTGACTGCAATTATATCTTTTGATTTGCTCGGATGCACTCAAAAACAAAAACAAAACACACACATTCTCTCTTTCTCATCTCCAAAGATCTGATAGTTTTACAGTAGAAATAAAAGAATTACTAGGATTTTGAACCACCTGCAGGGGCTGCACTGAGGTGTCTTGTTATTCTGTTCTATACATGTAGCTGAATGTCAGAAATGTGGGCCATTTCAAACGATGCAGCTTGCCGTAATGTCTCTGCGAATGCACAGCTCAGTGGAACACATGAATTGATCATATTCTTCTTTAAGACTCAGTGTTAGAAAGCTCTGTGGCCTGAAGGAAGCTCAGTGTACAGTGCAGTCTGCAGTGCGAAATACCACACACTAGCACCACTAGTCCCTGCTCCTCTCTTCACTGTCCACAGTTTGAGATCCAGCTGTGACTCGAAACACTGCCCAAACTGTCTTGGAGGTTGTTCTCTGGCTTCAATGCCTGGGATGCTTAATCCAGTTTCGTATCATCCACTTCTGACCGGAGCATCGCTGCACCACCAGACGAAGGCCAAAGTTGGCATCTTTGGACATTTCTACCTCCAAACATCGACCAGTGTCCCTGCTGATGATTGGACCGTTCTGCAACAGAAAAGTGTACAAATATGACCCAGTTTTCTCTCATCAGTCTTGAGGAAAAACAGATGGTTGCACTCATTCACAGAATTATTCCTATTCCCCCTTAGTTTTTGTCATGGGATCAATTACAATTATAACCCATTCAGTGATGGAAGACTTCATAACAAATAATTCACTGTCTTGTTTTAGCCGCGATTACATCTGGTGTATTTGAAGTGTCACATTGGTGAAGATCAGTGTCAAAAGACAAGATCATGTGTTTTCTTTTTACCTGTGTAAAGTCCCAAAGCCTCTGCGAAATCCTCGAAACAGCATCACATTTTTTCAGACTGGGAGTACGTCCTCTGCCATCATCAACAAGGCATTTAGTGTCAGGCAGGAAGGTGGTCGACCCCAGGGGTCCCAGCTGAAGAAGCCCCTCGGTAGAGTAGCGGGCGAGCTGCAACACAGAGATAACTGATGTGTTACGCTGCTGGACTCAAGTACAATAGCAGCAATCATAGCTGCAACAAACAAATACTTGAATTTTTGGAGAGCACCTCAGTATCCGTGGAAAACACAAACAAAAATAAAATAAAAAAGAGAAAACTGAATGCAGTTTGCAATGATACTGTTTGACCATTTTAATTTTGATTATTTACAGCCAATATGTTACAAGAGTTATCTGTTTTGCTAGGTGTCTGTCTACTATTAATATTTAAACTGAAATCAATGCCATTAATCATTTATTATTTCATATATGCAATTTTAAAAGTAATGTTTAACCACAGCATATGGTGTGTATCCCAGCAGAGTCAAAATATTTGATTGGATTAACTACAACATTAATAATTGCATGTGGAATAATTACCAGTTCATCAAACAGACAGTTTGTCTGTCAAACAGACAGTTTTCATTTACAGGTAAGATAAAAATCAGTAAGTATATTTCTTTAGCCAAGGCTTTCTGTGGCTATCTCCCCAGCAAGCTTAATGTACTGTAGCTCTCTTGCTTTAATGGTTCAGTTGTGTGTTTCTCTATGACAGAGTGCAGTAAATGCAAGATCCACAAATTACCCAGCCAGAGTGCAGTCATTGTACTTAGTTCAGTTTCTTAGCTATGTCCCGTATTTATTGCAAATTTAAAAAGAAATTATATTTCTATTTATTATCCATTTTTTTTATGTCATAAAATAGATGTCAAAGAGTCAGATTTGGGTCTTAACTCAATTTTTACCAAATAATTGACCATTTATTTTGAGATAGGAAAGGAGGATTCAAAACTTGACATGATAATACCTGCAGAAAACAATGAACAAGGATAATTCACTTCTGTCTTCTCAACTGTGCATGGGACTTCATCTAAAAGACTGTATCTCATTGTTACATGACATTTTGTAAAAAAAAACTACAGTGTACAACATCGCATGGAAACCAGTGTGCAGTTTATTAATACTACAATATTTCTCTGAACCAAAACTTGATCCCTCGCTGTTTAATCCTGCACATGAAAGGCTCTGTGATGATACATATCTATTACGTAAGGATACAGTAGAGGTAGCATTTATTATTTATGGAAGTGATCCTCTCTGAAAAATGATATGCCAAAGATAGGGAGGTCTTCAGTACGGCAGCAGCCCTGCTCCGAGGGAGAACACACTCACATGAGTGTCCTGAATCCCACACACACACACACACAAGCACACATAGACATCATCTATTAAAGCAGAGTAGGTACTGTAGCTATGCTATGTGATTTACAGCCCTGGAAGAATTAGTGTAACAGAATGCCTCTGAATCCAGACTGCTGGAAAGTTGACTTATGAACAATGTGTCTTCCAGTGCTTTATTGATGCAAATATATGCTACCTGATTTTCTGAAGATTGGACCAAAAAAATTAGTCAATTAGTCACTTTGCAAATGCAAGTCCTCGTGACTACTATCTTTTAAAACCAGGAAGAAAATGTTGCTGCTGTGCTATACCAATAGTCTTTATTCAAGTACCTTAGTTAATCAATTTTTGCATGTAAAAATCTCACTAAACTGATATAACATTTTCTGGGTGGAGGGTTTCTGGAGCATGGAAAGAGACACTAGAGATGCAGTATGGTAAGTGGCCTTTGTGGGTGTTGCCCCTTGTAAGAAGAGAGACTGCAGGTGGTTTTTAATCCAATATTCTGCCCTGAAGAGCCACTCGGAACAAATAGGAAAACAACAAAGTACCACTTTGTGTGTCAGTCAAGGTTCACTGGAACTGGTTTGGCTGTTCATAAGGATGTCGATAAGGATAATTCTTTGGACTAATGAATGTCAGACATTTACATATACACATTTCAAAATCTCAAACTAATGCAAGGCACATAATTCATAACTATTTTTCTGAAGGTGGTAGCCTAAAGGTCATTATTATAGGCTGTTTGATTAAGAATTCTCATGGTATTTTGCGTTGCTATCTTAGGTCTTTCGGGGTTATAACGCTGTAAGCAGATTTATCCATGGTGTAAACTATGACTGGGCACAAGAAAAAACCCACATAATCCCCACTAATACCTGTTTACAGCTCAGTCTGGCAGCCTTTTATACGCTAACACATTTAAAATGGGACCATAACAAATAATTAACGCAAGGAAATGATTCTGCCAAGCCAATTAGCCTGTGCCTCTGCAGCAACATTAGACGCTCCATTGCATTCCTGGCATCTGGAAAGTTTTGGAGCCACTTTTTGGAGGTCAAGCTAATCACGAGTTTCTTAATGAGCTCATTAATGGTGCAACACTGTGACAATGTAAATATAAGATACTGTGTTTGTACATGGTATTGGGTTGTAATCTCCACATTTCTACCTTTCTAGTACCTTGCTCCACCAGGAAGTTATGAGTACATTTATGTCACAGATTATGGCAAATGTTTTAAGAAGGGCTTGGCTTGGGACCTATCACGTGTCCTCTCCATATGGCACTAGAGTGTGGTGTAACTTGGGAGTCTGAGTGAGTGTCCAGCCTTCACACAAACTAATATATCAGGACTTAAGGGGCCCCACAGCATGAGCAGTGCTGAGGGGGTCCATCTGCACCATGTGCCCCCGTATGCACCACACATAGTTGGAATTCCTTGTCCCATGATAGAGAATACTGTAGTTTTACTGTAGGGGAGAACAGGGTAAATAGAGCCAGTGTGTAAAATGAGCCACCCCCTTTATCTAGGTAACACAAAAGTAATCTTGTGACCACAAATTAAGAAAGTACAGTTTACAATACTCAATCCATCTTGGACTCAAGCACATGGAGAGAGTGCTCAGCAAAACAGAGCCAAAAAATATTTTTGTTATGCAAAGTGAATTCATCTATCTTAATTAAAATAGATAAGTTTTGGACATAATTACATGTTAATTTAGGTCAGTGTAAGCTAAAAATCAAAGTCATAAAGTTAGCATAACTGTGGATCTGTGCCATTGATGTTGGGGCAAGTTGAGTCAAAGACTCAATCTTATGTTTTTTGATATTCTAGAGACTAGAGACACTGTTCATATTTGATCACTGTTACAAGTGCTACAATGTTGATGAATAAATACCTAATTGTTGACTAATGTTAAATTTAAGCCAGATAAAATCATGTTGTGCATACAGACAGGTGACAAATTAAAGGAAAAACCAACATAAAATCTCTTAGTAAGGTGTTGGGCCACCAGAACAGCATCAATACATTGATTGATTCTACAAGTCTCTGAACTCTTCCAAAAGATATTCCCTCATTTGGTGTTTTGTTGATGGTGGTGGAGAACGCTGTCTAACACACTGGTTCAAAATCTCCCATAGGTGTTCGAGTGGGTTGAGATAGCATATGATTCACATTATTTTCATACTAATCAAACCATTCAGTGACCCCTCATGCCCTGTGAATGGGGGCATTGTCAGTGAATTGGAAACATTTACACTTATGTTATTGTCTTAAGATTATGTTACACTGCCTGATGATAACTATTATTTGAACAGAATACACTTTCATTTAGCAGTAAAATCATCAAATGTTACCCTGTTCTCCTCTAAATTATAATCTGTGATATATTGATAGTAACAGTATTGGTAGTTGGCAGAAGTAGTACTAGCCAACAAGAGATGAAACTCAAATCTCACCAACAGAAAATCCAAGGAAAAAAATGTGTTATTTACTTAAATTGACTGAGCAGCATTGCGCATGTATAGAGCAACGAGGCAGGCTTTGTAGCTCCGTCACTATGCTTCTGCTGCATTATACTATTGGACAAAGGTGAGACATTATCCACGATTTAGATTTCCACTGGGAGAGGCAGCAGAGAGACTCATTCCTCAGAAGCACAATAAAGATTTATTCTGGGCAATTATATTTTTTTCATAAGTAAAAGGAGCAATGGTAAAAGGAATGCAAAATCACAGTGTCCCACAAAATTGAATTCGTCCCGCTCTCAGTAATGTCGGTCATCACTGTAATCTAATGATACAAAGGCACAAAATTCATCTCCATTTGTTTATTTCCCCAGGGGATCAGGATTAAAAGAGTCAGTGAAGCTTTACATTACTGGACCCCATGGAGCTCTCACTGAAGGAGAAAAGAGGAGAGGCCGGTGAGCTGCTGCTGCCGCTGCTACTGGCCTCTTTTTTATGTTCTCTCATATGACAGTTAATGAACATGTTGCTCACCGGAAAGAGAAGTGGTTAGGAGATGTAAGAAAGTGTGGGAGATGTAAGAAAAATGATATATGAACAATATTTGCAGGATTTCTCAGCCGGATTGGCTTTTGTTTCACTGCACTAAAGGAAAATAAGCACAGAAAATACCAAGACAACAGCCTCCCACCCACAGTGCAATTTGTCCTGGTGTCTATTCAAGTAAAGGTTATGTTGAACACATTGATTTTTTTTCAGCAGCTACTGTATATTCATATAATTACATGCACTCTCACCTGGGAGTGCCCCAGTTTTCCAGTCTTTCCTGCTGAGCAGCTCCAATAGAGCTGCTGGAAATGGCGATGCTTTGCTCAGTTGTGCTTTTTTTTCCTACTGCTCTTTTTTACCATCAAAAAAATGCTGGTGCCCAGTGAGACCTATTTATCAAAATGTACTATCATCTGTACAAAAACAGTACATCCTGGATGCCAGATGGTTATGAGAGTGCAACTTTGCAATAAATCTCCTTCACTGATTGATTTCAAAGACACATCACTCTTCTGGTTAGCTGCTAGAAAGTCTAAATTACATGAATTCATTTGCATAATTCATTTGAATTCATTATTAGAAAAACAAAACAAAACTGGAGTCTTAAAATAAATCTGAAATGTAAGACATCTATCGATAAGCATGGTACATTTACAGTCACCAAATGTAATATTCGGCGTAACAATAATTTTGATCAAATCAAGTCTTGTTTTGGGGAATAAACCTGAGTATAATGCTGTGTATTTAAAAGAAATGCAATTCCAGATTTTGTGCATTTAAATGCAAATGTAGAGTAGCACAACACTGTAATTAAGTATGTTGACTGATGTTCTTCACATTTTTTAAATAAGTGGCAACATATCATCTGTGTGCATTTTAATTTAATTTCATACTCTCCAACTGTAATACTCAGAATCTGTTCTGAATCCTTATTGACTCTACAGGAGGTTTAAGTGCTAATTGAATAAGAGAGGAGGCAAGACGCAGCCTTATGTTCCTTTCTGAATGGAAAAATGGAAGAGTTATACTATTTACTATGACTGATGCACATGGATTACTACATATTCATATGAACCAAACCACTACGTGCACAATCTAAACCAAGAATTTACTTTATGCTTTGGTTAAATACATTTTGAGCATAGGATGATACAGGGCTGCAGTAGGAGCATCCAGTTTTACATCAAGTTGTATTACATATAATCACTTTATTTGTATTTCTTTCTTTTTCAATATTTACATCCATTATAGGTCTTTGACACAAGGTACACCCACACAGGTTCAGGATATACAATGTGTGGGTGCGTTAATACCATGTTACACTGTTATCTACCTGAACCTCTTGTTTGTTTGTTTGTTATTGTTGCACCTAATGGTGTGAGACAATTTACACCTTTACGATCCTTCGAAGTGTAAAGTTTGGTGACCTTGGACTCTTTTCAAGCATAAATCCACTCAAAACCAACCAGAGATGTGGACAGAAGGGAACTGAAAACATATTGTGGGTATGTGCATTCTGATTGACACATCCATAGATTTATAATTCACTGCATTTGCAAGGTAATTTGAGGTATCATATTATAATCAACCCTTGATGTGTTTTAGCTGTTGACTCTTTCACTTAAAAGCTTTAGTGGTGATGTGTGTAGGAGTCTATAGATCTGTTCCGTGAGAAGCAATCAGGCAATCATTTTTTTCTCTAGTGCTATGAAGAGAGTTCACAAGTGTTACTCGAGAATATGTTGGTTTATGAATACAAGCGCGAGTATTTACATTTTCTGAACATGAACACACAAACAGCTCATGAGTGTGGTCTGACCTGGGAGGACATGCCATGGCAGGGGTAGAGGATGGCTTTGTCGTCGTCCTCTGAGCCCTGGTCCAGACAGTACCCGCTAGCCTTGCTGTTCCTCACCTGTAAGACACAACAGGATGGACTGTTACTTTAAGATTGTTTGATTTTTTTTTCCAAGGACAGACTACTTTGGGAGTTGAAAGAGACAAGAGAGGGGGTTATAGTATGGTAGATGGCAGGTGCATGGCCATCAGGATTAAAGGTTGTTTTCCACGGAGCATTTTAAAGAAATATTTTGACATTTGGGTAATATGTTAATTTAAGTGTTAGATGAGAATATTATCTGTTCATTTTCTTCAGGAAGGAGGTTATTGCACAAGAAATAGTCCAGCATAGAACCCCCTGTAGGTGGATTTTTTTTTTACTTTTGCACAGAGACATGCTAGCTGTTTTTCCCCGCTTCCACTCTTTTCTACGCTTGACTAGACATCTCCTGGCTGTAGCTTCATTTTTAGTATGCATTAGAGTTGTATTGATCTTCTCATCTAACTCTTGGCAAGAATGCGATTAATATATTCCCCAAAATGTTGAACTATGCCTTGCATTCTAAAATTGGACAGTAATTATTGCACAAATTATGATAGAGGAGACAATCTCATTTTTCTCATTGGGTTATTTCAGTAGGATGGCTTTTAATAGAAAAAGCTGTTCAATTTACACCTTTCAAGATGATAATTGAACTGAGATAAGAGAATAAAAAAATCATCAGAAACACTGAATCTTGAACATATAAAATATTTTATATGAAAGGTAAATTTAAATATCCTCAAATATTAGCTACTCCATGTTTCAACCCCAAAATATATGTATCAGTATTGAAGCTTGTGTGAGTCAAACTCTGGTGTCACATGGTGTTGATGGATTTGCTCTGACTGCTCAAAAAGTACATCCTGCCTACTAGTTGGTCTTGCGGTGGTTACATTTGCTGCAGAATTTAAACAGAAAACAAATCAATTGCCTTTGTTTATTTGGGATGACTGTTCCCTTGAAACTGACCCCTATTTTCATTCCTGCATGCATGTTACACTGCCTCCTCTCTACCAGATCCGTTGTGGCTTGTTCACACAACAGTGACTTCTATTATCCCACAGTGATGGCTAGGCCATGATAGGATATCATCATGCAGGGACCAGTCCCAGTTCTGCCTCTGCCTCTCCTCCAGGCCCCCAGATGGTGGTGTGCATTGAGCATGAGCTTTGGTTCTGTGTGATTTGAATGCGTATGGCTTCATTTCCAGGTTGTGACATATCTATCATGTGCTGTTGTCAGGGAAGGTTCCACCCTGCTGGTCTGGTCAGCATGGCCGAGTGCAGCGGTGATGCTCAGTGACAGATGAGACTCACTTCTGCTGTGGCAGCCATGTGGCAACACAAGGTAACTGTTACCCAGCTTGTCGACAGATCTGAAATAGTGCCACTTAAGTGGCTGCCGTTCTGAGGAATCCATTAGCTGGATGCCAGAGCCAAAACAAGCAGCAGGGGAAACAAAGGCAGTAGTAAAATCACAGAGCTTTGATGAATCTCAAGGTTAATTTTAATGTATTCTGACATTACATTTGCAGACCACTTAGATTTTCCTCTGTTCCTTCATTTTCCATCGTTGAAACTGATATGATTAAAAACGGTGTGTCTCTACAAACCTCAAAATACTATCTGACTCTGGAGCGTGTTCAATTCTTCAACCTGTCATAATCCTGTTTTCTTCCCCTACTGTGCTGAGTGTGCAGCCACCCTCAAAACAATCGTGTTGGAATGGAAAACTAATAAGTGTTTAATTAAAACTCATTATGAGGAAATTGCATCTAATCCTGTGTGATGCTGCATTGCCATAGCAACAAGATACCTTTACCTTAAACTGGATACAGTAAATTCATTTCTATTATCTTTAAAGTGTAATCTTTAATGTGAGAGAGATAACAAGTCTGTCACTGTGATGATGCCTGTTTATCTGTTCTCATCAGTTTGTGTTTGATAACTGTTTATATGCAAATATATTTTATTCCAACTAGAGATCACTAACTGCTGATAGCTATGCTGCAGACAAATATGTCTCAACAAAGACTGCCACAAAAAAGATCCCCATAATGCACAGCTAGTATTTCTCACCAACTGATTTTGTGTATTTATCATCTATGGAATCAAATTATCTGCTGTCCTGTATGCATTCTCTTTAAATCACAGCTCTTAAATAGAATTACAGATGATGATACAGTAGAATTAACATGTTGAGTATTGCCAGTAATCCTGTTAGCAAGTATCTTTCTCACCTCGCCGTATGTGATGGTGTTGTTGTAGATCCGCATCTCTGGGTAGACGTGTTCAAGGTACCAGCGGAAATTCCTACACTGGAGTCTTTTCCTTAAGGCCAAGCGCTCAGAGACATCCCCAAAATCAACCCCCGGGTTCTGTCAGCATATTGCAAAAAACAAAGACAAAATCACTCCTAATTAGAATTATGAATTACATTTACACTACAATTACTGTAACATTTGTTTTTTTATGTTTTTCATATTATTTGTATTCCTCTATGATCACTTAGGAACTTCTACCTTCAGTGAGGTGTGCACAACCTTTTTGATGTCTTTGACAATCCCTGCCTCATTTGTGACTATAGGATATGACTGTGTGACTCAAAATGTTTGAAAACTATATCACGCACTGAATGAATGAATGACTAAGCAAAGAAGTTTAACATAGGGCAGATAATGGAGGAGTTCAACATACACAAAGCTCACAGAATGCTATGAACAACAAACTCACTAATGGTTGCAACTCATTCTCCAGAGTAGACCGTTGACCACCACTGTGTTGCATAGCAACATAGTGGTGTGTGTGTAAGTGCATGCACTACACAGCGTACAAAAACTTTGCATAAACTGTGTAGCCTCCCTTTTTGCTTAATAGTGTGTTTGTGGGCTGCAGCCACTGTGGAGTTTATATTGTTTATGCTATATATCTTCTTGTTGTCTGGCTTGGTGATGCTTTATTCTCCCTAAGTATTAGGCTATTTAATTTATATAGCTTAATAATACTTGTATATCAGTATGTGCATATACAGTACACTGTGTGAATATGCATGAATATGCAAATAAACACATACTCTGTTTAGTCACAGTGAATATATAGTACATGCATATGAAACAACAATGGCCTTCCCATAGAAACCGATTCAAAGACACATACACACATATATCCGGACAAGCATAGTTGTCTTAGGCAAAAACAACTATCAGTTTCTCCCTCTCTGTTGGAGGCTACAGCCAGCTGCTGAACCTGCATTCAACATCTGTCAATAATTCATTTGATTGGAAATGTCCACTTTCCTTTTTTTCCTTTTTTTGTAGCCATAAAGCGACAATAACAAATGCATTTAATTTCCAGCAAGATGTTGTTTGGTATTTGGACTAGGGTTGGCCACTGTGGTGAATCATAAAGCCCTCCCCACCAAAGTAATTGTGCTCTCAGTGGGTACCTTACACAATAAGGGGGTAGATGGAATAACCATAGCTTTATGTCTTTATACTGTACACAAAATAACTCTGCACCATGGGAAAGCTGGGGTAATGACGTGCCATGCCACTGTGTTTGTAATTACACTGGAGAAGGGTTGTGTCCTGATTGGCTAGCTTGTCAAAGTTGCACCCCCTCCCACCCAACATGTCTCTGCAATGCACACACGGCATACACATATTTCCCCAGTTGGCACTTCCTACCATTTAGTGAGTTCTCATGTAATGGTATTTGTGCCAGATTTCTAGACAACACACAGACATCATCAGCATATCACACCTCTGTGTGACTGCTACACTGCCCAGTATTATTTTGCTATGAAAAGCAGTGTGATGTTTTGGGGAATGTTCAGAGGTCTTCACTGATGTCCTTCACTGACAATCATCTCATTCTGCATGGCTGAAGAGGCAATTAGGATTCAATATTAAACTCTTTATTAATGAAAGTAGCTGTTTATTATTTTGCAGCCCATCTCAAAAGACCCTTGAAAGCAATTAAGCTAAAGTGACATGCATGAAAATAGACTGATTGGACATAAGGCTCCTCTCATTCACTTGGTACACCACCCTCATCTGTTTAGAGTGAGACTCCACTGCTTCTTTGCTCTGCTTTTACTCTGTCACCAGTGTGAAGGTCAAGTGGGAAGAAATCTGAATTTTGAATTTCTATTGACTTGTGTCTCCTGAGACCCGGGCTGCATGTCTGAATGAGCAAGTGAGAATAGAGAATAGGGGGAAAAGGGAGCTAGGGGATTGAGGGAGGGAGTGATCTCAGAAAAAAACTTACGTTCATGGGAATGTTCCAGGCCATGTAGACGTGGGATTTGTATTCATCCATCCACACCTCAGCAGCCCGCAGGGCATTGCGCTTAGCGTAGTAATCTATGTCATTGTTGTAGGGTTTCTTGGTGCGCTCGATGTGAGCCACTCTGGCACATGGCAGGACTTCCATACTTCCTCCACACTGCCATACCTAGACGAGAACAAGAGAGAGAGTCCATGTTTCAATCAAATGTGGATTTTCAATTTCTTTACAGAGTTCTATTTAAATTTATGAACATAATGCAGATGTTTTGCAGTGGAAATAAAACAATCACAACTTTTCCAAGCCTTTTGACTCAAAATCGTGCTTACCCAGGCCCAAATATGAAAACATGCCAATTAAATTCTTCCTTTTTCTTGTTCATGAAGTAATCACCCTTATGGATTCATTAACAATGAGCCAAAGCAGTCTTTCACCACTCCAAAATATTAAACTTTGGATCACATTGAGCATACAGATTGAGAGAGGGAGTGTGCTGCAGGAGTGGTTTGAGAAAATCGACACACCGAGACTTATTACCATTGTATTGTATCTGACACAAAGTCAAGTTTAAAGCAGTTGTAGTTCTTTTTGCTTTTTGGATTGTTACAACTCGGTTCTTATTGTTAGAGTTTAAATAATGAGACCTTGGAACAAAGCAACATTGCTACAACAAAGTCAGACTAGTTCAGAAACAGCTGTCAATCGAACAGGTTGTAAATGTGCCAATACTTTAAACAGAAGTGTTAAAACCAAAAGTAAGTGTAGCCATGATGTCATTAATCCCTCCCTGCACAGGAAAGCTATGTGTACAGCCAACTATGTTTCAGTACAGTAGGTCCAGGCTGAAACAGGAATGGATGGAGAACGGAGAGTTTGGTTGATCATTTTTGTTAAGTTTATTTTTCTAATTTGATTCTTCTTGATTTGTCTAATTTAGCAAATTAGTATGTGGGGGGAGGAAGACAAATATTGCCTCTGACTCATTTGACACTTGTATCCAATAAAGCTACAAAGGAGATGAAGTCACCTTTATATTTTAAAAGTAGCAGGAAGAACACTAAATAACGCCCTGATGACAATCTGCTATTTGTTAAAACCCAAATTGTTTAAACAAAAATCAGAGAAAAGGGATGAAAATTATTTCTCAGGTTTCCAAAAGGATTAAAGTCTTAACAAGAGTCTCTTCTGTGTTCCTCTCTACAGGTGAAAGTCCCGACCACAGAGGATTAAGCTGTGACAGTCACCTTCCTGACTCTGCTCCTCAGATGCTCCCATCAAGAGCAGAATCACTGTGAAGATGGAAAGTCACAGGAGAAGCAGCAAGAGCTAACAGTATTTCCTCAAAAGTGATGATGTGACCGAGTCAGAGAAGCATGTGGCAAACCTGAACAGTGCTCCAGTGTTGTCAGTGATCGTAAGAAATGCTATGGACGCAACACTTGAGGGCAGCAGGATTTCTAGAAACCGCGTGAGCCTGTTGCTTCATCAGCTGCATGTGGCGGGAACGCTGCCCAGCCTGCAGTGCCTGAAAGATCTGCAGGAAATCCTCGAGGTGTCAGAGTACAGCGAAACAGATGTACCTGAAATTTGGCTGCACATGGTAGAAATCATGTCCCTGATGATGTGTGAGAGAGGCATCCCCATGGGAGAGCTGTTCAACCGCATCAAGGACCATGTTCCTTGTATAATGTCTGGTCTCATGGCAAAAAGAGTGAACTTGAGCCTCAGAATCGCCCCAAAGGGTGTTGAAACCAAATGGAAGAAAGCAGGGCTCAACTGGCAGGATTTCCTTGAGGATGATGAGGATGTGGTGAAATTGCTTGCCTGTTGGAGAGTTCAGTTTATCTCATGAGCCCACACTTCTGCCTCTCACTCATACCTTATGCCCTCACCATCACCCATACCCCTAACCCTCAACCCCACCCTCTACCCCTCAAACCCTCCTACACGCATGCACACACAAACACACTATCATCAAACAATGTATCATGAATTATTTTTGATTGATGTTAAAAAAAAATACATTTATATTATTTAATGAAATTGAACATTAACCTAAATTTCAACAGTGTAATGTTAATTTCATCAAATATAAAGACAAGTAACATTTGTTGTCTATGGTTTTCCTCAAAAAGAAGAATATGAAGCGAATGTTTGCTGGATTGCATGACAGCTTCAATGAGACAGACACTAAAATGAGCATTCATTCAATCAGTAAAACTATCTTTACGCTTATAATTAAATTGATTTGATTTTTTTTCTTTTTCATAATCAGTTGATTGAGAGAATTTGCACTATTCATTTCATCCAATTAGAATTTGCAACAACATCTGGGAATCAATCATGCCGTTGCTATCAAAACGTCTCTCCTCTGCTGTCAGCTGTCATTTCTGGGTCAGATTGATGCAGTGGTCCTCCTGGTGAGCTCATCAGGGGTCCTGCTCCAGATCTTCAGCTAGACTTTTCACCACCACCAGTGTCTAAACAATATATTGACAATAATGATGTGACTACTTCCATAAAATGATGACATCACTATGGGGTCTAATCGCCAAAGACTCCTCATACATCTCACTAGTTTTTGCTGCTGTGCACACAATTTCAAATAAATTCACTTTACTATTCAATTAGTCTGAGTGAAATATGTTTTTGTTCAGCTTGCAAATACAATTTTTTATCTTCAGATTTGATTAATTTCCTGAAGAACTCAATTTCTTGTCAGTGTACTACCTTTTCATGACAGTGTGCCATTATGAGAGACACAGACACAACTGGGTTTTTTTGTTTTTGTTGTTTTTGGTGAAATGATGATGTAAAGGCTATATGTAAAAGTCTTCTCCATTTAAAATAAATGCAGAGAAATTATTTTGAATTAACATGATACGTAGCCCATATTTGTCCATTGAAAAATAATACTTATATCATAACTATATGCTTGTTTTTTTCTTTATATGATGTAAGCACTTGCAACAAAGAGGCAGCTAAGATTTGACAATTTAACAACTTATTACTGCAGCTCTGATGTTTAAACCCAGGAGATTAAGCAGAAAAAACACATATTCACACCTTGCCACATGTGAACAAAGTAAATAAATAGAGAAACTGTCAAGGGAAACAGGTAAAAAAAAAAAGGAGTCCTCATGAATGTGTCTTTAACAGTCACTTTAGTTCTTATTGTAAAATATACAACAAATGTCAATCATCACAAAGTCTAATTCTGCACGGATGCAGAAATCTGCTACTAAATATCAAATGTCACATATTGACTTTAGAAAGAAGAGGAATACACAGCCCCCGTGTACTCTGGGAAGGATGTTGGAGTGGTGAAGTACTACAAGTACCTGGGTGTCCACATAGGCAACAGACTGAATTGAAGGACCAACATCGAGGCTGTGTACAAGAAGGGGATGCACAGACTCTATTTATTGAGGAAGCTGAGATCCTTCAATGTGTACAGCAAGATATTGGAAATCTTCCACTAGTCTGCTGTGACCAGTGTACTGTACTTAACTGTAGTGTGCTGGAGGAGCAGCAGTCGAGCCAGCGACACCAACAGACTTAACAAACTGATTAAGAAGGCCGGCTCTGTAATTGGCTGCAAACCAGACACCTCTGAAGTAGTGGTGGAGAGGAGGACACTGAACAGTGAAAAGTGTTATCCATTATGGGTAATCCTGACCACCCTCTTCACTACCTACTGGACAGACAGCAGAACACTTTCTCCAACAGACTGACTCAGCTTATGTCTAACAGAGACCTCTCAGAACTCTCAGCTTTATAGTTTCTGTCTCACCACTCTGTTTCCTTCCTTAATAACTTTGCTCATGGTGAATTTGGACATTTTTATACTCTACCTCACTGCATTTTTTAAAACAAACAACTTTGCACACTTGTCTAATGTAAATAGTGTGCTGTAGCATGTATTTATTTTTCTATAGATATATTTCTCTACTCTAGTATTGTATGCACAATGAGCACTACACAGAAAAAGTACCAATCAATCATTCTTTACAGTAACTTTTACAATAGTTTCTCTGATCAACTTTTCCTTCTAATTCATCTTTGGTATGGCACACGTTTACTTGATGTTGCAATTACAGTTGGTGTTACTGTCCATTATATTCTGCTGAATTGAGTGAAAAAATGTGTGATAAATGTCTCTGTAAGCCTACGGCCCATAAATACAAAAGCCCTCAGAGAGTTGCCCATGACAACCAGAAAACCCTGATACCTGATTGCTGTCTGTATGGCATAAAGAGTGATATATAAAGCCAGGCAGTAAATATACTGTATGTCATCTTGAAAAACATCCATCACAGCAGAAAGTATTGATTGATAGTAGACTGAGGGATGTTCTGACACACAACCAACATACTTAAGGTAAGGAAATAGTGGCAGGCAGTCACATGGCGGTAAAACAGTCATTTCTCAGAGTGCAACCAAAGATACGAATTTGAAAACTCTCTGAGAAACAGCATTCTTCATTGATATACAGTATGCAAATCCATGCCATGCGGTGGGAAAGTGGCCCAGCAGTTACGCTCGTGCAATGCCATCAGAATGCGACAACATATGGTAATGTCCTTCAAGCCGTACAAACTGCAGAGCCTCTGCCACCCACAGTCTCTTAATGACGATCACCACAATGGGCACCAGATGTTCTGATCCATTAACTTCTCTCTGAACCCAAAATGTGACCCCCTGCATGGTGTTAAAGGAGAATATTGCTGCAAAACAATTTTCTCAATTACATCCAAAGCAGGATTAAAGCATACATTGAGCTGACCATATTTATTTAATGCCAAAGTAGTAAATACAGCTCCTGGAGCTTTGTTTGGAGTGGTTCATTGAAACTCATTGCAGCTGCTCTTTACTCCTTTAGTTCAGCTGCTTTGGTCAGTGCCATTGAACTTAGATAACACCACCTTTGTAACCACAATGAGATATCCAAAAGTGCAGGTATTGGACCCTTCTCCCCCTCCTGTGTATCATTATAGAGGGTGCAGATTTGATACATGTGTATTTAACCATTTTTAACAGTCACACCTGGCTCGAGTCACAGTTTGCATGCAATTTTAGCAATTGTTTGAAAGTTGTCTCTCTCCCTCTTTCATCAGCATTTAAGGGAGAGTCACACAAATAACATTTTCACAGCAGGTTTGTTATGAATTTTACTGCATTTACTAATGTCATGCAATGTGTGAAGGGAAGGGAAGATTCTCCACCTCAGGGAAGCAGGTTTTAAGACAGTGCAGATGGTATTTACAGGACTTACAAGAAAGGTTTTGAAAAAAAAAGATTATTCTGTGGAAATCTTAATGTGAGCAGACTGAGCAGTCAAATGCATCAGTTAGCCCAAAATAACTTGTGATTCAGTTCTGAAAAACAAAAAAAGAGCAAGAATTATGAATGAGCATTGAATAATAGTACCAAACCTACAGTGGATTACAGCTTTGACTTGCATTCATTAAATTTACTAGACAATAATTGAATTATAAATACACTTCAGGCTGCAACTGCACTAATTTTTCTCCTGTCATTACATTATTTAACGCATCTGTATCACTACACTATCATTGATTTTCTAAACTTGGCAAACTTATAGAAACCCCACCACTCCAGGAGCTGATAGAATAATGAACTGCTGCATTGCTTAATCAGTTACTACACATGCATACAATGTGGCTGCAAACACATTTGCGCTTCACTGTAAAATCTGGCTACAGAAAATAACGGTGGCAAAGGATAGTCTGTATTCATGTTTCATGTGCATTGTGACAGTATTAGATTACATATTGCTTTTTATCTAATAACTAGTCCCTAAAATGATTACAAAATAACATTAGGAACATCTGGCTGTTTTGTCACCTGCAGTGTTCAAACAAGCGGAGCATTTGTTAAGATAGCAAAATGCTATATCAAATCGCCAGAGTAAGCTGTATCAAGTTGTGCTCCTGTGGGCAGGCAAGATGTTTGAATCAGTAGAATCAGCCTTGAGCCATATGGCCAAGTGTGCCGCGTTCATGGAAATGAGACACTATCAAACATTTACCAAGTCCCAATTATCATAATTTACATGTTTCTGTAATGCTCAAGGGTATATTTAAAGCTTTTGTTTAATTGTATGCTAATAAAGGCATTCAAGGCATCCGTCCTCTGTTTTTCTCTTATCCTGAAACCCTTTTTTGCCTCCTCTGTATCAGTAGTGGAGTAGCTCGCTGGGGCTGACCCATGCTTTAACACCTTCATTGACTGACTGACCCCTCTTCTTCACTGCTGATGAACCACAATGACCCTGGCCTAAAAAAAATCCATTAGTACTTTTAACTAAGGCTTTACCTGCTTTGCTGTAGCCTATGACAAGTGCTGCTTTTCCACAATAGCTTTCATGGTCGGTGCATTTATGTAGGTGTAAGTGCAATACCAATTTAACGGTAAGTCTTTAGTTCTTGCAGATTCCACACATCACCTTTTGTACCATAGTAAGCCCTGAGTAATGCTGTCTTTCTTTGGTTTTCCAGGTTTCCTCTTTAAAATCAATAGTGTGAGTGTGAAGGTATATGTGTGGGAATGTATCTATGCTTGTCAAGTGCTTGTGGATATGTACGTGGAGCACTCATGGATAATTGAAAATGTGTTTATGTGTAATTGCAGTTAGCAGTTTGCCCAGCACTTAACAGCAAATTGAAGATCAATATTTTCTCAACCACCATTTTCAGAAGGTCAGAAACCTAAAAGGTAACTAGGCTTGTGAAACAGGCTAAGGCTTCTTCGCATGAAATGAGTCTTCATGTAGTGTCAAGAAAGACACTAAAGATTATTTTCACATTTACATCCATATATGTTAATATGTCATGTTTTTTTTATTTTTTCATATAGCAGCACAGATTCGACATGAACAAATAAAGGCTGTCCCCAAAAACAGACTGGAGAAAAAACAAGGGTGGATAAACTCCTGGTGCCTGTTATATAATATGAATGCCAGTTAAGCATAAATGGTAGTTACCTGGATGTAACTCCAGTTCTATGAATACATGTGCAGCCTTAGCTGACCATCACAAAGAGGGGAGGGGGACGGAGTAGTCGCAATATAATTTAAATATGGGGATAATGGTGCATATTTTAATAAGGACTGCAGCAAAACAACATAAGCATGGGTAACTAGGGTAACCAGGGTAACATCTAAGCTGGCAAGCATACATCCATGAGCATGCTACCCGCATGTTCCGCACATTGGAGTAAGTGGATTATTGGTAATGCAGTAACAAAAATTTAACAGAGCAAACGGAAGCAGATCAGAAAGGAGGCTTCATACTAAAATATGAGCAAATATACTTATCAAACAGAGGGAATTAGAGATAAAGGCCTCTGTCTAAAATAAGCTTGCTTCCAATAAAGGACTGGTACTCTCAGTAGTCAAGGTAAATAAAGGCCCTAGCCAATATTAGAGGAAAAACAGTGTATGTCACAACATGGTGTGCTATAAATCAAATGCGAAGTAAACCGCTAGAAACTATTTAATGTGATATAAAACCAAGCACAATGTGATGTAATTTGCCAATTTTGTAAGCTGTTACTTTTAGGGCAATGGAAGAAGAAAACCAAGACCGTGTCAGTGCTGGAAAAAAAAGAGAGCAAGGCAGTGAGTTGCTGTAGGTTCTTACATACATTCTAAGCTCTGTTTACCTCTGAGAGCAGGCAGAGTCTGTGAGACTGTGTGTTTATCTTATGTGGTTTAACTTGATTGTTGATATCCCTCAGTGTCAGTGTGACTGATTATCCGTGTTTGTACAAAGTATGAGCGTGATGGTGACAAAAATATTTGAGATGCAAAAATCACATTATACTAGAAAAGTGGATGAAATTGAAGCCATATCTCTTCCATAGATTATGTACATGTATAGATTGCTGAAACATTTGGACACCTCTTCCAAGATGATAGTTACAGGGTTGAATGTAATTGTGCTCCTACATGTTGGATGTAATATTCTTTCTGTGATGCTCTTCTGAAAGACACTGAGATAAACATTATTATTACATCCACTGCAGTGTTTGCATTTGTTGATATCTGACAGTGGACATGAATGTGGTGGTTACTGCAAATACTTCTCCAGCTGCCTTCAACAGATTCCTTCACTAGTCAGAAATTCTGTTTGAGATTTGGTGGTCTGAACTACTTGACCCTGTTTCTCCATACGTGGGCGTTTGAACCAAAAATAACCAAAAATATTATCCAGGAAGTCCAGTTTGAGTACTATATCCATGCTTTTTAAGACTTTGATATGAATGAGGAGAATATGTTTGTTTGTCTGAACCCGAAGACTTAACCTTATCCCATCTGTGGTCTTGACCTAGCACGGACTTGGTATGCAAATATGCTGCTATGATGCTTGGTATGCAAATATATTTTATATTACATTTATTGTAGTTGCTAGCTAAACTGTTATCGGCCATTGTTGACACAGTTCACTTGACTGCACCATCCCTCAATTTACAGGTTCCCCTGTAAATGTGGGATGTATGACAGACTGGAAAGACTGTTGTAACATAATAGAGAACATTTGGTTATAATGTAACCTTTATTCTTTGACCTAAGAGACTATCTGTTGATGTGCTAAGAGCTAATTAAAAACCATCAACTACACAACAGGGGAGAAGAATTTAATTTAAGTTCATATTATAATTTAACTTCTGCTGTACTTTAGTGATCAATTTGAACACCTCATTACTGACATAAATTATCATACAACATGGTACAAGACATTTACAGGGAGTCAACTGAGTCTTTGAAGATCATCAATGCTGATGTGACCTTTTTCAACACATAAGAGTATCACTGATCTGATGACCTGGAGGAAAAACAGGTGGTGCTTAGAAGATTGCTGGCTCAAACGGTGAGTAATATTCCTGGACTGCTCATCACTTGCAGCCTGTGTCTTTACAACCAAGGCTTCAGTCATAGTGTTAGCAAAGGAAATCAGACCAAGCGTCAGATTTTTTTCCACCTCATAATGATGATGTTTGTGCTCTTGTGCTCAGTCTGGAAAACATATTAACTTCATGCTGAGAGCACCTTTGCTAATGACAGGGTTTGCCTTCATGTCGGCGTATTGCAAATCACTGAACTATAGGTGAAGCCAATGATGCTAATTACACCAAGCTTTTCTATTCATAATATAATTTAACTTCTGCTGTACTTAGTGATCAGTTTCATTGCCTCATTATTGAAATAAATGATCATACAACATGTATAATCCTTAAAAAAATAAATGTTCCATCATCATGAAAAAAGGTCAAATAATTTCAGATGAATGTTCAGTCAGATTGAATTAAGCAGGCGTACAGTATTTTAATTGGGAGCAACATAAAACACTTACAAATTGTACCTTTTAAATATTGTAATATTATGGAAATATAATCAAATCTAAATACCAAATAAGATTGTTTTAATCTTCTACCTCATTTCACGTCCCACATACAGGTCCTCAGGACTACGTTTTGTGAAGTCCTTTTGGCACTGACCCTTCACTTAACACAGAGCACTTTGATGTAGTGGTAATGTAATTGCTAATTTAATTTAATTGTCACTGTACACGCAGTTAGTTGATTGCAGCTGGACCATTTGCGTAATAAGCTCCACGGGGCAACACAAAACATCAGCCATAAAAAGCATAAAAGCTATTAACAGCAGTAAACAGGTTTCCATCAGCTCCATTACACAACACCATCAGCAAAACAGGACACAGGAATGAGGGACATGGGGGCTTACTGTATGGCAGGTATGTGGATGACCAGTTTCACAACAGCACTAATGATTGACCAAGACAGGTTATGAAACCTCTGGATAACATTTTAAACAATAATAACCAGTGGGCCCAGATCAGAAGTACTTTGCAGGGGACTGAATCAACCGTTAACCAGTCAGAACCCCTAAAGTGTAGCTCATTGTTGAAAATCCTTCCATGTTGTTCAATGACTGGTTACGTGTTTTCCAGACTTTCATCTCATGAGGTAAAACAAATTGGATCTGGCTGCATTGGATTCCAGTTGCACAACGGCTCAGTTACAGTTTCAACAGCCATATTTCTCAAATAGTTTAAGAGTTTTACAAGCATATTGAATTCATGTTTGCAACTCATTTAGATTCTTTTAAAAGATGCTCTGCAGCTATACTGTAATATGACAACCTTTTTTCACCACTAACTTTCTCTATGATCTCTCAGTTTAGATGTCAGTATGGCCTATCACACAGCACTGCTGCTGTCGGTAGTTTTGTTTATCATGTCTGGCAATGTCATGAAAATTTTTTTTTTGCTGTGTATATGTGAAAATGAAGTCAGGGAAAAGTCTCATTAAATATTAATCTTATGTCAATTGCAAACAAATATAAACATTTATATACACTGACTGTGATTTTCACACTTCAAAGACACTAGTTGCTCCAGCAAAAATAGGCCGGGTGTGTAAAGATAGCAGAGCAGAGAAATGAGCCATGTATGTGCTGTGAGTGAGATGCAGACCTGGTGACCATTGCAGCAGTGGCTATAATGGCAATGGATTGTCTCCAGCAGCTGAGGCAAAACTGAAACACTACGCAGCCGGATCCAGTGGATACTGAAGTCACATAAGGAAGCACAAACTACATATATACACAATTTAATGGGCTGCCTCTCTAAAGTGGTGTCCTTTGAAATTATTGATGCAAGGAATTCTAGGCCTCTGATCAAACATTTCACAGTCTGGACCTATTGAGTATACTGTAGTCTGTGCCTTTATATCCCACCAGTGTAACCTTTACTGAAAACTGCAAGCATGATTTTGCCAATTAGTCTTTTTCTCAGTGAGTGGTCAAAATGGAAAATAGGACAGAGGAGCGGGAGTCTGTAGCAGCATAGAACCCACACTCAAATGATGAAAGGGTGGGTTGAGGTCATGCAGACTTAATATTATGCCTCATCTCGCTAGTCAGTTGAGGTATTTGACAGACATGGAAAAGGAAATTATCCTGCAGTGACAAACAGAGGCCTCAGGTTTGCCCAAATGAGTGTAGCAGTAGCTTGGGGTCAATCAGAGTTCATCTCCACTTTTCTCAGATATTCTGTGTGCATGACCGACACAGCTCAGCCACAAACAGATACAGATAGGTGTTAAGATATTTGAACATCAGCAAAAGGCAGATTATCTGGACCTATTTTACTGAGCACTGAAGGATCAACTGATTCACAGGGTTTATTGATCATTTCAAAAAGGAGAAGACAGCATTCTCCTGCTGTCAGCAACAGAGTTGCAACACAGAACTGTGTCCTGATGTTTTTTTCTTCTTCTTCTACTGGGACATTTTTCACAGGGAAACCTTTAGTTAAAGGTTAAAGGGCAGGTTCAAAATTTTCCAAATCTGTTTTAGAGGTTTTTTCCCTCGCTGTAATCATCTGCAAAAAGGCATTTAAATGTTGATCTGAAGCTTATATGGGGCTTCAGTAGTCTGAGTTAGTCATATCAAGTAGATATCTGTCACATTTACAGTCTTTTTAGCATCAATTTCCCTTTTTGTGTTTCCCTGTTGAGCTGCGGGGGAAGTATAGTAACAAAAAGAGAGACTTTGGCACTAAAAAGAGTGTAATGTTGAAAGATATCTACTTGATTTGACTCATTTGGATGGCTGAAGCTTTATATTAGCTTCAAATAAACCTTTAAATATAAGTTTGCACAGAAAGAGGACTGTGGATTTTGTCCTCCATCATTTACATTGTAAGTGCATTATGAAGGGATCTAATGGTCAGTATGAACAGGAGGAATGATTATGGCAAGAAAAACCTATTTTGATGTTCATTTGGGCTCCTGACTGTAGTTTTAAGACAATCTTGATCATTTGTGTTCCTTAAAGAATATTTTTATTTTTGCTATGGTCTCAACGGGAACTGTGTAACTAGGTAGATTTTACCCCTGTATTGTGTACAACTGTATTCGGTTGTTTTTTCCAAGGTTACTATTATGCACTGTGCACACCAGCACATTTAAGTGACATTTGCCATACTGCTCTAGAAATCAATGCCTCAGTTGATGGTATCTTCCTGTGGACGATCACACACATTAGATTATTGACATTTTGGAGTCATGGCATTTAGACACACAAGACATCAGGACCAGTATCTCTGTAGATATGGTATACTTATGAAAAACTAATTTATTTTACTTAAGGTTGCTCAACTCAGTTTGTGGTTTAGTCTTATTAATCTGGAGTCATGAAAGATGGTCCAGACATCATTAAGATGATTCCTCATGATTTTGTTGATTGGCTGACTTTTCATCACACCGCAGCTCAAATTAACCATGAGGCAAACTCTTCAAGTTTGTAAAGCTCATAAAAATAAAAAAAAATCTGAAACATCCTCGACTGAACTTTACTTATTCTGGTCAAAACTTTGAGAGCTATTCACATTTCAACAAAAAGACTCTAATAGGTGTCACATCGAGAAGTGAAATGTTGTAGTCTCTCTGGTTCACTGGGTGGTATTAATTGACTGTCAATCTACCTGCCTGATGAAACTTTTTCCCAAAACATCATAAAAATGCAGTAGTTCTTCCTTTCATTTGCTCCTCTCCATATGGAGCAGAAGATAATTACTACTGTGTCATTACTGCACTGTTGGCGGAACACTGGGAATTAACTTTATATTACTCATCACTTTACTTTCAAACATGCAAGTTTATAAAGTATTCCTCTCAGCCAGTGCAGAGACTTGTGATAATGAAAACTTTAGGGCAACTCTATGTAGTCTCTGTTTCTGTCTATTTAAAAAATGCATTATAAATACTTTCACTAAATAAACCTAAATATATTTTCCTTTTTATTTTGTGGCTATTCAATAACAGACCCAGTTGGTGGGCGAGTGACATTTCAAAACCTGAGCAGATCATCCTGCAGTGTGACTGCTTCATTCAAAACTGATTGTGTACATGCATTAATCCAGCAGCTCTCAGTCCTGGTACTCAGGTACCACAGCCAAGCTGGCTTTCAGTCCTACCAGAGGCTGAATAGCATTCAGCTGGTTTCCCAGGTGTTAAGAAAAACAGAGAGCTTGTGCATTATCAATAGCAACAAAAACCTCCTTGGTATGTTGGCCATTGAATCGTATAAATGCTCTTGGTTGTATGATACAAATAGGACCACACTGAGTGCATATCTTATTTATTTCTATCAACTCACACAGAGAAAATAGGTTAGACATCAGCACTCTGCTTATTCCTGTACAACATGGGAACTGAAAGAGAGTGTATATTGCTATGCTGTCAACCGCTAGGCTTCAGTCACAGTCGATGAAAGATGACAAACTTTAAGTTCAGGTTCAGTTAAAAAACTGTTGTCACCAAAAGCAGAATTACAAGTTCTTAATCCTGGCGCCAGACTGCAGCTCCAGTAGACCCAAAACAAAAATGCTTTATCTATTCTAAAAAAGTCGGGTGGATCACTGTGAAGACCTGTGTCACAGGACTTCCTTCAAGTTCACACTGAAATTTTCACAATTTACTTGGAAGAGAGCCATCCACAGAGTGGCTGTATCCACTTGAGATAATGAGTTGTGTGCGCTCTGTTGCGTCTGGGGAATTTTACACGTCCCTGTTTTTAATTGAAATTCTCTCCATGCTGCAATCTCTATACCCAAGGGATGCCTTTTTGCAGGATAATATCCCGAAAAGTCTCACCCGTTTCAAAGAAATGCCAGTAAATGCTGATTAAGAGTGCAGTAAACCCAACCAGACTGTGTGTTTGTATCTTCTCTCATCTTTTTTTAAGGTTATGGAAAGAAAGACATTAAGACATTTCGACAAGCATCAAGAATTTATATGGTACAGTGGACTCAGTTCTGTACTGACAAAACTGCTCTTAAACCCAGAGATGGCAACATAATACTAGAACAGACATGGTACTAACCTTTATCCTTATTTAGAATCAGCTTTGGTGTCACTATAATGCAATGTTTATTCACACCAACACCAATTTCCAGATCTTAAAGCTGTGAATATCACACGGTAGCAAGTCCTTTTTCAAAGCTGCTGTGTGAGTGAGAAGAATATAAAGAACTGCAAACTCACCCTGATTTATCAGTCTGCATTATTCAGTTTCAAATAATAGAGATCTGTGTATGTATCAAAGCTCTGAAGAGACTCTCTCTTTCATGTGATGAAGCAAAATGTTTTCATCTCACACTGACATTTGAAGAGTTAAAGTGCATTAAATAATTTTATGACTTATCGACCTCCATCAGCAAGGGAGGAAATGCAACATTGACGCGTCTCTTGCACAGTGGCCTTTAATTACCATAAATAATACATTTACATTTTTTACAAAAGCACAAACAAGTGCAGTAATTAGGACAGAAATCCAACAAGAGTGCATGTGTGCAAGAGGAAAGTAAAAAATGACATCTTAGCAAAGTGTACCCAGAGTCCCTTAGTCATTGTGTGTCTGAACTTGTATTTAAAACAAATGTGATTTATGTTGCTGCTTGAGTTAGCTTTCAGTAACCTTCACCTACATTAGTTTTTAACTGTTCAAACGACACTGGTTAAGTTCTGTTCCTTATGCAGAACACTGAGCCTGGTCAACAGTTGATGATTTTCTATGGACATTTTGCTACAAAAAACAGCTTCTGCATCTTTCCCCACTTGGTTGATACCTCAGACTGGACAGAATCACTGGCCTCCTCAACTCCCTTCCTCTCAAGTTCTGACGATGTGATGATGAGTGATGTTTCAAAGGGTTGCGTGCTGAAGGCTCCCTCCTCCATTGAGAGGCTGGATAGTCACCGCTCTCTCCCTCCTTTTCTTGCCTCTCCTTCCCATACATACATAAAATGGAGGATGTTGATGGAGAGACAGATATATACACAGAGCCCCTTCACTGTGCCAGGCGAAAGCTAATTCCATCCAGTTGCTGCCCTTCATCTTTGACATGCCTGTCGATTTGCTGCTGCAGCTGAATCAGTGCGTGCTACTACTCTTCAAATATGTTCGGCCGTGTCAGATCATTTCAAGATTTTAGCTGAGGTCTGAGATATCCAAGAGACACAATTACATGAACAGATTAACCAATGAGTAGGATGAGCCAATTTGTGCTTGTTAAAAGTTACTATATTTCCTGGTGATGATATTTTCTATAGAGAGAGCTTCTGATGCTCCTCCATAAATTTCAATTGTGCTGAATAGAAGTGTGTGAAGGCACAATTCATCTCAAATTATCTTAATTACCTTGTCAAAAAGTGCTCAAATTAAGGTGGGAGTATCTGCAGTCACTCTTGAAAGTGGTTTTTTAATGAAGTTTATGATTCACATGGATAATAGGCAAGCTGACAAGGTCTGTCTAATTACTTGTCCCTCTGGCTCTGAACACCAAAACAGAAACTCTCCCAGGTATGCTGATGCTCAGGAAGTCATGACATTTTTCAAAAGCCATTTCAGGCTGAGGAGTGTGCTCCATGTCATTGTTAAATGGTAAACATAAAGTGTGTTTTCAGAACACACAATCTGTTGAGGCGTAAATTACAGATACAGCCTGGATCAGCCGGACCTAAAGTAAAGAGACAATATAAGTCTTGAATTATATATGCATGGAATGCACTGATGCATAAATGCAAATCATGAACATGCTTTATACTGTCGGCTGATTGAATGCAAACCCTACGGTAAAACAACACAAAGCATATGCAGAGCTGCTCCACCATGCCATATGTTAGCAGTAAGTTGTTCAATAGCTGCAGTAATTTCACTGAAACAATACCTTATCTGATTCTTGTGCACAGAACTTTTGCAGCTGCGTCAATTCTCGCTTGTCTCGCCTCCCTGATGCAGACTCGAACATACAGTAATGAACCATGGAGTAAGTACACCTGAGTCCATTAAGCCCTAACAGATTGATTCGGCCACTAAATAATGCAAGCATTGAAAAAGACAAATGCCAGATCAATATCCAATGCTATTGTTGTTACCTTTACACAGGCTGTATTGATGGAGAGAAGATGCTTCCACTGATCTTGTAGCTCTACTGTGTGAGAAACTGAACCAGTTCTGTACAAGGGATGAGACTCTGTGGCCGACAGAACAGACTAGTATTCAAGACAACCCAAGATAATCCAAGACTGAGCACACTGAGGTAAGACTAAATGGGTTCCAGACAATGTCAAGACCAAGATTGCAAAAAAACTGGTACCTCTCTCAAGACCAATTTTGGAAAGAATATTTAATCAGAAGCCATTGAATTGTCGTTTTACTCTGAGATGATAGATAAAATGTCTTGAGCCTTAAAAATGGAACCTGACTCAAGCAATACGGCACTGCAACAGAGGAAATTCCCACAGGAGTTACATATGCAGAAGTCAATAAATGATGTACTATACTGTCCAAAGACTCCTACAACATTGCTTATTATGGCATTTACCCAATAATTCTACGCATTTGTCTCTTACATTTGATCAAGTGTAATGGCAGAACTCCTCAGTGGCCTGAGATTTGTTCTTGTCTTTGGAATGACTCAGTTTGTTGGAAAGAACTCACATATGGTCAGCACCCACTGTCATTTGCTGCCTGATGGACACGGGCACGCTGCTGATTTTGAAGCTGCCAGAGTGGCTGGTGTCCACAGATGGCTGGGGCTTAATGCCACCTCATAATGACGCTCTTGCCCTTCTCAAGGTGACTGCTTTCACTGTAGAAAGCTGCAGTCTGTAGTCCAAGGCAAGCGCTACAGAGGTTCAATCAGTTGTCCTGACTGGTTACATGTCTAAAATGTTCAAAATATAATGTATAGCTACAGTATGTCTTTTTTTTTTTTTTTTTTTTTTTACATTTTTGAATGTTCCTGTGTTTTGAGTAGATTTGACAACCTCTCCGACAACCTGTCTGAACTGAGCTGATGAGGAAATAACTCAAGCTAGCTAATAGCTCTGATCTTATCAAAGCAGCCCATGAAAGGTCCTTGTAGCCAGTACAGATGACATTAACATTTATGGTTTTCAACCTGGTTATAGGATGAGTGTCAAGCCCAGCAATTAACCAACCACAACACAAAACAATACACTCATAGGACAGTTGTCACCTGCTGAATCTCACAGCCCTGTACTAGCAATTTATGGGCTATAACAACTTTATGAAGATGATTTTGGAAACATGGATACAGTGGTGTAGGTGGGTATACACTGCCCCCTTCTCTCCACAGTAACCCTTAACTATAGTATAGCTGTTGAATACACATAGTGTGGTTAAAAAGTACAATATTTCTCTCTGAAGGGGAGTAGAATAATAAAGTATAAGAAAATGGAAATACTAAAGTTAATTACAAGTCCATATGTTCCATTTCTGGCATTTTCGCAGACAAAAACACAGAGGACGGATTGGCTTGCTAGTTAAAAGAAAAGCAGCTTTTGAAGGGACTGTAACAGTGGCCTTGCAGTGCTGTAGCTGCCAGTGTTTTTAACTACCATTATGTTGGAGTCATCGTCTCTCTCTTGACATGCCTCTCCCTAGCTTTTGATGTCATTGTCAGACAGTTTTTTCTTTTGATAGCTTAATGTGATGTAATTTGGTGTGTTTGTTTCATACTGTGCAAGTGCATGATTAGCTGGCTACTAGGATTTTAACTGTACTCATCCATTTCTTCAATGTACATATGGTCATGTCAGTATTGTTTTAAGACGGAATTGAAAAACTGTGAAACTATTCTTTAACTCAGATCAAAACTCAAAAAACAATGTTGAATAAAAGCCAGTGTTTCTCAAAATTGTAGACTGAACTTTTAAGGTGGTATTAGCTTTTGGCCTCTTTTACCAAAATTCAGCTCAGAGGTCAATTCAACCTTCATTTCAACAATTCTTTTTCATGAGATTTAACTGTATATTTAACATGCAAGAGGAAGTATATAACTTAATACAAGTTGAATAAACTCAAATTATACAAACATGCATAATAAGCTTTACTATGACTACAATTGACTACAATATGACTATGATGTACTGTCATCATAACTTCAACAAATCACATCTGTGTGCCAGTTCTATTTCAATCCATTTATATCTACAAATCCAGATGGCTTGCAGGGTTAATCAACTGTGTTAAAGTGCCCAGATTTCATATTTGTATCAGTGGGCAGATGTTCTCAGACTAAACTAAAAGCAACATCTGACTTCATCTACCAACTGCTTTGATGCTGCACCTGTTATTGTGCCGCCTGAAATAATACTTACTGGCTCATTTATTTATTTATTTTCCTTTTTTTCATTCAACAAAGTTACCATCTGGGGAAATAATAGATGGACTGTGAGACAAGAGTGGTGAGCAGCAGAAGATGGGCTCTGAAGTTCCCTGTCTAGTTGGCTGGTAATTGATGCATCCTATAACAGATAGTCCATCATTTGGGTAGCGATTGTTAGAGTTAAACATTAATCTACAATAATTGATCCTGAAGCACATTGTGTCTTTGCTACTGAATGAAATATTGTATCACAAAACTTATTTACTTACTAATGACAGCATTTTAATTTCCAGTTGATTTGGAATGACCTGAAGCTGCACAGTTAGCATGAGCAGTAATCATGGCTGAGTAGAAGAGACCCAGATAATCCAGGTCTGGTGTGATGAGGTGGTCAATGATTATTCCAGGACTAAAAACGTTTAACTACAGTACCAGCTGATGTTGTATAGGTACTATGGGACTGCAGTGCATTTGTCAGAAAGAAACAAGGATTTTTCTGCATTGGTTGAGGCTTCTCATGTGCTATACAACTGTCCCACACATTTTGCACCTAAACATTTTACACAGCAGTTTATATTTTACACAGAATTTGAGAATCATAAAGTAATTAAATGTTATAAAAAATGTTATAAAAACTAAATGCACTGAACTGACGTACTATAAACTGCCATCTTACTGTAAGATAAGATAAGATAAGATAAGATAAGATAAGATAAGATAAGATAAGATAAGATAAGATAAGACAAGATAAGATAAGACAAGATAAGATTCTTGCGCCAGCGATTGCTCAAAAATTACAACATAATAATAACAACAACAGAGTAATACATGTGAAGTTGAGTAAGGAGTAAATGCTAACACCAGACACTTGTAAGAAAAATTTAGTAAAATGAGTAAACTAAAATAGAAAAGTAATATTGCACATAATATTGAAAAGTGATATTGTCAATGATATTGAAAAAGTAACAAAAAGTCATATTGCACATGATATAGAAAAGTAATATTGCATATGATCTTGAAAAAGTTAATAATGCACATGATGTTGATATTATTGTTCTCAGTGTCCAATGTTTCATCTCTTCTTCCTGCAGAAGGTAGAAAAGACCTCCTGTGGTGTTCTGTGGTGCACCTCGGTGGTCTATAGCTGAAGGTTCTCTAATATGACTCCAGTGTAACGTGCGTGGGATGAAAGGCATTATCCATAACACTGAGTAGCTTCCTCAGCATCTTCCACCAAAGACTCCAGCTCCACTCCCAGGACATAACCCATTTTCCCCTTGAGCTTATTGAGTCTGTTAACATCATCTGCCTTCACCCTGCTGCCCCAACACACTACAGCGTAGAAAGTGACACTGGCCACCACCAAGTGATAAAACATCTGCAGCGTGGTTCTGCAGATGTTGAAAGATCTGAGTCTCCTGAGAGAATGTGGGCGGCTCTGACCTTTCTTGTGCAGGGCCTCTGTGTTTTTTCACCAGTCTATCTTATTGTCTATGTAGACGCCCGGGTACTCGTATTTCTCAACAATGTCCACCTCTGTTCCCCTGATGCTGACTGGGTTTGGAAAGGTCCTTCGCTTCCTTAAATCCACTAAAACTCCTTAGTCTTTATGATGTTGAGTTGCAGGTGATTTAATTTACAACACTCCACAAATCTGTCCACCACACTCCTGTACTCAGCCTCCTGTCCCCTGCTGATACAACCCACAATGGCAGAGTCGTCCGAAAACTTAATTAATAATAATAAGTAATAATTCTGCTTGGGATGCAGAGGGGACCCAGTGAAGTGTAATTATGTCCTACTCCTGTCTGGCTGGTGTTACTGCTAGACTTTAATTAGCTCCATTCTCCTCACTACAGAAAGATTATGACCAGATGCCTCCAGGCCCAGCCCAGGTGGTTATGGAGACAGAACTTCAAAGAAAAAGAAATATAATATTTTTTTGGTTCATTATTTCTGAAAGGAATTCCTGGTGAGTTTAATAAATGTCATCGAGAGGAGCAGGCCACCCCAAGTGACAGATTTATTGGACTGTTATGAAAATGAGACAGATTTCATAAAGCAGCTTGGATGGTTTCCTGATGACAAAGTGAGCACATGGGCATATTGTGTGGGGTAAACCCATCTAGACTCAAATTAGCCTTTTTTTGGCAGAAAAGAGGTTACTGTCATGTTTTCACTGGCAGAAATAAGCCAAATTAGTAGACATCATAGAAAGCAGAACCAAACTGAAGTGAGTCATGTTAGAACTGAAGGAAAAGGCATATCCTGTAATTCAATGTCAGAATTTTAGTTTTTATCAGTGCTGGTCAACTGGAGTTTATTGTTTATCCTTTGCATCTAGCACTTAATCACTGTGCAATGTACACTAGATTTTATCTTTAGAATGATGTCATGTTGGTCTTTTATTTAAAAATCACATGTTGGTCAGTCATGCAATATTATGATGGTTTTGTATTGATCACCATTTCTAAACTGTAATGATGTTTCATTTTGCACTTTTACTTATTTATTTATTTATTTTGATGACTAAATGTTAACAAGGTATGTTGGAGTATAGTGGTGTCATAATGGTGTTTGATCAGCCAAATTCAAATTCAAAAACTTTGTTGAATCTTATTCCTTAACCTCAATCTCCAAGCTGTTTAGTAGCCAAAAATCTCAGGAACAGTTTGACATTTTGGGAAATTTACTTATTTCTGGAGGAAACGGCTAGTCTGTATCTGGCTGAAAGTAAAATATTCCACCTACCAGTACCTCTAAAGCTCATTGCTAACCAGCTTTTGGCTGTGACTTTGCATTTAGCATGCACATACAAGAGTGGCATCGATCTTCCTAGCTAACTCTTGGCAAGAAAGTGAATAAGCATACTTCCGCAGACGTCAAACTATTTTTTCCTTTCAAAGTAACAAAAAAATGGAAAAATTTCCCTCCACATCAGGTTTCAGTGGAAATAGCAGGAGCAACCCATGATAAATTTAACTTAGTATTATATTTGAGGACAGGCTAATCCCTTGAAGATTTCGCATTTTTTGTGATTGCTGCAGCCAAAAATGCTTGATTTTGCAACTGCAATACAATTTGCTATGTTTTCTGTACTCGTTTTGCAATAAAATTACAGGAATTTGGAAGAGCTGCAAAGCAAATGTAATCACTTCCTGCATGCTGCAATGACACAAGTTACCACACAACAAAATGGGACAGTTAGTCCAAATCACAAGCAGTTTGTTGATTTGGCCAATTTATGCAGAAAAGTTGCGGTAATTTAGCAAAATTGCAAGCTCTCGCATTATTGCAAAGTTGTAATTTCCTGGAGGGACTGTTTAATGTGGAAAAATCGCAGGAAATGTAAAATCTTTTACATTTCCTTTACATTTTTAACTCTGCAAATGTTCTGGAGATCAGTTGAATTTGCATTAATTATTGTGATTCACAATATCCTGGAGGGACTAACAGACATACCACAGTATGACACCCATGCCCACAGGAACCTTAAATGAAAGGCAATGTCCTGGTCCCCTGAGATGTTATATCAGCAAAGCTTAGCAAGCACAAGGGGTGGGAGACACATTATCAAATAAACTCATATTGACACTTCTGGCAGGATTCATCATTTCTGTCCCCAACCTTTTGTCTTCATTTGCCAAAAGGGCCTCGTGGTAAACAGGATGTTCAGACATGGCATGTACAGTAATTTAAAAAGTGAAAATATTTGATTCCAATTTTACAAGTAGAGGAAAAATGTTTTGAGGCTACACAGATCCAGTAACAGTAAGAATACACCCAATTGATTCTATGTAATTTCGCAGCAATTAGGAAGCTCGCAATCTATTAAGATGTCAAACAGAGAATCCACAGCTATTGTGAGCTGCCCTGGCTGATTGTTAAACTTGTTCTTGTCAATCAAGCCTATCCCAAATGGCAACTCCTCAGCTGGCACTACAATGAGCTGCCTGAGCAACAGTAGCCTTAGAGGAGTAATTGCCGTCCACTCGCCAGGAGCCCATCTCCATTCCATTAGCGGCTGTACGACATGAATGGATGAAGCTGGTTGATGACTGCAGACCTATTCAAGCTTGTACACGTGCTGAATGGCCCCTTTCTGTGGCATGCGTTTCATTTCCACATGGACAGGCCAAACAGCAGGAAAGGTAATTGCATTTGTGATGGCATTGTGTTCACAGACGTGGAGGCATATTTTCTTCACTTCATGAATCAAAAATGAACAGTAAATATTCATAGAGAGGAAAAAGAAGTGAGTCAATGAGGAGCTTGTGTGTCTGAGCTAGAAGAAGAGGTCCACTGTTACCCTATATCACAGAGCTGTTCTAACTTTATTTAGTGGCAGTAGCTGAATTGATCACCCCCCACGAACCTCATCTAATTCGGTTGCATGGTTTGTTAGGTACATATAAGCAGCTTCACTGAATGAGAAAACACTGTGTAACCTTGGGGGAGGCCGTTGGCAGTTGGCAGATAATACATAATGCTGGCTTATCACACTATGATAATGACCAAACAACTATCAGATAAAGACACAGGAAGCCAGATGATTGTGTCATTATTGTCGATGGCATAGAAAAAACATGCTGCTGATGTAGGGGGAAGGCCATTATATGTGGAATAATGGGAGGGTTTGAAATGGCCATCAACAACTATAAATGTCTCTGACTTCAATAAAGCACCACAGCAATCTGTAAACCAAGATCTATTCTCTGGCCATTTAAGTGCTTTTTCAAAGGCAGCTGACACTTCAAAGGTGTCGTTGAAGCCATCTCAAGATTTTGAAGTGGATGTGGGGACGACGTTAAATGAAGGAGTGGGATCTTTCAAGCATTTCTCATTCCAATAAGCCAAAGAGTACGTTTAGATTCAGAATAGTTCCACTCGACTGGAGAGAAACATTTTCTGAATTTAAAACGCTAGCCAATTCTTCACCAAGCCCTTCGCTCACATGAAGCGTTAAATTCAACTTAAAGCAGCAGCAAAAGAGATTTACATTTTCCGTATACAGGCTTTAGAGCCTTTGGGTTGGCTGAAGATTTGCATTAAGGGGATTTTTTTTCTCCTCCACTCCCATCTAAGAAATTCTAACTTTGCAAAGTTTAATCATGGCTTCTGTTGACGCCCCTGGGTTTTGTATCATAAGCTGTATCCCCCAGGCTGGGAAACAAGGAAACTTCATCATAAGCTGTTGTGAAGTCTGAGTATAGATTTAGCAAATCATTCCAACCAGGACTGTTCATCTAAATATTACCCCCTCAAATATTGGATATGTAATCATGGCTTTTGTACGGCCTTCTTGCTGTACAACTGCACACAAAACCCTCCAGCTTTAAAGGAATGCCTCATTAAAAAAGAACCAACTTCCCTTGGAGCAATTCTCTGAGCAATTTCCTCTTCTGCTTAACACTGGGACTTTTAGTTTAAAAGGAAAAAGTCTACATTCCAAGATATGTATCAAAGTCTCCGGTTAGAATGCATTTTAACATGATTATGGATAATAATCTGCAGTCCTTACCCGCATGCCAAGCTCAATGTTCTCGCCTCCGTAGACCTCCATGCCAGGATCCAGCAGACCAATCTCACCAAAGTATTCCCGATCTACCACGAAGGAGCAGCCAATCATAGCTGGAGTTCTAAGTGAGCAGAGAGAGGCGGCATTGTTTAAATATTATTATCCAGCCACTAAACTTCTCACAGAGAATGCTAAAACATTCAACATAATCAAGACAGAAGACATGTTTTGGAAGGTTTTCATTAGTCACAGGGCTTTCACAGAAAAGTTACAGTACCATTGATCAGCTGAATCAGTAGAATGTAAATGTCCAGATATGATTCAGTTTTGTTTTTTGCCTCAGGGAAACTCTTCTCTTCTTTGAACCAAATAAAAATGTGCTTTAGTGCAGTAGCAATAATTGAGTTTTTAGCCACTTGGGGGCAGCAGAATAAGCTGTGAACACAACATTGACATATTATCACCTCATAAAGTTGTTGTGATGTACTAACAAACGGCTGTCTATTTACACATCCAGCAGACACCAAGCAACATTAGCATTCATTTTAATTTGTGTTCTGTCCATCTGACAAAAGTCCAATATTTAATCTAATTTTAGCTGAAGTCTGTTCTTGTTTGAAACCTGAGAAAAACATCTGGTTTAGAACTCTTTGCTGAAAACAGCTGCAAGCTATGGCTATAAACGAGCTTGATTATAGCCATGAGAGTGAACCTAAATGGTAAAGTTTTGGCCCATAAAACCAAAACAATGAACTAAAAGATACTACAACATTTTGCGTCATTAGTAATTTGACTAATTGTTAAAATGAAAATATGTATCTAATGTATTTGATCCAATCTAAGTATTAAATATGCAAAGTGGAGTTAAAGCACTGATAAATATGAGTGTAGTTCATTTGCTTTTTACCTCTGTTAAGGTAGGGCTCTGCAATCAAACCTGAAATTCACCTAGACTTGCTAGAAAACTAAATAGTATTTCACATTTTCGCCGCTAGGGTACAGCCAACTTTGAACAAGCTACATGGTAATGTCATGGCATGGCTCATTTTTGTTGTTAGCCTGTTCGTCACTAGGAGCTGCCGGTAAAAACAATCATGAAGAGAGCAAACGACTAGGCAAAAACAAACACGAGGAGAGTCCTTTTGTATTGCTCCTGGATGTTCAAATGAGTACTATTGCACAAAAGACAGTGGTAAACTCATCCATTTTCCTGTCCGTTCCATCCTGTCTGCTGTGACCTCTCTGTTCTGTGTATGTGTGTGTGTGTTGCACTCAGCCCCACCCTCATGTAAACAGGCACAGATACAGACAGAGAGCCAAGGAGAGAGAAGCAAACATCACATTCTCTCCCCACTAGCTCCAATCATCTGCTCAGGGCGGACAAAATGCATGGGGTCTGCATTCATCGTGATTATTATGTAGCTAAAATGTGAAATTTCATCATTTAGCAGCAGCGCTGTGCCGCTGTTGAAAGCATTTAGCGGAAACACTGAGGCACATAAAAAAAACATGTAAACGTGGCCCTATGCCGTCAGACTCTATAGGAGCAGGTCTTAGAAGTAATTTTGCTCTTATTGGCTCAAAAGCATATGCAGTTGGGTTTTTGACTTGGTCTGTGGGTCTTTCCATCTCATCAAAATTTCCATTGTACCAACGCTTAACCAGTCTAAATTACAGTGTTGTACTCAGGGTTCCTAATAGCTATTCTTGTGACAGTAGCCAAAAAAAAAATGGTTACAAATACAATATAGAGGCACATAAATAATGATTTGTCTTAGAAAAGACTTACTTTTATAATGTAGTTGTTATTGTGGTATATCTAAATAATTAATTGATGCTATAAATAGGTGTCTATTTTGTAATTTCATCTCCACATTAAGTACTACAGAATCTAGACAAGAAAATTAAGCATGACTTTAGCCCTATTCCCCATCTGAGTCCACTATAATTATCCAGGACAGGGCTTTAACTGTAAATGTCAGATCTCATTGTATTCCTTACTAATGTTTAAGCAGAATAACCTAAAAATACTTTCAACATTACCAATACTTGAAAACTACCCAAGTTCAGCTGGTAGAGCAAGAGTTAGACAGTGTTTCTCACAAAAGCAAGTGCTGTCCACCTTTGCTAAAAGAAATGGTCCCACTTTAGCTGCTGTCTGTCTCCCCAGGGCTGTTTTTCACTACTATTATCTGTCAGGTCTTAAGTGCTGCGGGACAAAGCCCCACAAAAAAGCATTACATTCATACAGAGTACTTTGCTGCGTTTTTTTTCTCTAAAGTAACCGATGAGTGGCTTTATTCTTCTCTTTGGAATGACGCCCAGGGTAAGTTCACCATATAACATTACATACACACACAGTAGAGTCAAATGTGTGTCTGGCACTTCAGTTTGAGAGACATGGCAATAGGAAGTACTGTAAAGTGGGAGCTGCATTATGATTCACTGACTCCGTATTAAAAGAGTACACTTAGCCATAGGCTGTATGAGGCAAAGAGAAAGGTGCTTTTAGGTTTAGACCCCAAACTGTTTGGACTATCACCATGAAACGTTATATTGAAAATAAGATTAGTCTAAAATATCATCTTGATCAGTTGCTAAATAAAACTCTGATGCATGAATGGATGTGCAACCACTTGAACCACTATGTATTCGGGAAAATTTACCACTTGCTTGGCATAAATCATTTTGATGGCCTTAAATTCATTGTATTGTTGAATTATAAGTTCCACAAAAATAGACTATTTTACATCCATGTTGTAAATTATAACTGCTTTTTGTTAAGAATGCTCATCGTTATTAAAAAAAAAAACCCTCATGAATGTCTAGAAGTGCTTTGTCAAGGACAACTGAACTTGATTTAGATTCTTGAATACGTTTCACCTCTTTACGCTTCTTGCTTGAATGTTTTAGTTGGTATTCTTTATGGTAATAATTCATCACTGCTTTTTCTGGTTACACTCACTCATCCTCTTTGTCTCTTGCTTATCTTCAAGTACTTTTTGTCAGTTGTGTGACCTCTAACAAAGTACAGGGAGCAATATGACATGACTACACATTGCTAATTGTTCAACGCAAACTTGTTTTACGCTGTTATGTAACTTTGCCTAAAATTACCCATGTGTTCCAACTTATATAAATTTACTGCCTGATGTAGCCTTGCACAGTCGTGTTTAAATTATAAGGAGGTGACAGCGAGGCTTTCAAGTGCCATTATTTGCACTAGCTGTGCAGATAAAAAGACAGATCCAGCACACACTCAGCCCCGTTCACCTCATCCTTTCTCCCCTCTTGACAAGTGACCTACCTTGCCTGTACCTCGCCTGTCTGTACAGTGCAAACTTTGTGCAGTGCTCCCTGAGTGTTCCCTTTAGAATGAGCTTCCTGGCAATGTGAACACTGTTTCAATGTTTAAGTACAGGCTCAGCATCCTAAGACAGATGCATGTGATGATGAAGCTAAAACCTCTGGCTGACCTGATTTGCTATGTTTGCTGTGTGTGTTTCAACACAAGACAAAGTATAATGTTGTAAAAGAAGCATGTCCATGCTGATTATAGTCAGAGCTATTGTGAGTTGTGTATTGGTAATGTTTAGTGGGGACAAGAACAAATTATAGCAGAGTTTGGTGCTTTTCTCATTTCTATGTTGTGCAAGGTGATTAAACATATAATATTAAGGCATGAAAAGGTAATTCCCCAACTAGAGCCAATTAACTGCAGCCAAATTGAATGAATAATTGGAGCCAACTGTTACGGCGAAATGCAGAAAATAGAGGCAGACTTTAACACACATTTCCACTCTTGGTTGCAACAGTTTAATTTCAGACTCACTATTTTGGTGCAACGTTCAACATTCATACAAAGAGAAATCAATCAGAGATACTAATTTCTCCATCGACAAGAGCCTCAATAGACTTGAAAGCAATGCAGTGAAAGCAAAGTTTCCTACCTGCCATCAGCAGTATGTGAAATACAATACGGTCTCCAGTGGTTTTTTTGCAGTACTTTGTAAGTATGAATGACACACAGAGCCATTGTTCTCTCTGCATCATCACCTTTTTTCATCTAGAAAACCTCCTGCACTGTTCTGCTGGCTCTTTGTACCTACATGTATAAAGCACTCACGTCTCTGAGGGTGGTGACGGCAGCTTGGGTGAAAATGCGTACACCAAAAACAAGAGGACATCGAAAGAGTTTGTCACAAAATAACTTTTGGAATGACAGATTGACAGATTGAATGACAGATTGACCGTGGGATCCGTCAGTGGATCTCTCATTTAGAGTCATTAGGGTTAGTTATTTTTAGTGTACAGATGGTCAGCCTGCAGGGCTCATCCGTCCCTCACACCCCTTAATTTTGGCCCCCAGATCATTTGCTTGCAGTATGCGGTATGAGCATCTGATATATGTATCCAATTTGGCAAGATAAACACTTTAATATAAGATGGCTTAGTTCACTCCCAGATGAGGACTTTCCTGTTGAATCTGCTTTTTGAACCTGACATCTGGCTTCTCTGTGACCTCTCATTTAAAAAAAATTCCAGTCCTGACGCTTCAATTATGAGAAAAAATGTAATAACATAGTTAGCCATCAAAGTCACTATGGAGGAAACTCTGAATCATACAGTCACGCCTGATTTAAAATGAAACTTCTTCAGTGGACTCAGTGACCATCAAAGTCACAAAGTCTTTATGCTAATTTGTGCAACATTCATTGTTGCATGTGTCCTGTTAGATGTTTTTTAGCCAGTAATTTGCATGTTTTCATTTAATCTTTTTTATCCATGGAAAACTTGTACTCCTTTTCTCCTCCCTGCTTCATGTTCATACAATACTCAAATGCATTTACACCTGTTAGATCTATTTCAAGTATTGGCTTAAGCATGATGCCTTGATTGAAGTATCTTCCTCAAGCACACCCAGCAGTGACTGAAGAGAGTATACAACAAAACAAGAGTGATACTATGATTTTTTTACATTCATTTTTGTTTTTGCCTGAGTGTGATTTTAGGCCACAACAGATGATAATTTCAGAAATGTTCAGTGTGTGACTTACTTAAGTATTACTCTCATCTAAATAGATGTCTTCCCACACAGTCTGCAGGTGATTTGATCCAAAACTGAAGTTTCTGCCATCCTGTTCTGTTCCTGTCAATAATTGCTGTACTTGTCAAAGAAAAGCTTCTGAGGCAAATCTCCAAAACTGTTGCAATCCTCTACATTCTCAGCGTGGCAGTTTTTGTGCCTTCTTGTACCCTTTTACTTGCTTTTTTGTTGAATGTGTCCAAACGGCCAGAAAAGGCTTTGAGACTGAGGTCTGAATGGCCACAGAGCTTCTGTTGTTGATAGGCAGAAACCTTGAGGAAGCCAGCGGGTGAATGATTTCCAATAGAAATCCACACAGCCGACACACTTTAGCTGGCCCTTGAGGCGATCTGTCCATTTGCAGCAAATTGTCAATAGTGGAACACAAACCAGCTCTGCAATGTCTGAGGCTGTTGTCTTATCTTTCTCCTATCTCAAGTCCAACAGTTAATACTCAAATAATACATGATTTTCACAGAGCTTTGATAAGACACCCAATTTCTGGTCCCCAGTTTAAACTCTTCATCACGTTATTTATTTGTGTTAGGCACCTTGTATCAAATTAAAGTGTTATTGCTTAGTTTATCCAGAGTGAGGTAATGAAATTCTGGTTTGAAATTTAGTTTTTGTGGCCCTCGGTCAAACAGAACAGTGTCTGTGAATGTTTTAGCTAAAAGTATTTTGGGATGTTCAAAGTCATACTGGCATTAAGCATCAGTTTGTTTCATGTTTGCAGCTTTGTTAAAATGCAGCACTTGAAGTGATACAAATACAATCAAAACAACGTGATTCTGATTCCTACTGATGGGTTTAGTATCAGTTGAAAGAGTTATGGCATAATGAGTTCGACCCTAAAATACTGCAGACATTTGAACTCCCATCATCCACTGTGCACAGCCTCAGATGTCCAATCATAATACTAGAGTTGATCAAGCTTTTGGCTCTGAAACAACCTGGCAAAGGAGCTTATGCTACTAATTTATTCATGTGATTGCTTTTACTTTAATTTTTAGTGTGACTGTTTATACTCTCCTGGTTTGTCCTTGATCTTCTGGTATCTTTTTGTGCTCTAATTAATCCCAAAAGTGTGGTTTTTTCATTGTAAGTGTAAAAAATGATTAAAAGGACTACACAAATAAAGGTGACAATGAAGTTCTAAGTGAGACACACGTAATGGATGAAGTGATAAGTACATCCTCCTGACATTGAGGCGTAGTTCTGTTGGCACAATCCACATCTCAGCTGTCTAAAATCTTCTTTTTTTTAAAATAGTCCCTTCCCTCATTTAACTACTTTTCTTTATTTATAATTTCCCTTAGTGATTCCTTTTACTAGATGACACAGAATGTCCATCGGGCTGCCGTTCTATTGCTGACCACGACCTTTGATCCCACTGATGTGTTGCAATAATTTCGTTACTTTCCATGGTTCTAAAAAAAATTCTGACTATAGGTTGCTGAGGCCATCGTTAAGCATCTATAGCCAAGCATTGAATTTTAGCTTGCTACACCTTTTCTGACATAGTTTAATAGCATCCTAGTTTGAGTACATTCATATTTCAGGGTGTTTTACCTTCAGTCCTGAACTCAAGATTTTATAGCAGTAAAATCGCAGTGGCATTGCACCAGGCTCACAGCTACATTTGCAATCCAGCAGTGCCATGAATATGGAAAAGATGAAAACCAATAGCTGAACTGCTTCATGCTGGCTCTGGCTTGACCTCACATAGTTGGCTTCTGCACCAGCTTTAGATTTGCCACATTAAAACAAACATCTATAGCTGCAGTTCCTCCATGTAAAGCAGCAGAAGAAGTTAGCTGCTGTATGGCCGAGGTGTCCTTCAAGAGTTTATAAATGGCAACACTAGATCCTGCCATGTCTGCATACCTAAGTCATGATGGCTCATGCATTTTCACAGAGTCATTTGTTTCTTTGCATATCCCACTGAGAGCCATGCATTCATGCATTTCATCAGAAGGATCAGAGCTCAGGGGCAGCTAGAGTAAACCTTGCACCTGGAAAGCAACAGCAGTGTTTTGTTAAAGGACATTTTAATAGGCATGGCCACACTGCAGGACGTCAAGCTCAATTGTGTATACCTATTCTCATCTGTTTTTAAAACGTGTTCACTCATATCTAGTATAAAATAGAAGTACCAAAAAGAGGTACTGAACACTCGCAAGTAAAACACATCACATGCATTTTTGCTGCTACACCTCTCTCGCTGATTTTGAGCAGATTCCAGTTACTACTTTCTCCCTGTCTGTTTGTTACTGTGCCTTCATGCTCATGCAGGCTCAGCCATGCTGCCGTGGCAACAAAATTGTGGTAATCTTCTCTATTGAATGATGTAAGATTTTCGTATTGTTAAGGCGCTGCTGACCATTTCTGATTTGCTCATTCAAACAGGAAAAGCTGGTAGGCTGCATGCTTCAGGATTTGATACTATCACACTTAAATTGTGACTCCTGGACTTTAACTGTTAATACTGGCGGGAAAAGATAGACAAGTCAGAATTATGTCACTTTTAAATGCAGGAAACTGTTCTTTATATACATTTATAGTGTAACCATAAAGCCTAAGCACATTTCTGCTGTAGTCTGACTTAAATTTGTTGGTCTCAGTTACTGGAGAACCTGAGGAGGTGAAATGCTTCAACAGCATTAACTCATTTCAGCAGATAAAGTGCTCAGCATTTAGTTCCATGGAGTCTGTAGTGTTACAGTAGCTTACCCTGGCTGAACAGATACTGACTGGAGTATAAGACCATTTCCATGCAATACATATTGTAATCCTGTGCTCTTTCTCAGTCTATTAAAATGACAGGCTTTTAGGGGCAGGCTTTTATTCCTAACTTTTAATATTTTTATAAGAATATTTGCTCATATTTAAGTAAGAAGCCTTAAAGCTTTAAAATAGCTCTTATTAGTGTTAATGCAGATTCTACCTGTTAACTGATAAATTCAGCATAATGTACATTTCCACAGCACAAATTTCAACTACAGAGTTATGTCATCAGCATTTGGCTGGTGGGTTTCTCTCTCTCTCTCTCTCTCTCCTCTCTCTCTCTCTCTCTCTCTCTCTCTCTCTCTCTCTCTCTTTCTCTCTCTCCCCCATCTCGGTGGCTGTAGTAATTATGATCTGTGGAAGTGACTCAGTTCAGATGACGTCAATATAAGGTGACAATTTGCCTTATTAGGAAGAAGCAGGTTGGGCTGATAGTTAGATGGCTAAGAAGGCTTCACTGCAGGAGACCACTGTTCGCTTCCCATTTCCAACTGCTTGTGTCACGTTTTCAACCACGAGTCGGAACATTTTTTTAAAAACCGTAACAATGACTGTCGTGGTGTAGAAACCTGGAAGGAAGGAAGGAAGGAAGGAAGGAAGGAAGTAGAAACCACATTTCAAGTTTCATTCGTTGAGTGTCATACACAGTGGCTTAACGGCGATTGAAAAAACAATAAAGTAGAGGTGATTTGAATTAGTAAATAAAGACAGCATTTCTGTTACTAAAGAGAAACTCAGAGCAGCAAAGTGGTGAGTATGATATGTGTAAATTTGGATTTAGTGTTGTGGAAATACAAACAGGTTACAGGTGAAGTGAAATTCTTCCGCAGTAAGCTAATGTCTGCAGATAAAGCATTTTCTTTACCTTTATGGATGGTGCGGGTAGTATTACTGCGGCTTGCCTTGGACAATCAGATGTTGATTGGAACATAAGACCTTTTCAATGCAATATGATACTCATTTGCTCTTTTTCAGTCTATTGAAATTCTAAATGATTTTAACAAGGACACAATTCTCGGATTATACAGAAATATAATACAAGCCAGAGCTGTCCTACAATCAGCAGCAGTGTAATGGAATGCCCTGCTCATATTCAACATACAATTACACTAATGACACCGCATCGCCGTGGCCTCATGATTCTGCATCAAAATGAAGATATTCATCATGGTAATTAGACAGCTTTCTACGCAGAGGCTATATTTGTGTGTTTGGGTGGCACATCAGACGACAGAGCACCTTAGTTTGATGCTTCTACACATGAATAAGTCATATCCCATGGCTATCCATATTTCATCAGACATCCTCATCTATAATGGACGCTGTTCACCAGCTGAGGCCCTCACCTGATAGGGGCTGTCTCATCGCCCTTGTCCAGCCACTCCTGCGGAGGGATGATGTACATACACCACAGCCCCCAGTTGTACCCATGGGCGGCGTTGGCATACTGCTGAACCTCAAACGTGTTGTACTTGATGTTGTCTATGGCGGGCAGAATGATGCGGGTGTGATCCTCCTTAATCCGGGTCAGAATGGGTTCAGCCCTTTGGATAAAAAAAAAGAGAAAAGAGTTAAGAGCTGACTTTCTACATCAAGCATGCAGAAGCTTCAGCACACGGTTGAAAAAAGTGAAAAAAGAGAGTGAGGGGAGAACAGTCTGCTACAGGGCAAATAATAAAGTTGTGCATATTTTCATTCTGCTCTGTAGAGGTTTGGAGTATTAATATTGCAACAATGTTAGGATGAATAAATCTAGTCAGGAATGACCAGGCGCATAATGTAACTGAATGTAAATGTTGCTTTGAAAGTTATGAATGTGATGCAGGAAATCAACCCACATATTTTCAAACGTCTTGTGTCACTGAACCTAATATCGGAAAGTTATTTACTGTGATCCCGATTCCGCAAAACGATGCCAGAAACAGCTATAGATGACTGCAGATGTCATCTCGAGTTTCACTCCAGCGCTGCATTTACATGGGTTTTCAGCGACGATGCAGTCCGTCGAATCAGCGTTTATTCAACATTCAAAACGATTGCCGGGATTCGTTTCCCTCGACTGTTTATGATGTGTAGGTCTTGCAAAATGAATTTTCCGTGGGACAACAAATAATATCATATCATATTTTATATCTGCTGCTCATGAAAACGAAATGTCAAAATGTGACACTTATCCCAGCAAGAGACTTGATAAGAGGTAAAACCTGATAAAGCAAAACACATCAAGTGAAAAGAGAGGTTCAGTCTGCTAGTGGGAAAACTATCCTCTTGCTCTCTCTTTTTTTACCCCTGCATGAAAGGCTGCAAGTTAGATTTTTTTTTTTTTTTAAAGCCTTGCTCCAAAAGCTTGCTGCACTCTTCATCTCATAGCTTTTGCTCCGGGGCTGCTTTTACTAGCACACATTCTGTTAGAGCACATCAAATAGAGAGCAGGAGCTGTATTCACGAAACATCTTAAGGCTAAGAGTAGCTCTTAATGGGCCAATTTAGGAGAAACTCCTCAAAATTATGGGCTTTTCAGTCCCAACTTTAATACTTTTTGTCTTAGTTCATGGGGCATTTTATCACTTGGTGCTGAGTCTGTGGAAAGGGTGATAAAGAGTCCTAAAAGTGGCTGACATTGCATCAAACCAATGCCTTCTCCAGATGCAACAGTTTATTTCCTATATATTTATTAGAATAAAGAAGCTGGTGTTCAGACTGTCACCACTAAGACCAGGGCTGAGTGAAGGACAATATAGACCAATGGTTGTGGTAATGATTAAATACTCTCTCAAACAGTCACATCACAGGTCTCATAGCTCTGAAACCTTCAATCTTCAAAAACATGTCAAATACTTCTCAAAGCTTCACTGTGCAACACAACTATGTGTGTTTTGTTTTGTATTTTTCATATAAAAACATTTATTTTTATTCCTGAATTGGTTGAGAGCAGATTGTCCAAGAGGGACATTAACAATGGTGTGAGTTTTATCTGTGTTAATAACAGATACAAAAGGCTTTATTATTATTGAGTCACATATCTTCATACTTTGGTCATTCATGTTTAATATGAACAGGCCATGACCCAGTTTCACGAGAAAACACATAGTTCAGCACAAGAGTTGAGAACTGAAGACTGCTGCTTGCTTTGAAAAGCAACAGGAACGAGAGGACAGAAACGTGCAGAAATAACTTTTATGTTGGCGTATATGTCCCATAACACTCACGGAGTTCCGGCAAGGACAGTCAGCAGCTGTTATATCCTGGAGTTAGCATTAGCATTAGCCTGCGGTAGTGGAAACTGGAGAAAAGTGTATCAGATGGAATTAAAAGTTAAGTCAAGAATTCAAACTGTTTATCTACAAGATCAAGATTGTTTGCAGAGGTATGTGCGGTTATTCTGTAGCAGCCTGGTGTCATCAGGTGGTTTAATGAAGGTAAACACAGTGAACAGTCGTGCGTAACGGCACTGTGCACTTCTCTCTGCAGATTTATCAACATATCTGTCCTGCTGCATTCAGATGCTGCAGGGATTTAATGAGATGGAGGCGAAGCTTTTCATACAGTATAAACAGCTGTGAACAGCAGATACTGTACGAATCCCCCATATTCATTTATAGATCAATGCTGACTGATTTACTGACTTTCCTGCTTTAACCACATTATTTTCTGTGCCAATTTTGGTTGGTGAGTTTTTAATTGAAATAACTTATTTATATTTCAACCATTAATCTGTTATTGCAGCATGTTTGCAGCAAGAATTGAGTTTGCTCTTTTTGATAAAAATCACCGAAGCAGCAGCGGATTGACGCTGACCAAGAAAACAGGCGTGGTTCTGAGATGTCTGGGCAACGTCTAGGACCATATTTCAACCAAAACACAACTCATTTTGCGCTGCTTAATTTGAATGAAACTCCCACCTGTTTGCACCTCTCCTCCCACCTGTGCATAGTCACCAAAATACCACACGGTATGGGTGCTCGCACTGGTCATTGCGCCTCTGCAAGAATAATGGAGTAGTAAAATACCACAAACAGTAAGTAAGACATAAAGTATTAAGAGATGGACCAATGCTTTGCTGGTTTTGGTCCTTTTATGGAATTTATTTAGCGCTGCAACAATTAGTCAACTGATAGAAAATTAATTGGCAGGTATTTTGATAAACAATTGTTAATTTTGAGTAAACCAAAATAAGTACTATAAACTGAATATCTTTGGGCTGTGGATTGTTGACCAGGACAAAACAAGATACTTTAAGTTGCATCTTTTATGGACCAAACAACTAATCGATTAATTGTGATTGTGATTTGTTTATTTGCAGCCCTGTTGCAGAATGGTATAATTAATATAACAGTCACAAAATGTGTATTTTTAGCTACACATCTTAACTGTGAAAATGGTGATTGAATTTTCTGCTACTCTATTATTATGATGAACACAGACACATGATGTTGACCTCGACTTTCTCTCTTAGCTTTAGTCCTCTCCATTCCATACAGTTCAAGCTGCTCTCAGCAGCTTTGTTAGTAAATCTTCAAAGGAAACTTGTAACTACTATTTTACTGCCATTTACTGTAGGAGGACTTCAACTGGTGAGACTGATGTGTTTGTGTGCTTGTGTCTCTGAGTCATTGGAATGGTGGTCTATGTCAATGCCACATACAGTAAGCTTCCTCTGCTATACAAAGCCTTGACTAAGGGTAACTGGTCTTGAAATCCGTATGCTACTGAAGGAGTCAGTGCCAGTGACTCCAGTGTCCTTGCATGATGAAGATTATACATTTGTATAATCTTCCCCATGCTGACAGATGATCTCCACCATATCTTCAAAGCAACTCTTCCCATGATCAGTTCTTCATATGATATACTTATAAATTTGAAAAAGAGGCTGCAATTATAAAATGATAAATGTATTTCTCATGAATACTCCCACACTCCAACTTTCCCTCTATCTTTCCACCCACTGACTTTCTTCACCCTGTTTCTCGTCCTGTCTCTCTCCCCCCATCTATTTCTCTTCAAAAAAAAGTGAAACCCATTTATCTTCCAAAAGCAAAATTACTACTTATCACATGAAGGTAGGGGACAGAAAGTACTGAGGGAATGGATCCAAATTGAACTATGTGCGATGATGTAAGTAAAATATGAAGCAGAGCTTAGAAAAAGTCATCATTTAATAACGTGAGAGCGGTTGTTAAAAGTACATCAGCCTAAAAGGCTGGCATATGGCTTTTTCTGTCTTAACTCTGGAGTCATATGAGCTGTAAGGTGGGTTAGCCTGCTATGACTGCTACCTCCATGTAGTGGTTGTGATAAGAAAAACAACCAATACAAACTAATAGAAAAATCTGAAGGTGGAAATAACCACACTGCCATTACTGCTAAGGTGTCTCACTTTTAAAAGAAGAATCCATTTTGGATTGTTTTTGTATGGGTTAAACAAAGATAAAACTTTGTTTTAAAACTAATTATTGAGCTTTAGAGGTGCTGGTGAAGTGGATTATTTGACTTTTGGACAGAGCCAAACTAGCTGCTTCCCCATGCATCCATGCTTTATGAAAGACTTTTTACCCTGCCTTTTTCCAAGAACATGTTGAAATTGTATCAGAATTCCACTGGGATAATGGTTATAATCTAAAACACTTCAAAGAAATACAGTAGATAGACAGCCGCAAATCACCAAAGCCACACTTACTAGATTATACTGTTATCAGCTGCCCCATGAAATCAATATCACTTTAATTCATCTCCATTAAATCCTCATGATTGCATTCTGACCAGCAACAGCAACAGAGGACTGAAAGTCTGTCTGATCTGCAGCTGATCTCTCTCTAGCCGGACTGGGTATGTACTGCATCATTCCTGGCCAAAATCTCACTTTAACAATTTTATGTGTTTCAGATTTTAATTTGTCCAATTAATTGTAAAAAGCCATGGATTGCAAGTTTGTTGATTTCTAATCATAAACTAGCAAATAATGCGGCATATGGGGTTACACAGCACTTATAGAACCTTTTTGTATGCCAAAACCTGTGTCTGGTGTTTTAAGACTGAATAACGTTCACATTCAAATAGGCTACTTTGATCTGTCAGACAGAGAGACTTCAAACCTTGATGAACACAATAATTTGTACTTTCACTTCCAATGAAAAGCTATTCTAACCTAACCTAATCTATTTGTAGGTATCACTAGAAAGTATTCACATTGCACTATATCCACATATAGAATCTATACAAATGTGTTGATGTCTGCTAGATAAACAATAAAATAGATCTGATAGTTAAACTTCAAAAATATACTTCAAAAAATTTCTGAAGATAAATGAATCACTTCTTTACTCTTTACTTTACTGCTGCAGGTTGTAATACAGAGAATTCTTCTGAAAGAAATTCAGAAAGCGTTTGAAGTTTCAAAGCCATCTTACAAACAGTTATTTCACTCAATGTGTCACTTCATTATTTGAGCAGGACAGTATGAGCAAACCTGAAGGCCAAACTGTATCATGTATAGTTTGTGAGTATTCACTGCAACAAAGACTTCAAACTAGCTTTAACATAGCCGTGTTCTTGACTTGTAGCTGAATTGTTGCTGCTACTGAATGTACGTCTACACTCTCTAACCTTGAGGAGATTTCTCTGCCATCGCTTGCCTCTGCACATCTTCCATTCATCTTCCTGCGTCCTTGAGAACCCCAAAACACCCCTGAGCCAGCTAGCAGCTCCTGTACCTCGGGGATCCATGAGGCTGATAAGATAGAGACGCTTTGGAAATGAGGACACATCTGGTTTTGACAGACGAGCCAGTGTCATTCCTCTCCCTGTATCTGCCATTTCATCTGCATAACACCGAGAGACTTATTCATCCACATCAGCCTGAATCATACTCAGTTCCATATTACAATAGTATTTTCCCCCTTCCAAGTGATGACTCACCCAATATTGTGAATACATGTTGACAACTTTGATTGCCGTCCCCCCCCACCCAACATGTCATTTCTTATATTGGTTCATACTGAGGAGGAACCCTTTTGATTTATTAACTCTTCATGGCTGACTGTTTGTCTTTCATAATATCCACTACCTTTGTGGAGATCCGCATCAGACTGCGCACACGTTTTGCAGAATAAAACAAACAGAATGGCGTGTCTTGCTGGAAAAATCACAAGCTAGGATAAATATCACTACAATCTCAATTTATATCGGCTTGACTCAGCTCTCACTGTGTCTCCTACCTTTGTCCACTGCTGATGTAAAAACCCAGGAGCTCTCTCCTTTGAGATTACATTTTTTATTTAAATTTTACTGATTAATGGATCTTAAATTTGGAATGATTCCGAAGCAGGGAATTATCAGATAATGGGATCTAACTGCACTCAGAATTATGCCCCAAGAGCAGCAGGGGCCTAGATGCCTAAAATAAGATGCCCTTTAATTCTGCACTGGACCTAATGCAGCAGAACATGTGAGCTACCCATGCAGGAAGAAATTCAATTTTTGGCATATGATGACCCAAATAATTAATGTGAGAGGATGCACAAGTATTGTACACATGCATAGAGCATACATGTGCATGTGACAGAGTTTGTGTGATGTCTCTTTGAGAAGAATCTAAGCCTGCATTGCCTTGAGCCATTTTTAAGCGCATTAAATCTCTCTAAATGTGAGGCCTTGCACAGTCCTCCTGGTTGGCTGTTTTGCAGAGTAGCTCAGACATGTGTAGAGCACATATTAATATTGGCCAGTCGCCTGCCTCCCATAAAATATGCAGGATCCAAAGAAAGTAAAGGTGTCCACGCAGAATTTCAATTCATTATAGCGTCAGGGCTTTTTGAAGTAGATAACAGGATGCGGACGCATGAACTGGAAAAGGTTCTTACAGCGGAATGTTAGATTCCACACTACTTCTAAAAGCATTTGCTCAGGATGTGGTTGATATGATACAAATGTAAAGGCGGCATAAATCTCTGTCTTTCGTTCGTGGTTTTGGAGGTATGCCTGGCCTGTACTCTGTGAAGCACTCAGTATGGCTGCTTTTCCTCCTTTCTCGTCTCCAGACAGATATAAACACAGAGACAGACACAGTGAGCGAGAGTAAAGACATGATTTACTTTGGCTAAAAAAATATTTCCACAGCCTTCAAGAACTCTGAAATTTATGTACCATTGAACTGAATATAATACCGTTGCACCTGCGTGGCATAATAAGCGGATAGAGCTCTGTGATATTAAAAAAGGAGCTAATATCAAATATGTATGTGACAAATATTACATATTTCATAATTACAGGAGGCGGAGGTTGGTTTTATCCATTTTTTACTTTTTTGAATTCCACCAGTTTGTCTTATTCTTGGATAAACTCACCAGGTCACATAGGAGCGGAGCATTCAACATTCATCAAAGTGTTGCTTTCTGAAGCATGTATTTCATTACAACCTCCTCGCAATGACAATCTTATCTCCAGCACACACTCAGCAGGGAGCAGCTGCCACACTGCTAATCATTAATCGTTAATAACCTGAGATTGCAACTGTGCGGGGGTTTCAAAAAACCAAATAAATATCAATTTCCCCGTGCCTCCCTTCTGCAGCCGTGTGGTTCGAGTGCGGCATACAGTAGGTCCTAATTACAACATGCTCCCATTTCCTGCCATTAATCCTGTTTATTTACAGAGTGAGAGGAGGAAAACGGGTCCTGTTTGGAGCAGAATGGACACCCTCTGTCTCAGGGATGGATGGATATAAAGCACTGGAGGAGATGGATTGTGAGCATTTAGCTGATGCAATACCGCATCAATGAAAGGCAACGATTTCATATCCTCATATTAAGGCAGTGTAAAGCCATGGAAATCAGATTCCATCACTCCTCTGGTGTAAACCACCCGCTTCTTAACTCCTCATAAACCAACATGGTGTAAAGGAATGGGAAACAGCTGTCAAGTGCACTATACAGTATGATACAATTATGTTTGCTTTAACAGTAATGCGAACCAGCAATACATTTCAGCTGCAAATGTACAGCACCCCAGGGGGAACGCCATGCCAATGAATCACACCACTGCAGCTGAGAGCTGGCAGCATTGTCTCTGGCTCAGTATGCATAGGCAGTGTGCACAAGGTCATTGAGGGAGACTCACCACAACATTTAGAGGAACCATCCATCTCACTTATCACTGTATGTGCCATGGTGAATAATCATATTATGATAAATAGGGGGCTTCTTCCATTGTAACAAATAGATAGTGTAGATACCACAAGTGAATCTATCTGAATAAAGGAGGAGCAGAGAATGTTGGCACACATACAGTAGATAATGCAAATCAACACACAAAGAAATCTAAGCAACACGAGCAAGCTGCTTGAAAATGTCTGTCATCTCCTGCTCCGCTATATCTCTTTACCAAGAAATCACAGGGATTCTGCTCTACTTTTTCATTGACTCCTGTAAATATAACCTCATGCAAAAGCGAATCTGAAGCACCAAAACAAAAAAATGAAGGCAGTCAGTTATCAAAGGAAGATGGAGGCGGGCATGTGGGTGAGGGTGTGGTGGGGGGGGAGAACAGAAGATATGATGGCAGCAGGTGAAGTAACTCAAAGGAAATGTGCCGACACAGCCTCGGCATGTAAAACAGGGGGTGAGTGCGGGGCTAGCATGAGAACTGACGAGGAGGAAACCTATATGAAGGTGAATGGGTTATATGGGGGCATGAAAGGCACATCTATTTTTGAGCGAGAACAGATGGGGAAACAGATGAGGGAACCACCAGGGTGTCAATTATCTTCTGTAATGCACCTAGGTAATGATGCAACTTTCTCCCTGAGTGCTGCTTGTTGGCTGGACGGCTGGTCAGCTCCCCTTGTAGCCTAAAGTTCCCATTTATGCTATAAAACAGTCTGGAGAGAGGCAGAGATCGAGGTACATCAAAACATCTCTTTGCAGGGGTCAGAAGGTTGCTGTGTTTGGTGGTAAATGGCTGACTAATCCATGGTGGACTGTATGTGTATGCTTTATTCATTTCATAAGTAGAGTCACCTTCACTCTAAACTTTGGTGCTTTCATGTCATCTTAATAAACCACGAGAAAAACAGTAGGATTCTTATATACTACACAGTTAATAAAATAAACATAAAGCATACGTTAACTAGTATGTCAATACCCTGTTTTCATGTTTTCTGTAAGGTGTGATCTGTTGGCGTGGCAGTGTCAAAGCTATTATCTGTATCCATTTGTTTCACAGAAATATCTGTATTTGTATTATATTCATATTTATGCAAGAACCTGCCCACTCTGGATTGTTACAAATTGTCCAGACTACTTTATTTTCTGTGTTAACTTGGTTTCCAAGCAGCAATATTTAAGTTTATGTCATGACAATATATCCAAAATGACATCATATTTTAGCCATGTAACAGAAGTAATGAAATATAAAATCATGTTTTTGTATTTAAACTCTACCTTTAAAAAAGAAAAGAAGTGAATCTATAACTGTAATTGCTCCAGGTGAAAATACAACTGGAAGTTTTGACAGTAGAAACACAGTCATAATTGCAATGGATTTTTCTTAATATTGAATGTTGTGTAGTAGCCCAGATGAATGTAGAGTTGGTCTGAAGTTTTGATTAAAAAGTGAGAATGCTATTGACAAAAACAATGTACGGTAGCTACCTGGATGTTGTACATGGAATGGGGGAATGTTGGTTGTTATTATCTATGAGAAAAACTAGACAGCTATTGGCAAAAATCTGAAAAGTGCTTTTGTCCAATGTCATACACTTTTGAGACGATTCCTAACTTTAGTTCATCAAATTTCTATCTACTGTCAAACCAAGAGCCAGGATTTAATATCAGAAAATGAGGAAAAAATAACACCTGTGTAACATGTTCAACTTTATCCTGCATTGCACAACTAAGTGCATTAAAACTGATCAAGAGTTATTGAGGATGAACATTGTCAAATGTCTGAATATTAAATATCAAAACTATCTATACATTTGCATCCTTGTAGCCTGCAAGCCTGTTAGTTTATATTCTGGTGAATCTGCCTCATAGAGAGTCATGCTGCTTTGAGTCTGAATCTGATGATTATGAGCCAAGAACTAAATTGTACGCTGTAAAGAGTGAGTTCATCTTATTGTAGCAGTGTGTTTATGATAATGAGCCTAATGCGTGTTTCAATTTGACTGACTTACAAGAAGAGGTGTGATGTTTGTGGTAAATTGTGTTAGAGTTCATTATATGTTCATATACAAATAATAGATTCATATTTGTTTACACACCTAGTATCTAGTTAGCCAAAAAGTTCTGAGCTGAATTCAGGGACTGTAAACAATTTATAACTGAAATGTTTCACTGTGCTTTCCTCATCCATGCCTCCTCTTCTTCCTTTATCCCTCCCCGTCCCTCTCCTATCTCCCAGGCATCTTCCCAGGGAACAAAAGCTACACTTCATCTTCAAACACTGACAGCATGACAGGCTCAAATTAGATGCCATTTACATGTGTTTGAGTGACTTGTTTGCCGGTAAACTTAAACAGCAGGCAGACATTGGACTGAGACCCCCAAAAGTAATTTCATATTGCAAAATAAACCCAGAGCCTGCAAGTGAAATAATGTTGAAATGCTCAACATTTCAGCTCCCTCTTTAATTACACTCAATCTTGCCTTTCACAGTGTTTTGCTCTCTTGTCATAACTGTGTTTTCTGGACAGGTAGTGTCATTTAATGTGTCTTTTTATTCGGCTCTAACCAAACCCCATTACTCACAATTTAAAAAAGAGATGTGAAAGGGAGCGCATAGGCTATTAATGATGAACTCTCACTAATAATAAGGGTCATTCTGCTGAAAAGTGCTGCCTCAGTTAGAACTTGGCTTGGCGCTACATCAAAATGCTAAAGGCAGACTAAACTGCATATTTCAACGATAATAATCTTACATGACATCCCTCTGTAATGAAACATAAAAAGCAAACCACAAAGGCAAAGGTGAGAAAGGACACAGAAACAGCTGAGACCTTCTTGAGTTAAACATGACCTTTTCTTACCAGCCAGTGTTGAACTCGACATGGGCATCAAAGAAGCCGACGACAGCAGCTGTAGCCGCGTTCCAGCCATGTATTCTGGCTCGGATCAGGCCTTCCCGCTTGCTGTTCCTCACAATCTTTACCAGGCCTGGGTAGCGTTTGTTCACATACTGGTCCAAGTTGAATTTCAGCTCCACTGAAAAGGGGAAGATTAGAGAGAATCCTTCTTTAGGTGACATCCAAATGAGTGTAAGAACATTAACCAGGCAGCTTTAGGAAATGATATTGTTTTCAGGATACCTAACTCAATACTAATGTTGAATGGTTCAGTCCCAAATTGCCTTGCAGTCTTTATGTCAAGACAGCAGTGAAAATAAGTAATCATTTTAACAATTGTTTGGTTATTTTTACACATTTAAGATAATAAGCAGTGCTGGGCAAATAATGTAGAGGCAGACCCCTCTACTGGACTCTGTGGTAAGACTGTCCACCAACACACACGCACAATGAAATTTGCATGTACATAGCTGTCCAATCGGGATGCACCTACAGATTACATGTGTCCCACACTGTCTCTCTGCAACTCACATCCAGAGACCACTACAGCAGATGGCATAAGAGCTGCATGGGTAGAGGGCTCTGCCCATGCTTATAGAACTAGGGTTACAATTTCATAACCTTTGTGCTATTTCACACAGGCTCCATCCTCTACTGGACTCAATAGGCGGAGCCGAATGAATGTTCACCCTGCTGCGAAATGTCATCAGACTGCCTCGCTGAGCCTGCCCATCTATAGGTAAGTCGCCGTGGTATTCCTATGACTTTATAATCCAAGCCACTCCAGTTGAGCAGTAGGAAGCCCAATCCAGCTCAGTTAACATGAGCATGAAACTGGCCAACTAACTGTGGTCTAACCTCACAGGGGTCAAAAACCATACAACAGGGACCCTGCACACCTCATTCCTTGAGTAATCTTGGATCATGGGAGAATGCCTCAACACCTTCATGACAGTCAAAGCTGTCACTACTGCTCCCCGCTGCAGTCAGAGAACTGCCTGCTGCAAGGCCATCCATCTGAGTTCCGACAGAACAGCCCTCTGAGTGACCGAGGCAAGCACGGCGTCCAGATAGTCTGCTTGCTGATTAGGAGCAGCACCAACTTGACTGTGTGGAAAATACTGTGTTCTTTGGACTTGGACATGACAATGAGGTTGTCCAAGTGAAAGAACACCCTCATGCCCTGGTCATGCAGTAGCTGCAATGCTGCATCCAGCCAAGGATTAGCCAAATGGTAGCCTGTTGTACTCATAGGCTATACCCTGAAAGGCACCACCTCGACATGAAAATACACATCTTTTAGGTTGATGGTGGTGAACCAGTTGCCTGGTTGAACCACTTCGAGCAATCTACTGATGGTCAGCATGCGGAACATCTTTAGGGCGATGTACTTGTTCAGGATGCAGAGATCCAATATCAGTCTGAAACCTCCCATGTTCGGAGTAAATTCTACTTCTGTCTCCTTTGAGTGGGAATGATGGAGACAGCCTGTTTCAGCAGCAGGTCCTGGATCGCCTTGGAGAGAGAATCTATCTCCTCTTGGGAGGATAGATTTATCTCCTTAATGCCCAAGAATGGAGGAGGAAGACAGCAGAACTGTGTGAATAATTCAGTCTCAGTGTTTTGTCCATCCACTCCGTTAAGCTGTGATGCCATTCCTCATAAAACTGTGTCGGAGGGCAGGCAGCCAACTGGGGGACAGCAGCCAAAAACCTGTTTTACTCTGATTTGGCCCTCTCGGCGCCAAACCTTCCATAAACAGAAGACTGGCCCAAAGGGGGTCGATATCAAAAGGGCCGAGCCAACGGTGTAGTCCATGAACACATCTCTGGCGGGGGCTGTTGAACAATGACCTCCCCTATGAGGTGCCCACTACTGCTGATAATCATTACAGTGCTGCAGATTTTCCCCATGTGTAGGCTAGCTACTGTGGTGGTTTGTCAACATTTTTCGCCTTGTCATGGGCTGCTCTGCAGTCACGGGACAAAACAATGCTACAGACCAAGGTGGTCTGGGAAGTGGCTGCCTGTGCACTCTCCTCCTCGCCATGGTGTTCATCTCTTCTCTGGCTAATAGAGGGTGCAAGTGGCAGATGGCAGCGCAGCTGCACCTTCTCCTCTTCCAGCCTCTTAAAGGGCTGAGCAACGGAGAAAATTGACCCAAAAAGCCCATCCAGAGCTATGGGGGCTTCCAGGAGGTCTTCTCTGTCCTTACTCTGTAGGGTAGTGAGTTTCAGCTACACTTGAGCCCACTGTGGCAAGCAACAGTAGCAACACCCAGAATCAGGTTATTAGCTGTAGCGATGCCCAACACTCCCAGGTTGTTAGCTGCCGCAGTTAGCTGCTGTGGCCACCTGCATGCCCAGCCAGAAAATTTTCTCGAAATATTACAGTGTGTTCCTATCCTGCACCTGCAGCAGCTGGTGCTTCCTGCTTACTGCCCAGCCACCTGAGTGAGGAATCAGGAGGGCTGCAAGGGCTTGTTCTGGGGAGTGGGACACACCAGGATAGCCTGTCTCCATGGAACCCTGCACTCTCAGGAAGGAAATCAGTCCTGCAACTGGTGACTTTGTTTTCAGCAGCTCTTTCCAGGACAGTTTGACACACTGCCAAATGTCTGGGAGAGGAGTTGCAAACAAGGGCAGGTTGAGCAGGATGAACAATGCCAGCTAACTAGTCTGAGTGGAATAGGTGGGGGGAGTAAGAGCCCTACATGCTCTGCAGCTATGGCCATAACCTCCAGGACATCATAGCAAACTTAAGTCGGTGGTGGATTTTCCAATGGTCAGCAATGTTGAAGACACAGAGGTTGTTATCATCACCCATCAGCAAAGCAGCCTGATTAGAGGCAGCTGCAGAGGCCAAGCACCGGATGAGGCAAGGGACTTGTCATCGATGCAGGGATCTATCTCGAACCACGGGTTGCTCTCATTTTGGCAGAGCAAGTCACACAGTCAAAAACTGGTCCCACTGCTGCAGGTGTTGAGTCAGAGGGAGTCCTCAGCAGTGAACACAGGCTGCATCATACAATTCTCCGTGTGGTCCTATCCGATGCACTCGAAGCAGAAGAGATGTCTGTCAGCGGCAACAATGAGGCCAGGGTATGATGGGCAGGAGTGAGCTTGGAGCAACAACTCCATCCCTGAAGAAGTAAAATCAATGAGCAAATTCACCATTGCTGAAGTGAGAAGCAGGGATGCTGCCTTATCAGTAAGCGCATCCTCATTGGCTGGTTACATACATGTTCATTTCAGTAGGCAATTGCATGCGTGTGATTGGTATTACCCATAGAGTCTGGTAGAGGGCAGAGCCTGAGTAAGATAGAACTTGAAGAATGTAATCACTTACTCATTACACATTGCACATTGAAAAAGTATTTCCGTTGCTAACAACTGAACAGAAAAAGTAATTAGTTATTAATCATCACACATGACTTCTGTAACTCAGCACAGCTTTGTCACAGATGACATTAAACAACAAATTTTGGATAATGCAAAACTAGACTACAAACGAGAATCCTATAATCTGGAGGTTGGTTATTTACTGACCATCAACAGCTAGCTTAACGTTAACCCCGCTGACACACAGCAGTGTGTTTAATGACTCCTGCACGTAGGCTCAACGTCAGCAAGCTAGATCAGTGGCCACAACGTGTCATTTAGACAATTGTTGAGTTCCCTTCTTTTGGTAGGGGTTAATCGTAGCTCCGCGTATCTTCAGCTGCAGTGCCGACCTACAGTAACAGTGGTTTCAGACCAAATAGAGTGCCAAATATCAATGTTCTAACCTGGTATCACTCTGATATATTTTGCTATTGTAGCCCAGTTTAAAAAAATATGCATATATAAATAGTTGTGATAAATAAATGTATCGGGTTTATTAAAAGAGTATGGCTAAAATTCATATTTATCAGTTGATTTTAAAAAAAAAAAGAAGCTACTAATTAAATAGAGTGGTATTTTCTGGAGAAGTGTATCTTTATACAGTCTATGGTATATAGTCAAATAGGTGTGTTACTTCGCTGATGTGTATGTGTACGCAGACGGGGGAGTAAGAGAGAGACTATTCTGACATGGAAACGAGAGACACCAACCAGATAGCGCTCTGAGCCAGCCGGGGATGCTCAGGGTTCCTCTGGCAACGCTGGATAACCACCAAACTCCGTCAGTGTATTTGGGGTCATATTTTAATTAAACTGAACTCCATGCAATGTTGAACTTTTTCTTTTGGTGTATGTAACATGTATCAGAACTAAACACAAACTGAGACCAAACTGATCTCAACTATCCATCAAATTTCCAGTAAGACAGTGAACAAGCCAACATCCCAATTGTCAAAGTAATCTCAAAAGTAATTGCATTACTGTAAGGCTCTACTGGGTAACACCTATACTGCTCAACACTGATAGTTATTAGCAGCTCCAATAGCAAGCTGCCAAATAGTGGGAGGATCTGAGAGCAATTGGATTGGGAAAAAAAAAAAAAAGATACCAAACTGATAAGTGAGGTAGAAGATGAAAAGAGGACTCGTGTATTTGTGCATGTTTTGATCTTTGGCAGCTTTGAGGTGCTTTTAACTCATTAAATCAATCTAGATGCATATATTAAGACAAGGCAGCATTCATTCAATCATCCTAACAGAGACGATGTTCAAGGTTACTGTACAGTGTCACTATTTGTGCGTTCCACCGCTGATGTGTTTATTCCAGCTGCATTATAACATCTCCACTCCTCTGCAGTCATCACTGGAAACAAAGTTTGCCGGGTAAACAGCCAGTTGCACAAATTGCTGTCTGTGTTCCGTTGGAGGATAGACGGCTGTTCGAGTTTCTCCTCTAGGTTACTGCTGAGCATTTCAATTTCTGAGGGAGAGATTAATAAGGACGCCTGTGGCACACAGGCTCTGAGCAGCACCTAGCTTGTGACTTTGACTCACAACATAAATCAGCCACTGAAAGTTTTTTTAAAAAAAATGGCAGTCTAATCCCTTGTCTGTGTGCAGTGAGCGGAGAGATTGTCAGGAGTCATTTTCCGTCTGAGAGTCTTAACATACTGCAGGAAAAGAGGGTGTATTTGGAAGCAGTGACCCTTGAAGCATTTAACACCAAATTAAAGCAACCACTGAGTCATGGGCACTTGGTTTCTGTCTTTACTTGTAGATGTATGTAATTTGGTATTTGAAATCAAAAGAAAAACAAAAATACTACAAAAACCTAATGTTTGAAATACAAAATATCTCCAAAATGGCCATCTCAAGAGAAGTGGACTCATCAAAGTTGGACATTTTCTCTTTCATCTCTTTGGTATGAAGCATCACAAAGTGGTGGGTAGAAACTAGCATGTTTCGTGTATTTAATATTAATCTCACATAAAACAAAATTGTGAATAATGAGGTTCATCTTGACTGCATTCCCATTTGGATCGTCACTGTTACCAAAGACCTTTGCAGTTTGGCTGTTTTGAATGTTGCAGGTTTTAAACCTACGCAATGGGACTCCATCATCAGATGACCCTGCAGCTACAATATGATAAAAGCTATTAGAGTGTAATAATTACGGGTCTTTGCTGGGAAGGAGAAAAGTTATGGGTGTCCCTCTGATCCTAGCAAATAAAACGTTGGACTGCATCCACAGGAGGAGAGTTATGGAGCAGGGAATACATTTTAAAGGACTGGCAGTGCAACATAGCAGAGGATAAATAACTACCAATCATGCTATGAATTTAAAATGAATACACAGTACATTTCACAAGGAGCACCATGAATTCTTCTGACGACATAGAGGATTATGGAAGCTCCCATGTTAAAGATAGATGGTAGAAAGGTATTGAAGATGCTTTGGGCTATTTAAACTGTTTTCTAATTCACCTCCAGCACCTACTGCAAAGCTTGAATTCCATCCTCCCACATAGATGCCTCCTATGTGTTCACTTACTACCAGTATACACGTATCAAAAATAACCCAGAGGATTTTTAAAATGATCAGCCAACGAACTCCCGTTTACTTCTACTGCACAAACCACAGACCACATTCTCCTCCTGAATTTCCAGTTGAGGATTTATGGACTGACGCAGAAACAGGTCTGAAATTGATCGCTTTGATCGATCTCGAGCATACTAGTGAAGATACTTATTGCGTGAACTGGCTAACTCGCTCGCCCACATGATGTTCATTAAATATTCAAAATATTGTAGCCAAAAGTAAAATGATACTCCTCATCCTGGCTATCCTGTGCTATAAGCCCTTCAGTCTGAGTTGGAAACGTTGGCACTGTGTACTGGCAGTAGACATGCGTTTAGGGAAATAAGCTGTGCGGCAGCATGTCAGAGCAATGTTAAATTGGTTCATGTTTTTTAACTCCTCCACCCTTAACCCACTCTTAACACTGTTACATCCGTTGCATTTAAAATTCTGCTCTGGCAACTTTGCAACACATGCTTGATTTTTTTTTTTTTCCTACTCACTGACAGATAAATTATGAAAACAACCAACAGGGATACACTCTCTAACCCAAATTAAATACTGTCTTTTTAATATCTAACTGCTAATGCTGGTTACTCATTTGACCTACTTTTTTATATAACTGTTCTCAGCCCCTCATTTAGTCGTGACAGATTGTTTTATGAAAAAAAATGAAAATCATAGGAATACTTGAGAATCAGTTCTTTTTAAAAAATAATTCTTTGTAAGTGTTCCAATGTACAAAACACATTTCCTGCAATATGTTAATGAGCAAATCCTCCATTTATCAGCTTTCATCAGTTTAATATATGCAATGTTTAAAGTAATTCAGCTCCACTTGAAATTAATACTACAAGCTATACTCAACTGGTGCTCAGTTTATATCTTGTTTTCATTATGTGAATCATTAAGTTATCAGTTTGATGGTGGTATTTGCTGGAATTGAATTCTTTAGGGCTCATTAAGCCTTTCCTTGCTGCTAACATGGCAAACAACAATGAATTGGAGTCGTCCTTCCTGACACACACAGCTAAAGCTCGTCATTGGGGATGTGAATTTAGTTCAGAACCAGTGCTGTGAATAAACCTCTCAGCCACCAATAAATGTCACTGACTGTCCCAGCAAAGGAAATGTGTTGCGGCGACAAGGCAAACATGATTCCTGTGCGTGATTCATTATGCCGGTAGTGAGCGTGGCTGTACCTCCACTCATCTCGCTGAGCCTTGTTTAAATGAAAGGGGACAGACAGAGCCATCCAGAAAAGGTCAAGCAGTCCAGCCTGCATGTTAATTGTCTAATGTCAGAGCAGAGCGGCTCCCAACAGCTCACACATCTGCGCAAATTATCATCACCGTTGGTAAACGGACAGTAAGAACGACTGACGAATGTGTCAGGTTGCGTTCAGTGACCTGAAACTGACCTTTCATTAAAGAAAAGCAGCAGCAGACAAGTGGTCACTGAAAACATCAACACCTTGTAGTCAAGACCCATGATGTCAGTGAACTGCACATGGCATACAATGTTAAATGCCAGTCTGTGTGACACTTTACAGCAAAGGTTACTAAAGAAATGACAGAGGTAGGGGTTGTAACGTGAGTCTGAGGGAAATATATAGCTTTTTAGCTGCTAAATTCTTGCATTATGTTCACCAGGTGGTTGGTAACTTTGTCTGTCTGCTGTTTGGTGCTGGGTAGGTAGTGTACAGTGGATTAATCAGAGCTTTTTTTTTTTTTTTTACTTAAAACAGGTGCCTGCTGCTGCTGAAAATGATGCTGTGAGAGTGGTGTGAGTGAACCAAAGCAGTTAAGTTACAGGGCATAAAACCAAAACAATCCATTAAAAGTCACTAAAATGCTCCATAGAGCTGAGAGGAGCTGCGACTGAGTCGGATGATAATTCTCTGTGTTTGTCTGTGTGAGCAACATCTTTTACATTAAAAGTGACAAAGTCATTTGATCCATTGTTAATAAAACAAGTATTGATTATACCAGCTTTAAAGCATCAGAGTTTTCCTGCAGATAAATAAATAGTGACAGTCTTTTACACCCTCACAAGAACAACATTTTGTGGGACGGAGTAAATGTAAAGCGTAATGAAATTGAATACTGTCATAAAATATAGCACTGTCCTTCAAAAATCTTTTTCAGGAAAACGCTAGGAGAATTCAAACATGTGGAACAAACTGACGTAATGGAAAGAGGTGTCAGCTTCCATTTTTGTCTGTTCATTGGATTTAAACGACTTCCTGTTTAATGGTAGCCTGTTAGAGTGGGGGAGTGGGGATGTGCCAGTGGTGACTCCTGCTCGGTCTTCTCTCAGTATGTTATTTACATACGCCCTTTTCCTCTGCCAGCCTGAGGGAGGCAGGCCTGTTACTCTGTGCCAAGTGAAGGAGGGCCAAGTGTCGTCTGGAATCTAGTTCATTGTCCTTCCCTCTCAAAAACAGGAAAGCTTTTGGGATGTGGAGCTGAGCATCGTCAGCTGTTGTGGGCGTCATGGTGTGGAGGCAACTGAAGCATTTGCCCACATCGCCATGGAGACAGTGGTACGCAGTAGTTTAGAAAAGGACGAGACAAATCCTATCACCTCTATTTCCCCTTGTTTTAAAGCTATTTTAAAACCTGGTGTTCAAGAATCCACCCTCAGGGATTCTCTATTCCTTCAACTGTTACACAAAAAAACACACATGCACACACAAAACTGTGTCACACACACACTAACACACATGCATATACCCAAAACTATAGCATAGGAAGACTGACTGCTCTGGCAGGAGTTCAACAACATCATACCAACTCATTTGTGTATGACACCTTAGTTCAGATTCCACCAGAGAAGACAAAACATGATAAATAGGTTGACTGTCTTCACTGAAAAAGCAAGCCTAAAGCATTAGACAATGATGAACTGCAGGCTCTATAGGTTTTAATATTTAAAGTTGGAGAGGTTACACTTGGAGACAAAAAACAATTAAATATGATGCAAAAAGGAAATTATCAAAATTGAAGCCAGCAATTATAAACCAATAAGCATACTGCCAGTAAGGTTGCCGAGAAAGTTGGTGTTGAACAATTAACTAACTAACATGCAGTTAATTGCAGTTCAAATTCCTCGTTCAGCTTTAGAGCAAATCATTCCACCGAAACTGCTACCTTGCACTTAATAGAGCAAATTAAAACTAGGCTTGATGAATGAGGAGTGGTTGGTGCTGTGTTTTTAAATCTACCTAAAGCATTTGACACAGTTAATCATGACGTTTTAATCTCGAAACTCACTAAATTTAACTGAACTGGTTGAACTGGTATGGATGTCTTTTGTAGGATGCAATTTGTCAAAATTTGTTAACATTGTCCAGTAACATGAAGTGTACATTGAGTGTTCTACAAGAATCAATGTTGGTTCCCCTATTATTTAGCCTGTATATTAATGACCTCTTTCAATAGTTTCATGACGCATAACTGCAAATGTATATTGATGACACTGTCGAATACATACATGCAAAAAAGCCGAGTTAGCAGCTGCTAAGCTAACAACTGTAATGGAAAGGATCACACAGTGGCTTGATCAATCATATCTCAGCCTGAACAAAAAGTATGTTTTTTCACTAAAAACACGATACAATCTCAGAATGCAGATATTTTCATCAAAGGCAAAAAGATCAACATAGTCACTAATTTTCAATATCTTGGCGTGGTACTGGATCCTGTACTGGATAAAAATGGTAAAAAAAAAAATTATAAAGTACAATTTGGCAAACTTTAGATACATCAGAAATTGTGTCTCTCAGGATGCTGCCAAGATATTTATGCTATGATCCTTTCCCATCTGTCTTATTGTATTACATGTAGGGGGAGGACTGGTGAGACAGCCAGAAGACCTCTTGTATAAACAAAACGAAAAACTAGACAAAAAACTGATGCATTACCATCAATGTAGGATACTAAAGAAATACAATCTATTAATCTTTGAGAATTTTAGATTATATTCTTATTTGTGCCTTGTTAAAATAAAATAAAATAAAATAAAATTTTAACTGATTATTTGAATTTGTGTATTTTCATTCTGTGGACTATAAAATCCTCCAGTATATCGTCAGTATGAGACTGTATCATGCCATATCATCTGCACCAAACTGCATTTGGACAGTCAGCAATTTTTATAAAAGCCACAACTCAGTGGAATGCCCTGCCTGATGACATGAACAGCTGCAGCACCTTCAGTGCTTTTGAAACCATTTTAAAAATGGTAAACCATTTAAAACATTTACTAAAATCTACTCAGATGTGCCACCACTGATTTTTACATTTTATTCTACAGTCTCCCTATGAACACAGATATTCTTGATTTTAGTTGAACAAGTATTCATTGGTCATTCTAGTTGATATTGTTGCTATGTGTGTGATGTGCTATTGTGTGTAACCTTGTAATATCTATCCTGTATTATTCTGTACTTTTTGTACTATGTTTATTCTACATTATTCTTTATCCTTTGTATTATGTTTTTTTGCGTGTTGTACTGTGCTGTATGTTATGTGTTATGTTTTAATTGTGACAAGGGCCTGCAGATGAAAACTAGCTATAAGCTAACCCTGGTACAGTATATCAAATGGCAACGTTTATGTTTAAAACTATACATAATCCCTTTCAAATACAATAAAGAAAAGGAAGAAAGAAACTGCATCAAACCTCCAGACTGGCTTGCTGTGGCCTCTGATCAGCAGAGATGATATTTACTTAAAGTGGTGATCCTTAATACTACTTTTTAAAGCTGTCAGTGTTCTTACCGCTGTCACTGTTGTCGTCCACCAGGATGATCTCCTTGAGCAGGTGTGCTGGCGTGTGGTTAACCACACTGTGGACAGAGCGCAGGATAACTGACAGAGCCTCGTTCACAAAGATGAAGACCACAGAGATCTGAGGAAGGTCCTCTGGGTATGTCAGCTGTTTACACCTGTTAACATAAATTAAACATGATCAGCTAGTGCTTTGTTTAAAAGCTGAAAAAAAAGAAGAATTAAAAATGTATATGCAGTGTGTAATGACATGAACATTAGAAAAAACAACATATAAAAGACAGGTGAAATTACAGTAAGATATTCAAAATTTTGTTGGGGAATCCTAAAGCTCCCTAAAGGATCCCTGAAACCCTTTAATGAAACGCCCTTAGAAAATCCCTAATCCCCATCCCCATCCTTTAATGGACCCCTGCAAGTTATAATACCTCCTCAAGGACCCGAAGACCATAGGGTGACCCTCAATCCACTTGGACAGTAACAATATAAACCTTTCTCACAGGAGACATTTTGACTTGTTTGACTTGACATGGCAGCAAAGGCACAGGTGTAACTAATAACATTAATGATGGCTCCGTTCCAACTATGTGTGCCAAAAATCATGTGCAATAGCAGGGCCCTGGAACGGACACATCTGCAATAAATAGAACACTGACATCATTAATTTGATTAGTTTCACCTGTTTCACGAGTCAAAACATTCACCATTAGAAAGCTCTATTAAATGGATGTCACAGTATGTTATTTTCTTCTTTCTCATGGTTTCTTTCACAGTTTAAGATGGGTTTTTTTTCCTATCAATAATTGAGCAAACGTTTAGTGTCACATTCTCAGTGTATTCCCACTGTGCATGCAGCCTTATATTTCTCTCCATGTCCTGGGTCACTTCTTCCTTAGTGCACCAAAACCAGCAAGGCAAAAAATAGCACTCTTCTAAGATTTCATTTGAAGGTCCACTTCCATTTGATGGTAAAACTGCAGCTCCCAGATCTCGATGTTCCGTACTGTACTATGACAAGTGATCCAGTATAGCTGCGATATTGAAACCATGCATTGAGCAAAAAGTACATTTCTCCAGAGTCAGGAAAACAATAGAAGTATTTTTACTTGGGTTTGACAGGTTCATGACAAAGTAACCTTTGATGGTATTCACTGTACTCAACATTATAAAGAAGCACAATGTACTCATGATTTCTTATGTTCTCATTCACATAAGATGATTCACATAACATTTCCTGGATTGGAAAAAACGTTTCCAGTGAAGTTAATTCAGGCTGCAATTATTGTCCTTAACATACACGTCAAAGCAAAATTAGTTGTATACGAACAAAATGAGAGATCTGAGTTAGTACACGAATGACAGAGAGTGGCTGAATGTGGATAACCAGGATACTAGTTTGCATGTACACATAGGCAATATCTTACTTACTCCTCCTCAGCCTGTGAACTCTCTCACCAATTGTGTTGGTCTCTCTGCCTGCTTCTCTTGCTCTCATACACGGACTCCATGGTAACCTCTTTTGTAGGGCTGTTATTGGAAATAGTGATGGGAATTCCCGCTCTTTTTAGTGAGCCAGATCATTTGGCTCAACTCAGCAATAAGAGCTGCTCTTTTGGCTCCCAAACGGCTCTTCATTTAGTACCACTTCTGGCTTTTATAAGTCAGACAAATTTAGCAATGTTTTGACCTTTGATTGGTATTTGTCCACGTGTATAACTTAAATCATTCAATGTAATTATACTAAACCTTATCATTTCCAGAATACCATAATTTTACATTATGTTTGGTATGAAAAGCTTAAATAATGTAAAAACACTATTACACATGTGTATTGAGAAAAGAGAATGGGCAAATGAAAGAGAGAACAACACAGGGCAGCTACAGTCCCTCAGCCCTCTGCCTGCTTTTAACCTGATGGTATAATCTCTGTCTGGCATCACACGCACAAACACATCTTTTATCAATTTTTTTTTAAAAAGAAAGAAAAAACAGAAATCAGCTCTTAGACAGTAGCCAGCTCCCATCGTTCACTTAAAGGAGCCAGCTGAGCTGACACATCACTAATTGGAATCCAACCTCATGTTGCTGCTTACAATGACCCAATTAATAAAATGAACTGTACACAAGGCCATACAAATGTACAGTACATTCATTTGGTCTCAGAGTCTCGCTAGCACTGGCTCAGCCACAATTTTGTTCTCCACTGATCATCTCCGTTCTCAAGCCTGTCACTTAGATGATTCCTATGGCCACTGTGAATACACACGAAGCCAACATCTTTTGAATCTTGCCACACTGCTCCAGTTACAGTAGGCTGCGAACGCAAACAACTGACAAACACATTTCACTTGCTTCTGCCTTTGTTTCTCTTTGTTTTCACATATCTTATTCAGCAGTGCCGAGTCATTATGTAGGGATAATGAGGTGGATATTATAATTGTTGCAAATTATTTACAAGCGATCTTGGCTATAATGAAACACTTGTAATACTGTTATGTATTAGAATATCTAATTGACATACAGTAGATTAATTTCAGTGTAAACAAATCTATGCGTTCTATTTATTGTAGCCTCAGTAAATGCTGCTAAGCTCTTGAAATCTTTTGCTAAACATCAAGTCAAACTTGAAACTGACATATTGCATTTTGCCAGGTAAATTACCATTCATTGCCAGACCTATTAATAAGACAATATATTGATTTGTCAGAAATTATCAGTCTTACATGCTATCACAGATCACTGGATGTGATAGAGAAAAATAATTCAGTCTTGAAAATCAGCACTCAGCAAGGATGTTATTTAAATATGTGTTCTCATCATCCTGAATCACAAATTGAGGCTGCTACAGAGAAGAGCATCCTTAATCTCAACTAATAAGACATAGCAAACGTCCTCTAAATGCCCAAATAAAATTGCAGTGTTGTGTGTACTGTAGGGAAATCTTCTGCCCACAGGAAGTGATGAGCAATGACCAAGTGTTTAGTTTGATGTTAAAAAAAAATTAAAAATTAAAATCTTAGCTCTACCCAAATCTAACAGTGGTTATGACACTGCATATTTCTTTTGTTCACTGTTGTCATATTCTAAGATATAAAACATGGCAGTGCTGGTATCAAAATCTAAATTCTGGTGAGGTAATGCCACCTTGAACACGTTTTGTTCAAAGACAGTTAGCTTGCTGCTTCTCCATCCTTGCTGTGAGCCATCTGAACTCTACTGGTGCTCGATGCCCTGATACCCCGGTAAACTGGGATGTCAGCTTGAGTCAGCAGCATCCATGGGGTCAGGCCGCGGGGGGACGGCCACACAGCAGATGGATCCCAGCATGGTGCTTAAGTTACATCCTCTTTTCTCCACCCATTGGAACCCTCCTCGAAGTCCACAGCCACTGGTTTGTGCGTGTGTGTGTGTGTGTGTGTGTGTGTGGCAGGCAGGCATGTGTTAGCACGTTCTCACCTTTCAAGAGAATGAGAGCAGAACTAGCAATTATGTAGGATGCTGGCATCTACTTGTAATTATATAGTGATTAAGTATACTTTGCATATAAAAATGAAAATGGGTCCGAGTAAAAGGGACTTCTGCAGCAATTTCTACTTTTTCGTCTGGTATTTACTTTATACATTGAATTTAATACATTTAATAAATTACAATTATAAATTACATTTTAATAAATGTATCATATTTATAAGGGGCACTCATCACATTAACAGCAGCTGTAATTGTTTTTGTTGGTATTGGTATTATTATTTTACATAGTTACTTTGAACTTTAATTTAAATTTAAACATATTCATTTAATTGTTTAACTCTACATAAAGGTTTGTCTGGACTATGTAAATGCAGGGTGTGTACTTCATCTGGACTCTCTCTTCACACAGATTTTGGATACTGGCTTGCTGGTTTAATTTCAGTGAGACATTTTCTAGCTTATACAATTTTTTTCTAGCCCTGTACATGTAGGGAAATACCAGAATTATGTAGGAAGGCTGTAACTGCCACATGTTGAAATTGAGATGTTAACCAAGTGTTAACCAAGATATGATTATACCAAGTATTAACACCAAATTATCTATAGTCAGTCAGAGAAAATACACCTCTAAGTAAAAAAAATCATCTTGACATTCAAAAGTGCCGTTACATTTACTGCAAACAGCTGTGTATTCAGCCAGTTACGGTAATAATGACAAACTGCTGGTAAATCACCTAAAGCTGACAGCTCTGCACTGTAGCTGCTTAAGGCAACATTAGTGTCACAGACTGATGGGCCAGACACATTTCTGGATCCTGGAGGTGACAACCTTAAAATGCTGATAATGATGCGCTTAAATGTTTAACTGGGCGATTGCCACAACCGTTCACCAGCTGTTTGTCTTTAACACTCAACAGCTGCCAAGTTACCTGCTAGGTACTGTTCTTTATGTGTAAAACTGTTTGCCACTCTTTTTTTATATTTTGTACAGCAAAAAGAAACTCTCTATTTAGTTTCCTCCTTCCATATGCCTGGCCAGTCATATAGTACAGGCAGTTATTGACTTGATAACATCCAAGATATGTTTTTTGCTGTTTTTGCCAATTCAAAGAATTTAAGGTAATTAGCATAAGCTGGGTAGGTTTCTGCTCTTTCACACTGCATTTTTGACACAAAAAGGATTGACTATCACTATTAGTGATCCTTTTCTTGACACATTTACCTTCCTTAATTTGTTTACCTTCATCAGCAAGCTAAAATATACCTGAATGTCTGCTTTGTGTGACACTAAAGTAGCAGTGCAGAGTTCAGTTTCAAGTATTAATACAACTTTTGATTTTAAGGTGGTATGAATATAATACAGACTGAGAAGCACTCAAACATCTTCATTTATTTATAACAAATTCACACCCACACCTACTAGCATATTGGCATTGATTCATGCATGGGAATGGCAATCTGCTGCCTAGTCTCTCTGGCCAAGTAGGCTAGTGCTTGCTGTTGTGGACTAGGAAAGCTTAATTTCATGCACTGTTATCAATCACTTCCATTACCGCAGCCCACATGCATTTGACAGCAGAGGTAATAAAAGTGAGAGGGGGGGGGACTAAACCACAGAGAGTGTTTATGATGGAGCACACTGCGTACGTCTATCTATACTTTAAGCCCTGCTCTCACACTCTAGTCGTAAGAGTAAATGCACAAGTGTTTTGATTGATAACCACCACCCTGCTACCCCCTCCCACCCCCCACTGTATCATTTCAGTCCTTCCCTGTGCATTTATGCTCTCCCTCAGCAACTCCTTGCTTCCCTCTCACAGCTTTCTCTATTGCCTCTCTCAATCAGCCTTGCCAGCTCTATAAATACAATGACAAATCTGGCAGTGAGTTTGTGGGGGCATTCTTTTCACCACAGTTCTCCTTTGCAGAATCACAGGCACCACATGGCAACTGCGCAAAACAAAATAATGTATATTTCACTCCTGTCCAGTTTTACGACTGGTGGAGAGGCAGTGTTTAATGAATATTACCACAGTAATATCTTGAAAATGTCAGCAGGGGCAAGGCACCCTTATCGCTTCTAGTTGAGATTTGGTGTGAGGCTGGATTTCAGTGTCGAGATCGTAAAGTAATATTGTAGTTCCATTGCCCTAGTTACTGGATCCAATTTAGGGCATCACTCAACCTTAAATTTGTACCTGTCTGCAGTAGCGGGGAAGCCTTGTAAAGCCATAACAGGATGAGCGATCGACTCATCTGTTTGTAATGGGACTGAGCTCACTGCCCAGCGCTCATAATTTGACCCGGAACAAGCTTTGACAGAAACAGAGCTCCAGATTAAGATGTATTCCTATCACACCTCCCCCTTCTCCTCCTCCACCAGCCTGCAGCCCTGGCCGCTGCCTCTGACTTTTTCCCCGCTGGCCGCTCTTATTCGCTGTGAAATTTCACATTAACCTCCCGTAACCTGCGCAGTGCAGGCAACACCAAAGCAACTTTCCAATCCGCGAGCACTCCTCTCAGGAAGATAATCGTTTGCCTTGTCATTTCTCTGTCCTCCCCCTCCCTCCCCTCGCCCCATCTAGGAGATAAACTCCAGCACTGGAAAGAGCAACAATTTGCAGCAGGAGCTTCTGCACCGCGGAGACCTTACGATCCCATTCTGCAGTATCAGACGCTTAGGAGATGAGGTAAGCCTGTTTCTTCAGCCTCCCTCGTAGCCCTCTCTGGTTATCACTCTCCCACAGGCAGGCAAACACAAGACGAAGGGTCCTTAGGGAAGCAGGGCATCTGTTGTGCTTCAATACAGTTTTTGGTTTAACAGCTGTTTTGACAAAATACAAATCAAATCTTCGGGAAAGTGACAATAAAGATAGAAGTGAGATTAGGAGTAATTGAATAAGAATCTTCTTGAAGGAGGAGAACTGGCCAGTGAAAAGCAGGTTTGATGCTTTGAATTGCATTTTTCTATTTATGAGTGACAAGAGTTACATTTAATGTTTGCTTTGTGGGCATCAGTAATCTTACCAGCTTGTCTGCCTTTATTGTTTTTCTCTCCACAGCCCAATGAGCTGTTATCGTACCTAAGCCTCCCAAGGACAGCGAATGACAGGCTCAGAGTCACCGTAATATAGAGCCTACTTAAGTCTCTTGGTATCTCAGTTAAGAATGTCACTTGCAGAAGTGAAGAGCATGAGAGAGAAACACAGGCTAGTGGGCAGTGAATGGGGATTACAGGTTTTCGTGCGAGAGACAGCTGCATCCGTAATAATTATAAATTGGTTTTGCCGCAGACAGGTAGCTTTAAAAAGAGAGAGACTTGATAATTTGAGATTGTGTGGATAGCTCAGTCATGGTGGTGGACTTTGCTTTCCTGTAGTCATCAAAGTCCTCTCCGCTGAATGACTCCTGCTCAATTAAAAGTGCATTAGAAAGGAAGTACCTCCTTCCTGTGTTTAACCTCACTTCTGCAGCTCCGCAGTCACCTTTTGCCCACAAAATCAGAATTAGATAAGAGAATCAGAATTAGAAACTAGAAATAGGTGACTGTCTTTCTTATTTCTTACCATAAGCTACAGCAGAGTACAGCAGGTAGACTGAGACCAAGCAAAAATAATGATACATGGTTGCCTTTTTAGTTCTGGACCATTTCATATACCGATACAAATGAACCAAGAGCTGTATGAACATGATCATACATGGATCCACATGGGGAAACCAAATTCCTGAAATCCAAATTATGAGAAACTCAACCTTATTTTATGAATAATGACCACAAGGTATAAAGAGAATGAAAGTGAGGTGTCCTTAACCGTATAATTGGGGAATAGTTATTGCACAATTCACTTACATTTTAATGAGGAACAAAAGAAAAGAGAGGTCACACCTCTGTTTTTACTCATTTTCACTGTCTGATGTATCAGAGCATACGTGAAGTTCAAGTTAAACTTCAAGTTTATATACATTCAAGTTTACAGTTTACATAGACAAGCAAATAAGTATGCACCACAACCCTACAAATTATTTATTAATTACACAAATTATTGTTACAAATATAATGTGCTGCACCTCAACAGTAATAATTGTCACAGTCTTACCATAGTTATATATATATATATATATATATATATATATATATATATATATATATATATATATATATATATATATATATATTGTTTGCTCATATATAGATGGTTTATAAGCTTGCCTCCTTAATTGTTCATAATCAGCAGATGGGTTTAAATAGTAGTTCAACTTTTGAATTTATGCTAAAATAACATATCTACTATAAAACACACAACCGACCGCACCAAAGTCCACTTGGAAGTTGACTGAGAAACACTTTTTCATGTGTCAAGTTGTCTGGTTGTTAAGTCCTTACCAGAATGTGATTGACAGCTTTTACACCAGTCTGGCAAACACACTCATTTAAACTGAACTAAATAGGTTGGTTGTGAAAGCACCCTAAAAGTCCTGACTAGTGGCACAACAATGCTGGCAGTTACAGTATTGTGTTGGTTGGACTCTGAAGAAAAGCACATTTTCTTTCTGTGAACAATTCCTTTACTTGCTTAGAGCAGTGCTTTGATGTTTCTCTTGTTCTTCAAAGTGCTGTTTCAATGACAAACAGAAAACGCAAAGAAAACTATGTTTGCACTTTGCACTGTATTGATTTCCATTATGTTCCACAACAAATGTACTAAGTCTTCATTATACAGTGTACCTATTGGTTAGCTGTCATGTATTAAAGCTTTGCATTGTTTGAAATGACATGTTCTGTTCACACTCTGACTCCGTGGGCTTGTTTATGGAAGCACAAAATAATTCTGTTCATCAGAAATTGACACATGATGGACTGATGCACAGGGTTAGATATCAGGAGGGAGGAGGTTGGGATCCTATAATATAGAATGTATGAGGAAAAGCCTGAAGAATCTAGTCACAACCATGTAACTAGTATTAAACATAACAAAGTAGGCGGCATTCAAAACCGGAAACAACCACTTCAGCAAACCTCCAACGCTCATTTCCCTTTTGTCTCACATCCCATTTTTTGTTGAATAAGTTGATTAAAAAAAAAGGAATTTCCTAAAACCCTTCCATTCCAGAGGCACTCTCAGCTGACTTTATTAATTAGCCAGCTCCTTTTTACTCACCCTCTTCCTCCCTGTTCCACTCTTGTCTAATTTTTCTGGGCGTGAAAAAGAGCTCGGAACAAAGCAGAATGGATGAAATGAATTGTTATCCCCACTAAAGCCCTCAGAAACCTCTCTTGGCCGTCAGATTTCCTCTCAATGTCTCTGCCTGTCTCCATTGTTCTATGACAGTGTGTGATATAAATGCCACTGGCAGCCCTGATTACCCTACCTCCCCTCCCCAATCCATCTCCTGCAGCACTGTATCACAGCTGTAGTTCACACTCTAAATATAAAATTTATTTTAAAAGGACCATTAAGGCTGCTTGCTGGGTGTCCACTGGGTCTCTTTCATAAAAAATAAAGTAATTCAGGATTCTTTTTATTGCAACATTATAAAATGGCTGTTAAACTATGACCATCATCTTGTCCATGTCCTTTTATGTCTGGATTAGGCATGTCTAAAGTAATTTCCTTTTGTGAGACTCCCCATGGCCGAGGCCCTAAGATGCCCTGTGGCCAAACTGACTGAATGCATTGACTAAAGAGAGGCAGAAGGATTAAGTGGAGTTAGGCTATAAGACAGATGAAGAAGATGAAAAGTATCAAACAAGAAGTAAGGGAGGCTTGCGGGGAATGAGATTCTTGAGGGACAACTACAACCTGCAAAGCGAGGGTCATGTGACTGATGAGGACAGCTGAAGGTGTAAATAGGCTACTGTAAGAAAATTTCTAGTAAAAAAACCCATAACATAACTGTCCTCTCCACAGCAAAACTGAATACAGTAATGCTTGTTACTCACCCTGCTTCTGTTGTTTCTTTATTCTTTGAACGCTCACTGTGATTCAAATGTAATTATTACTAACATTTTCTAACTCATTGCAAATCAAGCTTTACTTCATAGTGTATGTAACACTGTTCTTCATCTCTATTCAGAATGTCTGACTAGAGAAATATCAGATAATGCAGAGCACAATGCCATTGTAGTAAAAAGACAAAAACAAATGTCCCTCCCTAATGTTACCAGCTAGCAACATTAATCCTGACCATGGTAAAATGAATGCCAAACATGACAGAAGTGTACTTATTTAAAATGTGTTTGTACAAAACAACTTTACTCATACTGCTAGAGCCTCATGTTATTTGGAGATGAGGCAAGTTTACAACATGCCATGTGCCAATGGAAACTGAGGGCAGCCAGCGCAAAATTATTGTCATAAACCACCAGGTGTACAAAAATGTCTCCTGCTGGCAGCCGTTAAATTTACAAGGGTGACATTTGCATTTTTCTGTTTAATATGGAAACCAATATGAGGCAGTCTGTAATCCATATGACATTCCAAAACATCACATCAGCAACCCTACAGCAGGCAGTGGATCCATCGCTCCGCATAAGAAATCTTGAATAAAAATGAAGACATTAGGAAAATATACAGCACCTTGAATTGAAATGAAAGTACAAAGCATCCACCAACCTGTCACTAACATCTGTAGAGAGGATTCAGCAACCTCTACACTTGCTTAGTGCTGCCTCACTAAGTGCATACTGACAGTTCTTTGTTGGATCACAATCATTCACACTGCTGCTAGATGTACTTAGACATTAATATCTGATGTCTTCATATTTCTTCAAAAGGGAATTATACCCACATAGAGTTGGTGGACTGCGGAATCTGTTCAGACTTTACCACTTAGCAGAAGCATAAAAATAGCATGAGTGTATCATGCACTTTTGACCTGGCCTGAGCTTGCAGGAAATTCTTGTAAATTCTAGTAATCCTCACCAACATTTAACTGCACTATTTTATCCTCTCCGATATACCTTGTACTGCAACTCTTCTTCTATTTTGGCAAAGTAAATGTCCTGGAGAAACACCAAAATACCAATAATCACCAAAAAGAAGAAGAGCATAAAAACACTGTGTTCTGATGAAAATGCTTGTTTCCTAGCAAAAACTCCAGCAGTACATTGTGTGCCTTCACAAAAATAGAGCTCATCAACTGCTGCAGGGATTAAACTGGCAAACCTTCCAGTTACAAGTCTCTAACATTACACAACCCTGCCAGGGGGGGAAAAAACAGGTGTTTAGCTGTAGTTGGAGGGAGAATGTACATGACAAAAAATGAGAAGAAACAGACAATGGACATACTTTTTAGGCCTGTAATCTGGGATGCTCCTGTCCAGAGAAATACGGTCACTGAGCTGAGCATTATAGCCGTACTCCTCGTACTTCCCCTCGGCATCACGACTATCCTCTCCCAGAGTGGCAGCAGCTCCCCCCTGGCCAAGGCCTCCGGGTCCCTCCACTAGCCCCATGGGCTTCGCCAAACCTGCCAAGAAAATGAAACCAGTGCAAAGACAATCACACAGATGCACACGGCAGTGGGTGCAGGCAGACACGCACAGAGCAAGGAGAGACAGGTGAGTAAGGAGGCTATGCCGAGGGGCAGCTGATTGGCATTCTATGGCAGTGTGAGGAGACTGGTGTATGGCAGCTCCAAGACCCAACGGGGCTCATCCATAGGGCATCATTACACTGTCTGTCAATGACAGAACTGCAAAACACCCACATGGACATGGATGTCACAGGGCTGAGCCGAGCAGAGCAGAAGCTGGTATAAGGGTCAGATTACAGAGAGAGAATTTACAGTGCACAGCGGTAAGTCACAGAGAGAATATCAGGTCTGAAACTGTCTGTGGAAAATCTACTGACATAACTGAGGGATTATGGTTTTGATTATCCCCGATTGCTTGGGATATTTACATTATGAGGATAACAAAATAAACCTTGGATTGTAATTTTCTTGATGCATAATACTGTGATGTCATCAAATCAAATCAAAAAATATTATTTTAAAAGGTAGACAGAAATCATTTGAGGCAGTATATTGGGAATATAAACAGTGAGTTTTTGCATCGTCAAAAACTAACCCTTTGATTTATTTTGAGTATTTTTAGTATAGACTGAATAAATTAAATTATTATAAACAAAACAATCAAAAAAATTATAAAAAGTACAACCAGGTTTACTACGAAGGAGTTTGTAACCCCTGTGAGAAGGCTCAACTTAAGGAACAGTTTAGAATTGTCCATGTACATTACAGATCAACTGTGTTCAAATTCACCAAAAAATAATATCATAAATAAAATAATCTTAAATCAAAGTCCACTTACTAGGTTTATCCAGAGCTTTCATTCATGTTAGTCTATACTGTATTTGTCATCTATATATTTATTTGACTGGCATTATGTAAAGTTTGTAATGTTTATTTGCCATTTTTATCATCAAATTATCAAACAAATTTTAATCTATCCCTCTTAGCTATGCTACTTAGCTATTAAGTTATTATTAATACATCCATCATCAAAAAGGGACAACATAAAACCTATGACAAATCAAATATGCAAATCATAAATCAGATTTCCATACCAGATCGGTCGAGGCCTGCATCACCAACTGGTCAACAGTACCACTGGTGCTAAACTATGCTACATGCTGGGTGAAGGAAAAGGAGAGGGAGAAAGCATTTCTGGAGGTGGAGGTGAAGACTGTGTTGGACAGATTGATGGGTATGAAGCTGGAAATTGAGGGTGTGACAATGAATGTTGTCAGCCCCTTTTCCCCACAACTTAGCTGTGAGATGGAAGAGAAAGAAGAATTCTGGAGTGAGATGGATGAAGTGGTGAAGAGTGTACCCAAGGAGGAGAGAGTGGTGATTGGAGGAGACTTCAATTGGCATGTTGGTAAAGGGAACAGAGGTTATCAGGAGGTGATGGACAAGTATGGTGTCAAGGAGAGGAATGTGGAAGGGCAGATGGTGGTGGGTGGTTGGTGTGGAAAGGATGGAAATAGCTGTGGTGAATGCGTATTTCAAGAAGAGGGAGGAGAACAGGGTGACATATGGAGAAAGGTGCATACAGGTGGACTATGTCTTATGCAGAAGGTGCAATCTGAAATAACTGGAGACTGCAAGGTGGTGGCAAGGGAGAATGTAGCTAGGTAGCATCAGATGGTGGTCTGTAAGATGACTATGGAGACCAAGAAGACAGAGAGAATGAAGGCAGAGCCAAGGATCAAATGGTTTAAGTCGAAGAAGGAAGACTGTTGTGTGGTGTTCAGGGAGGAGTTAAAACAGGCACTGAGTGGTACTAAAGAGTCGCCAGATGGCTGCAACTACTGCAAAAGTGATGAGAGAGACACCTAGGAAGGTACTTGGTGCATCATCTGGACAGAGACTTGGTGGTGGAATGAGGAAGTACAGGAAAGTATACAAAGGAAGAGGTTGGCGAAGAAGTGGGATAGGTGAGAGATGAAGAAAGTAGATAGGGGTATAAGGAGATGCAGTGTAAGGCAAAGAGAGAGGTGGCAAAGGTTGGCGAGTTATATGACAGGTTGGACACTAAGGAAGGAGAAAAGGACTAGGGTGATGAAGGATAGAGATGGAAATGTGCTGACTAGTGGGGAGAGTGTGTTAAGAGGGTGGACGGAGTACTTTCAGGGCCTGATGAATGAAGAAAATGAGAGAGAGAGAAGGCTGGAAGATGTGGAAAGAGCCAATAAGGAAGTGTGGTGGATAAGCAAGGATGAAGTGAGGGTAGCTATGAAGAGGATGAACAGCTGAAAGATGGTTGGTCCAGATGACTTACTTGTGGAGGCATTGAGATGTTTAGGAGAGATTGCAGTGTAGTTCATAACTAGATTGTTAAACACAATCTTGGAAAGTGAGAAGATGCCTGAGGAGTGGAGAAGAAGTATACTGGTACCGATTTTCAGGAATAAGGGTGATGTGCAGAGCTGTAGTAACTACAGGGGTATAAAGTTGATCAGCCACAGCATGAAGTTATGAGAAATAGCAGTGGAAGCTAGGTCAAGAGAGGAGGTGTAATATTGTCTGAGGAAGTCAGGAGTGGTGGAGAAGTATGTAGGAGTGGTGCAGGGTATGTATGAGGGCAGTGTGACAGTGGTGATGTGTGCAGTTGGAGTGATGGATGGGTTCAAGGTGGAGATGGGATTACATCAAGGATCAGCTCTGAGCCCTTTCTTGTTTGCAATGGTGATAGACAGGTTTACGGACAAGATCGGGCAGGAGTCTCTGTGGACTATGATGTTCACGGATGACATTGTGATCTGTAGTGAGTATAGGGAGCAGGTTGTGGACAGCTTGGAGAGGTGGAGGTACGCACTAGAGAGAAGAGGAATGAAAATCAGTAGAAGCTGGACGGAATGAATGTACGTAAATGCGAGGGGAGACAGTGAGATGCAAGGAGTAGGGGTGGCGAAGGTGGATGAGTTTAAATACTTGGGGTCAGCTTTTCAAAGTAACAGAGTGCAGAAGAGAGGTGAAGAGAGGTGCTGGTTGGAGTGTGTGGAGAGGAGTGTCAAGAGTGATCTGTGATAGGCTACCAGCAAGAGCGAAAGGGAAGGTATACAAGAAGGTAGTGAGAAAGGCTATGTTTTATGGTTTGGAGGCGAATAGACAGGAGGCAGAGCTGGAGGTGGCAGAGATGAAGATACTAAGATTTCCATTGGGAGTAACAAGGTTGGACAGGATGAGGAATGAGTATATTAGACAGGCAGCTGGGATTGGACAAGAGGAAGACCAAAGAGGACATGGATATGATGAAGGAAGACATGCTGAAGATACAGAGGACAGGAGGAGATGGAAATGGATCTGCTGTGGCAACCCCTAACAGGAACAGCTGAAAATATTAATACTAATACTCCTGAGGGAACTATTATAATTCTCACCTAATTGTAATCAGTGTGTAAATGTAAAAGAGCTATCAATTTAGTGATATACATTTTTCTGAGGTAAAATATATATAACACCTACATGTATTAAATGTGAAATTACCTTGCTGTTTATAACAATTATGCATTAGTTTGAGGCATATATGGAATGATATGCTGAAATTTTTGATCCACCTATGCATCTGTGGATGGTCTCCCTGCATTATCCAGACATGAAGATAGAATGATAAACAATATAGATTGAAATGAGGTTTTGACTAAACCAGTTCTGACAAAAATACTTCACTGCCCTGTAGTTTATGTTAGTTTGGCCTAGTGGATGTCAGACTCAATTTTAAAAACACAGATTTTTACAGATACTTTTAGTCCATCAAGGAGCCACTGGATATTACACTGAACCCCTCTGGTTCTACATGGCCAATTATAGAAGCATTGAGTAGCACCACATAGATAGTGAAGTAGTTATTCAAACAGTACTAGATCCATCTTGGTTCTTTTAACCCACAAATAATCCCTGAAGTGTCACCAGACTGCCTATCTGTGTACTTAGAGGTGAATGAGAGTTGGTCCTTGGTCATCCAGCCCCATCAGCCTCTTTGGTCTGACACAACTAAATTCAGCACCAGACTTAATGTGTGGACTTAAAATACCCCTCTGCTCTCATTAAAGTGACTCATGACTGTGATTTTTAACAGAACATCAGTTTAATACTGTGACAGTGACATTTTCAAAAGGGGAAAGAGAAAATGGCATGCAGTATCAAAAAGGAAACCTTGGCTCATGACAAAAAAATCTGTTCACTGATTCACACCTTTAAAGGAGTGTGTTACAATTATTAGGGTAAGGAGGGGGCTGAATCTCATGATAGACTTTTTCAAAAAGCAAGGACATCACCTGCATTGTTAATTATTCGGATCATCCCCTTGACTTTGACATCAGTTATCTGATTATGGGTGTGTTCCCACAGACCAGTGAGCCAATCATCAACAAGGACCTTCACACCCCCTCCTCCTTAATTGATCAACTCGACCCTGATTTCAGGCTTAATATGTTAATGAAACAATTATTTTTTACAGAGTCCAAGTTGTACATAAAGAGTGGAATTAACAATTTCCAAAAAAAATGGTAAACATAACAAATGGTGCGTCGTGTTTGCCAGACACTCTCTATTTTTAAACCAACAGCAGCTGAATGAATAATGTATTGTACTGAATAACCACTGTCACTGAATAAGTTGATGGGGCACAGCCAGCAACTCTGAGAGGCTTTAGCACTGTATTTTTTCCCTCTACCCATTACTAGAATGAGTTGGATTGTGCTGAAAGTGCATTATATTATAGGTTAACTCTATACGATACTGTACATTTAACTTTACTGTAATTATGTGACAATGTAGAATAAAGTGACAGCAACTGCAGGCTATTTAGAAAGAAACTACTACACCACGTCTACTGTTTCTCACAATTCATATATCTTATGCACTAGCCACTGAAAATACAACTCTGACACAGTGACACAATGGCTGTCCAATAAATCTTTGTGATCCGTGGTACACACAAAAGGTAAGTTTATAATGTCAACTATTTTGATGTAACTATTCAGCATTTTTCTTTTTCAGTAAAACAGCAAGAAAATAAATTAATTAATTATAAATCTGGGACATGGACAAAGTTCCTCTCTTGCCCTCCCAAAAATTTCAGACCAACATCCCTTCAGCCAATAGAAAAAATATATAATCCCTCCCCCTTTATGTCCCCCTTAATAATTTTTCTACAGTCCCAAATAAAGTTTAAAGCATTTTACTCATATTACTCTCTGTCATTTGACTATTGTTCAACTATTTATGATTCCATGAAACTGCAGGATAATGTCAGATAATTGTTATGAGAGCCAAGCTTCCAGTGTGGCCTCCACAGAAAAATCGAGCTGCGTCTGTTCTCCATATCAACAGATGGACACAGTAAGTAAACAGCGCATACCAATGAAGAGCTCAGCTCTCAGCTTCACCCCTCCAGGAACTGCAGAGTAATCACCATATTTGGATGGTCTCAAATCCTTGGGTGCTACTGAAGATTTGTAATTGGAGCTGAATGGATGCAAACGGCCTTCTCCCGTGAGAGGGATTTAGCATGCCCTGCACCAGCCAGTGTGGTGGCATTTTGACAAGTATGGGTGGGGTTTACGTCATGGACTAGCCATCTGGCATAGCGGCCCGTGTCACACAATAACACAGATACCCTCCAGAGCCGGAGACTCGAGTCTGGAGGGCCTCTCTGTCTCTGCATGAGTCTTGGAAGCAGGACAATGCCTGCCAGCTTTGTTTTCTGGTCACTCTGTTATTTTGCTTCCTCCTGCCTTCCACTTCCTCTGACTGATTGAAAGAAATTCTATTATGAGATGAGAGGTTCCATAATAAGGCCTTAAAATCTGATCTTCTGCTGTCTCTCTATAGCACTCCAACATAAGTTAAAAGATTCTGGAGAAGCAATCTGACGATGGGGACTTTGCATTTCAGTCAGTAAAACAGCCCTGCAGCATATGCTGTTTAAAAGCTTCTGTTATTATGTAGCCACAGATGAAACCCTGTTTTGATAATGCCTGGTAGTTAAATTACTGTGCATGCCTCAGATTAATCTTTTATGTTTTTCTACATTTCGTGTTTTCTTCTTGCTAAATTTGTTTGGAAGAAGACTAAAGCCATACAAAAAAAAATTAACATGCATAAATTCATCAATAGAAGAACCCAAATGCTTATTTTACACGGCGGTATTTCTTTCCAAACATAAATAGACCCTTTTAATACATTTCTTGAAAGAAAGAATTGGACCGTGCATATCTGTGGGTAAAGCATCACACTAACACCACAAGGATTAAGAGCTCTCTTCCCCATACAACTGTACAAGTTAAAAATGTATGCACCTGTGAGGCACTTTGTATCCAGCGAGTGGGCTGATATGTCTCGGTCAAAAAAAGATGACAACGACTAAAAGTGAATATTGACTTATAGACATCATATTTGTAGTATTTGAATAAACCACTTAGTCAGATAGTCAGAAAAAAAAAGATTTCCATGTATATTCCTGTAAAGAATCCTTTAATTAACTATTTCCAATGTGAGATTCATATTCCACAGCACGTTAGCACTTTCATCATTTTACTACAAGGCAATTAAAACCCAACATCTGTTTCCTCCATCCAGGACTCACTCCTACCCAAAGCGTCAGCTGGATGTATATCCATAACGCCAGTTTGAATTTCATTGTGTCCGAGAGTACATTTGTCTCTGCACTCATTCCTCAGAATCCATTTGTTCAGATCCCTCTGACATGATACATTAAACCCATAACAGCTATAAATTATAGAATAACCTTCAGAATGTGTCTGATTTGGCCTTTATAAAATAGAGTCTCAAATTCAAAGATGATCCCATTTTTAATAAATGATTTAAGAGCAAGAGTGGATTTATGCGTGTCCAAAGTGATGCAGCACAGTTCTAAATATTGATGGTGAGGCCAGGGATTCGACGATCTCTTCAAGAGGAGGAAAATAACTCGTTCCAGAGAGGTTTAAAGCCTTCAAAGGCCAAAACAAATCTATGAAATATTGAGAGCTGGGAGAAAAGCTGCATTAATTCTAGCACTGCCACTCATGAAAGGAGTGAGTACAAAGGATAACAACTCTGATTTGGAAATTGGTAACACTAGACCCCTAAATTATCTCTTAACAATAGAATGTTGTCCTTTTGCGGAATTTAAGCTGTACAAGAATTAGCATGACAATGCTCATACACCAAATAGAGTGTTTGGGCATGAACAGCACTATAGTAAGTGCAGAAGCAGGACATTAAGGTCACCTTTAACCCTTATAGCTTGTTTGTTATCTGTTATCTGTTATCTTCATTTGTTTTTTATATAAGAGCTTGTAAAAGTTTGTAAAACAGACTCTCAATCATCGCCTTTGTCTAAATAGTGCTTTATTAAATTGAGAATGCGTTTTCTTTATCAATTTGTGTTTCAGAGTGACAATCACAGCAGTCAAGTGTATATTGTTACCATAGATAATTACTAGGGGTGTAACATAAAGCTGTAACAGAAAAATAATAATATATGTGCTATGCTGCTGGCTGTGTCCTGATATACGATGGGAGTGGGCAGGCATACGGCAGAAGTTGATGGGCATTATCTAAACTGCTTTGTTTTCTGTGTTCATTTGTTTTCTACTGACATTTAAATTCTTAGCTATTGACAGACTGTACAGAAGTGCAACACATTTGACTATATATATAAATTAATCGAATTAATGAAAAATGTGATGTGTTCTTGTACATATAATGTGAGTCAACCCAGATGAAAATGAAGTCAGTCTGAAATGTGTTAAAATATGCCATAAGCTCATATTGCACAAAATTTTATAAAATATATTGGAAGTTGTGCCTACAATAGGACATGACAAAAAATGAGAACACTACTGTCAAAAATCTGAGGGCCCATTTGCTTAAGTTTAAATAATACATGTGCACATCAGTCAGGCTTTTTCCTGCACTGAACGACAAATGTGGAAAAAATTGATGATCTTATTCAAAACTTGAGGAATTACCGCGCTGCATCACAGAATATCAATCATAATTATCTGCACCTCAACATTGTTGGGTTTCTTTTTTGTTGTTTGTTTGTTTTGGGTTTTTTTGTCAATATTCATTTACATTTTGGCAAACCTTCATCTGGACTACTTTGTTACAATCTATTGACTATAAGACAAAATCTGGTTATGAGAAGAGCAGAGATTTCTTCACTGATCACTGATGATACTAATGAAGAAGAAGAAAGAGTGCAAGGCTAGTGGAGGCTAATTGTGTCAATCAGGTGACAGGTTAACATAGTGGAGAAAAATATATCTCTGCATGTATTCAGATGCAGTTTACATCTGTTCAGAGTGCATCATCTGTTCATATCAATGTATTCATGTATTCATATTCAGTTACATCCCTAGTAAATTTTCAAAACACTTACTATGTTTCATGTTGTCAAACTCAAGAAAATATGAATAAACAATCAAAGTGCAGAGAGTCAATGAAAATTCATATACATCATTAATAATCCAGCTTGGCAAGAGGGCCTATGCCGCTTCTGCATAGGATGTCGTCATTAAACATTGGTAATGTGATCACTGCATGACTGAAGGCCAACAGTGTAAATAAGAGAAGGACTCGCTCCATCTGAAATTGCCATTATTGTCTGTGGCTGACTGCTGATTATCAGGTGAGTCGGTGAATTCATTATCATGATTCCTTTAAGGCTGAGCAGAATTGATTCTTATCTGTTTCTGAAACTGTTTTGTCGACCGGCGCCTCATCTACATATCATTATTGGAATTTATTTCATATCATCATGCCCCCTTCACCCTTCATCGTGCTATGATGCAATGTGGCGTCACTGCAACCAACATTACACACTGCACATCAACATATAGACGCACCGCGATGTGTATCATTAAGATATAGTCACAGCATCAAGTGCGTGTCAGCATGGAAGAGAGAGAGTGTGACATTTTTCATTTCTCATCAGGTCCCCAGCAGGCTTAGCATATAAACAGCATTGGTTTCTTTGCCATAATTGGGCATTACAGATAAGAAGCGTATCTGGTGCTGCAGCTGGGCCTGTGAGGCTGCCATCCCATCAGCACCTACGCACTGGGAGAAGGCCGGCAGTGACATGCATGGCTGATGACAAGAGTCTCAGTGTGACTGTGAGCTGTGGGACAACACCCAAGCTCAAACAATGACATATCCATCGCTGGTCAGATGTGTAAACTGAATAGTGGCACACTCACTTGCTAATAGCCAATATCTGTATTTTAAGAGGCTCATTTTTTAGAGCACTTCTGCTTGGAGCTATAACAAGAAGGTTTCATCTGAGACTAATCCAATTCAAGTTTGACCGTAAGAACAACACAATGAAAATTATCAAGTTGATGTTGTTAGTCTTGCAATTGACTTCTAAACCCACCAACATAATTAATTTGTCTTGCTTTTCTTACATGATTGAACAGTCTGAGCTAATCACACAGACAAAATACTTTGAGTACTTTGGCTAAATAGCATATAAAAATTTCTGTGAAACCGGAGTAGAAAATTTAACTAAATATCTGTCTCCCTCTCTCTCTGTCGCTCTCTCTCTCTCTCTCTCTCTCTCTCTCTCTCTCTCTCTCTCTCTCTCTCTCTCTATGGTGACCCTATCTTGGAGCTGTCCGCCAGGAAATCTCTTGGTACTCCTGATGGTATCTCCACCCTTGGCATTTCCAAACAGTTCATTGAGCTAAAATTAGCTTAATTAGCAGGCTACAGCTGATAAAATCTGTCCTGCCAGCACAATTGTTCATTTCAATCAGCAAAATTGATGGCTGTCGGCTAGAAATGAACCCTGTCTACCTCTGTCTGCAATCATAGACTCATTGTTTCAAAAGTGACTTGAAACTACGCTGGTAAATCTCACATCATTATTGTTGTAATGACAATATGTACGGTGACAGCAAAACCCAAAATTATAAAAAAAAAAACTCATATACCATTAATAAAGGATTATTATAGTAATCCATCACACCAACAGTTGTGGATTGGATTTCAGTCCATGTCCTGCAACCCTTTTCCAGAAGGAAAGAAGTGATCAAAAAGGACAAAGCAGGTTTACTCGAGTAGGATTTTTCACAACCTGGTAATCCAAAATTTATTCTTATCAATGGCTTTTTAACCATTAATCAATGCATATAAACCCTTTTATAAAGGGTCACTTAGCAGAATGTGGTACCCAAAATCCTTATCAGTCCAACTTTGATCTTAATAATGTGCATTTCTATCTCTTTCTGTATAATGACAGCTAATCTTATTTGTGTTTAGCATTCATTTAAGCCAGTCACAGGGCTTCAGCAGGTAAGTACCAGTAAGGAGATATTTCCTGTTACTAATGCAGTACTTAAGGTCAAAGCACTGTTTCATAAGCTTGTTAACAAGCTTAAAACCCCTTCATCTGATTACCCAAAGACGGTGGCATCCACAGCAGAGCAGTTCTGCTGATAACCCTCATGTTGCTCATTTCTGCACAGAACGCACTGCCGATAAAGCTTTGACCGTTGTTTTCTTGCTGTGAGTCCAGCAACCATCCATCAGACGACCATAAAAGAAGAACTCTCCGACTTGTTTATGTCCTTCAAATCTAATTGGACCTTGCTGCAACTCCCATGGCATGCCATTGGTAGGCAATAAACAACAGAGGGAATGGGCAATTACTTCATATCTCTGCTGGACATGGTAATAGTTATTAGTATGCTGAGTCCTCCTTTCACCATAGTTATTCCCAATGGCCATAGAATTTGCAATTTGCATTCTGTGTACAATTTAGAAAAAGGGGCAGTGACCTGGGATACGAGAATATGCTTATGTATATTTTATCCGCTGCTTGAAGGCGCAGACCTATCCAGTTGTCTCTCTGTTAGCCCCACTAACGGAGAGGTGACTTAATGCAAATTTAAGCTCTTTACATTTATTTTTACAAAATTAGCTGTACTTTTGGCGAACCATATTGGACAATGTTAACATGACTACAAGTCACTCATCAAGATAGGGAAATGGTCAACTCACCACTTTGTAAAGTCTCCTCCTGCTGACTCTGCTACTTGGCCGGGAAGGTTTTCAAATGTAAACATCAGAGTCAACACAGAGGAATAGGTGAAGGGGATAAACACCAGCTACGATCCTGACCACAAAGACAAGTAAGACCATTTCTGTGTCCATTTCTGTATGCATTTCAACATCAGAGGAAACACTGAGGTAAACGTGGACATTAAACACTGACTGCAATCATGGCCACATGGATCTTCTCTGCCAAGCATCTTGCTAGCCAATGTACAGGTGTTGGATAATAAACTGGATGACCTCCATGCCCGCATCAGTTTCCAATTGGATGTCAGAGACTGTAATATCCTTTGTTTCACCAAAACTTGGCTAAATCCTGGAATACTGGACAATCTGAAAAAACAAGTAGGCATGTGCTTCATGGCGAATAAGGATTGGTGTGACAGTGGCAAAATTAAAGTGCTATCCCGTTCCTGCTCACCTGATCTGGAATGATGGTCAAGGATTACATCTGCTCCTCACTATCTAGCACAGTGGACTCACTACAGTTTGCCTACCATTCCAAATGGCCAACAGAAGACTCCATAGCGCACATCCTCCACACCACCCTTTTCTCACCTGGACTATGTGAGGTTACTGTTCACTGACTACAGTTCAGTGTGTAACACCATAGTACCCTCCAGGCTTGTCACAAAGTTCAAGGACCTGAGATTAAACACCTCACTGTACATGCAGATCCCTGACTTCCTGACGGGCAAACCTCATGGGGTGAGGGTAGGTGAACACACCTCATCTGACCTCATCCTTAACACCGGGGAACCCAAGGGCTGTGTTTTGAGCCCCCTGCTCTACTCTCTACACACACATGACTGTGTGGCCACTTTTGACTCCAACACCATCATCAAGTTGGCTTGATCACAGATAACAATGGAAAGACCTGTCTGAAGGAAGTAGAGGACCTGACTCGCTGCTGTCAGGACAAGAAGCAGGGAAGGATCTATGCCCCCCTTAATATCAATGGGTCCTCAGTAGAAAGGGTGAACAAGTTCGAGCACCTTGGTGTCTACACCACCAAGTGCCTGACCTGGGCAGTGCATAGTGACTTAGTGGTTGGAAAGGCAAGGGAAAGGCAAAGCAGAGACTGCTTCACCTCAGATGCTTAAGGAAATTCTGGGAACCCCCTCAAATACTGAAGAATTTCTACTCCTGCACCTTTGAGAGCATCCTTACAGGGAAACATCATTGCCTGGTACAGAAACAGCACCAAACAGGACCACAAAGCCCTGCAAAGAGTTGTTCGGCTGAACATACAATCGGCAGTGCTTTACCCTGCCTAAAGGATACTTACACCAGGCATTGCAACAATAAGCCTAGGAGATTAAAGATAAAGATAAATTAAAGATAATAGCCTTTTCTCCCTACTGTGGTTGGCAAGAAGGTACCATATATATCCGGATAAGAGATTCAACTCTTTTAATGTTCAAATAGAATGAACTAGCACGGTTTCATTTTACTGTGATTGTACCTTATATGATTACATGTGACAGATTGATTGATTGATTGATTGATTGATTAATTGATATGATTAAGTGTGCCATTAAATACCTAAATACAAATCATGGAGGAATTTTGACAGCCAGTGAACATTTCAAGCCTGTGTGCCCTCCTGTGTACACACTGACGCTGTAACAGAAAAATTCTGTAACTGCAGTTGATTCCATTTTCTGTTTTTTATCCACAGATCCTGTAGACAGAGATTCATGTTTCTGAATTGTAAATATATTGAATGCTTGACTTAAAAAATTGATTTGTTTAATCAATGAATTCAACAGTTTGTTATGTGAAATCAAATTTGCATTTCAGTGCAACGGCCCAACACTGAATACAATTTTTACTGATCTGATCTAATTTATCAAATTAATTTAACATCTTCCTAACCAGCTCTCTGAGATGCACATTAAGGTTCAATGCTTTTATTCTCTTGTATTCCTGTGTTAACTGCAAGGCAGGAAACTGTGCCAGCTCTGCACTCAAAGTAGTTCATGGCTTGTTCCTCGCTTCAGCCCATCATCGACTGCCACTCTCTTCACTGGTGAAAGACCTGCAAATTATGTGCCAGCAACTAGAACTCAACTCTGCTGCACCGAGTAGGCAGTTTTGAGAATAAATTATGAAGCTGATATGATGTTCAGCAACATAAAACAGCTGACACAATAAGCAGCTCTCTTGACTGTTTATGTCTAGCTGAAGAGAAGGTGGATGCCTTTCAGCCAACAATCACTAGTCAAAAGTCAATTACAAATTATACTTTACCAAATCAAATTCCATGTATGAAAATTCAACCATTCAAAACTTGTATGAGACAAATTGATATAATTTAAACACATTTTCTGCTGAGATAACCCCACTACATGATTTCACTCCTAAAATCATTTTGTAGACAGTGTGTCCCTGTCCCTCGGCAGTGACACAGGGTTGACTGGCTCAGCTGCATAAAACCAATTGACTGATAGGATGCATTGTACTTTTTGAGAGGCAATGCCTTCTCTCTGGATGCCAGATGCCAAGCATAACTCAAAGTGACAGAGTGACCCTCAAATAGCTGCCGAAGCTCGAGCATAATAACAAGATCAGGAACAGGAACAATCCAGAGTCGCACTGCTTTGGAGCCGTGAAGCTATGAAATGTCTTTAACTACTGACTGTTGAGGAAAGAGTCCAGTAAGCTATCAAGACAGTCTGGATTTTTCTAGTATAACAATCCATTGGAAACAGAGACATTCCCTGCAGAAGGTTTTCAAGAATTAAAGGGTAATGCTTATTTTCAGCATTTTTTTCACTTCTTTTCTGAATGTTCTTGAAATTGCAATACCATCTTAATAGGTTTCAAGCAGCTGAACTATAATTGAAGGGGTATTCAGACATCTGTGACCTCTACTGGTGACCAGTGTGAAATACAACAATACTACCAGAACCTGCTTCCTCCCACACAGCCCCCATCCCTCACAGTTTCTCATCCTGAGCTACAGTGTAGTTTTAATTTACATGAATGATAAAGTCGTAATGTCCCAGGAGAGAACAGTGAGCTAGTAGATAAAAATTGACTTCACTGATGGATTAGGAATCAGTAACACCTTGCAATACAGTAGCATTTCACCATGATGAAAAATGGAATAACAGTGCTGATTCCTCATGATTTGGCTGTAAAACAAGACGTTTTAGTTTTCATTGATGAAACGTCACCGGCTCAAAATATGTCCTGCATCGTTTAAGAGATGTACATGTGAGTAGGTGGGAGGTTTGGGGTATTTGGATTTAGTTGAAATGACAGTGGTTGAGGAGTTTTATTCCAGAACAGAATATGAGCTGGAACATACTTTTTAGAAAGTAGAAGTGTGGTACCTAGTTGATCATTAAGTCTATCAGCCCTCTACAGATATATTATGATCTGCTTGTGCTGTTAGGTAGTAAAGTACTTCTGTGGCATTCTCATATATCAATTCAATATCCTTTGAGGGAGCACTGTGCAGTCACAAAACAATGAATAATGAATATGCTTTTGATGCAAGCCACGGCAGTAATGGAGTTTCATGTGAATGGATCTTATGGACCTAAATCAATAAAGTTATTAATTACAGATGTATTAAATGCTGCCATACTCTTGACTTATAAAAAGCATTATATATACTGTAAGCAAGTCATTCTTTTCAATCATCTGTGCAAATAATGCCAAACAAATCTGTTTGATCAAATGGATCTTGCACAGCAGAATATGACCGAGCACTGGACAGAGTCATATGTAACCTGATTTTAAAGATTGCTGCTCTGCTGAGGAGACTAATTCTGCCCCACAGACTAATGGCCATGTAATGAAATACAAGTCTGTCATTGTGTTATAGAGCCATTACATTACACTCTCCTTCAAAAATTCAGACAGCTTGTTAAATCTGATCAGTTTCACCAGCGGTGCCTCCACTGAAATGACAAGAGCTGCTGCTGAGATGCAGACTTCCTCTAAGCGGGATTCTATACAGAACAGAAAGACATCAATACTTGAAGCATAAGTTTATGTGAAGTTTACAGCAAGTCAGTTATGGGTTAGGGATGTCACAGTTGGATAGGCTGTTAAAGTAATGGTCTAGTAAAGTCTATCAACACAAATGGTGTAGCCACATACAGCAAGTATTGCACTATGATACATCAGCCTGCTTCATTAGCTTCTAAACAAGCAGGGTTAGTGCTTTAGAGGCAGCGGACCTCTAATGACCAAGACGTTTGGCATTGTTTCATGCGTAAAATGGAGCTGATTTGCAAATGATTTGCAAGAGAAATGAGGTTACACACTTATAGAAAAATATGCATGAGTCATGCTTCAGGTTTGAGGGAAAACTCAGCTCAATGCAGCCTTTCTAATGTTTTGTGTTTTGGAAGACGATTTGGCTTGTAATGGTCTTCATTTGATGAAATGATGATGACCTCTTTGTCATTAAACCGCTGGATTTGCCACTGCACCAGATTATCAAAATTATTAAACTATTCCCTACCGTTTAACTGATTGTAGACCACATCCTCCAGCCTTTCCAGCCTCTGGAGAATAGACTGTCTATCCACCAAGTTGGAAACTTTGCCATTTCTGGCTCGCAGCCTCTGGTCAGAAATACGCCCTATCTGGATGAGTTCCTCGGATCGGTCTTGGATCCTGCAGTAGACCGAAAACAAGATAATCCCCACAAACACCAGAATGTTGACGGTCAGCAAAGTTTTGATTTTGCGTGCCACAGCCATGAAAGAGAATATTGTCTGGCTGACACAGTCAAGCCCAGCAGCTGTCCATGTGCGGTGGCCTGCTTTACCACCTTACTGTGTATTGCAGTTGGGTGCTTTTTTTTTTTTTTTTTTTTTTTTGCTCCGGGAGAGAAGGTCAACTCGTGGAGACCCGGGCAGCTGACGGATCCGTTCAGCACCACGGACAGCTCAGGAAGCTGCGCTCACTTGGTAGCGGGGCATCACATCCGTCACATGGAAGTTCAAGGTGGGAAAGGTTGAGCGATGCTTTGTACGGGCTTCAGTGCCCCCGGGAAACAGCTGCACACGCTTTGCCGTCGTTTGAGCTACATATTACAACCGAGAGATGACGCCAGGGAAGGCATTCATCCTCTTGAACAGCCTACGGCAGTTGCAAAACATCTCTCCTCCGCAACGTGATAAGTCGCCAGTTCCTTAGCCCCAATATGTCTCGTCCATCTTACAGGAGATGCACTGCAATAACCGCTGGCGGCGAAGCATCCTCCTGCTAGAACTGCTTTGCTGTGGCATCTCCTTTTCCAAAGGCGTTGTGGTCACTCGATCCGTCCCGCTCTGCAAATATGAACCCGAGGAGCTTATGCCCAGAAAATATGTGCATGCTTCAAAAACAAGGCGGCGTTTCTCTCTCCCGCTCTCTCTCTCTCTCTCTCTCTCTCTCTCTCTCTCTTTCTCTTCCTCCGTCTCTCTCGCTCAGTGCTTGTGTTCCGTCAGTCCATTGTTGTTTCCCTGGTCGGCGGTGCAGAGTAGGGCGAGTTGAGAGCAGATTTGCCCTCAAATGCTGTCAAACGATTCCGATGCTCGGTGTCGGTGAGAGAGATGCAGCCGGGCTCTGGCATGCTGTCTCTCCTCCTAGTCTCTCCGCTCTCTGTCAGGGAGGAAGAGCCGCTGCTGCGTCCTGACGTTTAGAGGCACAATCATGAATATTCAGGAGCTGTATTGGGCTCGCAGGATAAAATAAACAGCAGGATTCTGAAAGCAGCAAATACTTCCACTTGGTAGAGCAGCCTTCTCCTCGTATCAGTTAGTGAACTGTGAAAGTGTGCGTTAACAGATTTTGCCATTTGATCCGTAATGCGTAGGTTAACAGTTTCCATCTCACCTCTGATGGCACTCCCACGGGCAACTTAAGCTTTAATGCTGAACATCCATGTTGTATAGGTTTTAATTTGCATACTTATGCAACTGCCCGAGCATACATGCATGGTCAACTTCAGGAATAGTTTATAATCGTCATCATTTCACGAATCACATGCACGGAAAGAGCTTAGCAAACACATACTGTACAGTGGCAATAACCTATTTTCAATCAAGGCCATTGGAGAAAGAGGTAGAATTCGTTTACATTTCCCCTGGTTTCACCTTCACAGCAGAAGTTTAAGACAATTCAAGAAAAGAAAAGAAAAAAAAACACCTCACAGTGCAACCCACGCTGTTGACTGTTTTGAGTGCAGTCCAGAAGCCCCACAGCTAAAAACAGAGATCTTGAAGGACATTGACAGTATAGACAAGAGCCGTGCAGTAATGTTCCAATGATCAGCAGCCAGTTCAGATCACTTCTTCCTCACAAATCTCCCTCCGGCCATTGCATTGCTTCTCATCTCCAATTCCAAATGAATTATGGCTCAAGCAAATCACGTACAAAGAGATTCAGTCTCACTGCTACTTTTACTTGATTAGGCAAACCCAGACATGGCACAGACTGCCCAAAGCACTTTGATCCCACTTCACACCCACCAGAGGATCTGAGATTTATACACTTTAGTTTGTTTGCTGCTTCACCACAATAAAATGTAAAAAACCTTTTATAGACTGCGCAGATCTTTGTCAGAAGACATCTAGTATGAACAAAAGTATTCTCATACCTCCTCAAATGCCTTGATGGTACACTTCTTCGAGATTAAATCAATTCTGATTTTCTGAGAGCAGATTCGAGAGCTTTTATTTTTAATCCTCTTGCAGATCAGTTGCAGAGTTGGAGAGAAGTAGTGCACAGTGGTACCGAGCCTGATCTTCAAAGAGCATGACCTCATCAGTATTATGAAGACATAAACTAAACATGAGAGGTTTAGTGAACTATATATTATCCACAAAGTCCTTGCAGTTATGTGTCAAAGGCCCAGGCTTCAGCCTCCTCTGAATGCCTTCTTTGCAATGTTACCTCTACTTCCTCCTCATGTAACATCAGATTTGCAGATTTGTTTGCGTATGGCCACAAACAGCTTGTTGCTAAGGTTGTTTCATGTGTTGTGCACGTTGTCCATTCACATATTTCAGATGGGATTCAAGTTCGAACACGTAGCAAAAGATGTACTCGAGAGGTTTCCATTTTGAGTAAAGAATAAGAAGTGAAAGCCTATTACTACTGTGCCATACTGAACATACTATTCTCGATCATACATCTGTTTTAATGATTGTAGCCTGTGTGCTTCCTCTCAAACCCTGCAGCTCCTGTGTTTCTCAGCTCTGTATGACAAATGCTTTTAAATAACTAGCTTTGTATGCAGTGTTTTAATTGGGATTCCTGCTGCACGCAAGTCCCATTAAAAAAAGGTGCTGATTTGACTCGAGGTCTGCAGAAACAGACAGACTGTGGGGAAATCACTGTTACAGCCACCTCAGCCACAGGGCCTCAGCTCAGCTGCTTATACAGTAGCTACAGTATCATTGCCCAATGTGTTCCTATGTAAGACTCTCTGAAGACTTATGTTCTGTTTTCTGCATTCAGCACCCTGCGTGCCTCTGTGACTGCAGACACTGGCACTCAAGTGTTTTAACCATATTAACCTGGGTCACTGCCAGCTGCACCTTCGTCATCCCACTCAGTGTTTCTGCATAAGCCACTTGAACATGTTCAGTGGGAGGACACAGGCAGGAAAGAACTGTGTGCATCCAGTGCTGCTGCAAGACTGATGTAGGGAACATATGCAGCCACGTACTATATAGATCTAGCTTTCATAACAGTTCCTCTAAAGAGTGGATAATTCAAAATGTGAGCATATATAAGTCTGTTATATATTAATGTTTTGAAAATATTAACAGACGCCTTTTAATTAAAGTCACATTACCTATAAAAAACACTGATTAGTGCAGTTTTAAAAGTGCACAATATATACTAGACACCGACCATGCAGTAAATACTGGCCTGCAGCAGGAGCCTATAGAAGTCTTTGCTCCAAGAGAGGATAGCTACTACTGTAAAACACAAGGAAGTAAGTGCTTTGTTGGGGACCATTTAGTTTGCTACACTCCAGTGATTTTAGTACACTGAGCATTATCGTCAGTTGAAGCTGCTCTTCACAGTGTTTGGTTCACAAGAGGCCGACATGGCCAGGCAGAGTGAATGTGTTCAGACAAGATGCTATTACCGTAAGCAAGGACAGCCAGAAGTCAACAGATCACACACATCCGCCACATTGCTAGACTCTATTTCCGAGCGGAGTGAGAAATCAAAACAACTTTTTGTAAGTTTTTTTGCTCTTTTGTTGTGGTGTGTTTGTTTAACATTTCATCCAGGTTTCAATTAGCCACAAGCCAACTTTGTGTCCTTGCTACCGTAATAGAATACAAAATGTCCTCGTGGGTGTGTTGATAGAACATAATGAAAGGAAGACCTTGTGACTTCTTTGAAAGTAGTTTGTATTCAGTATGATGCAAATTAACAATAACCAGTCAGAATCAGCAGGCACTAAGCACAATTGAAAATGTAATATTTAAAAAGTAAATTATTAAAACATGTCTCATCTTTGGACATGGCAAGTTCATCATCATACACAAGACTGTCTTTTTTTTTTTTCCTGAGAGAGAAAATTGTGTCCTCCATTTGTATTCAGAGTGCCTGATATGCATAACGTTTTGGCATAAACACAAACGATCTAATTCGCCACAGGCTACATCAAGGTCAGCGTGACCATTGTGAAAAGGAAAAAAAAAAGCAGCTGTCAAATCCGATGCAGCAGGAACAGAGGTACTGATGTAGCTGAGCAAATATTCCATGTTATTCCCTGATCAGCTGACATGCAGACTTGCTGTGTCGCTTTCGGAATGGAGCACCCACTCTAAGACACTCGTTGGTCACTAATGTAGTACTGTCTGCTCGCCTGCCAGAGCTAAGTTCATACATTATCACTTTGACCCCGAGGCTAACAGCTAAGCCCCAGTTCTGTCTGCCTTAACTTAGCTCATTCACATTCCACCTCTAGCCACTTCTCTCCACTGAGCTGCTGTGTGAGCTGTTGATTTGCCTAATGCCCTAACTAAATTAGAATAATAACCCTGCGGACAGGAATATGTGGTGTTCAGCTCCGGGCAATTTTTTACTTGTTTTTGGTTTTTGTAAAACATGGATGAGGCAACACTGGAGGCCAGCAGCTGAATGTTTATCAGAGCAGTAGCCTCATTAAGACACTATGTGCTCCTTGACCTTGACAGACAACAGTGGCTGTTTCCGTAATGTATCACTCAGTGGCGACCCAATCACAAATGCAAAGTGCTTTTTTTTTTTTTCTCAAGTGGGGACGAGGTGAATCTTGACCCTGTTAATGAGACAAAGACAGAGGCAGACGACGCTTCAGTAAACATGCTGTCAAACAAAATTGTGACAGGAATTATCAGTTGAGCAACTACCAAAACATTAGGCAGGAGACTGAGAAAATCAAATATCAAAATGTCAAAATGAATGATTGGCTTTATCAATATGAACATAAGCCTGGCTTCTCAACGTGTTTATATTAATGGAGCAGGAGCTCTCGAGACGCCCCCAAATGTTTCTTGATTTATGGCAGAAGCAATTACATCTTGCCAGTGTACCGATGTTTGATGGGCGAATCGGTGCAGGTAATTAGAAAGAATAATGAAACAGGGAGCCAAGGGAATGAATCCCTGCATCAAAAAATCTAATCAAAGATAAATGGACTATCCATATTACCTAGTCATTATGCCGGAAAGATTATTGTTTTAAATCCCTGTGTGGAGCAGCTATGGACTCTTTCTCAAACAAAAGCCATTACTCTGCTGACACCTCCGACTTGTTTGCAGACTGATTGATATTCCACGGCTTGTGAGCGTTCTTCCAGTTTGTGTTTTCAATTTCTGGGTGAGACAATGGATGAGGGTATTTCTTACAGACATAAACAGCTATTGATGGATTTACAAAAGAATACAGAAATGTTATTAAAATGCACCCAAAAGCATACATTTGAGCCAAGGCAGAGAATCTTTACACACTCTCTCTCTCTCTCTCTCTCTCTCTCTCTCTCTCTCAAACACACACACACACACACACACACATATATATATATAAACAAATACACAAAAGCAGTGTCTGTTGTCCTGTTTCAATCAGCACAATAAAGTGTACTGATGGGACCATTGTAAGGATTTCTATACCGTCAACGCTAAACCCTGTAAAGTGGAATCAGATGTTAGATTACAAAGAAAGTTATCTGGTTTGTTCTGTTGCATCATAAAACATTCCTATACCATACTGCTGCTGCTGAGAGAAGAATGTTAAAAATCTGTGTATAATGCCAAGGATAAAAAAAAAAAAAAACATGTAATTGCAAAAAAGTATGACTTCATTCTATTGAAAGTGTTTTTTTTTCTTTTGCAAGCAGTGTTGAGTAGTGTTAGAGGGTGCCTTCTTGCTGGAAGTTAGATGAGAAGATTGATATCACTCTCATGTTTATACACTAAATATAAAGCAAGCAAGCTCCGGGTGCAGTGACTTCCCGGAGTGTCCGTGAGTTGCCTGGTTACCTGACAGTGACAAAAATAAGTTAGTGTTAATAAGTGTTAATTATTGAGTTTCAGAGGTGTATTAGTAGGTGTTTCTCCTGCTTGCAGTCCGACCTAACTCACAGCAAGAAAGCAAATAAGTATATTTCCCAAAATGTCAAACTATTCCTTCTAGGTAAATTTATTTGCAGCTGACTCACTTTCTAACCAGAATCTTATTTCCACTGATAGTCTGGAACATTTCAACTGTTTTTGTCCTTCAAAAGATTTATCCATATAACGTTATCACTCAAATGCTATATGGAAATTAATGCCATAAAAAGAGGCATTAGCTTAAAAATAATACTGTGAAATGGAGAGTTATGTTCACAGTTTCACCAAACTGTGGTGTGCTCTGACATGTTTCGAAGTAATACCAGGAAAATATTAGGGTTTTCGGAAAAATAACTCACATAATAGCCATACTGTACATGACAGCAGACATTTCAGCTTTCATTTTTTATGCTTTATTTACACAACAAAGTGCTTGCAGGGATTTGTACAGCATATCAAGGACAGAAAGCGGCCAGCCTCCCTCACTAGGAGACTCGGAGCATGCTGATTCAGTCCAGTTTCTTGTCCGTTTGTGGCCAAAAAGAAGCAGCAGCCAACATCTCAGCCAACGCTTTAATCACAAGCTCATAGCGGCAATCACAGACATTGTCGCTAATCAGTCAACACAAACACGCACACGCAAACAAGCCCACATGCATGCGCATACAAACCAGCAAGGGCACAGACACACGCATGTGAACTGAATATGTGTGGTGGCTCAACCTGTCTTTAGATAGATTTTGATCAATCTCTTTTCTCAAAAAAAAAAGGTTTTATTTAGTCAAATTGAGGATTCTGATACTGGCTGGAATATATATCTGGGGTGGAGGAGTGAATATTTGCATGAAAATGATCAAATTGAATATCACATCTGCTTAACTACAGCTACTGTCCTTATCAGTCTTGGAAAAACCAACGTAAACCTCACCATGGCACACATTTGTACATATAGTATGTCCAGTACAGTATGTATGCATTTAGTGAGGACACTCGTCAAAAATACATACAGCACAAGTGCTTTCATGCACACGCTCTCCTCACACACATACAAATCCCTGCAGCCAGTGTTTCCTCCAAAAGAACAAAGTCGTCGTTGGCAGCGGGGATCAAAGCATGCAGATGGCCAGACTGAAATTTACTTTCAGAGCAGAAAAACCTGCTGGCCATTGTTAGGCTAACGTCACCGCCTGAAAACCAGCCCTGTATCCAGGCATTCAAAATCTGCTTTGGACAAAGATATCATGCTTTATATCTCATCATTGCCAGAGAGAATACGATGCTGTGTGGCCAGAATGGGGCTGACATGTGAGCGTTCTGCCATTTGCCAGAGAAAAAAAAGAAGAGAAAAGTGCAGGGCCAGGAGCAGACAACATCAAAGCAGCACTTTTGGTCCCTCCTGTTAAAGCCCCCTTTTGCTCGATTGTAATTAAAGATAGAGGCGCACGCAAACAGTATGTCTCCCAGAGAAAATAATTAAGTGGCTCTGCCAGTGAAGAGGGCATGTGGGTGGGAGCGGGGAGGAGGCAAAGGAAAGGGGGGGGATGGTGGTGAAAGAATGTAAGGCTGTGCGGTGACTGAGGTGTGTGCGGAGGGATGGTGAAGCCACAGGGGAATGCAGCAGCTGAGGTCGAAATGGGTGCACAGGACTGCAGGTCATCGCTCCTCTTCGCTCTGTTCTCCATTCAAAATCCCTCAACACACAGACATTAGCACACACACACACACACACACACACACAAATACACACACACACATTCCCTGATGGCTGATTAGAGGGCAGAAAGAGAGAGAGAGCGGTTGGGGGGGTTGAGTGTATGTGGAGGGATGTCTTTTAAACAATTCTCCCCCCAGAGGCCACAGCGTAATGTTTGAGGGAGCAGTAGGATGAAATTATTGTCCACCAGTTGAAGCTGAAGCTTTATTATAGTAATACGTACAGCAGCTGTTAAGCAGAATTGGAGCTACACCAAAGCCACATCATATATACATACTGAAGAACCAGAGCACCCGCTTATGCTAATTTCATGTGTTTGTGGCTTTGGTTTGTCATTGATGTCATTGATGATAGCAAGATAGTGGTCCATGACATTAGCCATAATAACACTGCAGCCAGATAGTGATGCATGATGGTAACCAGTGAGCCAGTGGAGCAGGATGGTAATCCATCAACCAGTCATCATCCACCAAAGATCAGTAGAGTTTAGAGCTTGTGCATTTCATGTTGCATGCAAGGAATAAATTAGACATTGTAAACACTCAAAAAAAAAATTGTTAAAATAGGCCTTGTCCACTTATTCCATTACTAATTTGACGTGTTCTGCAGAGACAGTTGATTTGTGCAATAGTTAAAGGATATTAAATGTAATTTTTGGATGTAGCTGGGATTCTTATACTTTCAGAAAGGTTTTTTATGTATTCCTCTAATTTATTTTAGAATGCACTTCAAATTAGGTTTAACATCGATATAGTAGACATGTAGAATAGTTGGACATTTTGGGAAATATTTGCTGCTGAGATGAGAATGAGAAAGATTAATAACGCTTTCATATGAGAGAAGTATCAATCTTCTCATCTAACTATTTGTAAGAAAGCAAATAAGTATATTCTAACTATTCCTTTAAATGCTTCCCCTGGCATTAGAGTCATTAAAGTGAAATGGTCATTGAAGGCAATAAAGAATAAATATGTGGCACATTTGCAGGTGTGATAATAATCTTGACTACAACTTGCTTTTAGTCACTAAAAGTCCCATTAAAAAGAATGTTGTTGTCCATTAAAGAATTTCTAAATATCACGTCATACTTCCTAATGCCATGAAAACATTAAATGACAGGAAAAGACGAAGGAGGATAATGGATCTTCACCATGTACAAAATCATGAATCATCTTAGGCACTGAATCATGTAGTACACCATCCATTGTTATGGACAATCCTGATGAAATGAAAGCATCACTGGAGTTTCAGATTTTCTCTTATTACTCTGAAAGTCAAATGAAATTCAAAGCTCCTCTGTTGTTCCTTTTTTTTCGACTGGCATGACAAACCATGTTTGAACTACAGATTGCTTGCTTACTCCATTTTTCACCCCTGGCATCTATTTTATGCGGAAGGGTAAGAAAGTCAATTGGAAGTTAATTCCAATGTGTTTGATTAATGGGCACTGGAGGATGCACTCTAATCTGTGCACTGTTCAACTGTTCCATTTCAAGCCGTGCACAGGTGATTATTCCCCACTTTCTCCTGGAGTAAATGTTTTTGTTGCACCTTGCCCTCCACTGACACCTCTTGTCTTGTTTCCAGGCATCTTCCAAAGGATGTAGGGTAAGTTCTATACTGGTGGTCAAGGCCATTTTCATTCACAAATAATTATAAAATGGGTGCTAAGTTAGAACTGGAAGATTAAAATTCATTATAGCTGTCAGCACATTCAGCAGGTGTTGCTGAAGCCATCCTTAATCTGCAGCTGTAAAACTGGATTTCTGTTTTCAATGTATAATATCCTATAATAGCATCCTACTGCATCATATTGCACTGGGTAGAAGGCAGGTGAACAAATTAGATAGACTGTGTATCAAAGAGCTAACAGACAACACCAGACACATTGCCTTTTTAGGCAGTTTAGGATGCAATGACACCCGTTCCACCTGAAAAAGATGGAAAAAGACAGTTCAGCATTTTGTATTTAGTCTCTTAATGGTTCCATGTCTTAGTACAAATGAACTAAGAGGTGTAAATGTGTAATTGTTTGAGAGGTAATTGATTCCTTTTAGGGGACCTGCAAAAGCACAAAGAAATAGACTTTAAAAAATGTACTGTAGTAACTGACAGCAAATCACACAGCAATTAACTGTTCTAGTAGGATGTCTTTACCTTTTCAGGTATTATAAACTGTACACACACGTGTTTCATTTAAACATTGAAATAACTGTGTTAATTGGAAACAAGAAACGTGTGGTTATTAGGTTAAATAGATACATAATAATAATAATATAATATTCAGTAGATGGGGTTTGCCTATCTCTCCTATGCCTATACTAATACTAATATACTAATGATCTAACCTAAAAAAATGTCTTGTGGTTAGTCTGTGTTGCATTCTCAGGACACACTAGAGTGACAAAATGTGGCTGATGGTATGTTGCTCTTGTTCTGTAGTGGCATTTGTGGATTCTGAGTAGTATGTCACTGTTGATTATTGGTATGCCACCGGACTGGCTTATGGCGGCACATAAAAGATAAACTAGCAGGGCCAGCTGTAGCTACCTTTTATTCATGTACAGCTGACATAGCAACCATAGTCGTGACACACTTTGACCACAAATGCTAGCTATATACAAACAGGCATTATGTCAAAATTACATTTTATTTATTTCTTAACTTGGTATGAGAATTTATTTAATATCAGGCATACCGTTAACACAGAGATGGCATATGTCATTAAGGTTAGTTATATGCCAGCTGGAAGCGGTATACACCAGTTAAACACATGTGGCATGACAGTTTCATGAGCCATATGCCAGTCGAACAGCAGCAACATACCATTAGTCAAAGTGACTTACTACTAAGAATCAGCATACAAAACTAAGAGTAACTAGAGTGGCATACCATCAGCAGCTTTTCAACTGCAGTGCTGTGGACACAGTATAACCACACATCAGTATATTTGGAAGGGGAATGAGAGTCTCAGACTGTTTCTGTATGATTGTTCCATAAACACCTGAGTTCTAATGGTGACATTCATACATCCATGCAAATACGGGAAACTGAAACTGCTACTCTATGAATTAAACCAACAAGGTTAGATATAAATGAGCCTTTGGTATCTCCACATCACATGAATTTCATGTTGTTGGAATGTGTAAAAACCTTGATGAACAAAAATGAAAATAAGATATCATGTAAATTGAGAGATTTAAAACTGAACAGTTAAATCTATGTATTTACAGCAATGCATTGATGTGCAAATGTGCATCTTATGTTGTCTAGGACTGAGTTCAGATAAGTTCACATCCTCCAGGGTGTCCTGGCTCAGCTTTTTAACAGAGCCATGTCTTTTTCACCAGTTTGCTAATCCTGTCTGCTTCCTTGCCCTTGATGTTTCCACCCCGGCACATCACTGCAAAGAACAGAGTGCCAGCCGCCACTGACTGGTAGAGCATATTCAGCTCAACAAGCCTCCTGAAGAAGTGTTTATGTGTAGGACTGCACCATCTCCACCTCTGCACCTTGGAATCAGAATGGTTTTAAATAATTGCATTATCTGGTTTGATTGGCTTTGGCTTTAATCATCAAGCACCTCGTCAAAAATCTCTGTTACACTGTATGGTTCAGGTTCACAGAGCTAACCTTATTGGCTTGCTCCAGTAAGCCCACAGCCTGCTTTTATTACACAAAGCTTGAGTGGCCAAACCAGACTTTAATAGAGAATGTGAGTATAAATGATTTAATAAACCCTATAAAATAAAGTTATAATTTTGCCACAGACATTATGGGAGTTCATTTACCATTTGGCTGAAATGATATAGTGCTATCGACACAGATATTTATAGCTTTCCACTAACTACATTTCCTTGAGTTGTTACCCTCTAAATACTGCTGCTCTGTGTTGTTAACACTCTCACTGTAGTTCATCACACCAGGACACAAAGACATCAAAAACACATTCATAAGCTTACTCTTCCATAATAAAGCAATATGGATCACTGTGGTGAATGCCTAAAACATGACATCAAGCGGATTCATTAGCAGCAATGGCCTATATTTTATGCACATGTGGCTTTTCCTCTGTTTTTATTACATTGGTGCACATACTTAAACACTGTGAAAAAGCCTCAGATGACCTCATAGCGTTAAGGATAGATCACTGCCAAGCCTCTGTGAAAGAGGAGTGCTGCATGTTTAGATGGTAATTGTTTGCTGCTACCACTGTGAGCAAACAGAATACGTTAAAAAATAATGTAGGCTTTCAAACCCAAAAGAAATGCCTCTTAATCTATGATTTTTCCCCCCTCTAGCAAATGTAGCATTTATCTCAGCATGACCTGCTGAGAACTAGATTACCTTAAAATGTTTCTCTAAAATTAAAGCTTGCTTACTTTTGGTGTCTTGCACTCTGGATGAGAGTTTCATGCATCACAGGGAGATAACCACCATTTGAAAATAATTAGATCTACTCTGAGAACGACTGCTCGCATAAAAGCACATTAGGAGTATATACATATACAGACAGGTGACAAATTAAAGGAAAAACCAACATAAAGTGTCTTAATAAGGTGTTGGGTGATCATGTGCTGCTAGAACAGCTTCAATGCACGTTGGCATTGATTCTACGGTTTCTGAACTCCTGTAGAGGGATGAACACCATTCTTCCAAAAGATATTCCCTCATTCAGTGTTCTGATGATGGTGGTAGAGAACGCGGTCTAACACATCAGTCCAAAATCTCCCATAAGAGTGTAATTGAGTTGAAATCTGGTGACTTTGAAGGCCACAGCACAACATTTTCATACTCATCAAACCATTCAATGACCCCTTGTGCTCTGTGAATTCAGGGCATTGACCACTCCCATCAGCATAGAAATGTTTCATCATAGGATAAAGGTGATCACTCAGAACAACTTTGTATTGATTTGCAGTGACCCTTCCCACTTAGAGGACAAGTGGACCCAAACCATCCCAGCAAAATGCCCCGCACAGCATAACAGAGCCACCAGGTCCCGTCATTGAGGGTCAAGCATTCAGACCTGTATTTGTTTTTCCTTTAATTTGTCACCAGTTTGTATATTTTTTAAAAAAAGGTACTTTTATGCTACAGTTTCAAATATTGCAGCATTTTGGAATGAAGCCTACACATGACTGTATGACTCAGTCAGCCAAGCAAAATCAACAGAGACAGTGAGAGCTATTTTTGTTGCGTTGTGACTTACCCTGATCTTCACAGCAGCAAGCTGGTCAAAAAGGTGCAACAACAGGCGTGTCAGTAATAATTCAGTGGCACATAGCAAATTTAAGGTGTCATGGATTACCAAGGTTTGTGGTTTTTCCACTTCCTGCTCAGACCAGGTCAAACGTACAAGGTGCAATGTTGTGTTGTGTGCTTCTTTTTGTGACCCTGCTGAGTGATGCAGTCAAGTCAAGCATAAAAAAAATATTTAAGGGCAACAACATTTTTCATGCTGATGCAGCTGTGACCGATTGTCCAACATTAAATGTGAGTATGTGCATTGATGAAGATTGTCAATAAATGTCATAAATATAAATTGTTCTAGCAAAACTGCACAAGTGATCCGCATCCAGTTGGCTCGTTACCTAATATAATTAAACAATTTCTTTGAATAGATGGATCTCCTTGCAAATATGGTAAACCAAATGTGTTATCACCTCTAAGGCTAATTTAAGGTGCTGTATACTGTATTCTCTTGGGGTGATGCAGCACCTCCCACACATGGACATCAGTTTCCTTTTTGGGGGAGCTTTTGTGACAGATCTGCTCTGTACTGTCTTCTCTACAAGGAAATTGTCAGAATGCTGTGGTACAGGGACAATTTGATAGCTATTGTATTTGCTGCTGTGCGGCTACACTGTGCATTGTGAGTTTTGCACCATGCACCAAAATGAGTGCCCTACATTTTGGTATTAACTGCTTTTTCTTAACATGCAAAGGATAGACTAAGTAGTCAATAATATATCAAAGGTTATGGAAAGTGAATTCAACTTTTATAGTGCTTAATTCTCCACTTCTCCATAACAATTTAAACCATTTTTTTCATATAAAACATAAAGAAGTGTAATCATAATGTTTAAAATGTATCTTTTCATGAAGTGCCAAAAGAATGTATTTAGCACTGCAAACTGCTAGAACACACTTGGGACAAAAATAGCAGTGGATGTGGAACTAAAACAAATTACCCTGAAGCTCTACTGTGATGCAAAATCAGAATAAGCAATACTGAACTAACTATTGCTTTAAATCTTTAGTAAATGCATAAAAAATTACATTTCAAGATTACTATGTCTGTCTATGACAGGGTAACAGCAGAGAACACATTATTCTAGCATCACAGACCTTACAAGATGCCAAGAAACAGTGCAAATGTCACAGTCAAAGTGCTCAGGCTGGCAACAGGCATCACAATAATGCTATGGACATTGGAATGGATTGAAAAAAGAGAAAAAGCATAACAAAATACCCCCCTAAAGTATTAGAAGCATTGGTTTGCTGAAATTTGACAAGAATTTCATCACCTAAAAGCAAAAGGCATAGCTGAGAGAAAAGAAATGTAATATTTCATGTCAAAAAATAAAATGAGAACAATAAATAAAGTAAATAACCTGTATAAACATAACAGGAATGACTGCAACCATTGTGCTGTGACATTAACACTTAACATTTTTCCTCCCACCATCGTTTTATCATCTTTGCTTATTTAATCTGGACTGTTTACCCACAATGTACTTACATATGTTGAGTGTCATCAAAATAATACACTGGCATTCATTTAATTATACAATGTGTGATGAAGACAAAACTGACCGCATAGCAACAATGATTTTGTAGCTCTACTGTAAAAATACACAGCTCAAGCCATCTGTATGTAACTGTGTGGCATTATGGATCAATGTGCATATAAATCTGAGGATTGAATCCTGTTGTAACTGTGATCTTATAAATGTTAAAGGTGAATGTGTTTGCAAACAATATTCATTTTTTATACATTCAGCAGACACAAAGCAACGCTAGCAAATACTGGAGCGGTGTTTCTGTCCACCTGACAAATATAATAAGTCCAATATTCCCTCCTCTTTCATCTCCATCTTGGTCTCAATTAACTCCTGGGAAATAGTCTTATCTGCTAAATGTTCCACTAAGCTCACCAGCTAATTGCTAACTTTGTCTGTGTGCTGTTTGATACTGGGCAGTGTGCAGCTGCTTTTCAGAGCCGGATCGATGAGAGCGGTGAGACTGAACAAAACAGTAAGAACCAACACAAAAGCTCTATAGAGTCAGTCAGTAAATGCAAAGTCAGGTGAGGATTCTTGGTAGATTCATCACAATGACCGACCCCTTTTCACATTACAGATAGTTATTTCTTATCATAAAATATTAATTAGTGTGGCTTTAAGGTTCACTTTACTGACCTACAATAGTACCCCTTGAAAGTGTGAACAGTTACACAATCACATATTCAAGATGTCCCTATTGGGAGTGGGCAGCAGTGTGAGCTGGTTTCCTGAGGAGAAATCATTCAGTGCATTGCAGCAGGTTTCGCTACAGACCACAGCTGGACTACAGCGCTCTACCTCTCTGTACTGTCTGTCCCTGACAGACCTCTCGAACGTCACCAAGGTAGCAATTGAAACAGCAGTTGGATGCCCTCTCAAGCTGATTGAGTAAAGCTCATTATCTTCAGCCGTCACAATGAATCCATTTCATCATCGCAACAGCTCTCTATATCAACTGTCACAACTCATCTCATCCAATTGAATTTCACCCGGGCCCTTTTTATCGCTGACAACCTTGATGTCGTGGCAGTCGCTTTTAAGCAGATTAACTCAACATTTTCGTTAAACACGCTATGTCTTCCCTGCTGTGGCCAGTGTTGATTAACTGACTGTATAGCATAAATAACAACATCAGAAGGAAAATGACCTTTGAGGGAACAATCTACAAAATCCCAGGCATAAATAAAGCTGCAGCCACACCAGTCAATTGCTATAAGAGCTAAGCTTCATCTTATGTCATGAGTAGTAGCACATACAACAATGCTAAATTGGTGCATGGTCAGTTATAAATTGTATACCCCTACATTGTTTCTGTAAGTGACATCCGTCCATCCTAACAGTGCAACACTGTTTTTCCTCCACCTCTTTCCACAGCTTCCAATGGTGCCTCCAAGCTACTTGAGGTATATTAAGTCTCCAGTGTGTTCTGGGTCTTCCCTGGTGTCTCCTCCCAAGTGGTTCTGCCCAGAACATCTCCACACGGAGACAACCGGGGCATATCTTAATCAGATGTCTGAGTCACCTGAACTTGCTCCATTCAATGTGAAGGAGCAGCTCCACTTTGAACATTTCACTGATAACTCATCTCCTCCCCCACTCTTATAGATGTGGCAGGCACCCTGCAAAGGAATACACTGTAGCTGCTTGTAACCATATGGTGAGAGTGGGAGCATACAATAAAATGACAGATTCACTTTCAAGTTCATCTTCGTCTTCATTACCATATGTTCAAGTTCAACACCTACATAACGATAGTGAAGGCACCCATCTGCCTACCTGCTTTACACTCTATATTACTCTGAGTCCAGAATAAGACTGAATACAGTGACTCATTGCTAACACACATCCTGCAGGGTAGTTTGAATTGTTCTTACAGAGAACCATTGCCTCAGATTGAAAAAAATGCTGAAAGGCCCCTTTACACCGTGTAATTTGAGGGATTCATGTTTTATATGAACATTGAGAGTTGGGAGAGAAATGTGGTGAAACCTTGGTACCAAACAAAAGCTATGATCTTAGATCGTTTTCAGGTCCACCAACAATCAATTTAGAGCTTCTGCAACCAAAGATAGACAATGTTAAAGTTCTGACTGTCAGAAATTTAGGACTTAAAACCTAAAATGTGACTGCTGCTACAACCCACAATTCTAATTATATAGACATACAAAATACAGTGGTGAGCTAGCATAATGCTACTGCTAAAAACTTGTTCATGTTGATTTTTTTTCCTGGTCACCCTCTCCTTCTCCTCTTCCTTTTTTGAGATTTTCCGATGTATAGAAATGCCAGTTTGCATTGTAGCACTTAGATTTACTTTACTTTATATGCATTTATTTGTTAAAGGGAACACACATTAATTAACATTAACATGATGTAAACTGTCCGATTTAGCCAAAAGGGTAAATTTAATCTGCAGACTCTCTGGGCAATTTGATGTCATACTTTGAATAAAACAAACAATATGTTCTGAAATGCCTCTTTATTGATATTGTACAGTCTGATTGTGACTGAGACTTTGTCAGACCCTTTAAGCACAGTGTGACATGCACTAAAGATCGGTGTTATGACAGGACAGTCTACAGGCACCTACATACAGTGATGCTACTATTTGCAAACAACAAAATGCAATCCTGATGACACCAAACTGGGTGCTGTCCAGTTCTGTGCAACCCCCTAAAATATTGCTCAGGAAAAGCACAACCATAGAGGAGTCCAACAGCCACAGAGATTGAAGAATGCAGACACAGCTTGTGGTCTGGTTTATACAGTCTCTGTATAAACATAGTTGGCACAATGTGAATCCACAATTGAAGATTAAGGCTTCATTCACGTGCATTTTGTTTTTCTGTAACAATTAAAATGATTCAGGATTAGATTTGTAAGGGCACCATGCATTAAAGCAGTTCCATTATCATATAGTATTAACTGTAGTGACTGCATGCATGTAATTAGATTTGCATTAGTGAATATATCTGTTTAAGTGGGTGAACTGTGTCCTTGGCCACAGGAACCAGTAAGTGGAAATGGTGTTTTCATAGCATCATAACCAGATAAATATTGATCTGTGGACGAGAGTGCCGCCAAAACCAAATGAACACAGTGTTGCCCTTGATCAGTCCCGAGTGCCTGCAAAGAGGTGGTTGTCTTTGCTTATCACTTTGCCTTTTCTCACGGTGACATTGTCCTTACAGGAATATGCTGGGAATGTGTGGGTGCTGCCTGCCAACACATTTGTCAAACTGAATCCAAGATCCATTCACACTTTGATATAGACATAGCACTGCGGTGTTCAGAGTGATGCAGAGAGGCAGCTCAGGTCTCCATAAAATTCATGCATCATTATCAGCAGGAGGAAAAATAACAGTACTCAGCTGCATGTCAGCAAACAGGCTTGATTTCACACGTGTTAAATAGCAGCCTTGGAAATTCAAATAAATTGGATTGATGGGTGTCAATGAGGTTATGAGTGTTTGTTTATTTGTCATTAGAATATCCATCGCCAAAGCACAAAGCTTTGTGATAAAGAGAGCGAGGAATAATTAAAAAGGATTCTTGAATTCTGAAATCTCTCAAATTGTCCATACACTCATTAATAATAGCTGAGCAATTTTAAAGCTTTTTACAAACACTGGAAAAAAACACAATGACATATAATTGTTCTCGTACAAGTTTACAGCTGATTCAGTTTCATGTGTCCACAAAACAAAGCATGCTTGTTTTGTGTGTACCGAGCACTTAAAGCATGTTGCTTGAAAGCAGTGAGTGTCATTTCTTTCTCCGCTCTCCCCATCCCTAGTAGTTGAATGCTCTTATCCATAATGTGCAAACCAAATAGAGCTCGGAGGATTAGGAGAGAATGCATAATGAAAAGCAGCCTAGGATTCCTTGATGCTGCTGCTGGGCTTGCTAATGAGTTTAACTTGAGCGCTCAGCCATTTTCTTCCCCCATCCACATATTAATTTCATGCAAATGGTTGTTCACGGCAGAGACCCCTGTGAATAAGAACACAGCATGCTTCCTGCAGCTCCAATTTGCTGTTATCACATAGAAACATTTGGAGCGTGTTTATTGGCTGGTCCATACAATCGCTTGGCATGCAGTACTGTAAGCCCAGGATGCACAAGTCATAGATGGTCAGCCAGATGGTCTCCACGCTGACTGCTGACGCCAAAACCCCACCTGTGGCCTGTGCCAATGACACAGAAGCTTTTGACCTTCTTGACAGCCAGGTTTCATTTCCCTTTGGTATAAGAGGGTCACAAAGTGGCCAAATCCAGATCGCCACAGGTCCACACTGAGCTGCGTTACCCTTCATGGGCTAATAATCACCAGGTAATTTATGCCTCTTTAGGAGGTAAGCAGCTCTATTCAAATCAATGTCATTTTTTACCACCGCAGATGTTTTTTTTTTTATCTCTCTTCTAAAGCCTCCAAGCCATAGAAAGGCCTCGGCTCTGGAGGGTAAGATCAATAGCCCAGGAAAGCCATCGGATTTCTCTAAGCCTCAGTGTTGTGCTGAGCTTTTGATTGGTTTGTTTTATGGGTTTAGTTGGATGAGGGGCTGTAAACTAATAGCTTCGAGCTGCTAAATATTACAGGCAAAGGCAGAGATAAAGATTTTAAGCCCTTGAGTGCAGATTCGGCAGAGAGCCGTGGATGACAGGTGTCCACTCAGCACACCGAGGGGTTAAACAGTAACACTCACGGTTGTCACACACAGATGCCATCAGCAACAATCCAGAGGAAATTATATCCACGGAAGGTGATGCTATTGATTGCCATGGAAGGTTTTACCACACACGTGTGAATCCTCATAGTGTTTGCATAAAAACACCACTACCCTTGTGGAAGTTGTTTCTTGAGACTGTGGTCATCAAAACATGAATCCATTTGCTGCTGTGATGTGAGAACAGTGTTGTCTCTGGTCTTGATCTCCATCCAGCTCTCTCTTGAGCTATACTTAACTTCTTTCTCTCTCTTTGTCCTGGATCTACAATGTGGTAGGCAAGCGTGCCAGTTAAACTCACTGCATATTTGTGGAGTTATTACTTCTGGCTACGAACTCCATTTTACAAAACATTAATTTAAAATGACGTCTTTCTTCATCTTATTAATCAGCTGTGACCTAATTTATTTCCTACTTCCCTACGTAGTAATAAGGACTCACCCTAACAGAGATTCCCACAACTAGGCTATAACCTGTGATCCATCAGCTGCTAACAATGGTAGAAAGGTATAGATATAAAGCTCTCTGATACTATTATGTCTATTTTACAAAGGCATATCTTGACAAGTCATCATAGAGAGAATCTTACTATTATGAGACATTTAACCTTCAGATAGTGCAGTGCAGTGTTTAACTCATACTACAAAGAGAAAAGCACCATCATTTATTCAACTTATCATCGGCTGATATCACAGCGAGTTCCCAGCTGGTAGCGGTAGCTGAATGCAACACTGTGTTTTTAAAGATATGTCAAGAATTTCCCCTATCTTCCAGAGTTGGGCCTCTTTTATATCCAGTGTTATAGAGGAAGAAATTATTGGTACTATAGAAAATGAAAAATCAGACAATGACTTAGGTTTCCTCTTTATTACAGAGATTTAAAAGTAATGTTGCAAATAGAATCAGAAATGTGGTTCAATGTCATGAATATCTAAGGGATTATCACTAGTCCTGGAATAATTTACACAACTTTTTTACTTCTATTAATATATATGTATTGTGCATTCATATCATGGAGTTTAGTTTTGTATTCTTCTACTACATCCCTACAATTGATAGACAGCAGACTATCCATAACCCTCTACAAATATACTCCCACAGGATAAATGGGGCAGCCTTGGACCTGCTGGTAGACTTTGTTCAGTGATGCGAGAATTCATTTTTGCAGCTTAGCATCAGGACATGTTGATCGATTTCAGATGCCAATGTTGTCAAGGGCCAAGCTGTGGAGCAGCTTGACAAATACAAATACCTGGACATGTTTATTGATGACAAATTGAGCTTTGACCACAAGACAAAAGATTTGCAGGAAGGCACATCAAATATTGTTTATATTACATAAGCTGAGCCCACTCTGCGGTCAATATCAGCTTTATGACTCATCTTTTGCACATCTTATCTTGAATCCATTTTTTTTTTCAGTGAGCTGTGCATGGTGAACAAAACAACCCAAATACCATCAAAATCCACACCACAACTATTCAGACAGCCAAGTGTTCCTGTCATATAATCCTGTTACCTTGAGCATTTCTGTATGGCCAGCTCTCTGTAAACAGACCTTCAGTCAAAACTATCAAACAAGGACAACTGTAGAAAACCACAACTTACGCATTCACTCATTCATTCAATCTGCTTTTTTTATATATATTTTTATGTAATGGCTAGTAACACAACACAATCGCAAGTATGGGGGGGTGTAGTAAATGTAATAGACATAAATCATAAAGTCACATTATTCATCAAGTTAACATTAAACATGAGTCAGTGACAGTGAGGCCCTTATAGATTATAAATTATTTATTTTTAAAAAAGAACATTTTTGTGTTATTGAGTGTTGAAGACTTTATAGGTGTTTATTAAGTCTTTTGCAAGTTCTGTGACAGATCTTGTGAGCCATTCGTTTTTATGACTCATAAACTCATATTCACCTCAGAATACAAGGATACGTAGTGTCAAAGCCAGAAATTACTGCCTTCCCTTGTGTAAAAACATAGATTTAAAAAAGTAAAATTGGGAAGTATGACACTGGATACATCTCAAGTTTCTAAATTGCATCCACGTTTCCTTCACTTGCATCTTTTTCTTGCGTCTTAGTCCCTCCCACTGAGGACGCATGGAGAGACACAAGGAAACCATGCGAGGAGAGAGGAAATGAGGAAATATTTCATGTGAAGCAACATCCATCCAAGTGTTTTGTCTGTGCAGCCTGCACCTGTTTAACAAAAAATCTGCATTCTGTATGTATACTGCTCAGAGGCACATGAACCATTTCTACTGGCAGAAGGCATTGATATTATTTATTCATTATTTGCATCTGTATTTATTGATATTCTGATTGTGAACCCAGAATATGATTAGTTTGTCTTTTGAACACTGGAAATTATTTATTAGACTAAATATTTCAGGGAAAATTGAAATTATGTAACTCATCAAACCCGATGCTCAGGGATTTTCAGCCTCACGTGTGACTGAATGGAAATGATGATAAATGATGTAAAATATAAATGTGTTTAAAATGTGTTTCTTGCTGACAGACTCTCACTTACTTTAATTTTATCCATAATAAAAGTTATTGGGGGAAATAACAGATCATTAAAAGAAAAATCTTTCTAATAAATAAAGAAAATTGTTTATGGTTCTCTTGTTGATCAGACCAACAATTAACTAGATGGTGGATCATAAAACAAATAAGATATAGGGAGTGATACACATGCGTTGAATCTGTAATCTGTCTCCACTCAGTGATGTTGAGATGTATCAGATCAGTCCGATTAGTTGCAGTGTCCAATCAATAACTGATATTCAGGAAAGGGGTGTGTCAGCTGGTTAAAGACTTCCGTGATGGCTGCTCTTGTGTATCCTCACCCATGGCTCCTCATAGCAGAAATAAGCACTTTGGAATGGCTTTCAAAATAACAGACCAGAACGACTTCCAGTTCAAGCAAGGATCAAAGAGCAAGAAATATCGAATTAGGATATACCCTCTGTCTTTAATTCAGTAAATTGCTCAATAAACAAAGCCAGTGATACAAATTACTATTTTTTATTGAAAATTTATTATGGGTTCACTTCACCAGCAAAGTATGGTGTACTGTCTAATTCTGAATCTGAATGTATATCATGAAAATAGCTGTTACCATGACAAATTTGCTACTTAAAACTAAGGTACAAAAGTGACTAATGTACAGTTTTCCAGAATGTGTCAGCAGAACATGTGCCTGATTCATCCTTTTCAGTCCCTTATTAATTCATTTGCATTAATGTGTTGAAAGCAAAAACAGAACAATGCAAATCAAAGACATGAAACAGAAAACAATAACAGATCTGACCTTTAAAAAAAATGGTAGTCAAAGACAAAGAGAGACAATAAAGAAATGATAAAAGGTTTAAAAGAAAGATGAAAAGTTGTGAAAACTTTAAAATAAAGATGATCAAAAGACAACATCACATAAAAGCAAGTCTGTAGAAATGGGTTTTAAGAAGTGATTTAAAAGGAGTTACTGGATCTGGGAGCCTTATCTCCTCAGGCAGGTCGTTCCAAAGTCGAGGGGCTCTGATGGAAAAAGCTTGGTCACCTTTAGATTTAAGCCTCGACTTTGGAACAACTAGAAGGACCCACCTGAGGATCTAAGGTTGTGGGCTGGCTCGTACATCTGTTATGTAGCTTGGAGCCAGACCCAGATGTGCTTTAAAAGTGATCAGTATAATCTTAAAGTCAATTCTAAAATGAACAGGGAGCCAATGGAGTCAAGGCAGGATTGGAGTGATGTGATGTTGTCTGTTAAAACCAGTAAGAAGCTGAGCTGCTGAAGCTGAGTCATTAGTTACCTTGAGGGGGGCAGTTTCTGTGCTATGTAAAGCTCTAAAACCAGACTGAGATTTTTTTTTTTTTTTTTTTTTAGCTTTTATTGTTTTGACACATAAAAGCTGAAGTTGGGTTGAAACAACCTTTTCTAAAACTTTGCTTAAAAAGGGAAGTTTAGAAATTGGTCTGAAACTCTTAAAACAGAGGGATCAAGGTTGGGTTGCTTTAAAAGGGGTTGCACAACAGCATGTTTAAAAATAGATAGAAAAAATCCATTTATCAGGGAGCTGTTGATAATCTATAAAATACTGGGGCCAACTGCGTCAATAACTTCTTTGAGAAATTTTGTGGGGATAGCATCAAGACTGCACGTGGTGGGCTTCATATGGGCTATGATATCAAATAAAAATGACAGTGAAATAGGATTAAAATGACTAAAATGATAATTGATGTCCCTGCTGGTATGTAAAACATGGGCTGGGGGTGGGATTTGTTGCCTTATCTCCACGACACTAAAAAAATTTAAAAACTTTTCACACATTTCTTGTGATGCATCAATAAAATGACAAGGGGAGGGTGTGATGACTGAATATATTGTTTTAAATAAAATCCTGGGGTTAGAATGATTTGCTAAAATTAAATTAGAAAAAAATGATCTTTTGCTTCTTTAACTGTGTTTTGATAGCTGGTCATTGCATCTTTCCAGATCTGATAAAATACATGTAAACCTGTTTTTTTTTCCATTTGCGTTCCTTTCTCCTACAGTCTCTCTTTAATTCTTTGGTGGATTCATTTAGCCAGGGTTGCGGTTCTCTCTTTGACTTGTTATCCTTATAAGGGGTGACAGAGTCTAGAACAGATTGACTGGTATTGCCTGTGTAAGGTTAAAAGGTTAAAAGGTTAAGTGTCCATAAAATCTGTTACAAACATCTGAGAAGGGCAGCAGATGTGGATGTTAAAATCACCTAAAATGAGAATTTTGCGATACTTTGACATGAAGTTTGGATAGTAGCTTGGCAAACTCTTGGATAAAAACATTGTTTGGTTTGGGCGGTCTGTGGATTAATAAAATGATTATAGGCTCTTTTGAGTGTACCATAAAACCAAGGTGTTCAAAAGAAGTAAAATTATTAAATAAAATGCATTTAAAATAATTTCTGTAGATGACAGCAAACCTCCTCCCCTGCCTGACAGTCGGGGTTGATGTCAGTGTGTAAAATCAGGGGTTGCTTCAATAAGAGCAATAGAGTCTCCCTCACACAACTATGTCTCTGTAATTATAATTATAAGTCCAAATTATTAAAAGTAATAACATAAAAACGACTTGTTATTAAGTGATCTGATATTTAAAAGACCAAATTTTACGGGTTTGGAATTAAGAGCAGGAGCTAAAAGAGTTTGCCAGGGTACTTGGATTAAGTTGATTTACAGCAGCAGTATGTGATGATGAGCCAGTTGCAGAGTGTCTATCGTGGGAAATAATAGTCTGTATGGGGAAGGTAGCCGGTAGAGGTGGTAGTGACAGATGAAGCCTGTGGGGGGAGCTGGTAGGGGGAAAGGTACTGTGAGCTGGTCTTGTAGGAGGAGAAGAAGGCACTGGGCGGGGGTGTGTCATGTAAATAGTCATTCAGGTGTGGCAGACCAGACTCGACAGCGTGCTGTATGTTAGCCTGCTGACGAGCTGTGTCACTGGACTCTACATGGACTAATACCCAGTTTATGGAGGAGGGTAGTGAGTTCAGACGGGGCATCGGACCTGGGTGAGCGGCTCCCTGCTGGCAAGGGCAAGGGGGGAGGCGCTAGAGCCGCGGAGCACAGCCTCCTTCAGGATCCTCCCCCGAGAAGCGGAAGTCGAGGACCAGGTTGAGGGCCATTTATTTGGCTTCACGATGGAGTGGCAAGCCACCTGTACACTGTCAGCTATCGGTGGGGGGAAAGCTCCGGTGTCGACAGTTTTCGGGTCGAGAACCAATGGAACAGCGGGGGCATCCGCTGGGTGGACCGGAGAGTCGTCAGACAAGGCCGCGTAGTGGTTGGAGAGGGTCAGGCGGGGGACAGCAACAACCAGTCGTCCTGGGACGTCTGCTTTTTAACCTTCACTTTCACTCGGTCTGTCTCTCTCCCGCTCTGTGTGTGTGCTTTCAGACCAGTTTCTCTTCTGCAAGGTGTTCCAGTCTTTCAAGTAAAATATATTGACATGCTAAGACATAATAAATCACTGGGGTAATCATAGAAAGTGATGAAATGGGGAAATCCAGGCACATCTAATCGATATCAACTCCAAAGCATGATTTTCTTGTTTTTTGCTTTCAGGGGGAAACATATCATTTTAGTTCAGGGGATCTATTATGTGTGTGACATGAAAAATATACACTATTTGCCCCCTGTGGCCTTTGTGGACATGTTATTAATGATGCACAATTCATTGTGTGCATGAATATGAATATATAATATGTGTGAAAGCATGCAAGGACTAAAATTGTGAAGGTGGCTGCATGGAGAGTAATAGTTTTTATATGTATAACTATAATTGTTATATATGTGTGACTAATTGAAGTATATAGGATTGGTGCATTTATCCTACTTTTTTCCTGCATTGTCACATAAATAACAAAACCCAGCACTGAACAGGAAATAGGCAGTAGGTCTATCAATTTTTATTTATGTTTATGCTATATTTTCACTAAAAAGAAATTGAAGCATCATGTCAAGTAGGCTAGCACAGCCGACATGACTGAACATCATTTCTAAATCTTTTGTTCAAACCCAGCCCAACCTAATTGGGTCCAGGCGGGTACCAACTTGTCCTTGAGGTCCTGTTGGGCTCGGTTCGGGTATCCACCCTCTAATTCAGACAGGAAAACCTGGATCAAGAAAACGGTCACTGATGACTAATGGCAGGTGTTCCTGCTTGAATCAGCCTGTGGAGGAGGCAGAGTTGAGAACATCGCTTTGGTTATGTCACACTGTTCATAATTGGGCTTGACACTGGAAATTGTTGCCAAATGACAAAATCGCGTCAAAATCGGGCTGAACTCTTGTAGTCTGATCCCAGCATGATAGGAATATTGAAAAACAAAACTTTTTTTTTTATAATCAGCTGGCTGCCAGATCTCACCTCATCTTAGGTGGGGAGAGAAAAATGCAGCAGTTAGCCACTTCAAATTGCAGTAAGAGTACAAATTCAACAATTGAAACTTCTTGATAAAATTAGAATATCGATGGGTGATTCCACATCCTTTCCTCTGGCGGTGACTGCTTTCCTCGTTTGATTGTAATTCTCATCATGGAAACTGACATGTACTTCACACATTATTGTCTGGGTGCCCCAATAGTGAAGGAATGCCATCAGCAGCTATAGACATGGTGGTTGTGGGGGACTGAAGAATCTAAAAGCAGGACACAATTTTCTAAGACAGCGTCTGGGATTGACAGGTCACTGCTCCAGGGAGCTGCATGTCTGTGCATGTGCAGCAACACATACATAGAAATTCAGCAGTACACACACATGCACACTCTTATACTAACGCACATAGGTGCACATGCACACACAAGCCTGATGCTGGGCCTTCTAAATGAAAGACAACATGTCTGACAGGTGTAGACAGATGGTGACAAACACAATGGACCCTTCACAGCAGCCTGGCAGTGTGAGACAGGATGTCTGGCCACTGGGCCACTGCATGGCAAAGGAGAGGGGTGTGAAGTTGACATTTCAGCCAATGTAACTCTTGCTGACTCCCTAATTCACTTACTTTCCTGAAAGTTAAAAAAAAAAGTTGCCAACATGAAAGAAATGTGGCAATATCTTTGGTTGTGGCTCCTAAACAGTGGTCCTACATTGCACTGATACAATATGCTAAATTCTTGATTTCCAAATTTCTCACCTGATCATCTGTGTCTCCAGAGCATGTCCCTGTCTGGCCACTGCTTTCAGCATGCGTCTCATGCCTCTAAACCCAAATTGCTCCCGAAGGCTGTGCCATCAGTGTCTGAGTGTGTGTGTGAATGATTAGAACTCCTCCTGATGAGCAAGTTGGCACTTTGCATGGCAGCCTCTGCCATCAGTGTATGAATGCGTGTGCGAATGGGTGAATGTTGGCATGTAGTGTAAAGCACATTGACTGGTCAGAAGACTAGAAAGGTGCTATATTAATGCAGTCCATTTACCATTTACCATACTGTCTCCCTGTGCTGCCTGCAACGTGACCAGACACTATTATTTAACCAGAAGAACAATGATTGCCTTTATGATAATTTTTATTTGATACATTGAATATTCTGCTTGTTTTATTTGCTTTTGTCTTGAACTTCAAAACCACTCTTTAGAAATCAAAGGGGGACGGCCATGTGGTCTATGGTGACATCACGGTAAATATGGCCATATTTTTATACAATCTATGTATAAAACTTGCTGCTTTCTTGCTTTTCAACTGTGAATGCCAGTAGACTAATGGTGTTGCTCCTGGAAGGTATTGTGGAAATGAATAATCCCGTCTAACCAGTTGCTGCTGACTAGTACAACTCCATTTTTGGTGCGAGGCGTTCGCTTTCAGACAGACTTAAATTTCCTGTTCCTGTTCACATTCCATATTCCAAGGCTCGCTTCTTAACTTCAAAAAGTAAGTTTTTGCTGCTTCTGCTAACATGTTAAATGATTTAATGCTTTTGATAGCATTCTATCCTTAAATTTTTACTTTAAAATGTACTAAATAAAGACAATTGCTCACATTTGGTAGGTGAAAACAGACATCAGGAACAGGTTGCACGGAGAGCACTTGGGAGCCTGCATGAAGATTTCAATAAATGGGCCTTCTGTAGAAAAATTCCCATATCATGATGTCATGGTGAAATTCTTCTCCAAGCAACATCATGTCAGAAACAGAAAAACTTAAACCTCTCTTAAAGTTACAAAGATAAGAGTCCAAAAAGTCCAAGTACAGATATCTGTCAAATGTGACAAATTAGAGGAAACATGACATATTTAGTCCTGCATTAATGTCAAAGGGCTAACACTGTCAGAAACAAAAATCTTTCTAAAAGTTACAAAGATAAAAGTATATAAAGTAGACCTATAAACCTCCATCAAGTATGACAACTCAGAGAAACATGACAAATTCAGTTCCTCATTTATGCCAAAGGGTTTCACTGTGTTCAGAGTGTGAATCCAATATGCCCCTCTGTGGAGCACTGAGCTGATGATGTCACTAACTCTAGGAAAGGGTGAAATATTTTCTATTCCCTAGAACTTTAATGATACAGCAGTGGTTAGACTGTGCATAATGTCGAGTGATAGCATAGCAAGACCTGTATTGCAGTCTTATGTTCAGATATGCCAGCATAATTTTTTCTTTTTTTTTTTTGCACAAATTGAAAAAACGCATAAAAAGGGTGGATGGAAACCCACCTGCAGTGTAATATGAATAGTTACTTTGTAGCCCTCTCATGCAGAGCTCCCTGTTTTATAGTGTGCATTTACATGAAGGATGGAAACTTGTGTTCCATTTCTTCCTTCCAGGCATTGAGTACTGCTTCCTCAGAAAATCTTAAAAATCTCTAATATAGATCAGGACTTTTTTTTTTTAAAGAACTGTGCCATGGTTTATGTGGTGGTGGTGAACCTCAGCATGTGTCTTAATGCTATCGCTAACAGGAGATCAGGAACTAGGCCAGGTAGCCAGGGAGTTGCAGGAGTTTTGGGACATTTTGGCCCAAAGTTAAGAAGTCAAGTCCATTTATAGAGCACATTTAAAAACAACCGAAGTTGACCGAAGTGCTGTACAAATTACAGTAAAAAGCACAGTGGTAGAGAATGAAAGTGTTAATGCTGTCTGACATATGTTGAATTACTTATTACTTATTATGTATTGATAGTCAAAAAACCTTTTTGTGTCACCTGTGTGTTATTGAAATTATACTAGGGCTGCAACTAATAATTATCATTATTGATTCATCTGTAGAGTATTTTCTATAAAACATATACAGAACATATTCATATACATGTACAGGAAAAGTCACGGTTATCGGTTTATAAAATGGGACTTTCTGTCAGTTGACTAACTGATAAAAAGAATAATTGTTTCAGCTCTACAGAAGGTTTTTCCCTTTGTCTTACCAATAAATTTATGGATTTAAAGCTAGAGACTAGAGTGGTTTTTCTGTGGCCGCAGCGATAATCTGTTGTTACTCTTCATTTACATTGGCAGCATCCATCTCGTTGTCTCGGTGCGGCTCACTGTGCCTCAGTATCCCTTCCCACTAATACAACTCTGACATAGGCAGGGCAGGCAGCCAGTCCGCATGGACCACCATGCTGCTGAATAAACCCCAGCTTATTGATGTGGTGGGGAAATCGTGTTTTTTCTAGGCCTATTGGGGGGCTGACTGTGGAGGCTGCCACTGGATTAGAGGTGGCAGAGGGTTGTGTGAGTGAGAAATGAAATCTGATTTCCTGCTCTGTTCAGGGCTAACTGAGGAATATTTCAAGCTAAAAGAAACAATCTATCTATCCGGTGTGTCAGAGGGAAGGAGCACCACACTGGATCTTTTTTCAAGTGAAAAAGTGTTCTCTCATGATTTCCTGACTACCAATGGCATAATTCAAGGTTCAAGCCTTGCTGGCTGAGGGGTTAAGGAATCAATTTGTGTAAGGGTTAAAATGCTATTTGATTTGTAATCTAATGGCATGCTACAGGGCTTGTTCCATCTCCTCTGCACATTACCCAGAGTGCATCACCGTGTCATTATGCCTCACAAGGATAGGAAAAGGGAGAACAAAGAGACAAAGAAAGAGGTGGAAACAGAGATTGGAGGGGGATTGCAGATTCTACAATAGTCCTCAGTAATGGTGCTGGGCTTGCAATTGTCAATCCATTCGCGTTTGAATTCAATCACTTCAAATCTGGAGCTCATAGACGAGGACGAAAAAGGATAGAAAGAAAAGAGAGTTTTCCATCTCCAGCTTGCTATCGCTGGGCTTCTCAAATAAAGTGGCTGTTTTTTTTTTCTTTCTTTTGCCTCCGGCTGGCTCGGCCTCAGGTGTTGAGATGTGAGGGTCTGTAGGGGTCAGAGCAGGGGAGCAGTGAGGGAGAGTGGGTGACCCGGGGCAGGGGGTAAAGGCACAGGTTGAGGGAAGGTCTGTTGGGTTGCCGAAAAAAATACCGTCACACCTGACTGCTTCGTTCACCCCACCTCGACCCCACCCAACTCCCCATGTCCTTCATGGCCTCACGCATGGCTGAGCAGTGCACCATGGGAGGCAGCAGGCTCTGGTATCCTGTTTTTCAAGGACAGATATCACCTCTTTTGTTGTTGTCAGCAAAAAGGAGGTGGGGGGAATGCATACTGCAGATATGTGCACATACATAAAGTCACACTACATACTGAACACACTCTGGTACACAGTCTATTAAGAATATCTGTAGGACAATTTTAAAGACCTACTTTATTTTTCTTATAGGCATTAACAAATAGTAATAATTGCCTCTAATCTAGTTAAGATATCTTTTTTTTTTACTATGTAATGGTTTCTTTCTACTATATTTTCCCTCGTTAATTGCATTTTTTGCATTAATGCAGTTGACATAATTTTTAAGTGGTGTTACAGGTTTGCCAAATCAATTTTCAACAAGTTTCTTTGTATCAATTTTACTGTTCTGTCATCTGTCTTTAGCAGGTTCAGATGGTGAGAGAAGTATATTGTGAACCCCAATATTAGCAAACAAATCAGATAGAGCTGAAGGTATGGGGTCAGTTGCGTTCCAAACAGATAAAGGGTCACCCAAGAACTTGTAACGACCTACCAATCTGTCGTGAGAAAATTAATACCACTCATGTCTGTCTGTTGAATGTGTAGATACAGGCAGGAGATGGTTAGCTTAGCATTCCTACACCAGCTAACCTCTTGCATTAAGTACAACAACCTAGATTAGTTAGATTTTAGGCTGCTATGAAAACCAAGGATTTGTCTCAAAAAATCCAGGGAAAACCATGAAGCACACACACAAACAGAAATTAATATTATTTGAATGGATAATGCTTGAAATGTAGAGATATAAGTTCAAAAAACAAAACTACGCACTGCAGTTTATGACATCAAGGTTGAGCAAATGAAGTGAGATAGTTACCAGCTCAGCTTTCAGTCAGCAGGTTTGTACATCTTATATCTCTGCTCTGTAGCTGTGTAGAGTTGGAAGGATGTCTCTGAGTTGCATCAGTGCTCTTGGCAGTGAATGTGTGGCTCCAAAAGCTTTTGGAAACGATGAGGAATTTCTTATGTCAGTTATGAGTTCAGCAATGCAGAATCATCGTAATGATAAAAATAATAATTTTCTCAAAACACAGTCACAACAAGAAGGTTCTTTGCAACAGAGTAAAAAAAAAAGAAATCAACAGCAAAAGCAGTAAAACAAGGGAAGAGATACTGTATAAAAACCAAGGCCAGGAACATAAAAGCAAACCATCAAAGAGAGGTTGGATAACATTGTTACATGAAAAGGAGTCTTCTAAAGGATGTGTATGTGTATAGCTGCAGGGATAAGTTCACCAAACTAGTTTACACACTTTTTTTATATAGGGTACTATTTTTCTTTAGGCTTTCATGAATGTCTGAGTTCATAGTTGTTTTGATGTTAATTTATCCTTCTTTGAAACTACCACTACATCACTGGACATAAAACTAAATTGGCCACAAAATCATAGTGTATCAAATCAAATATCATAACTTTAATTACATTATATACAAAAAGTTAGAATGTTATGCGTTCAGCAGCGTTTAAAGCGTTTTATGACATTATAAGCTATTACATTATGCTCAGTTATATTGAGTTTCTACAAGATTATTATGGCCAAGCATTCATATGGTATTGGGAGTAATTTGATATTTATTATCAAAATCCTTGAAAGTCTGTGAATTGATATGTGGCCTTCAGGGCCTTTTATTATATATGGAGTAAAAACCTACTGGCACTCTGTGTTGATTTGCAAAGCTGCTGGCACCAAAGCTGCTGTCATTTGCTTACCCGAAGAGCAAATGACAGCAGTGTTTTTCAATTTGCTGATGCCATTGTACTTGTATTGCACTTCTCTGCTGTCAAAATAGTCTGTTGACGAATTTTCATGATTACTAAATGGAATATCAACTGGAGTGTGTGTGCTCAAACTTTAAATCATTAAGTATTAAAAAAAAAAAAAAAAAAAGATACTTTGCCAAGGCTGCTCATCACTGTGTTGAGAAGAGGAAGTTAGGACTAAAGTCTTTTAGCCTAATTAATACCAAGTGTCACCACAGATCAATAGTATGAAGGACTAACATGTACCATAGCATTAAGACACACAGGAGATTAGCAACATCTCTCTGTCCTCTTGTTCATGTAAATTATGTCCACCACATTTCCACTGGGTCCTAGCCTTTTAGCGATACAAAGTAACACAAAATGTCTCAGACCCTTTTAATGATCAATACAATACAATATTATGATCTTGCAAATTTTATGAAATAACATTTAATTAGTAAAATTTCTGCTAAGGCATATTTTTTGCCTTTGTTGCCCATAGTATGTATCAATTTCTATGGCTCCTTGTAACATATCAGAAGATAAATGTATGTACAAGTTGGAGACGGCACCACAGACCGGTATCTGCACAAAATCAGCTAGAAAAATAGCACACACACAAAAAACCAACTACAAGCAGCAAATCCCATCAGCTGTAAATGTTGCATTAGTCAGTGTTGGCCGTTAACTGCCTAATATCCTTTTGAGCATAAACTGGTGTCAACAAGAGACAGTTAACCTTATTGTGGTTTTATGTTACATCATAACAGAAAAGTTTTTATTCATCCAGTATTGCTGCTCTACTCCTTAATCAAATTCAGAGAGCTGAGAATTCTACATCTATATCTTTAAATAAATATGGAGGACAGATACAACGGATACATTGCATTGTAGACAAAAAAAAAACTTACTTCTACATTCTGTCTGCATCACACTATTTATACTTAGTGCTTAACGATGCATTCAAAATGTGGCTAAGAACATTATGGCACAGTGTAGCACTAAGAGATCACAGCTCAAATGAGCAGACATTGAAACTGTTATTTTTAACACACATGTCATAATGATGAAGAAATGATGCAACAAAATCCCATTAGTTTTAACTAGATGTTAAAACATGTGCATATATGAAAGCATGCACAAAATGTCTGTTATACCAGAAAACAAAATGAGAGACATGAAATGGAAAAATGACAAGAAATTTCTTAAAGTTGTGATACTGGTTAAAAATTTGAGTGTCAGAAAGAATGTTTCTGTATGAACAGCCCCTTGGAGGAGACCATAATCTTGCAGAACCACTTCATCTCTATTACTGTCAAGGTGGAGAGGGTCCCTAGTCTCAAGTTCCTCTACTCAGTTTTCTCATGGTCTTTCAACACAACTTCTCTTGATAAAAAATGCGCAGCAAGCACTCCCGTCACTCAGGCAACACACCTCAGCTGCATGATACACCCATCCATATACACTCACTGCATCATTACATATTACTGTTTCTACCAGCTTTGCTAAATTACTGTTGGTCTCATACAGGCTGTAATTGCTGCTTTGGGCTTACACTGCAATCCACTGCTTTCATTTTCAAATGGCTGTTGCGGCGTAGCATTTTAACAGTATGCACTACTTAATCATCCTGACCTTATCGACTGCACGGTTATTTTTCTGGTCTTTTTATTTTTCCCTCATACACTGCTGTCTGTTTACATGCCAGTTCAGTGCAATACTTTTCCATACATATGAGCGTTAGCCGCAGCATGGGCAGAGGGATGCACAGCCAGTTAGCCTCTGCTAGCCTCCCAACTAACATTAGCCCCGACTCTCCATGTGGATCCAACCAGAGCACCGAGCCCTGGTTTGTTATTCAGGTTAAAGTGGGCAGAAGCAGCGGGTCTGACAGGCAGCTGAGAGAAGTGGAGCCTGCGGAGGAATCACTGGGGCCGTTGGGGTGAAACAGTTTGTGGCGGAAACCTCTCTTAAACTGCAGAAATGGCTGATGCCGATATTTCATTTTAGAGCTTTTATCGGCTGATAACGATGACGTGCCAATAATATTGTGCATCCCTAATGTGTGTATATATATTTATCAAACTTGCATTAAGAAAAGGGATCAAATATACATAAAATACTGCCTATATAACAAATATTTTTTTAATAAATGTCGGTGCACATTGGACAACACGATACCGCTGATACCGATATGGGCTGATAATATCAGCTGACAGATGTGACAGTCGGACTCTACTCTCAATTAACTGATTAATTCTACAAAAATCAACAAAATGTCAGAAGAAATGTCCGTCACACAGTCCCACAGACCAAGGTGACATATTCAAATGACTTGGTTTGTTTGACCAACAGAACAAAAACCAACTGATAGTAAAAAAACAAACAAACCTCAAAGTGTGTATATATGTGAAGTTACTCAAATGATTAATCAATTGTCAAATAAGTTGGTGATTCATTTTCTGTATAACAACTTATTAATGGACTAATCATTTCAGCTCCAATCTTTGTAACTAATTCTTTAATATTATGTTCCTCTTGTTTCTGATTCAGTGTTTCTACTCTTAGATGATACAGATCATTGCAAACTTAATCTCTTTGTTCTTTTTACTCCAATGACTGTGCAATAATCTTTTTTGTGTTTCAAACTGAGTTGCGTTTCCTCTCCTATTACCTGACTCTTCTGTGCTCCCTGCTTTCCTCCACCTGACATCGCTGGCAACTGAAACATGGTCAGGTATTCTTTTTGGCTACAGGAAATAGCTTCAGGGGTTAAGACAAAGGGGTGTACTGCTGCAGAAACTCACCTGGGACTACTCATGTGTGTGTTTGTGCGTCACAGCGGGAGTCACAGGCTTTCTCTGGTCAGATGTCAGCATAGTCAACACACACACCCTCTCTCTGGAGACAGCAAGATAAAAAGAGACGGGGAGAGAGAGAGAGATGTAGAAAGGGAAGTGTGATGTGGCATTTGCCCCCCTAAGATCAGAGCGCCTGTGATCGTCTTCTTACACACACACACATACACACACACACACACACGCACACACATGCACATAACCTGGCAGCTGCACAAACACACATACGGAAATCTTACTCACATGAGCCTCATGAGCCATCTAAATCAGCAGCTACACAATCATTAGTGTTGAAGATAACATGTTATAATAACACATTACAGTTGTAGATGTACTTATGCTCATCACATTACTTTTTTTCTGACCAGAACAATATTCATTTTATATATAGGTTTTTTACATTACTGTTCTAATTTTAATAATCATATTTGCTTAACTTTCCTAGCTAATTAACCACATATTTACATTATTTCCTTTTAGTTTTTAATGTGCAGAATAATAAAAACAGGGTAGATGGAAGTCCCCTGGCAATGAATTAGTGTGTAGTGTAAAAAGTCATATTACCTCAGTATCGAGACCAGCCAAAATATCATCGTAGCCAACATTGTCCTCATTAAACTTGTGGTCTGTGAAGAGTCAGTCCTCACAGATGAAACTAAACCGAACCACACACACACACACACACGCGCACACACATTTTCTGTTTTTTTCCCCCATCCTCTCCTCTCCTTTCTCCTCTCTTCCCTCTCCCCAAACCCATCAGCTCAGTGTAAGCCCTTCTCCAGCATGGAGCCAAAGAGTTCAGTGATGCCAAGCTGAGTCCCTTAATAACCCCACAGCTCTCTGGCCTGTTCCCAGTGCCAACCCCGCTGCGGATGACAACTAATATGATGGTGGACCCCGCCGAGACATGTGGTCTACTTCCCGTATGAGTGAAGGAGGTGGGACAGGTCAGATGTTAGCTATCAGTCCTACCTGTGGCGAGGAAAGTCACATGGCATAATTGTGGAGTCTCTTAGGACCAGAGTGATATATCTCTGCGGATAAATACAGAGGAAATGTGTATGGTTTTTCAAGCTCCATGGCACAAAATGAACATAATGCTACTGTATATTTTAAACTATTCCAGCGGACTCAGCTTTTAGTGAGCAACGAGCATCATAACATATTCAGTTTTCATAGTAAGAAAGCAAAAGCAAAGCCCTAAAATGTTCCTGTTTGTTGTGTTTTGATATGAGCCTGTCACTAGATGTTTCTGTCACATCTTTGCTATAATTAGCTATCTTATTTATTCATATTCTAAAAATGTGAGTGTATGTGGAGCTTGTAAAGTGTCCAAAATGGAACAGGTATATCCTGAGGCCCTTTCAGGCTATACCTGTAGCCTGAAAGTGCTCAGTAAACCTGCATCAAATTTTAATATTTCTGGTGTACAGAGATTGTGGTCTGATTGCGGTGCTAGATGAAGAGGCACCAAAGATATCACTATTACTGTTATTACTATTATATCACTATTAATGTTTACAGGAGGTCTCTTTGGGTTATTAGCTTTGGAGATACCTTGTCACAAAGCATTGAGAGGAAATTTTGATCTGACAGTGGTGCTATTGGCAGATGTGGCTCACAGCAGTTTCAGTGAGTCATCCATTAACTGCAGGGTTGGTGGTTCCTGTCTACATGTCAGTGACAAGCGAGACACTAAACTCCAATTGCACCCAATGGTTAGGCCAGCACCTGTTGCTAGCTACTACGCATGCAGTCTAAGGGTCTCTAAAAATCATTAGTAAATCATCCTCAAGGGGGCATTAATATAAAAGAGCACATGTAATATAAACCCAAACTTCATTAACAAAACCAAGAATAAAAGATGTACGAATACTGTAGAAACTGATTTAGCACAGTCCTGGCAAAACACCTCAGTAATGATCACCAAAGAACACCAAAGTAGAAATGGCAATGAACAACAGTTTCTCCTTCGCCACCAGCTGGAAAATCAGCTTTTACTTGACAGTATATTGACTGTAGTGTGGGAGGATTTTACTCATCAGCTTCAGGGTCAGGTTCAGTCTGTACAACCTGGAACATAACCTGCTTCAACTTGCCTTAGGAGCTTTTACCACACCAGAAAAAATGGTAATGGTAATATCTCCATAGACGGACTTACTATCTCACGATGGTCTACATTTGTGTCCTGGCAAGAATCAAGGAAACGCTTTTTTTTTTTTTTTAGTACTGGTCAGATTTTAGGATGTGAACTGTTGTTGCTAAATCTCTGCTATTGGCATCTATAATAGCTGAGGAAAAACACAAACATTAGGCTCTTTTATAGTAGGAGTGAGGCCATGCCCCCGTCCTCCGTGTACTCCTCTTGTCTCCTCCTCCCCCCTCATCTTCGGGTGAAGCAGCAGGGCTGTGTGGTGATGGATAAGGCCAGAGTGCCTTACAGGCTCTGCGGGGGATGATGAATTCACCTCTCCTCATCTGAGTCTGATCCGACCCCAGGCTCAGTGTGAACTATTGCATCTCCACAGCCCAGAGCGCTACTGCCCTCCACACAGGAACACGTAGCCCCGTGGCCAGTACACATGCACCTCCTGAAGGATGTCGAAATATACTTGTTTAAATTAAGTGTTTTTAAAAAAAATAAAAAAAATCTTCATTTAACCTTCAGGCAGTCCCTGTGGAGATTTAAAACTCAAGCCATGCAAAACTTTACAACTATGCGTATTATTTTTCAATGTGCTCAGACTGTGGCAGATGAGTAATGATAGTTGTTTTCAACTATCTATTTCTTTTGATTCCTATCAGTGAGATAAATGGCAGAGTACTATGCCCTAGCACCAGCTGTATCAGAAAACACAAGTTCAATTACTTCTTGAGGGTCTGTGAGTTAAAAAGGGTTCAATGTTTAGTCTCAACATTGACAGCATTATTTAATCAAGGCAGATGAGCAAGGATTAAATTGATTTATGTAGTCTGTTCTGTGTGTATATATGAAACAAAAACAAAAAAAGCAATGCTGAGTTATTTTGCTGTTATGCTGTAATACATTCTACAGTAAATGCATTTTAAATATGCTTTTTTTAATTATTTTTTTATAATCAACTGTTTTACATCACTCATTTTTCTCCTCTCCTGAATATTTTGGGTTTTTTTTTTTTTTTTTTTGCACCTTTTTCTATGTAACACCCTGTTCCTCCAGCCTCCTAGAATCAGTAAACGGCTCCATTCTCTGGGGGGACACAGAGTAGTCTCACTAGTTTTATAGGTGTCTTTTAATTAGCCATTAATGAAGACAGAGCGGAAATGGTTCCGCTGATCAATTGTGCATATAATTAGATCAGGGATTTTATAGTGGGAGGCGGAAGGGAGGCGGAGAGGAGAGAGAGGACGACCACATGCAAACAGACAGGTGTTGTGGGTCACGTGCTGCCTTTTTTAAAGAGCTTCTTCGCAGCTCCGACCAGCACGTTCAACAAACACAGAGACGACTAGTGTTTCATTCAGAAATCGGAACTAAATAGATCCTGTAACAGACGCATAAGGTCTTATTTTGCATAAGACATGTTTTCTGTTGCTGGCATGGTTTCCATGCTCATGACCACCTAAATGTAATATCTCAGCAAGTCAGCTATCATAGGAAATCCAGATTTCCCCAGTCATACCCTGTTAGATCATTCATGTGGAGCCCAAGATATAATGTAATATTTCAGACAGTGCCTGAGGGCAGCCATGCTGGGCAGTCTGCCCATTGTTACATGATAATGGGAGAGCTCACACAGCAGCACAGAACAGTGAAGTGGCTAATGCTCCAATGAGATATGCAGTATGGATGGATGCTGCCCTCTGCTGACCCTGCATGATTTTTTTTGTGTTTTGTTTTGTTTTGGTTTAGTTTTTTTGCCTTGTGTATTTTTCCCCCTGCATGTAGTAATATTTGACTTCACTTTCCTTAAAAACCTGCTCCAGTCAGTGCAATTTCAGGGGACAAAGGGTGATTACCATACAGCATTATATATTATATGGTCAATGTGATGAATTCTGATGCTGGCAGCTTCCTGCATGAGGCATGCCCCATGTTCTTCTCTTTCTCGCTCTCTCATTACTTTCACCATTACTTTTCAACACAGTGAGTTAAAGTTTGATACTATAGTTTTACTATTTCTGATGCAGAGCTAAGATGTATGAAATTATTAAATATGTACAGTATAAGTTTAGAGAGTAGAACCGTTTACATTCTTTTAGATCTGAACTGTAACACTGATATACAAAAAAAGTGTAGACTTTTAGCTTAATTCGATGATATTCACATGCATAGCGGATCTAGAATTGAAGCCCTTTTAAAAAAGGTCCCTTTTCAAATCCAGTGTGCCAGAGAACACAACCAAATTATTTAAATAAACTGCTTAATTGTCTAAATACTAGAAGACTATACTGTATTTTCTTATCCAAGCAATGTCTGGAAAATAACCTCAATACGAGATTATTATGTTTTTTTGTTGTGTTTACTATCTAATCATTTGTTACATTGACCATATATACGATATCAGTCATCAGTTACTACTTGGACTCTTTGTCAAAAGTAAAGTTAAAGTTTGATTGGAACTTAGTTGAAGAATGCATGCTATATACTGCTAGTATATGTGATAGCAAGTCTCAGTTCATAATGATAAACAGCTGCTGCCACAGCTCACAACATTCAATGCCGTTGTGGAGAACAGTTTGAGTGCAGTTAGTGTTGTATAACCAAACCGCCACTTGAGGTCAGTGTTTCCTTAAAAACCTTGTTAAGTGCAGCGTAATATAATGGAAGTCAGATATATTTAATGGATGTTAAAAGGGATTTATAAATAAGGGAAGCTAACCAACTCAAGTGTCATACAGTTCTCCTAAACAAGGCACTGAGCCCCTGTTGATTTCAGAGGAGAGACACATATCTGCTCTAGAAGCTTAGGCTGATTGAATTAGAACTGAAATGATTAGTCAGTTAATTAGTTGACAGAATCTTCTGATTTGAATAAAAGAAAAAAAAATCTGCAACTATTTGGTTAATTGATTCTTCCTGAGTCATTTTTCAAGTAAAAACTCTCATTCTCTGGTTACATTATACCGACCAAATGATCAGTTGATTAATCATCAGAATAGTCATTAATCAATTAATAGATAACAAAAATAATCATTACTCGCAATCCTTATTTTATCTTTAAAAGTAAATACAACGAAAACACTTACATACTGTAAAGATACACACTGGGCTGTCTTCTTCTTCTTCTTTGAAATGTCGTCCTAGAACTTTAAAAATGATACAGAAGACAAACTGAAAAGTCTGCACACTGTGACTTATGCAGAAACATTTAATGCACAGATGTTTCAGGCTATGACCTTCCTCAGTGTTCCAATTGTTAGACCAGATAGAGTCACTGTAACATTAGGAAAGATGTGACTTTGAAAAGTTTGCATATAGGTAAGTGTTCTTTAATTGGACATACAAAGATACAAAAAAAGAGGTACTGTGTTCTGTGTTTTGAGGATTAATATTGCTTAATTAGAGACCTACAAAACACAGTTAGTTTTAAAATAGCTTTTTAATGTAGGTGGCCCCATACAGCTACACAGAGCCACACAAATTAAACTCTAAATTGAAACTCTAACAGAATCACCAAATGTCACGAGCCTTCGCTACAAACCAAACTAACAGTATGTAGGCGGCGAGTAAATCATCTCTCCTGTTTTTTTTTTTTGTGTTTGTCTGCATGAGAGTGTTACAGATGACAGACAGCAAGGTTGTGGATGAGTTGTTTTTATTTCCCTTCCTCATTAAGTTGCCCAGAAAGTATCTGCTGCACCCCTGTGATACACCTCCACCTCCCAGTCTACCCCGGCCCCTCCCTCCCTCCCCCTCCCCTCGCTCCTTCCACCCACCCACCCACCCGCAAGCATGCTGTAGCAGAAATGTTTTATTCAGTGTCATGTACAATGCCGGCAAGATCTGCCTGCATGTCTGATGTTGAATTTGAATACATTTGACACCACAATCTGAATGACTTACATTTAAATGAGATTAGGTTTGTGATGCGCTGCATTCCTCTCTGTGTTACATTTAATAGCTGTTTGTCTAACTCAGTGGAAAAAGGCATTATTTCACAATTGATTTACATGCCAGTGAGGTGTGAGGATGTTTCATTTCGCCTTCGGAGAGGAGTAGTTATGGCTCGCTCACAATGCAAATGTTTCTGAGCTCATCCAGACTCAGAGCTGGCAAGTTCATGTGCTTTTGTTAAGCTTTTACTATGTTGTGCTGTGCCAACACAGGCCTAGATTAACATTTTGGGATGGTGGAAATTCCCTCTTGTGCATTTTTGGTCTGGTTTTACATGCACGCCTGCCAGAAAAACCCACTCGCACAGAATCAAATCAAAGTCCAAAAACTGGGAACTCTTTGCAGTGATACGGGCTGCAGAAGGACCATCTGGTGTTCAGAGGCTTCCCCTTGATATTATAAATTAGAGGGGTTTAGTTACATTACCATGACACCACAGTGTACTCTTGCGGCCTGCGACTGTGGTGTATCTTCACATCCAAGCTTCATGTTTGGCTTCGTGTTAGCCCCTGCTAACACAAAGAGACACGTGCATGGCGTTGGCAACCACACAAACGCAGGGAGAGGCCTCACCCACAGCCACAGGATGTTGTCCTTCCCAGTCAATGATGATTTCCTGGAAGCCTAAGCGACAGTGCAGCATCTGTGCAGCGTAACAAGACTTTATAGCACATCAGGGAGAGGGAGAGAGAGAGAGAGAGACATGCTCGGCTTGTTCTTCCTGACGCTACTTTTGCCGCGGTTCAAATACAATCACGACCACGGGGAGATGGCACGGAAACATAAACATGCGGCTACTCATGATTGGCTTGCAAGATGAGGTCGGCCGCACAATGCAGTCAGCAGCTGCGGTCTTCCTCGTGTGGGGCAGTGTGCTGTTGGGATAGCGTTCAGGAGCCAAATCGGAGTTGGGTATGCTGGAAGGAGAGGCGAAGCATGAAACCCAAAACTGTTCTTTCTCTCCAGAAAAACACATTTTATATTTGCATTTAAAGTGTCTGGACAAGGCTGTTATTGATAGAAACTTACCTTGAATGCCCCTATTTAAGTAGATGAACAACATCACCAGCAAACTGTGGTAGGGAGAGCTAAAAGCTGCTGTACACATACTGTAAGTGCATGCTCTCACTTATTCCCATGGTCCTGGACATGATGTATTTTGCATGCGTTTATATCAACCTCTGTGAATACACTTTGGTAGCATGGCTTACTACTGATTTATTGTACACTCACATTTCTTTTGTTTTTGTTTTTTTTTAAAGCAGACTATCTTACTACTTACTCAGAATCAACTAACAGTCATATAGCCACAGTCTCACACCGGAAACCGCATTCATGATAGAATCAGGAAGTGGAAAACAGCTCCCAGCATCCTTCTCTGTGTCAGAGAGGAAGTGGTTCAGACATACAGTTCAATATGACCAGATACTGTTTGTGGCTGCTGTACATATGCTGTATTTGCACTATAGACACACTGCTTATTGTAAGTGAGCAGGATATTCTTCGGGTGAAGTCTGCAGTAATATCTGACTTAAAGTAAATGTTACTCACCTTTTTTCCACTTCTGCAGAACATTTCAGTACGCTTTATAAATCAACTTGTTTTAGAGTTTTGTAGAAATTAGTTCCTGAACATTGAATCAAGACAGAAGAAGACAGATCAAAGCACTAATATGTGCTAGCAGTATGTAATTGAAGATTTTCAGAAGTCACCATCACATGTTACATCAAGGCTTTCACAGTTTTCTTTGTTTTTCTACCTCAACTGAGCCAAATTTAAATGACAAATAATCCAGTTTTAGAAAAAAAAAACTCACTCAGTGAAGTAGGCGACACTATTTCCTGTAAGTACAGTAAATACATGTGTCCCTCAGTCGACATTTGCTATGACTAAATCATTGTGCTTCCTCAAATAAAAATAGAGAATGTGACTCAAGGCACTTTCAGTCAATACAACATAGTGAGATATTAGCCATTAACTAGACCCTCATTTGTCTTTTTTAAAAGGATTCAGTCAAGATAGAAAATGAGTTTGATTAAAGGGCAGCTCTGACTTTTTAGGAGATGTAGTAGAATAAAAACCTCAACTTGAAAATGATCCCTTTCCCCTGCAGGATTTGCACAGGGTTTTTATTCAGTTATATTCAATACTATTTTATCGCACCATATCTTCTCCCTTGTATTACATTGATTTAATTCTGCTCTGCTGTAGTGAACATTCGCCATTGGACGATGTTGATTTTTCTCTCTTCTCTACATCTCTGTCACGGAGCAAAGAGAAGTGAACAGTAGCAATTTGAGTTTAAAAGGGGCCACAGAAAAGCAGAACATATAGAGTCATCACAGTACCAATGAATCTCTGTGCTCCGCCGGCCCTCACAAACGGTGAGCGGGCAGAGTGGAAAGGACAGCTCTTTTCTCAGTGACTGGAATACACCACTGAGCGGCGAGATGCATGGCCTCCCACAATCCACTACAGCTCCATTACTTAGCCAAGAGTTCGCCGGGACACGACGTCTCCACAGCATGTAGACACTCTCATTCCAGCCCTATAAAGCTGCGGAGAGGAGTCATCAGCACACAGAGAGATTTACAATGGCCTAGCCCAGGGCCCCAGACAGTTATAGATCCCTTTACCTTTCAAGAGCAATTTCACCGCAAATAGGATTAAAACTAATGGCGTTTGACACCACCAGGTCCAGCACATTGAATCCATCGGGTTTTATCGCACTGACATTTCAAAAGGTTGGCCTGTGTGCGCGGCAGGCCACTAAGAAATGCAGAGCTGGGTGACATATAGAGGACCCTTGGGACCCAGGCTTTTACAGCTAGCTCCAGAGATGCTGCCCCCCCCCCCCCCCCCCCCCCCTCCTCTGTGCTCACCACCCAACCAGTTCCATTACCGCAACTTTTATAGACATTAAAATCCAAAGAATACAAATCATAACACACCAGTGCATGTTTTCTACTAGTTTGCAGAAGGGAGATGTTGTTTTTCTTTGTTTCACGGGTCGGGGCCCTTTAGCGTGATCATGCAGTGAATGTGTAAGAAGTCCTGTCAGTGAAAGAAGGCTCATTATCTCAGTTGTGGGCAAAGTAATATTCTCCCTGTGTGATCTGTTTACTTCAGGAAGGTAAATTAAACCAGGAAATGATTTCCTTCCTCTTTGCCGCTTAATTTCAATTTGTATAAACAAGACTCTTCAAGGTCAGTAAATGAAACCGCTGTGTGGAATGTGAATGGAGTTTGTTGCCTCGGGGATCCTGCGCTATTAAAATGTGCTCATTCAGTAGCATAGTACAGTACTTGACCTGAATAACAATTTTAGCGTTGCATCACTCCATGCTATGACTGAATGTGCTCTTCTGAACTTGTTTCTTTTGTACTACCAAGTTTGTTTGCTTGTATAACAACATGTTACAAAGTAAACAAAACCATCTCATAATGTGATGTTGCATCAGCTATTTGAATACAGTTTATCTACGCAAATAACCACCATCCTCAAGAATATCTCCACATTTATTCTCTCTTGAAATGGTTAGGACTGCCTCCTACCAAAGATTTTCCTAGTCAACTAGTAATTATTAGTTCAAGCCATGAGTTGACTAGTTACTGCACAATTATGATGTTAATTTAATTATTTAAATACACATTTTTTGGGGAATCAGAAAACTGTTTGAGTTCCCTTGCTGAGTAACAATGAGTAACATTGTTAACACTGTGCTACATTACAGATAAATACAAAACCGTAATAATGAGCTTATATATACTATTTATTTATTGGGGTGCATGCTTAGTTGCTCTGGCAAGCTTAGGATAGCATTCCTCATGTTTTTTTTCCTACCATGTCAGTGGCCCCAAATCAACCTTTGTTTGGTCCTCTAAGTATATCTTAATTTCATTGTTCTCTCCTTCTGTCCTCTGCTCTTCATCAGCAGCCATAGGCATGGATATTTCCTGCTGCTTTTCCCTTTTCTTCTTTGGAGCGAGCTCACTGTCCTCTGTACTGCTGTCACAGTCCTCTCTCTGAGCAGCTTCCGCTGGAGATGAAAACTATGCCTCATCCAGTTTTTCTACATCGAGAAATGACAAGCTCTTAAAATGTGGGTCTAGGACAACAGCTTGGACATATTTTCTGGTCTCGAGTCTCCCTATGAGCTCTCATCTCTTGTTTGGGTTAGTTTTCTCTTCAGTGCTTTCATGTCGTGCTGTCATCATCAGGGAGCAAGACGTGGCGTCTCATATTTATTAGTATGGATGCATTTACATCCTCTGAGAGCAGCTCGTTGATAGTGATCAAAGGCTTCAGCACAGTGATGATGTGCTCCACTGTCCTTCAACGGGCAGTTGTGAGATCTAGATCCTGGTCAGACTGCTGGGCAGTACCAGGGTCTGAAAGCACAGCTGTAACCAGCCACCTCTGCTCCTTGAGGTGGTCTAACATGACGTAGAGTTCTAGCATGTCAAGACATCTTGGATGAATTTGTGTTCAGCCACTTTCTGTTGCTTTTGTTTCTCAGTAAGAGCTGCTGTAGCTTGGCATTTTTCTTGAAATGCCCCATAAGGCGTCTGCCAGCAGCAACGGTTCCACAGATGGGATCTTCTTTCAGAGCTGCATTTATGCACAACTACAATGTGCCCTGCACAAGAAACTCCCTGGACATTACCCCAGGACAGGTCAGACAGTAGTTCAGTTTGCAACACCATATTAAAGACATTGTTGTGTACGACTGTGACCCTCTTTTCTGCAGAAATCTCAAATTCCTCCATCACTTAACCAAGTGGCTCTGCTATATGAGGCTACTTACATTTACAGATGACAAGCCATCATTTGAAGTTGACAAATGATCTTTGTATGCAGAGGGGGGTGAACCTGGTCTGTTGGCCACTTGGTCTCATACAAGGATACATTGTTTGAACGGAAAACAAAATGAGTGTTCCCAGAAGTTGCATCAGAAACTATGGTGGGGGGCCAGTCTGAGCTAACATCTGTAAAGCGGTGGCAAATTTGCATAAACTGTTTCTGAATTTGAGAGATGGCTGAATGGCGTTTACGTACGTTTGGCCTCCACTACAGCCCTAATTACAACACACCTTATACTGTCTGTGCAACACACATATGAACACGTGAGCCTGTCATGCTCCTGCTACTCTGCAAGTATAAGGGCCTTTTCACACCTGAAAGAGTGAGCTCGGGTGTTTTTTTTGTTACATTGTATACATTTCATTCAGTTTGTTTTGGTTTCGTATTGCAGTTATGCAAGTGCACCAAAGAACTTTACATAACATACCTACGTCCTGTCGTCATCACTTCCCCTTGTACTTAACATTGATTGGTCTGCCATTGGCATGTTGTCAATATGGCCTTCTATATTCTTCTATATTCCCTTCTATATTCTCTCTCTCGTTCTCTCCGAAAATACCTGGAAAGTATCAGTATATTTATGATTTCTTTCCAGTTGACTTCTTACAACATCTTCAGGCCATAACTCAGTTAAAAACTTGGTCTCCTCCTCTCCCCATGTGCTCATTTTTTTTTCTGACAATAGCCTGACAGAACTTCTTGTAATTGGTCCAAAAGTCTGAATTAGCCAAAAAATGTTTTCACACTAGAAACAAACCAAACCATGGTTCAATCTGATCCAGACCGAGGTTCAACTGTTTGGTCCGAACTTCGGGGGGACGGAGGGAGGGAATGGGCCACCTCTCCAAGCCAGTCAGGGAAGACACTACAACTGGAAAATTGTGTACAATTGTATGCATGTAGATACAGGTCGCACATTAGATGCTCTAGAGGACTTAAGAACACCAATAGCATTCTGTAGCAAATTCAGTTAAACAGGGTACATACTATAAAAATGATTGAATTTGTGGTATTGTCCCTTGTAAAACATAAATTGCACGACGGTCTTCTTCATTAGGATGTCCAGACTGAAAAGGGGCAGAAATCACCAGCTGAGATTGAAAACCTAATTAAATGTACATACAGCTTCAAGGCCTCCCTCTCTCTGCTTTCAGTGCTCCCATTCAAGCCTGTAAACACCACTTTTCAGAAATCATTACTTCAGCACACTAAACACTTTCCACCCCGAGAACAAAGCAAGTCGGAAAAACGAGAATACATTAGCAACCGAAATGAGATCATAAGCAGCATTTGCGAGGTGGCTGTGAAATCACAAAGCAAGGATGAAATATCTCTGCCTGTGGAGTGTTCAGAGCTGGCAGTTAGCCGCTGTGAGTGATTGAACTAATATTTGGAGTTATTAGTTCTGCTACATTTTCTTTGAGAATGAGCAGGGTGGCAGGTCCAGGACGACATAGTTTATGCTGCCGCTGAGATCTCTCAACCAACGAGAGTTTCAAAAAATATAAATGATGAACATCATTTCAAATCCACTCTTGTGTATTCAAGAGACAATTTTACTTTTATATTTAAGACAGAACTCAGTAAAGAGCTATACACTCAAGAAATATGAAATGTTATTGGGCTAAGTTTTCCTGCAGGTTCAGTGCCCCCAATATGACAGCACCCCAAATGCATATCATCATTTCGAGTGGCCAGCCACTGCTCTGTAATGCCTTTTTAGTCACACTTGTGCTTTACAGAAAGTTCCCACACTTCCAATCACACTAGTGCACATATAACATTAAAGGGTAGGTTTACCCCAAAAAAAACATAGTCTCTCACTTTCCTCTAGTGAAGCCATGTAGGTAGTTTTGGTTATTTGGCCAGATTTTAAGATATCCTTTCTGAAATGTGTGCATCTACCCCAAAAACAATGGAGATTAATGGAATTTGGTTTGTGGTGCCCACTTTAACTTTAAAAAAAAAAACTAAAAAAACTAAATCTGCACAGCTAATGCCATCAAGGGTCTATTTGTAATTTTATTGTAATTTTGGTGAACTGATGCAAAGCAATATTGAGCTGTATCAAGTTAGGAGTAATGGTCATCTAAACATCATTGTAAAGTCACTGGACCAGTTGGGAGATACTGGGCGGGACAGATAAACATTAAAGATCCTTTTAAGACGTATATAAAATACTCTGCATTGAATAATAATTTGTGTCTGATGTTTTTTTCCACAAAAAAACTTAAATTATCTTGTTTATAACCCTTAAAACTATACATCCTTCTTCTCATCTTCTTAAACATGCAGATTTAATATTTGTTGTTCTTTTCAGAAATTAAATTGCTAGACACGAGATGTCACCTACTTCATTGTAAAGTCAGTTCTCAGTGTTTGTATGCTGAAGGCTTCAAGTTTACGTGCGTTTGGCTTCCAAATTAATTGTGATGTCAGAAATCATGCTGGTAGACCCAACCCTTTAAAATTGGATTTTCACTGAGCACTGAGAAACTTTCCACTTCCAGAAGATGAATGTGGAAGCAGCCCTCTAGTGTCAAACTCATTTAACATTTTACTTTTCGCTTCAGATTAGTCACTCGGCAACCAGAAGATTTGATGGCAACAAGACATAAATGTGTGAAAGACTATGAGTGCGGCCTGAAAGAAAGCTTCAGCTGAGTACAGAAAATCTATTTGAAATGACATCAAGCAACTAAATTCTCAACAAGTGTTTCTTGGCATCGTTTGTCACGCAACAAGACATCAGTTAGTACACAGATGTCTGAATAATGACATGTAATTGATCCAATATGTCACTCTTTTCTTTGAGGTGTGGCAGTGAAAATCTAAATTGCAACAGAAACCAAATGATCAGGAGAGAAACGGGCCCTGTGTCGCTATGGCAGTATGCCTCTCGCAGACTCACACTGAGGTAGCAGCCGAGGCTTTTAAGCCATTTTGCTATTAGTTTTTAAGTGCCATTAAGAGGCTCTTGTGAGATTTGCTCTCGATTTGGCTGCAAACAAACATAAACACACTCGCTGTGCTGCAAATATGTGAGAACATGTTGCTGTCTCGTCGCCAGACAAAGCCCGATCACTCCCTCGCGACTGCACACTGCAGGCTCTTCAGAGATGCGTCGACTTGAAAGAGGAGTCCTAATCCCCAAGTAATGACGAGCACTAAATGCAGCTCTCTGTGTCATTATGCTGCAGCTCTGCAAATACCACGCAGCTGTTTAATGGCATCTTGGCAATGGCAACACTTCACCCAGAGTGAGGATGTATGGCTGCTGGGCAAGCACCATTTACTATGCTCTCACATGGAAAACTATGGCTGCCACTCTTCCCCCTGTGTATGGACACTTTCCTGTTTCATCTAGCATAGAGGAGCGGTGCTGCTGGTAATTCATGCAGCACGTCTGGGAGAACAAATGTTCTCATTCAGCAGCACCCTCAGGGAGGTTTGTTTCAACACTGGTGGTTTCAGATCAGAGGACGGTGCAGTTGATGGTACGGACACCAGGTGGCAGTCCAAGTCTTCTCTCTCCTGCCCCCCCACCTACATCCCAAACGATGATGTAATCCTTTTCAGGCCATTATATCACATGGCACAAACAGGCTCTTTGCTCCTCTCCATGTGGATACACTTTGATTTCCAGTGATTGCTGATACCATTGTTGCGGTTATCTCCTGCTCTTATGTGGTTATCTCATATTCATAAGAAGCCTCACAGTGTCTCTTTAATGAAATCAAAGTCGGAGCTGATTCTGCAGCAACGGCGCTGAGACAAGCTCTCCCATCTGGCCATATATCCACCGCCGCTGCTCTCTCATGGATTTTAAATATGGCTGTGACCTTAACAGTAATAAAAAGCAATTCTCACAGCACTAATCCTCTCCTCCGGTCTCACTAGCTCTTAACCTTTTCTGCCACCGAATAAGTGAACTGAGCTGTGAAGATGTGTATATGCAACACCGCCCCCTACCCCCCCAAACCCCCCCAACTCTACCCCCCCCCCCCCTCCTGTAAAAATCAGTGCCTAATAATATTGGCTCAGCAGCAGACAGATTACGGCAGGAGGAGAGCATCTGCTGGAGGGAGAAACAATATGACGGCTTCCTCCCCGGGGAGCAGTGGCTGTAAAAGACAATCAGAAAGAGACAGAGGGATGGAAACAACCAGGCTTTCTTGGAGAAACATGTAAGCATCATAACCACAAGTCCCGAGGGAGAGAGTGTAGAGTGACGGAGGAGAGGGATATTTTTTTTTTCCCCCTCCTCTACAGGATTGTCAGTCTGTGTGCTCGTTTAATAATGTGTGCCACTGATTCAGCTCACAGTACCAATACAACAGTATCGCAGTACTTCCTGCTAATGTGGTCTTAAAGAGACCAGATGAAGAAGGCTTGGGTGTAGACAACAGGGCGGATTGCTAATTGACAAAAGCGACACTTTGTTTGCAGGAAATGAAGTGTTGCAGTAGCTCCAAAATCAGCTTTCACTTCACTTTTAAGAAACTAAAGTCAAGTAGTAACTTAAATGTTTGCATTTTTATTACAAGTTCAATCTGATCTGACCAAAATCATAGTATTAACACATCTTGACACTGCTGAATAAGAGCTTTTTTTTTTTTCCTCCAGTAGAGATTTTTATACAAGGTGTTGAGAAGTAAGTTATGCTCAGCTGCCTCATCAGAGGTCAAAGGTCAGGAATGAAAACAGGTTCCTGTTCTTGCTTGACCTGGTCTGATGGGAAGGATAGTATGAAGCACTGACAAAGGGTGTAAATGCCAGCTGATAATGGAGTATAGGATGTCAGAGCTGTAGCTGACGCACTTCACACTTCACGCTTTCCACTACTATTGTGTTTGCACAGAGATGATCTGTTCGTTTGTGAAAGTGTGTTCAAAGTCACTAAGAGAGAGCAGAACACCGAGGGGGGGAAAAAAAACAAAACAAGTTGAAAAGCAAGATGAACAAGACGGATTGTTTGTGTGACTAAATGACTAAATTGAGTGCACTCAAAACTGCAGATGCTGCCTCGTGTTATTTTCGAGGATGTGTCTTGTGGTTTTCTTCTTCTTTCTGAAGCTGCAAAACCCCTCTCACCTTTGTTCATCGCCGCTGACAAGATGAACACCATCTGCTCATGAGTTTACACTGCATGTAGGAAGACTGATTGACACCCACTTCCACTTTCTATTTGGCCAAATATAAGGATGTTACTCCCCGGGATTGACACCATTCTCATTTCTCTCCAGAGCTGTAGCTGTCTGCAGCAACTCATCCATTATCATTTCCCCTCATCTTTCACAATTCCCTGTCTACAATAGAAGGTTAATATAAAACAAACTTACTGTCTTAGTCGTTGTGCTGGTTTCTTATAAAATTGATCCGTCTGTGGTTGAACATTTTGCTAAAAAAAAAAGTGTTATGAAGAAATCATTCATCCTTCAAGATACAGATCCGGTCAAATTTCATTTCCACTCAAAGGTGCCAAAGAAAAGTTGCCTTTCCTTCCTCATAAAAGTTTTGCAAAGCCAATGCAGACCCACCTTGTTTACATCCATGTTTACTAGTGAGCAGTCTTTGCATTTGTTGGCACATTGTTGCGTTTCTTGGTGCATTTCAGTGGAAAACTGTGTCACCTGTATAACATGTACAGCACATACAGTTTGTTACCTTGTGGGCATGCATAAATTCTTCAAAGCATTTCCCTACAGCGCCATCAGCAGTCAAATCTTTAAAGGGTATGTTCAATTTTAGCTACATTTTATGGAGAGTCAAGCTCAGTAGTCAAGCGAGGGAGAACTCAGTCTCTGTAAAGCCTACAGTAGGAAGGCATTTACTAGAAAAAAAAAGCCAGCCGCTTCCAGTGTAAATCAAGTTGTTTGAAAAACAGTTTTTAATGCGATAACTTCTGAGGCATTTCAAGTTCTTGGCTTTCTAGAGCTACGAAGAATTCAATCCCTCCCTATTTCAGAGGTGTCAGGTATTTTACACTGTAATTTGTCGAATGTTAATAAGTCTAAATTGCTGCATGTTTGAAGTGTAAAGAATCTCCCTCTCTTATATCTGTGTCTGTGTATCAATGGCTTTCCCTCTCAGTGGGACTCACCACCCACAAAGGTTAATGAGCTTAAACACAGCTCAGAGTGAGCTCATTAAACAGACCACAGAGACTGGAGAGGGGAGAGGAGAGGGAGGACAGCTGAGGAGGGAATAGGAATAAGTGTGAAGGTGGATTGTTGCTGCAACTGTGTGTGTGCTGCTACGAGGATGTTGTTCTATTGGTGTGAGTGAGTTTTTTTTTTCTGTCATCAAGATAAAAATTGAAGTGGCATTTCTTGCTTTTATATTTGGGGGGAGGAGGCTAAAACAAGACATAATGTGAGGGGGAATCATTCATAAGTAGGCAGATTGGATCATCACAAACAAGGAGAGTGACTCAGAAGTGTTGGATGCCAGCCTACATTTTCTCCTCCGGCTCTGGCACCCCTGTCATTGGAGTAGCGGTGGGTGCAGGAAGAAGAGGCGGGAGTCTCCGTCTCCTACAGTGAAAACTATTAGTTGAATTATATCACTCGTTGAAACCTGTACAAATAAAACTGTTTAATTGGTTTGATCTTCTGGGCATCAAATGTACATAAAAATCCCAACCAAAGAATAGTCGGCTCAGTCAGTCTGCCACTAATCAGTTTGCTTATGTGTTGTTGGTCTTTGTACCTTTTATCTCAGTGTAATTGCAGTAGAGCGCCTTCTGTTCAAACTATCTTGCAGTGCTGTTGGTTTTGCTCATGAATGAAATAACTGGAGATGTTTTACTTTTATTTTGAGGTTATCCACATAGCTGATAACAGTTGACAGATACTCTAGTGTTTGTGAAACAAGCTGTTTAAACAGACCTAGAAATGTATATTACTGACTTACTGCATAACCAGCAAGTTAAAGTCATTTAAACTATATATTTTTATATATACATATAATACACCCTAATGCACAACATTACTTTTGCAGTAACAGAGCTGCATACTGCATTATAAATACATAAAGGAAAGATTTAGTAACATTCTCCAATTTCTCAGCATCTGTGCTTGAGGTTCCCTTGAGCAAAGTAACTTCTCTGGTGGAGCTGCTACTCAGTAGATGTGGAAACATGTGCAGCTTGTGTGGAAAGTTGTGTGGATCAGGAGTTAGCTGAAAAGAGCATGCAGCATCGGCAGATTCTCTCTGTGTATGCGAAGGTCCCCAAAATGCCAATTAGCCTAACGACCCCTTTGAGGTATTAATAATGAATGCGACCTAATCCTTCTCTATGACTGACCACACATGCGGCGGTTATGACCATCCTTGTCCAGTCAGTATTCAGAGATAAATATGTTGGCAGAGAGAATTTTGTTGAGCTATCAAGCAAAGACTCTATTGACAAAAAGGGCTTGCTCATTAGGAGTATGCTTTTCAAGGTCATGCTGAGCAGCAAATGAGATATTCTCTCTGCCTGATACTCTGACAGGATCAAGTTAATTAATAGGATCATAGCTGCTCTAATTTGAATTCTTTGATAGTGTGATTTAGTTGAAAGTGGTAGTGGTGGTTTAAAGGTTTCTACTTAAAACAGAGACGGGCTAACATTGTCATGATTTTTAATGGAGTAATTTAATATAATACTATAATTCGAGTATTCAGAAGACATATAATTCAATATTGAAGTCCTAGTGAAATGAAACATACATCTCCTTGGTTTTAATCCTGTGTCCCTGTGTTAATTGTTCAGTTATCTCTTGTTATATGCCAAATATATATAAAAAAACAAAAAAAAAACAAAAAAAAACAGTATCAGAGAATTTTACTTCAAAATCCCTTTTCTCTTCCTGTCAAATGGTTTCAAATGTTTGATGACTCATCCTGCACTCAGGGGCGTTTACAAAAGTTCATCTAATCAAATGTGACTTTGGGTGAGTAACTAGCGACACCTGTCATATAAAACCGCACCTCACCGTTTGTGAGTTGCGGTAGATAACAGAGCAGTGGAGAAAGATAGGAAGAGAGGTGCGTTTGGATATTCATCTCCAAAACAATGTGTGTCTGAGTTTTAATTCTTTCATCTCTCCCTCATCTTGCTCCTGATCTAACAACCGTTGAGGTACGTGTGTGTGTGTGTGTGTGTGTGTGTGTGTGTGTGTGGCCAACAGTCCTCTGTATCTCCGTTTCTCTCTGCAACTCCTTATCACTTAACTCTGTAAGCCACATCCACTTTTTTAGCCAATCAAATGTGAAGGGTTTGATTTAAATCCCTTTTGTAACTGTACGGTACTCAAATATTCCATTTCACTGAGAAATATGTCACAGTACAGAAGCTAACGACATGATAACTTCTGTTTCAGTGGGACATTAAAGGACCAGTGTGTAGGATTTAGTGGCGATACCACTAAAGGGTTCATTCTAAGGTAAGGAAAACACAACAATTCTTATTTTCAGGTGATTACACACTAGTTAAAACATACTTCTGCCAAGTCTGCTCTGCTTGATGCCAATAAATCTTACACACTGCACCTTTAAATTTCAGTTTTACGGAGCAGTTATACGAGTTTTGACATAGTCTTGGTGTCCCATAAATGACTAAATGTTCATATAATGTGTACACATTTGTTAAATGAGTATTGGCACTGGTGTTACTGACCTGATCCAAACAATAATCATCAACAAATAGATGGTCTACAGGACTTTTCACCCTGACCAGAGCAAAATTCTTGGAGCGGGCCACTCACACTCACATATACACACACACACACACATATATGCACATACCATACCTACCACAGCCAGTGACCTTCCAAGTGGGAGACATAGCAGTACAGCAGGTGAAAAATGTTGGAGCCAGCAGGTGGCCGTCCGCCAAGGGTCAGAAAGTGGTTGTGTGTCACAGAGATAACCTGTGATGTGATGGCAGCTGAGGGGGCTTCGCTGACACAACAATAACAAAAGAAAACACTAATGGCATGTGTCAAGCACAAGCACTTTCCACTTCTCTGAGTGTTCACTGTTGTGAAGAGCCTCCTCACTGTGGGGCTTTTCTGCAGTAACTGTTTGCTGTTTTCATTTATTGGCTTTTCAGAGACAAATTCAACACAGTCATAAAGAACAATAAATGTAATCATCATTAATGTTTTCTTCTTATTGATTTGTGATGAATAATGCGCAGAGTTTTTGACAGAATCAGAAGAAGCACATTGGTTTAAACAAATATCCATCATTAAATTATCATTGTATTATAACAAGTTGTTTCCTTCTGCAAAGAAACACTGTTCAGCTCAGTTTTAACTACAGCATTTTGGCTGCAAATAGTATTTTGTAATCTGATCTACACCCCGACTTTTGTATTATTGTAACTATAACTATTAAACTATCACTATAAACTTACTAGTTTTTTCCCTAATACAAACAGAAAAACAGCAAAACATGACACCATCAATATAAAAACCACACTGTACACAGCACAGACAACTAAATAAAATGGAAAAAAATGTAGTGGTTGTACAGTAGAACAACATTAGTCACTTATGGTGTATGTAAAATTAGAGCTGAGACGATTAGTCAACCAATCGATCGACGTTAGAACCAATCTGAAACAATTTGACGATTGATTTAATCGTCCAAGTCATTTTTATAAGCAAAGATGATTCATAACTGTTGGATAATTTATCATTTTTGCAGCCCTAAGGCTGAATTCCCACACACTATTTTGTCATGTTCAGTTACGATTCTAGAGGCATTTATATTTTTCCGAAGGCTAAAAGAGCAGGAATGCTCTTTTTTCGGTTTAAAATGTCAAAACATTGAGTATTTCCACAGATTACCAAGCATCAGCGGCTTTAGCAATGTGTCAGTGTAAATATCTGTCCTCAAAAGCAACACAGAATGACCTGTTGAACAGAAATACATAATTGGTACCAGGACACCAGGACTTCACAGTGCTTAAAGCTGAGATTTTCCATAGACATCAGTCTATATACATCGGTTTAGATTATAAAATGATAACTATGCAAAGTTATCATAGATTAATCACTTAATGATGCGGACCACAGCCCACAGCCCAAGGATATCACTCCTGCTAAACTCTTGCAACTCTTCAATCTTTTATGGTTGTGTGTCTGTGCAACAGTTCATTAAGATACAACATCAAAGTGAGAACAGAGATGACAAGCGAAAATGAACGGTGGAAAACTTTAAAGTGAATGAAACTCTTGCAGAAAAAAAAAAACCTTACACATGTATTAGTGATCACTACAACATGAGCACAAAGAGCTTTTCATGACTTCATATTCCAGGCATGCTCTAGTGGGTGGAAAACAAGGAGGAATCCAACCAGGGTGCAATCAATACCAGAGCTTTTATATGTTGGTGGGTTTTTGTAGGGTAGTAATCTCTTTATGGATTCATCAGCTGTTGCCACAAAGACAGATCTCCTGTTGGTCTGGTGTCCACTCTTCGACCACCATGGGAGGATAAAGACAAAGACAAAGTGATAAAGAAGAAGAAGATGAGGAGGAAGAAGAACAAATAGGGCGCTGCTATGATTGAACTAAGAATCTCCAGCAGTCGGCCAGCTGTAACACAAACATCAGCACTTATTCTGGGTTCAACTTCTAGGTGGTCAGGGGAGAGCCGTATTTCAAGTCTCCTCCGACAGACTTACGATGTCGACAGCGGAGGTATTTCACTCAGAGACTGAAGCTGGATGTTGACTTTGCAATAGAGGGAGCCGTTAACAACCATCGACATAAGGACCACAGACTCAAGGAATCACTCCCTGGAAAGCCGCACTTAGCTCCGCTCACCCATTTTTCAAGAGCAGACTGAATTCTGTCATCAATAAATTTCCCCATAAAGGAGCTGTTGTGTGTATGTGTGTGTCTACGTGTGCGTGTGTGTGAGCATTGGCATTTACAGCTACTATGCAAAGCATGCCTTTAACATACAGGATAATATATTCATAGGTCTATTTTACTCTCATGCATAACACAAGACGGATCCTCAGGGCCTCCATTAATTAAGACCCACTGAACACACATTTACACAAACATGGTGGCATGTTCTGTAAACTGCCAGGAGAGCCCTACCAGCATTCATGTAATCCAAAGAAACTGTATGCTTTTGTTACTATTACCTCTATTAAAGCTATAGGCAGAGGAGAGTTCAAAGTTCTCCAGTCTCTGTGGGGATGAAAGCGGCTGTCATGAAAGCAAGAGGGTCTCATCCATAATGAATGCAGGGAGGAGGTGAATCACCAATGAAAGAAAGGCTGCATCTGCAAAGCACAACTCCGACAAGTTTTCAACCTTGGCCTTATTTTGTTATCATTTTCCAGAATACTGATTGAAACTGTCCAAAGTCTTATCAGTTGCTTTGCTATAATCTCATGTGCCAAGGTGTGCAGCTTTCCAATACTGTCAGAGTAGGGCCTGTTTTGGGTCTATATTGACATTAGCTTTACAGCTGTGTGCATATGAATAAATGTCAGTTTATCTATAACAGCATTATGATTGGCTCCTGAACTCTACACTGCAGATACACAGAGGGAATTTAATTGGGTCAATGCTCATTACAATGCAAGTAAATTCTTTATTCAAATAATTATGCTTTGATATTTAGTCAAAAACCCATCAGAAGATTAGAGTCCACATAGAAGAAACATTAATCTCAAACAAGTTACATCCAATAGATTTCTTACTCTGGTAGTTTTTGTTTTGTTTATTTGATTGAAAGCTGCTCATGGCCAATAGGCCCTGTCCACAGCAGACATTCTGACTTGTCATAGTAAGAAAAGCACAGGTATTACACTAATGACATTATAGCTCCGTTCTATTCAAGTATCCCAGTAAGCCGTGACGGTGTGACAGTGAGTCGGCCTGCACAATAGCAGGACCCTGAAAGGAAATTACCGAAATTGAATTCAGCCATCATCAATTTTATTATTTACACTTCAATTTGTGAAAAAGGCTCATTGTTCCAGTCATCATCACTTCATATCAACGATTCTGCAGTGTATAGTGGAGATGGCCTGTGCATTCACACAGCAAAAATCATGTTGACTCTTGTTAAGATTGACATATAATCACAAGAAAAGCTGTGGTTTGACCTTTATTTTATCATTTCAACCTTATTTCATTTGGGGTCCAATGACTCAATAAGTCAAAATCAGCATCGGATGCATGAAGAAAAATGACAGGGACGCTGGCTGAAGATTGTGTGACGTGTGGTCATTGAGTCAAGGTTTATTGAATATTGAACACATACTATTTTATGTCAAATAACTGTGATCAGAGAATTATACCTGTGGAATCCACCATGTATGCCACAGTAAGATAAACCATTCATTCATTTGACAAATACATTTTGACTATTTTGTTGTTTTTAATTTGAACCCATTACAGCCTCTGCAGACTGTCCATATTTTACATTAAGGCCAGTGATGATATCCATGTTATTATCCATACCATTTCATTTTCAGTAAGTGTGTATTAGACACTGTATTCAGCCCATATTTTGATTTTGATTTGCTGAAATGAGTGCACTTTTATATGAAGATCCTTTCCTAGTGTGCCCTTCGGAGAAAATAAATGGGAGAGCACAGTACTGTTTTGAATGAGTAACATGTTAAGGTTGATATGTTTAACATTTATTGAAGTAAGCAAGTATGAGGGGTTTGGTCTGCCTGCAGCTTGCAGCCTGTTCTCAAATCCGGTGTTTCCACTTAAAACTTCAAGGCCATTGCCAACCAGACTCTCCAAGCAGAGGTGTTGAGGTGCATTTGCTACCCTCATTATTTAGCCGCATTTCCCCCAAAAAGGTTATTATTAGCCGCAAGAAGGATGATTATGAAAATATGTTATTGTAGGGCAGAAAAGCCCTTAGGTCCTGTCAGTCAATGGCAGGCTGGATGCTGTGCTGGCTGGAGCGCTGCTCTGGGCTCACAGCTGTGTCTTGTCTGTTGGCAATGTGTGTCTACGTGTGTGTGTGGAGGTTTGTCGACTATGTTTTCTTGTGTGTGTGTACTCTTAGTATGTGTGTCAACAGTTGATTTTTGTTTTTTTAACAAGTCAATATATAATATAATTGTCAATATCTTTGACTTGCGTTCATGTGAAAGAGCGCGTCAGTTTGTGCATGGTTACACGCGTCGGGTGTATTGCATACGCTTCACTTGTGCATGTGAATACTGTATTGTAGGAATGTGTTTGAGCTCTAATTTGGGTTGGAGTTATTTCAGAGAGAGAGGCCCCAGCTGATTGGCTGCTGCTGTGCTGACATCATCACAGGCACCGAGGAGCAACAAGCTTGCCAGGATTTGTCTGTGACTCACGCTCAGTCTACAATCTGTAATGTGCCAGTTTACAGCACACAGTCAACAAACACTGGGCTTATACTATATGGCACAATGAAAGAACACATGGAGGAGGCTACAAAGGGTCTGTGTGCCCATCTGTGCATTGAACTTTTACTTATTCAAACATTTCTCAGCACACAACAGGAAGCAGAAATTATTTCATTGGTTGGGATTCAGTGGGAGGAGCTGAAATCTTGCTTTTTTAGAGCAATCGTATTAAAGGATAAGGCTGGCGTTATTCTTATATTTTTCTTATTGTCAACAAATCCCATATAACGACCGAAACCAGCAACGGTTAGTTTGTCTCTTAATACTTTTGGACTTCGTCTCTGGCTCTCAGCATCAAGCTCATTAGTTTTCAACTAAAGACATACAGAACCAGGCAAAAGTTTTGACACACTTTCTCATTTAAGTGAATGGGAAGGTGTGTCCAAACTTTTGACAGGGAGTCTATTCTTTATATTTTACAGTTTTAGTTGGAGTTTTCAGCAAATGTGAGTCAAACTGGAGTAAATAGTGCATTTGAGGAGAATTTTCAGCCAACGGATTACTAGTGAGTATTTACAGCAGCAGGACCGGTGTGTGTGGGATTTGAGTGAAAATGAACTACATTGTGTGTGTGTTCATAGTAATGAAGGAACATGTCACCTAGTGCTACAGTGTGGCTCATATTAAAAGTGTTTTGACAACAGTGGAGGTTTATGGCACACAGGAATAAGCAATATCAAGCTTTGGCTTCACAGTAAGCAGGATCAGTTTATTTTTAAATGGTAAAATAGAGAACAGATCAATCAGAATATGAATAAAATATAAAACACCTCACACATACTGTATTATGGGTGTTGCCATCCTGTTACTTTCATCTGAATTTCAATAATCTTGCAGTTTTGAGAGTCACTAAAAAAAAACTACCTTGCCAAACACACCATATTCCTGTAAAATAAATAATTATGTCTCAGAAAAGCACCCATTAAAATTGATCATTCGCTTTGCTCTCAGAGAGTGAATAGGCTTTTCATTGTACTAGAGACTGTAGACACAGCATGATGTACATGTCTTTTTTTAAGCAATTATTCATTGTTATGAAACTGAATCTCAAATGATTTACCAACTACACAGTGTCTTAATCTTTGAAGGTCTGCGAGGCTGTCTGAAATTCTTTTTCTCTGGCAATTATAGTGTAACTCAACCAGTGAGATTATTTCTGCCTTGAAAACAGCTTTGTCTCATAGAAATCTTTGTAGAATTACAACCCGCCTCTGAAAAACATGTTGTAATATGAAACTATTTTTAGCTATTCAGGCTCTTCAGTCTTGCTCAGTATATGTGTTTCTGTTTGTACTCCCCACTGTATGCACTGCACCATCTGTTTGCATTATATCAGACATCCTGTTGGTTCCTGGGAACTGCACCTATACAGATTTCTACATGTTTGTTTTATGAGATGAAAGAAGCAATATGCAAGAAACCAAATTGTGTGCAATAATTTTACGATTTTTCTTCTTTTTTATTCTACAAATGATATTCATCCTGTCATGAAAACTCATACTGGAGCTAAAAACAAATTGGAATGCATTTTTAATGGGACAGCCATCCACTGATGTACACAAATCCCTGCAGGAAGCGATTTTGTTGATGTTTTAGCAAAGTAAGATGTCAAAATAAAATAAAGAAACAAGATGACAGAAAAATCTGCAGGGGCTCACTCAGAAATCATTTATACAATGGTGGGTTGTAAGTGTTTTAACTGGGTGTCAAATACGGATGGGTATGATTAAGATTTTTATTGATACTGATACAGCTTACCAATACTTATCAATACTCTTATTGATACTACACTCCATAATTTGGTGGAAAAAGTAAAGACATGGCAGGAAAAGATGTGAAAAGTTATTTGATTATTAATTTTTTTGCCAAAATAATAAGTGAAATAGTTTGCTGTATATATAATGAGGGACGAAGTCGTGGCTGCTGATTGACTGACGTTGTCTGCGTGTTAAGAATATAAATTAGCCGTGCTTGAACCCGATGCTAACGGTGTCCTGACTTAGAAACTACAGACTTATTTTGGTAGTGATAACGAGTGTTACCTTGACTTGAGGACGCTGAGACAGTTGCGTTTTTAGTTTGGCAAATCCCATCAGCATCAGAGCTGTGAGGCTGCACTGAGGCTGCAGCAGCTCCACCGCTTCAGATTTATAGAATGTTGTATATGTGTGTGTTTCACAAGGTTGCTGATGTTACCCCCTTTTACACACAACTACCTTTTTTTTTTTTTTTTTTTTTACATATATTGCATTTAGCTGCATTTTCATTCAATTTAGTGACATGAACCCACACTCTTTAATGTTTTGCCCCATCAGCCGTGACTGGAGAGCACAGAATGTAAACACACAGTTACGTAATGTCAAACATAATCGCCTGACACCAGCAGCTTTGTCATCATTAGGGGATGGTTAGGAATTTGAAAATGCCAGCCATGTTAGAATGAATTAACGTTACATAAATACCAATAACGGCACCGTTTGTCCAGGAGCATATCAATATATTCTAGTGTCATGTCTCATAGCTTCTTCTCCCAACTCTAATTTGCTACATGCATAATCCACTACTGTGACATGATTGAGTGGCTGTAATGATTTATTTGTGTTCTGCAGTTAGAAAGCAAAAGCTGCAAAAGGCTTTTTTTTTTAAGTAACAGCTGTAAAAACACGATGATTGAAAAAGCAGATTTAGCTCCTCGTCTCCTGGGCAGGTTTTTAGTACTTGAGTATAATGATAGAATATTCTTATTTATTGTTGTTGATGTTCATCATTCCAGATATGTGACAAGTCTGTTTGTCAAGTCTGTCTTTCAAGGTCCTGGTGTGACTGTGTGGGATGTGAGTAAATACTGGTGATGTTGTCACATTTGTCTCACAAATCTCACAAATTCCTGTAGAGTTTTCCCAGCAAACAAATGGACTCTACTGACGATAATCAGTTTCTTATTGCAGACTTTCATTCCCTCACAGTTAACGGACTGCAGAAAAGGTCGGTTTTGCCACTTATTAACGGCACGCAGCGGTCACACACACAGGTTTGTGTTTTGTTGTGTATGCGGTCAGCTGCATGCAGCGGTCTGGATGGAGGCTGCGTGGCCTGTTGTTGTCATTGCTGTTGCTGTGGCTGCTGCTTGATAATGAGCCTCTGGCACAGAGCTGCTGTCAGTCTGGCAGACAGACGGGCCCTCGCCCTGGTCACTGCCGCCTCATGCCATCTGGGTCCCTGCACTGAGAAGGGAGGACAGGGACACGCCAATGGGAGGACACGGGGTAAGGTCATACACACGCTGTCCTACTGACTGGCTTACTGTTTGACTGACTGACTTGATTGTGAGGTTATTTTTTTTTCAAAGGTCTAAGCATTTTCGGTGTCTGAAATTAAACCACAACTGGAGAAACCTTATTTTCCATCCACACTAAGCTGGATGGGATGGCTTACTGACGATACATTTCAAAAAACAAAAGATTTTCTGCATCCTCCTCTTCAAACTCAACCCAAACCTAAGTGAGAAATTAATCTCACTGGGTCTGTTAAATGTCAAGCACTGGTCTGGGCTGTGGCACGATCTACTGTGTACTGCAGGAAGCTACAACATTAAACTCCAGAATGAGAACAGTAGGGACCAATACAGTAAGCCATGTCCTATTAACTAATAAGGCTTTAAACAACTCCATCTGTGATAATCTACTAAATTTTCACTAATGCGAACCATATGGAGCCATAAATCCCGCCTGAGATACTCAGCCTTATTTGGGACCGCATATTTGCTGACAACATACAACATTGACAAGACACTCTGCAGTACAGCTCCTCTGTATTCACACTTCTCAGATCATTATGCAGCCGGTCATGTAAACAGGCTGTAGAAATACTGCACGAGCACCAACGAACTGACCTCAGATCTGTCATTAAGGCCCCCCCCCACCCTTCCCTCAAAAAAAAGCCCAACCCCCGCCTCTGCTTAATTATGCATGTGGGCTGAGCAATCAGTCTCCCAGTATGGTAGTACTGTACACTCTATCGTGCTGCTTCCTTGAGCTCGCAAGCTGATTATGGAGCTTTGGCAGTCCAAGCACTTTGAATTATTTAAATCTCTGTTAAGCCTGCCGTACATATATCAATGGAAGAAATGGATTAAGGGTTGACATGTTTTTCCTCTGGCTTTGCCCCCCACTTGCCTCTTCCGCCGAAACTGACAAACACTCCACGCAAATCATAACATAGAGCCTTTCAAGGAAATGGCAATTTTTCTAAGTCCCTATTGAAACATGTTTCCCAGTGGATGTTGTTTTTAGCCGTATTGGGGTTGAGATTACGCCGTTGGATTAAGGATTGTTTTTTTTTTTTTTTTTTTGTGCAGAGTTCCCAGTCTGTGAAAAGGTTCAGTGAGAGACATGGAGAGGGCTTTTATGCACCCAGAAGGGCCCACCCTGGAGAACAGGGCTTGTTTAATGGGGGACCTTCATGTGGGTGGGCTGCAGAGAGGTGATGGATCCCCTTTTCACACAAACCCCCTGGAAGAAAGCACACAATCAATATCCTGCTGTCTGCCTCCAGTGCCAATAAATGAAAACACGGCGGGGTAAAGAGATGAATAAATAAAGGGGGACACTCTTTTTTACATTAGGGGGTGGGGATTGTACACAAAGCTGAGCAGATACTGCATTTAGAAAGACTATAATAGTCTCTCCATCTCTCAGCGGGACGCTTGCTGCAAATTTATGTTTGCCGCTAACGCATTTGTTCACATGGCGGAAAACAAGCGGTATTTATTCAGTGAAGTGCAAGCTGGCTCGGATTTGTATAAATGTTTCAATTAAGCCTCGTGGAAATCGATGCAGTAACATTTCCCCGCCGTTCTTTTCTGTCAGCAGGTTTCGTCGCAGTTGACAGCTGCAGCTCAGGTGTCAAAGATTGGATGTTAAATTTGTAAATAGGTCTTTTTCCTGTCAACTGACATAAAATTACAGCTGGGGGGGGGGGGGGGGTAATAGAACAGAGGAGAAGTCTGTCAGGTGTGGAAAAGAGAGAGGGAAAGAGAGAGGCCGGAGGAGAGCAACATGCCCATCAGGGTGGATGAGTGACAGGGGATGAGAGAAGCTCTTCAATCCACTCTCAAGCTGCCGCAGACATGAATTCACATCTCCTCAATTGCACCATTACTGGAGAGAGAGAGAGCAAAGGGATAGCTTTCTGTTCCTTTTCAGCAGTCAAGGGAAAGCAGAAATGGGGCTCGCTGTATTTTACTTATCCTTAAGTGCTTCATAATGATGATAATACTGTATGTCTACTCTGTATGACTATGCTAATCCTATAAGTGAGATATCCCTTGTGGCAGACAACGTCTAGCAATCACTGAATTCACACTTGCACTTAGATCTGATTACCAACAAAGAGACTCAACGGTTTCTTCAGTATTAGCGCTTTTAGCTTTCGCCAGTGATATGACTGTATATCTGCTGCTGTCAAATGCTAATGAAGTAAGAGTTGGAGCACATAGATAGCAGCTGATGGGATTTGCACGTTGACATTTTGCACAAGAAATATGTGTTATTGCCAGGGGTCTACCCGACACCCACCCACTAACACTGAGAAGAATACACTGGCGTGAACATGCCAAAGTTATTTGGTTTCTGTCACCTCCATTATAAGTCCCAATTCCAGGACATAAAATGAAGTAATTTCTCCGCCATTGGCAGACTGCCCAAAGCCACTGACGGTTTTCTGTCCTTTTCTGCCACAGAGCTCTGACAAGTGACAGGTGATCTATGGCTGCTTGAAGTCTGGGATCTAAATCTGAAACGAGCTTAGCCGCGGCTCGCGAAATGAGAATTGATAATCGAATGATGCTGAATGAGGGGGCCTGTCAGTACATTGTAAGGGAGCTGACGGATTTAGTTAAGGGAGAAGGAAAGCATGGCAGATGAATTTTGGCAGGATAAAGAATTACTCAGCGCAGAGAGAGAAGCTGATCCCCCTACAGCTATTTCTGATTTTCTTTGAGTGTTGGTACTGTTCTAGATGGATAAGCAGAAAGAAGCAGTACAGAGCATATTATGATCAGGTCTTTATAAAACACAACAGGATAGGTTAATTCTTTGTTAACCTTACCTCAAGGCCTGTGTGGTTTACAACCTTACATACAGTCTACATACTGTAGCGATGATGGGAGAGAGAAAACCTAATGTGACAGAGGTTGTAAGCCGGGGACAAATCCTTGATGTGTCATGCAAACGGCTGGTGTTTTAGCCCATTATGCCTCAAAGAATGCCAACACTTCTCTTTGCTTTCTTCTTTGATGCACAAGGAGTGATCATCTCAATATACTCTACAATGTATAACAACAGTTAATACAGAGGGGAAGGGATAGGCAAACCAAAAAGAACAAAAAGCATATCCTTCTTTACTGGCAAAATCTTTATTATATAACATAAATTAACTGTACACAAAATTATCAAAGAAATTATTTGTTAAGTTTTATTTTTTTGCAGGAAGTCTTTTTTTTTTTTTTTTTTTGCACACCAATTACCAAGTGAGACACTGTCACATTGCACCGCTATGTTGGATGTGTTTCACCGTGAGTGGCCGAACTGTTTCACAGCGGCGAGAGCAGTGATGTGACTGGCTGAGGCTGTATTAATTAACCACTACACCCTCCGATCTATGTTCACCTTCACACAGCCCTTTTGCTCTTTGGCTCTGCTGCACAGACACGAACCAAAATAGCAGATGTGTTCGGAGACGCCCACAAAGTCTGTGCACCCAAGACCTACCCTGCTGCGTTTATTGTCGCACTCGCGTGATTAAAATACGCCACTAAGACATCAGGTGCCAAAATTACCACCGCTACTATCAATTAATTTGCTATAATTGTAAATGCTCGTCTTATGATGATCTCCTCGTCTTTTTTTTTTTTTTTTTTTTTAATTTACTGCTGTAACACAGGTTGTAATGCCCCGTGGAGTACGGTTGACGACACCCTCAACTGTCTAATGTTGCATTACAACACTCAGAAGACACTCATGAGTCATGACACACTGTGGATATTATGACTTCCAAGGTGATATGATATGACAGCTTTTAGTGCTGCAGATATTTTAGCTTTTCTTGGACCACATCTCACAGTGCCTTTTAGTGTCATACAAGCCGCGCTGTAGAGGCTTTTGCAGCAGCCAGGGAATTAATTGGAAGCTGTGTGTGCAGCTTTGTGAAATCACATTTGAACCTCGTAAAATCTCTAACTCCAGTTGAGAATGGAAACTCTCTTGAAATATTACTCATGATAGTTGTGGGAGGTTTTCTCCCAAGTCTGTCAGAGTTCTGACCCCTCAATATCAGTTTACTGGTTCCCAAACTTTTTTTGGCATGGAATTCCTCGTTGAGGTCAGAAAATTCCCCATGAAACTGTGTTCATACTGTGTTTGAAAGTTTATGGTGGTTTACAACAGAATACAATACTCCAGTTCTCAACAGAATAGAAATCACAATCCTTCTCTCAGTTATTTTGATGACTTCTAGTGTAGGCAGGCAGTGTAGTGTTTTCTGTACTGTCCAAAAGCTGCTGAAAGCAGTTTTTAGTTTCACAATATCAGTCAGATATTATTACATTTATTTTCTTTAGTTTGAGATTTTCAATAGGTTTACAACATTTTAAAAAGAGCACAGTGTCGTTTGTTCATCTAATGCTTAGATCAAGATTTTTAAAGTAGAGTTGACATTTGAATTTTCCTCACTTCTTATGTAAGGAAATATAAACTACAGTATAATCACACTGTGGCTATTGTGCATATATTTCCATTTTTCAAAGAGAGTGTCGGAACGCTTCATAGCCCCATATATCCTACAAACATCGCTGGTTTATATACCATTAGTGATTTAAACTGTCCCTTTACAATATTCAACATTCGGGTGGGACCCACGGTTGTCAAGTTCATATTCCATTCATAGTGTAAACACTAACACGATACACTAACATTAGCACCGATTCCCACTACACACTGCTGCTTTTTGTGAATGTTATTCAACACCTGCTGAGTCACTGGCAGCTCCTGCACACCCAGTGCTGTTCATCTCACATTATAAAAAGGAGACTAAGCAACGGCTGAAAACGTCGCCCTCTTCAGATGGTTCACTGCCTGTGTGGCTGTTAGAGTTTAATTAAATGTCCGAACTATTTTTAGAGGCCAAAATTCATGTCCCCATGGTGAACTATGATATGGGAAGAGTCACTGCAGAAAAAACGTCTTCTTTTTAGTCACTCCAATTTTGACCAAATGTGGAGACAATTCAGAACAAACACTTAGGATGTCCTTATTTATCACCAAAAATGAATTTTAAATACAGATAACTTTACAACATGTTTAATATTAATGAGCTAACATTGATTCACAATCCAAAGAGAAACATGACAGTGCAGTCATACTGCTCACAGAGCATCTAAGAACAGAGCTCCAGGCTGTAGTATTATCACTTGTTTCATTGCTACTTGAAGTGTATGAGTGTGCAGTTGGCACTCTAAACATTAGAAGTATTACAGCTACACTGTTTAAATCTGACAAATTGCAAATCTCTCAGGTGTGATCGTAGCAACTCAAAGCAGGGAAGTGATTTTAAATAAAAAGAAAGAAATAAACAATAGAGTGCAAAATCTTCTCCTGGATAAATAAAGGTAAAATGATAAAAGAAGAGGCTATAGATTCATATCACCGGTATAATCTATAATATGAATCATAGATTATATCTATAATATCATATGAAGTGTTACCCGAGATAGTTGTAATGTTCAATGCAGTGATGTTCAGTGCAGTTCAGTGCCATTATCTTCCCCATCATTCCCTTCCCTGAAGTATCTGCCCTTATCAGCCGGCTGGATACGGTCCTGTCCTCCTCTGCAGTGTCGTTAACAGCACCCCTGTGAACGCCCGATCAATCCAGTAGGGCTAGGAGGCTATCCCCGCTAATGGCTAATGAAAGGTGTAATTACAGCAGGTCAGCAGAGGCATTCAGACACAGAGGAAAGAGACAGTGACGAGTTCATTTAGATCATTAGAGCTGAAATGTGCCTGCCTCGTTAGACTGCAAGTCATCCGCATTATCCTGATGATCTTCCTTTGTTTCTATTAGACTGAGTGGGTGGCATTTGATGGTGCAGTAGATGGTGGAATTATGAGTGGAGAAAGGTGAGTTGATTTAATTAAAGGGAGTCTCAAGTGGAACAGAATTGAATAGAAGAGGATTGGTATAAATATGAGGAGTCATAAGGATATTGGGCCTATTTTTCAAAACTTTCCTACCTGACTATAATTTCTCTTTTTTTGCCATGGCTTGGAAATAAGCATTTATCTCCAATTAATATTTTTTTTTCACTGCATGACATTAAAGCTTTCACATAATTGCTCATATTTGTCACTTCACATAATGTCTTCAATAAGGGTTGCCGCTAATAGCAGGAACACCTTGCCTCTAAGGGCCCCTGGAAACAGACCTGCAGCTGTATTTTTAGATGGCTATTAATACCTTCAGCTAATTCATTTCAGCTCTCCAGGCACCTAGCATGGCCTCTCAATTATGGATGAGGGGAAAGTCATTGGATTCTCAGTGCTGAGAGGAAGCTGACGGTAGTGACAGGACGCTCTCTGCAGACACATGACAAACAGGCAGACAGCTGAAGGACGGGCAAGAGGATAAGAGGAGACGACGCGCTTAAAAGCCGAAACGATGTGTAAATGATAATAATTACTTGCTTATGAAAATGAAACTCTCAATTAAAGGGAAACTGATTTTCAGCCAGCATTGTATGATTATAATGTTGGTAGTGTATGCAAATGAACAATATTTAACTTCCCTGCATGTTGCCTGCACCCACAGGTCCTCGCTCTGACTTAGACTACAAACTATGTTTCTGCATTTTCTGTAGTGGTGCCTTCAAGGACGGTAAAATGTGGGACTCTCGAAACACTCCCGTCTTCCATGTCCTGGAAAAGCAGGCACTAAAATATCATACTACTAAATATTTCCAAATATCAGTATATTTGGAAGAAAGCTAGTTTCATGATACAAGGTCGACTATTGTGCTTTTGAATGAGACAGAACAGAGTCTTGAAGAGGAAGCGAGCTCTGCTGCAGCCTGACACCCAAACTTCAGCTGCTGAGTTTCTCACAAACGCAAACAAACAACAAGCTTTATATTATAATTTCAGAGCAGAGATGTGGCGCTGCTATTATACCTTATGAGGCCAAATATAAAGTTGTGGAATCAAACAAAAAGAATATGAAGGCAGAAGCGACCACAGGAGCTGCAACAGCAGCAGCAGCTGAGAGAGAGAGGCGCCTGCAGCTGGACAGGCGGCTTCACCATGGAAAATGGAGACAGACGGAAAACTGTGTGCTGAAACAAACTTTGTGGTGCTTTGGTAAACCTGGCTTTGTTTTCAGAATATTATATCAGACTTCAACTCTGAATACAGAACAACAGCGAATTTATCACCTGTAACAGCTGCATCCAGTGGCATTATGCAGTTAGTTTGCATTGATCCACATAATCTAACTCCAATGTGCTGTTTGTGTTATGATCCTTGCACACCAGTACGATATATCCTCGAGCTTGATGAAGGAAAACATTTTTGTAAATGAAAATAAGCCTCGGTAAAGAGATATAATGTTGCTGCTTACTAACTTTGTCATTAGCGCTGTGCTGGCCATAAACACACCATCAAGAGAGTCAGTCAGTCTGATTGGATGAGATGTGCACAATGCATTCTGGTAGTTGTATGGTTCCCTCTTAAGAGCAGTACCCTTAAGAGCCTTTTTCTCAGTTTTTTCTAGCCATAGGGCACCAATTAAAAAAATAATTGCACATTTCAACTACTAAGAAATGATCATATTCACAGCGGTGAATCTTCTCTTTAAACCATCATTTTAAAATTAGGAAAAGGCTACTATGTACAGACAATACGAGGACTGCAAAAGAGACAGTTTGAAACATACTGCGGACAGAACACTGTATATACCATTTTGCATTTTCTAAAGCTGTCTGCAGCAATGTTCAGACAGTCAGATTGTAACTGTAGAGGCGAGACTAAAGGGTATTTGTCCAACAGAGCATGACTAGCTGCTGGATGTCATTATACATGTATAGAGACAGGTGACAAATTAAAGGAAATACCTGAATAAATGAGTGGAAAAATATAATGCATACAGATGCTTCCACACAGGTGCACTGCATGGTAAAATTAAGCAGTTAACATCCGATCATTCTTTGTGGCCTGTATAAAAATGCTGAACAGGCCCAGTTGTTGCTAATTTTGTCATCAAGAAGGTAAGTGACTTTGAAAGAGGGTTTATCATTGGGGCACAGATGGAGCTTCAGTCACAAACACTGCTCATCTGACTGGTGTTTCAATAGGAACAGTAACATCTGCATTTAGATCATCAGACATCAGTCTTTCCTATTTTCTTTCCCTCATTTAATGGCTGTGATGTTTGTGCATTAGTGCGATATGTAAGGACATACAGAAGAGCAACTCTTCCTCAGGTGACTGAGAATGTCAGTGCAAGACGTGATCAGACTGTGTTAGCAAGAACAACGTCTCCACAATAAATACATAAATATATAGAGAGGGATGTTATAGTAGGGTTGCAGTGCATAAACCCCTCATTACAAAGATGAATGCACATTTGAGAGTTCAGTGGTGCAAAAAAACATAGGCACTGGTCTACAGAGAAAAAAGTGATACGGTCAGATGAGTCATCTTTCACCATATTCTTGACAAGTGGGCAAGTACATGTGTGAATGCTTGACCCCTACAGTGAGGGGATCCGGTGGCTCTGTTATGCTGTGGGGGGCACTTTTGCTGGGATGGTTTGGGTCCACTTGTCCTCTTAGAGGGAAGGGTCACTGCAAATCAATACAAAGTCAACACCTTTATCCTATGATGAAATATTTCTATCCTGATGGGAGCGGTCTCTTCCACTCCCAACAATGCCCCAATTCACAGGGTACAAGGGGTCACTGAATGGATTGATGAGTATGAAAATGATGTGAATCATATGTTATGACCTTCACAGTCACCAGATCACAACCCAATTAAAGTCCTATGGTAGATTTGGAGATAATATCTTTTGGAAGAATGATGTTCATCCCACCAGTTGTTCGTGTTGTGTCCCTCCAATGTTGGTTGTTCCTTTTTAATTTGTCACCTGTCCTATGTCATAATATCATATATACAGAAGTAGACATTCATATTACCCGTGCCGATTCCTTTTCCTGATATCATGTAACAACAAAGTGTGTAGCTTGTTGCATTCTGTCTGCTTTTGATGAATATTTAAGCCTCCAGACTTCACAGAGCAGTTTTATGTTTCTGTAACTTCAAATCAGAGGAGGGTTATATTAACTCTATATTCACTTTCATCTCCTCTGCTTTATGTGGATTACAAAGGCAAAAAAAAAACTAACTACAGAATAACACCGCCTCTCTCCCTCCTGGGAAAGAGTCAGCCCCAGATGAACCATGTGCAGATGAACATTTTTCAGAAAGACTAAATCCCTCCGAACAGTTTCTCAGCTGGTCTCCTCCTGGTTCGCCACCAACATGTTCATTACTCTTGTGAGCGACAAGGAGAGCGTGCGGGTAAATTGGGTTTAGCTCCTGACCTTTGGGTTTGATTAATGGGCCCTGTGTTCTGCAGCTCTAGCAGAGGTCCAGAGAGCTGCTGGGTGCTGAAGGGGTGAAGTGACAGGCCAAGAAACCCTGCACAAAGCCATACATCCTCAATCCAGTTATTCATCTCGAACTGAAAGGGCTAGACCTAGTCGAGGGCCACGGACCCGATCTGAATGATTGCCTCTGTCTTTAAAATTCATCAAACCAGCCAACAAGGCATTGGTAGTAGTAGTATACGTCTATCTCGGCTTGTAATCCATGTTGACACATTTCTGTATGATTATTTCCCTGCATGGTCCACTTTTGTCTGAGTGACAAATTGAACAGCAGATCCCTGTCGAAGCATTTTGATGGACATACAGGTTTACACTACATATTGTAAGATTGCTCTCCATTTAAAAGGTGTTGTTTATGGTGTTCTTGTATTTTTTTTTCCTCTAGGTGTTCAGGGATACACACACACACACACGCATCAGAGCTTGACTGGCGCAAAAATGTGATTAGCAACGGTCCAATTTCCAAATCGAATCCACCTGACAGCATAAAACAGAGAAAGGCAGCGGGCCTCCTTAAATAACCCTGCTTGGCTTTAAATTGTATCTGCCACACAAGAGGAATCAGAGACCAAGAGCCAGATAATCAGGTTTGCTTCCTCTGCCCTCCTATTATGACAAATTAAAGAGGTCTGGAAGCCATATTTTTCCGAGCAGCGGGTTCTTAGCTTGTTATTAGCTAACAGACTGACAAATTGATTAGTATTGATCTTAGCCAAAGCCTTGCAGCAGCCTGCCTTGTCTGTGGTATTCTACAAGGACCTGCAGGAAAGGTCATAACATATTCAGAGCAGACTAAAGGATTTCATGTGGCTTTAGGGCCAAGGGCAAGAATGTGAGCAAAGATGTCGTGGACTATTGCCGAAAGCAGTAAGTCAGAAAAAGAAGCAGTTTAAGCTCATTAACACATAAACTTATTGTATGGAAAACCATTTGTATTATGTGCGATTATCTGTTTTTCCTGAGCTTGTCTTGAAGGAAATAACAACACAATAATTGTTACAGTTTACAGCTGTGATCTTGATATCTATGTCTAATATCTATTTCAGCCAGTTTTTATGAGCGCTGCTTAGAGCACGCATCATTATCACAGTATACTTTATGACTTTGCTCCACTATAACAGTCACTTCGTTTGGAGTCATGTCAAAATAAAACTATCCATTGGACTGTAACTGTAGAATGGATGGTCCAGTGGATAGTGTAATTTCAACCTTGTGGATGTGACGAATCTACAGACAGAATTGTTAGCGTTCGATGGTATTACATGAAACACATCACGCATGACACAAGAACAAGAATGCATAATGAGAAGCAACATGTCTAGTTGACAAAAAGAAATGTTCCTGCTGAACTGTCTCCGCCGCTACAAAGAGTGATATAGCGTAAAGTTGGGCTAGATGAGAGAGAATCATTACCTTCTCACTCTGTTGTTTTTAACTAAAAGCATTACTACACCAACTTATTAAAAAACACACACAACAGTGGTCTTTTTGTGTGTCCTTTTCTAGCTTGATTGTTATATTGCTGTCTGTTCATTGCCAACTTTTGAGTGGATATGGTCAGTTCAGGTCACAAACACATTTGTGCAAAGCTTTTATTTGGGTGTAGATATCTCAGCTACATACTGTATGTCTGTTTGAAGTGGGCACAAGTGTGCATGGTAGCATAAGAACAGATGAAAAATATGTGTCCACTAGCAGCCAGTGTTGTGCTGAGTGTTGCTAATGGTTTATGTGTCAAACACCCCTTCAGATTGAGTTCTTAACCACTATAGTAAGTTGTTGGATAGAAAATGTAACAAGCAGAATTACAGAGTGATATTCATCCCTTCTAAAAGACTCAAGACTGGAGATTATTTATTGTCCAGTGGGAGATTCACCAGTACATTCAGACACACTGACCAGTTAAGAGCAAAATAGCACTGCTGGCTTGTTGCAGGTGCAGCTTTCATTGAGCTGATGATGAGGTTCGCTGGGCAGGTTAAAAAGAAAAACAAAACAAAAAAAACAGAAGCATTTTGGACCAGGTTGAGCTTTGTTTTTTTTTACTCTTCCAGGTTGTCATGGTAACAGGAGCAGCAGCAGGGCATTTTAGGACGCCAGCTCTGGCCAGTAAAGCATCTCCAGGGCTTGGCGTAATACAAGATCCCAGAATGGGAATATTGAGACACATAAACACACAGAAAGAAGAATTGGGCCACAGAGTGGAGCAAGGCTAAACTATGTATGAGTGGGCCATTTTCTGCCATCATTACCATCTATGACACACCATGTGAGTTTTATGAGTGGGCAATCATAGGGTGTGCTGCGTTGTTTGTGTTTTTTGTGCTTGTATGTGTGTAAGAGTCACAGAGGGAGAGAGAGAGAAAGGCAGTTGAGGAAATAATAACAAGAAAGCAGATCATTAAATTGTAAATTGAAATTGATACCCAGTAGGATCAAGTTATTTTTACAGTTATGGAAAACTCAAACATTTGTTTAACCAATTATGGCCAAAAATCTTCTTGTGTAAGGCCATTTGGAAGTATTTTTATTTATTTATTCAAAAAAAGTCTTGACTTTTTTTCAGAGTACACAGTGAGCCAAATCCTGAAAGTCTCCCAGACCTGGATTATGCCAGATGGCAATTCTGGGCAAGAATTCTCATTCTCAGTTTATTCATCAATTCAAGTTTTTGACTCTCAACTAAAAAATGGCAGATGCATGTAGATACTTTTTTTTTTTTTTTTTTTTTTTCCCTCGTGTCCGTTAGGAATACACATTGATACACTTGAACATTCCCTTGCATTTACTTCTTTTATTTCCTTTAACAACAGCACATGCAGACGGAACAGCAATTCAGACGAGATCCAGATCGAGCTTGCGCTGACACATTTTAAACATACAGTTATGAAGCAGTTAAAATACAGTTGTGAACACATATTTTGTTAATGATGAGACAATTAGCTCCGTGAAATCATTCTCAAGAGCAGATCAAGCGCAGCTATGCCTAAGCACAGCCTCATAGACCTGCTAGTGTGGCTGTATAGACTCACTAGACACAACTGGTCAGATTTTATACGTTATAATGAAAATGTATACTGGGAAAAAAAAATTAGCTAGCTGTTCCCTGCCAGGAATGGCACATATTATAAGTTATCAAGTCATATAGTAATTATATTAATTTTCAGGCTGCATTTAGTAGATATTTGATAAACAACAAGCACTGTAAACGATGCAGAGGTGCACTAAAAGTGGGTGTTGGTTGTGTTCAAGTGTTGCAGAGCAGTTTTGGTGGAAAGGATTTGATTATTTGCAGTCTGCCTCCATAAACCAGGTCAAAAGTACTTGGCACTAAATGCGAGTGTGTTATTTGACACAAGTAAATCCTGAGCTTACAGACCTCTCTTTGTAGATGATATGTTGGTCAATTGGACTTTGATTTAATTCCTCAATATATTTAATTCCAACTACAATATAATACAATGCTGTCAGTGATTGTCTGGGGATGGCCATATCCTCTTTAGGTGTCAGGAACTGGCTGATGAATGGCTCCTTCTCATTGTCCAGGTGATTTGCTGCCAAAATCTATTTGGCTTTAAGTCAAATATTACTGAACCTTTTTCCTACATTCAACAACTGCTTAGACCAGAGCAACATTGTTGACTAAAAGAGTGATTTCTTCCTTTGGAAAAGAAGGAAAAAGTGATTTTATAAGTCATGATTGAAGCCAGGCCTCCCACATTCACCAATAATGTATTCCTCCTTGTTTTCAGCTGCACTTCTGATCTCAAAATAATCCAAAGCCACACCACCACATGATTTGCTCTTGTTATGCACCACTCATAATTAGAATATAGTAGATCCCCAATGTCTGAGTGTACCCAAAATGACATTAAAACACCCAAAGACATAGGAAGAAGACACAGCCACTATCTCAGCAGCTGAAACTGGGCCACAACAGTTTTATCATACTGTTAACATCTTAGAGTTGTAAGATATGCTGGCTTAGAGAATGATTACCAAGCTTTTAGTACCCACTCCAAAGTTCACTGTCATTGATCATCAGCATTAATCATACTGAAACTCTGTAAAAAGCTCCTATAGACTTTAAGGCAGTGGGATAAAGAGATAAGTAATTGTACAAATTGTTGTTAAACCCTTAAAGGAGATTATCCTTGTAAATCTGTCATCCATAATACCATCAGTATTCTCTGCTTGTTCTCCAACCACATCACAATAGCAAACATGAGTAATCCTAAAACAGAGAAGAAAAGTCTGTTAATCCTTATCGTCACAATATTTACTGAGAAATTCTAGCATGCAGGAAGTGAAGATCTAAAGTGCATACCGTTCTTTTCCGTGACAGCCACTCTCACAGTCTAAAATAATATTAACTAAGAATACGTTGCAATAAAAAAAATGAAATTAAGATAAATATTAATGACTTAAACAATCTTAATGTTAATTTAACATTTAACATGTATTAAAGCTGACTTTAAAATGGCAATTCATCCCTAAAATTGAGTTTATGGTTATTTTGTTTTTTTAATGAAATTGTTCTCTTGACTCTCCTGTTGAACAGAGCAGTGGATATAGTAGTGATGTCAATCTCAGAGCTGCTAGTGAGACAGTTATGATGGAAAAAACGGTTACAACACTTTCACACCAGCCATGTTGATTTTACTGGGATGTGGGGACAGTTTCTGATTCACAGCTGAACGCCAGACATTCAAATAAAATCCATTTGGCTGTTATACCTCAAACAAAATTTTTTACAAGCGCTCAGAGTCAGCCACTAATTCAGTGCCAGTGGACCAACGCCATGAAGTGTCATCTGATAAGATCATGAATTCAAACTGTCCAGTTCGGGAAGAGAGTCGTCGATACTTTATTGTCCAAAACCATTGAAATAGAACAATGTAAATTCTGTCAGAGGGTAGATTTCCCTTTGAACTTTAACACAGTGGTTTTATTCAGCAGACTTGTGGGAGAAAGAACAGTAAAATGTGAGTGTAAAACAGAGAGCCAGAGGAAAATAGCTTACTGCAAGGCTACTTCAAATGGTGTGGAACTAGGAAATAGGGAGATGTTCACAATATCACAGAGGTCACCAGCATGACCACAGAGAGGAGGAAACCTCTGCCAGGCAGACCGAGAGGCTAACACACATAACAGCTGCTGCTAGAGTGTGTGTATACTTAACCAGGACATCTTTGGGTTTTTTTAAATGCCACCAAAGCCTGCCATATTGGTTTAGCTTTGCAAAACCAAACTACATCTTGAGACATATTTATGTATAGCCAAGCGATACCTAACAATATGGCTATATGGCAGATATAAAATACTGTAATTGGTGCTTATTGTCACTAGAATGTGCTCATAGTTGACCTGCTTGTTTAAAATAAAAACACCAATTACCGAATAAAAAGGTTGCTTTGTTGTAACCTTTTCCGTCTGAAGGAAAGACACCGAGGCCTTGAACGATGCTGTGAGCTGAATGCTGTGACGCCCTGAGGTTGCAGTTGAGTTGTCAATCAAGCAGACTGATGTAGGGACATTGACTGTATGCACTTCACAGACAAGGCAGCATTTTGCAACAGTAGGGGAGTCAATCACACCTGCCCTCAGCTCTCTACATGCACTGGGACTGAAAGACAGACAGCAGAGAGATACAGGCAAACAGAAGGACTGACTGAAACATGTTCGCTTACAGTACAGAGTTCATGCCACAGTTAGACCGCAGGTATTGGACATGAATTAAAACTTTAATATGGGCTAAGCAGAGTCATCCTCTTTATTCATAATAAATGTAATGCACTGCCTTTGGTTCAATAGCTAATCAATACTGTACTGGTTGTCTATGGGAAGCCCTTGATCTTGATTGATTTTTTTTACAGGCTCCACACAATAATGCATGACTATCTATTGACAGTGTAATCATGTTATTTTGTTGGTGGAGAGTTTTACTGTCCCATGACCATCTAAATTTTCTTTCACTGTCCGACTACTGTGCTCTAGGCAGAACATTATATGGAGATTTTTTTCCCCTGACAAACAATGGACACAACAAACAATGCTGATGATTTATTTATTTTAGAGCTTTACCAGTGTTGGGGCAAAAATGTAGTTTTTATAGTTTTATGGTTGTAGTGGTGTTGCTAAGGGAAAAACTGTGAAGTTCATGGTAGTTTTCCTTTTAGATGCTGAGATATCTCAAGTGAAAAGTTGATATTTTGTCCTGTGATGTGAAAACTTGTGGTCTTCCCAGAGGGAATCGGTTTTGTTTTTTTTTCTTTTGGTTTTTGTATTTTAACAAGCTTGGTGGTGGTAGAGGAAATATCGAGAGGTCACCAAAACCTTTAAAATTCATCCTTGGGGGACAATGAATAATCGGGCAAAAACAATTTTTTTCAGTGGTGCAAGACGAGAAGTCAGATGGTCACCGAATTCATTGGAAACCAAATTTCATGGCAATCTGCAAGATATTTTGCTTTGGACTTGTTATTATTGGAGAGACAGATACATGGTCTGACCAACCAATGGACTGACTAAGTCACCACTGCCTGTAGCTGTGTTCAGATACACAGCACTGCTGTATGAAGACCATGCAAACACTTAATCTGATAAAAAGGTTAAATGAGCAGACAGGACAGCGTTAGGCTGTTGCTGCAGAATTTTATTAGTATTTTCATACTTCAGACAGCCTAATATTTACATACCTAATATTTACTTTATAATACAATGATGTTTTTAGTCTGAATGCCCACATAGGCTTCAGTGTCAGCAGGGTAAAAAGTAAAGTTTTAAGCCTTTTAACCCAAGAAGAACACTGGATTACACAAATTTTACACATAGTTAATACACAGTATAAATTTTGACAAATAGACAGGCAGTGTATATTGATTTTCCAACCCAGTTTAAAGTTAAAATCATGCCCACTTCCATATGAAGAAATCCTCAATGGAACAACGGAAGCCTGTACAGCTGTGTTCCCATGGAAACCAAGTGACTGATCTGTTAATGTTAATTCACCATGGTTTTATGTTAGAAGAATAGGCTATATGTTGGTTTTTGATACTCCTCTACCTCCTTGATGTATGTATGTGTCTTGTTTACATGTGTATGCTTCCACTGTGTTTATCTGCTTACTGATACTACCCTACTAATCTTTATCCTGTCTTACTAACATCCCACTCGTGGCCAAATCGGGTCTTGTCTTGTCATTCTAAACTCCCCCAAATCTGTGTACACAAATTCATAGTGTTACATTCCCATTAGTTTCCATTAAGTCAGGATACAATATAGTAGATCAACTTTATTTTCTATACAAGTAGCAATTTATAATGCAAATCTTTCTTCAGGCTTTTCTTTCAGCTTGTTTTCAATCAGTTAGGTTGCAGAAGCCCAGCACAGCCCTGGGCGATGCTACATGCTGCACAATGTTTGGTGGAAACCTGCATTCCTTAAATGTTGAGGGTTTTGGTAGACCTTTTCTTGTGCAACAGGATCAGAATCCTGAAAATACAAAACATGCAATCTGAGAAAAATATAAAATAAAGTCAATAATCGTTACATTAACTTGGAATGACTTGAAAATAGATAGAAGAGTCATCTATTCCTATAAAAGGTAGAAGATGTGTTTATGTGTATAGTTTAAATCAATCAACCAGTCTCTATCAAAAACAATGTCTTTGACAGAATTGGAAAACCTGAACTTAATGAGTGGTAAGATTGAAACATACTGAATTACATCCCTTTAGTTGCCGTCATGCCAATAAGTTAACATTACTGCATTCCACAGTAAAGAAATAACACGCTAGCTGGCTAATTTTGGTCTCATGTCAGGTCTGATAAACAGATAATTCATCAAATTCAGTGGTCCATATCACTGTTTTCCAAACTACTGTAGTTGTCATATTTTGCTGGAGGGCGGTTTCCACAGGAACGCAGCTGTCAAGGCTTTTGTCATGCAGAAGTGGGCGTGGTTTCATCTAAACTGGGTTGAAAAATTAAGGCACAGTAAACGCTATATAACACTTAAGTAAAGATACACATAGATCAGGCAATAACAGAGTGTGATGAGCGGGTAACACGTACCAGCCAACCAGCCAGAGAGGAGCGGCCTCAATGTGGATGAATAAATAAGTGAAAACTCCCCAGAGACTCGTCAAGGTCACCCAAAGACTTCTATACGTGCCACAGCTTTAAACTGAGACGAGCTGCCAGACCAAACTGCTCCTTCACCACAAACTCCTGAGCAGGAGACGTGAGTGTGTGTGTGGTGATTGTTTCTGTTTTTTACTACATATTGTCAGTTCCCACAATCATTACCTCCGATTGGTCTCCATGGGTCAGCACTTGTTATCTCTATGGCTCATTGGTAACACATTTTCATTGCACATACTGCATGTGCCAAGTTGAGTCTAGGACATGCGTACAAAGGATTAATAAACACTGAACCAGCATTTCGCAAGACATGTTTGAATTCTTGTAAATACTGAGTCAGCATTGCCCTTAGATATACTGTAGCTGGATTTGTGTAAGTGACACCTCCACTTCTTTCTTTTTCCACAAGGTACCACCATTGAAATGTGTTGAATTTTATTCCTTATGAATCAAAATAAAAAGTATTTGACTGAAAATGAATAATCAAGCGGGGAATGCGGCATCATTTATGTGTTTTGCTGTCATCATTCAGTTTTGTTTTTTAACATAAACCTCATATACTGATTTCCAACACCTGAAAAATAAACACAGCATCATTTTTGCTCAATTAACCTTTGTTGTTCTCTCCAATCAAATTAGCCTTGTAGGCTCCTCCCCCCCCCCCCCCCACCCCATAATTAGCCTTCATTTCCATATGGGCCAGAGGCTGATCTCGCACCAAACGAAGGCTTGAACAGACACTCGGGGAAAGAAAGTCTCAAGGAGGAGAGAGTGCGCCACAGCCTCCGGCAATTAGCGAGGGCCCTTCTGCTGCACTGGATGGGAATGTTATGACAGCGCTTGATGAGACATTGCCACCACACAGAGCTATTCACCAGTGAGACACGTCCCCGCGGGCATGTACACCACCAAGACGATCAACTGGGGGCTAATTTTCCTTATTTATCATCAACACAACAGTTGTGGGTCTGAGAGCGCGTTACTGTCCTCGGGGGAGAATTTTGTAGTTGCAACTGAAGTAATACAAAAACATCAGCATCAATTAGTCGCACTCTCCTCTCACGATCTGTAGCCCCATTCCTGGCGGTGAAACGGAGCAGGTGAATTTGTGTATTTGTGTGTCAGCGCACATGTTTAAATGTCCACCTGCCTTGTAACGAGACTCTCTCTCTCTCTTTCTTTCCCTCTCTCTCTCTTTCTCTCTGGGCAAGGCCATAGTAAGCCCTAGCACAGACACACACACATACTATAGTATGTCTGGTTTAATCCAAAACGGCACATCGACCCAAATGGCCGTGTTTTTGTTTCCCCGCGGCCCTCTTTGATGTTAATGTCCCTGTGAATTATTTATCTGTGTGTTCTCTTCGCCTTCTCCTCATGCTCTCTGAAGGAATAAATCAAAAGAGCGAGGCACACACAGAGAACAGACAGGAGGATTTATCACGAGGAGTATTGTTTACCGCGCTGACCTCCAGGCTCTGCTATATACACATAACTGTGCTTTGCAATCAAACAATCGCCTCTTCTCAAGGGGCTGAAACAGAAACACACACACACACACACACACACCCACAGACACATATTGCACTCCTTTCTCAGTGATTAAAAAAAAAAAGAACTTCTATTGTTTTTGCCTTCCATGATTATTCTGAGGACACAATCTATCCATTGTGTAATGATTATGGATTATGTGGAGATGATCTACTTTCGTTTGTGTCTTATACAATTTTTAAATCCATATTCACTATATGAGTAACGGCAACTCATATCCAGTAAATCCAATATATTTGCTGGTGAACATGTCCCCGTTTGACCTTTTTAGTGAGTGAGTGAAAGAAGTCTGAAAGATAAAACCAGCCTTGTACCTGTTGTACACTAATGTAGGAAATAAGTAATAATATTAAATACTCTGTTAAAGTTTGCTGCGGGACAAAATGTTCTTTTTACTCTTCTGTTTTTTTGGAGCGCACCTGCACACATCTTGTCAATCATCATGTGTAATCGTGACGATGACGGTAACAGAGCATAGCAGTGACATTTTGCATGTTTGTATGGATGTCATATCAACAGTGTTGTTTCATCCAAACATTCAATCTCCCTTGTCTGAACAATAAAGCAGTCAGTTTTAGATCTTTAAATCTATCCTGACATAAGATGTTTTGTTCTTTTTGTAAAATACAAGCTAGTTGCTATTTCTCATTAATGATCACTGACAGCTGGCTTGTGTCACTCAATGTTTTCACCCTCACATTTGGCAGGTTGGTGGGGTTGTAATTTCAAGCTCTGGCACTACTGATACATTTTTGTTTTGTTCACAATGGAGAGTGATTGGGAGGATGAGCGAGTGCTTCTGCAGAGAGGAGGGGCTGGATTGTATTAAAACATGATAAACAGGCTTTAAAGAACATTCATATGTAAACTCGTTCACTCTTGATGGGCAAGCAGGAAGAATCGCAGTGACACTGATAGAATTAACATCCTCCAAAAAAGCACTTTGGTATATACAACTAGAGGTTGTAGAAGTGTATTAACTGTAACTACAATAAACTACAAATTTTCCTCATCTTAACTGTGTTTTGGTTTTCTTATACCTATACCTTGTTGCTATACCTTAACCATAATGTATTTGCCCTATTATTTATTTACCATTAAAGCTGCAACGATTAATCGATTAGTTGCCAACTATTTTTTAAGAATAAAATGTCCAAAATCTCTAATTCCAGCTTTACAAATGTGAATATTTTTCTGATTTCTTTAGTCTTGTATGATAGTAAAATGAATATCTTGGGTTGTTGATTGTTGGTCGAGATAAAAGAAGACATTTGATAATGTCATCTGTGGTTTTGGGAACTATTGGGATCTGTGATTAGCATTTTTCACCATTTTCTAGCATTTTATGAACACTTAATCGTTAACGTAAAAATTATATTTAGTTGCAGCCCTGTTTTCCATAATTGCCATGTGAATTTGTTAAAATTTGGCATTATATTTTAAAAAGAAAAAAGAAAAGATATGCAATCCAGGGTTTTTCAGAATCATCCAATATCAACATTTTTTGTCTGGCGATAGAGTTGGAATAGAATAGAATGGAATAGACACAACAAATTGTGAATAATTAAAGTATAGAGTATAAGACTTCGATTCAGTTTACATTATTTCACCAGGATAAGTCACTCTCTAACTGCTTTCCAGGGAGCTGTGGGAACACATTAAAAACAATACCACAATTAAAACAAATCAAACTGGCGGTACAGTCTGTTGATGATCTACACTAGTGTTCAGATTTCACTTTTAATTTGAAAGTGGATCATATTTGGCTGCAGGGATTTCCAGGAGATGTGGATCACACCTCTCCAAAGCCTCTTTTTTTGGGCGTGTGAAACCATTAGGGACTGGTACTGAAGACCACTGTCAATACTGTCTATAACAGCCTATCTGAAAAAAGTCTGTTGATCTTCACATGATCCTTCAGAGTGTTTCTGAAGACGTCAAGAGTTGTGCAGCTCACACTTTGCATCTGCTCTAACCCTGTTCCCTTAACACTGCAATAGTGTATTATGATGCCAGTTGCTCACATTCAGCACTGTGTCCCATCACTGAGCGGTGGATTAGAAGTGAGTTAGAACTCCGCAGTTCAAAAGTGAAATTTGACAGCAATAATTTTCAGCACCAAAGAAGCAATAAAAACATTATTGATCTGCCGCTCTGTCATATTTTTTTACATTCAATAAACCAACCATTCTACTACAGGGGACCTTTCAGACACTGCACAATATTAAATGACATATCTAGAACAGGACTCTGTGGGGCGGTGAAACTTCCAGGTCCATGGTTCTGACGTTACAGATGTGCCAGGCGCACTTTGCCAGCAGAATGGAGGAGAATAGCTGCTCATCATCTCGCGTCCTGGCCTCCTTTCCACAGCTCGAGCTCAGACCAGCCAATCCCCGTAGTCTAATTGGCCTATTTTTAACACTTACCTTCCTATGGTAGCCACTGTGTTGCTGTGTGTGCAGTTCAGCTCCTGCGGGGCTTTTCTCAATGATGGTAGATCCCAAAATGAAGCTTCTAGACTTCTAGACATAACTCCAGATTAAAGCAGGCTGTCTGACTCTCACTTCTTCACCTACAGTAGCTCTTCTCAGTTCTCTATGAACGTATTAGGTGTGTAGGAATATTTATGTGTTTTTCTACTCTCCCCACGCTCACTGTTGCTTTTTTTTCTGTCATAAATTATTTCCAAGTTCTCTCAGTTTTTCTGCAGGTTTTTGTATCCACCAAAAGGCTCAGCAGAGATGAACTCTGTGTTTATGAATGAACTAAAGCTTTAAGAGAGACACAGAAAAAGATTATGTTTCCCTGAGGCGACAGGCAGTATAGACGTGTGTGTGTGTGTGTGTGTGTGTGTGTGTGTTTGCCATACTGCCAGCTGCTGTTCAAGATCAGCTAGATCGCAGTAATTGGTCTGGTCCTTTTTGATTTGTGCTTCCAGTATTTAGTCATGGATCAAACCTGGCTCATATAACATATAATAGAATCAGCATGAGAAATTCTTGCTGCTATTAAAGGAATAGTTTGACATTTTGGGATATTTTTGCTTTCTTGGAGAGTTAGATGAGAAGATAGCACTCTCATGTCTCATGTACGGCAAATGTGTAGCTGCAGCCAGCAGCCGATTAGTGTAGATTAACATAAAGACTGGAGACACCTAGATGTCCAAAGGTAATAAAATCTAACTACCAGCACCTGTGAAGCTCACCGAGGAGAGCAGCAGGTAGAGTGTCCACTAATCATAGGGTTGGTGTGTGTGAGTGTGTGTGTGTGTATGTGAATGGATGAATCAGAGGCGAATCATAAGGTTCTTTCTTTTCACTAATTAAGATGTCCTTTCATGTTGTTGAATGTGTACTAAAATGTATAAAAGCAACAGTCCACAGTTTTACCGGGGGGTTATGTGCAGGACTATTTCTTGGCCGGGACCAGTTGCTAGGCAACCAGCAGAGACCTCATGAAATTACTGGTATCAGTGTCCACAAGCAAATATAGCTAATTACAAAAGTCAATCAGTAAATTAGCCATATGTGTAAAATGACAATTATATGTAAGTGTAAAAAGTTACACAATCCATTAGAACATATAGTGGCAGTATTTCATTTTCAAACTCTTGTTAGGCACTGGCTCACAGCGTGACACTCTTTGTCCCCACAGAAAGGCACACTGCAGTTGGGGCCAAATTGAATTACTATGATTGCCTAGTCTTTTATAATTAATTTGCAAAGGGCTTAAGGGCCTTAATAACTGTGAGGAACACCGGCTTGAAGGACAAACACTAATTAAAAGTTGCCAAGGATCAGGAGTGTGCCACGGTGCAGGATGACTTTTCTGTTGGAAAGAGCTGATTATAATTCTGCACTGGGCCTCCACTATCATGAGAGTTCACACTTCCATCTCCAGAAAAAGCAGGACACAGTATGTATGTATGAGTCAGGCTTAAAAGAAATATTAAATGCAAGCAGGTTATAAGGCTAGCAGGATTTGACCCATAATGCTGCTGTGGAAGGAGTCCCAATATGTTATTACCTTATTTGGTCGGATGTGGCATTTAGCACATGTGCTTCTGCAATGAACCCATCAGTAGAAATAGCATAAATTCCTGGATCATATCAAAGCCAAAGAAAAGGAGTGTTAAACCAGGGTGACTCTTACAACGATCTAACCGTCGTGTCTTGAATGTTTAAGCAAAGAGATGGAAGAGATATATTTCCAGGTTATATGACAAAAGCCACTAACTATGTTTACATGCACAAAATATTCCAGTTTTGGCTCTTATTCTGAAAAAGACAATATTCCCCCTAATGAAAATGAATATTCCGCTAATATTCCCGTTTACATGCAGATGGTTTTCAGGGGTTCCCTCTGCTTCAGTGGGAACACGAATCACAAGATCTCCGTAGGCAGTGAAGTAAACCAGTGATGTGAAAAACATTAGTGAAGAGCTTCCTGATCTTTTATAAGTGATATGACTGATATTATAAACATCTAGCACCTAGGTTGTCCCATGATGTTTACTATATTGCTGAGTGGTTTTGGTACATCACACCGAGTCATCACTGTCAGTCAGGATAATAAACAAACCCCCCTCCGTCCCTGTTGTGGAGAAGGTGCGCTCTGTTTTTCCTGCCGGCCCTGAACAACTCTCCACTCTCCTCTCATTCCTCTCCTCTGTCTGCCTTCCTGCTCCAGCATATGTCATTTTGCCTGCGCAGGGATGCGTTACACAAACAGCCAGTCGCGCATCTCTATCCCAGATTTGCAAACTGTTGGTTTGTTTATATCGGCATATCGCACATGTCTTAATTGGAAAAAAATATATACGGGATAGAGCCTAATTTGGAATATCCAAACAGAGCATGCAGATGACATGACCCGCATCAAATTTGCAATTTTGTCATATTCAGAATAATAGTGGAATATTAAGGTTCATGTAAACGTAGTCAGTGATTCTGCTGTGATTAAGTCTTTGCAGCCTTTTATAATGTTTACTTAAAAGAAGCAGGTGCTTTTCAGACTGACAGGTGACATAAATAAAAGTAAAAGTGAATGAGAATAGAAGCAGTTTATATAGCTGGCATACTGGATTCCATTTCTATAGAGTCAGGAGGATGTAAAGGTTCAGGGGAGCTGTTGGTCCACTGAAATGTTCTCATATTTATTCTTTGTATGACTCAGAGTCTCGGAGCTCACAGTTATAAAATATAACTTAGCTTACATCTTCACCGCAGGAACAGATTGCAAGCTAATGAAAAACTCCCACGGCAGTCTAGATTAACTTCTTCCAGGGTTTTGTTGAAGTCAAGTCCTCAATTGCTTTTCTGCCTCTAGCACTCTATCTCTTTCTTTTCTTCCTCTCTATTTCCTCCTCTCTTTCCCTATTGCTTTCACCTGTAGCTGCTGTCTCCAAGGGGAGTGGAGGAAAAAAAGATTATTGAGTCAATTGTAGCAAAGAGGAAATTAACAACTACTGGCTGGCTGGTTTTATTGTTTTGTTTGGAGACAAATATGGCTATATCCTTGCTGGAGAGGAGAGGGAGAGCTATCCCTGTTCTCTCTCTGAATCACTTTGTGTTGTTATATGTGCATCGAGCTTGTCTCTAATTGCTGAAGTTGCTTTTGAGTGCAAACCAGGGGTAAAGCACCTTTTCTCAGAACTTGTCAGAGACAATTTGAAGTGTATTTGACTACACACAAATTGTGGATGTAGTTTGAACGCTTTAGAGGTTGCTTCCCAAACTTAATGGAAGGGTACTAAATTGCTGGAGTGCCCCTGAAGTGCATGAATGATTAGAAATTCTCCCTCAGATACCAGCTGTGCCCCGTGTTCATTTTCAGAACTCTCATGTAGCAGTCCATAACACGGTCAGACAATATATAGTAGTATATATATGTAGTAGCATATAGTAGGTTGCTCATACAGTTTCTGGTTTCCTTTTTCTCTTTTGTTTTTTTTTTTGTTTTTTTACTGCTATTACACTGCTATTACCCCTAGTTGAAACCTTATGCAGTCTTATGCAACAGCTGTGCAATAAATAATACCTTCATGAGGGTTATAATGATCAGTAACGTGGTGAAATCTTTCCCTGGGTAGGCAGTGACCCATCAATGTGGCATATGTCTACATTCAACTGACGCAGCAGCCCGAGTTCATATTACGCATGGATAGATCAAATATAGTCTGCATTAGTTAGGCTATAAATCAACAAATATGCCTAGGGGCTACTGCAAAGTCAGCCACATGTGGAGCTAATGCACAATCAAACCTAATCAATGGACACCTAAGTTATCCCTCTGGACAAAGATGTCAATGACTTTGTTGTCCTCCTTGTTAGGTCATTCTTCAGTTTCATAAGTCTCTTCATAAGACAATGTTGAAAATCTTTTTAAGTAAACCGGTTAGCTCACTCATGATGCCCCTTCATGATAAACATACTCAGTTTTTAGGAGCAAGCTATGGCAAAAGGAGCCTACTATACTATACTATACTTTAAAACAACTATTCTGACTAGTTTCACTGGAGTATATGTAATCCTTAGACAAATTATGAATAATGAACATTTAAAATAAATAAATAAAAATCATAAAATTATGAGTATGAAGAAACTATCATGTAGCCTCTTCTTTTTAGCTTTAGTGAGGCTCTGCCTAGAGCACCTTATACTGCAGTGTGTTTCTAATATTTAATCCAGTCTTTCTCTTATAATCCTGCTCTAAGAAGGTGATTTTGAAACAAAGATAGCAATCTCTCTACTTGGACAGTATGAGACTAGTTGCAGTGATAGTGGAGAATCTGCTCTTGACTATAATTATCTCTTGGTTATTGTTAAATGTTGCAGCTTCTGCTTTGCTGATCAATAGACTCATGCCCCACAGACCCATCAACAACACAGAGAGATTTATCATTCACCAGCCTGCTGACATATTAATCAACATGTTTTTCATCAATATTCCTTATTCGATGTCCCTTGTCATCACTGAAGTCTTAACAAGAAGAGGCGTCAGCCACAGGAAGGCTTATTTGCAGCCTAATTGACTGAAGCCAGTTGAGATCATTTGAGGCTAACCACACTTTCTCACAATGAGGTTTTGATGAGCTCAAATCAATGGTGAGCAGGGGGGAGAGTGTTGCATGTAGTGCTCATTAATTCAATCTTCATACATCCCAGATGCTTGAGTCAGAATAAGAGGAACAGGAAGGCTATTGATCTTTTTCTGGCGTTCGGCCAGACAACACACCTAGTCTACATTCTTAGTATTAAAAAGCACAAAAACACACAATGATGACCATCTCAAAATGTTCCATCTAAACATTATAACACATCTTAGCTATCTGCGGGCTCGACTGGATCTAACTGGATATATGCTGACTCTTGAATGGAATGATTAGCATAACTCAGGAGAAACGAGGCATTCACATTACTGTACAATGAGTTTTGAAATTTGGAAAGGCCGTAATTTAGATCTTGTTTATGCTCTCAAAATAGCATGCAGATGACTTTACAACCACAGAACCACACCAAGAAGGCACAAATACCTCTCTCTGTTAACAGTGCACAGGAAGACTTAGTTTTCTCCATGAGCCAATATGTAGCATTATAAAAAATGATTTTTTTTAAAGTTCATTATTCTTTAGCTTTAAAGTATAGGCGGTCCAGCCGGTCTATAAGGGTATTAACCAACTGCAACAACAGAGTATCTTTCTCTTTGTGTCCACAGTGAATGTATCATTCTGTTGTATAATAATCTGTCTCCTCGAAGCTTTTCTCCCTGGCTATTCACACATCTGCACATTGCTATGCCAGCAAATGGAACTGTTTAATTTACTGAGGGCCTTAAGATAATATTTACATAAGCAGTGTTGAAAAGAAACCTTGCAAGCCCTAAGGTTATTAACGGTAATTATGCTTCATAAATCCATGCCCTTCCCTTGCCAAACACACTTACGGACCCTGCGGCTCTATTTGAAGTTTGCGAGCTTGATCACAGAGAAGGGAACCATGTAGATATACAGATTAAGAGTCAGCAATATCCACCCACTTACTGGTTTAAAAGAGGACAGTGTTACTGGGTGTATTCAGGCACATCAAAGCCTGGTTCTGCTATGAATGGAGTGATACATTGTCTGAGCGATGGGATGTGACAGCGCAGATACAGACTGTCACTGACATGCCTTCCATCCTGGATTAACAGTGAGTCAGGCTGCAAGGAGTTTGCTTCTTGCTTGCGCCTCTAGAAGCAAGCCAAGCTAAAATAACTTGATCACCCCCTCACACACACACACACACACACACACACACACAGACCTCCCCTACACCATACTTCACTATGTGTTTATTTGCATTTGGAGTCATGACTTGAAGAAGGCCTCTTTTCCTCGCAGCTCAGGTTTTTGTACATAGAAAGGTTTCCTTGGAAAGCGTGACAGTGAGAGCCAGGACTACTTAAAAAACTAGCTGATATCTTCCCAGTTGGATTCAACTTTCACCGTGATGTATATAATTCACTTCTGGAAAGAAAGTAGAAAGTAGAGAAGAAATAGTTCCAGGGATGACCTAGTGACTGACTGGACTAAGATGCATGTGATGTAACTATTGACTGTATATAAATATAGATGACGCATCTCCACTTCCTATTGATATGCAAAAGTGAAGCCAAAATAACTCCTTTCCAAGAGCTGCTTCTTGTGTGACATCTCTTGCAGCCGGAGTCTGTGCAGTCGAGGCAGGCAGTGGGATGAGGGCCGGCGGTACACGTCCCCTCGGCCCTCCCGTTGCCTGACAGAGTTTTGAGAGCAGCTGTCACAGCTTTCAATCATGACATCACAACCCTTTTTTTTATATCATCAAATGACTCGCTAAAAACAAACTTATCAGAAAAATGAGCACTTGAACAAATATCAGCATGATAAGATATAATAATGACAGAAACCATCTTTAGGAAAAATGTATTTGACATGTACTTTTTTTTTTTTTCCAGTTTTGCTCATGTCCCATCCGCTAACATGGAGGGGGCGGGACTTATCTATATTGCAGCCAGCCACCAAGAGAGAAATTTGAGTATTCTATCTAGTCTCTTACTTCAGGGCACTGTGGATTTGTGTCCTTAGTCTTCTGAACTGCAATATGAACCAAATTGGAAAAAAAAAATTAAAAAGTGTGTGTGAGTATGTAGCTTTTCAGTTTAAAAAGGTTAACTGTATTCATTTGGAAGTATTTCAGAATCTTCTGCCTGTATGAGAATAAGGGCATGGAAGTGTCATTAACTAACCAACACACTGGTTCAATGTGTCTTGTAAAAACAGAAGTTGGTCTGTGTGTTCCAGAGTAAGGGGAGGTTGGACTGCTATATTGTGTTGTTATTAAAGTTCTCCAGCAGTGGAGAACAGCTTCTCTCCTACACTGTTTGTACCGGGGAAAGCCATCATTATCCAAAACCATGTATGGCTTCAGAGCCCTTTCTTTTTTTTCTTTGCCTCATCAGACTTGGTTGAATTTTTCTGTAAAGCGCTGCAGTGTTTGGCAGCCAGTCTTGTTTGTTTGTGCTGGAGTTCGGTGCTCTGCTCCATTAACTTTAGTCTCTAGTATTGACAAAATATGTCACCTTCATCATGCAAAGCTAATAAGTCATTAAATCCAAACTGTGCCTCTGTTGTAGATGAACTACAAGATGACTCCAGTGTGTACATGCTGCACTGGGCCCTCATGGTTGAATTCCACCTTTTTCATTCTGTCAACATAAGATTATTAACTATCATTACAAAAATATATATTATAAAAGGAAGGAACAGCAATTCTCGTGTGAATGGATTTTATTCCCCGACCCCTACTGTCTGCCAAATCACTGAAGCCTTAAAGTTAAAGTGTGCCAAAGGCTACTGTTGTTTCAGTGACTACATATTTAATTAACACCAATATTACTATTAGCTTTTATTTTACTGTGTGTACTGAGCATCTTTGGCACAACCTTTTTTATGTGGTAAATTAAGTTCTATCTTATTTAATTTCAAGATGTAGCTACACGGTGTGAACATTAATTAAGTTGCAGCTCAAAGCTGTTTCTGTCCTCTCAGGCGACAGATTTCAGCTGAATTCTTTTAATTGCAGTTATTTATAACTTTCTTCAAAAGTTGAAATAAACCAACATAATTGCAAAGCCTCAAAATAGCAGTCTCTATGCTCCAAATGTAAACAAAAAAATAATAAAAACCTGCAGTTTGTGAACCTAGTGGATAATTTTGTTCGCATTTTAAAAGATATATAATAAAGTCATCATAAAATCTCAACTGAGCCACAACAAACGATACACTTAAGAACGAATGTAAGCGGGCGTGTGCGTACCTTCTTACAGGCAGCTGGTATTTATTGACCCCCCTGTTAAAGAGCAGCACATGTAGAGGTTGCCTTTTTCCTTGATACTGAACCATGAGTCACTAACTCTGCCACTGTAGATCTTTCTATGCTGCAAGTGTAAAGCCTTGAATTGAGAGCTGATGAATAGGCAGGGAAGGCTCTTATCAGGGGCAGCTGCAAGAGTCATTTATCAGCAGAGAATAATGGAAGCGAAAGGAGATGATTGGAGCAGTCGGCTTATTGCTCTACAATATAATAGGCCTACATATTCTCAGTGTCCTGGAATAACTCTGTATCTCCATCCTTGTCACTGTTGGCATTGTGCAGCACTTGCAGAACAGGTATCAAGAGCCAAGAATCTGCCATAATAAAAAATGTTTCACCACTCCAGGGACAGCCTGTGAAAAGGGTAATTATACACTTCACACTGTGGTTGTTGATAGATTAATGAACATTTACTAAACTCTTGTCAAGTCAGGGACGGTACTGGAATCACAGTTAGGTTATTTTAATTGTGAATTATAGTATATTTCTGTAGAATGTATCTTGGTGTCACATTCTTTGTCCATTGTGACAATCTATGCAAGGAAAAATATATCCGTGTATATGCAGATTCCATCTTGTCAGGCTTCAAATTATGCGCCTGTGGCTGTACCACTACTGGCAGCTACTGGTGTGGTTTGGATATGAAACCAGTTGATCTGATTGGTTGAAGTTAGCCTGTGATAGACAGTGATAGACGGATGGTTCATCTCATCACCTGCCAAGTACTCTTTGAAAGTGCCTGTCCTTTTCCAAACAGTTTCCAACTTCTCAGATTGTTCTGTGTAACAAACCATCTGGCACGTCTGGTTATACTCACTCAGCATTTAGCAATAACGTGTCAACAATACTAAACAGAAGTTGATATGGACTTTTAAACAGGCTTCTGAGAATCATACACATACAAATAAGTAAAAACAAGCAACTAGTTTTATATTTGACAGTGATAATGATAAAAGCCTAATTTAACCAGCAGAGGTCATTTCTAGCCATCAGCTACTTTATACAGGTTAATGCCACAGACATTGTAGACGGGGTATTTTACAAGGACCTCATAAAAAATATCATTAAATCGTGTTTCTAACAATAAATGTTCATGACATTTTGCTGATGACTTCATCCCAACCCCTGTGTACCCTAAGTGCATACAATGAGTCTTCTGATGCAAACATATTTGTGCGTAAATCATGAGTAGATAGAAATTTACACATCTTTGGATGTTCCATCACACTTAAAGGAGCTCTGGTTTGCTCTCATGTCCAAGCGAAGTCTACTCAACCCAGCAAATAGTCCCCTGCCTGCCTCTGGAACGATGCCACCAACACATCTCCAGTGATCACAGCAATATGCTCTGTGGTTTACATGTCTCTTCGCTTGGCTGCAGATCCACCTGCTCTGCGGTCTCCTTCTATACTGCCTCTGACAAATAGTAGCCACAGTAATCAGCTTTTGTTTGTAGCACTGTTTCAGCTACTGTGTCTAATTTTACACTTTGATTGCTGCCTAACAGAGGGATGGCGATTTCTGAGATGGTGCAGTTAAACTGTTTCCATTATATTCATCCATGACAATTAAGGTTCTTTAAATTTTTTGAACTTATTTACTTTCAATATGTAAAATTCTTTATTATATCACATGATTCGGAGCAATACATGCAAATGTAGAAATCAGGTGTGTGATTGATGATCTTGTTTATGTTTATGCACTAATAATAACCTTGTAAAACAATTAAAGAAAAGACACCAAAGATTCTAGTCTTGTCTTGCTCTGATTAGTCCATCGCATGCTGCAGACCTGCACTAAACCATTTTTTTTTTACATTGCAGGCTGCAAACGATAACAAGAAATATTGTTTGAATTTCGAAGACTTCTGTGCTGAGAAATCCTTTAAGGGTACTAACCCAGTGGGTCTGTGATGCTTCAAGGTTACTAAAGAGGTAAAAATAAATAAAATGGAAACGTCCTCCTTTGGGGTAATTTGAAACTGTGCATTCTTATATTTTAAACGTGCCCATTAAATCAGCATTTTCAGTTTTTTCCCTGGTGCCGTTTTAAGGATTAACAGCGAAGAACATATTATACGGTTGTGTACAGTAGATGAACCTGCAAGTGCGACCATTAGACTTGTATTTTCCTCTAGTTTAATAGTAGTTTCCTCTAGTTTAATAAACCCCACTCTGCTGTGTGATTTAGAGAGTGAACCACAAAGGCAGTCTACTTAAACACCATTAATCAATTTCCTATGCACCAGCAATGGCAGATGTAAGTGCTCACTTAAGCTTTTTCTATAGGAGGTAAAGAGGACTGGGAAGACACAACAGTCAGCTGTAGCCTGCAAATGAACACACACACACAAACATAACCACAACCACTTGAACATACACAAGGACGGTCACAGTCATGCAAAGACACTTTTAGAAGCACATACTGCCAAACATACACACCGCAACACACGCACACCCGCTCTTTCCTTCCAGACATGATCACACAATGCATTGAGATAATGGCCGCTGGCTGCTGCTGTCGGGGGGCTTGCTGGTTCATTGTTGCAGCCTCAGCAAGCTCGTGTAGGGGGCCCCTCGGAGGAAGAGTCCGTCTGAGGAGGGGGGGGGGGGGGCTTTCAGAGAGGCAGCAGCGACAGGCAGAAAACCGGTCGCCCTCACAGTCAGAGCAGCCATGTCCCCACTTTGTGCTCAAACAGGAGTTATTTGTAGCGAGCTGTTTGCATAGCAGGGGGACAAAGAACAGCTCTGTCCCCACTGAAAATGTGTCCTCTCATAGATATCTGGAGGCCTGCGCTCACTGTGTCACTGAGATAGAGCAATACATTGTAGCAGATGTTAATGAAGTATTAACTGGTTGATCAATCAATTAATTATGCAAACAGTTCTGTCAACATAGGATCATGAGCTAAAGGCTGTCTCAGCGTCCAGTGTTGGACAGTCACGCATTATTAATTAACGCCTTACGGTGATGTGATTTTTTTTTTTTTATTAACAAGTAGAGGAAGACATTTGGAATTCAGTCATTTAAACATAGTTACTTACTCCCTGTTATTTGGGTTTTGGAAGGTCTGTGAAGCCCACAGCTAAACTGAGAGGTTGCTGCATACCGTCACTGAGGCTAAGCTAGCTGTTGATGGTCAGTAAAAAGCTTGTTGGCTGGTCTCTTGTTAAACCATAAAATGTCTTATTTTCTATACAGGGGTGTGAGGTTTGACGAAACTAAAGAAAGAGCAATCAATTGCATTTTTCAAGTAACTTACCGAGTACATTTGTACGGTGCTTAAGTATGATTATTAGGTATTTGTACTTTACTTGAGTATTTCTTTTTCATGTCATTTTCATACTTTATCCCAGTACAACTGAGTGGAAAATATTGTACTTACATTTATTTAACTAGTTATTTTATAAATTAAGATTTTACATACAAAACATTTGAAAGACTTATAAAATATAATGCATTGTTATAGATTACACTACCCGGCAGTAAAATAGTTCAAATGAACTACACTCTGACTACATTAAAATGCTTGGTACAAATGAATGCATCATTAATAATCTGATAATATAATATATGAGTGTAACTCTCACAGTTGCCATTTTTCTTTTGATTTTGAAAATACATTTTACCCATAACATTTACATACTTTTACTTCAGTAACACTTTGAATGCAGGACTTTTACAGTGTGGTGTTACATTTACCTGAATACTTCCAACACCATGGCTGTTTTAGTGTGTGTATATCACAGCCTGCCTGACCAGTGTAAGAGAGTTACAAATAAGCAGCTTGAGCTGAAAACCTGAAAGCAAAATTTGGGTCTGTGTTTGTGTGAAGCATGTACCCTTTGTTTTTTTTTTTTTTTTTTACAAGAAAGAAAAGTTTGTTATCTCAGGATGACAAGATAATTAATATGCGATCACAAGGAAAGAGCTTGTTATCTGGAGATAACAGGATAATTAAGTTGTGATCGTGAGATAACGGGGTTGAAAAATATGTGCAAGCGTGACAGCTCTTTGCTTCTGCAGTTTTGAAAGGTTTTCTCATGATTGTGTTCTTCATAAAAGAGGAGAAAAGGGATCAAAACACAATTAAAATAAGATCTTTAAAATAAGAGGAGGTGGGAGGGCATTGAGAAGAGTAGAATCACGTGGAAAGACCTGTGGAAAATAGAGGCAAATAGGACGAGTTTCCTCATCTGTGCCACATATGATACCTTCCTCCTGCAAACCTAAACCTCTGGCTGGGAGAGGATGCTGCCTGTCCTCTCTGTTCAATTTCTGCCAAACACAAACACATATTGGTTGGTTGTATTACCAGCCTAACATCAAGCAGATACACCTGGCGACACAACCAAGTGCTGAGGTGTCTGGCAGCTCAACTTGAGGATAAAGGAAGAACAACCAATGCTCCAGTACCTCTGAATGCCCAGTCAACCCTCCCTTTCCTCCACGAAAAGAAAAGTAAATTCCTTACATCCAGAGCCACTAAACATAGAAAGAGACTGAAAAATTCTCGTTGACCTAGTGCAGAAACCTTTCCCCCCGAAATCGCCGGCTCCAGCCTGAGACCAGATCTAGTTTTCTGGTCCAAATCTCAGCGATGTGTCTTCATTGTCAAGCTAACAGTCCCTTGTCAGGATGTTGTGGATGAGGAACATGAGCAGAAGAGGCTCGTACCAGAACCAGACAACCGAGGCTGGAACCCCAAGGTGCGCCCAATGGAGGTGGGATGTATGGGATACGTGGCCAACTCCACATCAAAGCTCCTGAGGGAGCTGGGAGTCAGAAGGCAGGCCAGCAGGAAGACAATGAAAACACTTGAGGAGCCCAATGAGTGAAGCAGTCACTGGCTATGGCTGAAAAGGAAGGACACCACCTGGGCCCACAGTTGAACATCAAGAGAAGCCAACAGTTGGCTATGGGACACACACCTGAGTCTAATCAGCCTGTGGTGGGTACTGCCTCAGCAGAGGGTGTATTGTGAGAAAAAAAGGCAGAAACACCCAAGGACGCTGTGGTAAACAACTGAAGATGTGTTCTAACAAAATAACATCCTCTGGTGGTCAACTTTCTGCCCAACATCTGGACAACACAAGTCAAGTATAGCACTGATCTACAGGGATTGTAACACCCAGTCCTACGAACCAATCTGTGTGATGTGTGTATGTGAAGATTTACCTTTGATGATGCATGAATTTTGCATTTTGGTTACTTTTTCAAAACCAGCCTGCAGCACTCAGGTTAAGTTTTCTTCTGTAGCTTGTTGTCTCTGAAGAAGCCAGGGCAGAATATTTTGTGTTGTACTGTTTATGTTTTCTACAGTTCTGCATTACAAAGCAGGCAGGTCAGCCATCCTGTTTTGTCTAGTATTTAGCTTGTCTCGGATATCTGTGCACACATTGGTGAGTACAAGCTTCCCAATACAACCTTATTTGGGAGGTTTTGTGTCTGGATCAATGGCAGCTCAACAGCAGTTACTGTTTCACTTACCTCATTCAAATTGTAGAGCCCAACTGGAAGAATCAGACCAATAACCGTCTGACTGGAAATGTACTTGGTTGAAAAATTAATGGGTAAGATCTCTTTTTGAAGTGACTCCTCAGCTTTTCTGCGGAAACCAGACAGAACTACATTACGCCCACTCAACCCTGAGACAGTAACAGCAACACACCATGAATACAATATGAACACTACAACTGAACTGAACTCCACATCCATTTTACAATACAGTTCAATAAACCGTAACAGTTCCAGAGACTGGATAATAGTCCACAAAGTTCAAACAAATGTAGAGCAGCATATTTAATGTCCAATATGAGAAAGACTTATCTTCAGTTACAGGTCATTTCTGTTTCTCATTAAAGAAAACTCCCAAAGTAAATATTTTTCTGCTTTGTTAAACCTGTTACGTGACCTTTTCTGACTGGTAGAGACCCTGAACAAAATTGGCTACATTATCGCCTCCAAACCACTTTTTCATAATAAGTGCTCTACAAATAACATTACAAAAGACACATGGAAACAAATGTAAAAAAAAACAACAACAATAAAATACCAATTACAGATAAAGAGAGAATAAAAATAAAGGCAGAAAGACAACTGAGAAAATGTAATAAAAGGGAAATAAAGGTAAAATATGACAATATATTAGGGTGATAAAAACAAATGCAATGTAGCTCTGTGCTAGACCAAGCGGGGCCATGTTAAGCTTCAAAAATCTATTAGTTCTAAGCTGTAACACCAGTAAAGGGAAGTTAAAAACCACTGTGATATTTTCATGTCTGTTTGATCTGCTTGCTCTAGTTATGCGCCTCACAGCTGCTTGTTGCACAACATGTAGCCAAAGGGGAACTTCAACTAACACAGGAGTGAAATAAGCAACAATACTCCCATTTTACTCTCCTTTTAGAAGCGATAAAGGCTTTCACAATGTAATGAATTTCAATGTGTCAAATATGATTTCAGCAAATCCCAAACTCTGACCCCTATTGTCTCTGACTCAGCTTTCTGTCTAATTTAATGTTGTCTGGAGACAGATGAATCCAAGTCACTCGAGTTGTGAATTCCCTCAGTGGATGTAGTCATATCTGCAGTCAGTCACCAACACCAGAAGGAAGAAATCAGTCTTTTTCTCCCATGTTGTAGGTGGCAGCTCTCCATGGGGGGGGGGGGTTATTCATCCTAATCATGTTGTTGTCATCACTGAGACGCCAGCACCTCTCTTTTGTACCATTAGTGCTGCTTTACTGCAGATCTGGTTGTGGGCGTTGTCATGGTTTTTTTTTTTTTTCCTGTTTTTGTTTTAATCTTATAGTGCTGCTTCTGACCCCTATGTGCTTATTAGCATTATTGATTGTGAATTAATTACATGCATTTGACTGAGCTCTTTTGTGAGAGGTTGTTTAGCTCATGCTTTCATTGTTGTGCTTTCCACAGTAATGAAATAAGGGCTGAATGAATTTCGTGGCATAGAAATGTTCATCTAGTGTTGTTGGCTTTGGTTTCCTAGGTCGATTTTTTTGAAATATTACCTCCCTTGTATTATTGCCTCATAGCAGCAAAGTTTCTTTACTGTTTTCTATTCATCAAAGCTCTTATTTAATCTCTAGACAGCTGCGCTCACTTTAAACACACCTGCTAAAAGATGTTGTCTCCTAAGAGCCAAGAGTATTATAACTTGCACTTACAATATGTTCTCATAACTAAAATAATGCCTAGGTTGTTTCTAATTAAATTTCCTGCAAAGATAAAAAAAAAAACCCTTTAATACATAATCAGGTTTTTCTGGGCTTTTTTACAAGATTGTTCACCTGCAGTCTGGGTTGCTGGTTTTTTAAAAGGCCGATAAAGAGTATCTGGCAGGGTAAAAAAAAAAAAAAAAAATCAGGGACTGTGTTTGATGGAGAGAAGAGAGAGAGAGAGAAGATACACGGGGAGATTGTGTGCCCATAGCCGGGGAATAATAGATGTGCTGAACTCCTCGCTGTCGCTCGTGCTCTTGAAGCGCTCTGATTCATCATCTCAATCATCATTATTGCTATGATCACCACTCCTCTGACTAAGCTAAGGAAAATTCCTCATGGCTGTCTTTCTCTCCTCCATGGTCTCTCGGTTGCCAGGACTCTGCAGGCTCTTGAACTGATTGTCGGGCAGAAGACTGTGTTCATCTGCACACCAACCACCGGTTCTGTGAGATAGGCGGAGGGCTGCGGTGCCACAGTGGTTTGCTGAATTAGAGGCTTTCACTTCTTCTCATGTTTTTCATTGACTGAAACTCTAAAAGCTGTAGATAGATCTGTATTGAGCAGTAGAAACTCAAATACCCTCATATAACTTCAGTTCAGCAAAATATTTAAATTGTATAATTTCACATTACATATTTCATCATAACAATAAGATTTGAGTGCGTTTGAATCATGTTTAATAGCTCTAACGCTCTACATGTTGCATACAGCTTTTGGTAATACTGATTCTGATGAACAGGCATGCCATTAGAGTCACTGAATTGATAAGAAATGGGAGGAAAAAGTCCTTCAGAAATATTGGCAGAGAGTAGAAAGAACTACTGACCTCCTCAGTTTCTCCTCTCTCTGTCTCACAAGTGGCATCTCTCAAAGTGACCCATTTATCTCTGCAGCCTTAGCTTGTCTCTGTGAAGAGCTGGGAATATACAGCAGTGTTTGAATAAAAGAAGTGGAAGATAAGGAGGAGGTCTCTCTCTCTCAGACACTGAGGGCTTATCTTGAAACTACAAAACGTGCAAACTCCGGTCCACTCTCACTCAATTTTTCTGACTGCCATTAAAACACTTAATTCGCTTCAGGACTAATATTCTTTGACAGTTCATAAGAATTTGGGGCTGGAATAATGGCTTTTTTGTCCTTAAAATCTAATATAATATTTAAGAGTGATTTACATGTCACACTTAACTTTTTTTTTTTTATCTGCTGCCTCCTTGGAAGGACTTTGCTCTTTGCTGGTGTTAAAATGTTAAAATGGCATGCAGAGTGAGGGAAGGATATACATAAAAGACAAATAATCTGCATGGTGATGTCAGATATCATGTGCTATAGTATGAGGGGCATGATAAGTTTTTTTTTTGTTCTATCATCCTCTCACAGGCTGAATAGAACACACACTCCCATGCACATGTACACATTTAGTGCACATTCATGTGTGACTAAAAAAGCATATAGCCCAGACATATACAATAAAAGGACACACACACACACACACACACACACACACACACACACACACACACACACTGTATGTGCTCAGCCTTTTTATTATGATAAATACTAAAAAGGCTGAGCACAAAAAGCAGGTGAAAGCGTATTTTACAGTCCTAGCCATTTCCCAGAAAAACACACAGGATGCATCACTCATCACATGTGCACTCAGCCTTTTTAAAGTGAAACCATTGGATTGCAATGGAGATGCATTAAATTTGCATCTAGGCAACTAATAATTTATTGGGATATTAAACAGATATACTGCATTCCCCTGCTTAACCCCTCGACTGATTGCCATCACCAGAGCAACCGTCCCTCCCTCCCCTCGGTCGGGTTAAAACCCTGTGTGTTTTACTAAAGTCATCATTTACTCTGATTAGCATAGCTCCCAGCTGGAGCAGCGTGTCATGATTTTGCACCTAATAATTCTCCCTCTTTTCGTTTTCAGTACATGTCTGAGAGCAGGGGTGACAGGACCGGGTGCTGTTGTGGTTTTTAATGGAGATCACATGACCATGACACTGTGCAAACTTCTCATAACACCAATTATACCATCCAAAGGCATGAATGATGAAGTAGCGGTGAGTTGTCAGGAGGAGCTGTTTTTCCATATTTTCCTGACAGAAATCCCATTAATTGAGATTGAGAAAGCAAGAGAGAAGCAGAGAGAGAGAGAGAGAGAGGCATGTTCCTTTTTTACAGTGAATTAAGAGCAGGTTGGTCAGCTGGCTGGGCTGCATTTTAATAGATCTTGAGCTGACGTTTTATACAGCTCATACACAATGGGCCCAGTGTGGCTGTAATACACCCACAGGGTGCTATTTTTCATCACAGGGGTGCTCAGCAATGTGTACATTGGGATACTGTGTATTACAAGATTAAAATAAGGGTATCTTGGTCTGCGGTCATTCCTGCTGCGTATGTGTAAATTACACTATGTTCCCATTGTGGTATAAATAAAGTCCACACTGGGATGTTACTCAACCGCACTATTAAACTGCAAAATGTGAAGTAGGTGGATTACATACTGTGAAAACTGCTCCAGGATCATTTTACTGAGCTTTTTTTAATTCAATTTCAAATGTTTTGAATGTTTTAGATGGTAAAGTCATTATTGAATGTATTTCACACGCATTGGAAGTGGAGCATGGGGAATTACAATACATCACTGTACAAGTATGTGTGCATCTCATCTCTCTAGAGACTGTTCACTGGAGGAAGAAACATGAGGGAAAGACAAATAAACTGATTGTCAAATTGTTTGGTCAGTTGGTCCAGACTGAAATCTCTCTCAACATCTATCGGATGGATCGCCATGACGTTTTGTTCAAACATTCTTGGTCCCCAGAGAATGAATACTGCTGACTTTGGTGATTTTCATCTAGTGCTACCAGCAGGTTAAAGTTTTGACTGATCCACTGAGACAGCTTGACATCTGCTTGACGGATCGGCGCAAAATTTTCAGTTTTAAGATTCATGTTCTCCACAGGATGAATCCTACTTACAATGGGGACTTTTCCTCTAGTGCCACCATGAGGGTGACATTTGAGGTTTTGCTGTGCAAATTAACACATGTATTCATGTCCCCCTCAGGTTGAAATATAAGAACTGTGAAAATCACTTAACTTTTCATCATGTCTAAATTCAAACATGTTCAATACTTTGGTTTAAGACCAAATTCCTGCAAAATAAACAACATTCCCATCAGCCTCGGCTTTACTTTAATGCTAATTATCAAATTGAGATGCTGAACATGTTGAACAACACTGTACCTGCTAAAGTTCAGCGTGTTAGCATTGTCATTGTGAGCATGTTTTCTTTAGCTCAAAGCACTACTTCACCTATAAGTACAGCCTCGTAGAGCCACCAGCGTGACTGTAGACTCTTACTCTTGAGCAGCACAGTGGAATAAAACTGCAGTAGGGGAACACTTTCTGCTGCCACTAAAAACAAAAGCTTCACAGTGTGAATTCAGTATTAGTCAGTGATGAAACAGGACTGCAGCTGTAGCAACTTTTGCCAACTTGGAGAGCAAGACGCTTGATTTGATGACTTAACAGACTCACGTTCAAATGTTGTAACTCTTTTATCCCCGCAACATTCCACTTCACCAGAGCTGCCCGGATTTCTGTACACTGAACATATCTCATCATTATGCTACACATTAAATCCATGTATAGATAGAGAATGATGAGTGGAGGGAAGAAATGTTTACTTTACAGTACCTGCATCTCCTCAGCTTCATTGAAAGAGCAATTCACAGTTGACATCTGTTTCTCTTGTGCATTTACAGTAAGTTTAACCCTATCTCTTCTGCTGTTATACAAGATTGAATACTATACCTGCGGGCTTTTGCTTTTCTTGTTTTCGCAGCTGAAAACAAAGCATGCTATATGATCACAGCTATCCTCAAAAGCCACCCAGTACAGTATTTGTGTAAAAGGCTGGACAGCAGGCCAGGGTGTGATCTGTACCCTGAGAATGGCTCTGGCTTTCATACTTGTTTCTGGCACTGGGGACCGCAGAGCAGCTGCCAAGGGCTCTGCGTTGGCCTCATTGTAAATATTAAGAGTTAATTCTCTGGGTAAAAGGCAGCTGTAAACCATCTGCACTGCTGTTAATCACAGAGAAATCGCCCCGCCAAGAATCTCCACTTGCCTTATTCAAATTGCAGCGCATAAACCGCAAATATTCACGGGTTGCGAGCGCATATAGAGACACACACAAAGTTTAGATTCACTACTTAATGCCTTTGCCAGGCAACAGTAGGCACTTCTCCAACTTGGTGGGGTGTATTTAGGAGATATAACATGCACACACACACACACACACACACACACACATACGCAGAAGCACAGAAGTCAGGAGTGGCGTGTTTATGATGTGTGATTTAATTAGCTGGCTCTTAAAGCTAGAAGATAATACATGAGGTTAGACTGGAGAGAGACAGAGAGGAATGCACACAGTGAGAGAGAGAGAGAGAGAGATACTCGGGGGGGTGTGGAAGTCCATTGTGTCAGCATTTTATCACAGCTGAGTAGCTGGAGGTTCAAAGGTCAATCCCATTCTGCTTTCAGCCACAGTCACCTTGCCATCCTGACAGAGCTATCTAAAGCAACATTGACTGAATCAGCCATCAGCCAACACCGCAGAAGCTCTTAAATGGCTAATGGAGCCGCCAGACCAGCTGGGAATACAAACCAATGGATTTATTGAACATTCAGCATACAGCACTGCCAGCAATACAAACTTTAGACATACAGTGTGGTTTTCATATGACTGTCTACATTATGGATTATGTTTACATATGATGTTATTAGTGGAAATCTATGGAATCTTTTATAACATTCAAAATACAGAAGTAAGAAAAACATGTGTTTGTTCCAACTTTTAACAAATTAACAGCGTTGAATGATGGGATTGTATTATCTGAGCTCAGTTCATGGATAGAGCTGGAGTACCCAGTTTTAGAATAAATGAATAGTGGCTTCTCATCGGTCACTAATGGAGATAAGCTAGGAATTATATTAATAAGAATACTCATAAGTATTGATAACAATAAGCAGGTGCCAGTATCAACATCTTAACCAATTCTAACGATGTCATCTTAACGATGCCCACTGCTTGTCTTTTGCATGTCTATGGAATCAATTAGCAACTCCGCTCAAAGGTCGGGACCTAGAACTTTAATTTAACATTTATTCAGAGATGGGTGGCTGGTCTAATTAAACTAACAGTGCAATTTGTGTATTTATGCGGTCGCTAATTTCACTTTAAGCCGGCATTATTGGAGATCTATTAACCTTTCTGCGGAGCCCCTACTTGATCCCATTAACGGTAATTGAGTTTAAGCTCAACATTCAACATTCCTTCTAACTACACAAAAAAGACATATGAAGACTTCCATGGGTTTGGCTGATTCTGAGGAAAAAAAGAAGAATGATGACATTCACCAAAGACCGATGTGTCACTTAGAAATATAAAAGAAACTGTAAAAAAAATGTCCAATATTGACATTTTCATTCAATGGGATCAGTATACAGCTTACGTAGTACTCATACTGCACATATATAGAAAAACCTCACATACAGTGCAAACCTTTACAACACCGCAGACTAGAGTGAGATCCATCCATGTGAAATATGTATTCACCCCGTCACTAACCTTCCGAACCTTCCACTCCGCGAGCATAATTGAAAATCAGCGCACAACATGCTGTACATTTCACTCCACTATATTGCGTGAAAACATTTTCACCGCTCCTGTTCCATAACGGCCTCCACGGATGACGCGTGAATAGCCTTTTCCCTTCGGTTGAGGTGCCTGTACTGTCTTTTACAGTACAGGATGTACTCAGAAAGTCCCTCCAGTCCCACGATCTTGCATGAGGAGAAAACCCAGGAGTTGTCATGGCAGCTGAACTGAAGCAGGAATGCACATTACCATAGTAGAGAGAGAGAGAGAGAGAGAGAGAGAGAGGGAGAGAAGCAGAGAGAAATGTACTCAAATGATATCATTTTGCTGCAACCAGAGCTCCTTTGAGTTTTTATTGGCATGACATTAAATCACATTAAGAAGCAAATTGAGACTTTAAAGCTAAATGAGAAAGGCAGAGAGAAGTACTGCATGTCATAGAAAGAAACACTAGAATTAACCGAGTATTGAATTAATTTGTTAATATTGTGGTTAATTTCTGCTTAATAGCCTGCTGTCTATAATTCTACCTCATCTGATAATATACTGCTTTGGTTATGTAGGTTTCTTTTCAACTATGGAGCAATTTAGGCATACTTAAATAGAATCGAAATGAACTGAATTGAACTGAGCGGAGCCGGAGTGGAAAAGCGAGAGAAGGATAGAGAGGGAGAGAGAGAGAGATGTGTGAGTACACTGAGAAGTCTGTTATGCTGAGGGCTTGTGCAGGGGAGGGCCCGAGCTGTGAATGCAGCGGAATGACAGGCAGGGATTAGAGGGGAGGTGGTGCCATTGAAAACACAAGCTGATCCAGGGAGCCGAGCTGACACTTGAACACAGCCAGCTGACAAGACCAGCCAGCCCTGCTGCAGTCCTGCAGAGGCTCCCACCCCCCCTCCCCCCTCCGCCTTTCCTCTAGGGAGTGTTAGGAGGGGGGGGGCGTTGGTTCATTAGCCATCACTGTAGAGACAGATGACGCAATGAAACGGGATTAACGGTCCGTGTACGATTTATCAGTTAAAGGTTATGATTCAGAATCCAAATTAGAAAAATGTAAATTTTGGTGCATTACTAAAAGTTCTCTGTACAGAACATTTTTCATTTCAACAGCATGCCATGGATTGATTAAATAAGAAAGATCACAGCACGGACTGGACTTGCCTCTAATTGGTCAGTCAAATCTACAACATTCCTTTGTCGTCTCATCCAGAAATGTGTCTGAAATCTTTCAAGCTCAGTCAACAATCTCAGTTTATTATTCATAAATCTCAGAATGTAATTATACAATGCGCAGTTGATATGAAATCAATTTTTAAAAAATGTAATGCGGAGGATGTGTTCATGTTAACGTGATATAAAAGAAGTACACACATTACATCCTCTGGAAAAGACAGTCATAAAGACATCTTAATGTGGTTGATGTATTTCCTGCTGAAACAGGATGTTGGGGTGACGCCTGGTATAACAGCCACCTGTGATGCTATTTTGTTTAGTTTTGCTTTTGTCCATCAGCACAATGAAATGAAATTACAACGAAATACTTTATCCGATAATATTTGAGAATTGTTTTCTTAACGAGTACAAATTGTTTAAAAAAAAAAAAAAAGTCGTTTTGTGTGACAGAATGGTTCAGTAAGATAAAGGAGAAAAAAACGATTCTACCAGTAAAATTTGTTGACTGACTGTCACAAAAGCAGTTCATCATATGCCCTGCAAACAACAAAGAGAAACCACATGCATACACAGAGGAGGTGTCTCAAAACTACAGCATCATCAGTACAGGAACTGGAATAACCTAGTGTGGGGAGGCAACCCATTCACCAAACAGGATGTTGAAGCACAGCCTCTGGGTGCTTAAGGCAAACACATCTCCATATCCTTACTTTTTGCTGCTCCTGAATTAGAACTGAACTCTGGCTTAGGATGTAAATGTAGCATCATTCAATGTTAATATATTTCCTATGGGGACTGGAATGAAGGAGGATCGTTATTGCCCTTTAATTGGTCAGTCTAATAGTGTTAGGTATGATTTTACCAAACATTTTTATGCAGTGAATTATCAGCAACAACGGGCTCTAGCTAAAGCTTTTGGATAACTGCTCCTGTGGCGTCTTTGTTGAGGGTTCTGTTTTAAGTCAACAAATCCAAATTGAGGTGACTGTTATCTGTCTCACAGACAGGGCTGCAACTAATGATTATTTTCACTATCAGTTTATCTGTCGATGACTATCTCTATTAATTCATTAGTTGTTTGGTCAATAAAATGTCAGAAAATGCCGAAAAATGTCAATCGCTGTTTCCCAAAGCCCAAGATGATGTCCTCTAATGTCTTGTTTTGTAGCAACCAACAGTCCACAACCCAAAGATAATCAGTTTACTGTCACAGAGGACTAAATAAACTGGAAAACATTCACATTTGAGGAGCTGAGGAACATTTTTTTCTTTAAAAAATACTCAAACTCATATCATGAGACAAATACCAAAACTAATACATGAACATCCATTTTCACTGGCATTATAATAAGCTAGCAAGAGGTTATAAATATATATATATGTATTTGTGGTAAATATTCTGCACATATAAATTCTGCTGCGCTGTGCTGTCTCCTGTCTAAGCTAGCCCATGTCTTTTCAAAGAGGAGCTGCTGGCATGATATGTTGGTGAATGGCGGCTAAGCAAGCTGTTTCAGATCTGCGAGGTCAAGGGCTGGCTGTGCTGACGCCTGTCACACTCGGAGATAGAACAGCTGGAACAACACCAGTCTCTCCATTACGTCCGCATGTTCACAAAAGCATAATTGCTTAACTATCTGAACTCGGGGGGCCTCAGCTCGTAATGCCAGCAGTATTTTAATCAGATATGCGGCTCTTGAATGTGCGACTCCCCACAAGGCTCGCAGAAGCCTCTGCTTTCCGGGAGTTCCTTTTTGATTAATAATCCTGACAAGTCAGCCCATTATTATAAATTAAACCGGCACAACTGCATGTGTCATATTATCTCCAGAGGCAGAGGGGACATGAGACAAAGCCAATGGCTTTTTGCGCAGGAGGCTGATTATGAAGCACAAACACCTCTCGTCTCCTGCTGCGCTGCACTGGGGATTGGTTTGACACTTTGATCCGGGAGCTTTCTCAACACACTGACACAGAAACACGCGCATACACAGCCGTACACACATGACGCTGTGGATGTCTTTGTGATGACTGGAGGTTTAAGGAAATCAAAGTGGCACTTGGTTTAAAACTAAAATACTAACTGCCGATGTGGCTCTCTATAAGCAACATGTGTACTAAACTCTGCTGCAGTATATCACAAATATATATTGTATCTACTGTATGTATGTGTACATTATCTTAAGTGTGTAGCTGCAGTATGCATTAACCACAATATTCATGTTTCCATGTATCTAAAATGCACACATACCTCCACACACACACACAGCTGCACATCATAAAACAAGTTCAGCATATGGGAAGAAAAAGAGCACCTCCAATGATCCATCAATTCCCATTGGGTTTTGGGGTGTGGGGGGCGGGGGTTATTGACTGGCAGAGTAAATTCAAGGCTTACTCACTGTCAACACAACCCAAGAGGCAGTCTGCTGGAAAATCTGGTGCCAGGTCGCTCCACATAATTCCCCTGTAGGGCTGCTGTCTGTGATGAGCCATGCTCAGTGTGGTTGTGTGGTTGCTGAAAGGCCTGTCATTACAGCTGCACCCTGTGGCAAGGCAGCCAGATCCAATCCAAATATGATCCCCTATGACAACCTGCCCCCCCACCCCAAAAAAAAAAATAAACCCACTTATCAGGGTGGAGGATTTGGTTAATGTCTGTAATATGTAAGTGGGCATCAAACTAGCCACCGAATGTTCTGAAAAAAAAAAAGTATTTATCTGCATAGAAGGCAGCTGCTGGCCTTTTATTAGAAATGTGATATGAGCAAACAGCACTGTCAGTCCTTCAAATGATAGATATGATTTAGTCCAGTATTTAGCTCATCACTTTGACACTTGTTTGTGTCCCCAACTTAGTCCTTATTTGAACTTTGTATTCCACACCACGGAAAGATATCTGCCAGGATGATTATTGCTAGTAGTGCTCGTCATAGAATTCTTATTGTTATAATCTTATTGTTTTATTGACTGTAATAAACTGATATGGCCTCAGCTGGATCAGAGGCTTGTCAACTCTGCCAAACCGCAAGAGAAACATGGCTTTTTTTTATTACTTTTTTGGTAGCTATATTCAAAAAAAATATCAAATATTAAAACATTTGCAGATGATGTTCATACAGTAAATGTGTTTCCATAATGTCAAATACTATTTTTTTTTCTGTGTGATTTAGATTTGCGTCTGGCTGATATTACCATGTTTGCTTATATCTGAATCTTTGGAGATTAACAATCATGCTACAGAAGCATCTGGCTTATTTGAACACTGTAGCTGGTTATATAAACTAAATATATTCCATTGGTTGAAATGTTTCTCACGGTACACGGTGTATATTTATGTCTTTGCGTACAGCGTGCATGTAAGCATATGTTCTGTATAAATTGTTTATTTTATGCAGAATATAATCACCTGCCACTTGCTGTGTTTTTTCTCTGTTATAATTATATATCATATTACATATTTTCATGTGCAGGCATTAGTTTCCCTTTGTTTCATGATGTTCTACCATTATAACACTGTGTCTTAGCTTGTTTGTGATGGTCAGCAGGTTTGTTGTGACCGTGTGATTGCTGTAGGATGGAAATATGCCTGTTTTAATGATGAGAGCTGCATCCCATCTGTTAGCGAATTGTAGATTCAGACGTGGTGTGTTTGCATGCAGCATTATATAACCCTGTTGCTCATGCGGTATTTCACAGGCCTTTGCTAGCTATTCATCTCATTTTGCTGCTTTTTCGTTCATCTCTTTTCTTATTCACTGAATTTTCAGCTGGATAAAGTACCTCAGGCTAGAATTCGGAGATGAAAATGCTGATGGATGACGCCACTGCTGGTATATATACAGTGTGTGTGTGTGTGTGTGTGTGTGTGTGTGTGTGTGTGTGTGTAGAACTCACACCTCCATTGTAGGATGAGGCGTTTAGGACAGCTGACTCAAACTCGGAGATTTGACTCACGTAAATAAACGTGATGTTCTCTTTTGTCTCTCTCTTTCTACCTCTGTCTCTCTCAATCACTCTCTCTCTCTCTCTCTCTCTCTCTTTGAAATCACTTAGTGATAGTCCCTCCACCCCTGCTGATGGATCTATTATTAATGAGGGCCCTTAGCACTAAACTAAATTTAGTGCATAAACTCCACTTGGAGAGCTAGAGTGGGGGATCAATAGGATGGCAGGGGCCACAGCAAGAGTCTCATTTAGCTCCTTGGAAATGCAGGATGTGGAAAGGCTGACGCTGAGTGCAAATGCGCCTCCTGCTTGAAAGGGAGCTTCAGAGAGCAAACCATAGAGAGAGCACGAGGTTCTGACAATACCAGGCAAATTTCAGTAGGTCATTACTCTCCAATTGTTACCTTGTCGCTAATCTATACATGAGATAGGGGATCACTGATGGGGTGACGTTTGGTGTAATTAGGTTTATACAAGCTCCGGTTTATTGCCTATTCAGCACGCCACTTGTGCCGCATGAATCGCATCTGATTTTTTTCAGTCCCCGTGACATTGATAGCACTTGTCTCCTGTCAGGATCGTCAGGGCTATGATTACTCGCTTTCAATATCACCACATAGTTCAATATTTAATCATAGACCTATTTGTATGGAAACAATCAATTACTTGGATATTTTTTATAAGATGCTAGCTGAGGAACCATGTTCTTTTTTCTTCACTACTTCTATGAACAAGTCAGTACTTTTAAAATAGATGACTGAACCAATGGGTTTAAAAGAGTGAAAACAATCATTTTCTTCATTAGAGGTGCATGGAGCCAGACTTTGTAATGTAATGACTCAGATCCAAAGAATATAATAGAAATGGATGAAATCCTCAGTCTCTGCTGCCTGCTTTCGACTCACATTAGACAATGCACTGCAACAAATTTCTTTATATGCACATAAAGAGAGACACATATTCTTCCAGAAGGTCATACAGTACCCTACTGGAAGAGAACCCCCAACCCAAGCAGCACAGTAGTTGCACTTTGCTCAATGTGAGTTACACAACACTGCACATACACATCCCCCTACCAACAAAGTGGATCTGAGCTGACTGTGTTTGTATTGGGCAGCTTCCAGGTGTTAAAGTCAGTGAGTATGAAGCAGGGCGTTGCTGATAAAGATGTATGCACACAATATGTGTGCTGGCTCAGCATGTCTGAAATCCCCGGGCAAATATTGTCTTAAAATAAATAATTAAAAGCACACTTTAAAGCAAATGCTTATCATCCTGTATAGCCACAGAGCATGCACAGGTCTTTTGAACATGCAAATATATGATCCATCTGGGAAAAAAAAAAACCCCAGCCTCTATCCTCCAGTTCATAGTACCATATGGACAACAGCATAAAAGGAGTAAAAACAACAATAACTTAGCAGAATGATGATAATACAAACAGATAATAATTTAACATAAAAAAACACAAGACGGAACAAATAAAAACACTAAAGCACTAACAGGAAGACTGGTGGTAACAATACACAGAGCAATATTATGCAAACAACAGAAAGTCTGTTTGCCAGTCTGAAATATGTCTCTATAAAGAGGTAGGGCTTAAATATACTGCCAGCAGACTGAATACTAAATAGAAGACTGTTCAAAATCCAAGTTGCCACTACAACAAAAGCTTTATCACCACTTGATTTTAACCTGGACTCTGGCCTGGCCCTCTGGGACAGCAGGGAGTTAAAGGCTCACTGATGTAATCCAGCACCTGGCCATGGATCTTAAAAGACTTTGGCAACCAGGGCAAAGAAGCTAAAATCAGAGTGTTGTGGGAAATGTGTTGTTTTTTTTTCCCTTTTTCTTGGTAACCTGGCTTGAAAATTCTGCAAAGTTTGAAGCTGAGCTCCAGCTCTTGTTGAAAGTATGATGTTACAATAGAGCAGGCACAAGGGTATTGTGTTTTTTTCTCTGTATTGCTAAAGGACAATATTGTTCTGATCCTTGAAATATTCCTGCTGCTGGCAAAAAAAACCCTGAAACAAGTTCTCAGAAAAACACTCACTGGTAGGTAGAAAGGAATTTGTATAGAGATGCAGCCTTCAACCGCCCCCAGAGTTTCCCTAAATTTAGTTGTAGCCATCCAACAACTCCATTCATTTATCAAGAAACTAAAAACAGACACCTTTTTTTCTCATTACTTTGAGTCTTTTTGATGTTTTGGCTCAGGACACACTGCATAACTGGAATAGATTCAATATGTCACACTTGGTGACAAGATTAAGACAAGGTTCAAACTGTAAATGTCTGAATTCCACCACTATGCCATTTCCCAGTCCAATGACAATATGAGCTTCCTCCCAAAAGAAAACATTGTAGTTCGACTAATATCGGCTAGATGCACTAGGTGGAAAAAAAAATCTACATGTTCTTGATTTGAAAGAGAGTCAGGCCTGTAATCTGGCTTCTGATGAATGAAAATCAAAAGTCATGTAATGTATACTCAGCTTTGAGTAATATAACAAATGTTGCAACAGGCATGACCGGACGGGAAAGAGTAGGAAGGAACGAGTGGGTTCAATGATATGTCTCCACTTCCTCAGACAGACTCACATAAAGTGACTGAAAGCCAATCTTGCTTTCTGCCCACAGGGCTGGCAGTAATTACAATGGCAAATACATCGTTCACCTTTAGCCAGGACTAAAGCGCGGAACAGTGAGCTTTACTGAAAGTCAATCCTGGACGAGGGGAAGCATGGAACAAATTGGAGACAGACACTGGGGATGACTGAGGGAGGCAGATGAGGGGTTAAGGGATGGAGATGGAGAAAGGAGAGGGGTGACAGCGGAGGGAGGAGAGAGGACCAGAGGAAAAGATTCATTTACCCAGCAGTGTATAAAACAGACACAACGCAGGGACTGATAGTGACTGAAATATCAAAGCCAGTAGTCTGCTGGGTAGGCTGGGAAGTGGCTGCTACTGCTGTTTGATCCATCATGCTGCTGCTTGTTTTTTTACTAAAAGCTTTGGAGAAGCCTCTGGGTGCCAGGCAGAAGTGAAGTGAGGCGGAGAATACATCCAATCTCTCTCTCTCTCTCTCTCTCTATCTCTCTCTCTCCTTCTCTGTGTGTGTGTCAGTTTTTCTCTCCCTTTCTCTCCTACTCTACCTCTCATCTTGTACAATTTGTGAGAACTCCTTTAGGCACAGCAGGATGAGAAAGTATGTATTGCTGGGACAACATGCGTGGAAGCATTTGCTCTGTCTATGAATGTGTATCTACCTGTTTTCGCTTGCGCTCGGGTAAAAGTTTGATCTTCATCTCGCGCGCCGTTATCACAGACACGCGGGAGCTTCTTTTTGAGGGGGAGAAACGGCAGAAGAAAGTGGAGAAAACGATTTCTTCGTCTTCGCCGTGGTAGATCTCACGCACTCGGGAGGTGAACTGGATTTCAGGAAAGAGGAGATCAATGAGCGAAGCCTGCAGCGGAACATCCCAGCATTGTCGGATTGGTTGCCACCTGAAAGCCCACAAAAATAAAAGCGTCACCAGAAACAGAGCTGTGGCCTTAATGTGTGGGACAACACTTGTTGACGATAGTTGTCAACTTTGAAGATTTGAGGTTTCTCAGATTTACCAACAGAGAAACTGTGGATCTTTTCTGCATCTGAGCAGCTTGAAATCATTGTTCACTCTATGAAACACGTAGACTAAAAGCCTGACTTATTATTGACTTTTCTGTTTCACTCATTTTTAACCACAAAGACATGATGTCCATGAAAGGAAAGAGGCCCACAATTTTAAGCCTTGAGGAAATTGAAACATGGATCTGGCAACAGGCTGCAACTCCTTAAATTTTGTAGATTTTACTGCTGATGCTTTAAATCAGTCAGATTTAATGAAACCCATTAACGCCCTGTAGTACTGTGGGTAGTCTGCTAGATATCAAGACAAAAATGTCAGACAGCTTAAAGTATACTTCAGCCCGTAAGTAAACATTGAACATGAGCCCACGCACGTAAACACACACTATAACCATAATCACTTGAGTGCAACTCTTGCACGGGTTTTGGACATATGAGCACTCCCTGGGGAGCCTTAGCTAAGGGAAGCTCATCGGGCTGCAGCAGAGAGTAACTCTATTTCTCTGTCTTTCTCTCCTTTTTCTTCCTCCGTTCATCATTGCCTCCCACCAGAGACCTCTGAGAGATTAACTACAGATCAGCTGGGAGACAGCACTGTAGAGACAGTGACTCACTAAACAGCAACAGAGAGGAAGAGAAAGAGAGAGAGAGAGAGAGAGAGGCACACTGTGGGTGATGTGCAGCATATGTGTGTTTGTGTGTGGTACAAACTGGGTACCATCTATGTGACTACAGATATTTGTTACTGTTTACATTTCTAGCATGTTGATGAGACAACACACATACTCGATGAGCAGTTGACTAGTTAAATTGTACTGTAGCCCTATATGATACAGGGAAAATGCACATAAGGTGAAGTTCAATTCAGGGAAGACAACAGTGATGCCTTGCTGGATTAAGGGAAAACATGCTTCATGCTTGTTGGATTTAGGGAACACACACATAGCCTTATTTTATTTATGGAATACGAGCATGATGCCTCGCTGGCTTTAGGAAACACAGATGTTGCTTTGTTGGATTCAGGGAATGCACATGTTACCTTGGTGGATTTAAGGAACACACATATTGCCTTTTTAGATTTAGGGAACACACACATGTTGCCTTATCTTGTTTATGGAATACAAACATGATGCCTTGCTGGCTTTAGGGAACACATAAATTGCCTTGTTGGATTTAGGGAACACACACATTGCCTTGTTTTATTTATGGAATACGAACATGATGCCTCACTGGCTTCAGGAAACATACATGTAGCCTTGTTGGATTCAGGGAACACAGATGTTAGCTTTTTGAATTTAGGGAACACACATGTTACCTTGGTGGAGTTAGTATACACACATGTTGCCTTGTTGGATTTAGGGAACACACATGTTGCCTTATTTTATTCATGGAATACAAACATGATGCCTCGCTGACTTTAGGGAACATACATTTTGCCTTGCTGGATTCAGGGAACACACAAATGGTGCCTTATTTTATTCATGGAATACAAACATAATGCCTCACTGGTTTTAGGAAACACACTACCTTGTTGGATTCATGTTTCATGCCAGTTTGATTTCTGGTTGGATTTAAGGAACTTGAACATGTTGTCTTGTTGGATTTAGGGAACACACACGTATTTCTGGTTGGATTTAAGGAACATGAACATGTTGTCTTGTTGGATTTAGGGAACACACACAGTGACTTTTGTGTTTAGGTAACATTTGTTGCCTTGTTGGATTCAGGGAACATAGGCTTGAGGTATTATGGGAACATGCATACAATGCCTTGATGGATTTAGAGATTCAGAGAGCACACTCACAATGCCAGTAGGATTTCAATTATAGGAGTTCAATTGTCAGATTTACGGAAAACACGGACAGAACAGAATGATGGAAAATCAGTAAGAATACTTTGTATTTTCAGGTGTGCCTGCTACAACGGTCAATACTGCTTATCACTGGAGACAGCTCAAGTGTGTCACTCCACATTATCACAGAAATGGACAACATATATACAAAAAGGTACAGTTTCTTCTGACTGACCACTTGGAGAGAGTCATTAGGGAACTATCAGTATTCACAGATTAGTGCTGGGCATGTCACTTAATTTGTGAATTTTCCTGAAATAAGATTGAATATAATGATCTCATGTTGCTACAGTAGTGTGTGACCTACTGCTCTGCCAGCCCTGCCTGGGTCACATCAGTGTGATACTGTGCAATTATTTTGTGCAGCTTGAATATTTTTTCCTCCACAATCCGTCACAGGTAGAGAAATGTCAAACCAGACTTTTCTGAAAGGCTACAGAAGTTGAGATTCTGATTCACTGCAGGATCAATCATTCATTCACTCACTCTGTTTAACTGGAGGTGAGGTACATTGCCACTTCAGCCCGACCGATACATATTTAACAAGCTGTCTGCACCAATCTTGAGCTAAGGCCCCTCAAAATTCTTGTGGAAAATGGATTTAGTGTGGTGTGGAGGAAAAGTTAAACAAGCATGAACAATGGATGAAAGGTTTTGACCATATCCTTCCCTGTATTTTGGTAGTATTACAGAATGACTTTACTTTGCTCCAGGGCTATAAATTCAGTTCTCCTCAAAAATGAGATTCAATCATTTGAAAAGAAATGGCATTTACTCTTAAAAAATGAGAAAAGAACAAAATCAGCTTAGCTTCTACAGACTGGATCCTCTATATTTTAGAGGGATTAAACGATGACCTTAAAGTAATGATTTTTAATGGATGTATACATAGTGTTGTAGAAGAAAATCCTTCAGTGGTGTACCATAAAGCAAGAGGATAAACACTTTTTTTTCACATTTGCCCAAATGCGTCTGTATCAATTTATAAAAGAAAGCTGCTTAGCATAAACCCGCTGTTAGAAACTCCCTCCATCTGTAACGATGAAAATCTACTGTCACACATAATCAGAGATATTACATTTCAGCCTTACATAATTAATCAGCAAGGCAGTGAATAACTTATGATCCAAGTCATAAATTATATTTAACCAAGTCATTACTAGGGGTGAACTCAAGAAGCGACTGCTTTCCTCGCTTGAGAGTAATACACCGGGTCGCCTCAGCATGTCTTCATTTATAAACCAAATTACATATACAGTACATTCTCTCACAGTGTCTCATAGTTTATGCAAATTGTCTCGAGATACTTTTTAATCTTCTCTGCTGTTTTTTCTTATTAAAGAATCGGAGTACATAAAGTGATAAAGGCTTCGGGTTGGAGTGATGTCTGGCAGTGTTTGCTGGTCCTGTTGTGTGTGTGTGTGGAGCCTTGCATGTAAACATTTAGGGATTTTGTATGAAAGGAAATCCAGCTTGTGCAAATATTGATTTGCAATCTTACAAAATACATTCATAATTATGCAGGTTTTTATTTAAGATACGGTCAAGTATGTGTAATCAAATGTGACCTGGAATTGTGAACACAAATAAGCTACTAGAGTGAATACAAGATGTCTATAACGAGCATTAAAAAATAACCATGAAATGTTTCATTTGAGTACAAGAAAACCTGCAACTTTACAAATTAAAGACATGAGTATAAAATGTCAGTAGCTTGGTTAACTACAGAGCGTCTACATATTGTCGCTGTCAGGGTTAGAAGAGACTAAAAATAAATATCTGGTAAGAGGAAAAGTTGACCCATAAGGACACACAACAAAACAGAGAATTAGATAGAAGCCTTCCTCACACGGAAAATGCAGCATCTGAAGCATTGTGTTCTCTCATTTGCCTGGAGTAGATGCATGCATGAAAAGCTCCAAGTCTCTTTACATGCAAATCCAGTCTGTCTATGAGTGTGTTTTATCTCGGGGGCTGCTGTTTGCTAATCAAGAACCTTATGAAAGCCAGGGGAGCGTTATAAGAAGCCAAGTATAATACGCCTGCTCACAGCCTCTCTCTCTCTCTCTCTCTCTCTCTATTTGAACACACGGTCATTTTACAGCCTTTTAACTTTCAATCTGCCCATCGTTGATTTTCAATTCATCCCACTCGTTTGTTATTCTGCAAGCCTCACAGTTGCTGTTTGAATGTATGTGCCGTGTTAACACTTGAGATAATACATATCAGCACTGCTCAAAGGGACAGAACACCATGGTGTTTTTTTTTTTTTCAGGGGGGGAATTGCATTTTTTTAGCAAAGATGCCGAGTAATTGCAGCTTGTTGTACACCAATTCAGCTAACTAAACATTTACAAAGGTCTTGCCAGTATCACAGAGGTAATATTGTAGACAAAAATGAATAAGCTGCGTTTCCCTTCTCTCACCAAGTACTGTTTACATTCCATTCTTGAACTGTTTATACCTTGACACACATTAATTTGTGTCTATGACTTGTGACCAGTATATTAGACTTTATATACACTGCAATAGTTTTTATGCAGGACTGGATGTTCCTTTACATAAATCTGCTATTGAATATCTTTGAATACACAATGAGCACAATCCTTTATTTTCTCTATGTCTACAATAAAAAGTGGGTATAAAACGATACATGCAGTGTGTATATATAAAGTGCATCATTTATTCAATAGATAGACATATTAATGATGGCCTGCTGTGCAAGGAACCCCTAACAACTGCTTAGCGGGTTAAATCTGTGCAAATGTGAAGCAGTACTGCTGGTAAAAAAAAAAAAAAAAAAAAAAATGGTCTGCAAACTGTCTTTGCATCAATAAAATGAAATAAATGGAAACTAAACTCTCATGAGTTATCATAATGTTCTCTTAAGTGACCACAGCTCTCCATCCATATTTAATCCAGACCGTGAGGACGGATACGGGCTCGACTGTGCAGCTCCCTCATTACACAGAACAACACAGACAGCCTTCACTGCTGCCTGCCATCAGCCTGTTTATGCTGCCTTCCATCATGTTTACCCTCTCTGTTAACATTGTGCTCATTATACTGCGAGCTGCAGATATGTGTGGAAAACAAGCTGAGAGAGAACTCCCTTTTTCCTCTCCCTCCCTCTGTTACTCTGTTTCGGTGTCACTCGCTCACTTATTCACGCGTTCTAACAAGCGAGGTCCTGGGTGGGGAAAAGCCCTCCCCTGTGACAGTTTGGCACACTGTGTCAGCCTATTGAGTGCCACTGAGAAAACATCACCTCTGCTAATGTGGCATTGTGTGACACAGCCTTGGAGGATGGAAAATATGCCACTTGTGAACAGTTACAGGGTGCATTATAGCACATGGCTGCATGTTGGGAGAAACCCTGAGTTGAGACCCGAGCAAAAGTGAAAGGAGGGAGAATAGGCTTTGTGTGTGGGAGGTTTTGGAGACTTGGCACAAATGATCGCTGCAGCTTCTGTGGTTTGGTGGCTCGGGTGCTAATTGCAGCGTGACCGGTGGGAATACTTTTCTGACTCTCACAAAGCCCCAGAGAGACGAGATGTCGCGTATGTAAAAGAAACCACTCGCACCTCATCAGCCACCGCTTAACCACAAGTTGTTTACTAGGTTATAAGCGTTCAGACTGGGGTCAGACAGTTACACAGACTATCCTTTACCGCCTTTTTTTTCTGTGAAACTTTGATACTAATCCCTTAGCGAGTAATTCAAGCACTTTCTTTTTCTCCCTCCCTCCTCCACTGAGCCACAGGTCACACTACAGTCTAATCACTGGCACACCCAGTCATGCAAATTAAATTAATATTTTACATAATCCACTCCGTTTTGCTTAAAGGAATGCATTAACCTTTTTAGCAAATACATTTTTTAATTAGCTAAACTTAATGTGATGAAAACACTGAATGTTCAGTATTTGGTGCACTAGTGGTTTCAGGATGAGGCAAAATTACAAAGTTGAATATGTGCTGGTATACCTTTTTATTGTACACCACTGTGAAATATGCTGACAGTATCAATACCACCAATCATCTCCTTTACTGTCATTACTGTGATTATCATCCTGTTCAGAGGACACCATCAACACAGAGCAGCACTCCTGCCTTTAGCAGTTTCATCTTGTTTGGCTTTCTACTGATCTTTTGACACAGAATAACCACAGCACAGAGAACCAGACACCTGTCTGTCAAGCTCCAGCTACTCTGACTAGGACTTTCTATATTAACATTAGCTGTCAATTCACTCAATTGTGGCTAACTTGCAGGTGTTTCATTGTAACGTTCAGCAAAACAGCTGCATTTTACAGGAAACACTCCCTGTGTCAAGATCGCACACATCATGTTCCTCCTCACTGGTCAACTTGAGCTCAGGTGGTGTTCGGTAGTAGTGACATAAAGGAGGTGTATAGCAGGACAGGCAGCACTGGTGGCCTGTGAGAGCTCAGTACATCTGTTATGTTCTATACACGTTTACTAATTTCTCTGCTTTTTAAACATACATTTAACTGTTACCACCCAGCAGATAACAATTACTACAAAGTAATCAATCTATCAATTTCATCAGGAAAAACTAATTACTTTTCTAAATTATGAATGGATGTGTAGAATCAAGAGACATTGAGCTGCATTCAAAGTGATTTCCAGTCAACTGTCTTAAACTTTGAACAACCTGCTTTTGTTTACAGAGTTTAAACTATTTTTGAGTGTCCTGATCATGATGCCATTTAACTATATTTTCGCTATATTACTGTGATGATACGGTTAACTGATATTATTAGCTACCATAATCGTAGCATGAAAATTTGCTACCAGCACATCTCTATTTGGGATATACACTGATTCTTTTTCTGAGAAGATCAATACCACTCTTATATCTGTACAATTCAGTTCTTTTTTTTATTTCTACACCTTCAAGACAATATATAAATGGATTTTAGGTACTACCAGGTGTGTAGTGAGTATAGTCATCAAATGATGTCCTCAAGTTAAAGCATTGACCTGAGGCACAGTTCTGGGGAGATATTGACCGCTTCTGGAGTCTTTTATGAAAGGAAGTGGTTATTGGTACAGATTCCTCCATGTCAATGTACCATTTATTGTTGGTACGTAATTATTACACATGCACATTGGTATTGATCATGTGATCAAATTTAAATTGTTTCAAAATGGAGGTGATAAACCAGTCCTTCCCATGGTTTGGTTAAAATGGTAAAAAGAAGTAAAAATGTTCCATTTAACGGCAGAAAAATATCTGATGTCACAATAACAAATGTCCGGTTCAGTATTGCACCGGTTCTGTAGCTGGTGCCTTTATCAAACGCTCCACTGTCACAACATCTGTTGATGGGATTTGGAGAGGCAGAGAGCAGTGTTACCTTAGCATCAGCGAGGGCACCAGACATCAAAGATCAATAAAAACCATTATGGTATTTCACTCAAAATGTTGAGCAATGTCTGGAACCGAAACAAGAAATGTGGGAATTCTTGACTGAAGGGATCCTCAGAGTAGAAAAAAAAGAAAGGACAGAGAAAAAGAATGGGAACAGAAACATATCCCCTCATGGCTTACAATAATTCAAAGAAACATAGTTTTTTATGATGACATTTAACGTGACATTTATCCACATCAATCTCTTAACTCAATTTATTTCACTAAAATAGCAGGTCACATTGCTAATTTCGCCCTGAATGATGCCTGTAATAAAAACCCTACTGCCTGTTCAAGGGCTGCCAATAAATTCAGCTCTCACCCACACAGCTCTGAGGCCAATCTTTCTGTTTGATTAAACTTTGCTCCCCAGTGGTATGAAATATCCAAAGACACTTAGATTTACAATGTACTCTGTTTAGTTATTGACACCTCACTGCCTCTGCTATCACTTTCTTGACTAATCCCTTTTGTTACCTCACTTATTTAAGTTGGTGACTTCCATTTGACTTTCAGTGATAAACTGCTCTCCAGTGATTCATTACTACTCGATGGCAGCGGCTATGGACATGTTTACATTACACATGCAATATCTGATAGGCTCATGCTAAGTCTCGCGGTCTATAAATAATTGTCTGTGTTCAACATGAAACAAACAGCTGTTGTCTTTGAAGCAAAGATATGGAGCACTGCTTCGGCGATACATCTAAATAACACAAGCTGAGCAGATAGCACGCAGAGAGAGAGAGAAAACAAGAGAGATGAAGAGAGGAAGAATGGAAGAAAGGCTGATAAAAAGAGACAGTGGGAGAGAACAGGAGGGCAAGAGATGAAGGGAGTGTGTAAGGAGGCTCTCAGGCAGGGAGGATGTGTAAGCTCTGTCTGTGGAGTGAGCAGGTTAATTTTTCATGCAGTGGTTTGCAGGGCCCGGCCCAGGCAATCCTATAGCTGGCCACGGTTTCCCGAGAGAGAGCTTGTTGCTTGAGGCCCCCAGGCAGGTTTTGTGTTGAGTCTGCCTGTAAATTGCCACCAAACTAGTGAATTACTCCATGATGTGTCACAGAGGCAGCCGAAAGCCCTATAGGCATAAAGCCATAGACTTATGTTTTCCCTCATAGTAATTCCTCAGTGACAGCTTGGGCAGCAAATTGAGATGTCTCAGTTAGAATTCAACAACTCTATATTCAAAACAGCTGGTTGCTGTGGCTGCTGGAGTTTCAGATGAATTGTATATGTGAGGGTGCCGCTTCTGATCCTACAAATGATGGCAACTGAGAATCAAAATTCAGATTGTCCCCCTGAATAAAAAATGACAGCATCAATCATGTCGGCAAAGGCCTCATAACAACATATGTTTATCTACAAACCAGGATCTTTGCCTTATCTTAACCATGTTGGTTTTGAGCCTAAATTCAACTAAACCATAACCTAGTGGTGTCAGATGAGAAAACAGGTTTATATTTGTGATTTGTAACAGTTTTGGTAGGTAATGACAAATTATGTTATATCAGGGTGTCAGACCATAAAACACTTACATGTGCCATTTTTCGACACATGCCATTGTTTAATTTGCAGCGCTTGGCAAATTCATTAATATTTCTGCCGCTCACCCTTTCAGATAAAGGCTAGTGTGCAGGGTTGGTTTAAAATGTGCACCCAGCAGGGTGGTAGGAATTCTCAATCTCAATAGTGAACAGTTAACTAAATTATGACTCTTGGGTTAAATCCGAGACATTGTAGCTTCATCCTGATCTCAAGACTCCATAAAACTATAGACCCTCCATCAAACAACACCAGCAGCATTCATAGAGAAGTCTTAATAATGAACAGTTAGCATCAGGAGTGGTTAAGGCCAGGGTCTTCTCATTACAGGTGGTCTCCTCAAGACAAGTCCAGTATCCTAGGAATTATATTCATAATGGACATTTAGCACCTCAGGAATTATGTCCAGTGCAGGAAGTGATATTCCCTGTATCTTAGGAGGCAGACAATTTGTTAACCCTGACTCCTAACCCTAGCCCAGTCATTACCCTAACCATACCTCAACCATAATTTGTGTGTCATAACCACAATCTTTCCCTTACAGTACCTTTATCAGTTGGACATAATCCGTGTTTTCGCAGACTCAGCCAATACTGCTGTTCTTGTCTGGCAGAAGTCCCACCCAGCAGAACGAAATCAGCAAGTTAAACAATTACTATACCTTAAGGAAGCCGAGAGGTGGCTTCTACAACTGATGAAAATGCTCCAAATATGTTCCGTACTGACTGTGCACAAATTATGTTGTGCAACCAGAAGAATTAATTTACTTCACAACAGTGTGGGGATTTGTGTGTCTTACAGCTGTCTAGTGTTCTAGTGTGAAATCTAGGCTTATTGATTTCTGTGAGGCTATATTCTTTACAAAGGATACGCCGAGTACTGGAGGAGATTTTTGGGGTTTTTATTTTATTTTTTTTTTACCCGCTTCAGATCCCTCACCTCTCAATCCCGTGTCTACACCACACAGTATGCTCTTACAACTATTTCAACAGAAAATAACCTTTTAGGAAGCAGCACCTTGACCCCAGTGACATCAAAGGAATCCTTATCGTGGTGGCAGTGGCATAGAAAAACAATTCTGCTGCTTAAACATCATAAAAGCATGACAGGCTCCCCTCCCCTTAGCTTCCAGCACAGCCGGGGCTAAGCGTTTCAAAGAGACTAGCGTTTGAATGACTGCGATGTGGGAGCTCAGAGTCTGTAGCTATGGATTAAGCTCACAGCAAATAGTAGCATGGAAAAAACAGAGGTAATCTCTTCCCTCTCCTCCACGGCCCTCTCACCATACCTGTTCCCCCTTTTTTTTAATCTCCTTACTGAATTAGTTCTTGCAAAGCTGCTCAAACAGAGAGGGGTTTATTCACAGTGGTTACAGAGGTTAAAGTAACATGAAAATGATACCGTCTCAGGTTCCCAAAAGGTGCATTTGCTCAAAGATTGATGTGCTACTCACCTGGTTATTGTTCTCCAAAGTAAGATGCTGCACAGGTAGAATACACAATGCAACCCTTAAGTTTGCTGCTTGGACAAAAAGTACACAAAGGCATTCGACAAACTTAGCAGACCTTGAACTGCAGCCAACAGTACGCAGCAACAAAGTATAACATTTTTGAAATATGCGCATTGATTACACAGTGTAACCTGACACAGCAGTGTGTCATAAAAACTTCATCATACTCACTCACTGAGTGTAGTCTCTGGTTTAATCACCTACAGTGCTCTGGATAATTTACCCTGCAGCACACTGTATTTGCATAAAAGTAGTTTCGTTTTGCATTTTGATGTGTTGCTTTGCAGTTTCATAGAAGATTCTAGCCATAAAAGAAAATTCCCACACCTGAACCAGCACACTAACTGCCTAAATATTTCAGGCTGTCTCTCGCAGCTTTGCTTTCACTGCTTCCTGTACTGTGAAGATCAAATAATAAGTGAGAGAATTCATCGCAATATTTCACGCTGACTGAATATTGGACACCTTCAGATGAGATCATTACCAGTAAGACTCTGATATGAACTTTTCCTCATCAGTGTTTCTACTCACTCGTCCCCATCTGACTCTTCCGCTTTGTTCAGTATTGCAGAGTAACGCACTATTCATACTAAGTATGACGTTAAATTGAGTGTGTAATGTGTTCCAACTGCATAGTATGTGGATTTTGTATACTAGATTAGAATTTCTGAATATGTGGCGTGAGTTTACTGGACATACTCACCTGACCCAAAATGTATTGCATCTCTTCAGACCGTGCAATGATGGACTGCAAGGAAGATGGTCCTGGCACCAACCAGTACGGAACACATACCAATGTGAGTAACCAAACTATAATATTACTTGTATTTGGTCAAATAATTTGAATTTGAAATATTTGTATCTATAATGAACATATCTCTATTGTTGTTGGAATTGGACTGGCCTGCCAGCCTACTACTTATAACACCATAGTTACAATTGTAACTAACATTGATAACAAAACAAAAAATTACAACAAAACAAAAATAGCATCCAGCTGTAAAGGTGGATGTGTGATAAGTAACCACTGACAAAGTATTGAGCGCCTCATTAAACGGAAAGTTTACCCGCAAGCGTGATGCTGCCATGAAATGGACTACACTAGATAAAACAGTGTAGTCAATTATGTTTATCTCATGTGGTACAGTATTTCTTCAATGTTTTCCCTTTCTTCAAAGTGGTTTGATACCATGGATGAGGTGATGGGTCAAAGACCATCTATAACCCTACCAAACCTCATCTCCTTAGTTATGGTACCAACCAACTGCAGCAGTGGTCTCTCCTTCATAGCGGTAATTTAGCACTCCAACTAGTTCTGGAATGGGCTAATATTTCTTAGAGAGTTCCAGTAGACAGAGGAGGAGAAGGAATGACAAGCGCAAGAAAGAGGTGAAAAGAGAGAGAAAGGAGAGAGGAGGAGAGAATGCACAGTAAGAGGAAGGACAGAGAGTGGAGAGTCAATAGAAAGCAGAGCTGGGGAGAAACAGGGAGGGAGAGTCGAGCCAGGGAGGAAAGACTAATGTTGCTACTAGAGTCATTTTCAAAAAAAAATAAAAAAGATTTGTAGTGTTTCTTCTGTGATTATTTCCTAGCATTTTTTTTCATTGGGTTATGAATAAAACAGCAAGACATAATGACACAATAGTGAAATAACATAAGGAGTTAGGTATGTAGACATCATACCAACAGGTAGAGTAATGTAGCCTGATGCTTGCATTGAGCAAACATTGCTCTTCACACTCAGTGATCTGGAGGGGGCTTCATGCTACAGAAAGTAATACAATTATTGATAATACAATTATTAGACTACCATGTAAATATCTATGTTAAGAATTAGGATCAGGCTATTTAAAAAAGCTTTTCATCTAAGCAGGATTGTTGATTTAAGAGTCCATGAAAATGAAGGAACCAGCCAGTGAATGTAAACCAAGTTTACCTCAACTACGTACATCTATTCACCAATGCTGGATAACATTGAAATTGAAATGAGAAAAGTCGGACAACTTCCTGCGTAAAAGTTAAAACAAAATAAAAACCTAACAGTAATCATGTTCCTGCAGTACAGGGATCTGGTCATTTGGAGCAGACACTGCAGCTGCAAGCCTGCTTCTGATGGTGTTCCAAGACCATTCCAGCGGCTCATTGGCTTCATCACAGTCAGCCCCATCATCACCATCAACACCTTTGTCAGGCTCCAAAATGTTCCCATTCCTAATGAAAGGGATGTGGAAGAAAAGGCAGTCAATAATGCCCTCAGACACAAAGTCCACCTTCACCTCTAGCCAAAGAAAAGAGATGGAACAGAAAGATGGAGTGCTAGCTGGTCTTCAGCACCCCAAATACCCTCTAGACCACACACTTTGTGTTGAAAATGCCCTCAACGGCATTTTGGACAGGCTCACAGAACAGGGTCATCAGGCAAATGGGTTGAGCCAAGCAGGGATACCCTACATCATTCTGGAGATGGGTAACACAGCCAGGGAAGCCCACATGGACATCCAGAATGCAACCCTTGTGGTCACAGATGGCTTGAAACCGGATTGAGTGGAACAGATTCCTGTTAAAGTAGTCCACCGCAAACCATCCAGGTGGTGCAATGCGAACATGGCACCCATCTATGCTCCCTGGCACATTGCTGAAAGCTGGGGAACCAGACAGCTGCTGGAACCCAGACACGATTTTTCCTCCAGCTCATTCCTGTTTGGAAAGCGCATGAGTCTCCTTAAAACACCTCAGATGCCCTTGCTGACCCGGTGAATTATGTCATGACACATGGTGCAGGGAATGTCAAAGGCCTCTGACACAATCCTGTAGGATGTGCCACCAGCCAACCAGTACACAAACACATGAACCTCAAATGCCTTCCTCCATCCATGGTCGGTGCCCCCCTCCAGACAATAGATTCTCCATTGTCGGCCTTGATGGAAGTCCTTCCTAAGGTCACCTTCCCTGAAATAGAGGCAAGACATGGGCAGTATGGCCCTCTTGCACCAACCAACTGTAAAGGAAATTCAATTCAATAGATTGACTATTTATTCTTATGATTTGTCTATTAAATTATTTAAAATGACTAATTATATTGCTTATTAGTTACATATGTCTATTTATACATATCTGTTGATGATCAAACATGTATCAGTTTCCAAGATTTCACTTTTGAAATGTGTTTGATGCATGAAGATTAAACGATTACTTAAAAAATGAATTTATGAGTCTGTCAGTGTCAGATGCTGTGAGAGATTGTAATTTAAGAGAGTAAGATTTTCACTTTTTCTTTCGTCTCAACTGTTCACGTCACATTAATACACCGGGAGATAGTGAGCTGACTGAAACTAGGTAATGTGCTAATACTCACGTCTGGGGGAAATCCAAAATTTATGTACATCTGAATCATGTACCGCAGACGAGGAGCTGATTGCCTCCATCGTCTCCGTGCTGCAAGTACTCTCATACATTTGCTGGTAAGAGGCATGGTTGGATAAAATAATTAAGTATGATGGCGAGTGAAAGTGAAGCGGGAGCTACTCTGGACCCAGGATGTAAACGTACAGTTAAGAGGAAAAAACGCTCACATATATAATGTACTGTAGAAGAAAAAAATGTAACACTAAAATATTTAATAAGTTGCCATAAAATAGTACTGTAAAATATTACGTTGAGTGTAAGGGGTCATGTTTTACATTTGTGATGAACCGTTTTTATTCAACGGTAGCTCAGACCCGGTAATGTGATTGATACAGTCATGACTGTGTCGCTTGAGTATACTTCAATGTGAAGAGTCTGCTGGTAATGCCATACTTAATTGTTCATTTAACAGGCGGTATGCAGTACATACTGATTGAGTATGTTGTAGGCAGTACATTAGAATGTGATTTCAAACACAGCCTTACTAATGAGAGCTGGAAAACAGTCACAATGTAGTCAGACATCATCTCTCATTAGGTAGCCAGTAGAATGAGCTATTGCTGCTGACTCAGTAGAATAAGGTGCTTCTTATTAACATGTATTTGTCTCATACAGAGTGTTAATTCACCTCATCTTTATTGTATGTCATAATGCCTGTCATGTTTAACTGTATTCTTCATCATGCTTTAATTAAAAAACACATCATGAGAGCATACGGTGTCTAATATGGGTGGCCCTATGCTTCTCCTCCATTATGACTTACTCATGGACCACCCAGCATGACAGCATGCTGAATACTCTCTGATAAAGTTAAAATCATCTCAGCGGGAATTAAACATGGCATAAAAGATGGCAGGTTCACAGCTCCAGCAAGAACATCCTTTATTCAAGCTCGGAGCGAGTTTCCAGTTAAGCAAATCATTATGCAAATACTAACCAGGCATTTACCAAGGAGGCACCACTTCCCTGACTTCTGTAACTGGATGTTATACTTTATAACTTTCCTCTCTGCCTGCAATTTCTATAGTCGACTGTCAACAAGGATCGGTGAGAATTTTAGTTTTTCAAGGTTGCGCTAGAGTGTACAGTACTTGTAAAATCTAGTGTAGTGGTTCAAACATTTTGCATATTAAGGACATCCCAGATCAATACAGTTTACACAACCTCATTTAATTAAATTGAATGGCTCCATCGAGAAGATATTTGTTTCTATATATTGAGAAGACTTGCATAAGTGTCTATAGCTGTGTAGTTACAGTAGGGGCAGTGAAACCTACAATGTAAAATAATTGTTACACAATGAAGTGATTATATCATTGCCCTATTTTATACTGATTGAAATCACAGAGAAATTAAGCTACTTCGCAGAGGACTCCCTCAAACTCCCAGAGGGACCCCCTGGAAGTCCCCAAACTGCAGATTGGGAAACACACCAACCCTGCTGCTGGATTTAAAAAAAAAAAAAAAAAAAAAAAAGCCATGTAACAAAGCAGGGTGAGTATGACAAGCAATATTTCAGATATTTACACTAAATTATGAGTTCATCTGACTATTAAATCTCACAATTTGAGTTGGTGAGAGAAGTGAGATGGCTGTATGATGATGATGGCCAACGTGCCAATGGTCAGAATGGAAAAGTTGTCAAAAGCTGATAGATGAGTGTACGCACTGACAGCAACAACGCTCGGTGAGAAACGCATGATGTGGCATCAGCTCTGGCAGACAGACAGACTAAAATAGTGCCGTGTGACAAACTGTGCCCGACAGTGTGAGAGAATGATTTTTTTCCCTTTTTTTTTTCTTTTTCTTTTTTTTCTTTTTTACACCAGCTTCCTTCCTATGGTAAATTGTAGGCCAGGGGTGGCGGAAATACGTCAGTTATGTGGGCTCTCTGAAGCTTGACTGTGTCTCTTAATTTCGGATGAAGGGAATGAGATGGGGGGGAGAGGAGATTTTAATCACTCCTGTCGCTTTAAGGACACTTATCAAAGCCTTATTATGCGAATAGAAAATACCATGAGCCACTGAGCCACTGAGCAACCAGGGGACGGACTGGAGTGGATTTATAGTAAACTCAACATTATCCAAACTGGAATAGACCGCTTCATTGCCTCATGGAGTTTGATTACACACTGGATGGTTGTCGTATTCGGACGGTTCGGATCATTTAGGAAATATTGCGCATAAGTAGCTCTCAGACTTGGAATCCTTTGCCCCTGAAGCGCAGAGAGGAATAGGCTATGGCTTAAAACTCAACGCGTACGGGATTATTCACGCATCCGACAGCCACAATCGATACGTACTTGTTCGCCAGGCGTTTTGTTCCGGACGGATAGTATCCCGAGCTCTTTATTTGACAGCCTTGGATCATGGATTGGGGTGGTGGAAAACAACAACGGGCAGCGACATGATTTCTCTGCGCTGTCTGCGGTATGCAGCGAGGTTAGGCTTTAACATTGCTTGTTATTATTCCGATGCAACAAAAAGTTACAAAGCGAGAGTAATGCGTGGATTTTAACTATTTGGCCGTTTTGCACCTGCTTTAACGGATACCGCGTCGACAGAGTGCAGATTCGTGACAAAATAACGCGTGGATCCGCGTCGCTTTGCATTCTTTCTATCGCCTGTGTGGGATACTTGAACATTTGCTTATCGTAATGGAGATTGGGGAGGTTTACACTCAAGGTCATTGCGTGTTATAAAGCTATATTTGCGTTGTTATACACACACACACGTACACACACACACACACACACACGCACACACAAACACACACACACACACACACACACACAGCGTTATAGCGCAGCCTACAATCCTCAGTCCAGTGTGTGTTATTTGTTATTACACGGTGCAGCGACCGTTCAGGCGAGCACATACTGTGGAGTTATATTTATATTTCTTTTGACACTGCAAGCTTTCTCTGACAACATGGATGGGAAATTGAAGCAGGGTCGGAGATGCCGGTCCAAGCGGGAGAGGGTGCGGAGGCTGCGGGAGGCAGGGAGCAGAGACGCCCGCAGCCCCGACCCCAACTCCTCCTGCTCCGACAGGGAGGGACACAGTCCTGGGAGGGACACCGCCTCCCTGCCCGGTAAAAAGGCGCCGCACCCCGCAGCAGCCGCCAGAGCCCCGCGTCCCCCCCGGCGGAAGAGACGGGAGTCCAGTTCGCAGGAGGAGGATATCATTGATGGATTTGCTATCGCCAGTTTCATCAGCCTGGACCGTCTGGAGGTAAGGAGGAAGCGGATCATTACCTGTGTGCAGTTGTCTGTTAGTGTGTTTGTGCTGCATTCTTCATCAGTGGAGTGGCTCACAAAGTGGGGGTCCTCAAGACTCCCCACTCACCCACCAGCAAACCTGAGAACTAGTCTAATTTGTCTCTCATTTACTTGAGATGACGCCAATTAGTGCTGGATGAGGATGACTCTTCTAATCATCTGATAGTGTAGATCAGAGCTTCTCACATGTTCACCCCCACTCTACCGCGCCCCCCCCCCCCCCCCCCCCCCCCCCCAACTCCCAGGTATTCCTGATCAATGCTGGGGTTGCTTCTCAGCACACAGAGCTGTTGACAGCTGCTTAGTTCAATACAGAAAGTGTCCAGTCCCTAACATGCCAATAGTGTTTGACAACCACTGCAGCACACAAACTCTATTCGCTGAATATTACAAGTTCAAAGCTTCATGAATGAGATGTTAATCACTGACAGCGTATGAGGTTATTAAAGAAAGGAAACAGGTGTTGCTGTGTCAGAAATGACTCTGGCTTAGATTAGTTTTTAATATTCTGATTCACCATGAGTTGTCAGTACTCTCTTGACATTTTGCCCTTTGATAAACTGCCTATTTCAGCAGTCATCTGTTACAGGCTGATACACCATGTGCTGATAACTTTGTTTCTGTCATTAACTTCGTGGTATGTCTGACGTTAGAGGAATGCTTTCAGGAATAAAGGAGGTTCTCTTGTGACATCCTCTTATCTCTGTTATCTCATTACGCTCCAAATGACAAATAAAACATTACTCCCTGTGGGACATCAGGCTGAGTGACAAGGCAGGCAAGGCTGTGTTTTTTTTTTTTTTTTTTTCCATGGCTCATTCTGGGAATGGCAGCACCATAGTCGAAATATAAATCAGCGGCTTTAATAAACATAGCTAACATATTACATGTCCACTGGGGTCTGTGTATTTTAAGATGATGACCTCATTTGAAAGCCCATGGATCATACCACAGGCCACCTCATTTCAGTGACAACCTCCCATGTAGGCTCAGTCATGGAATTAATCATGATTGACTCTTGCCTCCTACATAGTGCTCAGTATAATATCATGATCATATTCAGATTTGTAGCAAAATAACCACATGAAATATTAAAGCAGTGATGCATCTTCGCACTGAAGGCTGAACGGAAGAATTACTCAATAGTTGGAGGTGATCATCAATTCGCCACCTCCCATCTGCTAACAAGTTTAACCTGTCCAGGTCATCAGTAATTATATTGCTATTCCATTTAGTCTGGCCCTTCATGGTACTTAGAGTGGATGTAAGACAGCGGGGTGGGGGTGGGGGTGGGGGTGGGGGTGGCGGGGTAGAGGGAGGGGTGTCTGTGTGAAGTGAAGGAACATGAACCCTAATCACCTAAGAACTATTGGAATCCTGTAATTAATAATTAATTTGTATGCCACAGCAGTGTTCCTTTAAGATGCACTTGTTACATGTTATAAAATGTGCATAAGATATGTGTGTGTGTGTGTGTGTGTCAGTGCCCACATTTGCATGAGTACAGTGCACTGTACGATGTTGTATCCGCAAGTTTTTCTGCCCTTTGTGATGTGCGGCTGCCACTTCTGACAGCTGCTGACTGTGAAAGACTTTGAGGATGTCATAGCAGCAAAGTGCTTTTTTTTTTTTTTATTTTTTAACTTGCATCTTCTGGCAGCCTGCTGGTGTCTCCGCTGCTGTCAACACAGCACCCTGACCTGTTGACTTCTAGGAATATTCTCTTGTGTATTTGATGCAGCTCTATGGTCATTTCAGTTCAGAACTTTCACATCTGTTCCTGTTACAGACTTGTTTGTCGTTGTAAATCGGCTTGTTTGTAAAATAGTTGCCGTTTGGATGCTTTATCATAACTAAATATGCAGCCGCTATCTATTTGAGGGGGAAATTAAGTTAAATAATTATCCAATTTTTTGAGCAGTAATAGTTCGCTTCCTCGAGTGCCACATCCGTGTTGAACGAACACAGAGAGAAAACTGTGTGTTCTCCAAAGAAGCTTATGTTTTCACGGATAAGCAAATGAGGCATGATATGGCTCTATGTGAAATGATACTCACATGCCAGCTACTTGTTGGTAATTAGCCTGATTTACACACAAATGGAATGCGCTTATTAAATGATATTGGTGGATCTGGTACAATTATATGAGGGGTTTGAGAAGGTTATGTTTTTTTTATGGTTTACTATTTCATTTCTGCGGATGTGATGAATGAGTCAAATAAGTCGACTTTATGCTATACAGCATCTAATAAGGGACGGCAGCAATGGTGTTCTTTTTCAGTTAATAAGCCTCATCACTGTGAATGAAACGCAGTCTTTGAAAATGTGTACACACAGAAAATGTCTCATGATGAGGTCATGACTCATGCTTTCACCTACTTACTGCATGCTTGAGTGGAGCTCACGACCCGCGCTACCTGTGCTAATTGCTCATCAATTATGAGGAGGACACGGCAGCATTTGGCCGAGGGAATAGCTCTGACCTACTGCATCATGCTCCGATAAGCTCGCGCACCCCCGGCTGAGGGAGTGTGCTGGCCTCCTTGACCCCCGTCGAAGTGACTGATGGCCAGCACGGTTGTGTTGATGTCAGGCCATACAGTCGGGCTACTGTCTCATTAGCATTCTGCCAACATGGATATCCCCGTCCCCCCTGGGTTCACTGAGCCCACATGGCCGACATACCAATATTTACTCTATCTTGTTTCTTTTAATCTCTGTGTAAGCCCTTCGCTGTTCTCTAAAGCACTGCAGGATGAGCATGTTTCATAAAAATCCATGTCACCTCTGGGTTACTGTCACAGTCATTTGATTGTCTTATTTTAGTCTGTAACTTATATACAGCTGCCACAATCTGTTCATAAGAGCCCGAGGTTACGGGTTTCTCCCCCGAGCACTTCAACTTTAAACACACTTGCTTGGTTGTTGCTGTTGATATTCCAGCTCTACGCTGATAGGATCAAGCTCCCTTGATGAAGGCTTAGGCTCCGGTGGTCTCGCCCGCTCCCGTAACCTGTTTCATTACAGCCGAAAGCAATTTGCAGCCGCGACCGCATTTGATTATGGCGTGTTTATTTGCTTTGAATCCCCTCGTTTCTCATAGGAAAGCTGCTTACTGTACCTGTGCAAATCAACTGTACAAACACAGCGGTCCTACTTTGTCATGGGCACCTATTCATCATAGGAAAAAATGATTCAATGATGATTCAAGGTAGTATAAGCACACAGTCAGTCTGCTGTTGTCAGTCTTTTTAAAAGAGAGAAGGAAAACCTCATATGTCCAATTTGGATGGTTTTCATATTTCTATTTTGGTAGTGAAGGATTAAGTCATCAGTCGCTACATCTCTTATTCCTAAAAAGACATTATGAATTTACATCGTTTCGATCGCTGCTAAGTTGATTCGCTAGAGATAGAAGGTTTTCACCTGACAGAAGCGCTATAAAACAATTACCCACTGCGGCTTAAACCCTCCAGAACTCTCCCTGTGGGTATCGAACAAGTGAGCAGATAATAAAATGACACAATTATCCATCTGTCACAGCATTAATAAGATGTTTGATTTGCTCCATTTGCTCTGTGAGTGACGTTGGAGTGGCAAATCCCCTCTCGTTAATCCACAATCCTTCTGTTCATCTGCTTTAACATGAATTTACAGATTTGTTTGGGTTTTTCGTTCCGCAGCATGAGTTTCTAAATTCACTCTAATGGGGATTTAGGTTTAGTTGATTTAGAGATATTACAACAGTGTCAAGGGCAGGAAGCAGAAAGGCCGGGGATTCTGGCACAAACTGCTTTCCTATATAGAAGCCTGTAGAGTCTGTCCGTCTGTCTGTCAAAGTTGTGTGTTCTTTATTTATCCGGGGGGAGTTTTGCTAAGCATGCTTGCTCTTTTTTTTTTTTTTGCACGGTCCCCTTTTACACAGTTACACTAATCATCATCTGCTGTTGGCCGCAGAGCAGCTCTACCACAGCAATATGGAGAAATTAAGTCCTTTGCCCTAGGGGATCTTGACAGTAGTTGTTAGGGAAGCTGTGAGTTGCTGCCTTCCTTTCTCCACCCGTATTTTCCCAACTGGTGCGTGGATCTAAGCCAGCAACATTCCACTTACAAGTATGCTTCTGTGTATCAAGTGCTTAAAGACGAAAGCTTCAAACAGAGCACCCATCAGAATGAATTTTTAGGCTTTCTCTTAAAATAACCACACTTGCACGCAAGTCCCATCACATTCATTACTGAGCTTCCTGATATAGAGTTCTCATTGTTAGCACTCAGATAACGCCATGTGTTCCTTATTAGCAGTCATCAGTACAGCTAACACTCAAGAGCACTCTTCTGTCAAATGACAACACTTCAAAGTAAGATCACAGGAGACACCGGGAACGATTAATGAACAGAAGTCCACCTCGGTAGCACCTATGCAGAGTCATATCAACACCTTCTCGGCTTGAGCTGAATGATGCTCTTTTGGGATTGATGGGTTACATAAGATCTGAGGTAGTTTGTTGAATCTTTTCTTAGAGGGCAGCTGTGTGCTTCTGTTTCTGCTGGTACACTATGTGATTGCTGGTTGAGTAACACAGTGCAAACTGATACTGACACTCGAAGCTACAGCAGTCGTTGCTGTAGTAAGACGTCTTGCTTCCATGGTGAGGCAGCAGATTTGTTGCAGCGGTTGCAGCAATCTTGCCTCGTGTTTTTCTCTTTCCCCCAACGGTGATAGTGCTGTGCATCATATGCCGGCACTGACAAACAACTCCGGCTTTAATTAACGTGGCAGCCCCCCCGAGGCACCGCTGCTCATTGGCTGACGCATCCCATGGAGAGAGCTTTCTTAATGCCAGTGGGACGTTCCCCCCCCGTCCCCAGCTCTCTCTAACTGTCACACACTGTAGGCGACAGCGTGGCTGATAAATGCATGGTCACATACGTACACGAGCTTTCCCTCTCTGTCTCGCACAAACACAGGATTGAACTCTCGCCGTCCATCTGTCTGAGCCATCGACCGCTGACCTAAATATTTCAACGCAAGGAAGGTTCCAGCGTGTTGTGGAAGTGTGTTGATGTGGATCTGGAAGCACGGCAATCACTTGCTCAACCCACTCTGATATTACAAAACTACACTTGTATTCAAGCACTGAGGATTTATGTGACCAAAATTTTAAGCAACACAAGGAAATGCTTCAGCTTTTGCTTCACGTTTCCAGCATTAAAATAAAGCATTAAGAGGGAGTTAGAGGCAGGCTGAGATAACATGTACCTTCCCATTCACTTGAATGAGGAAGTGTGTCCGGACTTTTGACTGCTACTGTACATGTAGGATCTGCAGGGCTGCAGAAAATGATTATTTTCATTATCTGCCAATTATTTTCTCAAGTATTAGATTAATTGTTTGGTCTGTAAAATGTGAAGAACGCTAATCACATTTCCCAGAGCCTGAGGTGATGTCTTTAAATGGCTTGTCGTGGCCGTCCAACAGTCTGAAAGTCTGATTGACTAAACAATTAATCCAGTAATCATTTCAATACTAAGGATGTTAAGATGATTAAGATAATACTGCTGATACAATGCATAGTTTTGGTACTGATTTCTAAAACAATACAGTACAGAACAATAAAGTGTCGACCCTGTTGACTTATAGGGATAGAGCCCTATAAATGGCAGCCAATCAGACATCCCCCTAGGGAGCCAGAGATGTCTTGACAGAGGACGGACTGGGATGACAGCAGAGAGATGAATTAGTTAAGGTGGTTTAAATGCACCCTGTGGAGATTTTGACCACTAGTAGCACCATGAAGCAATGTTTTTACAAATGGCGTCCGATTTTGTTTGCATCGTGCGCATGCGTCCTCGTGATCTTTTGCACACAGGTGATACATGAATCCACTGAGCAACAAGTTATCAGCGGTAACATGCAAAGTACTCAAACTCACCCTAAAGGCTTCATTACTGTCTAAAGTTGGTGGAATTTATGATTTAAATAAGAAAGTGTCTGGCAGACCAACTCTTGCTACAGACACATTTCACTCAGCACCAAAAAGTATTTAGGCTCTATTCCTAACCCCTGAAGGTAGCAGGCAGAAAAGATTTATCTGTGTCTGTCTTTTCTTAATTTCTAAGGCTTTCAGCCGCCAGCAGCACTGGAATATATTTTGGAAGGTGAAATGCATGCTGGCCCCGAAGAGTAGTTTTTGAAGCGCTGTCAGTTGTCTATTTTGAGGTATCACTCCACATTCTGAATGTACCAGGGCTACGACAGCTCGGAATAAGAGCCTCTTTGTTTTCAGGTACAGCGACTGGTGAGCAATCGCTGAAATGCGCAGACGGCACAACATAACTGACACATATTAAGTGGCACATAAAAGCACGTGGGTATTTTGTTGTAGGCATATATATCCATTTCCTGCTTGTCGTCCCGAGCTGTCTTCCATCTTCCTGTCTCAGTGTTTTCATTGCGGTGAATGACAGGATGTAATTATGCTGTGATTAAGATGCTGTTCCCGAGCCTGCGATGGATTAGGAGCTGCACTGTTAGAAGGTTCCCCGGTAATTATCCACTGCTGATTTGTCCCCCCCCCTCCACCCCCCTCTACACTTTGCCTTTCGTAACCCCTCTCTGGTTCTTCGACTGCTTGATTAATGTGTGTTATTAAACAATGTTAACAAAAGACATTTCATTTGAGTATTTTGTGGAAAAATAAATTATTTGGAGATAACTTCACAGTAATGATATTTGTCATTCAGCAGAGGTATTTTTTTCCAGCCCTGTGATTTTGGTTAATATATAATGGCTTACTGGGTCGGAGAAACTCTGAATGAATGACTAGCAGACGAGGGCTGTGAAGGATTTACAATAAAAATAATGAAACCTAAATAGAGAGGGCACTCTTTAAGTGGCTCATTAAGTAATGGCTGTTTTCCTTTTCAGCCTTGTCCTTTGCTGACAGAGAGCAAAGAGAGAGCTCTGAAAGCCCTGGCTTGCTTCAACCTTCACATCGCTTGAATCCCTTTTTTTTTCAACATTTTGTTTGCATGCGAGGGTAGGTCATTTTTTCCAGCCTTCAGACTCAGTCAGCACAAAGGTCTGTTGACAGGTCTTACTGAGTCGTGTGCGTGTGGGGGGAAAGTATTAATAACGATTTGAACAAAGCTCTCCTGAAACCAAGGTGAACACTTAACAATAAAGTGGTTCACTTGGCCATGTGGGGGGGGAGAAAAAAAAAATCCTTTTGCAATTTTAGTGTTTTCTGGTGTTTTTTTACATGATGGAAGTCAATGAATGAAGTCCAATTTTAACCTCAAGATAAAATGTGTTACTTTTTTATACAACTGGGGGATGATTCCGCAGCATGGCAACTCGTACACACAAACCTGAAGTCAATCAAAACACCGTGCAGATTACAAATCAGCCTCCATTCCATGTGGTCATGTTTTTTAAGGAGGCCTTTTATTTTGGAAGGCATGACTCACTCAGTCGTGACATTGCGTGGAGTCTTGCTGCATGTTTTCTTAATAAATCACTCTTGGTGTGAAAGCAATTAGCGTTAACAGTTGTCGACATGCTCTTCTGCTACCGACACTCGCTACTAACACCAGCTCTGAGGGGAATAGTCTTTATAGACCAAGTGAAGCTGACAATAATTGCTCAGCACTCAGCTCTCTGTCTGAAATAAGATATGGTGATATGTTAGTGTGCAATTTATTACAGCTCATTGTTTGTTGGTATTTTGATTGTATTCACAGCGTTTAGCATTTCCTATCTGCCCGTGTGTTTGTGTGGGTGCGAGCAAAGCCAAATAAGGACTGTTGCTTCAGTGTTTTTGTGTGATAGCTTTGGCAGCCATATAACAAGCCATGGCCAAGATAATAGAGCTTAGATAAGAGGGCAGTTATGCAATGAGGAATTTCTCTTTCCCATTGCCACTTCTGTTCCATTCACTGTCTGGATGACATTTGCCTGACAACTCGGGACTAAGCTGCCACACTCACTTTTCCCGTTTGAAATGAAGCACCTTGACACCGATCCACACTTTTCTCATGGAAAGTGAACGGCTTGTTTGCCAGGAGGGTTGTCACAGTATCAGACTGTTTCGTCAACCTTTCAGTCAAGCTTGGTCATCCACTTTTGACATGAATGGATGTGGTAGAGTGTGTTTGTTCCTTTGTTAGGACAGTATCTCACCTTGTGAATTGATCCTTACAGGACGCTTTAATTGGAATCTATATAGTTAAATAAAAAATCTTGTTTTTGTATAAGGAGGAGGCTTTTAGGCTTTTTCTGCTGTCCTGACTTTTCCATGGTTATGAATTTGTGCTTCTGTTAAATGTTCAAAATGTTTGAGATTTTTTTTCCATCTTAATGGTACCATATTTAGACTACTACGGCTGTCACTTTAAAAAAAAAAAAAAAAATTGTTTGAATGGTTTCAAACACAACCCGTGCCAGTGAATTTCCTGTGTACTGTTCATTCAACAACTGAGTGACAAGCTAGTGTTACAGGGCAACTGCAATTTACAGAGTCAGCAAACAGAGGAAGAGTGCATTTTAGGAACATGCGACCATCGGGCAGAAGATAACAAACTCGATTAATCTTATCTTTGGCTTGATCTTTAAAATGTGGAACAAGGATTTTGTCCCCCGTCATCTTTTACAGTGCAGTCCCTGAAGGGAGCACTTCACCATTATGGAGAAAAAGGAATAATTATAGCCACCCATAAGTCTCTTAATACACATGTGGCATGTAGTATTATATTTACTACCAACCTCTCCTTGAATTATTATTAGTTATTTTTATAGTAGCGTTGGAAGTGGAATGGTAGTAGTGTTTCAGTGGAGTGTCTTGTGGTCTGCATGCTGTTTTCGAGGCTTTTTGACGCTGCCAATATTAAATTATAGGGGAAACACTAAACCCTCCTGGATTATTTCTCTGCAAGAACCTCTTTCAGAAGTCAAACTGGAATTCAGCTGTTTATTGGTCAAACCCCTAGGAAAGCAGGTTTTAACACATCAGTCTACCTACACTTTTGTATGTTTCTGTACGAGATTATCATCATTTTTTTAACAGGCTTGACATGTTGCCAGCTCCGACAGTCCTTTACTTTATGGATTCTCTGATCGTCTATGAAAGTCAATGTTGCGGCTGTGTGCTCAGCAGAGTGAAGAAGAGAGAATGTGTTTGAAATATAATGAGATATATAATAAGGCATATGTAACATAACCGCCGCCGTAAAAAACCCTGCAAGGGTGCGAGACAAGCTCCGTCACCCACAGTGAGATCCAGCTGGCAGGTCTTCCAAAGAAAAGTATCGTTAGAGTTTCCCTCCTCGATTCTTCGCCCCTGTCAATCCTGCCGCTCTGACTCCTCTTTCCTTATATACTGTACGGACAGCGAATATATCCTCTGACGTATTTGCTCTCTTTTTTTCTCTCTCTCTCCTTCTCTCTCTTTTAATCCGCAGGTTGTTTACCCATAGATCAAAGGCAGTAAAATGCATCTGCTCCTCTCTTGCAAACAGGCCACACAGCTCATTTCAGAGAGGCCACTTTGTCAGTACGTCTGAAACGAGGACATGCACCTTAGAGCCAGCAGGGCTTTACCCAAGGCGTGGAATGAGATCAAAATTACACACACACACACACACACACATAGCCTAAGCACAAGGCCAGTTGTTGAGTCAATAAAAAAAAAAAAACAGGCAGCATATGAGAGTGAGAGAACATAAACAGAACTCTGCCAAGCTACTGTTTGCATTCCACATCTCTCAGCCTGCGAGCACAGCAGCTGCGTTAACCGCGTGGAGTTCAAATACCGCGCTATTTATAGTCACACTGATGTTATGATTTGTACGTATACCATACTTCCTCAAATAAAAGATGCTAGTCAATTAAAAAAAAAATGTCTCGGATGATAATAGCCGGGGGGCGTGGTCAACATGAACAGATAAAGGTCAGCGTCAAAAGCAGGGCGGGGGGAAAAAAAAAACAAGGGTGGATAAGCGCTTGGTGCCAGTTATGTAATGTGCATGCTAGTTGAGCATAAATAGGAGTTACCTGGATGTAACTCTGGTTCTGTGAGTACATGTGTAGCTCTCTAGCCAGTTACAGAGAGGAGAGAGAGAGAGGAGTGGAGGAGTGGCGATATCAGGCTCGGGTCCAAGCTCAGTGCTGGCGAGCGCTGAGCTTGGACCTGAGCTCCAACCAAGCCTGAGCTCCAACCAGGTTCAGGCGGGGGGCCGTTGTGTAATTCACCCAAATGTCTAACCCTCATTAAAGGACTACATTGAATTTTTTGGGAGCTTGTGGTCGGCTATTCATCAGCCTACAATATCTGCACAGATTTGGGACACAAAAGGATGGTGCCACTTTTCAAGACTGACGCTGAGGATTACATTTACGTTTTTTCCACGTCTCGGAGGTCACGGCAGGTAGGCAGGACAAGCCGCTTTGCCTATCTGTAGCTATGCAGGAGCCGAGCACCCGAGCGCTACCCCCAACACGGAGTCAAATGAAATCCCAACACGTTGTTATCAGCCGTTAATGAGACACTTTGTGGGAATGAATACTATCCCTCTCTTCCAGTCCCCAAGGCTCGCTATCCAAATGTGCCACTGGTGTGAAGCGAGCACTGTGCACAGGCACACAGAGAGAAAAACAATAAGGAAGGTAGAGAGTTGGAAAGCAATGGTGTGAAAGAAAGAGGGAGTACGGGGGGGGTAGTATTCCAGCTTCCTGCTTAATTGCTTCCTGGCAGCAGAGGTAAGCTTGTTCTCAGTACATAAATCCTCCTATTTTCATTTATCTGCTCCAGGTGTTGATGAAACAATTCCCCCGCTGGATAATCATATTTCCCCTCCCCAGCCTGCCAAGAAACTGAGAGTGAGATGGAGGCAACCCCCTCTTCCACCCATCACACACACACACACACACAAACACTCACACACACCACTAGGTCTCTGTTTGTGTGTGAATGGCTCTCCTTGGCGTTTCAATTTGCACAATAATGCAAGATGTGGAAAACGGTTACACACACTGACAGGCTACACGGGGGAGATGGTGGGTGTGCGTGTCTATACTGTAATGTTTGTGTGCGTGTGTGTGCGTGCAGTGTAGTGTCACCCAGAACCGGGGCAACCAAATAAGTCAGTCAACCTTTCATTTAATCAGTGAGTCAGTCAATCAATCAATAAGTAAGTCGGCCTGTCAATCAGTCACCATTCAGCTAGTCAGTCAGACAAAAAAAAAATGATGAAGTAAGTCATTTAGTCAGTCAGTGAGCAACACGACTGTCAAATTCAACATCATCATATACTCTCCATAGAAGAAAATGACACAAAGTGCTTCATTTGGAAGATTTAATTCCAAAAATGTGGAAATATTTTTACAAAAAAACAGGTTATATAGAATTTCTTAATCTTGTCAAATGATACAGAAGACATAAATACTCTTTCTCTCTTTCTAGTCTTTTGAACTTGAATGAATGTTCCTCTCTTCTGTTGACTGATATGGTGTGTAAAGTTGTGTTTTATGACCGGCAGAACAAGCTTTTATTTCTACTAGCTGTCAGTCATTGGGTAGCATGTGGCATCGCCTTTATCGGCTCTGAAGACTATAAATGTAACTGAGGGTCACATACCACCGGGGGCCTCTCCAGGCTTCTATAGCTGCAGGCAGGCATGTTAAAACCAAGGGCAGACTCTACTGTGTCTGAGCTGTCGTTGTATAGAGATATATACCTCTGTGGATCCACATAAAGGGTACAACGTGCCTCCCTGCAATGGTTTATTTATGATGTGGAAGGCTTTCCCATACCTTGCAGTGGAATGTGTTAGAGTACCATTAAAAAAAAAAGAAAAAAGAAAGTCGTATTGTGTTATGATTTAAGCAGCACCCACAAAACCATGGTAATGTACTGTTCTTTCAGGGGGAAGGTTTATCATTTTCACCTGCTGTTAACAGGAAAATCAAACACCTGTAAAGCCGGGAGGGAGGTATTCAGGGTCTTGCCCAAGAGCACTTAAAACGCAAACTACCCACTTGACATTGTGACATGCTTCGAACTGTCATTAACCAGTCCGGTCTAGCTGCTGTACTTACTTATTGGCAATTCAACCAGATCCATGACAAGAATCCGCAGCAGACAAAGCAGGCAAAGTGCGCAAATGTGTGTTTTCGGGCCCTTGGGCAAAACAGCAGGCATTGTTCGAAGTAGAAGGCACAATGGTGTTTCTGTTCAAAACCAGCACAAGTGAAAGCTTGTCAGAGCCGAGGAAAGCGAGGGTGAACAGATAGAGGGGGAGAGAAAACCACGTGCTTACAAAAGCAACCTGTTAGAGCGCTGGCTGTGGTTATTTATGCTGCTGTCAAGTGAACAATCTGCAGTTTAGACAGGTTTTTTACTGTAACTTTCTAGTTCCTCTCTCGCTCTCTTTCTTCTTGTTTCGTGCCAACTTTTTCTTCCTATTTGCCATCTTGCTTTACTCTCAGAATCTATCGTCAGTGTTCTTCATAAGAAAAAGAAGACTTACATTTATAATTTCTGCTACTATTATAGTCTGATTTGTGTTGATTTCTTACATTTCGCTATCAACTAATCTGCTGATTTTTTTTTAATGAATTGTTTGGTCTATGAAATGTCAGAAAATAGGAAAAAATAACCATCACAGTTATTGGAGAGCACAAAGTGTTTTTTTTTTCAAATTGCTTGTGTGGTCTAAACCAATAATCTAAAACCCCAAAATATGCAATTTACTATCATATTAGACAGAGAAAAGCTGCAAATCCTTACATTTGAGAAAATTGAACCAGTGAATTTTTGCCATTTTTTTCTTGAAAAATGGATCGAATGATTATTTAATCACCAAAATAGAGACCAATAAATTTTCTGTCAATCAAGTTAAATAATTAACTAATTGTTTCAGCTGTGCTTATTTGTAAGTTTGCACATGAACAGTAGTTAGTTCAAAAAATGCAGATTGAATTTTGAGTTCAACACAGTTCATATTCCACCACAGAGCAAACTCTGTAACTCTTGAACTTCTTCAACAATAAATCAGCAGAGTAATGTCTCTTACTGATTATCTATTTGTTTCTTTGTCTTTTACTTTCTGTCTCAGCACAGTTTTCTTACACAAACGTTTGCGGAGGCTGCTATTAACTGCACCTCCATATTATTTTCCTTCTTGTTGGGAAGGAGCACTTATCACTGCTGCTGCTACTGCTAGCTCACCTAATCCTCCATCTGCTTTGTCCAGCCTCAGGCTCTAGCTGCAGTTACCACATTGTTAACAGGACTGAAGGCTGGCTAGCACTTATCTGCATATATTGCGGTAGCATATACAATACACAACGTGCATATACATGTATACAATACATAGCGTATACAGTACACGTAGACTTGCTGCAGAAGTCTAAATAAAATCTGTTCTCATTTATGATGTGTGACCTGATCAAATGGAAGAAATATTGATTTGGGTCAGGTTGCACAATACCGACAATCACAACTTCTTAATTGCTGCTGTTTTGATTGATTTTTATGGGGCTTTTTCCATGTCTTTATTCAGTAACGTGGTCTTTCAATTTGAGAGCATGATTTATTGATTTCACATTCAGATTCTGTAATTCTCTCCCTTAAATCCCTGCCCTCAAACTCAGATAGCCTCTGCTTGATATATTGTTGCTTTCACAGATTTCCTCCTCCAGCTTCAGCCCTTCTCTTCACTCTCAGGCTGCTTGTGCGCTTGTGAAACTCCTGCTCTCAGATTTCTGCATTGCTCTGGGATTGTTTGTGCAACAACCCTGTCAAAATCCCCCAACCAATAAGAATGCCAGGTATAGTGTTGACCAATGAAATAATCCCTGCCTCCTTTCGGGCACATTCGCTGTACTTCTTAGAGCGGCCAGTACAGCCTGAGTGCGAGGAGAAGGGCAGGAGCTGGAGCAGGAAATCTGGGCAAGCAACAATACATATACCGGAGTGTTAGTATACATTATGAGCAGAAGCTGAGCAAATCTAAGCACATGCTGGGGCTATTTGAGTGTGAGGGCAGGGTTTGAAGGAAAGAATGACAAAATCTGAATGTGAAATCAATAAATCATGCTCTCAATTTGAAAGACCACGCTCTTGAGTAAATATAGGAGGAAAAAAGCCCATCATTTTTCAGAGTTTATATTTTATGCTTGCATGCTATCCCAATTAGTTTAGATGCTTTAGATCCCCCCCCTCTCCCCCCTCCTCCCTTATGTCTGCTCTCCTGAAACATAATAAAAGATGAATATCAGCAGGGGTTTCAGAATGTTAGTAAGTGAAACAAGATAAACAACCTGCAGTGCTCTGTCTTTGGAGATTTCTGCAAAACACAGCAGCAGGCTGAGGCTGTTTTAGTTGTAGTTTGAAGGGTCTTTTTTTTATAGAGCCTATTTTTTTATATACATACATGTTTACAGTCACAGCAGTATACTTTAAATGACATCTGGTAATTAGCTGGACAGGTAACATGCGCAAGATAACTGATAAGATCCTATATGCCCTTGAAAAAACCATATCTATACATCTATAGGACAATTTTAACACATGAAAAAGCTGAGCAAAAGTAAGAAGTGCTGGCTTGATTGATTATTCCGATGGCAAAATCCATCCCAAAACTCAATTATTATTGTATTCCACGATACTTGCCTGCAAGGGAATGCTGGACTCCACAATCGCCAACCTTTTTGTCTTTTGCTTTTTGGAACAATTGATCACCCGACTGGCCGGTTTGGGAAAACTGACATCTTCTTAAAGGATCTCTGTTGCTACATTTATCAGTTGCAGCCACCCATAACCATCCAAAGCTGCCTCATTCAGGTTCAGTTCCAGTTGATATGAGAAATACAACAGTTTACTGATTTGTAGTGCAGGAATTTAGCATGTCAGGACAATATTTTTTTTATTTTTTGGGGGGAGGGGGGGGGGGCAATGTAAAACAAAGAAATCCAGCTTCAAGCATTTTGGTAGTTTTAATTAGTAGTCAATGTAGTTAGTTTAGGATTAATTGTTAGGATGACCAAAATCTGGGAAGGAACCAGGCAAGGCTGCATGGGTAGACTCTCCTGCGGTGGAAATGCTGCCTGGTTTCTTTACTGCTTGTGTTTGTGGTGGGTCTGAGAGGCAGCCTGTCAAAGTTAATCAGCCTACAACGACCGGCTAAAAGCAGACATCCTGAATGCAGTGTGGTTCTCACGCACACACACACATACACACATAGACAAAGGCAGGCTGACAAACATACCGCCTCTCACGCACATGTTGATGCTCATGCACTACATGTATAAAGTAAAGGGGAAAAAAAGCTGTGAACAGATTTTTCTTCCGCCGGCAAGTCATTAACAGAGGCTTGGTTAATGGTGACTCTGACTGAACCTGCAAAGATACAATGCTGTGCCACAGTCCTTGAGCTAGAGCTTCAATGGAATTGAATGCCTGAAGACATTTATTCAAACAAGATGAACTGTTTATCCCCCCTTGCTTCCCCCTCTTCTTCTCTGTAGTGTTGTCTTGCTACTAGAGGAAAGTAAGTCTATGCCTGTTTGGCTCTTATTACTTAGCTAGCAGCGTGTACTGTATTTAATTCTAGTGCAAACTAGAATAAAGTACAAGTAGGTATTTAATTTAATATTGATGTACTAAAACTTTACTTCACTATTAGCATTTTCTGCTACTTTAAACTTCTACTCTACCACATTGCAGAGGCAGACATTGTAGTTCTTTACTGCAATAGTTTTATCTGGCAGCTCCAATTACACTTTCTTTCTTTTGCAGTAAAACATATGATCATCTTATAAATGCATTTTGTAGATTCAACTACCCGAACAACAGTATGTAAATTAGTAAAAAAAAAAAAAAAAAGAGCAGCTACAACATTACAATACTGTTTACACATGAATGCATCTGTAATAATAATAATTCAGTAATGTAATGATACAGTGCTATTAGTAGCTGCAAGGTCCACCTTCTCTAATGTACTGTATAAGCATAAGCATATTCAGTACATTGCATTTATAGAGTTGCTAACTGTTGAATGGACTTGACTTCACCGTTCTTAGTGATGGTCATGAAGGTTTGATGATGAATTATAAATGTACTGCAGACTCAAAAGAAATCACATGTAACTCAACTCCACTTTACAATTATGTTTAAATTAAATGACACTCTCAGCGTCTTCCATCTGGATCAGTTACTGGCAAAACTCACCTGTACGTAACACCTTCTTTATTCTATTTTCTGGTAAGGAACCCAACAGTTGAGACACCAAAGCATCATGAATATTTTTACTTTTGATACTTTAAATACATTTTACCCATAGCACTTATGATAGGATACAATACAATATGATGCAATACGATACGATATGACTTCAGCTGACACTCAAATTCATTTTGCGTCCCTAGGCAGTTCTGTTTAAGAGTTTGACACACAGCTTAAACATGTAAACATATTGCACTTTTCAAAGCTGTATATAACACATCAAACATTGTGCTTTAACTAAAGTAACACTTTCAATTTGTATTTATACATGGTAGCATTACTACTTTTACTTAAGTAATAGACCAGAATGCCTCCGCCACCATTGGTTTTCTAGTAAATCCGCCACCACTGGTTTTCTAGTAAATCTGGATAGTGGTGTACCAATGGATAAATCACATCTAACATATTAATTTTCTTCAGCAAAGTCAAGCGGTGTGGTTTGTGGGAAATGTGGTCTGGCACTATTACTAACAATAGCACTGAGATGATATTGACATTGCATATTGTAGCACTGGTGCACCAGCAAATGAAGCCTAATCTACTGTCATTCTTCTTTTTCTTGAAGTTGCCAACATATGCTAAATGAGAATGAGGGGAGGGGGCATACACATGTGCAGCACAGTGGTATTCATGACCGCCATTAATCACACACACACCTAGAATTGGCAAAGCGGCACGCTTTAAATGGTTTCAAATCAGCTGTGGCTTCAGAGCGGGTCAGCCACATAATGGTCCCCCATCAACTGCAGACTGAACACTGCACCAGTGTGTGCCGAGTAGCGAGACCGCTGATAGTCCCCTGCTTGTACATACATGTCACCGTGAAATGGCCGAGGCATACGAACAATAAATAGCTCTAACCTGAGGCCTGGTGTATTTGTATATGTGTATCAGTATGTGTGTGCATGTAATAGACCCTCTCCATCAGGTCACCCTCCGCTCCGGAGAAAATAACATCCCCCACCCCTCTTTTTGAAAACATCTCCTTGCGTTGCTGTTAGTCATCCTCTAATTGGAATGCAGGCCAGGCGGGGAAACACTGGCATCAGCCCACGCTCGCAGGGCTGTAACAGTGGATTACACCCTTATAGAAATACTACCAGAGGAGGTACAGTGAGCCAATGTAATATGCAGATCTAGAGCCAGTAATAATGAAAACAATAATGAGAAGCATCATAATAATAGCTATGACTTACTCTGTGGACAACCAAACCACTGCCAATGCTGAATAATTATGATTTGTTTATTATTTGTCATCTGGATTTGATTGTCCAACAGAATATAAACATGAATTCAGCGCTGTTAAGCAGATGAGTTGGATGTTGTGCTTTCCCTCCAGCGCTTGAGTACAGCATCATAGTTGCAGCTAAAAGAATGATGAAAAGAACTATGTTATGGTAGAAACTTCAGATATTACTGTTGTGGAAATGAAATTTTAGCCAAGAGCAGCAACCAAGAAATTTTGACCAAAATCTAACGCTGTTACCGTGAATAATGACTCAGCCTTTGTTGGTGTAGCAGATTTGTGTTCTGTTTGTTAAAGCCTTTTATCAACAACACTGTAAGTCTAGCTGGTGGACCATAGAGGATGTAATGTTCTTCACACCCATCTCCGAAACAAACTGAACAATGATTATTTTGTAGTGTAAACAAACAGAGGTGCTAAAAGGTAAAGTTTGACCCAAAGATGTCAATAGAAGAAAGCTATGCTTGTATTTTTGGTGAGGAAATGATTAAATTCATACATAATGCATAATGTCAGTTCTCTAATTCTTTAATCCAGAAATATTATAATTTGTACCAGTGGAACGTAATATCAATTGAACCCTAATAATCTTGATAATAACAAATTATGCATTGCTTTTCAAAACTGTCACACAGTGGTTTACAAAGAAAGAAATGATAGAAAATAGAAGTCCATTAGATCAGATGAAACTTTAATGATCCTTGTGGGGAAACTGAGTCATCACAGCAGCAGAGAACATGATACAGATTATAATGAGACCAATATTGTTTACTAAAGATTCCAGTTGTAACACAGCAAATTATCCCTGTAGAGATTCCCCCACATCAAAAAGTCAACAGTTGACATTGTAAATGTCAGGAAAAAAAAGCACACGTCTAGAATAAAACGATGAAAATGCATTTTATAAAAGCCTGCCTGTGTGTAAAGAATCTAAAAAGACAACACTGAAGTACACAGAGACCAACCCCTGTTGTAGTTTCAGCAGGGTTCCCACAGTCATGGAGAACCTGGAAAATTGAATTTTGTTGTCTGTAATGAAATTAATTAAAGGGATTAAAGTTTCCGCCGCTACAACGGACTTCCGTCATTTGGGTTGAGAGAGAGAGAGAGAGAGAGAAAGAGAAAGAGAAAGAGAGGTAACTTCCCATTCATTCTCTTTTGTTTGTGGATTTTGCTGATATAAAAAAAAAAACAGTGAGCTGCATCCAACCAGATGTTGTTCTTCACGAATTGTCACATTTATGAGCCAATGGCATTGTTTACAGCGTGCGTACATGTGATACAGAAAATCTAAACACAGAGCATCACTCAACTTTAGCAAATAGTTCCAAGTGACAGATCAAACATCGGAAGTCCACATGACGGAAGAATTTTGGTAAGATTCGTATTAGTGTTGTTGAATGTTCAATCAGTGAAAACGAGTTAACATAAACAATGGACAGATAGATATTGGTTTGCTGCAGCTGGCCAGCTAACGTTAGCACTGTGCTTGGCAAATCTGTTCACTAATTAGCGCTGCATTTTTTTGTCATACGACCAAAAGCCATTGTATCAAATTGGCTCTGCTTTGACATAGAGATGGGAGGTTCAACTCTTTACTGACTCGATTTTTCACTCACAAAAGAGAGTCAGGTTTTCTAGTCATCCAGAGGCTGTAGAACCCCCCACCAGTGGACTGATTACAGCCTACAGCTCGGGCCCTGAACAGTACGAAGAAATAAATCTCATGAAATAAAGTCTGTCATTCGGCTTAAAAAACATGAACAGCTGTCAGTCCCATCTATGATGAAGAATCAAGTAGTAATAAACTACTAAAAACTGATAAATGGTGGTTACTGATCGTGGCCTCCACTGTGGGCTGGGAGGGTTCTGAGCTAGAACAAGCGCCAAAGTGGTTGCTTTTCTCACAGGGTTAAGTTAGTACAGTAATTAACTTGATACAGTTAATATAAGAGCTGCACAATAATGACACGTTGTCTTGTCTCGTCTTCGCAGTTCACAGTAGCTAGCTAGCTGATAGGAGGGGACGAGTCAGTGAACGAGTTGCTTTAATCCTTGTGTACTTAAAGGTTGTGAATGGTCATGGAAATTATATCATGGGTCCTTGAAAAATCATGGAAAAGTTTTGAAATTTTGTCTGTGAAAATGTGTGGGAAACCGACTGTTTCTGTGGAGTGGGGAGCTGCTGGATGCGATGTGGTAAAAGGGTCATATCGCTTTATGCTGTTACTGTGATCACCTCCTCAGATATGTGGGAGATGAAGAGCGGCGCTGATGGTACAGAACAGCATGGTGTAAATCTTTATTATCCCTGAAGGGCAATTTGCTTTACAGCAACCAGTCATTAACACACAGCCGAGAGATGTAACAGGTACACCATACCTCAACACACAACCCAAGCAGCCACCATGTGCTACATTAAATGTGATGGGGGGGGGAGGGGGGGGGGGATGCTGAACCAAACTCAGGAGAGACTCAGCAGCCAGACATTTCTCCATTCTGAACCGTTCTTGGCCAAAGGTTAGAGCCATTTTACTTAAATGTGTTACAGTGAGCAGCTGAAATTAAGTTTGTTCATCTGACTAATCAGAAGAAGCTGAGTATTTACACTCAAGTTGCTATTATGATTAGCATTTCAGGGTAATTTAAAGGTGCAGTGTGTTGGATTTAGTGGCATCTAGCAGTGAGGTTACAGATTGCAACCAAATGAAATCCCCCCACCCCTCTTTCAAGCATTCAAAACATAAAAGGCCTTCTTTAGAGCCAGTATTTGGTTTGTCCATTCTGGGCTACTGTAGAAACATGGCGGTGTAACACAGTGGGCTCTGTGGAAGAGAACCTGCTCCCTTTGTAGATATAAAGGGCTCATTCTAAGGTAACGAAAACACTTCTTTTCATGTTATTATGCACCAATTAAAACATAAATATTATATTCCATTCCTCCCAAATCTGTTCCGCTAGATGGCGCTAAATTCAACACACTGGTCCTTTGAAGCTTCAGTTCTATGTTCAGTTACAACTTTAGTGCACTCTTTCATCAGGGTATCTTATGAAAATAGCCTCATCTCATTATTTCAGCTCTTTTGTGCTTTGTAAGTAAAGCTGCACCGACTTTTATATTTCAATTGTTGCTGCTGTTGTTGCTTTTGTTTCCCACGGCCTGGAGCACTGTAGCGAGCAGTGTTATTTTGAAGGAGGAAGAGCTCATCTGGCAGTGGATCAGTTTCCAGACCCATACTGGTCATGTGGGTTTGTGGTTTTAGTGGTTGAACTGGTGACTGGCTTCTGTCTGTCTGGTTGACTGGCAACACTGTAAAAAGTGCTGTGTTCAGTATAACGGGGTCAGTATAATAACTACAGAGCTAAAAAAAAGCCAGCTGAACACAAAAAATAACAAGAAATATCTATCGGGAATCATTTTTTGGAATAATTCCATAATATGGTAGAGCACTGTTTCAATGTCACATCCGTCTAGTACGTGCAGGGAAGACTGCGGCCAAGTGCCACTGTAAGAATTGTAGAATAAGTTTCTACATTGACCACATTCACTACAACACTTTTCAGGTATGTTTTCAACCCAGACAGTGATGTCAGATACTGAGGGTTTGGCCTTACTTAAAGGTCCCTGTGGAGTATTCTTGTACGTGTGTATCCTTGAGGTCCAACAAATGTGTTGAATACATTTCCTTCCTCATAAAACATTTTTGCAAAGCAGATGTTTTTGTGAAAGTTTGAATCCTGCATTTTTTTTTTTTTTTTTACATTCATGTTTTACTTTCTGGCAGTCTTTTTGCTCATACCTTTGTTGGCACATTGCTGCGCTTTTTTTTTTTTTTTGGTGCATTTCAGCCACCTGTAGTTCAGTGAAATAATATGAAACAACTCACAGCAAAAAGTATCATGTCACTTTTCCACTCTGCATCCTTGTGTACAAAAACAAATAAACAAAAAAAAATATCCATGAGTCTAGCAGTGGTCAGAACCTCCACAGGGTACTTATGTTGTGCTGTCTCCTTAGCATTGTATAAGCTTAGGAAATTGTAAATGCTTTGCCAGCTCGGTATATTTGGAACAAAAATAATGACCCAGGACATATTGATACTGTAAATCTTCCATAAGATTCTTCATACATTTCATCAGTTCTTGCTCTTATTTTTTCTCATTCACTTCATAAGAAGCAGATGATCCTAATTGATCACTGCTGTGTATGTCTGACCCACTTTTTCCAGACCCGTTTTTCATTTCCTATTTTGCAGGTTCTGTACCTACTGTATATAAAAGATGGAATGTTGAATATGTTCTGCTGTGAAGGTGCAGATTATCAACTTCTGTCAACAATCAGGGAATGTAAACTCTTTGCATTGCTGTATTCTGTTTGCATCATTTTCTTTTGAAAGTTGGAAAGTGACTCAGGCCTCAATACTCAATATTTAGGGTTTTGGTACCTCAGCACTGAATATCAGTAACTGTCAAGTACTGAAAGTTAGCATCAAACGTCATATTTGTCTTTTTTATTGACAGAACTCATAATTTAGACTTTTACTGTTTATGTTTAGACAACATTCAACATTTGAGAAGTAGTAATAAGTGTATTTTAATCATAGGATTAAAATTTGTTATCATAATTGACACAAGTTGTGTTTGACGTGAAACTGATGTTGATATTGTGGGATTAAAGATGCTTAAAATGGAGACTGAAAACTACAAAGCTTTAGTGGATTTTAAGATTCAATATGCGGATTGCAAATTGTCTCCGCTTGATACGATGTCTAGTAGCTGATAAGTCCCCAGTGAAATTATTTGAAACCCTCAATTATGCTCAAAGAAGGAGTTTCCTGTAGCAGTAGCAAACACTATCCAAGTCATCTTCACTCCCAGTGTGCAACATTAAATGCTGTCACCCGCTGAAAGGAGCTTCCAGTCTCAGCCAGTAACTCTGGTGGAAATCTTAACAAGATGCTTCATCCCTCATCTGTGTCCTTCTCTCTCTCTCTCTCTCTCTCTCTTTTGCCACTTTCTCCTTCTTCCTTGCCGTCTCCCTCCCCCCCTCCTCCAACCCCCCCGCAAACCCCACTCTCCCATCTTGCATTCTTCCCCCGAGCGTCCTTGTCAGTGTCATAGTCAGCTGATGCTATGGAGAAAAGAGGCGAGGTCAATAGTTTGTCTCCCTGCCTTATAAATAATTTGACTCTGAGGCTGACAGAATGAGTGTGGATGGCGTCAGCAAGGATAAAATGGCTGGAATATTTTCTTAACCACCACCGCTACACACATAAACACACACACACACTCACACACACACACACACATCCTCTGCTCCCCAGCTTGACTTGTTTAATCTAGGTGACAAATACATGTCTGACCTTGCTGCTGTGTTTCTTCTCTGTTTGTTGTTGTTTAGCGAAGTTTTTCTCCTTCTTGTCCTGCGTCACTGCTGGCGTTTTTAGCTGAGCGAGGAAGTGTTTTCTTGTCAAAGGGCCATGTAATCGCATTACCCTCCACATGTGTTTTGGTTTAGAAAGTCAAAATGTGTGTGTGTGTGTGCATGTGCTGTGTCGGCTGCTGCGGGAATTTCATTGCAGCAGGATTACACGCACACACACACACGTACAAAGACACAGCAATGCACTTTACTTTTTTTTTTTTTTTTTACGTGTGTTTGAAGCAGTTATGGCCGGAGTGCTTACGTGTTGACATTTTGTGCATACACGCATGAACATGTCTGCAAGTGTTTGTGTTTACAGATGCCATGGGGTGCACACGCTCCATTGGGATTTTGAGCGTTACAGTCCACTGCTAGCTGCTACAGCGAGGGCCCAGGAGAGCTCTGCTGCGCTGTAACTGAGCAGCTCAGGGGAGGAGTGTGGTGAAGCGCATTGGGGTGGGGGTGGGAGCAGGAGATTTCCTGTGTTGCCCAGGCTGCTCGGGGTGAACACCAGTGTCGAGCGTTGGGTTACAGCTCAGTGCGGCACATTCCCCAGCAGCAGTGATTCTGCCTTTGCAGTCAGCACGGGTTCAAACGCTCTCAAGTACAATCGGGCTGAGTTACAAACGCGTGCGTGCATTCACACACACACGCATGCAGTCATCATTTATATATCTTCTAAATGCTTTTGGAGTTGCAAACATTTCTTTTCATTATTGATTCATCTTGATCTATAAAAGGTTGGAGAACTGAGAAAATGTCTTGTGTTAATTTGTCAAATGTCGTCATCAGATTCCTTTTTTTTGGGCTGAGTTTTGCTCAACCAACCCAAATACATTCAGTTTACAAATGTATAAGAAAACAGACAAAAGCAGCAAAATCCTCACATTTGAGAAGCCGAAACGTTTAGAAAATTTGGATTTTCAGCTCTTTAAAAATGACTGAAATGTTGTAGTTGCGATTAGTTTTTTTTCTTTTGATGGACTTCCAGTGAATCATTAATCGTTTAAGCCCTGCAATAAATGCAGCGTGACAGCACATATAAGATGCGTGCGTGTTCAGATGCAAGAGCTATGAATAAATAAACACAAGGATCCCTCAACATGCGCGCGAACGAATGAATAGATGTGCAAATGCAACATTCACACATGTGCACACCATTCAGATTCAATCACTGTCACCAATCTGACAAAAGGCGGCAGCGGCGGCGGTTTCATTCAACAACAGTTCTGTTAGGCGTGTCATCATTTTCAGCCGCTGAACACCATCTCAGGGAGAGCCGCTTTTTGCTTTTTTTCTGAGGGAAGAGCTCCCAGAGCCGAGTTAGGCTTCTGAATGAACGTCTTTTTTTTTTTTTTTTTCCCTCTCTCGAACATTTTAGCAGCAGGGTTTGAAATGCCACTCCAGCTCCAAATTGACTCTTCAGGGTTCCTCCACTTTTCCTATCTTTCATTCAGCATTAGGCTGAAGGGAGAAATTCGGGAGCCGCGCTCGCTGCCTGGACCCTGGAAAATAGAAATGGCTTCACTAAAGCAAATTATGTGTCATTTCCATCTATTCACATGCTACTTAATGAACAGCTTTATTCGTTAAGTAACATAATAGGTAATGGGGCATTTGGTTGACACCATGCCCTTATAATGTCGAGCAGTGGGAGTAGATTATGGTGCTCATAGTGTCAGTGACCTCCCCTGCCTGTGGAGTCTGCAGGAGCAACCTCTGCTAATCACAGTCATTGCTCAGGATTCCTATTATGGTTATGGTAATATATTTTGTGCTTGTAACTACTGGCTGCTGCTCTGGTTGCATACTGTGTATCACGTTGCATGATTCGCACAGTGCCTCATTTGATTACAGGCGCCAGAGAAAGGGGGTCAGAGGCAGATCTGATGACCATGCAGTTCAGGAGGCTCTACAGCCGTTTCCAGGACATCCGACGGAGTCTCTGTTTATGGCTTCCAGCATAATGAATGGTCCAAAGTGTGATTTAAATGGGCTAGCCCTGATCCATCTAATTGCTCCCCACTCAATGTAATTACAACTTTGTGTGCACTTTGCTTGGGATGTCATACTGACAAAAGCTACCAGAGCTGCTGTTTTAGCAGTTTCCTGTTTATGTTTGATTTTTCCTGCAAGGATTGCAGTCGGACAAACATATTTTCTCATGCGGTAATTAGACAGTTTTCTGTAAAGGGACATATTTGGAAGTCTTTTTTAGCTCGCTAGATTGTGTGTTTGAAGCAGTGCTTTCATTCAGTTGGAAATGCGCTCGATGTGCTGTTTCCTTCCTTTTTGTGAAGACAACGGGCCTCCATGTAAGATCATTTTGTATTATTATTATCTTAAATCTCTGCTATGTTTGCTTGCACAAGTGTTCTGAGCATGTTGCATTCAACAAGCTCCCGTAACTGCACAGAACGCTTATTTCAACTCACCACATAACACATTTAGTGTCAGCAGCTGAATTAAGGGACCAGAAAAAAAAAAAAGGAAAATATTAATACAACTGCCAACGATGTATTAGCAGTAGTCTGGTGCAAGCCGAGGTTCACCTGCACAGTGACTTGCATACAGACCTTGTGGCAGCTGTTGGAACCAGTCGGAGTGAATTTTCCCAGAAACTACTGAACTGTATAATTTGCTATTCGAACAATTTTAAGTGCGAGAAAATTGGTGAATGCCACAAATTCCCCCTGAATCACTCGTACGTGCTACTTAAGAGTGAATCTGTTTGTACAAGTAGTTCTTACATGAGGCTTAATGTTTTCCATTCAGCTGACCTTATTCACTTAAGTGTAGCTATTTTTTCTATACAGTGATATCAACAGAGAAAAGCAGCAGAGTCTCATATTTGAGAAACGGGAAAGAGAATGTTCTGCATTTTGCTTGATTTAAAAAAAAAATAATAATAATTTCAATGATCTGTCAGCCAACTAGCTATAACTCATATCTGTTAAATGGGGTAATCGTTCCAGCGCTACTATTCTTTTTTGTCAATTTTTGTATCTTAGATATATGACTTTCTATGCCTTATGCTTTCACCTCATATTTATGTGCATATGTGCTTGTGTGTGGACGCTCTGTGATTCTGTGAATATGTTTTGTGTGTGTGTGTATATGTGTGTGTATGTTTATCCAGGTATGGATGAATGCTCCAGCAGGCCGTGTGTGTGTATTGTCAGCAGAGTCCCAGGAGACCTGCTGCAGGCAGCCCCAGTGTTAGTAATAGACTGATTTACCTACATACTGCTGCCTAACTTCCCTGCTGCTCCAGGGAGCAACTACTGCATGGCTGACTGACTCCGCAGCTGCACGTGCACGCACACATACACGCACACACACACTTCAACAAAGCAGGTGTCAAATACAAGTGGCGCCTTTGTCATTCTGTGTCACCCTCTGGAAACGGTGAGAGCCCAGACAAGCGTTTAACATATTCAGTGAAATGGAGGTGGCGTCGATTTGCAAATGAGTTGTAAAAAAATGGCATGATTAGGATTAATTATTTTACAGCACTACCTGTTTATAGAGCAATTACAGCACCTCAGCCAAATGCCAGCCCGTTAGCTTTTGCCTTGCAATAAAGAGACTGTATGTATGTGTTGAAATGAGGCTTTGAGTAGCGTGCTCTTCACCCCCATTCCTCTCTCTCCCTCTCTCTGGCGGAGTTGCTTTGCTACATTTGAAGTTGCTGCACTCGGGGTGATGTTTGTTCTCAGATTAATCTAAGCCCGGTGGCTTTTGAGACGCCTTCAGATCGTTAGCGACGACTGTGTCATGTATTCACAGCAGGGTGGATATAACACGTGTCTCAATTTGTCATCGTGAGCCTGCAGCAGTTCAGTCAAAGCAGCCTTTCAAAGAGTCTGAATCAATCAGTTTTTCCTTATCTGATGCCCCTTCGCTCAGAAAGTAAGAAAAAGCTCGACTGATTTTAAAGCTAGATTAATGTAATCTACCAGTGCTGAAACCCTCTGCTTAATACGCTCTGTATGCACACAGTGTAGAGAACTTGTTCTTAGCCTAATATGAGTGTATTATCCAGCAGATTCAGTGATAGAAACACTAACCCACATTCTGCTCACTTCTCATTCTAATTATAAAACAGTACAGAAACAAGTGCGTCAGTTGCCTTTGGCCATTTGTTCAATCTAATTACGAACTGGCCATTATAGGACTATCCTCAAATAAAATCTACAGATAAATAAATGACATGCGACAATAATAAAAGAGAAAATAGGCCACATACTAAAGGGTGTCAAGCTTCACATTTTCAACTCATTGGACGCTCTGTTCAGAATGTTAACAGAAAAAAAAATAACAGCTCACTCTCAATAGGTCAACAAGTAAAACCAGCCAAGTCAGAACGGATTAACTGTTACTGAACAGTGCGGTAGGTGCGGCCTGTGGTATTCATTGTTTTTCCATGCTTATCTTCCGAATGGCAGATCCTTCCTTTACCTATGAACTTGACAGCTGGCAGCATTTCAGCTTTCTCAAATGTCTGGAGATATTTTTTTTTCCTCCAACTGTAAAGGTCTTCGACTTTCCCAGGCACGCAGGCTAAAGTGTGGATGTCAGGACAGCTCCGTTCGCCAGTTCCAGAATGAGTAGCCTACTTGGCAGCTGGGTTTGTGCTGACCTGTTCCAGATAACGCGGGGCATACCTAGCAAGTGCTGATAAGTTGGTAATGTTCGGAGGTGACCCCCATGGATAGATCAGCGCTCCATCCAGCCAACACAAGCCTCGTTTTCTACAACTTGGAAGTGGAAATTAAAGTCAGCCTTTAGTAAGAATATCAGAATTTGGCTGCGCTTGTAGATGATTACAAGGGTTTTGGGATTCCGTTTGCTAGAGTTGAGGTCACAGCGGCTCGTCAAATTTGAACGGCTGCACTCAAGAACTCACTGCTTCATATAGTGGATGTTAGTGTGTTTGCCATATTGGATTTTAGTGGTTCCCTAAATGGAAAAAAAGATGCAATGATACTTGTGGAAAAAGTCTGGCTCTCGGACTAAATGACCTCTAGAAATTTATATGATGTTTGATTTACCGTAGGTGTGCCTGAGCACCGCCGTTGCCCCGGTTGTCATGTTGTACATTTATTAAACTCGATGCGTGAAGCGATACAATTCACATTAGATCATTCTTTATATTCCTCATGCATTTCCTCCCCTATTTGACATCTCCAGACTGGATGCCACCATCGCAAGACACAAGGAGGTGATTAGTGTTGTGGAGGTAGATTTGTGCTGTAGGCCAAGTGTGACTCAGAGGCTGTGAAAAGAGCCCAACAAAGAGAGGTGAGAGCAGCATGTAGGAAGAGATGAGTAACAAGAGAACAGGAGGAAGAAAAAAAAAAAAAAGACCCAAGTCTCAGTGGAAGGAGAAGTGGACAAAGCCATGATGAAGAAAGAAATTTGTTGGAATCTCTTCTTTTGGAAAAACACAATCAACATTCAGTACTCAGTAAACCGAGAAGTTGAAAAACAAAACAAAACAAAAATAGTGTTTTTATTGCATCATATTAAATGATTTGTTTCCTAGTTTCTACTCATCTTTCAATTATGCTGCAGTTTGTAATTTAATGGTTGACACAAAAACAACAAAAACCCCTCTGTAATAAGCAATAAATGAACGTTGATAATCGTGATGTAGAAATACATCATGTAAATACATAATGCATAACATTATACTTTAAAATACAGTATACCACCCAACCCGAAGAGCAGGGGAGTCAGCAGCCAAGTCCTGATCTGTGTGTGCAGTGTTAGGGAGCCCTGCTGCTCGGCTGCCTGCCCTGCAGCCCAACATCTGCTGAGCGCAGGAAGCATTTGAAGGATAATTAAAAGGACTGGCTTCCAACTCATTTCCCGCCTCCCATGGCTAAGCAGCAACATGCTGCTCAACAACGAGAACTGCAATTATTTTGGGAATTAAGAAGAGAACTCAGGAATACCAATATCAAAAGTGAGCAACAAGCGGATGTCTTTGTTTTCCTGTTCCAGTAATAACAGAGGTTTGATTTTTTTCTTTTTCTCGCTGGTGGGCCTGATTAGTCACCAGCCTATAGAGGTCAATGTGAAGGCTGTGTTATTTTATATGAGGTGGGAGGGAGGTGGTGAGGGGGGTGGGGGGACACGACGACACTGCTCTCTTGTTTGACTCCTTCTAAACATGCAGTTGGCTCGAGCTTGATTTGTGAGCCTGAGCTTAGTGGTCTGTGAAGCCAGCTGAAGCTCACGAAAGGCAGTAAAGATGTGCATTATTTACCCCTCACTAGGTCTTTTCAAGGAGATACTCAATAAAGCTTTCCATCACTTTAAAAGGGGTTGTTAGCACGTGCTTGGAGACAAGGGGAGATGTGAAATATCACATCACCTGTAACAAGCTTTGAGTTGCCTGGATGACGATAATGAGTGGATGTGAGTATGAAGTGCTGGCTCGTACTGAGAAGTTAATACAGTTTGGTTCACCAAAGGCTCAAGGATATGCTTTGTCTTCAGAGCAAACAGTAATGGTAAGAGGAGGCATAAAACTCTGGTTTCATTTTTAGATAGAGGTTATAAAGAACGATACATATCATTTCCTGCAACATTTGAAAACTGAAACCATTTATTGGATGTTAGCCATTTTCTACAGTCATTCTTAGAATGAACATTCACAGGGTTAGTCAGTTTGAAGAGATTTTTCTTTTTTATTCTCCTGTGAGTCTCCAGGGACTTGTTAACTGAGTTGTGCTAAGGATCATCCAGTTGTGCTATAACCCACAGTGCAGCTCTGTGAGCAAAGTCTAGCCCAGCCTGCAGCCCTACAGCCTGCCTCCTTTGTGGGACACCAGTCATGTGAATAGGGCCTAGAAACGAGAGCCAGCTGTCCTTTTCCTGCCAAGTCATGTGCAAGTCACAAAGCAGCAGCGCCACTTGAAAGAGAAAGCAATAATCAATTTTGCAGAGTCCGCCTCTGAAAGACTTGTTTTGTTCTCCGGGCCTGACGATTTAGGAGCGAGGGGCCAGCAGTGGCGTTTGTTGTTTTAATGGAATACACTGCGCTTTATTGTCCAGAACCCCACGCTGCTTTGCATAAAAGTCAATTTTTGGATTTCTGTACAATCACAACGCATTTTAGAGCTCTAAATTTGCAGTCACATTATGTCTACAGCTTTTTGTCATGCCAATGATGTGGATTGTTTACCACCCACTCTTCCAGGTTAAGACACTGAAGAAGAAAGTTGTCTGGAATTGAATGCACTTTGACACTCTCACAGAGCATAGATTTTCAGTGGGGCAGCAGACAGAAACCAAGGCTCTTTTGTTAAGCTGGTATCTGTAAGTATTTATGGCTGCCACAATTGGCTTTTGTTGGCAAACATTGGGGTGGGGGGGTAGTCGGGGTGATTTGCACACTGGCTTTAAAGTCTTTTGTTGGAGCCAGGAGAGCATCACTCAAGCACTGCTGCTACTGGCTGTGAGTGAGTAAGACAGGGTGGAACACAGCTTTTCTATTTCCCTGGAACATTGTTTAGAGCTGAGGATAGTGTCTGGGAGCTTAGAGGGACTCTCTTGTGTTGTATGAGGCTGGTACATACCAAACAGAGGCATTTGCTTACCTAACCTCCTCCATATCTGCCTGGTAGTCTGTCTTTGGGTCAAGTGCTCTGTAGAGAGGATCCCACTCAGGCACTGCTGATGTCTTTTCGAGAGCAGATAAACTCAGCTACAGTCTCTGCATCCAACACAACAAACAAAATGAACCACAAAACTAATTCTTTGCTACTAATTATCTACTATACTAAGTAGCCCTTACATTGCCTCAAATGTATGTTGAACAGCTTTTCAACTCTTCCATGTCAACTTTCAATTGTGAGATTGAGACAAATGTGTCCTCCAGCTGTCTGACTGTTACAATCATCCACTGCCAAGCTACCTACCAGCTACCGCTTGATGTGAGGCAATCAGTTCTTGATGTAGAAAAAGACTTTTCACTCTGTTGGTATTTTTTAATAGCGAAAAGAAATGTGTTCGTCAACGAACTACTGAATTCATCCAAAATTAACCAAGAATAATAAAAGTCAACAACATAGTGTCCGCTGGCCTGGATGTTTTTTACCGTGATGTACCTCAGTGCTCATGGTTAACTTCTACTTTGATTATTATTTGTTGTTTGATTTATCGATCCATTGCCTTGTCTGTAAATGTTACAAAAATACAGAAAAATCACTCGTTTCCAGAGCCAAGATATGTCTTATAATTACTTTTCTTTTTCAACTAACAGTGCATAACCCACAGTTATCCAATGTACAATCATGTAAAACAGAGAAAATCAGAAATGCTCACAGTTCTGAAGCTGTGACAAGGAAATATTTAGCATTTTTGCTCGTTTAAATGACGAATAATCAATCAATCAAATTTGTTCAAACTGATTCGTTCACTCACTATTTCAGTGTTATTTTGTGAAGCTTTTTAATGGCCTCACCATGTCCGTGTTACAAGTTGTCTTTCCCCCCTTTCTGTGTCTACACGTGGCCATGAAGTGTTCATTGACCCGTGACCAATTGCTTCTATTTAATTAGTGATCACACATGCAGTGTCTTTGGCTGGATGACACAGTGCTCCCCCGGGAGCATGAACAGGATCACATAGGTCAGTGTCTCATCGAAGGTTGAGTCCCCTCCTCCACTCCTCCAGACATATGCCCTGCCCCTGGGCCAGCTGGGTCCTGAGAAACCACAACACACATACACAAACACACACACCGCCACCGCCGCCACTTCAAATACCAACCTCCTTTGCTGTGTCATGTACGTCCTTCCCCTTCTTTCACTCCTTCACTCTCCTTGCCTCAATAACACTCGCGACGGGTTCAATTAACACGTGGCTCGACCTCTTCGCCCCGCTGCAGTCCCCCAGGAGATAGCTGGGATTGTGCTCGGCTGCCTCGGCCCTGAAGATTTCCTCTTAGTGGGATGGAATGAGAATACACTCAACAACCCACAATGGCTCCATTCCAGGATGTGCCATGTACAATAAAGCTCGGCTGTGCTCAATATGATGGGCTCTGAGGAAGCCTCTTCGGAATGTAGTAATTGAGAGAGGGGGTGTAGTGGAAAATGTTGCGATTGGCGAGCATGTTTTTTTTTTTTTTTTTTTCCTGTTACTGTATGCTTGTTTTGAAAAATGGATCTGTTGGCCAAGAACAAATGCTGCTTGCAGACCTCCGCTTGTTTTCAGGTTCTCAGTGAGAGTGAGGTATTTTCAAAAGCAATTTAATGAAAGCTTTCGACTCTTTCCCCCCCTTACCTCCTCTTCCTCTTTGCTATCCATTATTGGCAGTCTTTCTTGTTTCATTGAGCACACTGCTCTGGAGAACAGCAGTGTCTCATTTGACATGTAGGCGGACGTGTTTCCATTGAATCACACAGCGCAGTTCACTTATTCCAGTTGCTTAAACATATTTAGTGTTTCACAGCAGAGACTACCTACACTCTCTCAAACCTGCTGAACCTATGCACTGCCTGCGTATCGTCAAAAGCAAGTCTCGAAATCTGCAAATATATTTCCCAGTCTTCTTGCCGACTGCTGATTTTGTGTAACGCATATATCATCTTGTGAGGCACATGCATGGATAGACCTCAAAGGGGCTTGAGTATTTGTCTGTTTGGCCTCTTAGAGAGAAAGTCCCCTTTTGCTGGAGTGTGTTTTTTTTTTTTAAATAAATAAATACATTCCTGTTATTCCTGCTACATCCAGCGTGAGACAACAATATGCTCAGTACATCATCTTGCTTCTGAGTGTAGCTGACAGAGAATTTATATGAGTATATGTTAATATTTACTGGAAGGTGAAGTGACTGTAGTCAACTGAACTCGGTAGTGTGGAACTGATGTTCGGGGGGACTATTATTGGCATTGCAAATCCCATGCAAAGCAGGTAGGAATACTGTCATGTAACACGTTTCTCCTGTAGTTCGTTATAAAGTTGTGAAAAAGGTTTGCATCTTTATCCCCCGCAAGCTCCAAGATAACAAAGATATGCTACTGTTAAGAGAAATTACAATGAAATTAAGGATGCTTTCCTCCCTTCTGTAACAAGCAGCCAATGAGTTGCATTCAGTGTTAGATAAGTTAATCTGAGTTTCTAGTGTCAAATTCATCTGCATTAACTATAGTCAGCTGTGATGTTGTCACTGTATTTGTGTTATTAATGTCAGACATTAAAATAACGCCTCACGTAAAATTATATATACAGTAAGCAAACATATTTCCTTTTCTTGTATTTTATGTGTTGTGTTTGCTCAACAGGTGAATATGTACATGAGGACAGTGAACGCAGCTACATTTACATGAATGTTGAAGGTTAACCGTTTATTTATGTCATTATGTATTTAGGCAAATAGTAGATAAACAAATAAGTTCAAACACCTTTTATCAGTATATTTGGAGGGAGGGATTGAAAGGATGAATGAACATTGACTGTTAAAATCTTTTATAAACCAGTGTCTAACACACCTCATCTAAAGCTTATGTGTTGCTTTTTAGAATTATGGCTTAAATGCATGATGCCTTCTATGCCTCAGTGTTATGATATGATTTGTGAATTATACTAAACTAATGTTACTATGCTAGCTCCTAGTAATAGTATCTTATCCATACGATATCAGCATCTTTTTATTGCCGATTATTACAGAAGCAAATATAACTTCTATGGAGAGGTGGTAAGAGATTAATCTGGAGGTGAGAGAGACAGCCATGCAGCCACAGGAAGTGCATCTTTGTTAGCAGTAGAGCTTCTGCAAGTGAGGATGTCAGTCAGAGGGCTACAGTAGGTAAGAGTTGGGCTGGTTAACATTTCATTTCTTTGCATACATCATTAATTAACTGTCATGTAGCAGTGTCTGAACCAACCTCAGTCAAAGGTATATTTTAAATACATACTGTGTGTTTTAATATCTCTTTAACAGTGTGGCAAAAGTAGCCATTCCAGATATATATTTATTTAATTATTTGCAATGAATATGGGCCCCTGCCTCTCTAGTATCCTGTGCACGTCCGTGTGTCTCGTGTTGAATGGGTTAGCCATCCTTCATCAGGTTCAGAGGCTCAGTTGGTCCTGCTCAGTGGTTCTGCTAATCCCCTACCTGCTGAGTTGACCTTTTTATCAGCCAAAGGCAGCTTTACTCAGGCTGGATCTAAATAATATTTTTTTACCCTGCTCTTTTTACATCTCTGCAAACCTCCTTGTTGGGAATAACTCAGTGTACTTCAAAACAGAAGACATAAATATATACATTATAGGGATGTCAGTTTCAGTTAATTTTGCTTTCAATAAACCGACACCCATTAACTGGCAGCTAATTAATTTTTAAGAAAAGTTGTGATATAGCTTTCATTTGTCAGAGCTATGCAGCAGGCAGTGGTCAGAGCTAGTTGTCTCTCGATGGCATAACGAACTTGGGCTTGAGGTACAGAACTAGCTCTATCAATCCCTCACCCTCTACCACACTTACTGGCAGCATGTCGGTATCAATCTTTCAGTACACCAACTGTGGTGGCCCCAGGCCGGCACACATCACACTTTCTCCCCCTGGCTAACAGCGACCTGATCTTTGGCTGTGACTGTGAGCCATCCTCGGACATGGCAGCCAAGGGCTTGTTCTTAATGTGGTACAGTATAGTGCTAGTACCAAACTGGCCTGAATATAAGGTGACCCTGATTATAACCTTCGACCTTCCCTTTTCCAACAACTGTTTCTGGAAAAAAAAACGTTACTTTTTGAATATAACTAGTATAGTTACTTTCTCACATACTCTCATACGAGGCTTTTGGAAGCAGCCAAAAATGATTTTCTCTAGCAGTTAGCATTCATAAGACTGCTTGTTTGCCTTTTTGAGCTCCTTATTATCTCTGACAGTGGTATTTGGCAGCTTGACATATTCCATGTCTCATTTTCATTTGTCATGAAGTTATTTCCTATTTTATTTATTTGGCAGAAAAACATGAGCTTTTACATGAGCCTCCCTTCAAAAACTCCTGCAGGTTAAACTGGACTAACAACAGTGTGTACCAACATGCATAACTGGTCAAAAATATTCTCTGCGCTTAACTGTTGACATCTATCTATCTATGTATATATGTATTATGGTATACTATATGTATTTTAATCCCTGTATTGAGATTATGTAGCTGTGACTTTAAGTGCAGCCATAGTGCCTGATGTATTTGTGTTAGATTTATTTCTGGCATCATCTCTTTCACTTTGACTTGCAAATGTCCTTCTGATACAGTGTGCAGACTTCCAATTGCAGTAAGTGAACTGGCATTTGCACCCAGTGCTGTTTCAACAGACTTTGACAAGACTAAATTTGATTTCATAATGGATGTGTATGCTTATACTGTTTATAATTCAGTACAAAGATTTGCAGTCTTTTTTACCCATATACAGTCAGTATTTAACTATCAGTATTTTATCTGTTTCTGGCATTTTATTATTTAAATATCAAGTTGGCCTTTTTCCTGTTTGGATGCTGATCTTATCTGAGTCACTGCGTAAAAAAAAAAAGACATGAAATAAGTTAATCATTTAGAGCAGTACAATGAAGAAGAAACAACTCTTGACTGCCTTAAGTGCTGTCTGCACTAGATACTAACAACTTGTGCAACTTTTGAAATGCACAACCAAAACAAAGACTTGTTTCACACAGCCTTCAAGAACACCTTTCCAATTCCAGATGTTTACTGCCCTCTGCAAAAACAACATTTAGGTTTATAGAACAGTGCGTCCTCTCAGTCAGTAGTTTTTTTGTTTGTTTTTTGTGTGGTTGTGTGTTGGAATGCAACTATTATAAATATTTAAGAATGTAGTGTTTTTTAGTTTAGTAGTTTTTACTATTTTTGCTGATTTAAATTCTTGAGTGAAATGATTTAAATGGAGAGTTTACATGTCATAGTGAAAAATTAAAAGTGTATAAATTTGCTTTTGTTCACAGTTCAAACAGAATGTGAGTCATTAATTCACAAGTCTGCTGAATGAGCTCAAACTTTTTTTGTCAGATGACTGAAAATGTGTCTGAAATCCATCTGACGTAAACTCAATGTTCACACTCACACAATGAATTTTTTTTTTCCTTTTCAGCAAAGAAGTGGTTGTTTACCATTTAAGTGATCTGCATTGAGAACGCACTTAGTTTTAACATCGTATATATACACACACACTATATCTGGCAAACCTCAATCTTTCTAGGAAAATATCAGTGCTTCTAGGCCTCATAGAGAAGAAGAAAAAAAGAAGACAGCTGTTGGGTGGAAAGTGTGAAGTCGTTTATCATGGTTGTGGGTGGCGGAGGGGAAGGTGGAGAGGAGGGGGTAAGAAGTCGTCCCCGGGGACTCCTCCAGTGGCGGCTCTGATCTTGTCTCAGAGCAGGCTGGGTTGGGATAATAAAACCTTTACAGCCATTAACTGAGTGAGTCACAATGCCTGGCTTGTCTGGGGCTCCATGGATACAATGAGATGGGCCGGGCTGCGGCTGACTCCACTGCAGCATGTAGGTACACTCCAGCTGAGCTCTTACAGCTGTCGCTCATAGAAATGACTAGTGACCTGTTGAACCTTGCTATGCTGGATTGTTGTATTTGTCAGTTTGCTAGTCTCGCCTTTTGAAAGCTGCTAAGGGCTGTAGAGGTTTTGCTGCACCACTGGCTGAGTTACATGCTTAGTTGTTACAAACGTCATAATGCTGGAAAGAAATAGATCTCGCTTAAATCAAGAGTGAAAACTGTTGAAGTGTGTAACCCACATGATAAGCAAATAGTATACATAATAATAGAAATAACACAAACAACAGCAAAACAGACATTGTCTAAACAGTATTAAAGTATACCACAATGTTAGAAATGATAAGGAACCCAAAATAGAGTTAAACACAGCTTAAGGCTCATCTGTGTTCCATTCTTCTCACTACAGTGGACTGTTCAAGTTGTCTCTTTGTGCTTCACTACCTCCAGGATAGTGACTCATCCTCTCCTTTTTCCTAGGCTTCAGTTTGGGGGTTTTATGGAAACAAAACATTTGTTTTTGTATTGAATACCCAAAACCACAAGTATACTGTTGCCATTCATATCACTTTAATCATGATGTAGAGAATTGTTCAGGTTGCATATTTACGGTAATATTGTTTGCAGCTGGTGGCTCTCAAGTATAACCGCTGTCGATGCAGGGGCGCTGGGTTATTATAGCTGGTAATTAAAAAAGATAACAGTGTGCTTAGGAAACATTTACAATATAGAAGTTATATAATTACTGCTGTTATCTGTTTTCATCTAGCTAGTAAAATGGCCTTTGAGATCATTTACCTTTTAAAGAAAACACATTGTTTCATACTTTTTTCCATATTGCCAGATGACACCTTCTATACAACAGCTTCTTTAAAAACAGATGTGAAATGAGTCTATGTCTGATAGTCGAGCTGAGTTGGTGGTTTTTTTTCTACCTTTTTTTTTTCCTCCAGTGTTTTCTTGCACACCTTATTTCATTAAGGCCCACATTGTTTCATGACACCTTGATTACACGTAACAGTTCAGAGGGAGTCACAGCCTGCAGTACTGATATGTCAACTATTAACGGTAAAGGTGATTCATGTGATCGTAAATATGTTCAGTAGTTGTAGATGTAATTGTGTTGGATTCTGTGTAAACAAGTTAAGTTACTAATTGAGTCGACCTTTTATATCTGTTATATTATTTATGTGCTAATGGCTAACAATCTGTAAAAAAAGAAAAAGAAAAAAAAAGACAGTTTTCATTGTGACAAAAAAATGTAAATACTTTCTTACTTTTGTGTCGGAGTAAAATGTGACAGATGCATTTGTTTAATTAGCACTCAGTACTGTTTGTACAGTATCATAATGCTGAGAGTGGTTTTGACAGTGAGTCAAGGGAGACTTTGCCCCCTCTGGCATGTTGCCTTAAGAAATGCACGTACAGTATGTAATGATAAGATCTTATCTGCTTCAGTTTTTTATCACCCTCATTCCAGCTGATAATCATCAGATTTCTCTGTTAGTTTTTTGTCACAGTGCAGCTGTGGTAACAATGGAGACGATTTTACAGGAGCTATTTCAGCACAGCAAGTCAAAGTGTCTGACTTCAAGGAGTCAGGAGTGACACTTTTACTCCTGGTGTCAGCCATAGATTGTTTGAATTATGGCAACAACGGTCAGATTCAGGTCTAAATAATAACCCGGCTTATCTCAGTAACTAAATACACAATAAAACAGGTCAATAGAAGTTCAGCCCAATGGTGCTTTCATCTCCACAGTCAACTCCACACAAGAAACCATGTTGCTGGGGAAACTGGGTTTCATATAAGACATCAGGTATCCCCAAAATATAGAAAAACTCCACCACCTGAGTCTTTCTGTAACGGGCTAAAAAAAATAGCAAAAAGTGTTCACGTCTGCTTAACATGCTCTCTGAGATGGTTTCCTCCCTGCACTCTATATTTAACGCCAGCACATTAAATTTTAACCATGAGCCTTGATTGCTTACATTGTGAAAGGCTCTCATCTCTTTTAGCAAAGATGCATTGCCCAGGATATCATGTCCCTCGATGTGAATAAGATATGATATTGCATTGGCTTTCTGAAATGGAGACAAAACGGAAAAAGGAGATGTGGGCAGGAGCAAAATTGTTAAGCTCAGTATTTCAATTCATGAGATGACAAGAGGAAATATTCTCTGGTTCAGTGATGGCTTAATCAGCTGAAAAGCATTTAGTCTATATGAGTGTTTGAATCTCCTGTCTCCCATCTTTCATCTCAAAGCACTCTTTACATTATTTCAATGAAGGAAACTCGGGATATTGAATAAAAGAGAGTATATTCTATATAAAGAGTTTAGCGGAGGTGAGTTATTGTCTTTTTGTGTACATATAATCACTTAGTCTAATTGCTGTTTGATGAATAACCACATGAGCCGCACGAGCACCAGAGAGGTTACAGCTGCAAACTGCAACCTGGCTAGCATGTGGCCTCTCTGTTCTTTTTGTTTCCTTTTAAATGGTGCCGACATAGCAAAGCACTGTTGTAGCCGTTTGAACAGATCAGGTCTGCTGCATGTTGAGGTTTGCTGCACAACACTTTCTTAGTCATTTCCTCCATAATAGTTTTGCTGTTATGACTTTCCTACACAGTGGCTGCTAGCTTCACTGTGGTTGTTACAACTGTACTTGCTGCTCAGTCTGATTATACATTGTCTCTTTAATTATATTCAAATTGAGAGTCAGACCAATTAAGGCATGCATTCATTGGTCCGTGTGCCTTCCATCCAAAACTGTGTTCAACCTGTTTGATAACAGGATAAATGCAATGCATTATTTTGTTTTTCCATTTTTCGTGTGAATAAAAAAAAACAAAAAAAAAAACGGAAATCCACATGCTTTTCCTGTTTTGGTCTTCAAACTGGCAATTGGAATGAAAACAACTTGTTTTTCGCTTTTATTGTTCTGTTGTTTGCCCTACAAACAAGTTGTCCTTGGCTATGCTGGCTTTAGATAGATAGATAGATAGATAGATAGATAGATAGATAGATAGATAGATAGATAGATAGATAGATAGATAGATAGATAGATACAGGAACATTATTTCAGTTGGGGATGCTCAAAAAACTGTTTTTGAGTTTATTAAATGTGCATTAATGCACAAGGCACAACAGCATAACTTCACTGATTATTTAAATCTCCAGACATGCTGACAGGATCGGTCAGGATCTAATGTTAATTAATGTTCTGTGTTCCTCCACACATTCAAAAGGTCATCTGTTACACACACACACACACACACACACAAACACACACACACACAGTCCAGGTTCATACAGTGAAGGAGCGGTCCTCCTGATAAATCCTGAGGTGTCCAACAGCGCCGCTTACTGTGGACATTTCACTCCACCTCTACTGGTCCCTGTAGAATATATTGCTTTTAAAATGATTTCGCTTTAAGCTGATTCCTTTATAGTTTGTTGTATAAATGTATGAGTGTTTCCTTTAACGATTTACTTTAAATATCAGAGAGGTTGCTTTCAGTGATCGTAAATGTTTCCATCCGCTCAGTAATGTCACTGTAGCAAATATCCTGGGACATTTATGCGGCAAAACTAAAAAGTGTAGTTGACAGGACAGAGAAAACTCTCCAGGTTCCACCGTTGTGCCTCGTATGTAAATGCGCACAACATTTCTCTGAAGTGGGGGATCGCTGCAGGTATTTAATTAACTCAAAGACCATTTTATAAGAAGGGGAAGGGGGGGGGGGACGAGAGAGGGCGGTCAACCCATGGATTTACTTTGTGCACCTTGTGTTTCACATGCTCCAAATACCAGAGAATTGACGTGGTCAATTGTTGTTGGTCTTGTTGCAATAACACAATCCACTCTAGTGCTGCAGAGAGCACTTTAACCAGACAATGGCCATAAGATTTATTTTGGCAAGTGAATGTTAATTAGCCTCAGCTGATATAATCTGCTGCCGGTCAGCGCTGGCAAAAATTTGCGCTTAAAATGCCTGTTAATGTTAAGTAAATGATTTGTACTTTACACTTTGCTAATAAGAAAAGAAAAAGGAGCCATTAAAGATTTGAAAAGAGATTGATCCAAAATGAAAACCAAGAGTACCCGCAGGGCGATTATTATTATTTTAATCTGACAAAGTTCAGTGTCGCCGTGTTCAAATGTTCAAGTCACAGCACTGATTCTTTTTTACAGTTTGACTCAAGCTGATTTTAATAGCGAGGTAAATAAAGAATGCAAATGTGTTCACACTAAACACAGTTGATGAATGTCCTCTGTCCTGTCTGGCTGAACCTCAAGTGGATTTGGGCTGTTACCAAGACTGCTTAACACTGGGAGCAGCCCAGCAACAGCCATTTCTCTCTCTCTCTCTCTATCTCTCTGTTTGTCCCTCTCTCCCAGCGGCTGACAGGAAGCCACAGGAAGCCGCTGTCAGCTGCCTCGGGACCAGAGTGAGCGATGCAGGAAGTGACCATCAATCCCTCCTCATTTCCTCTGCTCTGGTCCCTGGCTGCTGGTTTTGGACGGCGGTCTCCCCGAGCTGCACGCCATCAATATGCACTAATGATAGGAATTAGCAATGAACCACTGTACGCTGACATTAGGCAGATCAACAAGATGCGTGTTCCTCTATTTAATGGTACAATGGCAAGCAGCTAGGACATAGGAGCTGCACCCTGCGCAGATTAGGACCAGATTGAATTAGCTGTGGCTGGACAAGTATGAGAAAAGCCTTTAGTGGTTTGTACGGTACCAGAGTACATGTGGTAAGGCTTAAAGATTTGAATGGCAGAGGAAACGGAACAGAGTTTACAGTGGGTTGAAAAGCCCCAAGTGGTCTGTAAAGCATTTTTCCATGATCACCTCTTTGTCCTGTCTGTAACAAAGGCAGGAAACATCAAAAGATATCTGGTATTTTAAAACTACAGAGAGTAGCCTATATCTAAAATCTTTTAGTCAAAGTAAATCCACAGCAGATCTTCATGTGAGGCAGAGAATCTTAGACATCCAGTTACTACTGTAGTCGAGACACAAAAAAATTCCATAGTGTCCAGTCAGTATATATTATGTGACATACAGTATCCTTTAGTATTTCCGTGTCTGTTAGGGCTGGGTATCATTTGGAAGTTTTTTTTTTTTTTTTTTTATGCCTCCACGCCAGCGACAGCCGTGGCCAGAGGCATTATGTTTGTGAGTTGTCCGTCCATCCGCTCCTCCCATTCTTGTGAATGCGATTATCTCAGGAACGCCTCGAGGGAATCTCTTCAAATTTGGCTCAAACATTCACTTGGACTCAAGGATGAACTGATTAGAATATGGTGGTCAAAGGTCATTGAAGAAAGCATGTCTTTTCTCACTGGAAATTATTCACCAGGATCATACATGTCAAGAAACTGATAACTTCCATTTTGCCGAAAGAATACACTTCATACCTTTTTATTAAATTCATTCAAAATCTTCACTACAAACATTATATGAGTCTGGAAAGACAACAGTTTTGGAACAGATACAATACCAAAGCAATACTTTCTTCAATACCTCACATTTTTCTTTTTTCTTTTTTTTTTTTTTGCTGGTTTAATGGCCAAACACAAGCAGCCTTAATAGTACATTGTCAAAAAAAAAAAATGAATGACTTAAACTTGCATTAATTGATATTTTTGGCCACTTTGGGAGCAGCTTTAATCACAACACAAACATCTTGTCTGACTTATCAACATTTTAAGTTTATATGACGAACTTGTGCAACAGTTGCTTACAGTATTTCAGTATTTACACTCCCAACAGATAAGGAGCAACACTAGCATTCATTTGGAGTTGTGTTTATGGCCACCTGACGGATCTAAGTCCAGTATTCACTTTCAGTTTAGCTCCGGCTGGGTCTCCACTCCTGAGAGAATAACTTTGTCTGTTTACAGTTTGGTGTTGGGTAGGTAGTGTAAAAGTGTGTTTATCAGCTGCCTGGAAATGCTGATGAGAGCGATGAGAGTGAAATTAAAGAGCTAATTTGAAGGCTGGGAAACCAAAGCAGTGAGCTGAAAGATGCTAAAAAGATTTGTAGAGCCGAGGTGAACTGCAGTTGGATTAGAATTCACAGTGTGTGTTGTCACTACAAACTCCCCATTCACATTATTCATAGTGATTTGATCCATTGCTGATATTAAGAAGTTTTCTCATAGCAGCTTTTAATGAGGATATATCTGTTTCAAAGGTATGTAAATAAGACCTGACGAAGCATTCAGTGCTACTTGGACAAGTTTTGATGCTATGGACACATTTTTAATTGGTATTAAAAAAAAAGTATTGAAGGTTTGATTCCCAGTCCAAGTGTCCACAGAAGGTCAAGATACGATAGAATAGTGCCATGAATATAGAAATAAGACCCAGAAAAGTAATGAAAATGACAGATGAAACCTTTCTGTTTGGAAGGAATAGATGAGTTAATACTATTCCGCCTCAACTCAAGTCCATGGTCAATACTGAAATCGGCTTTCTGGATGGAGACATTTCTGCTCCCGGTGATCATGTCAGCTGTCTGTCATTCAGTAGCGATGACCCCTTGCTGACCTGTAGCTGCAGAGGATGTTGTAGCCCGAGGCAAAAGACAACCACTGTGAACAAATTCTCTGGTATTTCTCTTTATTTAGTTTACTGGGGAATTTCAGTGGGAGGGAAAGGCATATACCCTTAAGGCAAGCAGAAGAGCAGCCTGAGTGTGAGAGGCTGAAAACTTGTACGCCTTGGTGGGAACTGGCCAGTTTTCAACCTAGAAGTGTTATATCATTGTTGTATGTATTTTGCTCAGCTTTTTCTTTTGACAGCCTTTTTTTTTATTTTGTTTCTTGCTTTGCTTAGTCCCAAACAGTTCAGATGCTGACCCTCTAGGAGTTACTGTGTAGCAGCTGGAATGGATTTCTCCAGGCCGCGGCCCCGTGTTATCCTTGTTCCCTCCTCCAGTATGTTCTCATACTGGGAAGTAACTGTCTTGCTGGCATCGAAGGACTCCCACTCCCTCCTTTTGATAAATATTTCAGGCTTTTGCCAGTCGAGGCCAGACATTGTCAGGATATTGCACTGCTTTTAGCACCAGAAGGACTTCCGCTTCCCGGCTCTTTGAACCAGGCGGTACTGGAGACAAGAGACAAGAGTGTAATTGCCAGGGTAGAATGCGCTGTGCACCAATTAATGGCAGCCTCCTTTTGAAAGAGGAGCATTGTAGGGGTGGGGATGACTTTCGGCTGCCATTGTTGGCTCCTGATTGAGGTCTCTTTGAGAGAGGGAGGCAGAGCTTGTTGAAACATCCTACAGCTGAGGCACCCACAACACACTGAGAACACCAAGAGCTCCAGGCGCTAAAAGAGACATACCCTCAATAGTGGTACTCTTAAAAGATACCGCTGACTTACCATTTCCACTTTCTTCACTTTGACTTTCATTATTAAAATTGGACAAGGTATCATTACCCTCAAATGCTACAATTCAACTCTTTTGGCATCCTTTTTATTGTAAATCATAGGAGAACATGTGATGTAAGACAGGAAGTATCCTTTGAAGATTTTTTTTTTTTTTTTTTTTTGTCCGTCTCTACCCTTTGTATCCTGCGCAGCCGTTACATCACACGCAGCTTGTTGAGTTGAGTTTACATCTTAGACCTTCAAAGGTGATGCAGCCCAATTTCCTGGCTTTCTCCTGTTATAGAGAAAACCTGTCAGTTCTCGGTGCTGCAGGAGACTCATGAAAGCCTCATGACCCACATCAAACAGTTTGATGGCCACAAAGAACACGTAGGTTGCTTTATAAATTTGCTAGTTGCAGTGTAAGTGGATGGATTACGTTGTTTCCCCCTAATCACACCTACAATGCAGCATGTCGTTTTCACAAGAGGGTTGCTGGGAAGTCATTTCATATTAAAAAATCCCCATATAGCACAAAGATATATGGAGAAAAAAAAAGGTTTTTTTTCTTTGATATCTAAGAGATGATTGATCTGTGATGCTCTATCTGCTCTGCTAGGCTGTGTTGTGTTTTGTGTAACTCAGACCGGCTTTGATAATTCAATGAAATACATCAATCATATCGCGAGGAAAAGAAACCTGTCTGTCATTCCCCCGTTAAACCCATCTTCTGTGTGTTACTGGGTTATGAACCCAGCCGTGTTTTACTGCATCAACATCACTGTATGTAAAAAAAAAACAACTAATTTTTCTCACCACAAGGGAAACAGCATTGCTTTTCATTGTAGCAGCAGCAGCAGCAGCAGCAGCAGCAAACATTGTTCATGAATACGGCTGTTGAGAGCGTGGAGATTTGAATTTAAAAAAAAAAAAGCCATTGAGGATAAGCTTTGCCATGATTTTCAGTGTGTGGGAAGAGAGGCAGAGGAATGTATGAACCCCACAACTACCTCTAGCCTGCCGTGGCCTTTCATTACCCAGCTTGCTAAAGGAAAAGGGAATTGAAAGGTCTGTTCAGGAAACTCGGCCGACAGAAGGCAGACTACATGTCAAGTGAGTTGCAGCTGTTTCGTAGGCCAGTTGATCTGTTCTTCATGGCTTCATGAATCACTTCGCCTTCCAGCTATGATTTCAGAGCAGTGTTGTATGTACAGTAAAATGGTAATTGTAAAAAAAAAGAGAAAAGTAATTGTTAAAAGATTAGACCATATTTCTCAGAGTCACATGAATCCAGTTTATAGTTTTCCTCTCCATCACAGTCTTTAAACAGCTTATCATAAAGTCAGCATGAAGCCCGAGGAGGATACAGCAGCAGCCAGTGTTATTAAGTCTGTTAGTTTTGATATGATGTCTTACAGTAATAGTGAACGGTGTTTCCTGCAAACAGCGAATGTTAAACAAATAGTTCAACGTTATGAGAATTGCTCAATCATCTTCTCGCTGAGAAACGGATGAGAAGATCAATACCACTTATATTTGTCTATTCAGTATGAAGCTGGAGCCAGCAGCAGCAGCTTAGCACAAAGACTTGAAATGGGGAAACAGCTGGTCTGGCTCAGTTAGCACAAAACCCAAAGTGTAAAAGAGACATAACGTGTTAATTAGTGAGCTTTAGAGGTGATGATAGACTGATTTTAAGCTAACAATCTCCTGGCTCCATCTCCATATTCAACAGACAGAGCAGTATTGATCTTTTCATTGAACGCTCAGATAGCAAAAAAAAAAGAAAAAGCATATTTCCCAAAATGGAAAATTATTTCTTTTAAGTCTGTGTTTGCAGAATTGAGGTATTGATGTCTATTTCTTGTGCTTCTGCTTGGTGAATTAAGTTTTGATCATTTCACGTATAATATTCATACACGCAAAATCAGTCTTAAATCAATTTAATATGAATCAAATATGTCTAAACAAGCTGTAGCTGCACTGTGTAATGAAATTCAAAAGTATGAAAGTGCTTAAGTGTTTTTTTTTTTTAGAGGAAGCAGAGCAAGAGCAGCAGCATCAGCCCAACCCACAGAAAGGTGTAGCGACAGGCTGACAGGGATCTAGCTAACTTTTAAAGCTGTCGCATGCCTCCGCTCACACTGCTGAGCTCAGGCAGGCACAGAGAGAGCCGGAAACATGGAGCTGCCGGAGACGGGAGCATATTCAGCAGCCAAGGTACAGCAAATCTTCAAAGGGAGGATTTGTAAGACATCCACTACATATTTAGGATGCAGGGCAATTTGTTTGACTCCCGCCTTGAAGTGAGCGCGCCGTTTAGATCCTTGGCGTGACAACAACACTGCTGTGCCGCGAAATTTAGTTTCTTTTTTAGCTTATTAGCAAAGCTTTTTTTTTCAGAATTTGCAATTGACATCATTTTAAATAAGTTTTGCCTAACCACAGGTTTTCGACACAGGGGAAATATTTGTGTCAGTGTTCAGGGGATGAAAAAATCATGTGGATAGGAGCTTCTGAGCCTTAGTAATGTTTAAAAATATATTGATAGTGTAAAGTGAAAAAAAAAGCTAATGATTTTGTAACTCCCAGTGTTAACCTTTTATTACTTTTATTTGTGATCTAAGTCTTGTAACTACCATTCTTGTAATCCTTTGGGTGCTGCAAGCAGAAGATGTGACGATGTTGCCGTTGACTCAGTGCGTTAGCTGTGGGATTCCCGTTTTTTAGCCTAAAGTTGTTTTAAATTTTGGCAGACTTGTACCGTGAAAAGTCACGCTGAATTAGTTACTGGCAGTTCCTGATTGCACTGTTATCAAAGATGTTGCATACAACTTCCACTAGATTTCTTCTGACACCAAAGAAAACTTGAACATCATGGTGGGCGCTGGTGCAATTTTTTGACGAAATTGGATAAATGAGGCGAGAAGGGTTAATCCAGTCCAGTTCTTAAAAACCGCTGCATCTCTCAATAGCATCTCTCAAGCCATGTGGACTAGATCAGTAACAAAGCTATCTGAGACATGCCAATCTATCATTTGTTCAATTTCACATCATGATTGCTGAATGACAGTTCCCAGAAATGTAAAAAAAAGCACCAATTAATCAAATTAAGCTGCTCTCTGTTTTTGCCAAGACAGAGAGCTGTAATGCCAGCTCTGTGCTGGCGGCACTGTAATTAAATTATATTAAAGCCAAAATACTTTGCGTTTTAAGTTGTGTCAAATAAAATGGTCTCGTGTGATCTGAACAATGTAGACGCGGCACTGATTAGAGCGCACTCAGAAAGAGAGCTGTGTGCTTTGTTGATTCCTTTTGTTGTCATTAAAAGCTGCGTTATTGCCTTGCTGCAGGAGGATTTTCATTCCTCCTCTCTTTTATGGACTGAAATGCCTGTGGCCTATTTTCAGCTAATGTACTCTCGGGTACTGGAGGCCTATTGTGTTTTCCTGTAGACAATCTTTTTAGTTACACAGCCTTTTGCTCTGATTATACTGCTTCCACTCTGTCTGTATGATCTGCTGTCATGGCAAACCACTCTGCTTGATATCCACACAAAGAAAAGACCCACAATGCACCTCAACCTGGAAAGAGAAAACTCTTAAGGCTTGTCTGCTGTGCCAAGCTTTTCACACCCTGCCAAAGTCTGAACCCATCAGTTAACATATTGGCTCCACTTCCCCTATTATGTGCCTGATGTAAACTGCCAGCCGTGTGCTGTTAGCTGTTGAAACATGTAAGAGGCTGGCTGATGGAGGAGATGAGAATCCTAAACAGACTGCATTATTAGGTACACAGCTGGAAGCTTGCAAGCCTCTCATTTGTAGTGCCTCGATGGGAGCATAAACAACGGTGTAATCTTCCCAACTTAAATGATGTAATCAGCGGTAAAAACTGATGATAGTCTGTTGTGAATGAGCCGGGCCGCAGAGCTGATGCAATACAGCTCGTGTCAACGATTGCACCGCCGTTGTCAAGCTCGCTGCCGGTGTTTGGCATTGTGTGCTTTCTCTGCCGTCAGTGAAGGAAAATATGGTCATGTTCTATAGTCACAGGGGAGCACTTAGGTCCAGATAAATAGTCATATTTGGATTCGTATAGGTTTTGTGTTAAGGTGAAGCTTATTGATCTTTGCTGGGAAATTGGATAATGTGATCAATGGTTTGTACGATCTATAAAGGCCTGTGTGTACTATGCTGTTGATTAGAGGCTACAGGTATTCTGTCGCTCTTGCACTGTACTCAAATGTCTTTGCACAATTATTAGTGAAAAATCGTTGTCCTGTACTCATTGTAACAGTTTACAGTGCATCCTCGACGCACTGATCCTCAGCTGTCAGCATGTTGTTCGGGGAAGCTTCTCTTGGCTGCATTTCAGTATTTAGACTACCTGTGATTGGCTGCTTAGGGGCCCACTGAGCTGTGTGGACAAACAGCCGAGTCGCTGATTAATAAGGGGTGAACGGCGGTCTGCAGGCCTATTACTGAGCTCATTAACCTGCCGGCTGCCCCCGAACACACACACCCACACACACACACACACACACACACACACACATATACATAAACTGTGCTGCAACAGACCTGTAACTCAGCAAACGCTGATATCATCTTAAAAACAGTGTAATCCAGCGTTCACGCCACTCAGTACATATTGAATATATAGACACGACCTATGTCGCTGTCATTATGTCATGCTATAGATGTCACAGTAAAAGGATTGCGATTTAACTGTCTCATCATCTCAAAGGCTTATTTCTCATGTAGCACATGAGACGTTTTGAATGTCAGTCTCTAACACAGCCTGACTGAGATCCTTTTTGTCGCTTTCCTTTTTATTGGATATGTTGATGCAGAATGGGCTTGTAGCTGTCTATAAAAAGCATCTCATTTCCTATTTTCAGGTCACGGTTTTTTCATAATACACGTGAAAATGAATTAGAAGGTATCTGTGGTATTTCCATACGAAGAATGCTATTCATACAGCATTTCTGTGAGAATGAAGGCATCTATATGTTATTGTTCTAAACAACTGGTATCTTTTAGGTCTTTCCTTTGTATCATTGACCTGCCTGGTAAAAGAAAATAAAGATAATACCACTTAGCAAATAGAGACATCATCAAAAACATGAATTATCTACTAATCCTCATTTTAACAGAAGGTGGAAAAAATACTAAATTGATACATTCAGTATACTAAAAAAACAATATAAATGACACCAAACAGCAGCGTAACATTCTGACAACAGCAACACTGGGGGACTCAGAATCCTACTTTATTATATGCTACAGTGTCTTTACACAAAACTGAAGCACTCTGCTGAAGTCAGTGCTGCCAAAAACATTTCTACTACGGGTAGACTTGTGATACTTGAGCTGTCAATATATGAGTCCGCGCTTCCAAGTCTGAAAGTGATGAATGTAAATATACCAAAGAGCAGTTGTCATAGTGTTTTGTTCATTAAACCACTCACTGCATGTCACTGGGTAATTCTGCAGACAGTATATTACTAGCTGAGTGGGTGAGTAAATCCCCCTGGCTTTTAATGTTAAAATGCCATATGGTCTCTGAAGTATTTCTATCATTTGTAAATAAAATAAAATCACAGAAGAAGAAAAGTCGCGTCAGACGACAGTCAAATACATAAAGCATCTTGTTCAGTACTTCTTCCAGTTTGCTAGATCGCAATCAGGCTTTTTTTTTTTCTAGAACTCAGAAAACAGCACATCATTTCAATTAAATGATGTTTGACATGGTTTCCTGCCAGAGAAATGTTCACTTTGGTAGATTAGGTGAATATATTCTGAGATAGATACTAAGGCTTTGTGGATTTTGCAGGATGCACTGTAAGCACTCTCCACAGTAACTGCAGTGTTACAGCTGAGTCTACTGTAGAGTGTTTTATACTTGGCCTTGTCTGAGATGACTTGAATTCATGCATTGTTCTTAAAGAATGAACATCGGGGTATTATGTGCCTGAATGGACAAAAACGTTGCTTTGACAACTGCGGTTTAACATATTTGCTTCTGCCTACTTTGATGAATGCTGACACATGTACCTGCTGACCCTCTCTGTTTTTACTGTTGTAAGGATGAGTAGAGATTACGGCACATTTTTTTTGGCTCAAACTATTTCTTTTCTAAATGCCTCTTACAAAACATTTATTTTTTCTTCTAAAGCACCTTTCAATAGCAGAAATGTGTTTTTTGAATGCTGAACTCAGTGAGCTATGTGGACATTGAAACCAACACTGAAACAAACCTTTGATATCATCTGAATGAACTCACTCAGCTGCCAGCCAGCGTAGCATATAATGCCCTCTCTAGACTTCTCACTTTGTATTTCCTGTTAGTCATTTGCGTGAGAGAATGTGTGGCGTGTTGTTGTTTAAAGGTGACATTATCGTTCAACATATACCGCAGTTTATACTGTGTCTGGGCAGCACTTTATCTAACACATACTGTACATCACAGTTGTGAAGTACACTGCTACATAGAACAGCATTATTACCCAGCTTTCGCTCTATTAAGTTTCCATGACAGTGGAATGCGCAGCCCGGGAAGGTCGCAGAAGAGATAAGTACTACTTACCATATTCAGCGTCGTTTGAACTAGGTAATTATATTCAGCCGGAGACGTTTCTCCTCCTTCTCCCCCACAGTTCCTCTCTTTCTGTTTCTTCACGGCTGGTTTAAGCACTGGTGTTGAGCTTTAACAAGGCCGCTTTTGTCCCAGATAAAGCTTCTAGACAGCACTCATCAGTGCACTGTAAGATCCCTGCCTGCCGGAGCACAGAGCACTGCCCCGGGGGCATCTTATCACTCCGCTGGCAATCACAAATACCCACCGAGATAGATGGGCTTCTCAGTTCTCTCTGTGGGGAGCCCTTCAGCTGAGAAAGATGGCTTCTCTCTTTCTTCAAACACTTCTGACTGACTGGCAGCTTGGCAGCCATACAAACATAGAAATACAGAGATAAAGCGAGAGCTATTGACAGACAGATGCCTGCAACCCACACAGAGAAGTGTCGGTCTTTTTTCTACACATGCGCCGATTGACAGATTGGCAGTCAAGATGGAGAAGGGGGCGGGGGGGGGACGGAAAGCCGGCATATGCATATAATACACACGGAGATACGTTCATACAATTGTTCACACATACTCACACACTCATACTACTACACTCCCTCACAACAGCACCGTGCGCCCGCGTTCCTGCCATATTTTTCTTGGGAGTCCAAGAATGGCGACACACGCCACACGTGGAGTTTTTTTTTCTGCATGGCGTTATTGAATTCGGCACCGATTCCAAATGGCATCCTCGCCTCTTCGGTGTGCCAGTCATTTTCAATAACTCGCAGCGCTGCCCTGGCAAATTGGCTGCGGTGTTTCAGACAAGCAGGACATTCATGTGGAGTTAATGGCAGGAGGGGACAGGTCAATAAGAATGTTATAATGAGGCAAAAGCCTAAAAGTGTACACACAGTGACTGAGTGCTTTCCATATCGTCTTGTACAGTTCTGTTTCGCATTTATGTTGGCTACAATCATACTTTTGAAGTAACTAACTTGTTGTTTATAAAACTGGACCATGCTGTGACACATGGAGCTTCACATATAGCTGAGTGAGTGAGGGGCAGGATGGCTCAATACAGGTCGGTTTCCCATCAACGTGTCTCAAAGGTCATCTTCTATACTCACCCACTACGGTTATTTCCACTAATAGAGACATCACCCTCTATTTCATTTGTTAGTAGAATTACATGGCACTGGTGTCATGTAATTACACACGCTCACTCCATATTGTATGATGAATGTATAACACTTAGTGCTTCCGGGGGGGGGCAGATGGTCTGTTATTATGCTGTCAATGATTCAGGCAGAACAGACAAGTCATTTGTCTCCATATTGTAATGAGTCAGTGTTTCGAAACAGTAATTACCTTTTCGACCGGTTGAGAAATGACAAGAACAGTAGTGTAGACAAGTAGACACCCCTTCACACCCACCGTATGTTCCGACACAAAGATACACACACACACACACACACACACACGCACGGGTCGCGACTGAGTCGAGGTCATGTTGAACTTTAACCTCCGCTGTCACATCACCGGTGATTCTCTTCCTCATTATATGTGGATCAGCCAAGCAAAGCCTGCGCCTGCTCCACCAGCCATACTCATAACATGCCTTTGATATCATCTTCAATCCAGATTGCGGTATGTACATCTGAAATTATCTCTGGTATATTTATTGAAGTCTGATTTTACTCCACCTTCCTATTCCGAATTTGAAATAGTATAAAAGTCATTTATAGATGCCTGACACCTGCATGATGTCAGTGCACATCTGCAGGACTTTTATATTGATCATTTATTTAATGTAAGTCCTATCATGCCATGTCTGTCTATTATTTAATACTAGAATCTGTTTTTTGTTTTTTTTTTTAAAGTGCCAGTTCAGGAAAAAAAATGTCTGTAACAAAAATGTCTACAGTACTAGAATAAACTTGAATTTTTGAAATCAGTTTATTTGCATGCGACATTGGCTGAAACAGTCTTATTCACTGACAGATGTTTTGAGTGGTAGACATGTGGAATAGTCAGGAAAGAGATTTCCTACCTTGTATTTACACGTTTGTTGTTAATGCAGCAAAGTGCGCCTCTGACCTTTTGTAAAGGGAATATGACGATCCCAGCTCCAGTGAATCTTATGCGCATTTACAAGTGAATTTGATGTGTGTTTTTTTTTTTTTTTTATGGTTTGTGCTCAGTCCAAATACAATCTGGTCATGCAGGAAGCCTGTTAAAGTCAGGTTTAACAAGGCTCAAAGAGACTCCCAGCTCTCAGTGATGCAGACTCTCCACACATCAACACTCAGAGGAAATGATATAAAAAAAAATAAAATAATAAAAAAAAAGCTATTGTGGGTATAACCTCCCTAGAAAAAGAAGGTAACATTTAAAGGGACTGAGTCTGGAGGATACAGGAGTGTTTGCTTAAAGGACAGTCAGAAAGCTGCAGTGTTTTGACTCGAGGTAAATGTCACAGTAATGTCAACTGCTTCCGATCCATAAAAAGAGGAGAGGAAGGTTAAGTTGTTTTTGTTTGAGGGTGGGAGGGTGGGAGGGGGTGCGACTGGCGAGTGGGGATACACTGCCAGAGTGAACGTGATTATTATTATGATCATTATTCTTTGCCAGCTGAGGAAAATAACTTGTTGAGATGTTGATTTTTTGTAAAAGCTGTGAACTGTCAGCAGGGTGAAGTTGTAGTGAAGAGAGAATTTGTATTTTTTTTTTTTTTTTTCCGCCATTAACTTTCAGGAAGGTCAGCCATTCACACAGTACATCTCATGTCTAATCAATATTCTATGCTTGCTCTTTTCATTGTTGAGATCCTGCTTTTCTTAGAGGGCGTTCATGTATACCGACATCTTCAGCGGCGGCTCGGTCTTCATTCACTCTATATATCTGGTATAAAGCTCCTCTAACACATTTTTCATTACACACTGATATCCATCACTTCTAAGAACATTGCCAGCTCAAAAGTCATATTATCAGTGTTTGCTTTTAGCTGCATGTTGCACTGCATCAGGAGAATTCAAATAAATCATCTATATTTTTACTGCACATATGAATGCTCAGCTATTGCTCCATGATATACACTTGACTACATTACCGGATTCAGTAAAGATTCATAAATTGTCACGAGCACTTGTTCTTTGCAGAGAGGCTGGCTCGTGACTCCTGAACTTGAAGGAGGGAGAATCAATTTACTTGCATACTCACTTTACTTTAATGAATGTCAAGGGCACAAATTCTGTATTTCTCATGCATGTAATGAACATTTTTAGGAAGTCCCGAGTTTAAAATGATGGAAAACTTTGTTGAAGCATAATTCAAGTTTTCCTGCCTTAAGGTAAAAGAGTATCCACGGTATGTTTCAGGACATCAGTGGACATCAGTTGTATTTATCGTTTTCTAATTTAGTCTGTTTGCAGCCGATACCTCATTTGCACAGATAGAAGACGATATGTTACATTGCATTAAAGGAGTGTTGCATTATGAGCAAGTTTCTTGAAATCTGTTGATTGTGTGTCTTTCAGAGTTAGTCAGTCCTCAATATGTCCTACAGGAGTTGTAACAGTGTATTTCCACAGTGGAAATAAACTCCTGATGATGAATTCACCGCAGGATGGGACTGGGGAGCAAATCATGTGTTCTGCAGCCCGCACAAGTTTGACAAAAAAACTTACCTGGATAAGCAACACATATGTGGGAATTAGTATGTCATTGTTGACTTTTATGAGAGAGAAAGCTTCACAGATTAGAACTATCTTATCCATGGACTTCTGGTATCTCAGGGAAACTTTCTCAACAAGGCTTGTAAACTGTTTCTCATCTTCAAGATGTCTTTTTCAAAAAAAAAAAACAAAAAAAAAAACAGGTGTTGGAAAAGGGGCCTCTCATGATCCAGGTCGTCTTATATGCGAGTTTATACAGTATAAGGAAGTTAATCTTTGTATTTTTTAGTTTGGTTTACTATATCAGGAAAGTTCAGATAATGTTTGGCATTTCCTGCACTTGTCACTCCCTGTGTGGCAAAAACCCACCCATCTTGTGCTCCAAGCAGTCTAAAACAAACAGTCCCATAACTGGACCCAGGTCTGCAAAGAAAGCAAGCTACATATGGAAAAATTACTTCTCTGGCTTCGGTATATCTAATAGTACTTGAGAGTGTTGGCCTGATCTAGATCCAGCTGTGCAGCATTGATTTGTGGGTTGAATCTCCAGCAGCAGGTCCAGCAGGGGTCAACGATACAGGTATTTATGATACGAGCAGCAGATTGCTATGAATGGATGACTTCCTCCGCCAGGAGAGGGACTCTGGAGATGAGAGGCGGGGTTACATCACTCCCCAGCAGAATGTAATAGGGATAAAATGAGGTGCTACTCATCTGAAAAATGGGGACAGGATTGGCAGCGCTGGTTTTATAAGGCAGTTTGAATATTAAGTCCCCGGACATGAGGGGAATAGACCTCTTTAAAAGTCTATACCCTGATGTCATTAGACAGGCTGAGAGAGGCTGGATGGATGAGGGTCAGAGCAGTTCCCAAGAGAGTCAGTGAAGATATATGTTTCACTTCATTTGATGGTCTTTGAACTTTAGTATGTGTGTGTGTGTGTGTGTGATATTACTTTTTATAGAGGCTGTAAAAAGTTTTGTTGCGTAAAGAGACACAAATCCGGGTCAGCTGAGGCCTGGGCTTGTATTGGCAGGCCCAGACACACTGCGGCTGCCAGCTTTCCCTGTGAAAACGTAAACAGACAGTCACAACTAGCACACAGCACGCTGATCCACTCCGCTCTGTGCATAATGCCCCGTGGAAAGACTGAAGCACAACCTGGCAGAGAGAGAGAGAGAGAGAGAGAGAGAGAGAGAGACATTTGGAGGCTAAGGACACTTTTTTCCCTCCATATAAAGTGATTGCCGGGCAGCGTTTTCATGCAAAAACATCAAACTCCTGGCAGCCGATGTTGATGGAGGGAATGTGTCACCGGATGGGTGTCACACCCCAGTGGTGAAAGAAGTTTCTGGGTGGGGGCCATGTCATGCAGAACCTGCCGGGGTTCTGCGAGCAGAGCCGGATCAGAGAATGCATGTGGAGACAGAGGAATGAGCTGCAGATGAGTTTGAGGGATTTTTATCTTAGTATTTGTGGATTTTGGGAATATCCACCTCTTTGCTCTTTCTTGCAGTGAGCTTTAAACTCTGCCATTCTAACAGGATACTTTTAAAGCCACACTTCCTCTCACCTCTCTCTACTTTGGATCTTTTTTTTTTCTCTCGCTTCGCACCTGAGCTTAAGGCTACTCTGCTTTTACATTCTCTCATAATACATATTCTCTTGTGTTTACTTTTTTTTTTCCAGAAACATCCAAAATGAAAAATCATTTCTTTCGGTTAATTGACTCACAGCGTCTCTCTCTCCCTCGGCTCTGTCAGAGTTGTGAGGTAGAGTCAGCTGTCAATTCCAGATTACGGCGTGCTGTTGTTGGAGACGGGGGAGCCATTGTGTTTATCTGCAATGACAGCTGGCTGGAGGCAGCGGGGGGAATAGATCTGTCACTGCGCCTAGTTCGTCTGTGATCTGGCATCTGCCCAGACACTCCACCTTTAGCTGGGCTGACTCTAGCACACCTCTTCATCCTCTCCTCCTTTTCTCTCCTCTCCATCCTTCCCTTTGTTCTCCCCTCTCAGTAGTGTGCAGGAACTGTCTTTCACAGCAGTAGATGTGTGGTCCTTATGACCCGCTTTTACTGAGGTCAACCGGCGTTAGTGGGTATTCACTAGCTTCGCACTCTCACATCTTGTTAATTTCACATGTACTTATCGAGGGCCAGGCGGTGCGATTCACTCTGACCCGGGTTATACAGCAGGTGGGCCAAATTTCCCTTCTTGCTTGTGTTTGCCAATTACAGCTCCTTGCCTCCAGCATACAGAATCCCTGATGTCCTGCTGTGCAGAAGTGCCTATTCGCTGCGATTATTTCATCATGCTAGCGAGCGAGCAGCAATAGGAAAAGCCAGCGAGATGAATCACAGTTAGCCCTCTGCTCTGATCCCACTTTTTAATTTTCACAGAGGGTGGGCCCCTGTAATGAATCGTTGCCCCTACAACAGACCTGCTCCTCTGTCACGCGGGGCTTCACGGGGGCTGCGTGATGATGAGTTGGCAGCTGTTTGATTTCTACCGTTTGTGGGGCAGTTTTCAGTGGAAGGTGCGATATGTGTCAGAGCTGATACTAGAGCACTGGCTTGATTTTAACTCCCCGTTTCAAAGTGCCACAGGGCAGGAAAACTAGATCCTCTACTGGGACTGAGCAAGGGTCAGCACAGAGGAAATTCCTCTATTTGTAAACTCAAAGGTTTGTTTGTTTTTAGCTGATTCACTAAGCGCTAGCCGTCTGTTCACACTCTTGCTGCAGCGTTTGATGTGTGTCTCTTTGCTACTTGTGCGGAGTTGTGTTGACATTTGACCAGAGTGCCTCTGTAATCTGTTTTTCTCCTCGCGCTGCCTGTGAGCAGGAGCTGTATAAACATGTCCTTCCTCCACGGGAGGCGAACGGATCACTCCTCATTACAGGAAAGGCAGGGAGACGAGAGGCGCGCAGCCACTGCTGCTGTTTGATCCTACTGAGTGGAAGCAGGCCTGACACAGCCACACATGTACCCATGTATACATGGAGGCATGCACATAAACACACACGACAGCATACCTGGCAGGTGGCCTAGCTTCTAAAGCGAGGTTGATAACAACTGAATCTCCGGGCAAGAAACTGGTTTCATTTCGGTGCCTCCGTGCAGGTGACAGCTCTGGTGGGAATCATTATGTTTTTTTCGGGTTATCCGTCCGTGTCATTCTCGTGAACGTGATATCTCAGGAACGGAACGCCTTGAAGCTGGAGCGCGGGACTTTTGTCTCCCCCTCCTGGCAGTGAGAGTAAAGGGGAGCGCTCGGCTCTGATTGCCTGACACGAGCTTTGTAGCACGCTCTCATGCACGCCCCCAATGACTGGCACACAGAGAAGGTCAGTAAAACAGATATATTTTGACAGTCCACTGGCCAACTGGGATTTGTCCCAGTATGTCTGATTGCCAGTACGCCATTGGCCATATCCTACTGTTGCGGCTGTAAAATGGTGGATAAATTGTTTTCAGCATCACACAACCCCCGTGAAATGACTCGTTTTACTATCAGAATTTGATCCATTCAGCCCAATAACATCTGGAAAGTCTAGAAGAGCTGCATGATTAATGACCAGACAGCCAGCGCGGGAATCTTTGCACCCGACATGAGATTTAAAAACTCCTTATACTGTGAAATACAGAGAGATTTAACTGGCGGCGATGGGCTTAATCAGCATTATGGGAACTCATTTGGGTTGAATGTTACAGATGTTCATATATCTGTAAAAGGCGGTATTTCTAGTTTCACCCATGTGCCACAAACTCACCTTTTACAAGCAGATTTTTTTATTAAGTTGCACCCTATCTTTGGACATATTTTCATCTCTCTCTCCAATGCAGCAGTCAGCTTGTCCTCTACTGTCTGGACATAGAGACACGGTACCCATCTCACCACACCTGAGAGCACAGCAGCCGTAATGCCTGAGTGGGCGCGTGGTAACCCGCGCAAGGCCTCGGCCTCGCTCCACTGCTCTGACACTACAGTAGCTGATGAGACATCATTCAGACCCACCGGACTCCTCAGACTGGGCCACCAGTGCTGTACTCTTACATGCCCCACTGGATGAATGACAGGCCGGTTCCTACAGGGAGCTTATAGAGGAGCAGGGTTTAGAATTCACTACAATTTCATCCAATACTAGAGGGTCGAGGGTGTCACTTCAGCTGATCATCACCTGGTCCAGACAAACTTATTTCACTTTATTCTCGCCAGTTTGCCAGCTTCATATTTTAACCCTGTGATTCCAGCCTGCTAACTGGCTGCTTGGCCGACTCGTCCTTGATTACTTCCGCGACCATGCAGGCTCTTCCTGTCTGGTTTCTCATTAATCAGTCTACTTACAATGGTATCTTTTTATGAGCTCCAGGGTTGTATATCACTGGCGAGTGTGTGCTGGCTTCTCGTGCGAGATTTATGACTCGGATCGAGCTTCCTGTTTGGACTCATGCAAGGAGAGCTTTGTGTTTGATTATTTATGGCATAAAAAGTTTACACTTCCAAGACAAAAGTATCTCGGTATGAAGTGTTATTCACAAGCAACGCAGGTGTTCAAGTCCACATTATTCCAATCTTGATAAAACCCTATAATCTAAAATCACATTATTCATCATTTCATTTAATGGTAACTTTATGGTGATTGTTAGATTTCCCCTGTACATTCATTGGAACGTAATACTTTTAAAGAAATCCCCTTTACTGTCTATTCCACAGTGAAGGAAGAGGCTTTCACACAGATAAAGATAAAATTTTAATGATCTCTATTGGGAAATTGGGTCATTGGAGCATCAAAATCATTTAAATAACTTAATAAGAAGAAAGAAAGAGTATCAGTCAAGCAAATGAGGAGGATTAAACACAGCAGAATGGTGATTTACAACACTAGGACATATTGGAAGTAAAAGAATAACAGAAAGAATACATGAATAACTACGTTTATGCTCTGTGTGTGAAGTATCAGTGGAAAATATAGGACCTCTAGTCTCTATTACAATGTAGACAGATGTGACTTAGTAGAAAACTATCTATGGGCTCACGCTGTATGTGTTGTAAATGCTGTTTAATTTAATTTAATTCAATTCATTCACTTCATTCATGTAGATGCAAACGTTAGAGGATCTGCAGATGTGCACAGCAGCTGTTCACTTAATACCGTTCAACAGGAAAGAAAGTGACAATGTGCAACTGTGAATTTGTGTTTACTTAATGTAAATGATCCCCTTATTTGTCCAGGGAATTATAAATGAGCTCGCTAATTCTGTTCTACCAAATGCCTCGCTTCAATCACTCTCGCTGCATTCGTCAAGAGCGCCACGATTGAAAAATCAATAAAGCATAAATCTTGTCAAAAACTGGATTGTATGAATATGATTTTCAGTGCAAACATTGTTTTTTTTTATCAGTAAACACAGAAGGTGATGATCCTGATAGGTAATGCATTCAATGTTGGGTTTTTTTCTTTCAAACTGTGTGGAAAAAAATTCTTGATGGATGAAAATGTCACATATCTAAAGTAGATCATACATATTTCAAGTTTAACACACAGTAAAAGGTCATGAGAAAAACATAAAAGGTGCAAGTGTAGCGACCCTCCCTCACTCTCTTTCTATCATCTCCAGTAATTATTTACATCCCTGAGGAGTGAGTTGTCAGGCGGCTGTATTGCCAGCCTTGACTGCAGGGAGATCGCTCTGTGTTCTCTTTTTCTCCTGACACCGTTTCCATATCTCTCACTATCTTCCTTCCGATGGAGTGGCTTCATGCCAAGGCCTTGGGTAACATTTAATAGACCCCTCTCTCTCTCTCTTTCTCTTTCTCTCTCTCCCTCCACCTCAGCACTACTCTGTACCTGTTAAACACAGGATTAAAGTGCACTCGGCAGGGTGCAATTATACAGCAAGCACTGTTACATCCAGAGTTAAACACAGCCCCCCCCTCCCCTCTTTCTCTCTCTCTCTCTCTCTCTCTGCTCACTTGTCTGCTGCAGGCTGCTGCAGCCTGGAGGTAATTGTATTGCTGTCAGCCCATGGTTGATGAGTTGCCAGTGTAATTGCTTTACGGTTTGACCTCTGGTTTTTCAAACAAGCGCCCTGGTCAAGGATCTGCACTGGGCAGATGAGGTATGAGAGGGCGGCTGGTGTATGCATGTGTTTTTTTCCTGTGTGTGTGTGTGGTTGGTGGAGGCAGGATAAATATGTTAGCTCTCTAATGCTCCAACTCTGACGTGTTGCCCCCCATGTCTTGCTATTCCTTACCATGTCTTAAAGTGCAGTGCTCTGCATCGGTTTAAAATCGGCATGTGAATCAATTGAATTGAGAGGTACATTAAATGCACAGGTATTTGTCTTGGTGATGTTGGAACAGAGGCACAGTGATCGCAGTACATACTGATACACATGGTTCAAGGACAACAGGACATGACAAGCAGTGCAGCCAGACGCTACACACACTACACACACTAGTAGACTATATTGATCTCTCAAAGTGTAATTCTTAACTTTGTATTTACATTTACATCCATCCTGCTGCTCTCCTGCCAAAAATGAGCAGAATCAGAAATCACTAACTTTTATTGAACAGTTAACTAAAAGACAAAAGCATTTTATAACGTTACAGAGTTTCATTTTTTTTCTCCCTAATCATTCTTTCAGCCTTGGGCTGAATGCTGAATCAATTTTTAATCAAAATTGCAATTAAAAAAAAAAATCTAAATCCAAGATTCTAGATTTTAATTGGACTGTAACACATTATTAAAAATGTCTTAATGCGCTGTGAGAGGTGACATAATTATTCAGTGACTATTTGAAGCCAGTAATGACAACTGTTGCCAGCTGTACTGTAACTAATCAACATTAATTCTGTTAATTGACCAAATTACAAAATGAAAATCTTGGCTGTTTTAAGTTAGCATGTTCTCTGCCTGCTGGTGTCAGTACTATTTACAATTTGCCAAAGATGGTTTTATTGAGAACATGTCCTCCTTTAAAAATAGAGTGGACTGTATCTTATGCTGCTCTAAAAGACCAACAGAATGATTAGTCTTTAGTCTTCAGTCTCAACATAAACAGTCTGGCATAAACTGATTAGGTCATGTCATTTTCAGACAGGCAGTTAGCAGCTAGTCACTGCAACTCCTTAGTGAGTGAGTGCAAATTACCAACACCTGCTGTATAGTAATAAGTATATTTTTAACCATATCATATCATATGTGTTAAGTTTATCACCTTAAAGTAGCAATATAAGATATGTTATAACTTACAATTCACTTTCAGGGCAGCAGAGCAAGCTGAAATATTATCACAATATAAAGTTGTCTTTATAAACAGTTTCCTATTTTAACAACCAGCAGACATGGAGCAACATTATTTGGAGTGGTGCTTCAGGCCACTTGGTGAATGTAAGTTCATTATTCACTCTCCTTTTACCTCTGTTTTGGTCTCCTGCCTCTTTAGGTGCTAAATGCTCCATTATGCTAGCAGGCTAATCTTCTGTTTGCTGTAGCTTCAAATGAGATTGATTAGAGCGCTCAGAGTGAACCAAAACAGTAAAGGTGCAGTCTGTAAAACCAAAACAATGAGCTAAAAGTTGCTAAAACGCTCTGTAGAGATGAGATTAACTGCAAAGTCAGGTGATAATACTCTGTGCATTCATCACTCCACTGCATATACTCATATGTTCCATTGTTCATATGAAAATATTTTTAGCGCACATCTTGTAGAAACAAGATCAATTTGTGACTATGCTTGATACAGTAATCACATTTAAACACTATATTGGTAAAAACAAAAAAAAACACAATTGGATAAATTGTGGTTTTTCCTCCAATTGTTCTGTGGTAAAAGAACAGGAGCATGCCCAGAAGCATGGCCCTTGTCTCATGAAACACACACACACACACACACACTGAGGTGGCAAGGTTGATCACCTGATGCAGTCAAGAGGTGGTGGAGGAGGAGGAGATGTGGGAGAAATACCAAGCTGACAGCTGAAGAAGGGTGAGATGGAGATGTGAGAGAGAATCCAGAGTGTTAAGTGGGTGTTCGGATGTGTATGTAGCTGTGTGTGTGTGTGTGTGTGTGTGTATGTGTGTGTGTGTGCGTGTGTGTGTGTGTGTGACACTGAGAGAGAAAGCTCCATTGTGTGTGCTAATATGAGTATTTTTCACATTGTGTATTGTGTGGGAAAGAATGAGGCTGCTGCTCTACGTGTTTGTGCGTGTGTGTGTATGGAGTGAGAGGGTGATATACTGAAAGTGGAAATTAAAGTAAAGTTACACACACACACACACACACACACACACACACACACACACACACACACAGTGAAATAGAGAAACAGAAGACTTTTAAGCAAAAGAGAAAACAAGAAAGCACTGAGTTAACATTGAAATCACAGTGGGGGGACGTGTGTGTGTGTGTGTGTGTATGCGTGCGTGCGTGTGTGCATGTGTGTAGTTAAGCAAAAATATAAAATAAAATTAAAAAAAAAAAACAGTGTTGCATGATGTGAAATATTTCCAAAGCGTTAATAAACATGAAACTGGTTGTTCTTGATGGAAGCGCACACACACACACACACACTGTAGGAGGTTTCTTTAAATACCACACATGCATGTGTGTGTTAATGTGCGTAAGTGCAACAGTGTGTCAAACTCATTCATCTAGCAAACAGCGTGACGGCAGCAGTTCACGGCTGACTCAGTGGTTTGGGAACGCTCTGGGGTGGATTTTAGCACCAACAAGAGAGCTTGTTTTGCATCGCCTCCGACACGAAGCCTGATTCTCTCTCCGGCAGCTCGTTTCCTCACTGTCAAACAAAATCACCATGATTTCTCTTTCGGTAATAGAATATTCACACATTAAACATCCACTCAGATGACAGTGTATGTCTCTTTTTAAACAAGACTAAAATGCTAATTATAGCAGCTTAACACTTCTTGTAGCTCATTTAAAAGGACAACAATAAAGGTTTTTACTTTTCATCTCCAGAGGGGGGGATGAATACAGTCCGAGTTGTTGCACTTTCAGCATCCTCTTTCTTCTCTGTTGTGTTGCGGCGGTGCCTCTAGCCAATCACAGCCCACCCTCAAACAAAACAGCTTGTCTTTTTAAAAAAATTCATATGAAAGTCATTGATTCTTCGCTTGATGCTTTGATGCTTGGACCTGTGATTTGGGCTTTGATCTGCTTTTTTTTTTTTTTTTTTTAGCGGAAACCGCCTGCGCTGGCATGGCTCTTTCAGCTTCCCTCTTTGCTCTGACACTGGCCAGCTCCCGTTTGTCCATATCTGTTAATTACCGACCAGTGAGATCGCTCCGATTTTAACGTGAGGGTTGTGTGTAGCAGCAGATAACAGCGGCCACCGAGGTACCACCCTTCACCAGCAGCTCATTGAATCGCCATTAAAAGAGCATCGGAAGTGATGATTGTCAACCTTTGCTCCCATCTTTCCTGTAATATCTCACTGATGCCCAGTAAAGCAGAGCTACCTTAACAGTAAGCTGTATAACCACCATCATCATCATTCAGATTTACAATTAAACAGTAATCTTTACAGAATCTTTACAACCATCATCATGATCCAGGTTTACAATTTAAACGTTCGCATGAAACGTCCGTAACTCAACACAGATGGCAAATATCAGCCCTGGTTGGAGCTGTTACTCTCGGCTTTCTTGTTTCTGGTACTCTTCATCCTGTCACAGTCAAAACAAGCAAAGTGGTTTAGAAAGGCTGCTGTGCAGTTCATTGAGTTTTATTATTTCAGGAGACAGATCAATGTCAAGGTTTGATAAGAAACACGGAATGTCTGAAGTTATGAGACAGTTGTGTCCCAGGATATCGCTGCTGTTAATTATTGACTCTTGTGTGTTGTAGTAGAGGATTATACCATTGATACTCAAAGATTTAGTCAATATACTGTCAATTCAATATTTTATACTGTACTGGTTTTACACATCATGTTTGGTTTACTCACCACAGGCTGAGTACTAGCTTGTCTTATGTGGCTCTGGAGGAGTTTTTCAAGTCTGAAAAAAAAAACAAAAACTGAAGATGTGAGCTGGATTATCTCGGGTTGGGCTTGAGACAACAAACAGAAGCCTGTGTTATAAACAGTGGGTGTAAGGAAGACATGATTTCTCACCAGGCAGGTAAAGTCTACTGAAAGTTGCATTATGAGGAAATGTAGGAGCAAGTGTTTTTAGAGCTTGGACCATTAAATGTCAACATATTCCAGCTACTGCTGTACCAGTTTTTTTAAATTAGGTCTGGTCTGAGTACCCTCACTTTATGGAAGTGCAATAATAAATCACTGAAACATGTACAGAAATAGTGTGATGTTGAGGATTGAAGCAGATTCTTCCTATAAACCTTTGGGAATTTGTGAGTCTTGTGAAAAATACACGCTAACACATCAGCAATTGTTGGTAGAATGAAAAAAAAAATGCAACTTTTCATTCAGCAGATTTTCTGAGTGAATCAAAGTGTTGAATTCATCGGTCCCCAGGTCACAATGCTGCCTCTCCAACCTCCAACCATGAACTCTGAAATATTGAAATGTTTCATAATTGGTGGGTCTAGAGAGTTAAAAGGCTTGACATGGTGTTCTCTGTATTATTTATACCAGTCACACGTCTTTTCAGATCTTCACAATGTTCCTTGAGGGCAGAAGTAGTTTTTAGACTGAGTCAGCAGGAGTTTACCTGAAGGCTGGGATGGAAAAACCTTGTAACTTGAATTTGAGCAATTTTCATGTTTTTACTTAAGTTTTACATTGGCTTGTATAAGTCAGGCCCATGAAACCTAGAAAATAAGAATATGTGTGTGTTGTTGCTCTTTTGAACAGTGGGGTGTATATATATATTTTTTTGGAGATAGGTGTTGCTCTGCCTGCAGAGGCATGAGAATACAGGCAGATCTGAGGTTTCTCTTCCCCTGCCAGTCGTCTGGGATTCCTCTGCTCTGTCAGCCTCCCGCTGTGTGAACAAAGCCGACTCCTCACACCGGTTCGGCTCGCAGCGGGGCGCGCTCAGAAATTCAGCTGACGTCAAAACACTTCTCCTCCGAGTTAGTCAGCAGTGTGAAGGAAACTCGTTTTTGTAATTTGTATTTTGATTTCGGCTTTGTAGTGAAAAGACCGAGAGAATGACTGTCAAACTGTGAGCGTTCAGTAATGCAGACAGAGAAAACGTGTTTTGTTAGCGTTCAAAAGCTTGTCGTTTATTGTTCTTGAAACAAGCTCGCCATTAACGTCCCTCGTGTGTTTTTTAGCAGTTTTACCCATGAAAAACATCCTCAACAGTTGGTATGAAAATATGTTGGACTGATTTGTTGACAGTGTGAGACCAACATTACACATTTATAGGAATTTGTTTGTTATTCTGCTCCAGCAATGGGAATAGCTGTTGCCGAGGCAACACTTCCTCTCCCCGGAGAGTGTGAGGAAAGGAGAAACCTGAGGAATGACACCCGGCTGTATTTTGGGCTGCAGTGTGTGGGCTGAGCAGAAAGCATTGAGCTTCCTGTGACAATGGGTGGGAGGTTCACAGGACATATTGGCCTCTGTAGAAAAACCTCTTTCCTGTCAGACAGTCTACTTGAGAGCGTCTAAAGGAGCCTGTGGCAGATGCGACATGTGATATCTGGTTGCAGACGATGTCTACATTGCACTTCAAGAACCGGATATTTTCAGTGATTTCCATACTCGCTTTGTTTTTTTTTTTTTGTTTGGCATACATCTTGTGAGTGTGTCCTCTTTTTTTTTTCTATTCCATTTGGCAAGTTGCAAAGTGGTAATTCAGTCAGACAATTCACATACTTAAGATAATATTTGTCTTTATGGAGAGGAATTGCACGCCCTGATCCTTTTTGGCTGGACGCCTCGAGAACATCGGTTTTAAAAGCAGAGCAAGGGGAGATCAATACAGCCAAGCCTGGAGGGAAGCGTAAAGAAACAGAGCCCATAGGTGCATGCTGGGGTGGCAGTGGGATGAGAGATGCATCAGCTGCAGCTGCAGCAAAATGATCAGCAGCAGAGAGTGAGAAAATGAATATGACAGCTGAAATACACTGCTCAATTGGTGACGGCCAACTCAGCCAACACGTCAGCTGGTTCAGAACTCGCATGAGTTGCATGTATTTGTCATCTGATAATAATTTCACTGCTACAGAGATGGTCAACTCATTTATAAAGAAAAAAACAATGACAGTAATGCTTTAGTAATGTCAACATTTGAATGACATGGGTTAAATTTTCCTCATAATTTATTTACCTTAGAAGATATTCTGCTGCAAATGATCAACATATTATTTTAGACTGAAAATTTTATGTCTGATGTTTTTTAGACCACACAATTATTTCATTAATAATGAAAATAATAATAAAATAAAAAAAATAAATAATTACTTGCAGCCTGTATGTGACATATGTTTGTGAGCATCGGGTCAAAATAAACTGTAAACTACTTGACCTTTGCTTAACATATACAGCTCTACTCTCATACATCTGCTGTAACTCTAAACAACACGCATAGCGATGCACCAGCGGCATCTTAGAATCCCATTAGGAGCACAAGTACATCCAAACATTTAATAGGCAACAATAAATCCACATGATAAAACACTACACACTGTATATTAGTAGTCCCAGTGTTTAGCTATTTTATAATTATCAGGCAGTTGTGAATTGAATTATAGGCGAGCAAGTGGCTGACATATAAACTCTTACAAGTACTGCAGGAGAATTAACCAAACTGTACTGCACTGTACGCACAGTAAGCTCTTGGCGACGGTTATAAATAGCTCCAAACAACATTTGCAACACACAATATTATCTCTTCAGCAAACAGATCACACGCACATAATAATAATAAAACATGCTGTGCTCGGAAATGTTAAGGAATCTTGATCAGGCTCCATCTGTCCTCCTTTGTCTCGCCTCTCGTGTCTTTTATTCCTGTAATGTGGAGTGTGTGTGTCTCCGCGCTCTTGTCTCCCGGGTGTTTGTCAGAGCTGTTAAACAGATTTAAAACCGGTGTTTATTGTTGTGCTGCTCCGCCCTGTTATTGCTGCATTCTCCCCATTCTTCTCCCCTTAGCACCCGCTGGCCAGATGGTGTCACTCCAGGAGCTAATTCAGCCCTCGCACATGTGTGCTACACACACACACACACACACACACACACACACGCTTAAACATAAATTGACTGCATTCTACTAGCTCAGCTATACCTGAAATACACACACACACATAGACAAGGAATACTTAAGGATACATGCACACATACAATATTCATCCATTAATGAACACACATGCACATAAGCATGACAAGTGCATACAACCATGCATATAAAATACATGATTACACAGAATACACGCATACACTAGCAGAAGGTTTCATTTTGTCGCCGCACACTCTGCTAGTTGGGGGGGCAATTGAATGGTTGCAGAGAGCAATAGAAGAGGCAGGAGGCAATGAGAGAGTGAGAGAGTGAGACTGAGAAATGGGAGGAGGGAGGACAGTCACCACCTGCACACACACCCACAACAGCAGCGTTGCCAGGTCAAGAGAAAATCTTCAGGCCAAGAGCCACTGGAAAACCACCCAGCAGGCTCCAAAACTCATCAAAAAAAAAAAAAATCCAAATACTGGAGATCCCTCATGTTCCTGTGTCCTTGTCCATAGCCTGACTGCACTCTCGCTCTCCCTTTTTTCCTTCCAAGTTTTAGTGCCGCTGATTTAAACAGATATCTAAAAACTGCAGTGGCCTATTTCTGCTGCCACAGATTAAACAGTGAGACATGTTTCACCTGTCGTTTAGCAGTAGATACCGCTTTTTTTTAGTTTAGCAGAAAAAAAAGATGATTTGTAATTTAGCAGCTGAAATGTTGTCACTTCAGCAGCTACATTTAGGATATTTGTGCTGTATCATTCAATGTTGTTTATGTAGTGCATTTGTTAGGAGGTGTAAAACTGCTGGGGAGGGATTCTGTGCTGACTCAGAGTGACTCACGCCTTGCACAAAACTGCCTAGAAACGTATTCCTCTTTTGAAGGTGGCAGACTGCTGACAGGAAACTCGATTTCACAGTTTATATACATTTTTATGAAGTGTCTTTTGAGGTGTTTAAATAGTAATTAGTGTGTAGTGTTTCCTCTAGGTTGACTGCTTTGGGGTGACTACCGCCATCTGCCATACGTTCTCTGTTTAGCCTCATTAGATTGGGCTAACCCATTGTCGCTAACTTCGGGGCTAACTGCCTTCACTTTTCCAGCAGTTGGGGAAACAGAAGACGTGACTTTTCTTGAGATGCTGCAGCATTTACTGCCAGATTGACAGTTCACTGCAAACGTTGTCCTCTGCTCCGCTCGCATTCACCGTCACTTTTCTGCCACTCACTCAACCACACGCTCGCTACACACACACACACACACACATTACGCACTGCCCTATTCCTCAAAAGGAGCTGCACTACCAAGAGTTTCCCAGGCAACAACACAGAGGGTGACTCATGTTTCGGAAAAGCGCTCCACAGAGAGGCCCCCAAACGCTATTGATTTCCGAATGAATGGATCTTTGGCATTATTTTTGGCATTATAAATGTTTTTTTGGTCTGGCCGGCCAATGAGAGCCCCCACTTGTACAATTATAGGAGAAACACCGGTGTTGGCTAAAATTAGATAAGAGAGAGAGATTTTTTTTTCCTCTTTGATAGCATCAGGTGCACGGTCTTTTGCTGACTGCAAGGTTTGGAGTAAAATTCTAATTTAAATCTCACTAAGCATGTGTGTGCTCAGCTTATGACAATGATTATTACGCTCAATCACAATTTACAAAAAACATCCAATCACCAGTGTCATTGCTTCCAAGTTGACCGTTTTACCCACAAATCATCCTGACACTTATTCCCACACGATCCAAATTTAGCATTTAGCAAAACAGAGAGAGCTAGCGCCGCGACAGGGCGAACAACAGAGTGTGAAGCAAAAAGAGAAACAAGTGAGACAAAGTGGTGGTGGTGGGTGGGGGCAAGGGGGGGCTGCTCGCAGGTTGGCCCCTGTTAGCTGGATGAGTGTAGCAGCAAACTGACCTGCCAAGGATTAACACCTCACGTCTCCTGTTCGTTTCCCCGCTCTCCCATAACACACTTTGTACAGCAACACCGCCAAAAAACTAGCTTACACTCACAAAAGATTAGGCCTTTAACCGTGAAGTCAAATGAACAGGAAAAATACACCACATCGATTAACAAAAGGTGAAAAGGATGTGGTTCATTTAATCCTTGTGCTAGCCAATTATGCAACATTGATCACTGTAGAAATGTGTGCTTTCCCTTGTTCGCAGCCTGATAAGCTTCTTGGCACACAATGTGCTCTCTCTCTCTTCTCTCTTCAAGGCAATAACCCTCTGATTATATGCTTTGAGAGAAACAGGGAGGCTGGCTAAATGAGTGTATGCTCTAAGTTAATCAAAGGTGTGTTTGATGTAGCTGACAGCAGCATTAGATGGAAGGTGTATGCTTTGCAGTCTCTGTGCAGCTTCACATGTGCAGGACTATAAAAGCCAGCAAGCGCTGCATGATTAAATCAATCCAGTCTAAATCATGACAAGTCAGAGTGATTTATCTGACATGCCAAGAGCCGCCGTAATGCGTACAGAATCAGTCCGACAGCTGAGCAATAAATCTGCCGAACCACACCTCAGCCGCTTTAAAAGGAGCTAAACACTGCTGAAAAGGTGCGACAAATGGCTCTGCTCTGCTGCATTCATGCCACATAGAAAGATGATGGAGACAAACTTCCTATTTGAAACTCGCTGCTCACCTCGCGGTTACTAGAAAATACTTTGCACCTCAGTTAACAGATGGTAAACGCTGCCTGGGAATTCGCTTTTAGCTGTTGAATTTGGTCTCCGTGCAGGTGAAATTGGATAGATATGCAGTAATTGCAGAAACACTTGGGTAGTAATTAAAACTTCCCAAAATGATTAATATCTCACAGCAATTTAAATTAGAATACATGTCATGTAAATAAATACAAAGAAAATGTAATGTGATACAAACACATACTGTAGCAATTTAAAGAGCCTTCTAAACCCCTGATGCTCTGTACACCATATAATGTCTTTAATGCACATTGAATTGAATTTGAAGCCTCAGTACAGAATAAAGAACATCAGCTGCTCACTCCTGCAGTGTGTGGATTCCTGCATTAGGTCTCTACAATTGGACCAAGCAGAGAGCTTATGTGTGGAGCCTTGTCACACTGTCCTGGCATACCAAGTCTTCTAGTTTGTCTAGTTTGTATTCATTTTGGTGGTTTTAACCAAATAGTTCCATGTCGTAAAGAGGAACTGAAACAGGAACTTAAAGTTTCTATGTTCGTATTTTCATTTCACTGTCTGAAGGTGGAATTATATGTCACGGAAGGATATTAGAGGCGAGCAGAGGAGTGGATACACAAACCTCCCGAATCTAACAGTGGGTCATGCACACCTGTGCACTAAGCAAGCTGATTGTTTGATTCAACTCTGGAGAAAAAAAAAAAAAAAAGGAACTGTAATACAAGTATAAAAGAAACAGTCTCGCGGATGTCTGTGAATGACCTCCTGTTGCACGTTACCTACATGCAGCAAAGGAACATGTTTCACTCTCAATGCTCACAAAAATAAGCAATATAAACATATTCTTCTATCACCAATCCCTAATCTAACTGTTTTCTGCGATTGTATGGCACAATAGATCTGTCCCATTTTTCTTTGATACCCAGGCTTTGCTCTTCTACCACTTGATGGCACCTTTAATAAAACTCACAATTGCAGATTTTAAGTAATTAACTGCCATTTTGCTCCATCTCCAGTGGTGATGGTTGTACAGTGGCAAAGTTTAAAAAGAGGGCTGAAGTATTCTCTTTGTGGCACTGCTTAATGTCGAGGGAGGTGTACCCCGCAGAGCTCTTTGTGTCTTCTAAATAATTACTGGCCTCGGAAAGAGGAGACTGCAGTGGAGAAAGCGTGATGATGTGCATTAGACACCACCATCTCACTTTATCTCCCTCTCTCTTTACACACTCTGTCTATTTTTCTTCACTTCAGGCTCCATTTGTGAGACTTTTGCCTTTGCCTCCTGGTTTATGCATGCCTCATGAAGAGACCCCCTTACCCTTTGCGAGCAATTTCAGGGTTGCTGACATTCCTCTGTGCAGAATGCATAAACCTTCCTTTGGGAGCTGAATGTGCTTCTACTGTGAACCTCAAGGCCCCGGCATAACCACGTAAAGCCGTGCACTTTATTGTTGCCGGCATGGAAACCTGTGTTGGATTTTATGCACTCATACCCACACACACACATGCGCACTCATACTCTCTGCTCCAGTCCCCATGCAGCCTGGAACAGCAACAAAGCTCTCCCGTACTGTTGCCAGGGTAACATGGTCGGGTCAAACCAGTCGAGCGGTCTCTCCTGTTCGTTCCAGGCTGAGACCCCCCCCCCCCTCGCCCCACCCCCCTTGCCCCCCACCCCACCCCACCCCATCCACATTCCCTCCCCTCACTTGCACTATCTCTGTTTCTGTTTCTCTGTCCGTCCTCCTTATCCTCTTCTCTTTCCCTCTCCGCTTTCGTCTGTTCCCTCCAGCTCATCATATCCTAACACACTTCTCCACTTTTTGGGCACTGTGTCACATCTCTGCCCCGGGCTGAGAGCAGAGTACAATGAGGAGATTCACCACTCGGATCACTTTGTCTAATTAAAGGCCACAGAAGTGAATATCAGTCCTTTTTTATATTGGACTGAAAAACTAAAATTAACACCTTTCAATGTTTTCTGACTGTGCACGTTTCATTTGCACCGAGGGTTAAGAGATAACATCAGTGAAATGAAAGTCGCACCTTTTTCATATAGAAAACCAAGCTTTTTATACTGAATGCAGATATGGCATCTTCACTGGGAGCAAAGCATTTACTCTACAATTATTTGGAAAATGGAAACTTTCCAAAATTTCAATAAATACGACACAGATAGACAATTAAAATCTCTTTATTACTGATAAAGCGCAACAGACCTGTGACCAGGTGCAAATGTTCCAGACAAAGTCCACTTGGCCTGTGGTGCTCAAGCTCAAAGATATTACAAATAACAGTGGCTTATCTTGAGATTTCTACACGGGGTCACAGAAGGACAGCAGGGAGATTTGTACTCACGGCAACTTCATTTTCTGCTCTTATTTTCTAAAATAAGATGAGAATAGTTCAGCGTTGTCCTGACATGACGTCACTAGCTTATCAATAGTGTAATTATTGCTCACTTAAAAAAACGTCCGAGCATGTGCAGTCGTTCAGTGAACACTGCAATTCAGTCAAACTCAAGAAAGGAATGAGAGGCACAGCTGACCCATATCAAAGCTTTTTAGAGGTAATGTTACATCAGTGCCACTGCTCAAACACACATTCATATTTCATGTTGTGACAACACAACACTGTGTGAATGGAAAGGGACTTCATGCTGATGTTGAATGAGTAACGCGTGGCATGCAGGGAGGAGCGCTTACATATCCTGAGCTCAGGTCAAGTCATTGTTTGTTTGGTCTTGATTATTTCAAGAGCTTTTCTAAAAAGTCTCAGATTACCTCTGGCGGTGCCACCCCGGAGTCTGAAGAAAACAGAATCTCAATCATTTGTTCCCCCCTGTGCCAAATTTTGTGACACGTCCTATTATTTGTGCTGTATCAGGCGGTTTACATGTTAGGGTGAAACGAGGACACAGCGTGAGTGTCTGAGAGAGAGGGTGGTGACATGAATGAGTGGTTACATGATTAAAATAGATGTTGTCCTGTTGTACTTCCTTTACTGGATTTTGTTTGACCTAGATGTGATCCCTTTAAGAAATGTTTTTGCTGTGCTGGGCAAAGTTTTAAGAATCCAATGAAATAGAAAAGAAATGACTAAGTGAATGAACTCTTTGAAATCCCCAGATATTGCAGTTGTATCATACCTTTAGCCAACTAAGCTAATAAGTCTGTACAAGTTGCACTTTTCCATTTGACTCTATCAGAGTCTGTGCACGACACTGATTTAAAGGACTACAACAGCCTACTGGCGACTTCATCCAGATTGTGATTAGAGGGTTGGCACGAGTGTTGTGTTGATAGATGGGTGCGGTGTGCTTGTCAAGGCTTCAGCTTCTAGTATTTTAGCTAATCAGAAGCAAGTGGTGTTATCTTACAAGTGGCGTAATAAGAACTTGGAGCAACTCAAAGTCTGATGGTCGTTTAATTTAAAGGATAGGGTTGTTTTTTTTTAGGATTGTCAAGATTGTTCAAATCCATATTATAATTGGAAATGTACAAATGATTCAACATAAAATAACCCAGTGAGCGTTAGATGGTAAAAATATATGTGGTTGCTTAAGCAGAAATTCATGGAAATGACAAGATTAAGAGTTTTAAAAAAAAATCAATTAACAGGCCACACAAGTTAGTGAACTTTCCTATGACTGCTGTATGCACTTTGTCTACCAGACACACAGAGGTGATGCCAATCTTCATTTCATATATTAAACACAGTTACTAATAAACGTGTCACACTCCTAAATAATTATGATAGTCCTTGTGTATCACTGTGTGTGTGTTTTCTACCTTGGCTGAGCAAAGCAGATGATAGCCAGCGGGACATCCGCCAGAATGCTAATAAGACTCTACATTTCTGCAAGTTGATGCTTAATTGATCCCAGCACTCTCAGCAGGTTTGTGCACAGAAGCATGATTCTGTTGTACTGGAGGTTCAGCTCCTTGCCTAAAAGAAGAGGGAAACACCTGGTCGCGTTTTCTCGGCATCCTCTGTTTGTCAAGTCTGTCGCTCTTAGTCCTAGTAAAAGCTCTTTTAAAGATGGCTCTCCAGGTAATGAATTGCATGACAAGTGGCCTGCTAATACTGTCTAGTCTCTCATGACAAATTAATGAGATGCCTTGTGGGGTGAGAAGTGTTGCCTTGGGCTGCTGTGTGATGTCATTGTGATAACATTAAATCCTTCTGTTAAAGCGGTGTCAGCCTTAGAGCTGGGTTGGCTGAGCCGACTTTTGTCATGGTGTTAAAATATGTCACAGGGAACAATACAGGTCTTGAAGGTTTGTCATACACTTTCTCTGAACTAAGAATAGTCTGATACATTCACTGTTGTACATTCACAACCTTGTCACTATTTTCAGCTTCACAGACTGACCATTAAATGTCTTAAATAGCGTTACTTAAAACATCATTCGTCTTAAATGAAACTTTTAGAGGTTTGATGTTTTACTCTGCACTGTTTTTCTCTGATTTAAAATTAGCTTTGTGTGTGACAGGTCTGGTTTTCAAGTTTTCTCTTCCAGTCTACTATTAGATGTACTTTGGCGCAGCAATGAAGTGATTGTCTTCTTTTAACATTGAAGTTGAAATCAGTCTTTTGCTAGTCAATGAGTCACACACAGTCTTAAATATTATTAAGGTATTGAATAATAATAATAATGATAAGAGAAGAAAATCTCATTACTAGTAACACTTCATGTGTTTCCAAAGAGCTTCTCCTGGGAGGCTGAGAATTGTACCAGCAAGTAGGAAAAGAAACAGTGAAGCACAAAATAATTTATGCAAATACTCCTGGACTGGAGGATCGTAATGAAGCTGTTATTTGTAGGTGTTTTTTAGGATCTTTGCCCTCTCCAATTAAATTTTAATTTAATTTTGCCTGGACTTAAATTGCTTTTTGCCATGGAAACATATAATATTTGTGGACGTTGCATTTGCCTGCCTGCCTTTTTTTTTTCTCCATATGTCAGTTTTTTTTGCAGTGCCAAACATGAGCGCCTTTTGTCACGGAAGGTGATGTTATTAGCAGTCATGGGGCTAATGCGCTAGCCATCTGCTAACCTCCTAGCCTGGGAACCAGACGAACCTGCGAGCTCATGTTTTATTTGTTCTGGCAGATGCGTCTAAATTGTTTAATTCTGCAGTGTGTGTTAGTCAGCTGGCCTCGTTCACTAATGCTGGAGTTCACCGCTCTGACCTGCTAACGTTACTCTCCAAGTGACGGTGTAGAAAGTTCACAATACACTTAATGCTTTTACAAACCCAAGTCTTGTCTCATAATCATGCAACTACAATACAAACATGTCATGGAGATGGAGAATGGGAATAGACAGGGCAGATAGACACAGGATAAGATGATTCCATGCAGCACGACTCATTTCTATTAGCTGCAATGCTGCTAAACAAAGTTGGCTAAACTACTCTTGAACCATATGCTGGCACCGCTCCCTTCCCAACTCTTGAGGTGACAGCACTATTAGGAGCAGGCAGGCAGGTGAGGCGCTCCTCGGGGAACTACTAGATGCTCACGATGCACACTTTTTGTTTCTTTGTGGAAATCAGATGTTTTCATGTCACACATGATGATCAAAAACACTTAAATGTGAGTCTTAAAGGTAAAACCTGAATTTTGACATGTAGGCTGTTGTAGAGGAGTGAAGTATATTGAACAAAACAATCAGTTATATTATTGAGTTATTAAAAAAACTGAAATTATAAGCACATGACAAATTAAAATACATAATTAGAGTGGTTTGGTGTGTCGAGGTTCAGTGTTGGCATTCATCGCTCCATCAAAAATAAATGACTCATGCTGTTGCAAAATGATTCTGCTGCTGATCATGTGTAGAGGGCCTAATACTGTATAAATAGCTAATAAATGGTTTGCTAACCAAACACCTCATCAATGGCTACTAATAACAAGTGTTCTCTCGACACTGAATGAATGATGCCATCTGTTCAAATGAGCAATGGGATAGCAGAGTTCCTTTCAGCGTACAAAATCGCTCCATATAGCCAAACCCCATTACTTTACATTACATTAGATTACATTACATTCATTTGGCAGACGCTCTTGTCCAAAGCAACTTGCAGTAAGTACATTCAGAGTGAGTAGGAAGTGCTGGAGCAGGGTGTTGAGGTGCAGTCTGAATATGTTTATGGCATATGGCAAAACAATGGGCAGTGACTCTTGAGTGAGAAGTCCTGACAGCAGAGAGGTAATTAAACATCAGTGTAAAAACAGAAGGCTTCAGATAACATTACACTCCAGTGTTAGTTTGCTTTTCTTTAAAAAAAACTATTTTGTTTTATTTAGTGCCAAGTTGCATTAAGTTTTTTTTTTTCTTACTTGCAATTACAACTTTGAAGTAGACTTGAACAACTGGTAATTATGGTAACTCCCACATGAAAATGAACACTGCATAATACCACATGGTGTGTCATGGCACTGTGAATCATGGGAACCAGAGTATGCTAACATGCTCTGTCAGTGCATTACTTAATTAAGTGTTTGCTTTTAGCTCACTACACTAAAACTCGAGCCCTAGTTTAGTTATATCACGGTAGCTGATTTGAAGTTACGAAACTCATCACTAGCAACAGCAGCCCATAAACAGGATGATGTCATTTTCACCTACCTGTGTAATTCCGGTCAAGAGGTGAGATGGAGGAGTGGGTGAAAGGAAAACTACAGACTAAGATAGCAGGCAGTTACTAATAGTGTTTGAGTCCAGTAAACAAACAGCAGTTTCATACAGGCCGTAACCGAAGCGTGAAAGGAATGATTCGTTAAATTGGGGAGGGGGGGAGGGGGAGGGGGGGAATTGCTCGGTCATAGTGTAAGTGTAGAGCGACTGTATTTTCTCCTGTGTGTGTTAAAGCAGCACTTCATATCATAAGCTCATTATATCTGAGCCATAAAGTGATTATGGGCTCCAGTAAGGCATTGTTCTGCTGTTGACAGGATTAAAGATGACTTCAGAGAGAGAGAGAGAGAGAGAGAGCATCGCCGCTCTCTACTCGAGTGCTTTGCTTGCTTTGTGTAAGCCAGCAGCAGTGAAAGAGGCTGCGTGCTTGACTGTTTGCCAACTGTGACACACCCTCAGCTTTTTTATACATTCATGTCCTGCCACTGTGTCTATACTAGATATCTATCTGCTTTGTTCTGTTCAAAGGCTACATGAAGTGTCATTTTTCATAGACATGTCATCACCTGGTGTATTATTGTTTCAAGGTTTTTAAGGAAATCCTTGAGACATGAAAGGGCAGTAAATCTCTCCTCTGTCAGCGCGGTAATGATTAATATCTGTCACTGGGTGTAAGTGCAGAATTCACATGGAAGATACGTGAAATTAGTTGTTTTTAAATGACAAAAGTAAAGGCTGTATGCAACAAGTTGTATTTGAATCATTTAGTTTCTTTTATTATTGGCTTTTAATAATAAAATCTTTACAGACTATAATAGCAGTGTCAGATTTATCCACTGTACGTATCATCTAGATGTATCTATCCATATATATATATCTTTTTTTCTCACACACACACTTTCTCATCTGTTTGCGCCTCGTCTCTAACGTATTCTCTTTGTCTGCCCGCAGAGGAAGACGGGAGTTGTGAAGACGCAGGAGAAGAATGAGCGGTGGAAGGAGAAAAAGGCGGCGAAGCGGCAGAAGAAGGAAGAAGAGGAGGTAGAGGAGGAAGAGGAGAACGTCCAGCCCGTCGTGGATGCCCTGGAGAATGGCTTCCTTCATCACGCCCAGCGGGAACAGGAGAGGATGAACGAGAGGCTGCTGAAGAAGACTTACTCCAAGAAGAACAAAATGGTCAGTCTCTGCCTCAGTGGCTTTTTTTTTTATTTCAAGTCAGGAAATCTCATTGAACACAATGTTATGAAGGTTACATGTAGGTTGCATGGGTTGTTGTTTTGTGTGTGTGTGTTATGTCTTTGTGAGTATTGTGAGTCTAGACCTTTGCCGTGAAGGCGGTAGGAGCCAATCAGCTGCTTCAGAAGCATCTGAATCTTTGCTGTGATTGGTTTAGGACTGTTATATTTGCAACTTAAATAAGCAGCAGGACAGTTTCAGTCATCCGGCTGCTGCTCCACATTCATTTTGAAACAGAGAAAATCGACTGTTGAAAAGGTTGAACGGTGTGAACAGTTCAACTTGTGTTCTACTTGTGTCAGCAAGGACTTTGTACCTCAGTACTGAAGTTGTTAAGAGATAACTTCTACTTCAGTCCCCTCTATCAGTACACCGTCAAACTATATCACAGCGTTCAGCATCAGAGAAAACCATTTTCTTGAAATCCTCACTTCTTTTGTGAGCATCTGCTAAAGGCTGAGTAAGGAGATAGACTGTTTGGAGCTGTCTACTACTGACTTTATATCGCCCCAGTCATTTTGAAAATGGTGTATTCTTTTTTTAAACATTTATTTGATGTTTCCCTTTTTTTTTTTTTTTTTTTCCATTTTTTGAAATAGAAACTTCTGACACAACTGGTATTGTCCTTGGTGGGAAAGTCCAAGTCATTGCCACAAATGCACCATGTGATTGTTCGTAGGTTTTATCGTCAGGGACTTTTGCTAATCTGTTAGTGATTACATTTGTGGTTAGCAGTGACGTCGAACACCGCGGTATCTTCCTATCTTTTACTTTCAGCTTCCTATGTTTGATTTGTTGCCAGTAGTTGTGGCATTCAAGTTATTTCGTAATTGCTCAGTTTTGTGGTCCAAACCAAGTTTTGTTTCTTTTTTTTTTTTTTTTTAGCTTTTTATTTTCTCTACTATTGTTAACTCCTATTTTATTTTATTTACAATATGTCCCCCTGCAAATTTCACTTATTACGTGTTAAAAGCGAACACAGTCACAGTCATGAGTCATGTGATATGAGTCATGAACTAAGCTCGATTCGTATGTGGATTGTTAGTGGATTGAAATCTCTTGTTTTCCGAACACTCACAAAACCGAGTTTGAATGGATTTCAGCTAAATCTTTGGCACGCAACCAGCTAATACAGAGATGAGACACACAACAGTAGCATATGTTGAACTTGGTAATTGGATATTATACACACACTGTAGTGAATGAGTAATATGGGGCTTTCGTGCTTCTTTAGGATGTTTTTGTGCGTTCCCTCGCTGAAACGAAAGAGAGAAACAGACACGTTAGAGCTGCAGCTCAGGGGAGTGTTGTAGAAAAGAATCATTCATCTCAATGATTTAAACCTTAATAAAGAGCAACACATGTGACTAGTACACTGATGAGCCCTGATGCTATCAAAAGTGTGTATGTTCCATCAAGAAATTGCTGCTTCAGGTGGGTTTACCCTGCCATCCCACTCTTCCTTCATGACTACTGAAGTGGTTTTCTGTTTGCTTATACAGATAAAAGGCTGTACGGGTACATCAACAAACTACACTTAAATTCAGATTGAAGCGTATTGTACTGCTGTTGCCCAAACCACTAATGTGCCAAGAGTATATTTGAGGGATGCAAAACAAAATGCCCATTTTTGTCACTGATAGGCATATATCTTTGTAAACCCACAGAGGAAGTTACCAAGGTGAAAAATCTGGCTTCAGTCCACTTCACACTGAAGCCGTCAACTCAGCACAAAAAATGATCTGATATGCCGTCAACCCCACAGAACTGCAGTTATGTTCCCATAGTACAACAGCGGCTACATTGTTTTCAGTCAGAGGCTTTCTGTGTCACTGAACCATTGTAATGAATGTCTCTTCAGCACCTTGCAGCAGCTTAAGGGGAGATTTTGGCTTTGGCTCACTGGGCTGGTTAAGACACATTGACCTCATGCATTGTTAAAGTCCCCTGAAAAACACCTCAGTCCTGTTATCTGTGGATAACTGGAGACGCCTCCCTTCCCAGCTGGACAGATTTATAAAGTACTGTTGGCCGTCTATGCCCTGGTGGTTCCCCGTTGTTCCTACTTTACAGTAAGTTCTAAACTTTCAAATCCCTTCTTTGTCTGACTGTCTCACTGTCTGAGAACATGCAGTTAAAACATCTTTCAACCTGCCCGGGTTGCACTTCTCTGGATACAAAGATCTAAAAAACCCGCCTTTAAACACATGACTACAACTCCCAATTCCCAACTACATTATTATTGTTTTGAGAACTCACTATTTATGCTGTGTGAAACAACAACATCCAATTCATGTTCTAATCATAGAGCAGATGAATGAGGCTCATGACATGATCATGTTGCATAACTAATGAATTATAGATAACACCATGAAATATGAAGCAGTTGATCTGCACCTTTCTAATAAGCGTTTAGAAAAGCTGAACCGATCTCTCTGTGCTGAAGTGCGATGCGTGTTAGAGGTCTGAGCAAGGCTGTTCCTTAACACCCAAGCCCCACCCCTCCCCCCCAACTGCTTTCCATGCCACACCCACCTTCAATAATCCATCTCTCACAAGCTCACGACTCCTATAAATGCTGTTCAAGCATCAGTTATGATTTACACACTGTTGCCAAATAGGAATTTGTGTGGCAAGTCAGGACACATTACAACATGACTACATGTGCCCAACCACAAGTTTGGGGGAAAAAAAGCCTAAATCTGCTGGGGGTCTGGCAGGACCTGAACCCTCTGTGGGAGTCTATGTGCAGCTTGATTGTTTAAATTAAAAGACTTTTCCTCAGCTTATTGTGTGACCGGGACAGACGTGCTGATAGATTCGCCTCTAGTGAATCCGGCTCTCCCTGAGCAGAGTGCTTGCTCACTCACGCTCTCTTTTGATGTGTTGATGAGTATCTGTCCGTTCATGCTGTACATTTCAAGGACCTGTTGTTATTCAGAGCGGCTCACATTGATCATAACATCAATAAAGGCTGATTACAAAACCGAATTTCAACCCTGAGACTGCAGTGAATATTTACTTTAAGAGCAAGGGCTTAGAGAAAAAGAATAAGACCTAAGGAGAGAAGGATAGAGATATCTGCTGTTACTTTGCCCTCATCCCCTGTGATGTTATCATTCACTTGAAGTGTCTCGGATAGATTGAATAAAGTATGCATATAAATCACGGCTGCTTCCAGATGGACTGTGGTTTGATGAGGAGCCCTTTGTGGCTTTTATCTGCCACAGAAAAACGTCCTTGGCAACAGTGCCAACGGACACCCTCACGCGGTTGTTTAGTATTCACAGTTCACGTTCTCTTTGCTGGCTCAACAATACCACGTACATATTTAGTCTTACTTACATCACGGTGGCTCGCATGTTCTCCCCCTCTTGTTTGCGTAGATTTCTGCCGAGTGCTTCGGTTCCCTCCAACCATCAAAAAGACATGTATGTTAGGGTTAATAGTCATGTCAGTACCCCTGAGCACTGGCTAAAAGAACTGCAGTTGGTCCCCAGGCGCTGCACTGCGGCTGCCCGCTGCTCTTAGTGTGTAGGACGGGTCAAATGCAGAGGACAAATTTCCTTTCGATGTGTGTGAGTGCTGAGAAATGACTATAAAAAAACCTTATCTTTAATTTTAATCTTGATGAGGGCGTACTGTTCCATAGATCCTTCAATGCAATAAAGATAAGCCTAGGCAGATGGATCTACATACATAAATAGAAACTTTTGTAGTAACAGTGGGGGAAAAAGGCAGCACAGAGCGGCCATCTTGGCTTTTAAAGCAGGTGTTGATGTATAGCTGTGATTTGTCCCAGAGTCTGATATTAAACACTGTAGGTGTCAGAAGCTTATTTACAGCTTTGAGTTTCAGTGTTTCAGGGGGTCACACAAAGTGCAATAAACAATTATTTTGACAAAATAACATTATATTGTTTTTGTGGACAGAACACTCTGTAGTGGAATGCTTTAGGCTGTCTGCTGCAATGATCAGCATGAGTGCACTTGGAGCTTTGTCCTTCAGGCTAGGCCTGCTCTCTCACTGTCCAGCGTCGTTCTCCCCATCCATATTTCTTTCTGTTTTGCTGTCTCTCCAGTCAGAGGAGGTGTCCCCAGTGTATGTCACACACTATGATCCACAAGCGAGGTGATGTGTTGGTCTCCTCAAGGCACCCCGGGGTGCCAGAAGCTCGCTGGAGGACAGGAACTGCAGTGTCAGAGCATGGGGGGGTGGGAGGGTGGGCACTTGATCCAATTGGAAGACTCATCAGGACATGAGGAATAGCTGTGCATTTGTTTGTGAGAGTGAGACACTGTGTGTATGTGCTCAGTAAAGACTATTTTCCTGTGTTTTTTTCTGTGTGTCACACCGCTGTCAGGAGCCATTTCTCCAGCAGTCACACACGCAGGTTGGAGAGATTTCTGAGGATTGAGTATTGATATTGTTTGAATTGGAGTCAACAGTTTGCACAAGTTATTTGCATGTGTCAACATTTGTACAAAATCACTGTGATTTTTTTTTTATCCTCAGCAGCATAGATAAAGTATTAAAATCTCATCACTCAGAATCACAATAATGAAAGTCTTTTTAAATGGGTTAGTCATTCCTTAAAGAAATAGTTCACCCTGAAATGAAGATTCAGTCATTATTAGCTCTCCTCCGTGTCTGCTGAAACTTCATTTAAGTTCACGGTATGACCAAGAGACATAGTTAGTTAGCCAGCATCAAACCAACACAAGGCTCACACATCTGTGATAGGAAAACAAACAGGAAAGTTAGGCAAATATCACCATATCATTGCTGGATCACTACTATTTCTGAAAAGGCTAATACCCATAAAATAATACGCTGGTGTATTGTTGTTTTTAACTGCCATTCTCTGCTGTAACATATCAGAAAAACAGCTTGCAGGATACCCAGCAACATGGCTTTGACCTTCAATATGCTTCAAATGGGAGTCATGAATAACACATAATGCTGACTCGCTCAAGCAACATGCTGATAGCCACACATACACATTACATCACCATCCTTATCCATTAGTGCTGTGCTCTACTCTGTACTGCACACACACACACACACACACACACACACACACACCACTACTGTAACAATGTCACCTAGGAAAAACATCTCTGGACACTTCACTCTATTATTCCAACCCTCCCTCAGGCGAACCCCTCTCTATCAGACCCGCCTGTGGACATGATGTCAGCATCCTGCATGCCCTGTCATACTGTAACTGCTTCAGGATTACTTCCCCAGCTTCATATCTAGGTGTGTTTATAAGCAGTAAGCCAGCCGGAGACAGATCAGATTAGCTGGGGCATTAACGGTGCGCTGGAGCATAGTTCAGGGGCAGCCTGAGAGCCGCGATAGACGCCAGAGCGCCGCTGCCCATCGGCAGTGGGGCGGACGATCGGGATGACTGATAACAATAGGCTGGTTGTTATCTGGGGAGCAGCGACCCTGAGTGGTTGCAGCTTGGCTCAGGAGACACCCGGCAGACACTATCTCTTCTGGCTAAACCTGCTTCCAGCCCATTTAAACTAGAGGTCAAGGTGAATCCTTTCCACCTGAGTCATCCTGGCTGAGTCGCTGAGCTCCAGTTTAGTATCGTTGGCTTATTTTTAAGTCCAAAAATTCCGAATCGTTGTTGTTTGGGCAGAAAATCTGTTAAACAGCAGATGTATTGCATATATAGCAACAATTTAACATCAGTATTTCCAAATGAAGCTTCGGGACACACGATATTTCATTTAACTAAAATGTTTTTTTTTTTGCACATGACTGTTTTCCCTTCCACTTCACAAAGCCATATTTGTTCCACTCATCCTCCTGAGGCTTTACACCTTTTTCTCACTTTACTATAGTCTGCTTTGTAGTGTTGCAGTTGATCGAGGAACTGAAACAGTGTCTAGTGTTGCACTTGTGATGAGATCAGCCTAAAATGTGAAATCCTTGATGTAATTATGGGGTTGAAAAGCTTGTAAGTGGTAACGTGATAGAAAAAGGCCTTTACTCCTGTTACTCAGATTAACACCGCAATTTAACAAAGAGCATTATTAGATGAGAGGATAATGAGGTATGCAGCGGAGGTGTCTGCAGGCACATCGCACGCTAGAGTGTGCGCCATACAGAAAGAAAAGAGACGAGTGGAGGAGCGTGACTTGTAATAGACCTTGACAGATCAATTAGTTAGCTGCTTGTAACGTGAACATGTATGCATGATCACACGGGCAGATAACTGTCGTCATCACATCAAAGACAAAGTCAGTATATGAACACACACACACGCCTGTGCAGCAGAGATGAATGACAAATAACTTTCATTCAAAAAAAAATGAGGAAAAAAATCTGATACCTACTTTATTAAACTGATTACTGACATGAGAAATACCCTGAAGATTTTAGTTGCCTTGGCTACAAACTTCATATATTGGAAGTAATGTGATCATTTGCATTTAGAGCAAATTTTTCTTTCAAAATAGGGTTATTGCGTGGAATGAAAATCTTGTGAGATAATGTTAAGCACTGTGATAGAACCATACACACACACAAACAAACAGGACTATATGGGAAGGAGTCAGGGTTATAACTAGTGGTAGGCTTTCATGGTAATATAATATATATACAGTATTTCTCTATGAAAAATATGCAACCTTTTTTCCAGCGCACAGTTACACATCTCCTCTAAACCACTTTAATGCCTTGCTACATGACACTTCAATACCAGCGGCAGATGAAAGAGTGAATACTTTCCCTACATAACTATTTCCCAGCTGTCCCACAGATTTGAATGCGCGCAGGCCGTATTCACTGAAAGGTTGTTTCTCTCTTAATGTGGTTAGAGACATTCCAGCATACAAGGCCACTTTTCAAGAGAAAGACATCTCATTTTTAGAACGACTCTTTTCAAATATAAAACTACAAATTATGAATGTTTAAAAGAGGACCCTGAGTAATTTATGACTTCATTAACTTCAATGGCTGACCAAGGAATTACAAGAATTGATGAGCCTCCAGCACTTCGTATACTGTAGTAGCAGACACAAATATGAAACTCACATTTTCCCAGTAGAGAAGATAGTAAGCCAGCTACATGTAATTAGAGCAGAGATCAGACGGAGAATGTTCAGTGTAGATGTAATGTAATCACCATAATAAATGTTCCAATAACAACACTTCTCTATTAATTGATTTCTGGCTTACATAGAAGGCTTTTTAGATGAAATGTGTTGTAAGACAAGACACTTGCGGAAATTTTTGAGCACTTGCAAAAAAAAAAAAATGCAAACAGCTGTTTCAGTAATCTAGTTGTAGAGGAATTTCAATTAAAACCAATGAATCAAAAGAATTTTGAAAACCAAAAATCTAATTGAATTTGAGTCGTTGGCATTGATCATGATTAAGTTAGAGTCAGTTAAAGGTGAAGACTTCCTATACATAATAAATAAAGAAGGATTCTGCAAATTCAATTCTGTGGTGCGACAACTGACACATGTCAAATTTTTGGTAAAAAACGTCAGTAGACTTTAAATTCCCTCTTCCCTGAGACGATTTTCCTACAAGAACAAGTGTGTGGGAGCCGTGTACCTTTTCTCGTCGTGCATTTTCAACTTTCCTAAATGCCATCTATTTTTTGCTCAGCAGACGGCCTGACCACAGTGGATTTAGTGTGAGGAGCCAAACTCGTCCCCACGGGTTTCCACTGGGGCTGGCGGTGTGTTGACTTTGCCCGGGATGCCAGGGGAAGGCTGGGAAAAGATGAGGGAACAGTCCCACCGGTGTTGAAATAGAGGTGGGGGGAGGGTGTGGAAGGATTTTGTGACCGCTGCTCCGGTCCCACGGGACACTTTGGAGCTGGGTCTCAATCTGAGCTTGGCTTCAGATAGTTGGATTTGGAGAGTTGGCAAACTCGGAGGTGGCAGATATATTCCTGTAAAGTTATGACCGGCCTGTCAAAATAGATACAAGCTCCACAGGTGGATAGCTTGATACACTAAAAGATCTTTTTTTTTTTATAAATCTCAGGCAGGATTTTAAACTGTGAAAGATAGCATAGGAAACAGGAAACAGAATTCAATTGGGAGGATTTCATTGGTTAGTTAAACTGCATCCTCCAGTAATATTTAGCCCTCCCAGCACCTTTTCTCACCCAAAGGCTACTGTCGCAGCCTCCCAACCCCTCAGACAGAGAGAGAGAGAGAGATAGAAAGACAGAGAGAGACATAAATAGAACTGGAAATACAGGGTAGAGAATGACAAAGAACGACCTAACCCAGACAACCTTTGCGCCCGCTGTGCTTAGCCAGGTGAATATTGCATGGGACAGTGCACAGTGATTAATGTCAGGCCATGTAAGGTGCTTGGCCGGCTTTCTGTACTGTAGGGCCATACACATACATGTGTACACACACATCCCATCACTTTTAACAAGCCATAGTCATTGAGATACAGCAGGGCTACTTCAGAGCAACCACTCCAGGGACAATTAGGCCTGGGAACATTAAATTAGCGGGGATCTAAAGCCATGCTCTGTTGGAGCTGGGGCGATTGCAGGCTGGGATTGAACGAGGTAACAGAGGCGAGGAGAAACTCCTCCTGGTTACACTGTGTGCTTTATGATATTGCTGAATGTAGTAAGAGCAATGTTTAATTTTGCAGTTACATTATGGTGCAGATTTTTTTTTTCAGTGCAGTCATTAGGTTTTGGACTCAGGAGGCAGGTGTTAGCCATAATAAATTTGTCATGACATTATTTCTCTGTGCTTTGCTGGCTGGTTGTGATTACTTTCTCTCTTTTTTTTTTTAACTTAATTTATTAAAGTGGGACCTCCCAGGCTACATCATATTCCAGTTTTGCATCTAGTGGAGAATCTGTAGCTATAGCAACAGATATATTGCCCCTGGTAGATGTTTAACTAGAGCAGACAGCAGGGAGAGACACTTTATTACACCTTGTGCTTTATGATTTACAGTATAGTAATGTTTAGGGAGCAGTTCAGAAATGTGTGCTCCAGGAAGTATTCAGTAGGTGGGGTCATGTTCCTCTTGCAGACGCCCTCTACAATATAGTAGTCAGTATAGCGCGAGCTGCAAGTCAAGTGAGGTGAGATTTGTTGTGAAATGCTTTCATCAATGAGACTCATCACAAAGATGTAAATAAGAAAGATCACAAATAGTAAGATGAAGACAGAGATATGTGCGTGAGAATGTATACATACACCTGTATCAAAAACAATCTACTTATCACTGAGGGTGTCGCAGGAAGCACATTGTTGCTTTGAACACACTGTTTAACACCACAGTTCAGGAAGACAGAACAAAGTATTGTAAATGAGGTCATTCAGAACAGATTCTCAGATTAGCCTGCCTTTCATCTCACATCAGACTGATATATAGAGCTCAGCCAATATGGGCCTTTTTAGTGAGTATAAATATGAGATGTTAACTCGTCAGTGTTGTCCACTTTTGGCATGATGGTTTCTTCCTGACAAGAAAACAGATTATATGTCTTATTTTGAAATTTCTTGTTTAATTCGAGCAAACCGCTTCAACACTAATTTAAAAGTTTTTAAAGAGTTTTTGTTTGTTTATATTTCTAGATCTCAGGAGCTGCTGTGTTTTTGCAAAGGTGACTTGTTCACACAGTGTGATGGATACCAGAATGACACTTTGTTTCTATTCTTTTGGTAAACTACCTATAGGTGGCGCTCTTATCCCTGGTGGACTCGGCTTTGGCACTTCTGTGCACCAGACAATTTCCCTGGAAAAACCAAGCAGACAGCAGATGTCTGCAAATGTAAAAGCTTTCACAAAGTGTGTTGAATCACTGTTGCAATGGGACATTCACTAAAATGGAAAATAACAATCTGTCCCAGTGTTTCATCCAGGCATTAAATAGACATGGTGGCTCACAAATTTTAGCTGTGTGAGTTTAATCTCTGCTGTTTCACAGATTCTCAAAACTTGCCAAGAAAAATAAAAAATAAGGAGCACACACTGAAGTTTTGTACCTCTTTGGCTTTACAATGACCACTTTAGTTATATTGAATATCCGAGAAAATTAATAGCCTCAGTATAAAATAATGGTATCCGCCTTCAAAATCACATATTGGCTAAACCCGGTAGCAGGACTGTAACTTTGCACGGTGAGGGTCAAGTTTCCTGGCTACTGCTGTGTGCGGGGGCTGGCCTGGTGCGCGGTGCACTGTTACACTGGAAGCTTTATGGAGGTAAGGATCTGGTGTTTGTTAGGGAGAATAGAAGTGGATGGCAGTCCTGAGCCTTCACTGAAAAGAGAAGCCTCCTGTAGTTGTAAGAGGTCTTTTGTTTGGAGGCCTGTGTGTTTTGACAGGGCTGAGAGGGGGTAAGACAATAAAGAGGCCAGGCTGTACCCTCACGCGTTCCTGCAGTAGACTGCTGCGCTCCACTCGTATTGTTCTCCGCTGTCGTTTACAAATGCCTCATTCTCTCCTTGTGACAGTTGTATCAATTTGTTTTAGTTAATTAGCGCTTCAATTAGCACCTATTTAATTAGATTCTATTTAATCATTGCTTGGCTTGAAGAATGTGTTTTCACATGTGTCCCAAAGTGCTGTGCGTCTCGTTCGCATGCTTGTGTCTGTTTGTGTTCCTCTATTTTATACTGTACACGTACAGTATTTGTTTCTGTGTATCTAAGCATGTGTGTTTAGTTACTGTGTGTCTCCCTGCACGGCTGTGATCAAATTCTTGCATACTTGGCAGCGTTTGTACGTTTAAGTGTCTGAGTGTCATCTTTGCCACTTTAGCCCATTAGGGTCACTACATTAATGGGATCTGCCAAGGCCCCTGACCCTGTTTTCATAGCCCTTTGCCTGGGGTGGGGTGGTGGGGGGGGGTTGGCGACTAGCAAAGCTGGACATTAACTCAGACGGATTAAATGGGATTAGTGGTGTCACTGAGACAGATGTGATCTTTGCAGCCACAGCTTTCCTATTCTCTCACTGTGCTCACAGTCTTGCTGTGATACAACACTGACCCCTGCTGCATTTGAGAGTCATTGCACCAAATACACGAGGAGGTGGTGCATAATGCTGCGTTAACCCTTTGCCAGATTGCATCGTATCGTCCATTGGGGGTCACTGTTCCCATTTGAAAAAGATGGTGGGAGGCCTCTCCTCTCCTCTTCTGCCATTTTGACTGCCTAATGTAAAGCATGCCGGGGTTTGCAATATTGAGCCCAGGCGGTGGATCTTTTGCAGGTTCCATCAACATGTTTCCTGCAGCGTCTTGTAATGGATGCTTAATGTGGCTTCAAAATATTGCCATGAAAACAACATCGTCAAAGATAATGAAATGCCGTTGGAACACCGGGGCTCATGTGTGGGTTGTATATGCCAGCGCCATCGCCAGCACTCATATTAACTCATTAAAACAGCAAGTAGCGCCGCTACACAAGGTCAAATGTATCCATATCAGCCAGAAATCTCCTTACATTATGCACGTCCTACAATTAGCATAACACATATGCAAGGAGAGTGACTTAAAAGGGTGTATTTAAAATGTTCAGACTCAAAATGAGGTTCTATTCATTTAATGGGTTGTGATTTAGGGGATATTGTTCACACTTATATGCCTTCGAACGGGAAGCATGTGTCCTTTTTTCCCCTTTTTAAAGGCCATTCACACAGTAGCAATTGAACCAAGGGCTATAATTGTGTTTTCATGTACTATAGATCCTGTCATTAGGCCCCTGGGTCTGCAGGCAGTTATATGATGACAGCTGACAAGGGGGCGCGGCTCCTTTGAGGAAGAAGGGGGGGTGGGGGGGGGACCACACGCACAAAAGCCACAATTACTTCCTGGACGGTCCCCAGAGCTCAGTGGTTGGAGTGTGTATGTAAAATGATGTGGGAGAGGCCATTTGCAAAACAAAGAGAGGGGAGATGAGGGGGGTGAGAATGATTGCTTTTGCACAATAGCGCATGTACACCCCGAGGCGGGGGGGTTGAAGTGGCAGACTGGGGGTTGACACACCCCCTAGCAGTCCCTGAAGAGCTGGATCCAGATGGGGGTGTGGTTCTTGTGGTTGACCCCTCGGAGCGAAGAGGGTCAGGGTTTCATCCCATCGGCCCTGAAGGGAGGAGATGGCCCAAGGGGCGGAACACTCAGTACATATGGGTGTGAAGTTCCCAGTATGTTCAGTATGAAGTCATAAGTTCACTTAATACGGGACACGAATGTTATAATACAATTTATTATCTGATTCAACATTTAGTGCCTCTGAGATATTGAGAAAACACAGTTTAGTCAAGGCCTTGTGTTATTCTGTGTCATCTGAATAGTATTATTGATGTATTAGTATATCAGCCGTGTTACCATTTTGTGTGTGAAAATGAAGGTGACAGTTTTACAAAGGCTAGATTATACATTTCGAAATAATATTTTTTTTTTTGGTAGAGTTCCTTTCTGAACCGAATAACTTGTTTTTTCAAAAAAGCGTTCTCGCTTTCCTCGACACCAGGCAGTCGCTGACATCAGGGAGTAATTGGAAGGCGTGACATGTGATTGAAGTCAAAGGCCAGGCTCGAGCTGTGACACTGAGCCGGAGATATAACAACATCACCAATTAGCAGTACATGGTTGCAATGCTGATTGGGTAATATCTGAGCGGTTCAGCAAGCTCTGAGCACGTTCTGCGGGGTTACAAAGCTAAATTAGCCTAGTCACTCTCGGTTTAATTAATGAGCCGGTAGTAGTAGTATAATTGCTCTTCAAAGTGGGGTCCCCTCTGACGCTGATGTAGAGCGGCACCGTACACACCAGTCTGCCTTTGAATGCCCAGGTCGGCTCCCACAGGTCTTGTCTTTGCCAACACTCCCCCCCCCAAAACCGCCAACCCCCGACCTCCGCCACTGCCACAGCCGCAGAGGGATACATTCGCCTAGTACTGGAGCACATGAAATATTCAACAGCAATTTCCCCCACGTTTGAAATAATACCTTGAAATGTTAATGCTCTCCCACTGCATGTTTTAAGTGGAAGGCATCCCAAGGTACCTGTGTTTGGACTTTGCCAGTGCAGTGGGCTCTGTACTTAAACTGCTGTTGGCGTGAAAGTAATACGCTACACTGGAGAATTACCACAACCAGGCACTCAGGTCAAGAGGAGAATGCTATTCTTAGAGCCATACACAGATGCTCTCAAAAATCTTCATGTGACACATATACTGTATGTATAAACCTTCATGTTCTCACAAACACGGACACACATGTGTATATAGATATGGATGAACACACATCGTTAACGCATTGATTTTCATTAACTTGGCAATGACGGGCATGTTGACAGTTTCAGCAGCATCCTTGGTTCTAAATGTGTCTATTATCGGAGGATTACACAAGCCATGGGTTTATACAGTGACAGGCCATGATCTGATATCTGCTGCCATTAGCTCGGCCTCACCCACTAGGTGCCTCTTCAACCTGATCCTCCCAGAGACATTGCGATGTTATCAGGCCCGGTGATGCCTCCATCACCTGATACACCCTGTGGATTAGTAAGGGACTTGCCAGCGGCTGTTCCGTGGTGAGGAAGCATTGCAGTGTGTCTCCAGAAGCTGACACGGCTCGGTAAAAATATTAATGCTGTGAGCTAAGAAAGTTCAGGTAGTGAGGTTTGCGCATCGGGAAAATCAAGATTGTTGTTTTTTTTTTATTTGCCGGTTAGAAGCATACACAAAAACACACAGACACACACAACATTCATATTTTCTTTCTGCTCACAGTCAAATGCAGTGAGCCTTGCAGAGGAACACACACTTGGCTGCACAGTTCCTCTGTGTGCCTGTGCCCTTCAGACCTGACAGCAAGGCATTAAATATTAGTGGCGTTTTACGGCGGGTTTGTAACATGGTTATTCCAGTCAGTGGGCTTGCTTTCCCAGTGTCTGCGCCCACTGTGGAGCTTTGGTTTGACAGCACTGGGGCAAAATGCTAGCTTGAGGGAGGCCAACCTGCCTCCAAGCCTTAGGAACACACATACATACACACACAAACACACACACACAATGTGAGAATGTTAGCTTGAGTGGGCACATAAAATAATGTACATGGACACAGTGCAAAAATGTGCCGATGGATGCTCACATATCCGTATATATACATATAGATGAGACATGAGCACATAGCTTCTGTATATGTTAAACCACATGTTGCACACATGAAGAAGCACATGTCACATATGTACCACACAAGATATACAGGGGTGGGCACAAGAAGAAGAACACCTCCACTGTCAGATGCAGCCTTTACAACAAATATTAGATTTAAATCAGTTCAACTTGGGTCATTTTTAAGTTTTAGTTTGTCATGTTATCAGTCATTGCATTATAATATCAGCTTTTTATTTTATTCGCCATTGTACATGAAGGAGGTAGACAATATAGTTGAAACCCTCAGATGTCATAGATCAGTGTAATTCTGCATTATCGTTCTTGTTTCTTGTTTGTGTTTTTTTGCTGGAAGAATGTGATTTATAAATTTCCTGTGACAGGTGTTTAGATCAATTGGGGGCCCTTCATAACTCGAAACAGTGAGAACTTTTTATGTAGCAGGTGGCATAAAAAGAAATGTGAGAGGCATAAATGTATGTTTTGCTGTTGTTCAGAAGGTATACCTCAAAAAACAGTGTATGACTGAACCATACATCATTACCAAAGTTGATGAACTACTAAAATAAAAGTTACAGTTACAGTAAAGTTACAGTACAGGAATAGGCCAATTCAAGATATAAATCAAAAAGTAAAATCACCAAACAGAAAACAGATTGCACAACAGTTGAACTGTATCGATTTATTCTCAAAAGAAAGATATTATTTCTCTTTTCAATACTTTTGTAAATTCTACACTATGTTCTCTAACGTCCTGTTTGCGTATAGCCTTTACTTGTATCCACTGCACACTTAGAACAGCTTATTTCATAGACTAGACAGGATTGGTTTCATCACTACACTACTGGCGGTTGGGACTTTGAAAGCCAAGTGCTGCCACCTTTAGTCTGTATTGCAAGTTTTTCAATTAACACCAACAATGGAGCAAGAGGAGGCACCATGGACAGGGGCAGCTGGGACATTAGTTTGCTATTCAGCGACGATCGCTTGCATGTCTTGCCACATGACAACCTCGCTGACACGTCTGGCCTTTGGGTGGCGCAGAGGGGTTTGTCGCAGCTCCGTCGACAAATGACAGTGACCTCCCCAGTGCCCCGCTCCCCCGCCACCTCCTGGTGGAATTGATTAGGCATAATTGGAGGGAGTCAGAAGCTGAGGCAAGTGGCGCTAAATAAATTTGGGTAGTGTTAATTGCAGATTTTACTGTGTCTGTGTGTGGCAGTGTGAGGGGTAGAGAAACACTTAGCCACCAGCTGACAATGGAGGATTAATTGGACTCCTCCAATGAACATAATTAGACTGATTGTTGGGAGAGATAAAGCAAAGGTTTTATGAGTGCAGCAGCACTGTCAGTGCTAAGAATATGATCCCTCTTCCTGCTCCTCCTTTCCAATTCCCCCTCTGTGCCATAGTCCCTTGTACAAAGTTAATACTCCTTATTCCTCTTTTAGCTGTAAGGGAGTTGAAACCCCTGCTCACAGGGTAGGAGTGGATCACAGGTTCATGGCTACTGAGCCTTACAGTGATAACATCTCTTCAGGGGAATAGTCCAATCTTCTGTTCCAGCTACAATACAGCTCCTGTATCCATGGTCTTTGATTACATCAGTTATTGAGCTTTTGTTGGTCATAGATACAAAAAGAACGAGTGTCTTCTGCCTGATGGGGGAGCTACCATACATTTAGATGATGAGAGGGATTCTTGTCAGCCATCCAGAACATATGAATCCACTTGTACCTTGGGTTCATTCCTGCTCCAAGTGGAAATGGTTTGGGAGCCCCAGAGCATTACTCAGGCTTGGCCAGGACCATCGGCAGCAGCAACAGCAGTGACTTGTGGGACTCTAGTATCACTCAGAGCCCCATCACCATCCCAGAAACTCACTGGGTTGGAGCTGGGCTACATAGAGCCTTCTTGGATGGTGCCCAGGTCTCAAACAGAGAAGAGGCCTCCATAGACTGCTTCAAAGAGGAGGGCGGAGAGAGAAGAACAATACACTTGACAAGATTCATCACCAGAGGTTAACCACAAACGGCTGCATGCTAGCTGCTACTATAAGTATGACATGAGAAGATAAGATGAAGAACAGCAAATGGAGGAATCAAAGAACATGTCAGAGGCTTTCAATGTCTATGCCTCACACTCCGTGGGATCACAGTTTGACAAGGCAGGAGTTAGATTTCCTGGGAAAAAATAGTTGATGAAAGATGGCCTTGAATGTGAAAGACAGTCTTAAATTCTTTTGAAGGTTTGATTAATTGGCCAGTATTCAAAACGTATGTTCACTGTTTGAAGTGAAGTATAAAGGTCCTATCAACAAAATGGGAAGTATGCCTATTTCCATACTATGCTTCTTAAAAGGGTGGAGTTGCCTCAGGTTCCTTTACTCTGTTTTTACATGTATTGATTTGAGCCACTGCCATATTTTAATGTATTGAATTAGACTGCATATTTTGTATTTCATTCCTGCCTTCTCTTCTGAACTATATGTCAACATTCACTAAGTCAGCCATTGATTAATCCATCTTTGTGGCTAATATATTACAGCATTGCTTGAGGTTGATGATTAGATAAATATTTTCATAAAAATAAATCATGCTTCTATCTTCCCTTTTCTGTCCAAAAGGTATGGTAGCACAGTAAAAACTGACCTTACTTGTTCAAAAAAAAAATCCTCTGAAATCTTCAAAGAACTGGAAACATCTGCACGAATGTTGTTTCCATGGACACCTGTCATGTTTCTGCCTAGCTCTGAATGGGAAAACAATGTTGGGTTTCTGACCTGAACCAAAGACTAAAAAAGTCAGCAAGCTTTCCTGACTGACAAGCAGGCAGCCTGGGGGGTTGGCTGAGCTGAGCAGGGCTGCTGTGGGCCGAGGGTTGAAGACCTTGACTCCTGCACCAGTGGTGTGATGGAGAGACTTGGCCTTCCAGCAAAAAGGAGACGGAGGCCTCTGCTCAAAGCCAAAGGTACCTCAGGGAGACATTTTGATGCATGATGGGTGGAATAAAATAATATAAAATGGGATCAACCCTAGCAGCAGCAGTTATTGGTGAAGGGGAGGTGGTTGCTGTAGCCCTCTGGCAACGCTCAACCTAAGGCTAGCTTTGCCTTCTATCTGCTATGTTTTACTATATGGAACTCCCACTGGTGCCCTGAGAGAAAACGGCCTGTTTTAAGATGTTCTGAAGAAATACTAGCACATCGACATATCCGTTTTAACTCAGTCGGGCATAAAATGGGGAAGTGGCTCCCCTTTGAGGAGAACTCACTGACCTTGGCAGGAAGTCTGAAAGAATACAGCCGGATTCTTGGCTTTAGTGTTTCCTTTTGTGGCTTATTTTTAACATGCATGTTGGGTTTTTTGGTCATTGGCTTTCACTTCACTTCTCATAAAATTAGTATAACTGCATGTTCAAAGACAGTTGTAGAAGCAACATTAGTTGATCAGCATGCTTGTGCCATTAACGCATACTCCTGCCCATTCCAGCTTTTCTGTTCTCTGCTTTGGTTTAAATCATTCTGTTGTTGGTAGCTACTTGTGAACTCCAGGCTCTGTAATGGGCTAGATTCAGAGTGCACAGTGACAAACTGTTTTCTTCATAGATACTTTATGAACCTGCTGGCTAATAGAGGAAACTACAGTGGTGCATCAGTTCCAACTGGGCCCTGCATCCTCTATGATTGATGTTTTCTCCCTTAGTGGTTCTTTCTACCGAGGCAGACTACAGAGAGCTAGGGAAACAGGGGAGAGAGGGCGATCCAACACCTTCATTGTAGAAGGCCATCTCATCGTTTCATCTCAAAGGTTGTTTTACCTTGGCCGGTGGGTAGCTCCCACAGGCCCCAGTGGGGTTGTGACTGCTGAGGGTTGGCCGAGAAGTCATGGCCACAGATTAACTCTGCTATTTATGGCCCGAGCCCGTCTAACTGCAGCCCCAGAGATGGGAAATATTGCTCACTTAGCAGGATTACTGGGTGCCGTAATGCCCCAAAGGCCTGCTTTATGGCAGGCCATAAATGTTCCCAGGGAGAGGCAGCGAGAGTCGGATTGATTAGCGCTCCGGAGGAAAGTCGATCCGTTACCCACGTCCCACTGGGGAACGCTGTGATGGATGCTTCCGGCAGGTGGAGAGAGGCACTGAAAGGGAGGGGAGGGCACTTTGCTCTGCACCACGCCAGTCTTAGACATCCCCACAGTGACACAAGATGGAGGGCCCCCATTGCTTGCAGGGCCGCAGGAGGTTGTCAGGCAGTCACAGAGCTATAGCCCCACTACGCAGCGACCCTTCACCATCCCACTGCCAGACAAATGGAGAGGCGACCTTGCTGCACACTGCCATTTACCAAAGTCCCCCTTGACACCTTGCATCCCCCAGACATCAGTCATTTCAAAGATAGACCCCGCCAACACCCCATACCCACTTCAGGGCAATCATTTGCTACAGTAGAAGGTCTGATATACAAGATACAGCTAGTGCTTTTTACCTCCATTGGATGTGACTACTATCTTTGTTCAGGAATATGTTGCAGTGATAGACTGGATGTAATCAAGATTGCATTCATATCTAAGGAATATGAATTTCTAACACAGTCTGTAAAGAAAATAATAAGTACTGAGCTTGATAAAAGAAGTCTATCTATACTACTGTTGTATAGTTCCGTTTAGCATGGATAATCCAGCTTGAGTTAAACCCAATTCTGTCAGTGTTTCTGTACAGGTTCATCTCAGCCATTCATGCATCATAATAATATGTCAAATAAGATATACAAGGATCAAATGTATCTGTTATGTTACATTTCTCAACTGTATTCATCCCTGCGACACCTTCAGCTCTGGAAGTCCTGCCATATATCCCTGTTAAGATGATGTGTTTGAAGACATCTGCTCAGCAGATGCCGGGTTCAGAGTGTGACATCATTCCTTTAGGTGCCGACCCCTCTCCAGGTTTAGAATGGCATTTGGAACTGCCATGATATAGTGATAGCATTGGAAGCATCTTAAAAGTGATGGCTTCATCTCCAACCACTTTTCAGTGTGCGTCTCTTAAGCTTGATGTGTATGACCTTCGTAGTGTTTCTTTCAAACCAGCTGTCTAAATGGTATACATTCTGATCCATGAATGTCTGGACCTCAAGTGTTAACTCTTCTATGCTGTGCCATTGTAGACATGTTATTTAGTCTCCCTAATATATTTTGCACACCTGTAGCTTTGTAATGCATTTCACAGCTTAGATAATGATGCCACATTAAACATGGACTATGCTTGTAGCTCATTCCACATTTTCTACATTTGTTCAAATTAAGAAGCCCCAGTAGTACTTTGCTCATAACTGTTAAATAATTTCTGTCACTGTTTATTTGCTCATTTGTAAAAAGGAAAAGAAAAAAAAAGATTTAAGATTTAGAATTGTCTCTAAATTAAAGTTAGTGTTTAGCATCAACCAGCTCAGTTAACACAGCAGCCATAAGAACTCAGCGCCAGAGGCAATAAATACTACAAAAATAACAGCATGAAAGCTAAGTGGTAGGACATAATGTACCATCTCTCTCTCCCCAGGTAGTACTGATTTCTTTCAACATGACGCTATGCCTGCTACACCTCTCACCTCATCCTTCTGGCTCCCTGCTGTTCTCCAGTCTCCCTGACATGCCTACACAGTTGGACTGTAGCTGCCCTTATACAGGCCTTTCACTAGCTTAGATATTTTCCAGATGCCTGGCTTTAGATATTGGCTGCATGTGTGTGTGTGCTTTTGATGTATGTGATTTGCAAGTAGTGCGTATGCATGTGCATAATGTGCACATTTCTACAAATGTGTATTGTATATACTCACATACTCAAATACATATGTAAATAAATATGCACATGTATATGAAGGCTTGTGCTTAAAATTGCAAATTAGTTTCTCATTTTATTAGCAATAGTGGCACATGTATGATGAAAGGGATCATCCAAATGACCTACCTGCTGATGGGCTGTGCTCTTTAGATTTATGTGTGCCCTTATCCGCTGTTTCAACTAAAGAAAATGTGTGTTACGTTATTTAGGAGGCTGGAAGCTCTGGGGAGCTTGCCATTCTTTCTAATGCAAAGTCCCCATGACTTACATCTTCTATTAGATTACCACCAGAACCACATCACCAGGTGTTTCTACTTTGTTTCAAACTGTGGTTGTGTGCCGACTGTTGTCCACACAAAAAAGGTTAGTGTCCTTAACCTCACGGCCCTCTTATTCTCTCATTTTTTCTGTCACACTAGACAGGCTTACTTGTGAACTCACATTCACTCACTGAAATTACTTTATGATGTGCAGAAGTTAGATTGTGGTTATTTTTACTGCTACTAATTTCAAAATGTGTGGTCTTTCTTTGTCTCTGTAACTGACAATCCAAGCTCATGTCTTTGCCACTGTGCTGGGTAGGAGCCGCTTTTCTTGTTTAACGTGTTAAATCACAAGGGAAAAAACATGCCTGTCACCCAGATAAAGCTGATTACAATGCTTATCAGATACATGCAGATAATTATGGTCGTAATGCAAATGGAACAGCAGTCGAGATAACACGGAGCCTCTCCACCATCAAAAAGCATAGCAGGTGATGAAGAGATAGCGTATGATAGAACAAATACCCGGCAACTGTTTTTGGTAAGACAAAGCAAGCATGTCATGAATTTACAAAGCAGACCACAAACCAGAAATAGCTGGTCAATGAGCACGGAAATCCCCTGAGTGGCTGCTGCCATATCTGAAAAGATCTAGACTATTTGTTAAACCATAACCAGTTGTGTAGGGTTTTTTTCATGCTTAGTTTGTCTGGCAAACTACTTTATATTGTGTTTTTTTATGTTGTAGTTATGCACTGTGAAAGGTTTATTCTACCTTGTTGTTTGTTTTTCTGTTAACTGTTGACTTACCAGTGATAGTACTATAAAAGAAAGCACTCTGCTAGCAGCTATAAGCCCACAGAAGCCCCCATAAGCGTAGCAAAGCCTATTTCACCTCAGCTTACAGGTATGATATATCCTTCCCCACACATTGCTGTTAGTGTTATCTTATGGAGTCGACATAGACTGGCCCCACACTGACTGTCACTCATCACATGCAACACCAGGCATACAAACCAGACAAGGTGAGGATAAAGCATGCCAGCCGTGGATGTGCAAGAAAGACACCAGATGAAAATTAGCGGTAGATTTATGTTGATATGATATTCTACACAAACTTTTGAAGTACTGTTGACATCTGTAGTTATGTTAACTTAGGACCAAACAGATGCAGTTAGAGTTTATCAGATAGGATTGTTTAGTTACATAATATTTATTTTGGTGCTTATTTGGATTGACATTGAACTTGGACACATCCTGCATGATACCTACTGTATTATCTCACGTAGTGATGCCACTGTAGACCAGATCAGATAAGGTCAAAGTTTATCAAACCAAGCCATGCAGGATCATACCAGACCAGATAAGATCAAACTAGAACAGACCAGACTTTATTTATTGATCCCATTGTTTTCATGGCGTCAGTTGGTCATGCTGGTCACACAAGCAGATGTCTGACAGATAGATCACGATAAAGGTAAACATTCTCACAGAGATTAGACTACAATCTTAAAGGCACAATACGTAATTTCTGCCAATAGGGGTCTCTGAGTCAAAACAATAACAAAAGACAAAGTTTGATGATGTCATGAAGTGGCGTGGGATCATGGGAGTTGTCTTCATTGTTAAACAACCGCTGTCATTGACATCATTGCAGTCAGCTGCTCCTGGTAAGGATTACTTCAGTGTTCATCGTTCAGGAGGTTTTTACCAGGAGCCGAATTATCCGCTGAGGTCTCTGCCTCTCCAAAACAAACAAACCCGGTGATTAAAACTAGTAAAAATACTGAATAAAGCAGTTTCACATTAAAAATCAGCGTTCGGCAGACACAGGATGCCCAGAGAGGCTGTGTGCTGAGAGGCTGCGTGCCGAGAGGCTACGTGCCGAGCAGCCGCTAACGTTTCCTCAGTTTGTTTCTCTGATAACTTAAAGATACAGACATTCAGCAGGTTTTTACTGAGCACTGACTTATCTGCAAAGGGTTCTTCCTCTTCCTTGTTGGAAACATTTGGGATAATGTAAGCAGACAATTGAATAAATGACTTCGTTTTTAGACATTTTAATGCAGAATAGTTACATATCATAGCTACCATTTGGTTTGTTACCTGATTGATGAGTTCACTAGAGTGAATCCAGTGTCCCTGCAGAGCTTCAGCAGGTAAGCTCTTGTCTGAAACACTTAAAGGACATCACAAATTACATTCCTCCTCTGTTGTTCCTAAACTAAACTTCAGAATTCACCTTTTGGGAAACCAGGGGATCAGTTCTACTAACTACTTCGCAAGTAACTCTTTTAATTTCCATTTTCATTTTAATGCTTTGTGTCTAGTTGTTTCAGGAACAGCTGCCATTCTTTGATGTTGCTAAGCACGTGGCTATGCAGAACTATGAAATTACTGTTTACTCTTCATCACTTGTGTATTTTTTTATAACACCATTCAAATACTACATGCAAGCAGTTTTTGCACTACATGATGCTTGTTCATCTGGTTTAGCTTGTGGATGCAATTATTCATTTTGCATTGCATTCTGGCTGTGTCGCAATCGCAGCAAATCCCTCCACCTGCCTGGTGCCAACCTGCAGTTCCAACGTATAGAATTCATGAATTAAATTAATGGTATTTTCATAAAATGTATATGTACTAACAGATATTTTTTGTTAAATCACAGCTTTAATATACATACAACCAATCTGGCTTTTTTATCTTGTTATGATTAAAGCATAACACTGACAAGACCTGACAAGACTAAACTATGAAGTATTTTCTGTAGCCTAATATGAAATATAATGGACACCAACTCCACTCTTTTCTGGTGAAACTTGTCCAAAACCAGAGATGGAGATCTCCTGACATTTCGCCTCTCTCTGCAGTTTAATGCTGCTAAGCGGGCCTTGATGTGCCATCGATCTGACCCAGACGACCAGGCGTTCACATCCCTATAAAAACACACTGGGGATGGTGATGTAGAGCAATGCGCCATGTCGTGTTTGCTTTGTTAGCTCCCTAAGGCCTGGCCTCCCAGCTCCATTTATCAGGAGTGTTTGCACAAGGGGGTAATTTGTAATATTCGCTTAGGGCTTTGGAGATAGAGCAGTGGGACAAAGGGTAGGAAGGAGATCAGCAGTTTGTTTTCTTTGGTCCAAACTGTAGTAGAAGTTTTATTTTGCAGCATTATTCAATTTGGTTTGTTTAGGCTCACCCAGGCAAGTTACAGTTACCGTGGTGTTAAAGGACCACCCCCGGGAAAGTCTACCTTTTGATTAAACGTCCAACTTATGAAATCACTCCTGCAACATAATCCACTAGTTTCACAACAACATAGCTAAATAAACTACTTCCATGTTGCACTATCACCTCTACATAGATCCACTGTTTGCCAGTATTAGCATATGTACAGAAATGTATCTGTGAATCGACAATTGTTCAGGTCATTTGTGTTTGTTATTGGTTTCCATTCAGAGGGAATGTTACAAACGTCAAAGTGAGCAACCTTGTGAAGTTCAGGTCAGAATGTAAAGCTCTCCACTCTGTCAATTAGAAATGTTGTGATGTTGAGGTTGTTTCAAGAGTGAATGGACTTCAATAACATTGGCCTTGCTTTTCCATTTGGCTCTTTACACTGTTGAGGTGGACTTTGCTGTTAAAAGGTCAAGGCAAGGCTAATGTAGGCACTGAGTGTGGCCTATAAGATACAATGTCATTTGTATCAGAGATACTGAATATAATGTACCATTTTATTGTACAATGTTAGTAAATGCATTATCCTTAATATTCACTATTCATTACGAGTTTCCCAATGATCTAATCTTGTTTCGGTACACTGCCCATCAACAACACTGCTTATTTTCAACACAAAGTACAGTACTGTTTCACTTTGCACCACTTCCTCTCAGACATGAAAGTCTGTAGGTTTCAAATGTGTCAGATTCGGATCTAGCCCACTCCATCTCATGACCACTGTGTGTTGCTTAAAAGCAGAGTGTATGTAAACGTTTTCTTAACATTTTTCATTGGTGGATATAACCAGCATTCACATTTACAACCATGCTCAATAACTTCATTTTGAACCTTTGCCTTTACCATTCAGTATGCACAGTCTGAATTTCACTAAATGGAAAATGTGTATCTAATGGTGGTATTTTTATTAAAGATACAACAGAAGTATGTTGTGGTTTTGCTTTGGAAATACCCTTCTGCGTCTTCATTTGGTCAGGTCCTCACATCTGCCTTTAATAAAAAAGCCTCTGTTGTTGAAAGGCTGCAGTACACACTCTTGCAACACTCCAGGTAACAGCACACTTACAGTAATCATACAGATGTATCTACAGTGAAAACTCTGCCATTATTATCACCAAACAGAACACAAGTGTAGGCATTTATGTGCCCATACGGTGTCGTGGAAAACAGCATTTTGATCGCCATGGGATGTCACAAAGTAACTTCGCTCAACAGTGAAATGCAAAGCAGACATGGGCTCTGGCCTTGCAGCTGCTGCAATATAAAAGGATAGAGAGAGAATGAAAGCAAGCGGAGAATAAAAAGCCTTTCTATCCCTGGAAGGTCAAGTAGACAGGCAAGTTTACTATATCTCCCATCTTTGTTAGAATGGTTCTAGCAGAAATTCACTGAGCAGCAGTGTGATAGAAATCACAGAGAAGTAATGGTGGAGGTAGATGAGGAGTGGGGTTTTATCGGAGTCGTTTTCCTCACACTACTGCTGGCCTATAGATTTATGTGATTTGGCTCCACTGTCTACCTCCCTTTGATGAAATTCAATAGGTGGACATATGGCAAAGTGGTTCTAAACCTTAAGATGATTGCTGGGTGTCTCCAGAAGTGCAAGAGTGTCTGGGAACAACTGAACCGTCAGGAGGGTTTGTGCACCTGTGCAATACCAAAAGTGTCAATACAGATGTATGTTTTTGAAAGTTATTTCAAAAACATTTTATGGGATCATGACAATTTCCTGAAAGTGTTCTGATGCATCTTCAATCCATAACACTCAGTCCACCATTAGGTGTGTCTGGTATTAAGCCTGTGATTTGGCTGTGCAACCGCAGAGTGTTAAGCAACAATCCAGGGTTAGAAGGTATCTGATCCAGGCTTGGCTTGATTGTTGACAGAGCACAGCCCAGGTAAATGTCAAGCAGGATCAGACTTCCTCGTCTGTTGCTCACTCCCTCACTCCATCCCTTCCTCTCACCATTGCTTTGTTATTGATTTAAGGCCAAATGTGGTCTCTGTAGATAGATACCTGGCTGGCTGGCAGGTGAGGATAGCTGTGATTTGAATAAAAGACAATCCTAGTTCAAACAGCAGCAGAAAAGCCCTGGGGCAGATCAATCACACTCCTACATCTGAGACACTGATGTCCAAACATATTGAGGTAGACAAATGTATGTGCCTGCTGAGATATTATAATGTCTTCATAATAGTCTGTGTTTTAAATGCATTTGTTTTGTTCCAAAAACATTCCCATTCACACATTCCAGGGTTCTCTTTGTTCCACCTCTGCTCCTGGTGTTCTTCTTGTTGTGTTCTTGAAACCAAACAGTAGGAAGGATTTTACTGTAATGCCAAAATGTTTAATATGCAGTTAGACATGTGTTTAACTTTCTATAAACATACCTGAGATTCAAGGGTTTTGGATTATTTCTTTAATTGTACAGCTATATAGGTATATAAATGTGTCATCAGCATAGCAGTGAACATTATTATCTATTCTTTAGTATTACTCATTTATTTGCACGGAAAACCCATCGAAACAAAGAAACAAACCTCATGTCCTCCTCAAAAGGCACAGTTCACATCATGAACAGAAAAGCAAGCAGAAAAACAAACCAAAATTTAAAAAAAGAAAGTAAACACTTCATGTGTAAATGTATGTACTGTAGCTAGTAATAACATTTATGTATGTACTGTACGGTCTTTATTATGCACAGTTCCTACTTTATTTGTATGGCGAATACATCCCGCCTCCTCTACTTTTGTGTTCAGAGCGCCATCAACAGTAGCAGGATGAAGGGCTCTGGACCTCCTTGGCCCCCCTCAGGTCCTTGGCCCCTGGTTGTTTTGGTTGTGGTGTTACTGTCTAGTGGACAGATCCTCCTCCACCATCCTCCAGGCCTCCCTTCACCTCCTGAAGCTTTGAAGGCTAGCTGTTGAGATTCAGCAGACAGACGCCTCCTCTGGGGAGCTGACATCATTAGAGCAGAGAGCATATCCCAGTTCCTATTCAGCTTCAGTGAGGGAAAGAATGAGATAAAGAAAGAGAGAGGGATACAGAGAGGAAGAGTGGAGGGCGGGTTTAAGCAATGCAAGGTCAAGATCGTGGCACAATTACCCTGGCAGCGCCGTGCCCTGGGAGGCCAAAGCCCCTGACTTCTCACCCTGCCAAGGTCGCCCGGGCCGCTCCTCAAGACAATTAGCCTCCCAATATCCTCCTGTCGTTTCCACATTCACCGCTCACCTCCCTCTCTCTTCCCCTTTCTCCTGCTCTGCTAGGTAGTTCATATGCTGTGAGTCAGTGGCAGTTATTTCTACACTGTGGACGTTGTTTTTCCACAACTGTAACTCTACATGTATGTGTATGCGAGTGTACTTCACTGTCATAGTGTGCTCTCACCCCCATGCGTGCACTCACAAGCCCAAACAAAGCCCTGATACATGAAGGAGACAGAAGCGACACATTGTGTTTTCTTGGGTGCTGGAAGTGGCAGAGTGTCAGTCTGTATACTGTAATGTATGAGTGTTCGCTGCTGCAAGGGAGGGGCACAGCGGGCAAAAACAGAGACAAACACAACAGCGAGACAGCCAGTTGTGAATTTAGGGCATCTGTGGTTGTCTTCATGACCTTATCGTAAGACTTCATGTTCACAGTGACATTTAAGGTAGTCTGTGCTGTATTGAGAAAAAAAATGTAGCTGATTTTCTTGTTATTTTTGTATCCAATATGAAAATGGGTATCAAAGTATTTCAAAATATCTTCCAATGTTGAAGTTGTTGTCAAATAACACAAAATCTGTAGGACAACTGCGAGCTGCCAAATAAAACATCGAAGGCCATCCAAATAGTCCAAACAGATGAATTGAATGAACACAGACAAAATACTTTAAATATTTCCACTCCAGGAATTGCCAAATATTCTCATTAGTTCTCATTGAATTTGTTTATCCAGGGAGAGCTATGACATTTTTGAGGTGTATGATTAAACCAAAACAACTAATGACATCACTCAATCCTCCTCTGTCTAAGCCACCATTTAATTAAGCCATGTTAACTTCTTACACTGTTAAGTGGCACCGTTTTAGAGTTAGACTTTGTTTATCCCCTGGACTGTTCCGTTTGTTCCCAGTCATGGGGGGATACAGGAAACAGCTTCATCCGATGGGCCTTGCCAATTAGAATGCACAGTGAATCCCCCTGTAAGCTTATTAAATCACTATTATCCCTATTAACACAATGGACATGATCCTCTTCTACCAACTGCATCCTCATTTTATGTAGTGTACATCGTGACAAGCAGCGGCTGTCAGATCATCTAACGTTGTGAATGTGCTCACATACACACACACACACAGACACAAGACACACACATAATTGTGCGCAGACACTCCCAGATAGCGAAGCTCAAATCCCAGCACATGTCAGCGTTTTGAGGGATCATATAGATGCAAATGCAGCCATGTAATTGCACAAGCAGTAGATCTGCGCTCTCTAGGCTGGATGCTGTCATGTCAACGGCTGATTCCATCTGCTTTTCATCCTTTTCTCTTTTTTTTCTCCCTTTCCAAGACCTGATTTCCATACCAACCCAAAGCTTTAGAATCCTCTCATCTTATCTGCTTTCCTTCTCTTTCCTCCTCCGTCTCCTCCTCCTGTTCCTCCTGTTCCTCGATCTCCTCTACCAAACTCCTGTCTCCTCTGGTCCAAGCAGGAGTGATGGAACTGACAGCAAAGAGGCAGATGTCAGAGCCAAACATCTAAATGACAGGGAGGAGACCTCCTGCGTAGTTTCTCCTCTCCTCCCCTCTCCTGAAGTTTGCTACAACAGATTGCCAGTCCCCATATTCATCCCATCTCAACTATCCCTGCATCACTTCTTCCATATGTGACATGTACAAACTCTTTTCATGTGTGCACAATTCAGTTTTGTGAGGGGAATCCATCAATCTTTCCTATCCCTCCTCCTCTCCTTTTAGGCTACTCCATTGGTCTCTCCCTCTTTCCTTCACCTGCATTTCCCTCTCTGTCTCTCCTGACCTCCCGTTATTCTCAGCAGCCTTCATATTTGTGCATGTCAGGTGCATGTGTTTTACATCTGGTCTTATAAGTGTTTAAAACAAGTCCTTATGCTGGAGATAGATAAAAGCTAGTGTGACAGCAGTGTGATGTGCTACCAATCCACCAATTTGCTGCAAGTCAAAAGAGCGATGATCCTTTTGCTTGAGAAAAAAGACTTTCTAGAAGCTAGAAGGGATTGTGAGGAGGAGGACTGTACCAAGACTTTTCTCTGTTTGGGATGATGTTACATTGCAATTGCATATGTAAATCACATAACTTTCCTTTTGTGTTTGGTAATCACATACGCATATTTGCAATTTCACCTCATAATATGGCAATATGCAAGTGCAATGTAATAATGAATAACTTGTCGATAAAATTCATAAAATTGTCATGTCATAAAATTGGGCCTTATAAAAGGGTTATCTTTTGCAGTATATCCGCATACTTTTATTTAACTTGACATTTTTGTTATGAACCAAAAACATAGTGGGAAAAAGAGAGTTATAAAATTAGACATAACACAATTGTTTAGAAGAATGGCATATTTTTATGATAGTTTAGAGTAAAAAATGTCCTAAAAACAACATGAAGCAGAAAAATCTACATAATTGTGAAAATTAAAGAATAAAAAACCTCTTAAAGTTCTTACAAGCTTTCCAAAAGTTAAACAGGATGCAGGCAGCAAGAATGTGTGACTGTAACAGGTGAAAATACAAAGGCTGTACTGGTGAGCAATGAGGATGCTAGATGCTGTTTAGTACCAGGTGCAACCATTTTACCCACAAAACTATGCAGTGAAACTATGTTGTTTGCAAAAATGTTAACTCTGACCAGCCACATCCATTTAAATAGTTATTTTTCACAGGAGATATTTTGACTTTTCATAGCAAGAATAGCACAGATGGAAGTAATAAAGCTCCATTAAGTATCCCAGTAAGCCATTCCTGTGATCCAGTATGGAATGCAGTCGATATTAAAAAGTTACTAATTACACCTGTGTTTTTCTGGTATGACATGTTAAAATGTCAGGCATGAAAAATTGTTTGGCAGACTGAGTTGGAAGAAATGGAGTTGCCTTAATGTAAGTTAGGTGGTTGAACAAACTTCACTGGAAATTCAAACCACATGCAGAGACATCATTCATCATTGGCATCATTCATTTATGTGTGAATTCCTCCTTAAATTCTGCAGTATTTGATGTGAACCAGGCTTTGTGAGTTTGTACGTTGCAGGAAGAAAGCAACGTGCAGATTTTTCACCAACTCCACTAGCACCTTCATCAACGTCAGACTACATAAGTAGAACCTGTTAGCATGTTAGAATGCTAATATCAGAATGTCAACATAGTTGTTAACATGCATGTTAACACGCTAGCCTCAGGGCTAGTTGTAACATCAGAACATCAACATCCAATAGTTGTTAAAATGCACGCTAACATGCTAGCCTAACATGCTAAGACAGCAAGCAAGCTTACAAAATATACCACAGATTAGCTCGGTAAAGTCTGACAAGGTATCTCTTTTACTCAGGACATATCCACTTTTCACAAGTTGATAATAGCTGCATATTATTCAAGTGTGCCAGTGCAGGCTCCAAGGCATGCTGGCTGACTAGACCTAAACAGAGCCATCCTTAATGTGAGTAATTACACATGTGCTTGCCAAGACAATAACATGTGATAAGACAAAATGTTCTGGAAAAAAAAAAGCGTAATTAGATTTGCACCTGTGAAGCTGAAACTTCGAAGTCCTAAAATTGTGACCATACAGAGGATTACCCCTTTTTTAAAAGTAAGCCTGACAGGGCCACTAGTGGGGCCATAGTTAGCATGAAGAAAAAAGGTGCTTTTCAGGTCAGCAGTACCAGTCTGCATGTTAACAGTAAGATTCAGGTTTTTACAGAGTGTGTGTTGAAAATATATTCAGCATACATGGGGGTATAGAAATGTTCATTTACATACAGATATGCACATTATATTACATAAAACAGATCCATTTAAGCATATACAAATGCACACACAAACACATTATGTATTTTAGCACATATGGTATTTACATACATTGAAACATTCCAGCACATACACACACACAGATAAATACATGTGGGTATGCCAGTACACATACACACACTTCAACTCTCCTACCTCCTCATCCCCTCCAACACATAACACTTCCTCTGAAATTCACTGGCAGTGTGTGCTGTGCAGGCATGAGATAACGTCCCAGAAGTTTTCCAAGGGCAGGACGAGTACTCAGACATCAGAGGGAAGCCGCGTCGAGCCGAAGCTGATTCATTACATGTGTTGCATCTGCCTCCTATTAAAAAGCCCAGAGCACTCTGGCTGTCTCTCCCGGTCTCTCTCTCTCTCACTCTCTGACTGCAAACTACCTCCTGACTCTTCGCCTAGACCTCATCTCTCTCTCTCAAAAACTCCCTCATTCTGTCTCTTTCCTCTCTCCTCTGATGACATGCCTCAGCTCCTCGCTAAGTCTTACATATTACAGTAGCTCTAGCATGCAGCACTATAGTGTAAAGTTCAATCAATGGGGGTGACTGTAAGGTTGATACAAATATTTTTGGATCAAAGCTGTCCCTAACATGGAAGATTGTGTGTATATAGAATATTTTAAAGTTGTACCAGTCTATGCTAGAAAAGTCTAAAATTGAACTCCGATTCAATGCAGCTCCTAGAGTTATTTTCTTGCCGATGTAGTAAACACAGTTTAGACCATGGCATCATTAGACAATGAAAGCAGTCATTTTTCAGCTTTTTAATTGTTTCATAGTGAGCTAAAATCAACTTATGTAACAGTGATCTATTGTTGCTCATGCTAACTAGAGCCTGATGGATACGCTGGCATGACCAATCAATCAATTATCAATCCTTTTAGTTTATCACAGATACATTGGTGTTGACATGCGATAAGTAAAAAGAATTACAGTATCAAACTGGCAAAGTTATGTTTGAGATCAGTTTCAACCAGAGAGCACTGACTTGTTTATTTTTTCCAAATTAAAAAAAAAAAATCCCACTTCTTCTTCTTCCCAATGCTTTAATAACTAAATCAGTTTAATCCTTATCAAACAGTTTGTTTATATGAAAAAAGAGAATTCACCTAAATGTTGTTATTTACATTTTTCAATACCCTAATATGGATATTGGTAGGTAGAGATACAGCCAAAGCAATCCAGTATCAGTCTAGTTCTAATGCTAATAAAACAGCTCTGTCATTTTGTCATTTGTATTCAGAACAAAGTGCTCTGTCTGTCTGGTAGAGGTGAGAAATACATCACTGTTGAATATTTTCGACAGTGGCAAATTTAAAAGCCTTTACAAACTGGCTATATGTTTGACATGTATTATAATAGAAAAATGGACATGGTGAAATTGTAGTGCAATATTTCTTCAAAAATCTGAATTGAAATGCCAGTGGAACAGCTACTACCACTAACGTAATTACAATCTTACCTGTAAGTGAAATCTGATTAAGATGTGAGCTGTAAAGGCTCAATTACACAAAGACACTATCTATATCATGTCCATCATTTAAGAAATGGGCATAAATGTCAAATAGCCAGTTTTTAGTCGAATATATTCTTTTAATGCCTTTCAGCGTCTGTGCAGTGTGAATAAAAGTGAAGAGGCAGGTGTGTGGGAGTGTCGCTGACTGACACTGACATTAGAAAAGCGTGTATGTGAGTCAAAGTGATCAAGGAGAACACAGGTTTTTTTTGCAATTAAAAAAAAAAAAAAAAAAAATAGGAAAAACTCAAAATCTTGTGCTTAGTTACTCTTGGTCATTCATCGATTGCTCATTGGTCAGGACTTAGGCGATAACGTATTGATTAGGAAACACTGCACGATTTTACTCAGACATTCCATTAAAGAGCCATTTCCTGACTTGATTAAAGAACACAGTCTAAAGTTAGACAGATTGGAAGTTTCAGACTCTTCTTCATCTCGCATTTTTTTAATCACTTGCTCATTTCCTTTACCCCACAATCTCATCTTCAGTGTTTTAATTATGTCGTGGTGAATGATAGCTAGTTTTACGTTGTGTGTGTGTGTTTGGTGGACTTGTTAAAAGGGGCCTTTTTGCGGCGCGTACGTTGGCTTCAGCTGATAATTATTTCAGATTACATTAGAGGAAATTAAACATTTCTTAAAGTATGTGTGAGGGTGACAAAGTTATCAAGTGTAGTCACAGGAGAGAGTGTGAATGTTGCACTTCCAAAAATGTAATTTTTCAACTGCTAATAAGATCATTTTCAAGTGTTAAAAGATAATTAATGGTGTTACATGAGTTGAGCAGAACTGGAACCTCCAGTACACGGATCAGTGGTACACACTGGTCAATGATGAAATTAATTGGTGGTGAAATATGCAAAAATTGACAAAGCCAAAGTGACATGTAAGAAACAAATTAATAATCACTTACACTAATGCAATGTGTGAAGTATTCTAAAATTAAGTCTGGGCTGATACTAATGGTGGAATCCAATGTTGTATTGACTGAATCCTATAAACAGTCTGATTCAAAAAATAATTATGACATCCTTATTTTGTAATGATCCTATGACTTTCTCTATCACATTACATAGATTTGGATTTGTTTAATATTTACAGAGAGCATTATTTTTTTTAGATTTTTGGGTTGTTTTTGAGTCCAAGTTATGAAAATCTTTACATAGTCAGACATTCTGTCATTGCGACATCTGTCTGGACCACTGATCTGTCCCACCAACAGACTCTTATCAGCTGATAAGAGTGTTTACGCCAGCCTTATCTCTGTCCATTTGAGGGTTATGGAGTTGAGAGTCATAACTGATAAATCCTTTCCACATGAAACTGTTGCCGAATGTGTGATTGATGCCGCATACCTACAGTTATTATGGTCACAGTGTAACACTTTGACCTGCATGTAGGAGGCAAATTTTTATCTCACACTTTCAGACATCTCAAAGATAAAATCAGTAATTTGGTTAAAATATAGCCTGTGTCACATGAAGAAAAAAAAAAACAGGTCAGTTTTAATGCTTTGGTCTTTCTCAAAAGAGTCTTTGGACTTTTACTTGGTGGAAATAATTTACAATGACTCATAATCATAACTACTTATTAGCTACTAAGAGCATTTATCATTAGTGGTTAACATCAGTGGCACGTCTTTGTGATAAGGATATCAGCAAGGTCATGAAGTTGTGTATAAACAGTATTAATTAGAAAAGAACATGCTTTTTGATTTACGCAAAAAGCTGTCATGAATTATCAAGTGAAATGAAATTATGACACATTCAAATGATTTTTTTAAGGTTAACACTCGTTTCCTACAGCAGCTGTTCAGGGGCTTAGACTATACATAGTATATACAGTATTTTTTTCTTTCCCCCCCCCCCCCCCCCATGCCTCCCCATTACCTTGAAAATACTCTGATATAATTACAGCGTTGAGAGCTACGACAGCACACACTCGAAAATGAATGAATAAATTATTCTCTCATACTCTCCAAAAGGTTTTGCTGACCACTAAGTGCAAATGTGGCATTTCCAGTGGCATGTACCACAACCTCAAGTTGTTTTACTGCAACTTTGAATGTGCCCTCTTTTTTGAAAGCCAAAGTGAACTTTGACTTGCAAATAATCATGTTGAGTTAAAAAAAAAAAAAATACAACCTTCAAAGTTAACACCATTTGAATTTTCCTTGTTAGCATGCATAAATCTTTTGCAAAATGCACTCACTGCTTTAAGTGCTTTAATAGTGTGCACAAAAATCAAAGCCGTGCATTTTTTTTTTTGCAAAGCAACAAGAGAGGAGGAAGATCTGCATAATGTTGGGTTTCCGACCAGGAAGAGCAAAAACGCAGATCCACAGCATCGCTTCCTTGCTTTCCTTCCAATAACATCATTAGCATTTTGACATCATCGGTCTAATTGTTGTTGCTAGCTCTGAGAAATGCTTGCCTTGGAGTGGGAGTTGGGAGGCGAGAAGGGAGCTGGGGTGTCACTGCTGCAAGGCCTTGTGCTTATCAGTGCAGGGCAGATACTGTTCCTATGGTCCTGGCTGACAGGTGAGGTGAATGTGAGTGTGTATGTATGTGCATGCATGCATGTGTGTCTTTCGGTTGCGGTTGTCAGTGGACCCCCGGGACAGGTGCTGAGGGATGGGTTCGTATTTGTGAGCAGGTGCACCCTCCTTCCCCCCCACCCACCCCCACCCTCCTTACCCCTCTCTTGCCTTGTTCCCTCACTCCCCCAGGAGGCATATGGTGAGAGTGATTGGAGAGACCTGGGGCCCGCAGGGAGTGCTCCTCTCCCCAGTTCATCTGTTCCAGACGGGGCCCTGCGGGACACTCAGGCTCTCCTGAGGTCCCTGTTGGCTGGGAATCAGGCCGAGGAGGCGGCTTCGCTTTCAGGATGACTGCTTTGTTACAGTGCTGGGCGGTCGCCGTGGCCACCCCCGTTAGCTTTACACTGTGCAGCCCTGTACATCACAATTTTGTGGACAGGACATTAGATCACGCCCTCTAATTTGTTTGCTCCGCACAACATTTGTACTCATGTGTTGCTTTTATTATGCTGACTCTTGTCATGGCCTGGTGTCATTGCTTGGAATAGAAACGCCATCTTGCTGCGATTTCACAGGCTCATATTTGTGAACCAGCTTACAAATGTGATGTAGTTCTGAGTGCACTAGGAGAGAGAGTTATGGGGACATTTTAGGCCTTGTATAATATGTGTACCCCTTTTTATGTGGTCATTTATTATAAGGTGAGCTCTATGAATAATGTATGATTAAAAGGCGTAATGGATACACTGGGACTCGTCAAAATAAAAGCAAAAATCCATTTGCTCTCCCTGTAGTAAATCCACTCGCTTGTCCTTGGGCTAATTTCCAACTTGGGACTTGGTGGGGGAGTGAGTGCATGTCTTGATAGCGATTTCGAGGGAGGGAGGTGTTAGTGGTGCTGCAGAGTGAGAGAAAGAGAGAGAGAGAGGGAAAAGAGGGGGGAGGAGGAAGAAAAGTGAAATGAGACATGGATGAGGAACAAAGCCAGGAACACCTCTTTCTCTTGATGCCCCTCCCGCCCCCCTTCATCTCACACTATCCCTGACTCTCTCTGTCTCTCCTTCGCTCTCTCCCGTCCCTGTCTCTCACCATCTTATAGCTCCTTCCCCCTGCCTCTGAGCAGCTGCCACTTCTGAGCCTGAAGAAAATGAAGGCAGATGAATCAATTTGGCCTGTGGCCCTAAAGTGCACTTGTCTGCACCCCAGCCTGGGCGGGGGGGATAATGAGCCGATAGATTGAGCCGGTGCCGGAGCCCGGCACTGAGCACCGAGGTGCCTCCGCCCGCCACACCACTGGGCCCCCTCACATACACACACACATACATACACACACCGCTGATGCCTCCCTGAGCAGCGGTAGCAGCCTGTCGTTGGGTTAATGGGGGTGAGGGTCCTTTGCGCAGGACACTTTTCAGAACAAATTAGAGGAAGGATCTGTATCCGTCCTCTTCAGCCCTCCCTTCCCTGTATTGCCCTTCGTCTCCTCCCCGCCCTGTGCATGGGAAGCCCAGAGAGCAGAATGGAGCGTGGTAGTGCGGCGCAGAAGAGCATCAAGGCAGCTAGAAAGGAAGGAGCGGGCGGGGGGCAAGGTCCAGGATGCAAGGGTAATAAGGATTGACGCTGGGACAAGGCTGAGGCACAGCCTCCCTTAGCGCTGTTGACAGGTGATGGCAGGCTAGGGAGAGGAGAGGCAGAGTGAGAGGATCTGGAACAAGGAGAGGAAAGCGAGGTCAGGACTAACAGCTTCTTTTATTCAAGGAGGGAAAAGGTGGGAGATCACGCAGCCATCCGCAGCCCCCCCTCCCTACACTTAAACCTCCTGCAAGGTGAAGGAGGGAGGATCAAAGGAGCAGGACAACAAAGCATCACCCAACAGCCTCTAGCCAGCTCCCTGCTGACAGGCAGCAGATTGATCGACACTGCAAGGAGAGTAAGGAAGAGTGAGAGGGAAATGAAAGTTAGCCAAGCCTAGCATGAAGTGATGTGAACCACTACTGTCTCTGTCAACGGCTTGACTAGCCCTTTCTAAGCAGGGGGGGCTTTGGGTTAGCGTAGTAGGGTTAGAGTAGTATAAATGAGCAGACCCAAGTCGGCACTACTCAACTTGGGGGGAAATTAAGATGCTGGAGGGCCCTTTGAAGATAATTAAAGAGCACAGAGCGGCAGCCTCCAGAGAGGGACTGCAGACATGTTCAATACCGAGACTAATGGAGCTAATTTCCAGTACATTATTCATGTAAAACACAGGCCCTTACTTAGCTATGTTTTTTTTCTATGTATCTTCTATCTGTTGTCTTTAGGCAAACTGTCACACACACACACAGATAAACCACTTTCACTTGTTGCTTCAACCTGGTTACCCTCGTCCACTACTGCATGGGTAAAACTTCCAATGTAAATGAACCTAATTTGCACAAAAAGTAAAAGAGAAACTATAGCTCCCTAAAACAGCCAGGTGGCCAAGAACTGCTCCCCAAGGGCTACCCATAGTGCATTTCAAAGGCATTACCTCAAGCATAATGGAAAGGCGTTATGACCTTGAACTGTGTCACTGCTTGCAACTAGTCACATCTCAGTAGAGATTAGCCCCACCCTCAAGCTCACTAACTTGTCCTTTAACATTAATGAGTAGACAAAAAAAAATAAAAAAAAAACAACACATGAAAGCTGTACAGTTGGGAGCTTAGGGCCAATTAAACACCTCCCCAGACAGGAAATTAGTCCCTGCCTTAATCACAGGCAGTCAGGGTTGCCAGTCTTTTGTCGGAGTTGGTGAATTCCTGCCTAGATCAATTGCTCTCCTGTCCCGTTGAACAGCGGCTCGGGTAACGGTCGTTGCACGCTGCATCATTAACCTAGGTGGCTAATTAGACGCTGTGCTCTGATCAATAGCCAAGTTGATTGCTGACTGGGTAATGTAGCGGCAGGCCCCAGAGGAGATGGAAACACTTTGTGCGCCTTCAGGAATTTGTCAGCAACACTGATGCTGGGTAAACAAAGTAATCAACAGCTGCACTTGACGCCGACATGACGCCGACTGTACCCCGATGCTCTGTCTCTGCCTCCCTGCCTCCCTGCCTGCCAAGGAGGATTGCTCTCTTTGTGCTTTCCTTGAGAGAAGGGAATCAAAAAGGCCACCGTCTATTTTAAGATTCAAGGAGTGATTAGGCTGACAGGTAGTCGAGAGAGAGAGTGAGAGAGGCAGAGGGAGAGGCGGGTAGAGGTGGAAGTCAAACCTGATTAGGCCCACCCGCCAGGTTTCTCTTCCTTCCATCTCTACACCCTGATTGCTTGGTGGCAGCTCCCTCCTCTTCTCCGCCACGCTCACCCCACCCCACGCTCACCCCCGCCCTGTCACTGTTGACCTCAGTGCGCCGCTAATGCCCCTTGGCCAATCAACATGCTTGCCCTGGCGGCGGCAGGGTAATTAAAAGGGAATTGTGTCTACTTGGCATGTGAGCTGGTGGGCACAAGGGTAGACAAACACTCTCTCTCTCTGCCGCCATGCCTCCCTCCCTTTCTCCCAGCCAGGTGGTAGCGTACAGGACCTGTCAGATTAGCTGATGACCCTTTTAATTCTAGCCCAGCCGGGGGCCATAATTGATATTTACTGGGAAAGGTTAATTGTAGCAGTGATCTGCTTAAATTACAGTGGAGATCAGGAGACCGGGGCCAGCCAAGGCGAGTGCCACCAGGGGAGCTGCTACACGCAAACTGCTAGTCAAATGGATTACACCCCGCGGCCATCGCCACTGTACTCCAAGGTGGGGAAGCAGCACGGGACCTTGTGATTGGTTGGTGCTGCACCAGCACAGAGTCTTCCTTGCCGAGCTCGCCAACCTCCCATCTGGCTGGGAATTTGGAGGCATGCCAACTGTGGGTCTGGATGGGCTGTAATAAAACATTGGCATTAGGGTTACCATGATGTGGGTGGCTGAATGCAGCTATTGACATTTGTACATTTAAGCTGCTGATAACTGATATTTTGTGCCAGTATTTTATATTCTTTATTAATTTGACCATTTTTAAGACCATGAAACTGCAGAAATAATATAAAATGAAAGCATTCTCTAAAATGTGTCGGTAAAGGTGGAAGTATGTATGTTGTTAGTATTGTCTACTCACAACTGATGCTACACACTTTTTGTGTTCTCTTTTTTTACTGCCTCAGTAAAAAAAAAAACAACTGAGTTGTTTTTGGCCTTGCGAAGGTAAAGAATGTGCATAAACTATGAAGGAATGGAGTAGATGGGGATTTTAGACAGAACTCAGCAGTGGATCCAGACTTTTTACTGATTCTACCTGTGCAGCAGTTTGTATTCTTTTTTATACTGTATGTAGGTCAAGGCTAAGGTAAGCACACAATACAAACTTGTAGCTATGCTCGACGCAGGGTCCCCATTGCGAGGGTACATGCACCAAAAATGACGTCATCGCGTCTTTCGTGTCAAGTGGAAGGTTCCACAAGTTGTCATGGTGCTTGGTCGTGCACCTATGATTTTTTTTTTTTAACTCGGCATGAATTACACAAGTGGTCCTGCCAATTCTGGTGGAGCTGGGACGGCTGTCCCAGTTCGTCAAACATCGAGAGATGGGCAACAATTTCGATTTAGAGGTTATTGACAGTAACTACAGTACAGATGCAATGCTTGGCGGTACAACAGTGTTTACTTACACTCTCTCTTTTGTAGTTCATTTCATGTTTCTTTAATAGCATGTGATCTATTTTATTTATTGGCAGCAAGTGGACTTTTTGCTTATTCACAGAATATTTTGTTTGTATGCCTCCCTGCATTTCAGAGAATGCAGCAACGAACATGTTGGTCATAACCACCACCACCATCCAAATGTTAATGTATGTGCAAAATCATAAACATTCAGGAAGGAACCTCCATCACTTATTGGTGGAGTAATAAAATTTATAAAAAGTATTCCTATAAATTGGTCAAATTCTACACAGTCCACAAAAAATACAGCAGAATTTATGTTGGTGTACTGTATTTGTACTGTAGTAGTGAATCATAGCTGGATTTACTACAGTATCATTGTTGTATTATTGTTGCAGGCTGCTATCACTAGCTGCAGTGGGTTGGGGTTTGATGTTTCAGGTGTTGTTTTGCTACGGCCAGCTCTGCTTTGCATTTAACCAAAGCACAAACTGACACTGAGCTGTTAGGCAGCACACTAATGTTGTGTTCCCCTCAGAGTACAAGGACCATGGCCCATTGAAAGTCAGTCTTCGGTGGCTGTGTCATGTTTAAAGCCAATATGTTATATATAATGTATTATGAATATTGGTTATTGAGTATTTGAATGTAACCAACAAACTCAAACCTATGAATGTGTCAGAGGTCATTTAAATATCAACACACAATCCAAAAAGTAACACATCAACTGCTGATCTTGTTTTGACAGGAAACCAAGTGTATTACCTACATTCTAAGCTCTATGTCACCAAATCTTTAATATTTAATAATTAAATTATCATAATAAAATACAATTATTCAATTGTAGTTCATTAATATTAGCCACATTTCTACTGGTTACTGGTGTTTTTGCATTTGTATGTAGCCTACATTACCATTTCTGTACATTCAAAAGGTATGAAATGAACCTAGGTAATGCGCCATCATGGACATAATGCTCAGTTTTATTAAAGATTCATTAGAGATACATCTTGTTGCATGGCAGTGCATTCATGTGCTGGTGGTAAACTCCAGGGTCAACCACATTTTCTATGAATGTGTTCATTGGCTCCACATGTATTAATAATTGGATATATGCTACTGTATGTTGTGTGAAAACCATTCTCAGATGGAAAATAGAAATGTATTTTTCTTGCAAATTTGCTGTTGTTGCATCTGAATATATTTATAAAGGAGCAACTGAATGCATCAACATGGTAGCGTAACTTTGGCAAACATATGGTTTCACAGTAATGTAAAGTGCATTTGTTTTAAACTGGTAACCCAATGCTAGCATGGTCTTTTAATGACAATGTTATTCTTTCTTGCCATTTTAGTAAAGTAATAAGCTACTCTGCAGGGATTTACAGAGATATCAAAGCAGCTTTTAGGAATATAGTTTATGCCTCTCTAAAACTTGACCATAAATCACTGCTTTTCAATATATATACCTTAGTTGTGAACGTAGCAGCTTGGTACGAGTAAGTGCATGACTTGAAGATGTCTTCCTCTTTTTTTTGTGTCCCTGCAGATCAAACCTTTGGCGCTACGTCCGGTCAAAGTCAGCGAGGATGAGACGGTGCAGGAGCTCAGCCGACCGCACAGGAGCAACTCTAAGGAGCAGCTCAGTGAGGTGAGACCTTGGACGAGACTTTTTCCCTTTTTCACAGACCTCCTACAGAGAGCCAGGCTATCCACTTTCACAGGCCAAGGCAGGGGACCTCTGAGGTGGGATATAGAGAGTGGGCGGACGACAGCAACATTGAGACTGAGATCAGAGGGCAGCTGGTGCAGTAGCTCCTGCTGTTTCCAGCTCTCACCTCATAAATCCCCTGTGCATTGGGGAAAAAGACCGGTTGGCTGGCAGTTCATAGACAGGAATGATTAGGCCAGTCACACAGCATCACCTAGTTGGCCTGGCATTATTTAAAGCATGGCGCAGTTAAATGTAGACATGACCTAAAGCGGTTCAGCCAGGTGTGGGCCGACCTCACCGACCCCAGAATGGAATGAGTTAAAAATACTGTTCCAATTATCGCTGCGCCGGCATCCATATGCCAGCCCATTTAGAGGATGAGTAGGTGGCAAAGGAAAATGGAGGCCAGGCATTGGTTCAGCGTAAGGGATGAAATAATGCAATTTAGATACAGGGGAAGTAATGAGAATTTATGCAAAATCCCAAGCGGCTCATTTTAAATGAATGTAGAAATATGCTTCTTAACTAATGCCTGTCAAGCAGGCCTCCCAAACCTAACTAAATTCAATCAGACTGTTCATTTAGCTGACGAAAGCAGGAGGAGAGAGAGAGAGAGAGAGAAAGAAAGAAGGGGAGGAAAAATATGCAGGCTTCCTTTTCCAGCAGGGGTAAAATGATGGAAAGAAAAAGATTTTTAATGAACTTATTAAATGCATTGTTTTAAGCTATTCAGCATTCCAATTGAAAATCCACCCTGATTTAAAAAAAAAAAAAAAAAACATCACCCAGCCTAATTTTTCCCATCTTTTTTTTTCTAAGCCTCACTGTTCTGTTTCTCTCGTGCAGAGTCCCACCCCCCCCCTCTTCCTCTCGCACTATTTCTCTTGAATTTGTGTAAAAGGATGTCTTTTAATGAAAAAGTCAGGAGGAAGAGGCGGGCTTGTCAGATAAAAGACCGACGCCAGTTGACAGCTCTGACAGGGATATACGACAAGAATGAGAAGGAGGGGGCATGGATGAGTGGGAGGGGTGGAGGGGGGGAGTAGAGTGAGGGTGGAAGTGGTGGAGGTGGTGTTGGTGAGGAGAGGAGGGTACTGTTGAAAATTGCGTGCTGTAATCGCCGACGGTGTTAGATGTGGCATGTCTCTCTAATCTTCAGCCAAATAAATGGTGCACAGACGCTGATCGCTGTAGCCATGCCATCCATATCTATCCATCTCTCTCCCTCTGCCTGTCTTGCTGTGTCTCTGTCTGTCTGTCCGTCTCTCCGCCGCCTCTTGTTTTCCACTAAGCGAAGGCCATGAAACACACAGCGAGATTCTTTTCCAACACCATGTCACCGTCTTCCCTATATTTCTTATTTTTTCAGCTCCATGAAATCTCCGCCACCGCACTGAGAGCTCTGCTAATTTTCGTAAAACATGCTCCACCACATCAAAGTGGCTCCCCAGCTTTAAGAGCTCTTAACTAATGATGCAGCGTCGGCAACGAGTAAAATGGATTTCTCTTGTCTTACAGCCAAAGGAAATAGAGACAAATGCGACATGCGGACGCACCCGCTTGCCTGCCTGTAAAAACAGTCATGCATCAATTTGGGAGCAGGGGGTAAAAAAAAAAAAAAATGCAGGGGATGCTGTTTGTTCATTGCCATGGTTGGGTCTTTATCTGTTTATTTTGACTAGGTAATTGTGCCTGTGGTGCAGCGGTGCCCCGGCACTAAGCCACACAGGGATTAGGGAAATGTGAGGTGGTGGAGGGGGGTGGGTTCCACTGCATCTGGGTCCTGCAGAGGAGAGGGCGGCAGTTGTGATGCTGTCAGGGTCTCAACCACCCCCCCTGTATCCACCCACACCCACCCACATGTTCCCCCAACCCACCCACCTACCTGATTTTTCCTGCCACAGAGGGCATACATGCTCGCATCCCCCTTGCCTCCCCATGCTCCAACGAGCTCTCATTGGCCCACCTCTCCCTGCGATGACAAAAACCAATAGTCTGGGTTGGGAAAAGATGGACTGGACCCTCCCCTCTTGTCGCCATGTTTTTCTTTTTACTTGTTTTCTCTCTCTCTTTTTTTTTTTTTTTAGTAAGGAGAGTGGAGGAGGGGGCATGGAAATGGGGAGAGGATTAGGGGGTGGATTTAGCAACATTTCTCTTCTCCGGAGCTGTTTAGTTAACCCTTAAATGCCGCCAGCATCCGCCCCATCCCTCTTGCCACCAACCACCATAATCACCATACACACACACACACACACACACATGCACACATAAACACACACACTCGTCCTACCTCCCTCCCCCACACTCCCTCTCTGGGGCGGGTTCTTAAATCCTTTTGAAGTCCTAAGCGCTGCAGAAATCCATTGAGAGCCATGTATAATGGCTTTTAAGAGAGAGTGTTTAGCTGTATGCCGACCCTATGGCTTATGAACCGCTGGCGTTTTAATGGATCCCCCCTTTCCCTCCCCTCTTTTTCCTCCCTTCACCAGCACTAAATCCAATGGATTGTCCCTCATTATCATTTAAATAAGCCTCTCTTTTTACTCAGAATGCTCCAAGTTGAATGAACTCTACATAGTAAGGCTAATTCCAAATGGCCTTGGCCTCCCACTACCTATGCACATATGCACTCACACACACACAAACACATGCATACACTCACAACGTGCACACACACACACAGACAACAGACCACATTCCTACTGGAACACACTTTTGGCCCTTTTGTGTCCACAAATTTTGCCTTCTGTGCAATTCTTCCTCCCCTCTTCTTTGGCCTCCTCCGTGATCGTGGTAGTGAAGGGAGCGGAGAGGTTGAGCAGAGCGGGAATAGCCTTTTGATTCCCGCAGAGCCTGCTTTCCGGTTCATGGCAGGACTCCTCCCTAATCGTCACCACAGGAGCCGTCCTGCGAATCAGAGGGGCACACAGGCGTTGATGAGGGCTGAGGCCTAGAGCAGGTGTGGGAGAATGGATGAGGGGCACTGGGAGGGTGCAAAACAAGGGAGGCAGTCGTGGTGAAGGTGTGGGGGAGGTCGTTTGGATTGAAGGTGGAACTATGGATGAAATTGGTCTAGCAGAAAAGTCCCCTCCAGAGACCAGGGGGGGAGAAATTGCCAATCTAGACAGAGGAATAAAAGCAGTGAAAAGTGGAAGTGGAGGGAGGGATTTGGAGATTGGTATTCGTGCTGGGCACTGACAGACAGAGCCAGAGAACAGAACAAAACCCAGCCTTTTCTGTCTCCATCCTGCTCTTGTTCAGCATTTAGAGGACTGCATTAGAAAACACAGGAGGAGCTTGATCGGCCAAATCACCTCCCTAAAACCATGAAGAGATATTTATCCTGAGTACAAAAGGGGCTGATATAACAGAACGAAGAGCATTTGGTTTGGATACAAGATTGGATAGTCATCTTTTAGAAAAAAAAAAAAAAAAGACACAAAAAGCAGTTCATCAGATGTTAAATGATGAACATGTCATAATGTTTGCAATAATATTTGTCTATAAAGCATGTAAAGTATTTTGGAAATAATCTCTTCTTTTAATGTGCACTATATTTGTAGATTATATGGTAAAAAAAAAAATCTCCCTGGTTATCCAGAAATCCCTGTTGATGCCGCTCTTATTCATTGCTGTTTGTTTTGAGGGCAAAACAAATACACGGAAAATTATAAGATGGAATAAGAGGAGAAGTCAACATGTTCAGCAACCAGGGTATCTGAGCTGTCACTCACTTGCAAAACAACAATTTCTGTATCAAGGTGTGTTTCATCATTTTATCTACTGATGCAAATGATGGATTCGCTCCCATGTGTCTGTCAATGTCAGATTGCACTTCTGACAGCGCAGAAACAAGTGAATTCAAACAAATAAATGTTGACACTTAATCTGGACCTGGACTGCTGCACATCACCTGTATTACTAGTGTGTGTCTGTGCCACTCGCTCTCTTCATTCACTCTCTAGCTCACTCAACCGCCGCTGCTCTCGTGCTCTCGGCTCGGGCCAACTTTGAATGCTGTGTTTACAAACACCAACTGACAAATCTTGCATAGTGTACCTTTTAAAATGACTATTATGCACGGTTTCAATTATAATTCTACCAAACAATTACGGTTTCTCACAGTGTATTTCTAAGACCGCTCCAATATAATTCTCTCAGCAGGACGTGTTTAGAGGGGGTGCCACTGTGGTAGAGGCCAGACTGTATGGGAGTGGTGTGCGGGTGTGGTGTGGGGTACATGGCGGGGCGGGTAAAAGGTTAACGTGAATATTGATATTAAAGCGGCGCTGCTTCATCATGTCTGTGTCAGCGAGTGAAACGCTCCTTAAAGGTCATCCCTGTTCTCCTCTCTCTCCCTACAGAGTTCCACTCACTCGCTGTCAGGCCGCGGCTACTCGGTAAGTGACATTTTCATGCTTCATAGCTTTACGGCAGAATTACAATCTCCAACGACCCGCTTTATGGCCCCGGCACTCGACATTTTAATTATGTTAAATAGAGTAATGGAGAAATCATGATATTAGGAACATTAATTCTGGCTGACTGACTGATTAAATTGTGGGAAGGTGTCCTGCGCTACCTTGGTGAAAAGAGCCTTGTTTTATTGGCATCGATCAGCGCCATTCGCCGGTGCTGCAATTTGGCTGTCAGAGTTTTATGTCTTCCTCCAGTGACTGTCAACGGAGGATCCCTTTTGCTCACATATCTGACAATATGCCTAAAAGCCTTTTAAAAGCCCCCCGCATATATGCTATAAATACAATTTCATAGCGGTTAAACATGTCCGGTGATTTGTTGGAAAGAACTGACATGTGTATTAATAGGAGTGTAGCAGCCAATAATGTAATAACTACCATTACTGTAATTACTGCCAATAACATCATAATTTTTCCATTCTTGGTGTTGTAAAAGTTGATAATGTAATAACTGACCAATGATGTAATACATTTTCTGAACCAAAAACATCATAACTTTTTGCGCATAATGTAATAAGTTATTACATTATTGGCTGGTAATTACATTATTAGCTGGGTTAAAAAAAAAATCATAAAAAATGTAATAACTGGAGCCAATAATGTAATATACTTATATCACTTTATTAAAGTTTTATTTATTGGCTATATACTGACACAATTGAAGACAGGCAGTTGCCTGAGAGAAGAAGAACATGAATATTGATTAATTGATTGATTAGCAGCTGATTTTCTGTTCTTTACCACTTACACTTATGAAAAAGTGGCGTCATAGAAAAAGCCTTAAAGGTGTTTAAGCCCACTTTCATTTGTGAAACAGAAACAGAAGAAAGGATGAGTTTACTGATATTGTTCCATCCAGACCACATTAGACCAGGTCCAGATCAAAAACCACTACCTGTCTTTGACTGTGTCAGTGATCAAACCAAACAGCCAATCAAAGGAGCGGACCGTCTATTCCAACCCCCGCCTCCAAAGTCTCAAAAGTCAACTTGAGCAGTTGCGAGTGTGTAGTGAGGGTCGAGCTCGCACTTGTCACAGCCGCATGCTCGCAGGACGGCATTTCTGCATGTGGAGCAGAAATGCTCTCTCATGAGGATGCTTTTCCACTTGTGGATACTGTTCTGTGCACTTGTATCATGTGCACGTGCCTGGTTTTTATGTGCGTGGGTTTTGGAACTAATTAAACACCATACTAGACCTTATCATCCCAACCCGTACATAAGAGAGGCACTGGCAGAGAGTTTGGAACTGGACAAAGAGAATGACTGTTACTGTTATTAGTGTTATGAAGCTTTACAAGTGGTGTCAGCAAGCGTATAAAAGAGTTATTTAGTAAAGACAAACAATGGATGAGAGCCTGGATTCTGCTCTATTACATAGCCTTCAGAGTATACAAAGTTAAGGACATCTACTGAAAGAATTAATTACCTTTTTTTTAGTGTTTTGTTTTTGTTTTTTTGAGTCATCAGATCATTTATATTTTCATTTTGTTCTCTCAAGTTCTTTTTTATATTTGTAAATGAGTGGAAGATACATATCTTTTGAGAATGAATTTTAACTCCAGCACCATGGAAAGAAGTGGTGGTCTTTTTTTATTTGAGAACACAGCATCTTCAAAGAGGTATATATTTCATATTATACAACATAAGAGTAATTGTTTGCAAAAATGTGCATACTCAAATGGCTAAGGAGTACAAGGCAGGGCCGGTGATCAGTCTAACCATCAAGTTATGCAAACAAATAAATAGTCTTAATTCCTAGAGAGAGAGTAGGTGTGTGCGTGATGGGTCAGTTTTTAAGCAGCTAGTTTAAAGAAACAACAGTATGAGTAAGTGTTACAGAAGTCTGACACTTGATAATAAATCAAATTTTAACATGGTAATATAAGTATTACATTATGTGCAAATCATTGGTTCAGAAGTTTTATTGCATTATTTGTAAGTTATTACATTATCTGTAGTTATTACATTATTGGTTGCTATAAGGATTCAGTGAGATGTTTTTTTATCATATAATATGTAGTGTTGTTCAAGGTAAATGTGCCCAAGAGGAATATTTAGTGATGCCTTGAAAACCGTCAGCCCGATCCTTTCAAACATACACTATCTCACAAATTGTCAGAGCAGAACTATTTTTATCCCTTGAAAGCATCTGTTGCCTTGCCCCAGTGCGTTTTCGAACCGTAAATTTGCGCTCTTCCCCTCCCACTGTTTCAATGATGTGTCTAGTCTCTGGGTAATAGAGACAGCGGTCGTCCTTTATGTCCTTTGCTTAAAGGGGAACTCATAAGAGGAACATTCTTTAAAGTGTGCTACTTTTAGCTGATGAGTGGCATATGGCAGTTCTTATTGCAGCTTGGAAGCAATCATCCAGACAAACAAAACAACTATAAATGGTTTGTCATCGTTAATCTGCCTCAAAGGACTGCAGTTAAAGCGCTGAACAAAGCTTAACTTCAAAAGACATTGATCTCTGTGCGATCTTTTTTTAAAATTTTGTTTTAATAGAACATGTCACATTCCTATTCCCCAGCGGCTGCATGCTCACAGATGGATGAAAACAAACAAGACCTTCCAAAAAAGCATGTGGAGCCCTTTGGCTCGAGCTGTCAGTTTGAGTCGGCAGGGAACGAGGCCTTCTCTTTATCTGAAAGGAGGAAGGGGGAGTCACAGGGAGAGGGCAGCAATGGATGTGGAGGGGGCTTGCTGGGTGGTGGTGTGGGGGCAGGGGCATTGTGCAAGCATGGTCCAGTAACGAGGGCAGGAAGTTTCATGTTGTCTGGCTTCCTTTTCTGGCTATCCAATGGTGCTATCTGCAGCGTTTGTAGCCTCTGGGCACCTCCTGGGTGCTGAGCTCTGACTCTCAATCTGCTCTGCTGCCGGGCCCGCTTGATTTCAGGGGTCTCCTTATCTGTAAGTGCTTCGAGGCTTTACAGTATGATGGTTTCGAAGGGGGGGCGGGGGGGGTGATGGGGTGTGAGGGTTGTGGGGCTCCAAGGAACTGCCAGGCAGAGGCTGAGTGGGTATGGGAGGAGGAGTAGGACGAGGATAAGGCCAGGGGCTGGTTAGAGTGTTATGGCTGCAGGAAGATGAAGACAGAGGCTATGTACAGTATGTGGGTGGAGGGCTGTTTGTGAGGTGAGGAGGAGGGGTCAACGAGGCAGGCGCAGAAGTGCAGGCAACACCATTGGCTGCCAACAGCACGGACGGGGCTATCTGCTGGTTGGCCGCTGGCACTGATCGCCATCTACTGCTCCTCCTCTCCACAAACAATCAAAAAATCAAGCTGGAGGATGGGGGCTGGTTATCTGTCACAAGGCACTAAGAGGTAGAAATGGCAATCTCTCCCGACAGTTTGTTTTCTACTTCTATGGGGGATAACGCCTTTTCTTGTTTATGCTTCCATATGTCTCCTTTCTTATGTTGCCTGCCAGGCTTGAATGGCCTCATTTGAATGGTTTACACAAGAATGTAAAGGAAGCTTTGGGGTTTTAGTGCCAGACTCATGAAAAGGGAAAATTGGAGCCAGCAGAGTGTTTTGGACTCAGCAAATACCTTTATGCTGTGTTAAAATGCTTACATAGAGAACACATTGTCTGCTCTAGTTTAATTAATCTAACAGCGGCAAAATGCTGCACATATTATAAATGTAAGTCAGTACATCATCTGCACAGATTCTGCAGAAACATGAAATGTATCCTCGTGATTCTATTATACTTTGTTTCATCTCATTTGCTTTTACTTCATTGTTCCTTAAAAGACAAAGCTAACAGAGACACTTCAAAAAGGGAATTACTCAACTAATATTTCTTCTCTGAGTGACAGTTAAAAAGTTGCTAACTGAATGCTAATTGAATCCAAATGTTGGTATTGACAGTGTTTTCTAGTGAATTGCAAACACTACTGTGTAAGTGATATGAGTTTCTGCAAGCTGGTGCAAATATTTGTTACAGTTAAGCTTGTCATGACAGATACTATTTGTTGACGTTCAATACTTTCACATTTTAGGATTTGTTTTGGGGAAATTATTACTAAAAATGACAAGGTATTGTCAAATTAGCCTGATAGGCTAAAAATACTGGCCATAGACTTATTCTTGTAAAGGGGAGCACAGCTGTTATGAATGACAGCACACACAGTAAAAGCAAACCAGTTTAAGTGATAATATAGAATTATTTCACTGTATAATTATTAATTAGAAAGCTGCTATAAAGTTGATTAATTATGCTTTAAATATATAATCAACCACATCATAACAGACCCGTGCTCTGCCTGAACAAACTGATTTCACTTGGTAGGGTAACTGTGACCTCCCTTCAGTTCCTTGTTCATCTAAACGTGTGTTTTTCCAGTTGATGACATTGCTAGACCTGAAATCATTTCCCACCACCTGCTGCCCCCCACCTACCCTTCATTCCCCATTCAGGGGTGAGGACTAATCTCTGGACCGTTGAGTCCAGTAGCGATATGTAACAGCAGGACTGAGACTCGCTATCTCACTCTCTGTGGAAGACTGGATATGGAATTGTTTATCAGGCAGACTCTCTCCTGTCTGCTTTGTGCAGGCTTCATTATAGCCTTGGCTGTGTTTGGGAGACAATATCTGTGCCTTGTTTCCTGCGCTGCTACCTGCTTGTTGTTCCAGCAGGAGATGGGCCCAGGCTCTGGCGATTTATCATCCTCTCAGGGGCTCCTTGATAAAGAACCCAACATCCCCCTCTGCTCCTGGGAGATACGGGCTGCAAGAGACAGAGAAAATGTCAAAAAATCTCACTGCAACTATCTACCCATCCTGTCGCTACCCCTTGGGCTGGATATACTGTATAGAGGAGGAGACGTTTTAGCTAAGTGAAAAAGACAACACACCTCCCTTTCCTTTCAGATGAAGTGATTCAGTCTCCCACCCCCCATCTTTTAAAACCACCCAAGGCCAAGCACGGCTCATGTTTTCACGCACGATAAAAGCATAGAGCTTTGTCTGTGACAGTATAATCTGACTAGTCTGTTTTGGGAGGGTTTATCTCTGCGATGTCAGGGAGTAAAACCTTAGCCGGAGCGTTTGGGTTGAGCAAGAGTGCTCGGAGCTCTCAGACACACCCGTTCCTTCATTTCCCCTGCTTGGGTTGTCATAATCATATTTAACGCTAAATGAGTCTACACTCTAAACAGAGCTGTCTCCGAGTCATTTGTGCATTCTTAAACAGCCTTGTTTTAATTGATTTGGCATTCACGACCTCCACATTGTGGCAAATACACTTCCCTGTCTGAGTGACGAGGCTTTTTACAAGATCTTTATCGAATACAAGGATTATGTCACTTAATTATAATAGAAGCCATTAAAAGCTTCACGCTTTATTTAACAAAACGACAGAGATTCACTGGATTAAATGTTAAACACAGCGATTGAAAGGAAATTGAGTATAAATTATATCTTATATTTAGAATCGTTTTTGCAGATTTTTCGTCACTACCACTAATGATAGCACACAGAGCGTTAACAGAAAGCCATGCCTTCTACCCCACAGTATATGAAATCTCTTAACTTCCTCTCTGTGACTCTCTTTCTTGGTATTTCACTCTGTCTGCCTCTCTCTGTCTCTCGCTCTGTTTACTTTTCAGTGGGGTGTGCAGGTGTCTCCATACCACTGGCTCTGCACATGGTGAAAATTAGTGAAGGAAACCAAGAGCCCAGCAGGAGTGGGCTGGGGCCCTGACATTGTCCTGGCCTTGGGGTGGGGCGCTGCCTGTCAGGGGCCTCTCTATGAGGGCTGTCCGCCTTGAAAAACCTATTTGTTTATCCCTGTGTGCGGTCCAGCTTCAGATCCTGGGCCCTGCTGCTTTCTGCACATCAGGGACCTGGGCTGTTGCCGCTAGCAACAGATAAAAATTGCTGTTAACCACAGCAGGGCCCACAACACATCAATCAACGGGTCTGCAGATAAAGGCTGCAGGCTTCTGGGGCCCTGGCTGAATGACACGGCTGAAAATCCTTTTCCAGTGGCTGAGCACACACAGCTCTGGTGGTGGAGGTCTGCTATCATTCAGAGTTGAGGAGGGAAACTACATTTTCAGTAATGCAGCTCAGGTTTTGTTCTAATGGAGATGCATTAGAACAGTACCAACACAAAGGGAACTCGGGGAGAGGTCATTTGAATAAAAAGGCGACACTGTGAATTAGTGTTGACCAGGCCTTAGAAAAAACAGCCTCAGCATAGTTCAGTTGTTCTAAATGAACTCTTAATTGCTTTTGCCACTTGGCTTTGCTCTTAAGGCTGCTTAAGAGCTGGGGCGTTCAGCTTCGCCGCGTTCCACATACCCCCTTTTCGTTAGGACTGAATTGAGATCAACGATTGGAAATGGCTAGAAGCTATACTCCAGAGGCCCAGATCGGCATTAGTACAAAATATGTTTTCACTAAAGGTGCCTTCAATGGTTCATTGTAACCTTTTCCAATCTAGTTTCACCACCCTTAAAGCAAATGTATGGTGATGACTTTGGTGCCGGGTAATGAAAAAGTACAATACTGATCTTTTCGTATATTAAATCCATTTAATGTATTCCCAGACGAAGCCCTATGCTATCACCCATGTTGGAGTTAGTCCAAATGAAACACAGGCTCTCATGGGTAAAAGCATTAGTTTTACCCCCCTAAGCCCTGCCTTGATTATCATCACTCTTAGTTTGTCCTGGATGCACTGTCCCCCAACTCACATTTGCCCTACTTTAAACAAATAGCCCTATAATGTAACAATCAAAAAATGCTCTGAGGATTTGTTTACTGCAGGCTTTCTCCCCATTAAGTTTCACAGACACTGTAGACAAATAAAGTGGTAATTCCACTTTATCATATGTTACATATACCACAATCAAGCAGCAATTACATGCTCCTTCCATTTGTAAGAGCTCCCAATGCCGACGTGGATGTTTTAATGAGGGCTGTAATGAACGCTCAGGGTGTTTGGCAAGTCTCCGAGATGTTGCTGGGGCTTTTATGGCTCCCCATTATAACGTACAATTTGCATCAGCAAATTACAATGCTCCATATCATTATCCTGCACCAAGGCCCGATCATAAATTAGAGCTCCAATTACAAACATCTATCTGGGAACGAGGAAAGAATACGATGGCAGCCCACCAGAAGTAGGCAGGAGGGAGAGAAAGCCTCCTGTGGATTGTGGGATGAGACTTCCATAGAGGTGTGATATTCTCATAAACCACCCTTATGGGGAAGTCATGCTTCCAAAAGAAAAACACCGTTTTGGGGGGAAAAGAACGTCTGCTAGTTCTGTTTTGGCAGTTCCATATGTCATATTTCACGGCGTGCTGCACATTGAACTTTTTGGTATTTTAATCACCTTCCTTCTGCTAAACACCACCCACTGATTTCGGTGGCTGACTGTTTCACACTTCTCATTCAAAGCTATGTAAGCCTGTCCATTCAGCTGTGCAGAGGAAGGGCCTCATCTATTGTGTCTCAATTCAGACCCAGCTATGTCTCTGTCTCTTCCAATCTCCCTCTGTCTGACTCCCTCTCCCTCTCTCCTTCAACTTGATTATACACTGGAGGGAACATAATAAATCATAGAGATTTATCATGCTGCAGCTTATTAATTCAGTGCCACAAGTGTAATATTAGTCATTTAAAGAAGCAGGCTTTGCAGCATTGCCAGTGTCCCCCAAGGAATCCAGAGGAAGCCATTTTAGTATGGGCAGGACTTTAAAAAACAGCATATTTTGCAAGACTTTTCATTTCCCAACGTACGTCTTGGTTGTTCTTCACTCTTTCGCCTTCATAATACACCTCTCTATCTCTGACTGATATGGAGATTCAGAACCCACCACTCTCCTGAGAACTACCATTTTTTTTTTGTTTTTGTATTTGTTTTGTTTTTTTTTAATTCAGAATTTGGTGCATACATATATAGACACTATGGACATACAAACGAATACAAAGGCAACAGGAAATGATATTGGTTCACAAAACCTAAAAAGGACACAGATAGGTAACGGGGACAGCATGCGAAGAAAAGAAAAAAAACAAAAAAAAAATTATGATCTGTTTGGATTTGGTTGCATTTCAGGTATGTTTTCTAGGATGGGTTAGTTTAGTGTTATTAATTCTCTCTGTTCATACATACACACTCCCACATAAACATACATATTTTTTCCCCTTTTTATTTTCTGTTTTCCTTTTTGTTTACTTTCCCTTCCCCAGTTATATGCTTATATTTACATTTATACTTGTGTTATGGCATTAGCTGAATAAAACAGCAGAATAAATCTGAGAATTGTTGAATATATTTTATTGAACTGTTCAAGCTAGATTGTTTTTTTTGTAAACTGATTGTTGTTCCATTTATATCTGTTGTGTTAGGAGATCCAAGTATTGTGAGATGTAGATTTTTTTCCTACTTTTCCACTTAAGTAGTATTGTTTTCTTGGTGACAGTAAGGGCTACAAGTAGGGGTGTTGTGATTTGTTTTGTTGAGTATATCCAGATCTCAGAATATGCATACGAAAGGGAATAATGGAATGCTACAGCCAAGGAATAGGGATGGTGTGGTGGTTACTTGTTCCCAGAAGTGTTATATCAGTGGACAGAGCCAGAGTGTGTGGAGGGAGTTGTCAGTTGTGTTGGGTGTACAATGAGTGTATATGTCTGATCCACATAATCCCATTATGTGCATCTTTTGCTGTGTGATGTGTGTTCTGTGAATGATCTTGTATCGTATTAGCCTCACATTAGTATTCCAAAACATGCTGAAAATTTTATTACAGATTTTATCCCAAAAGAGGTAATGGATGTGGATGATGAGGTCTTTTTCCCATTTGTTTATTGGAATATGAAGTGCATTGGTAGAATCAATGGAAGATATGAGTTTATACAGTTTTGAGAGTGGTTTGTTCGATTTTGCAATTTAATTGATGCTGTCCAATGGTGGACATTGTCCTAAGTATGTGCTAAAGATATCTATTTTTTGCCTTGACTGAATGTTTTAATTGGATGTATCGTATTGCATAGATGTATTTGATAAAATATTGATTGATTTGCTATGTAGTAATGTTGGAAGCTTGGTGCTTCTAGACATTCTTGATGTTTTAGTCATTGTAATGTGATTAGTCTATTCTAATTTTTTTGTTTTTCCAATAAAATGTTATTAATGTGTACAGTGTGTTGAACTATTTTCAATACATCCTATAATGGAAAAGGGAAATGCCATCCGTTGACATGTATTGTTTTTAGTAGTGGAGTGAAGTTAAGGAGGAACAACTCTGACAGCTTGGGAGAGAATTTTGTACCTAAATATGTGATGTTGCCAGTAATGAGAGGTAAGTGGGGGATTTGTGATGTAGCATGAGAGCTATCTCCATGTACTGGTAGGATGGGGAAATGATTCCAGTTTATTATATAATCAGAGTTTTGAGGAGGAATAGGAGTAAATTGTCTGCATATAGGCTGATTTTATGTGTTATCTTATTGTTGAAGATGCCTGTGATATTGTTGTTTTGGCACATAGCTGCTGCTAATCATTCGATAAAAAAGTGCTAATAGTGAAGGTGAGAGTGGACATCCTTGTCTGGTGCCTCTGTAGAGTGTAAAGTTTTGTGAGATTAGGTCGTTAGTTATGATTGCTGCCCTTGGTTTGTTGTAGAATGTTTTAATCCATTGTATAAATGAGTTTTTATAAGACATGTTCCGTTTACGTTGTCAAATACCTTCTCAGTGTCTCATGAAAGGATTATAGTTTTAGAGTCATTTTGGTGGGATATATTTATTAGGTTGAAAAGACAGCATGTATTATTTGATAAATGTCTGCCTTTAATAAGTCCTGTTTGATCTGGGTTAATTAGGGATGATATGACTGATTCAATTTAGGTTGCTAGTGCTTTGCTGATGATTTTAATATCAGTGTTTATTAAGGAAATGGGCCTGTAACTTCGGCAGAGAGCTGGGTCCTTATTTATTTTAAGTAGTAATAAAAGTAGTGCTGTATTCATATGATAGGGGATCATTTGTTTGTTTTTTTTAATCTTGTCTGCCATTCTGCTGAATAGTGATGATGGTGTTAGCCAAAAGTGTTTATAAAACTCAGTGGGGAATCCATCTTTTTTTAGTGAGGGTAATGTGATGCCATCTAGAAAATTTTCTTTTGCTCTTTTTTTCCTTGTTGTCACTGCATAAGTCACAGTGGTAGTGTCTGAGGATGTTGTTTAAAGTTTGTGGATCATTGATGTTCCCTGTTGAGTCTCTGATTGTTGAGTTATAGGACTGGGTATTGATTTGGATTTCCCGAATTGATCGTATTCCGATTCACAAGGTTCCAAAGTGATTCGATTCCCCATTAGACTCCATATTCCTGACTCTACAGTCAGTGAGTATTGAATGAAAAGATAAGTGCTTTCTTTATTGTAGTGTATAGACAACAACTTTTTAGATTTTAAATCAAATCACCAGGCAACCAGTCTAAATAAGCTACAAACATAACTACTTTAATATAAACATCACAAATACCTCAGGAAATCATACACTTTGCTGCTACTGTCTCACAAAGTTTTTGTGCAACATGCTTGGCAGTGCATTCAGTGAAGCAGCTCTTGCCATGTTCAACAAGATCTGGCCACAAGATCTCACACAATGAAATATTGTGCAAGATCTCGTGCACAGCGAGATCTGGCCACAAGATCTTGAACAGGGCATGAGCTGCTTCGCTGATTATGAGATGGGTTCTTAGCACTACTCGATCTGTTTCCCAGATGAGCGTTGGTGAGGTATTTGCTGAGTCATTTGTTTCCAAATAGAATGTCCATTCATTCTTGAAGTATGAATCATTATTTTTTTTATCTTTGAGTAAGGATATGTTAAGTCACCACCTTGGGTTTTAGTTTCTGTTGTTTTGTGCTCAGTAAAGCTGATTGGATGATATGATGATTGGGTGGATGGTTGGATCAGGGATATCTGCCATCATGGAATTGTTTTTTAAGACATAGCCAATTCATTAAAATAAATGTATTCCCTGGCTGATGGGTTTTGTAGCCAACTATCACCAAGGTGACGATCCATCACGTGCGGTTTGATTTTCTGTGTTAAGTGCCAGTTTTTGGTATAATGTGAGGTTGGTGAACTATCTTCTGTTGGGTTCATAACTGTGTTGAAGTTGCCACCTATGATTATAATTGATGTTGAAAAATCTTGTAATGATGTAAAGAAGTCATTGTATGCGGGAAAGTATTTTTGATTGAAATTTGTACAACAATTTGAAAATTGTTTTTAAATTCTTGTGTTTCACTGTCTGACAGTTTGGTTTCTAGTAGTGAACACACATCAGCTTTTCATTTTTTAAGGTGACTCATAATTTTGGTTCTTTTTGCCACGCACATTTCAGCTGACAAACTTTAGTGCCGTGGGCATTGGATTTGTTTATAGATTTGATACAGTTGTATACATCCTGATATTGCTGCTCTATACAATTTTCCCAGACAGGAGAGACATGATACTGAGGAGAGGGGAGGAAAACAGACAAGCGGAATGAAATCAAGAAAAGGCAGTGAGAATAAACAAAGAGAGACAGACACTAAAACACACATGAACATTATGCACAAAAAGGAAGGAGGTACATCAGTCAGAGACAACTGGGTATAAACTGGGTGTTCTCTTTTAACTTTTACATGCTGTTGAGAAAGGTAAGTTCCCTCAATCTATCCATGAATGCCGATAGGGGTATATACAAACATACCTGATACACACACACACAAACAAAAAAAAGACATAACAATAAAAATAACACATACTCTCTCTCTCTCTCTCTCTATCTATCTATCTATCTCTCTCTCTCTCTTGCTCTCTCTCTCTCTCACACACACACACACATACAAAAACAGATACCCATATGCCTAGTAGGTGGGTGATGATCTTATATATACACTCACACATACAAACACAGTCACATCAGTCATTTGATAGATTGGTAATATTATTTATTTCCTTACCCACAGACATATAAATACATACTCATACATACATACACACACACACACACACACACATACAGCACATGAGCACACCATACACCCACATACATATAGTCCATGCACATATACGGTGTATATATATATATATATTTTTTTTCTTTTTTTTTTTTTGGAACACCCATATACAGATGTTTGTAGGTTAGGTTTGAAGAAGATAGCTTCTATGTGTTCCTTTAAGTTCCCTTTCTCAGTTTCTCAGATCTTTTTGTTTGAAATGTTCACATTTGGCGACAATAGGTTTTGGTCTACTGTTGTTTTTGACTCCGATGCAGTGAACGTGGTGAAAGATCATGTTATCGACAGTGTCAGGTGTCAGTTTCAGGGCTGACTGCATGAATTCTTGCATTGCTTGTTCTGAGTTTTCTTGAGGTTGTTCTTTTATTCCCATGAATATGAGATTGTTGCACATGCAGCGGCTCTGGAGGTCCAGTATGGTTCCTTTCATAGTTTTGTTTTTGTTTGGGATGGTTTCCACTTGGGTTGTGAGTGTACTGACGGTAAGTTTGAGTCCCTTGTTTTCCACCTGTAAAGTTTGTTACTGGGTGTATTTGAGACTGGTTTTTAGTGCTTTTATGTCTGCATGCAGTTTTTCCAGAGTTAACTGTTAATGGACTTAAGCACACGGACCTTGATAGTTGTGGTCCCGTTGTTAGTTTTGGTGTACCAGTCTCGTTGTGGTTGTTTTGTGCGTTTTGACTCATAACGCACAAATTGTAGAAGTACATGTCCGCAAAGTCTTCTAATTTATCCAGAGTTTTGAATGGTAATCCAGAGAAGATAGCCAGGTCTGTTTTAGTTGGTCTTGTGGTTTGTTTTACTCTAATAGCAGGGCGTTGCCATGATGGATCTCCAAATGTCTCGCGATGTTCTCAGTCTCACAACGTCATCTCCCACTCCACAGCACTTCCTGAACAGTGGTTGTAGGGGAAACAAACAGCGGTGTTCCTGTAATGGCTGTGTTGCCTGTAATCCGCGACCCGTGGCCAAATTGCGCATGGAGAGGTAGAACAAAAGGCATACGCCAACAGATCGCTGCAGGCGCCAAGCAGAAACCACCTCTACTGATGAGACAAAAGGCCTGCGGGTCTCCCGCAAACCCACAAGAGCTCCCCGACGCCACACAAACAAAGGCTGAAATTAAGAAGAGCCAGAGGCGGGCCCATTTCTACAGCAAAGCTAAAACATTCCTTTTTCATGGCCTCAGTGGATTTCCAATATGAGTTTGTAATAGAGCAGAAAAACTAAACAACACTTTGACATTTTCAGTCACGGATTTTGAGGAAGCAGGTTTCCCATCCTATTTTTCTCTTCTCTTCTCCTGCTCTCTCAATATTCACACCTCCCACCACACTTTCCGGGCTAATTTTAAAGGTACTAAAACCTCCGCTTGTAGCCTTTAGAGGGTGTCAGATGATGTTTAATTCATATTTTGTTTTGCATTTTAACCTTGCATATCTGTACGATCAAACGCATCCATCTTTGCTTTTTGGCTGCAAAGCCAAAGCATAGAGGATGACTGCAAGCCCTTGTCTGAGTTTGAGAGGTCATGAGATGAAGAGACTTTATTCCATATTCACAAACACCCCCTAGCAGTTATTCCTGCTATCTCTAATGTTTCTATGAATCTATTAGGGTTAAAGCCCCCGCCTGCCTCTCTGACTCTTCCCGCATGAGTACCTTTTCCGAAACCTGTACAAAAAAAAGTTAGACTAAGTAGGTCATGTTCTGCCACTCGTCTTCTAATCACTCAACGAAAAGAACATGATTTCCCTCCATGGCAGCCCCTGAGCCTTGCTCCTGGGATTTCAGTGTGCAACACACACTCATTTGATTTTCTGGCATTTTCTCCCTTTTTCATTTCTCTCTACACCCCTCATCTTACTTTCCTTACTTTGTATCTGACAGTACACAAGCAACACCTACCCTGCCTCCAACTTCATCACACACACATATTCACCACAGCCCCTCCTCCTCCCCTCTGTGTGTCTCTCTCGCTGTCTCTCTGTCTCTCTCAGTGGAGAAGGTGTCTGACAGTAACAGCAGGTAAGGTATAAGATTACAGGAGAAGCAGGGGCAATTATACCTCCAGCTGATGCTGGTGTGTTTATGAGGAGAGTAACTGTTAATGACAGTGTTGTGGTTTCTCCAGAGGCCCAAACCTGCTGTTTTTGTCAGTCTAGCTTCCTGCTATGTTGTTGTAGATGAGTTTTTTTTTTTCAGTCCGCCTTTCAGATTTTTGTTCTGTCTTTCTCTTTCTCTCCCACGCCTCGCCAACACTAAGAGCCTTCAGTTTGGGCTGCTGTGCCTCTATGTTGCCCTGCCTATGCTGTTGTTTTGCCTTTTGGGCAAACAGAGGCACCAAGCAGGTACAGATTTCCTGCAGCGTGCTCAACTAGCATTTGGTGTGCTAACTGGAGTGCAAACAAAATATGGCTTCTTAAGGTCATAGCAGCTTGGCTTGGTAAAGTGTATTGGTTAAACACATGTACACACACATACACTGATACACACACACACACATTCACACAGAGGCCAGTCTTTGCTACTGCAGGCTTCTCACCAGGGTTTTGGCTGCCTTTGCCACTTCCCCCCTACGTGCTTTCACACACGGTAGGCAGATCGCAGCGATTGTAGAGGAGTTTGTGTTTAGATAAGGGGCTTAATCATAATTGCATGGGGTTTCCAGTGTCTAGCAGTGGCTCTCTCCCAGTTGCTGTTCCCCTTGGCCAATGCCTGACTCACAGCAGGGGTTTCAGTATGTCTGGGAGCTATTGTAGAAATATATCACAACATGTTTTTAAATGTACAATATTTATTTAGGGCACTGCAAACTCAATTTACCATCAAGTCAAAGTAAAACAGAAGCAAAAAAAAACTCTCTTCTTCTCTGTTCTTTGCAAATGTATATATGTTACCAACATAACAGACACATCTTTCTGCCTATCCATTATACTTTTAAATGCTTTGTGCCACCCGACCTCACAGTTGTTATTTGCCATGTTTGACCATATGTAAATCCTGATGCACTTCTGCTTGTGCCAGATGGTGCTAAGACACTATTTGTCTTTTGTTTCCTCTGAGGCTGCACCTGTTGGGGTTTAATCTACTTGTTTGACTGTCTGTATCCTCTGACACATGTTTGACCAAGTTAGTCATATATTGTATTTTGGAAGATAAGATTTTTACCTCTTATATCGTTGTGGGTCAAAGTGTTAATGAGGTTTATACATACATTCAAAATGTTCAGTGTCACATCCACATGCACTTGTTTCATGTGTTTTACTCATTTTTCTCCCTTTATGGCTGCTGAGTCGTTTTACAATACCGATCATTCTTTGGACCTACTACAGGCTGAGTTCAAGTTATGTTGACAATGTCTTTGCTGTGACCCTCAGACTGACTGTTGGTTGTTTATGATGTTCATGGTTGACATAATGAAGGTTATTCTAGTCTTTCAGTCATTGAAAGTTGCTTTGAATAGAAGAGTCAGCTACATGCCAGAAAATGTAAATGAATACCGGGCTCACCCTCCAGTCTTCTGCCTACGACCATCCACACTCCAGACCCCAGCCACTGTGCCCTCAGCGTGTGGTTGGCCTTGGCCCCGATCACACCAGGGCACATAGGAGATTAACTGGGCTGGCTTACTCACTCAGCAGGTTCCCCGACTCCCATCCACTCATCCTGGCCCAATCTGCCAGCTAGCCTCCTGCTCCGTCGAGCCATGGCAGCAGGGCACCACAAGCCCGGCCCGCCTTCATTACGCCTGCCAGATGGGCTGAGAATTAGATTCGAACTCCCACCATAGAGGGAGGGAGTGGAGAGAGATTGAGGAGGGAGGAAGGGAGTAAGGTTGCGGAGGAAAAGGGAGGAGGGAAGAAAGTTATTGGGGGGAAGAAAGTAATGGTTTTTGTTTTCATTTATGTTGCAAGTTATTACATTTTAATGTAACACTCCTGGGACCTGGCAGCATTAAATGCCTGTTCTTGAATAATCGACACTAACTGCAAGCAAATGCTAGGGAGAAATGAAATTAGCAAGCGCAGCAATTTGGCACAGTGATTATCGGCTCCTTGGAGGCACTTCCTGATAATTTAAGAATGCTAACATTTAAGCAAGTCAGATCTCATTACTCTTCAAGGTTAAATCGAGCTGTGTCGGAGGGGAGGCAGATGCTTGATTGGAAATAGTGCTTCCTTGTCGCTCTGTGTCTCTCTTCATCTCTCTTTGTTCATGCCGATGGTTCTCACTTTTGCAGCAGCTCGCTGCAAGCGGAACAGACTCAGGGCTGAAATCTGTCAGACCCTGATGACACCTTTTGCCAGCTCTTAATTAGATCAGCAATACTTGGTTTCCAAGGTATAATTTGTCCTCTGCCAGGGATCGTCACTCGCTCTCTCTGAACACTGCCATGCTAACGGCCTCAGCATCACTCTGAGTCTTTGTGTACCGCACATTCCCTTTCACACAGATGTATAGCTGGGCCCTTGGATGAAAAAAACCAAAATAGGGACCTTTTTGAATCTACACCGAAGGGGAAAGTGTTTATTACTTTTCAGACTGTGCCACAAATGTTCTTTTATCCTGTATTTTTTTTTTCTGCCATTCTCACCCATTCTATAAGGCAGAAACGATTTTCAAAGCAATTTCAGCCCTGGCATCTTTTGGTCCAGTGTTTACCTCAGCCAGGCATACACATCTGTTCTCCACACAAACTTGATCCAATTAGGTGACACGAGACAATGGCTTACTCCTCCATAAGCCCAGCACAGCGCCAGGGGTCCCGAACAATACGGAAGTGTTTTTTCTTCCATTACGGGGCGTCAGATCCTTTTAAAGGTGTTTACCCGCCGTCGATGTCTCAGCCCCTGTTTCCAAAAGGGGGCTCAGCTGGGGAAGTGATAGGCGATGAGGATAATGATGTGAGTGGGAGCAGTGTGGCGGATGCAGATGCACTTTACCGTGCTGCGCGTGATAAATCCTTCCCTCCACTGCACTGCACCCCGCAAAGTTGAGGGACAGATGGGTTGGACTTTTATCTCCGCTTTCTAAATGTGGGAGAAATCAAAACATTTTTCAGCGCGGTGATGAGATTTATTTAAAGCAAGGCAGGAGCAACAAAGCTACTTTGGGGAATATGTCTATTAGTTTTTCCAAGCTGTTGTTTTCTCATGCAGGGGGGAAAATCATTGCAAGTCAAATGTAATCATCCCGCCATTGGGTTATGCACCGTCTCGAATAATAATAATATTAGGTTGGTCCCTACATCAGGCTTGTAATTTGAATTTCTGAGACACAAGTAAGACGGCTGATGTTAATCACAACCAATCACCGATGTTATCATCGTTGTTTTTTTCCTTGTTTATAATAGCTTTATCTTTTGGCACATCTTGAAATTTGGCAGCCTGAATTCATTTTGCAGTGTTTCATGTAGTCAACAAAGATGGTGTCTGTAATGTGGGATTCTGCCTCCTCCTACTTACATGCTGTGTGCACTGTACCGCATCTGATGTCTCTACATCACATTTTGTCTTTTTTGTGGCCAAAAGGATTTCTGGATTGTAGCAGGGTTACCCCGGGAATGAAGAAAAAGCCTCTAAATTGTAACCAGGCATTTCCACATGAAACATTCATGCTTAAGTATGATTAGCAGAGATTAAGGTGGGTTTGTTTTGCCTCTTAGAAGGCCCCGTGACAATTTGGGAATGGATTGAGAGCAGCTTTTGCAAGCACAGCCTCCTTAATCCCGTGCCAAGAGTTCTCACCCACCTTTGCTGAATTATTTACATTAAAGTTCTCACGTCAGCTTTGGAGCCAAAGGCCTAGAGGTACTATGCGTTAAACTGCCTAAACCTCAAAGCATTGGAAGCATGGAAAATATTATGTTAAATATTTCCAAGACTTTTAATGGAACATGTTCTGCAAAGAGAGATTTGTCAGTGCCACTTGAGGAGCTATTCTGTAGGTATTAGTAGACAAAAAAGAATGTGTTGCATTAGGTTCAGAGAGACTGTGCCTGTTGTAATGTGAGCAGTAGCTTGTACATTTTCTATTTCCAAGACTGACAGAGTAGACAGAGTGCTCAGATCAAATAGTGGTCCATTCTCCAAGCCAGGGATGTGAATCCATCTCTTCTGCCAAACCATTCTGCTATCATGTATCCCATTTCCATATCGTCTCCCTATCATGTATATGAGATGGAGCCCTCCCATGTGCTGGATGATGTGATCCCCAGATAGATTCATTCATACATAATGATAAAAGATGGGTTTGGACAGGGCTACTTATTTGACAATCATTGAAGTGCCACTGTGATGGATGGCGAGGAGGACCTCCACCCCTCTCCCCTCCCACCCCATAACCATGGCTCCCTCTTCTGATCCCACCTTATTTATTTTCCTGGGCCTAGCTCAAGGTCTCGCCTCACTTTAAAAGAGAAATATCAAATTGAATTAAAATTGCTCGCTCACCCAAAACAGAGGCCTATGCGCCTTAAAAATCACACATCTGTTCCCACAATTCATTGTTGCAAAGTCAATCCCTCTCTCTCTCTCTGGGCGCGTGGTAATGTGAATTATTCATGCCAGCGGGGCCACGGCGTGCTTCATCATGTTAAAGTGCCCATGACATTACTGATGGAGCCACCGACGCCCCCGCACTGCTAGCTATGCTAATGCATTTGGAAGGAGGAAAGAAAAGAGATTGCAGCACCTCTAGGGATCAGGAGGACAAGAACAGATCACCTATTAGAAATAAGTACCAGATAGCTGAAGTCCAATCACAAATGATTTCCTGTCCTCAGAAATCCTGTGAATGAGGAGAACAAACACAGTTTCTGTTCCATGATACTTCCTCACCCACAGAACCTTTTCTTTCTGAAATCTCATCTGAGACAGTTCAGCTCTTGAAGACGTAGATGGGGATTTCACAAAATGTGTCATAATTCAACTTCAGTCTGATGACAAAAAAGCAATAAGTTTAGGGTTTGGTGACTAAAAAAGGCTTCTACTTCCAATGCTGTACTTAAAATTTTTATACACCTCAAAGTTTTAAGAGTACTGTTAATATCACCAAGCAATGCTACAGCAGGGACACAGAAACATTTGTAACACCTGTTGTTGACATCCTCTAACTTAAACACTCTTCTCATGGTTATATGTCATGTTGATGGTCAAGAAAGTGAACTGCTCAAGGCGCATGTATATATTGGCTGACACAGCCTAATACAGTGTGTTCACTGTCATTAAGAGAACCCCCGTCGCAATCTGCATGACTCATTTATCTGTTTAGAAAGTTCTCAAACTGCAGAAGACATGATTTTTTTTGTGTTGTATTTTTTTACACTTTTTGCACACAAAAAACTGTCAGCCGTGCGTGAGCGAGTGAATAAGTTTCACTCATTCCACTGCCACCCACATTTTACCAGCTCATGTTGAGGTTCACAGTTTTTTTATCACAACCCCACTTCTCAGCTGGATTACCTTTCTGCTCACTGAGAGAGTGCGTCTCAGTAGCACCCAGGGGATTACTTTGTGTTAGCGTGCATCCGTGCTGGGAGCTCTAATGATGTGCCATATTTATCGGAACCCTGAAATTCAATAAGCCAGCTCAATTGTAAGTGCAAAGAACTAACTTTGATCATGATACTGAAAGTAGAGCATCAGTTTAGCTGGTGGAAGAATATACTTGCACTGAATGGCACTATAGTGCACATAATGTCGGCCCACTGGGAGAGGCTATCATTCAGCTCCATTTTTTGTCCTTCAGGTGTTTGTATTCATGGCTAAGAATGGTCTGATTGATAGCGATTTCTAAGCCAGCAGACTATCACAGCTCGCATCTCTTCTCCACATCAGCTCAGCAGATTCATACAAATGGAGGCCTCTCAGCAAATGTTATTTCTTGACGTTGTAAATTGATCTTGCAATGAGCTAGTACAGTCTGGCTGCAGCAGTACACAAAGAAAACAAGCACAGAAAAGGGAGGAAGCGGAGAGAAGAGGTTGAACGGGGTATGAAAGTATTTCCACTGTCAGTTTGTGTTAAGCCGGCCTCCGATATGCTCTTTGTGAAGCTTTTCTCGCCTTTTCAGAAACCGCCCGCGCGTCTGTAAAGGTGCTGGGCGAGATGAGCTCAACTGATACTGTGGTTCCCACACGCTTTGCCTTCTGAAATTTCACAACCGATAGCGGTTACTGACAGAAGGGGCCTGATAAAATCTCACCTGATTAGAAAAAAAGAGTGAGAGAGGCAGTGAGAAAGAGTTGAGGCAAGGCGAGTAAAAACTAGAAGAGATAGTGGGCCTCATCAGGTCTCTGAGGTTGTGTCTAGGTTTCAGTTGACACATCTCTGGCTGGCCCCGAGTGCACCACGCTCTCCACAAATGAGTGGGTTGAGTCAAGACTGTCGGATTACAAACCACACTGGCATTGCTTTATCTTCTGATTGCAAATTTGACAGAGATTCTTCAAGTATGATTACGCCTGTTTTCCTTTCAAGTTTGTTCAGCGCAAACAAGGTCAACACTTTTGACTTTTTGAATCTTATCTCCCTATAACCCTTTTGAGGCAAACACACATATACTTACATAACGCCATGACACATTCTTTGTGTGCTTGCATACTTGGTTAATAAAACTAATTCTGATATAAATGTTTTTTTTTTGTTCCTTGGTTAACAAGTGAAACCATTGCATATACTACCTTGACAGAGGTCATGTCAGTTTAACTGCTTGGTGGTGGATAACTGGCACTGGGCTCACTAAGGTCAACCATGTGGGACTTTGGAGACGGGTGGTTTCTCCAGGGGCCGAAAGATGAGCTCAGTCCCACGTAGGCAGGAGATCTGACCTCAAAATAGCCAAGTTGCATGGCTCCTGGGAGCTGCTATGCTATAACCCAGAGATGCTATCGCAGTCAACCGGCCTTTCTTTTTCTTGAGAAGAGGAAGAAGGAGGGAAGACAGTAGATGGCATCATCCTGTTTGTTCTTTTTCTGACTCAGTCTGCCATGATTATTGTCTTTATCTCTGATCATCTCTGATTTAATGCGCTCCATTTCGCTGCTGTCATTCACACTGAGGTGATATGATAAAGTGTCTGAGTCATTAACTAACAAATACAGTGATTTGACTGGTTCAACAGTATATGTTGAAGAGATGCGCCTAAGTAGCAACCCGGATGCTTTGAATCAAAATAGTTCCAAAAACACAGCACTCAACTCTGAAACATGTTCACATTTCACAATCACTATAATTGGAATATTTTTTTTTTGCCAAGCCTGTCAAATTTCAGTAAATTGACACATGTCACGAAGGGTCTGCCTAACTCCCTCTTCCTCTTCCCATTAGAGATGCTTGTTAGCAGAGCTGCCATAGGCCCTCAGCATTGCAACGGCTCAGTCACAATCTATTACACTGACTGGGAGCCTACGCATCTCATAACTGGCACCAAATATTGGTTTTGCTGATAAATTCCGAAAAAATGCCACATTAATGATGAGAAAAATAAACAGGAGGCTTGTCGGCAGGATGTGGGTGGCTGTCCCATGGGAGAGGAATCTCGGGGATATAGAAATAGTTACAGCATCACCCAACAGGGGTTCCACCACATCCTCCACCTCCCCCTCACAATCTTTCCTATACTCCCAGTGCCTTGCAGCTATCGAAGCACTTGCATGGCTGTAGTAAGACAGCAAAGTTTTCATTTACCGTCTACACGGCTCCCACTCTGAAAGCAAGCCTTCAGGGTAATGTTAGGTCTTTTCATAAGTTACAAAGATGTAATTAGACAAATTAGCTCAGCAGACACTCTGGGTTGCATTTTTAATGGCTGCATGTTGCCTAGGTTGGTAATTAGCAGGCAGCCGCTGCTCTAAACTCACACATTGCACCGGAGGCCTTGCGTCCGTAACCTGACAACCAGTAGCAGCGCGGTAATGAAGGCTTATGTATCCCACAGGCTGGTTTGTCTCACTAGCCAGACAGGTTTGATGTTGGAATTCACGCTGAGCCACTGTGCAAATCTCTTGTTTATGCCCATGTATCATTTTCTTCCAGGTTGAGCATGCCGTCCTTTCAGCACGGTGATGTATTCAAATCAAACGGATGTGTTTTTGCCTCAGAGGCACAGAGTTTCATTTTAGCCAATCACCTTTATGGCTCAATTCATCAGGGCCTTGGTCTACGTGTCCAGGTCTCTTGTTGTGAGTAGCACCCGGGGAGCCGATGAGCCATTTCCACACACCGAGCTCCTCTCCCACTTTTAATGACTTGCCGATGGTGATTTTCACCAAGCGCTTGTTTTTTATTGGCTTGGAATAAATTCCCCTTCTCTCTGACACTAGACATTCTCTTGAAATTGGATAGAGGGAACTGAATGCTAAATCTGAAATGACCTAGCAAAATGCAGATTAACTTGTGAGATAATTTATTTATCTATTTACTCTATGTGTCCGTATTAAATGTGTGACACTGTGTTCACCGCAAATGACTTAGCTGCAAGCTTTTCGCTGCTGTTACAATGATGTTCAGTCTTCATGTGCAGCAAAAATTGATTTTCTCACAGTTTTCCATTCATTTGTATACAACCTCAAGCACTAAGCCATGTCTTTCTACTTGTTTGTTTCATAACGGCTCTTATTCAGATTCATAGTTCAGAATCCCCATATTTAATCTGTTGTAATCAACTCTGGTTGTCCACTTCGTACAGAGAAAACAGGCCGGATATATGTTTTGAAAAAGGGAAAAAAAGGGTATTTTGAATATGTATAAGTTTTGTGTTTCGTAATTAGAATCATTTATATGTATAATCTCAATCAGATCAACTGGATTTATTGAGGCAAAGTAAAACCGAATAACACCAGTCGCTGCAGTATGCACAGAACTGCCATTTGCCCCTAACCTCTCTCAGTCTCAGCGGCTTTATACCACATACTGCCTTTCTGTCCTAATTGTGGGGGCAAGTTGGCACAATGTTCTGCCTTCACCAGTGTGGGAAGGAGATGATTGGGAACAACGTGCTGCGGGTGGATAGCAGCACACATCCACAGGAGCTTTGTGGACCAGGGAGATAAGGCTGGAGCCCACAGCAGCAGCAGGGAGAGCAGAACTGGCGAATGGAGGACAAGAGACTGCAGCCTTAAGGCCAAAAGACTCAGCAGAGAGTAATGAGGGCCAGCTCTCACCCAGGATATAGCCGAAACTGCCAGAGAGAGAGAGAGGGGGGGGGGGGCAGGAGAGAAGAAGAGAGGGAGGAATAGCAACCTTGAAGGCCAAATTAGCTGCCTCGCCATTGTCGCTGACATAGTAGAATGTAGAGTCAAAAGGCACAAATGACAAGGAAGGGTGGCTTTGATGCTATGTATTGGAATCTGACCCTTGTTCAGACAGGCAAAATGACATGAAATTCTGACTGGAATGTAGGAACTTAGTCCTCTGCATTATTACATAGCATCTCTGCTTTATTACAATGTGGCACTCCTCTGTGAATGGGGGCTGATGCAATAGAGGAGATGTAATGATCTTTGTGTACTTATTGGCTGTATACTCTATAATAGTCTTAATTCACCACAGAAAAATGTACCAAATTGAAACTTCACCATGATACTGCTTTTGTTCTTTTTGTAGGCCTCTACAGTGGTATGCTTTCTTTAAAAAAAATCCTCAATTTCACATAAATTATACCGTGTCTTACTAACCTACAAGTAGGCCTTTAGAGAACTGGTTTATATCACGATGCACAATGCAAGAACCAATCAGTCACAGGGTCAGTTAGAATTAATCAGCCACCGTCTTAACAGGAAATGGCTGTCGTCTCACGGGGGGCTACTGTATATGACGATCCTCTGAGGGCACAATCCAAGTTGAAAAATACTTTTAATTTTGAGCATCACAGTTTCTCAGGCGTAGATCGTGGCCCATCCATTCTGCGTGATGCCTTTAGATTCCTCTAATGGAATTTTGCAGACCTTTCTCTCTCTCTTTTTCTCCCTTTTGCTTTCTTTTTTTTATGTCTCTTAGTCATGTCACACACACACACACACACACACACACTGTGCTTCTCAGCGCTGGGTCTGCCTGTGGCACAAGACGAGTTAGATCATTTGATTCCAACTAATAACCGGAGTTAGCCCAGAGAAAGGCATAAATGAGTTGTGGCCTCCCTGGGCTCCTCCTGCTGCCTGTCTGAAGTGTGAGACAACTGGAGGCTCTCTGGATGGAGGCTGATTGTGTCATTAGGGCCCTGATACGTATGTTCTCCTAGAGGATGATGCTGGAACAAGGAAACCCTGCAGTTAAGCTACAAAAAACAATCTATCATTCAAAGCATTATTAGGTATCTGCTACAGTTTTAAGTCCTATCATCTTGTTTTTCTTAAAGATCAAGTGCCTTTTTTTTTTTTTTTTTGGTTTCGAATGCTTTATCTAATTAAATAAACTGCTTCAAAGCTGCATTCTTGGCGAGCTACTTCTCAGGCGGTTGTTTGGTTGTATCAATATATACTCACGTTCAGTTGCACATGCATGCACACACACTCCTAACCACATACTGTCTACACCCTCGCACACAGTTATATACATACACAAATATAACATGGTCAAACCCACGCCTTCCTTCACTCGCACAAAAGCACAAACACATCTATATATTTCTCAGTAAAAACGAAAACACTTCCTTGTTGACACATTGCAGTGCTTTGCGTTCTGATTAGCAAGAGAAGGGAAGTGGTAATGAACTGTGAACACGCTGCTTCCTTCCATTTGGAGACCAGGCATCAGCCCGTTCCTCCGCTCTCTCCCCGCCGAACGTAGTATTACTATTCTGTCCGTACACCGCTACCAATTAACTCTGGCATCTCTCTCATCCCAGCCCCCTTTGTTGATATTCAATGTCAGAATGACTATTTGCTCCATTTTCTTTGCACATGGGTGATGATGATACGCCTGTTTATAGAAGAGCTGTGACATTATGACGCACGCTGATGTTATTCCCAAAGTGTTGAGTGGCTGATTTTGTTGTTGTTGATGTTGCCAATAAAGCTTTTTGTAACTGGTCATTGTAAACAATTATGGTTGAATGTGCCATAATAGGACCAGATAGATAGATAGATAGATAGATAGATAGATAGATAGATAGATAGATAGATGTGTGACAGGCAGTTAGACGTTAGAAGTATTTTTTTACACATACACTTTTCATCTCCTCCAAGTGAGGCAATTTTCAGATTCACAGCATTGTTTGCACCCAAACATCTCTCACCCATAATGTTTTTTTTTTCTTTTGTTTTACACAACATGTCATTGTTCCAGCACCGACAAACAAAAAGTGTGAAATCACATTTCCCTTCTATCTCGCCTGTAGAATCTGCGAGCACAGCCCCGCCTTCGCCTGCCTCGTGGACGTCAAGAGATGGGGTGTGCAGTGTATGTGTGTGTGTGTGAGAGGGAGTGTGTATCAATCTTTTGTCATTTTTAATACTGCAGTCTTATCGGAAGAAATGACAAGCTCAAATGAGCCGGCGCGGCAATTACCGCAGTGCGAATAGATGTGGGTCTGTGTGTGTGTGTGAGTGTGTGTGTGTGTGTGTTTGTGTGTGTATGTGGGGGGCTGAGGGGGGTGTGTTGTTTGGGTGGGGGCCAGAGGGGGTTGTTGGTGGTGGGACCATTTACAGCTTGCTGATGAGAAACCCTGCTGTTTTCCTCATCACCCCTTCCTCCTTGTCTGTCTCCTTCAGCACGCCCCGAATACACACGCGCACACACACACACGCACACACACACACACGCACACACCCCAGGACACCTGTAATTAGGCAGTTAAGTGTCACACAAATACTCACATAATGGTTACTACAATGTCCAATATATATCTCCAGTGGCTCTGGAAGCATGTGCAACAAATGTAGAACTGTTTTACATCATTACAGTAAGTTAACAGAAAGATAACAAATCATAGAATCAGTTTGTATGGATTAACTGTGTTCACATTTACATTTATTATTTATAATAAACAGTTAAGGCCAAACTTCTCACAATCAATAGTCAATAAATACAACTGCTCTATCTTTCTTTGCTTGCACCGACACACACACACACACACACACACACACACATTCGTATAGATCCATCATCCTCTAAAATGGGTGAGGGACAAATCAACACAGCGAGAAAAGCCTGCGGAGGCCACAACATGCAGAGGGATGTGGAGGTGTCAAACATGGAAGTGTCAAACAGTGCCCACTCACCACCCCGAACCTTGTGTGTCTGTGTGTGTGTGTGAGTGTGTGTGTATGTGTGTGTATAGAACTCCGGAGTGCGTACAGTGTGTGTCCGTGGGCGGCTGTCACCTCTAAACAGCAAAGTTTCCAAATGACAGGGCCAGGCGATGACAGTTCAGCTACTGCCACCGGGCAGGTTAGAGACGGGAGCCTCCCTCCATCTAACAACGCCCTAACCCCCCCCTCCTTCTCTCTCTCTCTCTCTCTCTCTCTCTCTCCCTCTCTACTCTCACTCTTTCTCTCTCCCTCCCTCTCCCACTCAGCTCTGTGTTGTGACTGCTTGTGACAGGACTTGCAGGTTTCTTGCTGTTTTTTACATGTGGCTTTCTTACTACAACATGTCTGCGTTGTGCATTTTCTCACAGCATGTTCATAGGAGTGACACTGAGCTGTTAGTGTGTGTGTGTGTAACAACAGGTACGTTGTTATATGTGTTATAATACATGTATGTTTGTCTTTAAATGTCATTTGACAGCACAAGAAATTAAGTCTCAACTAAGACATTAAATTTATATACTGTAGGAGCAGGAAGGGTTGGTCTATTGGATTGAACATTAAGATAGAAATCCAAGACCTGGACAAGTGATAGTTAAGTAAATGATATTGATTAACAACCTTAAAAAGGGCCATGGAGATGAACCAGTGATTTGTTTCAAACATGACGCAATTCCTGTGTGTCTGAATATTCCTTAGCATTCAGGTGCAGCCTCCCTTAGCTAATATTATAATGAGTCAACATCATGAAGGTTACTTTTAAAGCAGATGGTGTAACCGTGGTTCTTGGCCTTTGACCTCCTTCTCTGTTCCCTTCTCAGTGATACTGATGGAAAAATTTTATGTGTGTCTTGTCCAGAGTAGATTTTATTCCCTTCATCTTCTCTGTAGTCTTTCTAGTACAGTAGTTCTCCAGTATGTTTAAATTTAAGAATTACTCCAATCAGATGGTAATGTTTTGCTCTATTAACTACTTAGTATAGGTTTCTTTAAACTTCTAAATATATTTGTCTCCCCATCTATGTAATCCCTGTTGTTTTTTCCCAATTTGACCTGATATTAATTCAATTGTGATGTGTAGTGTTAGTTAGTTAATGTGAGTTAAGGACTTTCCCATGAAGGGAAATTCCTTGAATCAATCAAGTACTACTCCCTTCTCTGTTATCACAACATAAACTGCGCGTATCGCCAATTCTCAGCCTTCAACTTTCACATACAAGTTCGAGATTGTGTTATGATTCTGTGCCTTGTGGTAGTTTCATTCAAAGATGTGACTTATTGAACTAGTCCTGGGATGTGTCATTTCGCGTTGGAGGAGCAATCCCTCTCCTGTGTATGGGGTTCCATTTAATTTAACAGCCTGCAACAGCTCATCGATAGTTTTTCCCACAGCACATAGAGATGAAATTGGCACTGACAGCACATAGCATTTATTGTAGGTTATATCTTTATAAACAGACCTCACACAAGAAGAGATCAAAACAGATTTAAACTGGAATACACTTTGGAGAAACACACTGGTGTTGTGCTACAGGCGGCACGTTTAGTGAATTTCAAAGTGGCTGATGACCTCTAAGTTAATCCTTACCAAGGGTGTCCTTGTAGGTCATGTGGCTAATGGACAAAGTGTGGATTTGTGACTCAACACCACACATTTGAATCCACCTCAGAACCTCTGTCTGCTCTTTGGGCCTCTCTCTTGTGTGTGAATCTGTCTTATGCAGCTGTCTAATGATGCAGATAAAGGAGGGAATCTGTTTATGACCTCTTAGCCTTACACATATGGATGACTGGGTGTAATGGTTGCAGATGGATTTATCTCTTTATCTGATGATTAAGCAACAGCGGTATCATTACCCATGACAAGCACAGACCTTAGCATGCATATATGATGGCCAAATTACCAAACATTTACTGTACATTTCTGTGTCCAACATATGGCTTTAAATGCTTGTCAAACACAACGTAATTACCACTTTTTGACTATTTGTATATCTTGAGAAAATCCCACAGAGAGCTAGATAAAATCATTATTTTGGGGGTCATTATTTTTCAGTCACTGACATCATTGCAATTCTACACCTGGATGCAGCTGTAGCTCACAAGTCATTATTGATGTTATTAGTCATGTTGAAGTTATTAGATTCAGTCACACAATTTAGAGGTAATGTAAATGCATTGGATTGGATATACTATGGCTAAATGTCACCATAACAGCACATTTATCTGATGTCTTTCAGATAAATGAACAGTAATTTCAGATGGATATTGTTGCATTTTTGACATTTTCTCATTGGCCATGAATTGATTTTTACTGTCTTAAGAGCCATCACACTTGATAGGGGCCAAGTAAATCTTAATTAAAAACAAAAACCATCAAACCCACTAAAGTTGCTGTTAAAATAGAGGAATCATCAGTTGAAAGTTCCTGGTGTTTTTCCCATGCTATGTTGTGTCAGCTTCACAGTTACAGGTCACATTGCCCTCCCTCTGACTCCATCCACTTATTCACACTGCCAGACACACATATATATACACACATAGCCATATATACTCAAGACAAACACAGCAGCACCACTTCACAGTACCCAGACAGATGGAAATCGTTATTTGATTCTTAACTCGAAAGGAAATCATTTCATATCACTAAAAGTAAATTACCAGTCATCCAAATATTTAGGGAATGAGATGAATTGAGACCTCCCCGTCCACGCTGGCTTCCTGCACGGAAACTCTAATTTGGGATTTAAACAAAGCTGGAAAAAGAAAATAAATGTGTGGCAATGGGGAGACAGCCCTGTTGTTGACCTCTGTGACACGACAGGCGAGACGGCAGGGGTGTGTTCTTTTATTTCAGAGTCGGGCTCGCTCTCTGCACAGGATGCCTTGTGTCAAACAAGGACCTGGGGTCTCAAAGAAGAGGAAGTGTCTCCTTTATGGCACTTTGCAGTGTAACTACCAATGTAGCATTTGCCAGATGGCCAGTGATGGATAGGGAAGCAATCCAATACACGTCATTTCTTGTTCCTCTTGTGTTTTGAATCAGAGCTGGACAGTCCATCATATTTACACTCTGTAGCTATAATATAAAACACAATATCTCTGTAACAAAGTCCATGAGGTGTCTGGTTGACATGCTCATATACTATGTAATACTAAAGGGGAACACCACCAATTTTACACATGAAACTCTGTTTGCAGGTCTTGTGCAGTGTTGCTGCTTATGTGAAAAAAGTTATATAAAGCATGTTGGTTGGCATGTGGCTCCAGGTAGACCTGTGTGAAATCCGATGATTGCCACAAGTGATGTCACTCAATCTGAGTTTGTGGTTGAGTTACACTGTGGTAATGCAGGCATCACAAAGAGTGGATGGAATAAATAAGACCGCATCTCTTGTTCAGCTGCAACAATTTCGATGCTTTTTTTCAGCTGCTTGTAATGAGTTCAACAATGTTATAGGACCGCAATACTAAAACTATTTGAAGACTAGTTATGAGCCGGCAGATGTTCTAACAAGAATTATAGTAACTAGGTTTGGTAAACTATGAGTGTTTGCTTGAAAATAGACTTTAGAAACCAATCTCACTTGATCTTTAATCTATGACAACTCAACAAATAATTGTAATGCTCTATTTTGTCCAGGTTGTACAGGCTTACCAAGACTCCCCAACGATTAGGAAACCGCTGGATAGTTTGGAAACCACCTTTCTTTGGCTGAAAAAGTGAATAAATATTTGTCTAAAAATCTCACTTGTACTCCAAATACTCAACGATTTAATCACTCATAATTTCAAACTATGGCCTCAAGTAGAACTTGTAGAGTTGTAGTTGTGGGATTAGTTTTCCCACCATTTCAATCGAAGAACATTTTGTTTCTCATATAGTTGTCCCTTCCTCCCTCGCTCTCCTCCATCTCCCACCTTTTGACCTAACCCATCTTTGATTATCCCTGAGAAAAAATGGCTCCTTTGGCTCCCAACAAGCTCAGGAACAAAAAAAAAGGCCTTGAGTTATTTGTCTTGATGCATTTATCCCACAGCACATCTGCACCGAGCACCGTAAGCCAAAGCTGACCGTCCTTCGCTCTTTTCTTTGTTCCATTCCTCCTCCCACTGCAATACATCAAAACAGCTGTGTGTCTGTTTGTGGTCCATTCATAATTGTGTCAGGGTAATTAAGAGCTTTCTGTAAAATGATAGCTTTGTCAGGTTTCTCAGATGTTACCTAACAAGGCAGCCTACAAAGGTGTTAGTGTAGTGTATTCATCATTGTCATCTGGGGCTAATTACCAGCCTATAAATCACTAGTCTGACCTGGATCAGCCACAGTTGAAAAGAAGTAGGCTGTGTTAAGGTGGATCAGAACCACAGTCCTTGCCAGATGGGTTCCCTTGTTAAATGTTGTTTTAAAAAAAACAAAAGAATGAACATTTGCTTTGCAATCCTGAACTATTCTGATTAAGTTTTGTCAAATTTTAGCAATGAGCTAATAATCTAATTTATTAGATGCATTGCACGACCCCTACTTTTTCCATTTTATTATACCACAAATTTAAAGCTGTAAGAAGCTGAAGGAGATAACATTCTCTGCAGCAGACAGGGCTTAAAGTGTCCTCGCCCTGACTTTTACAATGATAGGAAGGTTAAGTTAGCACTGTGTTAGATTTATGCCGCCTTTCAAGCATCCTTCATTTCCACTTACTTAACAGATCAAGCAATCCCCGGCCAGTCTATAAAATCCCACAGCTTACTTTTCTTTAATTAAATGCCACTCGTAATGCTCCCGGTGCACCCCGTATATCTGCGGCCATAGCTGATGCTTTAAAAAGCAAAGAGACACCTTTAATGCGGTGCGCCGTCTGCAGCTCAGCTGCACCAAGGGGACGGAGCAACCAAGCATCCATCTTAACAAGGTCATACAGTTTGATTTTTAATATAACGGTCAGTGCTCGGGCCCTGCAACCTCCTTTGAAATATTAGCACTCATTAATGATGTGGAAGCTGCCCCGCCTCTCCCCTCCACGCAAAAACCCATCAGCAATCATTCTGTACACGATGGTGTGCAGAGTCAGATCTGTGTTCAGACCTGCTCCCACTCACTGCCAGGGGCTGGCCAAAAGCCTGCTTTATAGGCCAGCTTTATTGCATTCATTATGCACACTTAACAACCACTGTAATTCTCTCAGATGGGTTGGGGAAGTGAGGCGATTAGCTGTTGGGTCTAAACGTGGGTTGCATGAGAGTTTGACCTTTTGTTTTGGACATGAAAGATGATGTCTCTGGCTCATGCAAGCAGATTATTAGGTTTTTCCTCTTCATTTTTGCATGTCTGCTTTAAAATTATGTCTAATCAGGAGGAAGTACAGTAGGCAGAGATAAGGTATCTTATTAAAGGGAACCCATTATGCCTTTCCTTATTTTCAGCCGTGTATATATAATGTTACGATGCCGGATGTTCATATTAAACGTGGCCAAAGTGTGAGATAATGAAATAAAGGTATGTAGAAGTAATCCCTGTGAGCAAAGAGCATCGGCTTCAGACTGCTCTGAATGCTCAGTTTCCAACATTTTTTTCTACTTTCAGCCTGAGCCGCCGTCAGCTCCTGACAGCTATCTTTATATGGTCATCTGTTCACTGATCTGCTCCGCTAATGTCATGGCATTTTTCCATTGTTTTGGTGGTAAGGTGCTGAGTTTTTTCCGCAGTAAAAAGCAGTAACTTAACATGATTCTGATATGGCTAGTCATAACAGAACGGGCTCATCGGGAGAGACAGGAGCTAAGACTGCCTGTTAAGAGGCTGCTTAAAATAAATCAATCTGTACATTTGTATTAAATAAACAAGGAGTTTTTTTTTCACTGTGAATCATGCAAAGCTATTCTAGTAGAGTCCCAGAATAACAATAGAGTGCTGGAAATGAGCATAATGGGTCCCGTTTAAAGACGATGTTATGAATTGGATTCAGAAAGATCTTGTTGTCCTTGTGCATAAACATTTTTAAACTGTGAACTTTTTTTTTTCTAGTGGCTTGTAAAAGTGTTATTGCATTCCTCTTTTCTGAGAATCAATTCCATGGGGCCTCCAGCACAAACGCTTAAAGTGACTGGAAGTTGTATTCACTTCAGATTGATGCATCTCAGAGATGTAAAAACGAGGCATAGAGGGTCAGGGTCAAAAACATCTCTCACTCCTACGCAAACAGCTTATTAGACTCAAGCTTCTGTAGAGAGGTTTAACTTTTCTGTGCTTCTTGTTTTTCTGCTTCCCACTCATTTAATATTATACAGCGAAAAAAGGGGACAGACATTAACAGTAGTGCTCTAGAATTATCTACTACAAATTCCCTTTGTTGTCCTAATTCGCAGCTTCAAATCATGTCCTCAGAGAAAGCACTCAATCATGACCCACAGCACTCATCAGTCTGCTGGATGACGTGTTTTTCTTACTCAATCTCTGCAGGTTTACTGCCCAACTGCTGGGCTGAATCTTCCATGTGAAGCACAGCGTACACAAGCAGCACACCCATAACAAATTACACCAGCACCTCCTCTCAACATGACTTATCCTCCTGTGTAGATGGAGATGTGAGACATTCTGTAAGTTATTGTGCTGTGTGCCCTTGGAGCTGATGGCATGTTTACACAACCCATATTCCTCTCGGCCTCCTCTTGGCTCTATTCCCTAAGAGAGATTTCTTTGGTCACAATCCGACCAAAATAAGAGCACATTTCTATGAGCCTCCCTGTTTGGATGCACAAAGTAACAGCCGTCGTCATGGGAAATTTAGGTTGTAAATCTGCGGACCGTGACCTCATAAAGTGTGCTTGACCTCTAGGATGAGGAGGCCGAATGGGCCATGCACCATTAAGTTCACACACACACCATCCAGATTAGATTTCAGTACAGTCAAACTGTACGTAGTCACAATCGGTGGCGGTTTGATATGTCACCAAATCGATGACCTGCACCAAAGACCAAAAGAGATGTGGATTTAATAGTTGAGCACAGTTTTTTATTGACATTGTTTTAGAGTCCTGAAGAAAGAAAAACTCCAACCTTAGTAACTCACAGCTGAGATATACAGAACATGAAAAGTGGGGTGTCAAGCCGAGGTAAATAACTGGACAACAAAGTGTATATATTTCCTAAGTAATAGTAACGAGAGCGTACCAGAAGTAGTGTAGTTTTTATAGACACTCATCAAACTTTGACGATCTCATGTGAAGATTAACTATCCACTATGTGACCAGATGGAGTGCAGTTAATATAAAGAAATACACAGCTGTCTTGGAAGACTTTTTTCATAATATTTTCACAAAGCCAGAATGTGATTTACTTTCTGGTTCCCATTTCTCTTACATGCACTAATTGTAAACAAAACCAAAGAAACATTCAAAGGTTTGGTTTCTCCAGCGTTGCGGTGGTTCCAGCAAGAGACAAGAAGGGTTAAAGCAGGCTTGAATCTGCTCTGGCGGTTCTTTTTAAGAGCCCCACTTAAGGTCTCTTTTGTGGCTCCAGATGTTTTGTGCAGCTATTTATTTAGCTTGTAAACAGGCCGACAAAAAGCAGAAGGCATAATGATGGAGAGGGAGAGCTGCAGTGACATTGTTGCAGGGCCTTACAAAAGATAGCTCTATGCTTAATGTGATTTAGAGCCGGAGTTGGGGCGGGGGGACTTTATCGCCTTTGAGAGGGAGGTTACCAAATTGAAATGCAAATCTTAACATTTTGGAATTCATTAGGGTTGACACATCCCCTTGGAACAACAACAAAAAATGAGCCTTCATTGTTGAATTGTGGGGGTTGAAGGGGAGTTCTAATTTCTTGCAAATTCTTTCTCTGAAAGGGAATAGAAAGAAATCAGTCCGACCTTCTAACTTTGTTTGTTACTGCAATGTGTTCTTCCTCTAATTTTTCCCTTGAATGTTGATGTGAAGGCTGCGATCATTGACAGGCTTGCTAGCTCCAAAGTTCCCATATGGAGCAGGTGGATTGTCCCCCGCTGCACTAATGCTGCAGCATATGAGAACATCTGCCAAGTAGTCAAGCACTATGCTAACCCCTCTAGATATGAGAAACAGACGTTGGAATTATGATGACAATATGATCTGTCATAATTATCTAATATAAATGTTGTCTGCTGCAAACTTTGCTTCTTTGTTTGACTCCTAGCTAGAACTCTTAAGTTGCAGGGAAAAAACTAGAAGGAACTTTGGCTTTTGAGGAATTTAAGGAGTTTGGTGCAGAATCAGATTTCTTTTGAGATGAATAAAAAGCTTTTATGCTTCCTCATTTTTTCACAGTCCCTATCACTCAGTCATTCTGACATACTAACAAACAAGCCTCTGCACAAGCGACCAACACACACACACATCTTTCACTGACGTATGGCAAGTCCTGATCTGTATCTCCCACACACTTCCCTAGAGAATTGATTAAAATCAGAGAGAGACAGGCCTTGAACATGGCTGCTTTTGTCTGAACAAACAAAGGCTGCCGGTAATTGGATTCACATTGAGAGAGGTATTTAAAACCGTCTGATAACTAACACAAGCTGGCGGCTTTTGCAGGGCATTTTGTGACCCAGTCACCTTTATTGGTCTAGCCCTGCTCCAGCAGGGCACAATTATGTCAAGCAGCTCCCTTTTAACCTCAGGGAACATTATTACAAGAAATCTGTCAGTCAGAATGGGTTCAGAGGTCCTTCACCTCTTTTTCAGCTACGGGTTCCTCCTTTTGGAGCACTTAAACGCACCATTAACTCACTCCAATTTGACAGCTATAAAAGATTGAGTGAACATTTTGGATTAAAGTTCACTTTCTATGTTTGATGTTTGACTAAATGCAACTTTTAAGATGAAAAAGGTCCTGTAGGAGGCGGACGTGACCTATGGGAGTGTAATCCAAGCAGGCCAAATACCACAAGTTACAGATAATTAAACCAGTGAAGGGCTGATTAGAGGCAGCGAGACAAGAAATCAATGAAACATGGCCAGACAAAGTGTGTCTGATTGTTTACATACCTGGGACTGGAAGTGAGAGAGGGGAAGAGAGAGAGTGAGAGAGAGAGAGAGAGAGAGAGAGAGAGAGAGAGAGAGAGAGAGAGAGAGAGAAATGACTGCCATTTTATGTCTGGGTTTGAGGTGAACAAGATAGAGATCAACTCCAGATGGCGGCAGTCAGGGGGCTTGGGGCTCAGGGGACGCCACTGCCTTGCAATCCATCGCTCACTCAGACACAGACACTCCATTACTCTGGCTCTGAACCTGGATTAAATCCCATCCCAACCCTGATTGTCTTTCCACCTCTACTCCGTCCTGTTGACATTGGCCTCCCCGGGCAGCGCAGGCAGCCGTGCTGAGTCACAGCCCAGCCTGCTGGGTCCTGGAGGATCGGCCCGAGCGAGCCAAAAGAGAGTTAAGGGGTAGATGATTGCACTAAACCTTGAGAGATCTCTGGCTGCTCTGTGTGTATTTGCACAGTTGTCCCAGCATAGTGATAAAAATTGTGAAGGCTCATAATCAGCCCAGGGATGTTGAGTAACGTTTTGCTTATATGGTTGTCTTATCTGGGTTTGGCTTCACATTATACTCTTGTGTGTTTACATTTTCATGTTGGAGTATGTGTTCTAGCAATATTTACTTTTTTGTGTTGGTTGTTCAAGGGCAGAGAGAGTTCAACCTTGTCTAAGTTGTACCTTGCACCTTCTCCTGATGCTTTTCAGTAAATCCAGTGACGGCGCAGTGGCCATTATATAGGTCGTATTTAGAAATGTGCTAAGTTGATAGCCAGTATCTGTATCTCTTAAGCGAGGTTAATGTTTTTGATTGCAGGTTGTTTCACATACAGTAAAAGACCAGCAGGGACTTAATGTTCAATTTGCATAAAAACACCTGAGATGAGATCTCGCTTGTTGTGAAAGTGCCTCAGTGTCTTAGTGAGATTACAGCTACGTGAAGCAGTTTTGCAGTTTGGCGCACACTTCTGTTTACTAATGGCCTTAACACTAGAAATTTGGAATACTCACCATTTGTTAAAGGATTAGTTATCTCACATTTACCAACTTGTGCTGTAAGTCACTGACTGGCCTAACCAGGACTGACTATTCAATGGAACACAAACATTTCCGTCTCTGGGGCATTTATAAAATCTGTTACAAGAAGAATGTTGAAAATGCCTAGATGTAAGCCAATCTTCTTAGTTGCTTATAAAGGCAAAAGACAATTATTGTCAGATGGGTGTAAAGTAACCAAAAAAAAATGTACTCCAGCAGAGAAGAGGTGTTTTCCATTAAAACCAAACCACGCTTAATCAAAGATGCTGCAGGATTTCTACCTCGTCCCCAGACTGCAGTGGTGCTCAGCGGGAGCGTGATCAGTGCTGCCACTGGTGGCCAAAACCTATACTGTATAAACAAGACCGTTGGATTTCCATTGACTGAAACAATAGGATCATGTTAAGGTTTGTAAAGGTTGTGAATTATGTGGTAATATAGTGTAACCATGAACTTTTTTTTGCGACGTTGGAAATTATTACTTTCTTTAGACCCTACAATTTCTTCTTGGCAAATTTGTGCATATAACTACTGGCGATTTGCAGTGATAGGATTATTATTAGTTTAAATGTACAGTAGGGAATTGTAACAGAGTAATCAAAATATGATTTTGATGTAATACGTGTATCACAGTAAATGATGGTAATATCTAGTGCTTCTGCACTGCAAAGTCAATAGGTTTGTCTGTACTCACCACACCCTATACTAGACAGAAACAAAACATGATAAATATTTATGCTTCTAATTATTTTATAATAATTGCACCAAAATATCCCTCCAAGAGGATCTCATTAGGGTAGGAAATTAGTCAAAACTAATAACGCTCATAGTTGAAAAGGCATTTTTAAACATCATCCACGTTTCCTCTCTCATTTTGCCACTGCTGAAGTTCATAAACTGCACTGTGAATGCGTTCATTAGAATTAGTATTTCCTCAAACTGAGTTGACTGGAGAAATTGTGTGTGATTAAATATTAGCTTGAATATAATTAGCATTTATTAGCAAACTCTGCTATGGCAGATAATGAAAATCTTAATGAAATGCGTTGTTGAATTTGGTGTCGGGGGTTTGATTTTTTTTTTTTTTTTTTTCTTTTTCCTCAAATTTGCAGTCGGCATGCCTGGGCCCATAACACAATATACATACTTTTTTCTTATTGAGTTATAATCTAGACAGCTACTGTAATTGTAACATCCTACTATCAGAGCCCTTCACAGACACAGCGTTTGAGTCTGTCTGCTCCGCACAGCAGCCTACAGTGAGTTTAATAGGCTCCTCAGTCTGGTAGAGCTATTACCAAATCCAACACAGACCATTAGGCCGCATGGGCTTAATTGCACATTAATTGGATAATTAGTCCTGCACTTTGTTTTTCTCCCATTTTCTCAAATCTTCTCCTTCATTTTGGCAAGCGGACGGTCATTCGCTAGATTTCCCTTTTTGTCATTATGTTTTTCAGCACAGCGAGAAAATACAGTAGGTGGTGCAGTCATCCTGTGGCTGGAGATTTGCTGTGGGGAGGGGGTTGCTCCACGTGGGTGGGAGGCCAAGGCTGAGAGGATTGATGGAGCCCTAGGTTGTCCTCCTCCTGCGCTGTCATGTTGACCCACAATGCATGCTGTGTTTGTGTCTCCGCCAGCACAGAAACCAGGAAGAGGCATGCATAGTTAAATAGGCAACAACTCTCCAGTGTGCAAGGTGCATTATTTATGAACTTTTAAAAGAGATTTTATTCATCCCCTCCTCGTATTTCTCCCTACCATTATTGTCTGTGCTTTAGGCGTGTGCCTCAGCACTCTCAGATTGCTACCATTAAACCCAGGGAGCCATCTGATGGAGTTATCAAAGTAAATGTTTGGCACATTTGATAGCATTTGAAATATCCTCCTGTAATAAAGCTCTCCGGGGAGAAAGAGGGACAGGCTTTTCATGCAAATAGCCGGTTTTCTGATATCACACAGTGTCGAAATATCCACATTTATCTCAGTGCTGTCAACAAACACACAGAGCACCTCCCGATATGGAGGCTGATGTTTGGCTAGATGGGATACGGAGTGAAAGTGTTCACCATATGACATCAGGCCAGGCAGCACTTAATGAAATCATTATCTTAAATTTACAAGCAATGAATCTACCAAGCTGCAGTTTGAGTTCAGTGTGTTTTATAGCTGCATATGGCAGACATGTGGAAGCCAGATAATTAGAAAAAGGAGACAATATGAGTGAAGAAACATAAAAATCTGTTTGTTTTTTTTAGTTTGGGGATGTAAAGTGTATGAATGCTTAAGTGCACTCACACTGAATACAATCACAGGACAAAAACTCTCATGGACACAGAATTCTTTTCAAAAGAAGTCAATATTTTCAAATGACTTCAGTGTCATTTAAGTGCAGACTTTAGAGAGCAGGGTAGCAGGGAAACTGGTACAAAGGGAAATTTTCCAATAGACTGTGAACTGCTCTGCCTTAATGAGCAAAGCATTGTCCTCCATCAGGCCCTGATAAGTCTTCTATTGGATAGACAAGTTAAAGCTCAGTCCCTTATTATTCCCAGAAGCAGAACTTGCTTTTGTCTCAGTGCTATAATAATAGCCATAAAGTATGATCATTCCAAAGTGTTAAAATGCTTCTTGTAAACATCGGTCTGTTTTCGTTTTGTTTATTATTCATCTCGTCCAATTACCATTCTTAAAGGGGAGCGTTTCTCGCCAGGCGCTGAGGGAATAGGAGATTAAAAGGCAATGAGGAAACATCTGTGTCTCTGCTTTGCCACAAATCTGCATCTCATTCATACCACTGGCATCCAAATAGACAGCGCCTACAATGCAGGAAAAAAAAGTAAAACACCAAGGCGTATAGGGCTAGCGAATAGAGGGAAGGGTTACCATAGAAACACATACCTCACATGGGTTTATGGGCTGCATCCTATCACATGCTATCAGGAATTACCATAAATCTTCTGGCAGCGAGGGCGGTGGTTAAGGTGCGCCTCAGCAGTGAATGACAATGTGTTGATCTACACATATCTGCAGAGATGCATCCAAGCTCTTTAAATCAAGAGGAAAATGGCATCAGATTTAGCTTGTGACAATAGGAAGATGGAGAGTGCCTCTAATGTGTTGCCTTTCACGAGCCTGTGTGCAAACAGATATTGAAAATCAGAAAGAGGATGCTGGCTGCCTCTCCTGTATATTCATGTCATCACAGAGATGAATGATTGCAAAATCAAAACTTAGCGGAAAACATAATACGCCACAGAGCTTTACATTTATGCCTGATAATCTTTGACTGGGTGTCATCATGCTTATTCCATTCGTTCGTCTACAGCTGTCTGCACAAAAAAAAAAAAAAAAAAAAAAAAAAAAAAAGAAGCCAGCAGTGAGAATTGTGTCAGAGCACAGCGGTACATCAGTGCAATTTCCACAAATGGCATCTTTTCCCAAGCTCCCATCCTCTCGACCTCTGGAGCCGAGCTACGATGCTGAGAGCATTATCAGATGTGTTTGAGCAGCTCCCATCAGCACGACCCCGGTGGGCGGTACAGATATCGAGTGACCTTTTCTGCATGGCTCCCTGATATTAACGCAATCTCCCCGCCTTATTACCATGGGAACATTTCACAGAGTATTAGACTTAATAAATGACTTTTTCCTTGGCTTCCATCTCTCTTCTCCCTTCGCCATCTTTCTCCCCCAATCTCTCCTGCCCTGCTCCCCTCGTTCTCCTTGCTCCTGAGCCGATAACCCGGCCTCCCCAGGGGCCCGGCCTCCATAATCGCGTCAGTTCACGGCCCTCTTATTCCAGCAGAATTGCTTAATTGGTATGTGTTCTACATAACTGTTGGAGTATTAGACTCACAAATGAAGGTTAGAACCTCAGTGCTTGTAATCGACTGAAAGAAATTGATTTGTGCTCAGCTGCCCTTCTGGGACGAGACTTTATGGTTCTCTGAAGAAATGAAGCTTTTATAATTGTGTGTCCCCCCCCCCCCTCCTGTCTCTCTCACTCTCTCTCTCTTTCTCTCTCTCTCTCTCTTTTTCTCATTTCCTGCCTGCTAACTGCTTTGTTGACATTCATCAAAAGGCAAGACGCCAGCAACTTAAAGGTGATATGTCTGGTCTTCAGGTTACAGTGCACCTGGCATACACTACATAAGTTCCCCCGGTTGTAAAGCAGGCGCTGAACAGTGAATATCTATGTGTCTTATTCCCGCAAACGGAAATCTAATCATAGCTTAGGCACCCTGTCAATGGAAATCTGATTGCATTATGTGTGATCATGCAGGAGGCGTGAAGCGGCGTTGTATTAACCAAACCTGACCGACGAGCATAAATTGTCTTATGATTGATCTTCTCGGATTGTGTGGCGCTTTAAGGCTTTACATGAATAGCTGAATGTGTGTGATTAACAAGGTCCTTGTCGCAGCGTTGTGGCTGAGCAACTAAAGTGGTCAGCAGGGGGAAATGTGGGAGTGCAGATCTCTCCTGGTTTTTAGGGGAGACATCAGTGACACATACCGCCACAAATCAAAATTTTAATAAGCACAGTACTTTTTTCTATCCCGCAGTTCCCTGAAGATAAAAAGAAATGCCGTTGCTGTGTTTATATATCTTATTCTTTTTTTTATTTCTCATGATAAGGAGCGCCGTGCTGAATAATATAACATTTTGTTAGCCTATGTCGCAGCTCTATAACCGAATGTATCACCAACGTAATGGTGCATTGGATGCTTGGATGCTAACAGGAAGTACACCGGATCATAAGGTTAGGAATGACTTAATGTAACAAAATGATTCCCCTCCCATCAGTGAGGATGAAATCATCTGGACACGACACAGTTTATCTTGCAGGACTGTTTTGCTGTTGCCTGGCTTGTGTCTTATGCATGACAGCTCCCTCTGACTTAGGTGACCGTAGATTATTCATGCCCGCTTTCCAGGTGGGCAGACTCAGATGTGCTCAGTGCACAGGTTTGCTCAACGCAAAATCACATTTCACGCTTGCGCTAATGTCACCCAGCGAGTGAAGAGGAGTGAGAACTGGCAGGTGGTGTTTACAAATGAGAACACCCCGAACCGCAAGCCACCCTGACACCAGATGCTGATTTGATTATGGGGTGGCATGTAAGAGACTGTATGAATGTATGAAGCGAGGTGGTACATTCAAAGTCGATTAAGTGAAACAGAGATGAATGTCACATTTATTTATTTATTTATTGTCCAGATGGAAGGTGTCATCTTTGAGACTGAGGGCTTTTCACAACATGGGAGTGGTTTCATTGGGAGACAGGGTGTGTTTGCTCACTGTGGAGTCATATTTGCAAGACACAACCATGTTTATTGCTTATTCGTCTTGAGGCGCATTCCTCTGTGTGGAGCTGCTCTTTTCTATATTTTAGGTGAGATTACACATTTGCTTTAGGTGCTCTCTGTTTGTGTTAAGATAAATTTAGTAGGAAATTAGCACATTCACAAGTTCAGTACTTTGATGTATCATTCTGCCTCTCACTGTCTCAGATTATAACAACGAAACTTTCTTGAAGGCTGACAGCACTTCATTTTTACATTATATTAGACGTTATCTGACAGTCATGAAGTTCCTTGAAATTATTTAGCATTCATGGAGAACAAGATAAAACAGACAGTCCTGTTGCTTTTGTCAGATTACTTTTTTTATAATATGTGAAGCACCTCCTGGAACTAGCTTATAAGTTTGTGAGACTCTTACAAACTTACTCATTCATGTCATTCAGGTTGTAGATTTCCCTTTGTTGCATTGAACAAATGTATTTTTTTTTACCTAACGATGGTGCAAGATGAAAAGTCTGTTAATCACAAAAACTATCACAATTAATCCTGAGGGGAACCAGTACCAAATTTCTGGCAAAACATCCAATAGTTGTAGAGACGTCCAGAGGTGGACCGAATAACCTACAGACTTACATTACCATCCCCAAAGCCAACATGGCTACTAAAAAAAACCTGCAGTTCATTGCTCACAGATGGCACAAGAGATGATCACTCTTATAACTCACTTTGTTTGCCTGCTGGTGGCATCCAGTGGCATGTCAATGTCAACCACTACTTACTTACTTTTTTGTCTGTAGGTGGGGTTGGTTTGGACCAGAACTGTAGCAGCTCTATAGCTGGATGAGGCTGGCTCACTCTGGTTTAAGATGCTTCAGACATGTAGAGATAAAATGATAAACCTGTAGAAACAAGGCCATATAATGTTAGGTTTCCATGGTAACCATAAATGAAAGACAGATGATGACAAGTTGAAACAGAACAGAATTCTATAGTTGATGGTCATAAGTGATAAGAGGCTGCATGGTAAATGCATTTAGAATGCATCTTAAATGAAATGAAAAGTCACCATACCATGATGATTCATTTCTTAGCATGGTAATCATATTTAGGGGTCCAAGCAGCAAAGCTGCTGGAACCCTATTATATCAGTCATTATTATTATTATTATTATTATTATTATTATTATTATTATTATTATTATTATTATTATTATTATTATTATTATTATTATTATTATTATTATTATTGTGCCCTAAAAGTATCTGACACTCAGAAACTGTAACAGTGACTGTCCCCAAACTTGGCAGATAGGTTTTAAATCTCACCCGCTATTCAGATAAAAAAATAATACCAATCAGCTGGATGGTGGTAACAATGAACTTTATGTTTTGACCTTTAACTTTTGAGGTCACCTTCTCTGGGGATACAAATGTCCCTGGTTTGAGTCCTGGGCTGTCCAATTCAAACTTGCCAACCATGTGGCAATTTATGCATGTGGCATGTTTTCATATTTTTCTGAAGGTCATATTAAGTCAAAGACTGCCCTTCGTACTTGGATCCTGTTCATTGCTGCTTGCGGCTATATTGTATTTTTCCAATTGTACATCTGCTGGTACAACTGAAAATGATTCAAATCATGGCCTAGATGACCCCACTCACAACTAAGTATGCTCTATATGTGAACGTCTCTTATTCTTCAATCCTTGGTAATTGCCAGCAGATGCAAATTGAGCTTTGACAGCCTGTAGCAGCAGTACAACTCAAACCCAACCCCCTAATCAACTCAGTGTGATTTAACGGTGCATCCTAAGCATTAGTATTCCAGAGCCGGATTCCTCTTGGATCCAGGCTAGGATTATCCAAGCTCTTAACATCTTAGCTAAGCTGGTTAACACCTGTTTTTATTGACATCTGAACACCATCCTAGGCGCCTCGTCCTCTGTGGTTTTAAAAGATCTTCTCATGCTCTCTCTAGTAGGCTAGTCACTCCTCTTCATCTAGGCTGCAGCCTACTTAAATGATTGTTTTTCCCACCACAAGTATTGGTTACAGGTCAGCAACTTCACTGTGGAGATTAGTAGTTAAATCATTACGTGTACATTCTCAAAAATATAATTATTGCAATCCGATTTGTAATATGGATACATTAGGGGTGGGTCAGGATACTTTGATGCAGATATAAATCGCTTGTGGTTTTTTATGGGGTTTTTTGTTTTGTTCTGTTTTGTTTAGTTTGGGTTTTTTTTGCCAGATTCAAGTCTAGACATGAGCTGCAATTTTCAAAAATCCCATAATTTACTGTACATTCTTGTAATTTACCATGGAAAACAGAAACAAGCTCTGTTTTTGTGTTTATTAGGCCTAATATTTCCATTGGGGCCCACTGACACTAACTGATGTAATATTGTATAAAAAAAAAAACATTTAGGCTGTTGATAAGGCATGGGGGATTCTGGATAGCAGTGGCTGTATTGACTCAAAGAAATCCTCACATTACTGCGCGCGTCTGTTTCAAAGAGTCTTACAAAGGTCAGTGGGGGAAATTTTGAAGAATGTCCCAGGATTTGTCTAAATCATGAGGTATGGATCTTCTTAAGCATTGCTGGCATTAGAGCTGAGCCCTATCAATGATTCCATTAACCTAAATTCCAAACCATGCTTCACAACATGACCATTTTAAGCCCCCCACCCCCCTCTCCCACTCGCATTTCACCAAGCTCTTGATCCCTCGCTATTTAGACAGACGGGAATGAATGATCACTCACATTTGTCTGGCTACCAGCTATGTTTCCTGCCCCAGACGGAATTATCTGTAATATGACCCCATGTTTATCTCTGGCCTTTATGTGTCCACATGTTTGCTGGTTATTTTTTTTTTCTACGCTATAACTGTAACAGAAGCTGATTAGGCAACGGCAGTCGTGATGTGAGATGATAAGGTATTTTGAGTGGACATGGACAGAATCCCAATCTGCTGATTTTTTACCTTTCCTAGATGAACAATAATCATTCCAGGCTAACAGCACTGGAACGAGCAGAGAGGAGAAAGAAACGAGTGTCTGCCTTCATTAGGACAAAGGGAGGGTGAGCAGGAGAGCGTCTGACAAGCCAGTAACGCCTCATTGTCCCTGATCTCAAGTTTCATAAATTTCCACGGCTCTCGTTAAAGGACGTGTCGCTGCTGTCACCAGGCGCTAACTCGTTATCTCCTCAACGCCGTAAAACGCTGTAATTAACATTCAACAACTGTAACCGATCCAGCATTCCTCCTCTCTAGCCGCTAATTGCCACACTATTGTGCTTGCTCATAAGTGGGCCTTTTGTGTGTGTACTTGTGGGTACACATTTCTGTGGTTCATTTTGATTGTAAATAGAGGTGAGAAAGCGGTTCATCTGAGCTTAAAAGTGAAGAGTGTTCTCTGTGTTTTCCTTGTAGGAGTCATTGAGTTTATGCCTCGGTCAAAGACTCATCTAAATAACATTTTTTGGCAATATTTTTTTCAGACATCTGGACATTTTAACTGCCTTCTATCCAAGGACTGGTAAATTAAAGCTTTGTTGACGGATGCTTTTAGTAGACTCCTCATGGGTAACGCAACCTGTATTTTTACCGTTGAAGAGCGCTTTGGAGGCCCATTTGTCGAAATCACAATTACTGTAATTACAAATTTCAAGGCAATGCCTGCCTGTGGTTGTGAGGACATAGAGTGTACACCATTGTGCTGCACCATTCTCCTTTCAGCCATGCACGAGTGCCCCTCTCAAATCATATCCTCCATTGCATCAAATACAACCTCCAGTTGGGAATGTATAGCTGTCATGCTGCTGTCCACTTACTACAGCACACAGAGAGAGCTCAGTACTCTTAGTGATGTAGTTTTTTTTTTCTTTGAAGGCATCGGATTTTCTTTCAGTTTCCTGATGCCCAGCGGTGTCAACTCCATTTTAGTAGGAAATGTTTTTGTTTTCTTCTTAGCTGCTCCTGCCTGACCTTACCGGAGCAGCAGCCATCACAACAAAGCTTTATGAATAATTAGTCTGGGTCAACTGATACTCTCCAGCTCCACACACCGCTGTCATCTACTCTGCCAGCACCAGCCAAAAGCCAATGAACTGTGCTCAATTCTGGTCAATTGAATCACTTGAAGTTGATGTAGGGCTTGTTATTCGAACGTAACTGGGTAGATGTAAGTTGATATGGGGCCTACTCTTGAGGCCAAGTGCAAAACAGGAGAAGGGTTGTCAAATTAGCAGTGTCACACAGGCCACCTTTGGAGACTTCTACGGTGGTCTGTCACAGATATGCAATCACCTGCTGCTTTATCTGCATGCTGCATTTCATTCTCTGGGGATTAGAGCGAATGCCAGGGTAAGGTTTCCAAGAGCCAAGATGGCCCCAGGAGGATAAACAAAACCAAATGGTTGCATAGTGTTTCTTGTCCTGGTTTCATGTTCGGGTCAGAGGAGATGTGGTGCCGTTGTCTGGGGATTCAGGTGTGTATCTGCAAAATGGGATAAGAGCTTTATCATCAGACACATGCAAAGAACGTGTATTGTCACTCATTGTTTCTTTATTGGCTTTTTTTTTTTTTTTTACTTTACTTTGTGTGTGTTTTAGTAAGGTGTTGGGCCACCGTTGCCTCACTGCTCCTTGGCATAGATTCTACAGTCTCTAAACTACTGAATGAACACCATTTTTCAAAAAGATGTGTCCTTATTTGGTGTTATGGTGTCTGATGGTGGTGAAGAGCATTGGCTAGCACCTCCCATAGCTGTTCACTAGGGTGACTGCAAAGGCCATAGTGTTCATACTCATCAAACTATTCAGTTCCTTTAACTTGCCGTATGTGTCATTGTCACTGATAAAGTTGCGTCTATAAGTCACAAGACTGAACTTCAGTTTGTTTTGGGCTGTGGCTTAGCCTCGTATATAGATAACCTGCTCTTTCAGCAACTCACAGCACGCTTTGTGGTTTTACATGTTTGCACAATAGGCACATAGGTTGTGGTGTTTCTCACATTTTCACAACGGCTCACCACCAACGAAACTGTTGTAGCTGCAGAGTTTGAACCCTCTCTGCCTCTCCCTCTTCCTGTTAGAGTTCCATGGAAATGGTTACTGTCTCAGAAAATATCAATTATTCACCAGATACATGGTGCTGACATTAAGAAAGTGAAACAAGTGTTGAAATTCATCTTGCACATGTTTGTTTTGTTGGCTCTCTTTTTGCTGTCAAGGCTTTGAAAAACAGTGGATATCTTTTTTTTTTTACCAGCAAACAGCAAACATGTTTAGTTGTTTGCCTAGCGGTAAAAAGCTCCGTGCCTCTGTTCATTAGAAACAGGCCTCAAACTCAGATCATGCAAGGACTCTGCCTTCGTTTTAGGTTGTTATTAGTGTAATATCCTTAGGCTCAATATAGTACCAATGTCAGCTGATGTGTGGTGAAGACACAACGACATGCCTTCAACTAAAGTGCTAAATTGTGTGCTTAATTCATTTTCATGCTCATATTGCCTCTAATTCGACCTGCAACATCAACAAGACTATCTGCAGTCTCCACACTTTCTTGATTGGACATAGATCTGGAAAAAATGATCTCTGACTGTGATGAATTTTATAGATAGGAAAGATGCTGGCATGCAAGTAAAAAGGTCCTTTTACGAGCACCATGAACAAAGGAGAATTTATTCTCCTCAGGGGTTGCAGAGGAGAAGATGGAAAGCATAAATGAGGGAAAGTGTCATCATATGGCTTTTTTTTTATTAGATTGTTAAAGATAGATCTAATTTTAATTTGGGCTAATGCGAGGAACACTATCAGCCATTGACCAAGGGTGTCTTATGACTGACTTGACGTACTTCGCTCAACAGTCTTGTGCTTTTACTCGGCAGTTTCAGTTCAGAGACCAGGCCAAGTGCAGAGACAGGGTAATTTTAAAAGCTCCTACACTCGATGTTCAGTTCATGAACTTCAGTGCCCCACCTCCTTCCTTTCCTTCAGCTCCTGGAAGCACAACTATATTAGAATCTCCCAGAGAGCGTCAAGCAAGACTGCTGCTTCTGTTTACAGGCTATTCAATCACTCTAAGTACTAGTGGCAGACTGATTTTCTTGGAAACACATTTGCCACAATCCTCCCCTAGCTCCTTACATGCAAGGTATTTATCATATGAAAATTTGGAACTGTCTGACTTGCCTGTTTTACTAGCGTTGTCCTAGAGCTGGGACTGGTAAAACATTGTAATATATGTACTGCAGTCAAAATTGAACATAAAAATATCCCCCGAATACTGTGAGATTTACACTCTGTCAGAGGGAAGTGGTTACTTTTATAACACCATCGCACTGGAGATAACATCTCACAGCTTACAAGTAGTCTTGCGGTAAAAATGGGTCATTTGTTTTTATTTGCTTTTTTTTCAGTTCTCAGTGACACACACAGAAAACAGTTGTGTACTTTAAGCAAAAGTCCAGATGAAAAAAGCAACTGCAGTGACAATTTCTTTTTAGCCTACTTAGCATTTGTAGCTGCTGGAAATACTGCAGTGTGCCACCTCATATTGCATATTATGTGTGTCCTCGGACCATATGTGTGTGTGAGAGTGCATGTGTGTATGCACTAGTGACCTCAAAGCTGGCGACAGGCCCTGCTAACAGCTGGTTTTCTGCCAGTTTTTCTGCAAGGCTATGAGAAAATTAGCTGAGCTGTGTGGGGGCTCCTAGCACCCTAATATAGCATTAAGCAGGGTGACCGAGCTCACGCAAGATTGATGATTGTTGTCCAACCCACCGCACATTGCATCTTTAGCATGAGCCTTTGTTCTCAAGGTCAGAGGTCAGAGGTCACATCCATAAACTCAAGTACAGACAGCCTTTTTCACACCACAATTTGCTCATTCCCTCAGATCAGAGCCTAAGGTATTTCTAATGCCAGTGCCATGTAGATTAATGTATAGGTTTCTGATGCAACCACCTAAAACTATAATTTCACATCTACAGTTATATCACCGCTATGCCATAATGGCTCAAATGTCAGTTTAAGTCATCACTGAACTGCAATAAAAGATGAAGCTGTGAGATCCTCCAAGCATCCATGTAATAAACAACATACAGGGGATTGACTGTCAGCATGTTTTTAATCATGTCTGCTCTGTCTTCATCTCTTTCAAGCCTTGCTCTTTTCTCTTTGCTCTTTTTTTTTCTGTCGGCCTCCCCCTGACCTGTCTGTTTACCCAGCATCCCCCTCTGTAATGGGAAGCGCTCGTTCATCTGCCATGTTTAAACTGCAGACAGGATTAACTTGGCTCAAGACTTAATGCACATGCACAGTCACCCCATGCTCTGTTTGCTGTTTCCAGGCCGCAGATCGACAAGCAGCTCTTTTAGACTTCCCTTTCTCCCGTTCTCCGTCTCTCTGGGCTCCTCTGCCTCCTCCTCCTCGCTCGTCCTCATTTCGCCTGAATTAATTGAGTTCTCATTTTTGTGAGAAAGCTCACAGGAGGGCTGTGTAAGGAAAGAGAGAAGAGTGATGGAAAGAATGAGAGAGACAGAGGGAGATCAGTGGCAGAAGCCTAGGGGGCATAGCTCTCTCAGAGGTAGGCAGTCACCAGTTTCCTGGGGGACGCTGAGGCCCCTCTGCAGTGACTTATATCTTTATCCTCACAACAGTCACCCCTTAGAACTTCAGGGAAGACTCATAGGCTGGTGGTCAGCTTATTCACCCACCAGCCCAGGGGAGGCCACCACTTAATTTAATCTCTTTGTTTCTGTTAAGGTAAGATGTTGAAAAACTGGCAAAATGTCCTATTCAAATACTGAAATACTTTTTTTTTTTGGTCTTTCATTAAAAAAACATGTAAGACACACAAAAAGTGACTTCTTAATCAACACATTTATTGAATAAAATGTGTTACACCCATCCCTATTATTTAATAGTGGTGTTTCTTTTGCTGCTAGGTATGAAACTAGCAGCCAAGGTTAGCAATAACCAAGGGCATAGGTTTAGTTTCAACTTTGATAGGGATCTTTTTTGTCGGAGAGCCAATATGCACAATTGTGTTTGCGTGTTTTTGCCCTCTATCTCGTTTTCCATATTCCATTTCACTTAAACAAACAAATTGAATCTGCTGCAGTGTGTAATACGTGCCTAAAACCAGAATTTATTTACATCTACATTTAATGTTAAAAAATTACATTTTCAATATAAATGTTACAAGAGCATTAATGACAACCTGTCTGAACCATCTGTCTGCTGCTGTAAACCATTTTCAAATCTCACCTGAGATGCTGTAGTTCTGTCCTCTCTGTCTTTTGATTTGACTACGCAACACAAGAGTTTCCTACAGCTATTAGAGTTATGCTTCAACCTATCTTCAAACCATCCCAAAACCTCCACCTGTATTTATCGTTCAACAGACTCTGTCTATCCAAGTAACCTACTTTTTACAGAAAACACACTGACCTGGCAATTTGTACTTGTAACATTATGAGTAATTAAAATGACAGTATCGACTGAGACCACTCAAATATTTCACAAGACAATTCCGCAAAACCATGATATAGGTGGGAGCATGTCCATACCCTACATACCCAAGTCTACACCTATGGCAACAACCAAACCAGGCAATACAAACCAATCAAGTAACGTTTAAAAGGAAGTAAATTTTAGAAGCTACCCTGCTCAGCCAACGCAGCTTTCAATGTGCAGGGTTGGGGGTGTCATGTTGGAGGTGTAATGCTACCACACACTGAATCCCAAAGTGCTAAACATATGACCCAAAGACTAGGTGGTATTATTGCCGTGGAAACTACTGAAAGGCAGAAGGTGTATTGTATTTTGTCCTAGTCAAATTCATCGCAAATACTAGAGGTGGAAGTAGCAGGCAAGATGTGCACCTGCATACTCTACCTTGGCCTGAACCCTTTCAATTATGAACCATTACAACTTCTTCCCTTGCAATATTCATGCACGAGCAGATCACTCCTTCAGATGTCTTAGGTTGCTGTAAGTTGAGATAAACACTTGCTGAGTTGTTACAGCCAATCGCCCGCCTCTATTCCTCAATGTCACTGCCTTAGCACTCAATAATTCAAAGCTTGGCGGTAATGAGCTCCCCGTAGGCCCTGTCCCCAAGGAGCCTCCCCACTGTGCCTACACTGTAATGTAGTTATATCTCGTGTCAGCTTTCAAATCAATTACATTTCTATCTGATGGCTATGTAATTGCGCCTGATTGAGTTTTTGGCACGCCAGCCAAGTGTGTGGTTCCCAAACTCAAGCCAGTCAAAACAGGAAGCTTCATCAAATGAAACTGTATTTCATCCTGATTGAGGCTGCTTGCATGATAAGCACAACTGTAATTATGATAATAATAACAATAGCAATCTGTGTTTTCTCAGCTTTGTTGTTTTTTTTTTTCCTTTGCTCTCCAGATGAAATTTTGCCCCAAGGACTACGAACATTTGCTTTACTCAAGATGTAAAGGCTGATTTGATTGTTTGTAGCATGTGCAATTTAGCAGATTAAATGCAAACCATAATGCTTTTGTATAAATTTAAGTATCTGGAGTCTCAGTTGTAGTGCAGCAGACCTTTTCTGCAGCACCACACTTTGTGCCCAATGATTTTTACGTGTTGTGCTTATATTTTGATGTCAGACATTTAGTGTGCCAATGCCAACAGAAGTCATACTGCCTATTGGCATAACGCCTAGAAATAACAAGCTAGCCTCTTAGCTACAGTGTTTAGCTGACAGCTAAGGTCAGAGACATATTATTGTATGTGTCAGATCTCTCAGGGACCAATGTTATTTACAGAAGATTGGATGGAATGATAGATGGATGGATGGACAGACAGACAGACAGATGTCCAACAATGGATGGCTGGACAGACATCAACAGAAAACTGACTGACAGACACATGAATGGATGTATAGATGGGGGGATGGATGGACAGAGAAATGGATGGATGGACGGATGGATGGGTGGATGTACAGATGGATGGATCAACAGAATGCATGGCTGGATGGACAGAGGGAATACTCTAATGGAGTGGTATTGAGATAGATGAGGGGGAGGATGCTGTGGTTAGGTGCATAAGCAACTAAATAGTGATGAATTGTGGCTGCTGTCAGCAGCACTAAGTATAACAGACATAGTAAAACAGCCTGGCTCATCCATAATCAGCAGACAAAGATTGTCTTCATGCCAGAAGAGAACTTCTCTGGAAATAAAGCACTGAGACCATCTACCAATCTGTCTTTCTATCCTCTATTCATCATCCCTTTTCTTTTTATATCCCCTTACTCTTGGTGTTCTTGCCCTTTAAATCTCTTCACTTGTATTATTCTCTCTTCATTTCTCTTCTTAAGGCTTTGCATCTCTCTGTCTGTCTCTCTCTCTCTCTCCCACACTGTCTTTTGTGTTAACAGCCTTCCATTTTTGTGCAGTGGGGGAGCCACTGGGTGCACATCTACAATCTTGCCTTTCATTTCATGGCTTCTGGAAATGGATGTTTTACTGCCTTCATTAAGGCATGCAGCAGTCAGCGCCGTGTTTTCCCTCTGAAGTTTAGCTCCATGAACCTCACCATTAGAGGACATTATGGCCCCAGATTTCAGGGCACAGTGGAACACTGTATAATTTGATTAGCGTTATTAATCAAGTGGAATACCGCTCCTTTCGCCCCCATCTTCCCAATCTCCCTCCCCTCCCCCTCCTCCTTTTTGCGATTTCACTTCTGCTTTCAAACCCTTCAGACGTTTCTTTCCCTTCCCTCTTCCTCCTCCGCTTATCCATGCCCCTCTCTGTTGCCGGCATTGCAACACACATGCAGTGAAAGTGACAAAAGGCCTTACGCCTTCCTTTTAAAAACAATGATTTACCACTTGTTTTTTTCTCACCCCTCCCAACCCCTCCGCCCCCCTCCAAGCCATGCCCCCCTCTCCTAGCCCAGGACATAAATCAATTGAGATGAAAGTTCCATAATTGTGCTTGCTGGGAGGGATTTGAGCAAAATTGCGCTATGAATTTTTTAAAGGGAATTTTTACTAGCTGTTCAACGAGACTTGGGCGGCGAAGGAAGGTGAGGCCACAAGGATTTATGGGCCTGGATTCTTCATTACTGAAGTAATTTTCCTGCAAATGATAGTGCAGCACCCTGGAGGGGGGAGCCCTGCCCGCCTGGGAGAGTACAAACCTGCTTAATCTCTCGTGGAGAGAGAGCAGCTCAGAGCACTAATATCATCTGTACAGGACTGAGGCTCCATTTGTTAACATCTAAACTGCAGTTAGTGTATTTGTGATTCATAGTAATTGATTGCTCAAATTCGTTCTAAGAGTAGCTACACAAGTTAATTTCATCACAAAGGCTAGTCTTGTTTGAACCGCTAGCAAACATGCTGCAGGCTCATTTATATGTATACTGTTTTCACAAAATATGAACATTTTGTCATCAAATATTTTTCAGTTTGAATTGTCTTATTACAAAGGTTGGGTGGTAGGTACATTAGCTGCATATGTACATTGTAGTGGCTAAGGGATTAACTAGTCTAGACATTACATAGGCTACTATAAAATAAAAATGGAAGTGGGTGAAGAAAAAGGAGTTTAAGGGGAGACAAGGTCACTTTATTGGATACCAAATGCTTTTTCCTTTTCTCTCTCTGCCGTTGACACTGTCATCTATGTGTAGTATGTACTGTATGTCCATCCTCGTGCTGATTAAGACCTGCTTTGCCAAGCTGTCATATTGTTTCTTCAGCAAAGGTCTCTACCTTTCTCTCCACCTTTGGTCTTTCCTCCCTCCTCATTTTAACCTTCCTCAGTCCAATATGGCTGACGTTCTGTCTCCATCTCTTTAGGTGCAGCCAGCAGCAGTGGCCCTCCTCAAGGTTAGTGCGTCCACGATGCCAGGTCTCATTCTGTATCCTGCCTGCCGTCCACTCAATTTTACAGCTCAGTAGCTTGAGAAGCAGTGGGGGTAAATCTGCGGCAAGAAGGAGAAAGAGAGAGAGGGGAGGAGAAAGGGAGAAACAGAATTATTGTGCACCCTGTCACCAATTGAAGTGGATCTCATTCCAGGCACACTAACAACTCAAGACAATTAGTCACTTCTCACTAGGCCAGACCTGAGACTTACTTGTGGACCAAAAAGAGGCAGAGAGTAGAAGACCCACAAGCATGGCTAAGCATTGCAGTTATAGGAGTGGCTCAGTGGAGAGACAGGCAACTTAGGGATGAAATGGCTCTGAGCTCTACTGCAATGGCTCCTTGGGTCCTTTTGTGCAACACTGAGATAAAAATAGGAATATGGGACTTGGAACACATGCATTGATAATTCATAAAGACTTAAAAATATGTATGAATATCAATTATCATTCTTCTCATTGGCATGTGTTTGACTAATGTTGGCCAGACTCTAATGCAAATAGTTTCCCAAAAGTGAAAATAATGCAGTAAATATCTATTTTCCTGTTTGTCTCTACAGATAAATAATGTGTCATGCATAGGCTTTACTTCATAACATTCTTCAAGATATACAAAGATAGCAATGTCAGTAATTGGTTACGTTCCACCTATTAGTCGGTTGAAGGTAGTTTGCTGCCAAAGATGAGCCCTGAAGCTTCAGCCACCACATGTTCCAGAACAAAAGTGAAGCATGACTAAGGTGGGTGGTGCGTGGAAGATCAGGGAGTAGGAAGAGAGAAAAGTTTGTCCTGGGCCCTCTGCAGAGACGCAGCATGACCAATTGAGGTGAAGGGGATGAATGAGGCCATTCACTGGGCCTAATGAAAGAGCTCCTGCTGGGCGCTGAATGAGGGTGGGCCCATCTGCACCACATAGGCGTGCACAAACCAGTGACCTCGAAAATTACCCAGGAAGCACTTTGGGACAGTCACCCCAGCAACAGGCTGGGGTTCACATGGAAACCAGGCGCTTCAATCAATGCCTGGCAGCTTCTTAAACAGTGCAAAGTTTTTCTGTGTATTGAAAGAACTCTGTGTGAAATCAACTTTGAGGGACACCCCCTAGTTTTTTTTTTTTTTTTTTTTAAAGAGGGGAGCTGCCAATGATTGTCCCATGTGAAAATGTCCAGGAGCTCTCACCAGCTTTGAGAGGTGTGGGATGCTGCCCTCAGGACTTTTCCTCTCAAGACACAAAGACCGGTTTGTCCAGGCTATATGTACATGTGCTGCCTGAGTGTATATGCAGTGATGTCTGTAGGTTAATTAGGTTCAAGGGATGTACAGCGACAGGTTTAGGAGGCCGTGAAATAGATCCGATTTCAGAGATTCCAGATGAAGAGGGAAACACCCCTGGGGACTGGACATTAAGTTTACAAGCATCCTCAAGGATCTGGTTCATTGGATTGTATCTGTGTTATTTGGTTTAATATATTCAGTCTTGATGAGCCAGAGGCATGCAGGTCATTGAAGTTCCATTCCCGTCTCCGTTCCCTCACGGAACTTTTGACAGCGTGAAATGACAATCCGCCCCTGCACGCATCTCCCACGTCAAAAAGTAATGAGATTGTGCTGCTGGAAATATCACTACAAAGCATCAGGCCTGCACTCGGGTCTGACTGCACCTTCAAACAGCGCTGCCTGCCAGCTCGCCTGCCTCGCCTGCCTGCTGAAAAAGAAACGAACAAAAACAATCAGAATCAGAGACAGAGAAACGGCAAGGGAAGCTCCCCACGCGGAGACAAACGAACACGCCAGGGCTTTCATCCTGAGAGTGATTAGCCATCCGAAACGTTTTAAAACCCCGCTTTGAGTGTGTTCCTCAAACGAAAGAGTTCCATTGAGGAGTGGTGGTGAGATGTTTCTCGCTGGGAAGTGCGAGTGATCTAGTCTCTAATTGTGGCGTCGCTGACAAGGCTGGTGTGGCTGGGAGCTTTTTAAGCGGGGCTTTTTGCTACGCTCTTGTTCCCTTCCTGTCAGATCCACCACCAAAGGCACCAGGGAACAAAAAGACCCCTCAGATTCTGTTCTTACATCCATCTGCCTATTGCTTTGTGCATAAATACAGCCCTAATTTAACACACTAATAGGCCCTGATGCTGGCCTAATGGCCTACCAATACTACAATAGGTGCTGTAAATACAGTGTTTGGTTGCAGATATGTGGAATTAACCTAACATAGTTTTCAGTCTGTATAATTGCTGACTTTGTCTATCTCTTGTTCTTTCATATTTCATTGATCGAAGTCTCTCAGCTTTAGAGAAGCTGCAAAGATTATGACACATTGGCAATAGTGTTACCCCTCTTCTGCAGTATAGCAGGAACAAAGTCATGTTCAAGGTCTTTGAGCACCGTTCAGCAGCGCTGGTAGAAGTCTTCAGAATTTGGCAAGAAGAAAACTTCTGGATTCTCTTCTTTTCAGAAGCCAGGTTGTCGAAGATTTGAGGAATAGAAGAGACGCAGTTTGAAGAATCAAAGAATCAGCGATGGGGGTGGGGGGGTGGCCAGGGATGTTAGAGAAGAGAGGAAAGGAGTGAAACCCAAGCTCATAAAAATCAGTATTATAACAACATTAATTGATGCTGCTGAGTGCCATATGTGACGCCATATGGAAAAGCTGCCCCAGAGGCCTGCTATAATAGACAGCCCGCAGTGGTGCACACAACTTGGCACATATACAAACAAGGGACGTCCCATTAATATCAGCCACGCAGACCGAGCAGGAGACAGTGGGAGAGGGAGTAAGAGGGTGTTTGAGGGAGGCGAGAAAATAAAGAGAGGGGACCGAGTTACCTTGTGTTTTGTTTTTGTCGCCATCTTCAACCCTCATTTTTGACACCTGCCTTATACTATGTTTTTCTACCAACTGAAGGGGATTTACTGTATTTGGAAATATGTATGCCTTCACAATCCTTGCTTCCCTACTCCCACGGTTCCTTAATTACAGTAATAAATGGCCCCTCCCTTCTGGGTTGATCAGACCGCCCTCTGTCCGCCCAACTGTCACTCCCACCACAGATGCCCAGTAGTCCTTTCATTCCATACACACACACACACACACACACACACAGACATACACTTCAGCAGGTGAGGTGATTCATGGCATCTTGACAAAGACGGCGTGAACAAGCTCTGTTTAACCTCTTCTGTGCCTAATCGCAGGGCAGCCATTATTTACTGCCGCTGTCCACAGTTTCCACTGCTTGGTTGCCCAGCACTCTGTCTCTCTACTAGCACTGCATTTATTTCATATGCCATAGACATTGTGTTGACGCAGCCATTCTGCTAGAAATTACATTAAATCTAAATGCCATTTTATAGCAGGTAAATATTATATGATCAATTTTTTTTAAACAGAATTAATGAGGTGAATAAATTACATCTTTTGAGTAGTTTCAAGAAAACTAAATGCAATTGGTAAGCTCAGTGTTTTGGGTAACAGTTCAACCTAAATTTATTAATTGACATGTACATGCAACTAATAATTATTATTAAGAATGAATAATCTGTTCATTATTAACAGAACAACACTAAAAGACATTCAAGAGAGAGAAAAACTGCCCATTCTCACATTTAAGAGGCTGGAAGTAAATATTAGGCATGTTGCTTTAAAAGTGACACGAATGGTTAATTGATCACTAAAATTGTTGTTGAATAAATCTCTATTGATTGAATAATTGATTACTGGACTAATTGTTTCAACATTCGTGGCTTCTAAGTCTAACCCTTATGGCGGCGAGATAGCTTGAATCAAGTTCAAACTCTTTGAAGTTGTTGCTTTCATCCTGTGAGGTTGTGTGTGCCAGCAGATCTGCAGGCAGACATGGAATCCTCCTTTATGGCCCCATATGGCCTGGATATCCACACGTATCCATTTTCGTGTGAGGTTTACCTGATTCTTCTGGTATGAGCGGAGCAGGGGAAGGAGAGAGACAGATCCTTAAGAAACAGAATTGTCAGCCATTCTGTTCGAGTTTCATAGAATGTGAGGCGAAACAAGAATAGCGTACAGCTGTTTCCTCCTTGACACAGAGGGAGGCAGATGAAGAGCAAAAGAGAGAAAAGAGAGAAAGACTGAGGGAGGAAGAGGGAGAGCGGGAGAGAGCTCTCCGCTCTGTGATGTGCACTGATGTAGCTCCAGCTCTAGGTCAAACGCTGCCGGTGTTTTGTGTTCATCTTCGTCTCGTCTCTCCAGTGCTCTTCTAAATTATTCACAGCCTGAAGATGTGCAATGTGGCTGCCTCCTCCCTTCCTCCCTCCCTCCTCCTTCACTCTACATTGCTCTCTGTTTCTCATCCCTTCCTTACTCTCTCATGTGATGGCTTGTTTCAGAGGCAATGAATAGAAGTTTCTCCTTGCAAGCTGGTTAATCCCCGCACCCCACATCCACTCATCTACCATCAACCACCCACCTTTCATCACTGGCTCCCATCTCTTGCACTCCTCCTTTCATCCCTTCTCGTCCCCTCGCTTGCCTCTCCTGGCTTCCAGACTGGAGCCAGCCACTTCTTTTCTAAGGGGGAGGCAGCCAGCTGTTAGCAACAACTGCTCAGTAGCTCCTGCTCTCCGCCTGCATCTCACTAACTCTTTCAGTCATTTCATAGGATCCACGATGAAGGGCTAGGGTTGACAGCACGTTTCCACCCTCTGTTTCTTTTTTTTCCCCCCCTTCTCTTCTAAACTCTATAATGATTTCCAGTGACTTTGTGCTTATTGTATCTGTCTGAATTCAAACCCCAAGTGCACACTAAATCCTCAGGCCAGTCGATGGTACTGATTAAAGATGCGCCCATCATTCATTTTACCTTTACAGACTGCCCACGGTGTGAAGATAGAAGGAGCTGCTAGAAACCAAGGACATATAAGGGCTAGTGTTTGTTGGTATGATGATACATACTGTAACACAACAAAGTTTGTCATCTATTAGAAATTTTGTTTTACCGTTTATGCTTAGGTATTTATCCATTCAGCCACCCCATACATAGGGTTCAGCCAAACACACATGTTGTACCTCTTTGTCTGATATTTTGGTCTTAAAAACGGAGACTGCCTTCCTGAGAAAAAGGAGACTATTTCTCGTTTCAGCGAATGCCCCAAAACGATATGAGTTTATGGTCAAGTGACAAAGCCTTCTAGTGGCTGTAGGAGTTATGACTCTTGTCCACCAGAAGCAAAGGAGGAAACAGTGTGACGTTATTATGGAGCGATAAAAAGTCATACTTTAACACGGGAAACAGCAGTATGTTTCCTGCTTCCTACAGGAGCATAATATGTGTCATTCTGGAGGGCTTGGACCAACAACATATTTTGTCCTTTAATTGGAGGACTTGTAGTATAAACTGCCTGGTTTTGTAACAGATTATTATTGTCATGTTAACTAGGAAGATGCAAGTATTAAATCCTGTTTGGACAGCAGGGGTTAGAGGATGAGGTGTGCCCCTTGTGGCCACCTGGAGAGAGAACAGAGCAGAGAGAGGAGTTGAATCCAGTTGCAGCCGTTGCCACAGGACACTCATTTGTAATTCTGTCCCCTGCCTACAATAACGTTTGATCATTGCATAGGGGGGGCAGGAGGTGCAGGGGAGGGGGAAGGGACTGAAGCTTTCTCCCTCTCTTCAATCCCCCTCCCCAAACCCCCCTACCCGCCCTCTTGCAATTGCTGTCACCCAGTATGAATGCCCCCTCTGGCCCGATGACAAGTCTAGCGTGAAACGCTTGGCTGCCCCCTTAAATTAGCAGTAGAGCCCCCCGGCGGCACATGCTTCTCATGACCAGCACACAGTGGGCCGCCGCCAGATTCTTTTCATTACGGCTGTGGCCTGCCAGCCCCCTGACTCTACCTCCTTCTGCCTCTCCCTCCATCCCCACCTCCCTCTCCTCCTCGTTCCCCCTGTGCGTCGGCCAGAGCTCAGTAAACAGCATCTGTAGTGCTCATCACATTACTGTCGTAGGGAAGAGAAGGGAAGAGGGAGCCAAGGTCTCTGTGGGTGTTGCTGTTATTTCTGTGTATCTAAGTGTTTTTATGTGTGCATACAGTATGTGATTTTGTGTGATTGTGCATAGTATGTATATGCATGCATATGCGCTGTGTACATGTCTCTGTGTGTACATGTCTCTGTGTGTTGGCTTGACAGGATTAGTGAGAGAGAGAGCTTGTAGTAGCAGTACAGAGAGTGAGAAAGAGCGAGAGAGGAGGGGAGTAGCAGTACAGAGCGATGCCTGGAGGCTCAATCTGTTCCTCACTGAGCTACATCAGTGTTGGAGACGGCGGCTCGGGCCGCGGGGAAGCCTCCACTCGCTCCATCAAACTGTCAGGCAGCCAGCGGAGCTGCACAGGGAGACTCTCAGCTGCCCCCAGGGCCAGTTCAAGTCAACATCCCATTTCCTTGCCTCCTCGCCTAATTTCTCCTACGCCCTGACTTAAATTTCCAATGCCCAGTGTCTGCTGCTGCAGCTCAGCAGCACCGGGCCCGGGGCCATGTCAAAACACTGGGAGGTGCTGAGGGTTGTACATGTGTGTATGTGAGTGTGCGTTCACCTCTGAAGGCGAGCTATCGAGCTAGCTACAGTCACATGGTCAGCAGAGACAAGAAGAAGCCGAAGGGAGCCTTATGAAAGACGAGGTGCGAAAAAAACATAAATCAGTGGGGTTTTTTTTCTCTCATTCTCTCTTACCTATGTCCTCATTTTTCTTCCACAACTATATTCATAACACAGTTGTGTATTCCCTGTCCTTTCTGGTTTCTGGCAGTTTTCTTCTTTCTCTCTGAGCTGAATAAATGCTCCCTGTTCTCTCGTACATCTGCCATTACTGTCTGTTTTTCCCTCGCCAAACTACTCCAAGGATCACACCAGCAGCCCAGCCGGCTCTGTCACCCCCCCCAGCGAGTGCTGAAAGCAAAGGTTGAGGGATTTCTTGTTGGAAATGACAAGGCGGTCCTTTAATTTAGTGAAGAAGGGGGACAGCTCTTCAAGTTTACCCCCACCACCATCACCATCAATCTTTCCATACATCCCCCTCCCCCTCTTCCTCCTCGACCTCACCACATACTTTGCATGGAAGTGAAGCAGAGAGCTGCCAGGTCTCAGTGCTGTTTACATGGACTTTGGGTAATGTTAAAGTCTGCTTAGTTTGGCCCCAGGTCAGGACTATATCTTTCCTCACCCTGGCTTGATTTACATGACCCCCGCTGACTCTTCCCTTAAGTGTGTCAGCTCGGAACCAGAGGTCTCTGTGTATCTGGCTAATGCAAAGAGCATTTCTCTGAGCTTGTCTTCCTCAGTCTTCCCTCGCTCTCATTCTCTCTGTTCTCCGTCAGTGGGCCTCTGTGAAAGGAGCTTTTGCTGAAGCCGTCTCTCTGTTTGCACAGCCAACTCCAAAGTCCCCGGCTCAAATATGGTTTTACACGAGAGCCCATCTAGGCCTCTTCTGCTGGTCGATATGATTTTTACCCTGGCAGAGCTTTTTCTCTCAATCTCATTCCCTCTGGAGCCTACATCTTCACTAGGATCAATACTTTCCTAATCCAGAGCTCCTAGGCTGACCCAGGGTAATCAGCTGACTTCCCATGCCGCCTGCTGGTGAGGTCAAGGGTCAAATGGCTGTATAGATTTGATCCTGTGATCAAATCACTTTGCTAGGTGGTGCTTTCAGACACAGATAGTTGGGTCAAGAGCAATCACTTGAGTTTTTTTCTCCTTTGAGTTGAGATATTTAAATGCATGTGACCTTAATATCAATAGAAGAATGTTTTTGCTCCAGTGTTAAGGTGCACGGTAGCTATGACATCGTATGGTGAAGCACCCAGAGAGATTTATTTCTTTGTTTGACTGTCTTGATTTCACAACAACTCATTCGCATGCTTCAGAGCGCACACATACACACACACACACACACTACCTCCTCAACTTTTTAGTGACTCATGGCTTTTCTCGGTTTGCTTCAAGGAGAGCGAGAACATAAGAGCATGCAACAAAACATCCTGTCGATAAATTATGAAAGCTGAGTTAAAGTAAGGCTTCAACCTCCGCCATAAGGCCAAAGAGACTTTCAGATACCCCGCTGATGTCTCAGGCCTCGCAGGAGGTCCCTGAGCGGACCTCGGGCTCTGATTCCACACCCCATCAGAGTGGCCACCGCATCGTTGTCCCCACACTTCATCCCGGCAGCCGCAGGAGGGAAATTACAGGAGGAAATTGGTGTTGTTCCACCAGTATCAGACACTGCTTTGGTCCTCGACTATCTAAATGGACCATTACCCCCTCTGTGTGCTCTCACTCTAGGAGATCTAGGTTTGTCAGTAGTCTCTCCCTTACAATCAGGGATATGTCAGTATACATCCCTGGACAGATGTCTCCGAAATTGAAGCCATTTCTCATGTCAGAGTTTTTATGGCCCTTTTCTTAATTTTAAGTTATCAAGTTTTTAAGTTAAGGTATTTCATCTCTAGCACAATTGAGCACGATTGGACACTTTTCATCATTTCTCCTTTAATCATACACTTTCTATAACTTGCTCATTCCAATGCATCTGAAGTCCTTACATTACGCAGCATAATCTGGTGGGAACTCTCCTTAAACCGACTTTATAAATAAACTAAACTACAACATGATGAAATAAAATACGATAGAATGATAAACTACAGTCAAGCTTTCGTCACAAATAGTTTTGTGAAAGCACAGATACTTGTATGCATATGTTCTCTTTTTTTTCTCCACTTGTATTCATTTTATTTATATATTTATTTATTTATTTTGAGAAGGAACTGACAGTGACACTTATATGCCAGCAGCTCTGGCAGCTCTTGTTTTCCCTTTTTTTTTTATTATTTATTTATATTTTTAGATTTCTTGCAGCAAGTACAGGGTTTGCGATCAGTATTCAGGCAGACAGTCGCTGATGCCGTGCCAGCATTTGCGTAGCTGGGCAAGTTCCTCCTCTGTTTCTCTCTCTATCTCTGAGGCAGAATTCATGGCAGACTGTCCTCTGAGTGTGACAAGTGGAACTGTGTGATTAATTTGGCCAGTCGTTTTAATGTGCTCCGGGATGCGCAACGCTTATTGTCTTCCCCTTGCACGTCTATCGGAATCTGCCAGAGAGAATGTCCAGGAGAATCGAGACATCCATCCCTCCCTCCCTTTCTCTGTTTTTTTTTTTTTTTTTTTTTCCCCTCTTGCTCTTCTCTCCTCAGCCCTGCCTCATTTCAGGGCTGAGCTACAGGGTTGTCATGGGGGCCAGCCCAGGTCGAGGCCTGGCTCCAGCCAGGGCCGCTGGCGGAATAAATCTCCTGTCTCTGAAGTGTTGAAAGCTGTGTAAATGTCAAACGCATCCGTCTGATACGCTGGCTGAGGGGAGGGAGAGAGTTGGAGAGTAGGTGGGAGGCAGGGAGGGAGGGTTGTGGATGAGCCATCCGCTCAAGCCGGTCCCCTGTTACCCTTCGTAGCTGGCGGTTGCCAGGTGCAGATGTTGCTGCTTGCTCCCTGCCTCTGAAGAGCCAGCCAGTTTCTTTTTTTTTTTTTGGTGTGTTTGGTTTGTGAACATCTATGAGAGACACAAACCACAAGGGGCTTGGCTCCTGTCAGACAGCTTAGTGAGCAGCATATCTCTCCGATTTTAACAATGTCCCCCCTGACCACCAGACGTGCTGTTCTGGGAGCTTTCTGTTTGGGGTTGTGGTTTTGCATTTTCACCATTTGGTTTTCTTGTATAGCCTTGCTGAAAGTCTTTTCCCCCAGTGTAGATATGCAAAGAAGCAGAGGGTGCTAAATGACGTGGTGCTCTTCCCACACCCACGCACTCGGAAACACGAGCCAATCTTATGCATTTATAGGTTCATTGTATTGTTTTTTTCTGACTTGACCATGTGAACAGGGCAATCACATACAGTACCGACAAAAACTGCTCTAACACTACTTCCATCCATCCATCCCTTCATCTCTATAGCTTCCCCCCTGCCTGTTCTTACTGTTGTTTTGTTCCCCCTTTCTACCTGCCTCTCTGTCCCCTGCTGTGCTGTGTCTCTCTCCATCTCTGTCTGAGCTGCGGCTTGTATTCCTCTTTACGCTCTGCTGCAGTGCATGCTTCTTGTAAAAGGATAAGCACCATGCTGTGCTCTTTTGATATTATTTTTCCTCCTCGCCAGATCCAGCCTTGTGAGGCCTCATCTCTTGTGTCATGGCTACTGCTGCAACAACAAGGCCAAGCAATGCACCCAGGGAATAGACCGAGCCAGTTGTTCATCTCCATCACCTAGGGTTTAAACTCGTCCCCAGTAATAGAGAGGGAACTCAGATCCGCTGTGAGATGGGAGGCATCCGTTCAGCTGCATGCTAAGAATACATTTTCACCGGTTTCCTGGGGCTGAGGCAAAGTTGGAGAGATTGGATCAATTTTCCTTTTTTTTTTTTTTTTGTTTTTTTGTAATTCAAAGATGGATCAAGATGGAGAGGAACATTGTTTTGAATGTGATTCTTTTCAGATCAAATGCTAGAGTGGTGAGGGAACAAATGGATGGTGATTAAGGTTGTGATGTGCCCCTAACAAGCAGTATAGAAATGGCAGATAATTAATTTGTCCAGAATCCGTAGCCTGAATGGGGAATTGATTGACAAGAAGTGTAAGCCACTTTCTCCTTTTAATGCCCTGCACTCTGTAATGAAGGTCTTTTGACAAGCAAAAGCCCTGAAATTAGAGTTTTCAAACATTCCTCAAGAGAAAAGAGGACATGTTGCATAGAAATGTGGCCAATATTTGTAATTCTCCCTTCCAAGTAAATGTCGGCATATACGCGTACGTTTATACAAGTTTATTTCATTATCCTTATGTCCTTAGCAATTAAGGGCAATCTTCCTTTAATATAGAACAGCTAATCATAATTGTTTAATAAATATGAAATAAAGCAAACACTTTCATATATCTTTGCGTAGCACGTCAAATATCGTCTAATGGAAACCGCACACTCAACCACATTCAAACAAGAATACTACCGTTGTCAGACCATTTCCTTTCTCTCAGGTACATTGTTTGTTGTGATGCACCCCCCTTTTTTTTTTTTTGCTTTCACTTTTCTCTCTTTCATTGCTGCTCACTGAGAGGCTCCGAATCATAAACAACAGTCACTTCGGTAGGAAGAAAGCCTCACATTGAATATTGTATAATTTTTCTGTGTTTATTCTCCAACAGGTGTAAGTTCTTGTTCTATGTCTTGTGCTTTGGTATGAACAATAGGAGCTCAGGCATTTCTTGGAGTTGCTGTTCCGTAGACAGAGATGCAAACAACAGTAAAAACCCTCCTAAGGGGTTGAGCCACAATGTTTTTCACTTAAAGCTTCTGCCAGCGAGGACTCCTGCTGTATCCCTTGTCTTTGCAGAGTAGGATGAATCACGGGGCATGGAAACACCCCCCCCCCCTCTCTCTCTCTCCCTCCACTCTCCTCTCCTGAGAGATCTTGGCCACTGAGCCCTTGCACTGATTACTCTCGTTACTTAATTATACATTTGGACCCACCGCACTCGCAACAAAGGGCCGCTGTGCCTCCATTGACCCAGCTCCCTCCTCATTGTGCCCAGCTCTGAAAGGGAGTCAAACAAAATAAAGAGGGTCCACTTAAATATGTTGCCACAGGGACTTAATTGACAGATTGAAGACAGTTTTTCACTGGGGGCCCTCTCCCTCTCTATGTGGCTCTTCGCTTGAATTGCTCTGCTCCTCATGCATCCTGCTGTGAGGTCCAGTGGGACTGGCCTGCAGCTCGACCACTCTTGTTTCCGCAACCTCACCATCTATTGTCCCACGGGAGAGAGTTACCAGCCGAGAGCATTTCGCGACAAATAAATGTGAGAAACGGAAGCAAGGATCTCGTGGGTGAAAGTTATGTTGAGGAATGTGGCTAAGTTTGCCGTAAAGATTTAAGTTAGAGTATTTTAGTACATTCAAAATTACAACCAATGTACGCCAGGGTTACTGACTCCACATTTTTGAAATTATTTGATAAAAAAGAGATTTCTGTCTGTGAACATGCCAGGACTGAAAGGCTACGGCCCTCAGTATCTGCAGTATTCTCACCATCTGTTTGTTAGTTACAAGGTCTGACTTTTTTCTCTTTTTCTTGTTTTTTTTTTCATTATTTTTTAAGGCTGACCCTGTTCTCAAGATATTTGAGCCTGATCACTCCGTATTTTAAGGGTGCATTGACTTATCCTCGTACAATAAAATTCTAAAATTGCTGAAAAACCATTTCACTTTTCGACTGAATAGAGGGCGATTTGGCCTTTGGCCGTGCAAGACGAGGCGGATTTCAGAATACAACCTCTCTTGTTATTTAGTTCCTTTATCCTGGTAGAAGTCTGACATACAAATTAAAGACTGGTTTGTCACAAGGCGAATTTGAAATACCACACTTAATAGGCACTGTGTTTGAGTATTCAAAAAGCCTATGCTCTCTGTGTCCTTGAGATACTATCGTCCAATTTTAAAGCACACTTAAAAGGCTAAATGACAAGCTGCAGCTGAATGCAAAGTCATTGAACAGGCTCTTTATAAAAGAACCCACAGTATAGTATTATTCAGTTTTTTTTCATCTTTTGCAAATTTACAGCATTGAATTTGTGACAGAAACACCAGAATAGGGTCCTGTGCTGCTGTGTTGCTTTAGAAACTTGAAAACCTCTCTTAGACTACCACACTCTCCTTTCCCTCTTCATCCTCTGCCGTTTGCACTGAAAGCTGTCAGTGAATGAGAGGTTCCATACAAAAATAACATCTGCACTGATTATGAGCTACTGGGGGGAGCCAAATGAATAATTCCTTATATTTCCTGTGTCTGTCTCTTTTCTGTTACAGTGTGACAGCGAGAGTGATATTGACGACAAGGTAAGACTGCTTTTCCTGTGTTTATTCACCCACCACATGAAGGGGCTGAGAGTTGTGAATAACAAATTTGAGCTCTCAACTAAAGGAGGGAGACAGTCCTAGTGTGTAGTGAAAAAAGATGAGGGGTAATACACACTCCGCCGGTCCCGCCACTGTGATCATTTGCATTTTACAGAGCAAGAAAGTGACAAGGAAAATGTGGTGCAGGAGGGGGCTGTTTTTCACTGTTAGTTTTCTGTTTTGCTATGTAAAAAGATGTGGCATCTATTATTTTTGGAGCACTTTATGCCTGAATATGTCTTAAATATGCCTTCTAGCCTAGATCATAGCATATGCTGCATACAGTGAGTTTTAGTGTGTGTGTGTGTACTTAATCTTATCACATGGAACATATCACCAGTATCTGCTCGTTTTCCTGTACCAGAGAAACAGGTGTATTTTAACATTTGAGAGTTACAGTGAGTTAAGTTCCAGTCACAGAAGTGTATTCATGTTTTCAGAAAAATATAAGTTGAATTTTGAAAAACATAGTTCATTTAACAGAGTAAAGTTGGTTGGCAGTGTGTCTCTATTCCTCAACCTGACCCATTTTTGCGTGGCTCATGTGAAAAGTCAAATTCACCGCATAGTGAAGAGAATATTTTTGTATTGTATCAAAGATGCATTAATTAGGCATCTCTATTTTTGACAGCAGCTTATTTCAGTAACTTAAATGTAATCATTCATTGCAAACATCTTCAACATATAAAACAGTGATTATATGGAGCTAGCTTAAGCTTGTATTATAAGCTTTGTGTGCTCGAAAAAAAATCCAATTATATTAGCAATGATGTCATTGAATGTTAACCATTGGACTATCTGACAGATGTAGTCTATCAGTTTCACTTCTGTGTATTTGTTTTTCGCAGTCTTGGAGGTGGTTGGCTGATGGCAGCCACCTGGTTACAAGATGAAACGCCTTTGGGGAACCTCACGCATCCTAATTCCTCTACAGTTTAGCAATTACTCCCTGGTAAATGAATGAGATAGCATGCCTAATCTCCTGTAAGCTTAGCTCCCAGTTCTGTGGAAATGTCTGCAGCTCTCCCTATAAATAATACATTGATAGCAGGCCCAATTTGCATTAACTGTAGCCTGGCAAGTCAATAGGCTTTTATCTCTTCATTGAAGCGAGAAAGAACCGAGGGCGCTTGCTAGTTGACACGACAGAGAGACGTTGCAGGCCTGTCAGTCTCCATACGGCTCCCTGGCATCACTGTGGGGGGTAGAGAAGGAAGTAAAGTGGGAGGGAAGCTCTCAGAGTGTTTCCTTCCCAGTGTTTTGTTTTCCTTCCTGCTCTATCAGTTATTTGAGACTTGCAACAGTTTCATACAGTGTCAAAAAATTTTGACATTTAATTTATAAAAGTTTGATACTATGATGCTAAACAACACTGCTAAAAGAAACAGAAGAAGAAAAAAACAAGCAATGCTCAGGCAGTTTTATAGAAACACAGCAGTGTTGCTATGTTGTTGGTTATGTGTTAGCCTCTGTCTGTTCTGTAAAACAGCTCCATATTTGGCTTTTGGCGTGAGTTATGTTTGTAAGTTTAGGTGGACTGGGATGCAGTTCAAGACATGGTGGAGTATTGGACACTGCTGCCAAGTTTTCAGCTATGTGATTGTTGAATTTAGTACTAGTTATTATACAGTTCACTGTCAAGAGCCAGACTGCAGCTTCACCTGTTCAGGCCTCTCTTTTCTCATCCACTTATCACTATGTCATGAAGTGGAATTTTAGCTTGTGAAACACAACTTGAAAAACATATTACTGCTTCATAAAACATAAAATCTATGAAAAATGCTAAAGCCCCATTTTTCCCCAACATAGACACTTATGAATTACATAAAGCAATATCAGGCTATTTATAACATAAAGGCTAAACAATGGATAAGTCAACCACCTAACAACAGGTGTAAATACAGGGTTTCATAAAATAATGTAATAAATAAATAAATAACCCAGAAATAGCATGAAATAGCATAGCTGTCACAGACAGAGGAAAAGTCAGCACCCCAAGAGGTGCACTTAGGATTTTATTTGTTTGACAATTCATATGTTCAACCCAACTCTTGGCGCACTTGCACTACACTCTGTAATTTCACAAATAGAACATAATCATGTCATGAATGTAATCTATGACAAAATGCAGTGTTGTCATCTTGACAGCCAAAACTTCATTTTCACAATGGACAAAAGCTTCCTTATGATTATCTGGAAATGTGACCTCTGACATTTCATGGATGGACAACGGAAGCACTTACTGCACTTGACTTACAGTATAGGTCGCCTATTGACAATTGAGACTGTGTAATCCCCAATCAGATGGGCTGCTTTAAGTGGTCTGCATCTGGCAGGTTGAATTTTTTCACCACAATTTTTTCCTCACAATGCTGGTGGCCTTGCAGCCCACTAGGTGGCCCAGCCCATCTGGCATTTGCCAGAATTACCAGATTGCCAGTCTGAGCCTGGTCACTTTAATTACAATTTGCCATGAACTCACACTGTGATTCAATCCATAATAAGCTTGTTAATTTACAGAATAGTTAAATGACCAGAGAAAAGCTTGGATGAAAGTTCATCTTAAATATAAGTATTTATGCAAATTAGATTCAACAGATTGTAAGTTAAAGGAACAGTTATTCTATAGAATACATAAACCATGAATGTAAATCCCCAACCATTGGCAATTTTTAACAATAAAGTTGTTGGCTGGAGCCATGCAAACAGTTTTGGCTTTAATGTGTAAAACTATTGACTCTCACTCAAACAGATACTTAACTTGGTTTTTCATGTCTCTTTATGCTCGGGTCTCAGTTCTTAGTTTTCATTCTCAGTTCTTAAGTTTTCATTTTTGGTCTTGAGCCTTTTTTTGATGTGGGAGTGAACTTAGTGCTTCAAGGCCACCTAAAACGTAATAACCTCTTTGGCAGCTCTCAGACCAGCCAGGGGCAGGACACATTTTCGCAATATGGGTTACTTGCATAGAGAAGAAATATATCCTCAGATATGTCTAAATTTCTGCTAGCTAATGTTAGTCCTGCATGAGCAAGCAGCATATGACAGACTGGTAGAGTTGAAACCGCAAACGCCTTACATACATGCATGAGCAGAGAGTTTCAAGTCAGTATAGATCTAAAAAAAAAAAAAAAGCTTTAAAACTGCACTACATTATAAAAAGCAATACCAAAGCAGCAAATACATGTATAATGTCCCTGTTCAAAACTTTGTAGCTACACAAAATCTTTACACAGACCAATCAGGCAACAAAGTAACCCATTAACAAAAACATTTCACAATGTGAACACCCTATTTGACAGTTTTATTATCTAAACAAAAACAGAGGCCAAAGATAAGTATTCATATTTTCCATTGTTCTAATGATGGTACTGATCCAGTTCCAGGAGACAAAGAAAAGCTTTTATTTATGGCCAACAGGAAATGTAACTGAACAACAACATAATAGCGAAGGGAGAAAAAACACTGTTATGGATACTTTGAAAATACGCAACTGATGTTCATGTATTTACCAAGACTGAAAGAAGAAAAGAGCATCTGGATAGAGGCTAATGCAGCCCATAGCAAATTTCTGAGGAAAAGAGAAGACTGGGGAAAAAATACTTTGACAGGCCATCACCGCAAGTTAAAAAAAAAAAACAAACGATGGTGTAAAAATTGGGTTCCATGAGGAGAAAGACAAACACTGTCATTTGTAATTGCCCGCACTCAGGATAACTCGACAGCGATAATTTTCTGCAACGTTTTGCTGAAACAGGTGCCAGCTCCTCCCGTATCTTTCCAATGAAAACAAAGACTCCTTTCACATCAGATTACCAGCCACCTGAACACCCACATTGTCAGGATTTCACAGATTAACTTAATTAGAATATTGCTTCCAGGTGTGCCCCCAGGGTGCAATCAGTTATACTGTATTTGAATAAAACTGACGAGTTGCTTCTACAGCAAAGTCCGTTTGCTGCACCTTGTGAAGCTCGCTTGTGTCAAAGCGATGCTCGAGATAGCATGCAGTGATGTGTTTCCAGAATGTGTCAGACATGAATTCTTCAGAGATTGCCGGGTCACCTCCAGTTCAGTGTGAGTCTGCTGTAAGGGAGGGGGGGGATCTTTATGTAGATTGGCCTTGAATCTGGGTGTTGTATTCTCATCACTGGCATTTCTTCTTGGGAGTTCTGTCATCTGACGTCTAAGATTACATGATGTTTGACAATGCAAAGTATTCAGTGTACGTTCAGGAAAAATAACAGTGCTGACCTTGAATGGCTTAGCTTATGCTTGCCCCCTGGGGGAAACCCACATAATTAAGGATTCCTTATGGAGAAGAATGTTTTCTCTGTCTTTACTGTTATTAAAGCAACACTTGGCTTGTTTGCACATAGCCATGCTAAATTAAACTGCTCATAAAGGAACTAACCACATGTTGGGCAAATGCTTTGCAATAAACGGTCTGTGTGCACTCGAGTCTGTTTCATGCTATGGAATTTGGAACATCATTTATTCTTGATCCAAATACTTTGAACCACTTAATGTCTCTGTGTCAGTTGATTAAAATGTACTTAAATGCTCCAGAACACGTGTTAGCTGTTTGGCGCTGCACACACAAAAAAAAATAGCTGAATGAATGGTTTGTGCTTGTGCAATGATGACATCTACGATAACAAGACGTCACATGGACAACATTTGATATAATTGTGAATGTGTTATTTAACATACATTGTAGTTACATAGTTTGTTTATATTTTGGTCATGTGAATTTCAATAGTAGTTCATTGTTCCTTCTCTTTGGTTTAGTGCTTAGTGCTGCTGCAACACACTTACAAGTAAGTCTGGTATACTTATTTTAGGGTAAGTTTGGCAACATTAACTGCTTTAAATTTGCTGTGCTGTCACATTTCGCAATCAGTCTCATAACACTGTGCATTATTGAACATGTCTTTTCAACTAGCAAGAGAGTTGAAAAGACATGTTTTACATTTACACTATTATTACCAGCAGTAACAGCAGTACAAATGTTAGTAATTCATTTCCTTCCCTCACTGCTCCACCTGTAATCCATCAACCAGCCAATCTTGTCAACCTCTGACACATCTGAGATACTTCAAGTCAAGATGGTCATTTTCTTTCATTGGAGAGGCAGAGAAAGAAATAGAGTGAGATTCATCCCTTCTCAGTTTGTTCATGCACTCCCCTGAAGTGTCATCCTATTTCCATTAGACCCCACTTTGCCATCCTCGCTGGCTCCTCCAATTTCCTCTGTATTCTTTCTTCTGTGCAAATAATACAGTGGCTGTCTGTCTGTGTTCAAAGCGTTAGCATGAGCTACTTATATTCTCTGCAGGCTTTAACACAGCAGCCTCGTGTCAGGTGCGTTACCGCCGCCAAAGCTGCATCACCATAGCCACAGCGGAGGACACCCAGGTCGGCTAATTCTATTTGGTCCTATTTGCCAAGCAGTCACTCAGCAGAAAGTGTATCTGTCTCCAGGGGAGTCTCCAAGGACCATTACCACATCCTGTCTATGAGCTCTTTTATGGCTCTGGTGTACTCATCTGCCAGGGCAGCACACAGGCTCTGATTGACACATTAATTCCTCCTCTACCCCCTTATCTTCCCGCTGTGTGCAGAATGAATGCCATATCACCGCGTCGGAGCGTCTCTACCGGCTTATCGGTAATGGCTCGTCAGCTAGTGGTATCCTCCCAGCTGATGTATTGGCAGTGTATGCCCTCTGAGACTAGCAGTGCACCGAAAAACAAGCATGCTGTGGGGATTTAAACATATCTGTTAACACCACCAATACCCCCACCTCTCTATTTTTTCTTTAAATCATTCCTCCTTTAGTGTGTCCTCTTTTTTTTTTATTTACTGCCCTCTCTATTTGTGCATCTCTGTCACTACCAACGTTGACGGTTCTTACGTCTTTCCCTCTGTCGCCATCTTGAAGAAGGAAAAAAGGTAGTAGTCATATATATTCATGTAGGTGTGTCCCCCCCTCCCACATACCCCCTACCCAACCCCCACTGCTTTGCAAGAATCCAGACTGGTCTCCAAGAGTCATCATATTCAATAACAAACAGGCCACCCACCAGGCCACTGACAACCTTAACGTTTTTATATGGATGGGAAAAATGGACCAGCTTAATGTTTCGACACAAGTGATCATCCGTCCTCATCTCTTTAATGAAATTAGATTAAGTGCACCTGGGAAAGAGCTGAGAAAGCAGAATGCCTCGCCACCTCCTTTAATCTAAAACCAATTTGCCAGTAATATTCCTTTCCCCCCAGCTTGGGATTCACCGGCCCTGATTCAAAATGGAGGAGGAACGAGATGAGACCAGAGCTGACTGGTTGCATTCAGCTCCCCACAGGCACTGTGAAATTAGAACTGACACCGGCAACACAGGCCTTAATATGGAGATGTCATTTTTCTCCTCTTGCTTTTGTCTTTCTCTCCCCCTCCCTTCTTCTTTTCTTCTCTCTTCTCTTACTCAGTTCCTTCCTTCCTACGGTTCTCACTTTCCGGCTAAGCCTGAAAGTGAAACAAAGCAGAGAAGGGGGTAAATAATTAGAAGATACAAAGTACAACTTGAAAGATTAACCATTCCCCTGATAATGGCTGTTTCATCTCTAATGAATACATTTAAGGGTCAAGGTTAAGGTTAGAGTTATGCCAATAATCAACTTTTTACGAGAAAATAAAGATGAGCTTTGTAGATTGGCCAGAAATAAACATGTTATGTTTCCATCAGGTGGTCTCATGATGTTACTCACATCTAGCTATTACATTGAACCTGGAAACACTTATCTCTTTAATTTATATGGGGCTGTTTGCAACATGCTCTCATTTCTGGTCAGCTCCAAATCATGTGTGCTCTGCAGGCATATGTGTGTGTGTGTGTTTTTTTTCTCTTCTCGGTTGTCAAGCAGTACATCTGTTGTGCATTTAGCGCACAAGTATGCGGTGATCTGGGAGCAAATTTGGATATGTCTCCGCAGTGAAAAAGGATGCTCTTAGTCTTAGCCTTATGTGCACACAATGGTGTGATGTGTGTGTTTGTGTGCACGCTCGGAGGGGAAGTGAGTGTAAGGGCACGCTCGGCAGTGAAACCCAGCCCCAGTGCATGTTGGGAAGGAGAGGCGTGATGACAGAGAAAGACTCGGAGCTTCTGCGGGGCCAGCCAGCAGACACAGCCAACTGACATCAGCAAAGACGGCTTGTCACTAGCAATGTATGTCATACAGCAATGCAGGGACAGTCAACAGGGCCATGGCGTCATTGATGTGGCACCCAATAGCCTGGTCCAGATTCTTTCTTAAAGGTTAGCGCTGATGTTGGCATCTCAGATGAAAATAGAAGGGTTGTGGCAAGAAAAAGCCACGCCAGCCACTCAGAACAGGGTGGGGGTGTGAAAAATTGACATAGCATCTAGACTGTAATCTTCTTTCACTTACTGTCTCCTCTCAGTGAAGCTGTTTGTGTCGGGAGAGAGTGTTAATACAACAGATCGTCGTCCTTTTGTGCTTTTACAATCATAACACACACCCAACCCCCTTTGTCTTTGAAACATCGGCGCTCCGCTAACTCTTGAAGAAAATCCTGCCACCATTCATCCACGTTCAACAGCTTGTGATCATTGTTATCAAGGGAGTTATTGTTGCCTCGATGAACACCAGGTTTTGGTAGGTGGTTTTCCCTCCACCTCGACCAGATCCATTCTTAGAGGTGGTTTTCCTCAAAATACTGTTTTTCCCCACCTGAGAGCCCTGGTTCTGTAATAAGTGAGGTTTTCTACAATGGCCAGGTGAAATGCTCGATTGCACAATTTTCTGCTAGAGATCTCGTCAGCTCAATGATACGGTGATACAGAAAGCATGGCATGCTATATCAAACAAGACAAGTTGTGAAATAGTACACCACCTGTGATGCCGCATTACATCGAACTGGTTCTGTGTGTTCAGTAACTGTAAAGTATTGTTATTACTGTGGAAAAGAGGCCGCACAAGTACATTGCATTATTTTCAGACAATAATTTTTCGAATGGCCTTCCTGTTAACAAACGATTAATCCAAATGAAACTGCATATCTCCTTTTCCTTAAGCCTACAATTACCAATACTTTCAGTATTAGCATACAATTAAATGACTCTAATGTTAAGAGGGTCGCAGAATTAGTTGCATAACATCATCTACCATTCAAAGAGAATGAGGTTACCAAACATATTATTAAACTGTCAAATCTGCTTAATGTAACCAACATGAAGTCACTTAATTTGTTATATGTTTTGAATGATGTAATCTTTCAGCAGTTAATGCACATGTACTTAATAGGATGTAAAGCGTAACATATAGCTCAGGGAGTAATGTCAGTGCAGTTGTGTGACACAGAGTTAAACAGGCAGCTAGACTAACCCAATGCTCAGTGTGTGTCCAACGTGCTCCAAAGCAGCATGGCACCGCATTCATTGTTTTTCAAGTGGCCTGTGTTTGAATAACAATCCAAGCACTATATACATTTTTCCACATGAGTAATAAAAGTAAAATTGACTCCATATTGGGTGCAGATGTTCTGTGGAAAGAGGAAAAAAAAGACACAAATGTTTTTGTGCACGTGGATGTAAGATTTGAGTGTTTCTGATCGTGCATAAACATAATGCCTAAGTGGGTTTTTATTCAATAAACATGGTTGGACTGTAATTACTTACACATTTCTTCTGGCTGGAAATGCAAGACAGACTTTGTGTGCGTTTAGAGCTGGCGCACCAAGACTCATGTCTGTCCCAGCCTTGGCTTGTCTGCACAAGACTTTCTAATGCAAGAGGACTTGTTTTTCCTCCACAACAAATGGCATATGCAATCAGGGATAAATATAGAATTCCCTGTTGTTATTAAGAATCAGTGCCATTGTGGATAATGTTTCCCTGAAGAAGCATTGCTTCCTCTTTGGCCAAGAATACATCGGTAAATGGAGTTTAGGTCCACTGTGGCTGTGAAAAGAATGTTTAGAGAGCCTCAATTCCCTTCCCAGACAAAGGGTCCAGTCAGCAAAGCAGTGCACTAGTCATATTTTTTGAAGAAATTTTATAAGGAAAATCAACACACATTAATCATGGAGTCATAGGCCATTGTTATTTCTTGAGGCTCTGTATTTTGTCTCCATTTACCAAATATTTTCTACTGAAGCCAGTTTCACGACCTTGCGTCTTTATGGGAAGAGTCATCTGTAGACCTCATAATGGTGATGATGGACAATAAAGGAAGTGAGCACTGAGTCTGAGCCTCTCTCCCACCCACTGAGAGAAACATACTTCATCTTTCTTTTACTAACCACTTGAGCATCTCCAAGTCAATCTAAACACTCGGATGCCTGTGGATGGGCTGGCGACTGCCAGACCTCAAGCCCTGAAGGCCCTCACGTCACTTGGGCTCTGGAGGGAACTTTCCGTGGGCGAACGTGTATGTGATGTGGAAAGCCGAGAACCCGGGAGAGCACGCTGAGATCAGGCCCAAACACACACAGGGGCCAGCTGCCTTCAATTAAGCCAGAAACCCCAGCCACTGCAGTCCCTTATGCACAAAACCAGCCTGCTTTGATCTACACCAGCCAGGGGAAAAGGTACAAGGCTTGAAAGATTACAGGAAAAAAATAATTATTGTATCAAAGGGTGCTCCATAAAAGTTAACTGGGGTATTTTTGGGCTCAGGGGGCAGCGGGAAGCAGGTATTAATGATGGCTGTCACTCAATGTTCATTTGCCAATTATTTTTCCTTCGCCTTTTCAGAGAGCTTTAATTAGTGGACACACCTGGCCTCTCTCTGAACTTAACTGTAGAGTTCTCCCTGCCACTTTAGTTTTTATGGGCACTGAAGATCAATTCTGATTCATGCAGGGCACATTGGCAAAACTGAAGCCGATATGGTTGTCAGTTTGGGCTTGACAAACAGAAGAGGTATAGCAGTTCTTGGATATGTATGAGCTTTGGAGCCACAGACAGGCACCAGCATTAAAACTGTCCCCCTGCCAAGCACCACAGACGCAGGCGGCATGGGCATCCATTAAATTAATTTGACTTCATTAGTGCAGACCTGTTAGGCCTGGGGTGCCCACAGAGATGCTAGGGGGTGGGAGGTAGGGGGGTGGTGGTTGAGTGGCATCAGCCGCTGTGCTCTGAGGAGAGCGAACACATGGCACTGACAGGCGGAATATGGCCCCAGTTCTTACGCCGGGACGGCTGCCAAACAAAGGCAACATGCGTCACTGGCTTGAGGGAAGCTCAATCAACACCCGGTCGGAGCATTAGCGCCATGCGCGCCACGGCACATCAGCAAGGAGGCCTCAGGTCGATGGGCAGCCTGCAAGTCAGGCGTGTGCACACAGTGAATGTGGCAGTGTGATATGATACAGAGACACTGCCAACGGGTTGACCCACTGCCATCACCTTTGTGTCTGCCGCCAGAAACACTCATGTTATTAGATTACAGAGCTCACATTTAACTCTTGTTAGTGACTTACAACAATAACGTATCTCAGTATTTTTTCAATTAGTAATATTTATTGCCATTACTTTTGGAATGCTAAGTGATTGTTTCATGCTTTGCTCATATAAAGTGATGTTGACCTTGTGCTCCACTGCTGTTTTACTGGTGGATATGAATCAAGTAAATCATAGGCAGGGCTGAAATCCTTTAGACAGGGAAGTTATTGTGTTGACTAAATTTCATTCTAATGAGTACATCTGTTGACAAAACACTCATTCCTAATGGGCATAAGCAGTGCCTTCTCATCATACTGTACACTGCAGGTGACTTCTTTGTATTTTTAAGAGTGAAATATATAGAACTAATGGATCAAGTATTGAACATAATCTAATAATAATTAATCTTTATTATTATTTTAGTGTCATCCAGCGCCCAAAAATAACAGCACTACTGTAGGGGAGGGTTAGATTTAGTGGCTTGGCTTTTCTTTTTGTTCTTTCCTTTTAGCCTTCTACTTTTAGCTAACATGAACTCCAACAGTTCATTTAGCAAGGTCACATGCTTTACTTAACAGCACCTTAACAGCATTTCTAACCTGCAACCTCCTTGTCCCAAAGCCTGCATCTATAACCTCTAGGCAACCGCTGCCAGCTTCTGGAGTTGACCTGAGCTCTGCTGGGAGTGGTGCACCTGATAAATACAGAAGTGTGGAAATAAATAAATAATAGGGGGCATTAAGTCCAGATAGGACTGGAAGGTAGCCTGAGGGTGGTAAGTGTTCTGTCTGACAGCAGCGAGCACTTTGATCAGAGGGCCCCGTCTGAAGATCGCTTCCACATCTGCACAGGGGGAACGAGCTGTAAACTGCCAAGAAGCATTTTAATGACAGTTGGATTATAAAATGAAAGAGGGCTCCAGATGGCAGGCAGTGCAGTGGCTGGGGGGAGGCTGTTTAAACTGCTTTTTTATTGATAAAATATGGGGTGAAAAATTGCGCAGGGCTTATTAGGCGTCCCGCTGTGATGTTGCTCAGCTGGCCAAGCTGTTCACCGTGGCCCCCGTCCAAACATGCCTCCATAAATTTTTAGCAGTACCCTTAAATCTGTAAGATCCCTGCTTGTTAAGTTCACCCAGTCTCCCCCAAACCCCCCACACCGTATTTGTCCTTTGAAAGACTTGCTTGTGTCTTTTTTTTTATTTTTTTTTAAACCGGCTGGATGAAAGCAGTGTTAGTAGCTCAACATAGACTGAGGAGGTTGCAGGGGGGGGGGGGGGTTCCCGCATGGCATGCTCATTACCGTCTGCCTAGAACCAGAGTTTAGCCCTTAAACCACTTAATTCCTGCATGATTTCATTAACTTTACTCTCTTAGTGATAAAATGAGACCGAGCTTATTAACACAAGACTCTGTGGTTGTGTTTTCTGCCTACATCCACAGGGTACTGTTCATGGCAGAAATAGTCATCTGGGCATTGACACTTAACTGGCTGCAATAGTGGCCAGAAGGGAAAAGCAGTTGGACTAGCAAGTTAAGGCCTGCATGAAAAGTAATCTGCATCAGGATATAATAAGAGAAGTCATTTTAAGACCAGTAGATAACTTGTGGAAAGACAAGGGTGGTTCTGTAATGAGTTCCCTTTCAGACATTCCACCTTTAGGCTTCATAAACGCACATGTTGGATAGAAGTCATGACGATTCATTATGGCTAAAGGAACAATAATTACATTTTAATGTAATCTTAAGTGATGTTGGTCAAATCATATTGTCACCTTTTGAATAAGTGTCTCACAGTTAATATTACCTTACAAAATTGGTCTCATGCACATCTTTGAACTGAAGCTCAAATTGAATTTGCTTGAGATGTGAATAGGCCTGATTCAAAAGCTGGGAAAAATTCATGGTCTCAATAAAAGGGATCAGTGAAAGCCATCTTGACTCCATCAAAATCCATACATGTCACACATTGGCTTTGCACTCTGCGGAGTGGGCTTGTTTCAGCTGAGATATGTTGTTAGCCATGCTCTCACTGCTAATTTAAAATCCATTTAAGCTGATAGGGGGGTTGACTAAAACGCTGTCATGATGGCCTCGCAAAAGATGGGCGCCTGTATTTTTTTTTTCTACCTTCAGAAAACAGGCAATCCCAATTTATATTCCATAACTACCACTTCTAGGCCAACCCGCCATGCCCCAAATCCACCCTCACGCCTACCCGCAGCATCAAAGACAATTACTGTCGATATCACATCAAATTACAACTGTTGGTTTGCTTGTTTGTCTCGTTATGTGACACGAAAACTGCCATCTCCCACCCAGGGAAGGTCCCCTCCCATCTGCTCTCCTCCCTTTGCCCACCCTTATGAGCCTAGACACACACACAGATTCTCTTCCAGCGCAGAAAAGAAAGGGGACAGGCAGCCGACAGCCTAATGGACTAATTTGTAATTGCGAATGAGAAAAAGCTGAGTTGTTGGACGTGTTATAATTTGACAGAGAGTGGCAGCTCTGAGCCGGACCATGACGCTTCAACCACAAATCTCTCGCTACCTCCTCCTTCCTCTCCCTCTCCTTCAAATGCTTTCTTTCTTCCCCTCCGTGGAGAATAGTCAGAATGGAAGGTGATGGAAGAGATGCTTTCGGCACATTCTGCTGCTCAAAGCTCCTGGCTCTGTCATATTCCTTTTCTTTCCTTTCCACCCAGCCCTCCTCACATCCCTACCTCCCCTCCCTCTCTACCTTCACATGGATCCCATAGGATAAAATACGGAAAGTATCTCAGAGCATTCAGATGCGTTTGAAGTGCAGGACAGATGGGGGGCTCGAGGGACTGTAAAAAATGAATCGAGGCTAGTAATAGGAGAGATGTTTTGAATCCTCTCCCCCATAAGTTATTTATCAGGGGCCCTTAGTGGTGGAGGAAGACTTCAGAGTGCTCCCTTAATGTAGCATCTGATGACTAGTAGAGGGGCTGTTCCAGGAAGTACTGCTGTAAAACAGGAGGGGAACATTAGCAGGGAAGTCTCTGAGGGCCTGGGCAAAGGAGAGGAACAACACACAGGGCGTATCTTTCCCAGCATGCAACACAGGACAGAGAAGAGAGGTGTACAACAAAATGTCCCGAAGCCCCCCCACCAGCCAGTGATATCACACAAAGTACAGAGCAAGACATTCTGTACTACAATTCCCAGCAGGTTAGGCACGTTTGAGTAGAAGAGGTTCTTCAAATAGTTTTGAAAATAAATAACATGAAGCAGAACCGAACGGGAAATGGTGGCTGGTTACTACCACCATTTCCCGCAATTAATTTCAACACATATGAGACACATTTATTAGTAAGTTAATTTTTAACATGTAATTGCAGAATGTTTATCATTATGACTCCCCGCTATGTTCACAGCGTTGCCCATTCTTTTATTTTAAATTATCTGCTTTATTAAAACATTTTGCAGGTCACAGAACCAACCTGAGCAGTAAGCCTGTTAGCTCAGTAGATAATTTAAACAAGCCTGTGCAGCAAAGTCATTTATCTGCTTAGAGGCACACACATCACCCTTGACCTTCTTTGGAGGAGGGGCTAGACATAATGTTATTCTTAATGCTACTGCCAGGATCAGTGTTGATAGATTAAAGCTGCTGACTGATAGTATTTTGTGCAATGTTAATGCAATATTTCAATTATTTTTTTTTTGTTTTTCTTTTATTCTATTCTATTTATGTTGGGAAAGTGTTGTAAAATTATTAATTAAAGCACAGAATAATAACAAATCAGTTGCCACTGATCAAAATGTAGCATTTTCAACAAATCAAGTAATTATGCTAATATGCCAGAAACATCAAAGAACAGCAACTACTAAGAATACAAACACTGATATGATTTGTTGTCAATTCTTGAATGTCACCCAATAGTGTATTGTTCTCATGTAATCACCAAACTGCATCACATCCAGAATATCAGAAATGAACATTACTAACCAGCTCATTTCTAATGATTATGACGGGAAAGTGATACATGCGATCTCATCACCTTGAAACACTGTACATGCGTGATCACAAATGGCAGTAATGGACCAAGCCAACCAGGGAAGTCTCTGATCACAGGAGACTAATGGCCTCTGAACTGATCACTGAGGCTAATAAAGACCAGCTAACGACATAGCCTCTTCGTTTGTGCTAATTGCTCTCCCTGGACCTCCGCCGTGGCCCGTGTCTCCCGAGCATCTGTCACCAGGCATATTCCCCAACACAGCTCAGACCCTGGCCTCAGCCTCAAAGCTGGGCACACCGCCAGAAACAATTGTCCTCTGGTGTCCTTTTACTACAGCGAGGTGTAGGAAAACATTGTTTAGGTATATTGTTTGTTTAGCCAGATTTACGTCTTGGTAGAACTGAATGTGTCCATGAGTGGATGTAGAGCTCAAACCTGACTAGTCTAAATATAAATCAACAACAGTATTACACTCTCCATACCCAATCATTATTGGAGTCAATATTGACTTTATTGATAATATGGTGTTGTTTAGATTCAAGACCTACGCATATATCACCCAGGCGTGTGCACATGATTCCAAAGAGTCTTTAAAACACAGTTTCAGATTTGTGAAAACTGAAAAACCTTTTTCCCATCCAAACCACATTAGACAGATTAGAAAATTTACTCTATAAAGATAAAAATAACTTTTAATGACTGTTTTTAAGTGAGAAAGAGAGAGTTGAAGAAGCAAGAGTTCGACAGGGTCATAACCAATGGAATGGAGAGACATGGATCTGTGCTATCAATTTCTAGCTGCACGAAAAATGGAAGAAAAAAAAAATGAAATCGCCTAAAAAACAACTTTTTTGTGTTTTTGAAAATAGAATAAATGTTTCACAAATTTGAAACTGTGTTATAATGAGTCTCTGGAGTCTCCTTGGTAATCTAGTCCAGATTTGACAAATCTAAATATAGTAGTTTTAGATCTGGACCTGGTTTAATGTGGTTTGGATGGAGAAATATCAGTAAAATTGGCCTTTTTTCTGTTTTCATAAGCAAAATAAAGACTTCACAAGTTAAGGCATCAAGGCTTTTGCTGCAATGTCTAACACTTTTTCATAAGTATAAGTGGTAAAAAATGGAGAATTAGCCAATAAATATCAATATTTATGTTTACCTTTGTTCTTTCAGGCAACTGCCTTTCTTTGACTGTGTCAATAATCAAACCAAACAGCCAATCAAAGCTCATGGTCAGTATTCTTAAGGCTTCATCCCACTGGGCCGGAGCTGATCACAGCCTCTCTAGTCAATACTTGTGATCCTACCAAACGCACTGCAGCGCATTGCAGAAGCATCCCAGAAGCGGCTCTCCGCTCTGCTCCACTAAACATAAGTGCCTAGTCTATTTTCGACAGAAGCCATGTCAAGCTGTACAGAGCAGCTTGAGCCAAGCAGGAAGTTAGACACATAAACAGCATAGAGCATCCAGTCAATTTTCAAAATAAATCACCCTGTGCAGACTCCTGATCATATATCAACAAGGCATGTTTGCTTTGAAACTAATCAGACACCATATGATAACCTCTAGCAACCTTGCAGTCTTTTATGTTTTCACACGTAGGCATACGCACACATTTCCAACATAGCCAAATCAATATGGCTGCCAATAAAAACATACAGACATTACTTTGCTTATGTAAAAAAATAACCTGCTTTAACCTATGTTAGTATAGATAAATGGTACCGCTACAATTAACCTGAATTTGCCTGATATACATTTTATTTATACTGAATGTGTATTATAAAAACACATATAACACTCATGTGTTTACATGTTTAATCATTTATGTTCATCTGATCATCTCTAGAATATATCAATTATAGACATACTACTTCCTCTTTTGGGACTTAGGTTTCTTTACTGTCATGCCAGTGAAGCTGATTTGACATAGAGAGAGACAGTGTCAGTGGTTAGTGAAAAGCTGCTGCACCCAGGTGCTACAATTTGCACAGGTATCAGGGCTGTGAAGCAGGTGTGAATGATTGACATGTTGTGGTCCAGTTTAATCTGAAATGGTGCCATTGTTCTGTTTCTGTTCATTAAGCGAGTTTAGAAACATTTAGCACATTTTGAAAACCAGCCACGCAAATCATACTTTCCAGCTGCCAATTTTTTCAGAACTTTCTGGATAAACCAAGCATAAAACTGCCTATCAAAAGAAGACGCTGCAGCTGAAATTGTTCAACATACAGTATGCTGTACATAATAAAAGTATGGCACTATCCATTGGTAGTCCATGGGTTACAGCTTTTTAAACAAGTAATGTGCTTTGTATATGAGATGACAAAGAGGCATCTGGCAAGTAAAAATGCTGAATAAAGGACACAGAGTTCTTTAGACTGCTTTACTCCTTAAAGCTTTTAAAAGTGATTTTCACAAAAGGAAAAAAAAAACATTTCAACCACTTGTCACCTCTGGGATCCATTGCTTCCAACAAATGAATTAAAGCTGAACAGAGCCACTGTTCTCCATTAAGAAGCACAGAACAAACCATTACACCACCCATCTGCAGTGTTTGACACTCAAAAGATACATTTTGGGTTTATCATCTATACTAACATACCACTCATATGTGTAAAATAATATTTTCCACCTCACTCTTTTGTAAATGACATGAGCTTGCTTCTGGACTTCTTCAAGATACGGTTTGTCTCTTGATGTTGAACAAACCAGTCAATTGCCAAATCAAATTCTTTTAAATCAAATTATATTAGATGCAATTTCCGAGCTATATTTTTATATGGCAGCAAGGTATGACACCTATATTTTTTCATGGTGCAGACTTGTGATGCAGATGCGTTTTGAACCAGTGGCCATTTTGAAGCACTGATGCATGGTGCAGCATTACAATGGGCAGCAATTTGCATATCATTTCATGTTGGGGATATTAGATTAATGGCTTGTGACTGGTGTGATGAATACTAATTTAGCCTTAAATCATGTCACCGTTCAGACATCAACAGCCTGCCCAACAGGCAACAGAGCAGCTGAGCAGCCAGACATTTTATAAGGTCAGCTAACTACCCTAGCCAGGCTGTCCTGTTCCTCATTCGTTCTAGCTGGTTATGGCACTTGTTGTAAATGTTTGCTATTCCAGGGATTGTTGGCGTCACTGTTAAGGGTATATGGGCCCACCACAGGGGTTAATGTTGTCTCCATTTACCTTAGTGGACAATAAAATCTGCTGATAGAGTCAGGTCAACAGTGATGGCAAAGCTGGATCTGATGAAAATCGTAAATGTTGGTGCTCCAACCCCTCCCCCCATTGGCCCCAGTTTGACTCACAGCATGCCGCTCTCTGGTGTAAGAAGCTTTTGTGGCAGCAAAGTGTAACGTGTAATGTTAATGTTGTGTGAAAAGGCTACAGAGATAGGTAGGAGTGCAGAACATCACGCAGTGTTTTAATGTCATCAGAGACTGTTTTGACTCATCCCAACAGGTTGTGAAGTAAAACAACATGGAGGATATGAACTCTAAACAAAGGAATCAAAGACCAAGCAGCACCACTGATTGGCCATTAGTTTTCTTATATCTGCTGGTCACTTGATTTTCTGACTTTAGAATTTCTTTTTTTATTTACTGTTTTATTTGGGATTGAAAAAATATTCCTTGGGTGCAGAACTACATAAAAGCCAAGGATAATAATATTATAGTTTATTTAAGGTGTTTGTGATAGAACTGTTAAAATATATAGTGAGTATTAAAAGTGAAATATCTGTCATTAGATGGATGATGTGGCAATTTAGTATTAAGTAAAAGGGAAATTATATCAATATCAGCAAACCACTGTTCCCATTCTTTGGTCAGTTGGTGCCATTTCCAACACAGATATACAACATTAATAGACTTTTTGGTATCAGAGCCACTGTGCATTTAAATGTAAAGAAAAAAACCTGAATAGTCACATGTAAAAATTCAGAGGAAGTCACACTGGCAACGGCACACAGATCTTCTCTTCTCACTTAAATGTCACACAACAGTCTCCTTCAGCAGGTAATCATGGCACTATCCATTCGCTATAGGCTGCTAGCAGCTGAGATGACCAGCAGGCATCCGGCCAGCAGCTCCTCACATCTCCGAAAATGTCAGAGCAAATTTCCAATTTCCGTTATTTGGATAAACTGATGACATGATGAGAATCTCAACGATTACTTTTTCACCTGAAAAAAATTGGAAACATAATTAAGTGACATTAACAGTTCTACAATGAAAATTACAGCTTAATCTCCGCCATGGCTGGGATATTTAGCTTCAGTCACCTTCGGCCAGCTTTTGCCAACAATGGTGTAACTTCATCACTCAGTCAGTGACTTCCTCAGTCAGTGAAAGACCTTAGTGGTTGTAGGGCCGGCCCCATTATTGCGTTCAGCCAAAAATTACTGGTGTACTCCAATAACTGTAGGAAAAGATATTGAATCAAGCATCGTTTTATTGGTTGTTCCTAATGAGCACATAGATCAATGAATATTCACATTGTTAGAATTGGAACAAAGCCACTATGAGCTTTTACAAGATGCTGCTATTGAACTGTATTGGCTCACATTGTATAGCTCTCAATGGTGCAGTAAAGCTTGACTGTGGATTCAAATATATAGTGATGATTTCATTATTTTATTCCACTGCATTAGCAATCATATCCATTTTGCATTAACTTCTAAATGTTATGCTAAAAAACTATTTTGTTAGTATTTGGAGTTTTTTTCACATGCAGGAATATGTGTGTGTGTGTGTGTTTGTGTGTGCCTGTGTGTGTGTCACTTCATTCATTCTCCTGAGAGTGGATGGCTAGCCAGGAGTATGAAGGGAGGAGGTGGGAGGGTGTCCAGAGGGAGCTGTTTGATTGATGTGTTTTGGGGGTAGAGGAAAGTAGAGGGGGGAGTTTTGAGGATGAGGAGGGGATGGAAGCTTGATGGGACTCCGCAGCGGGAGAGGAGGCAGGGCTCTTAAGTGGGGGAGGAGGGGATGGGAGCTTTAACAAGCCCTAGATTGTTAGTGACAGGCAGATACTTCAACACTTAAAGTAGAAGGTTTGATTTAATCACAGAGCTGTCATTTGTTATTTGTCTGACTTGCTCCACCGGGGCCACGGCTGATCAACTGCCTGGTCCCAAGAGAGCCCTTTTTCCCCCTGTAATGTCTAAATCCCCTGCACAAATTACAGGCTTGCACCACCTCCCATCCCCACCCCTCTACTCCCCTCACTGCTTCAATCCTGCCATGTTAAGAGACGAAGGCTGGTTTCGCAAAGAGAGGGAGGTGGGTTGGCAGGACGTAAGCAGAGATGGGAGACAGGTACTGGGAAAGAGAGAGGGAGATGGAATGGCCTGAGGGCCACTAAAGATCATTAATAGGACTGTCAGGGAGGTTGCCAGTTGGTTAGTGTCCCATAAATAAGAAATGAGCTCCTCCCTCCTCGCCCATTCTAGTTCATTAATAATGCCTGCTGTGGTTATTTTGTTGCATCGTACTTTGAAGGTAGGAGAGATGGAAGTACGGTGACATGGATTCAGAGATAGAGGGTCTCACCTCTCTGCTCTTTCTGGTAATCCAATGGGACAGCCTTCCAAATTAGCAATGAGTCGCCAATACCATGGAACAGTCAATTAATCCCACCTGCGGTGAGAACAATCAAACAGGGCAGAGGGATTAGTGACAAGAGTAGAGAGAGGATGAGATAGACTTATCCAAAAGCTCTATCTACTCTGCCTTCCTTTGAATATTAACCTTGGTATTTGCAGCCTTTCTACTGTTTCTCTTAATTTTAATTTTTGATGGAGAAATATAAATAAAGCAGTTCCAGTCCAAGATTATCTCGCGATCTGGACTTAGAGGGGAAAAAAATCACCAGATAGACAGATTGAAAGTGATGAGAAAGGGAGGTTGGTTCTTTAAGAGAGAGAGGAAGCAGGTTCAGTGGGGTCACCCTCCAGGTAAAAGCATTGCCTTTTAATTAGGGTGAAAGGATATGATTCTTTTATAAAGGCCAGGGGCCTGGGCACTGTTGGGGCTGATAGCAGTCAATGCCAATCATTAACCCTCCCTCCTGCTCTCTGCTCTCAACATGACTCCATCTGAGAAGGCATAAATAAAAGGCTCATTCAGGCCACAGATGACAGGAGGGCTCCATATACTCACTAGTACTCTCTTTTCTTTCATTCCTCTCCTGCTCTGTGTTTATCCCTTTCTTCTTTTGGTTACCAACATTTCAGGCTTGTCTCTTTGTCATGAGTCATGTTCTGTCTCTCCAAGGTTCCTCCACATCAGTTATGTTACATTTTGTAACTTATTTCTGTCATTGGGGGTTTCATTATAAAGGGAGCTACTGATAAGTCTTTCTCCATAGACAGACTCATTTGTGTTTGTTGCGTGAACTCAACAAACAAATTCCACTCATCTAACTGATAAACCTGAGAGGGACGCATGTCACTACTGTTTTTGGGTGTCATGAATAGTACACTAGTTGGCCAAAGGATAGCACTACAGTAGGTCAAAACAAGGTGACATTTGTTGAAGATTGTTCTTGAACAGGGGCCACATCATTTGCATGAGAACCATATGAACATTTCTCTTTTATATTTTCTTTCTTGTTCGTTATCTTGTTTTGGGGCTTCTGTGGTTGGTCCTGGGTGCTTCCTTTTTGACCTCCCAACTCTTCTCCCTTCATGCAAAGAATTGCTCTTAGCGCTTCTGGTTGTTTCTAGACATCAAACACAGTCATGAGAGTGACAGGGGAAAGTGAGACAGAGAGAGTATCAGGAGGCCAGCAGCCAGAAAGCCATGATGTATGATTTTATTCATTCCTTCTTTCTGTTCCTGATTAGGGGCCTTTAAACTATGATCGATTGGCCCTCAGACCAGCCTCCAATCAAAGGCAGATACTGTATGTGCTGAGTGAGAGGGAAACACATGGAGGCATTAGAGGCCTGTGGCTCTGAGGTGCACAGCAAGAGGTTGATTCACTTTGTGCAGGGCAGCTAGGGAATAGGACGACGGGGAGGAGGTTGTGGGGTGATGAAAGGCTATGGTACACACTTATATGCTGATGAGTAGAAATGCATGTCTGTACTCTCTGTCAGTGCATACATAGCTACAGACACAGATAAGCCTGTGTGTTGCCCCAGTGGTCACGGACAGGTAGGATTACTTGCCACAATACTGCAGGTAATGCCTTCAACAGGAAGGTGGTTGCCCATCCAAACGACCGCCAAACCCAAAAGCTCAAACTCCCCAATCCCTTCGCTTCCCCACATTTTCCTTCACCTCATCCAGTCCCTCTGCATTTTCTCCAACACCTCCCCTCCTCACAGTCTCCATCCACTTGAGATTAGCCCCAGTCTTCAAGAGATGAACACACTGCAAACAATTTATGATGCCTTTCTAAGGAAGTAAGATCTGGCCTCCATACCTTGGGGACCTTTTTTTTCTCCCTCTCTCTCTCTCTCTTTTGCGGCGCTGCCAAAAGAACATTCTGATATGTAATCTCTGGCTGGAGGAATGGCAGACAGACAGACACATGTGCACAGTGCACATTTGTTTTCCTGCTCTTGACCTACGATCGACTGTAGAGCTGCAGAGAGAGAGAGAGAGAGGGAGAGAGAGAAAGGCTGCCTTACAACAGATGGTTCTCCTTAAGGAGCTGAGATGAAACTCTTTGTGTTACAAGTGCTCTTTGGTCTTTTTTGAGACTCCAATCGGTTCAGGCTCCCCTGCTGGGCTTTGTTCCAATGTGCTGAGGCCAAATGAGTGCATAGGCATGCATACGCATACACATACACACACACACACACTTGAGTATCTGATGAATGGTCTCACCTGTCCTCTTGCTTTGAGTTATTGAACAAACTGTGTTCCAGACAAGGCTAATAAATTTTCCTTGGAATTGTTTGGAATCCGACTGTAATTATTAGTCTTGTCATTTGACATTTTGGATGGCTACATTATGACTGTGAAATTCCCTTAACAATTCAATATAACACAGATTAGAAGGATGACAATGCACACAACAGATGGAGTCATTCATACTACTGCAAGTAAAGAAAAAAAAAAGTTTTTTTCAAAATTTTGTGTAATTAGGCACATGTGATAATAATTTTATCACATACATCCACTAACCCCAACTTTGTCTTTGGAAGCAGATATTTTTTCAAAGATTTAAAGACAGGATACTGACTAATCCACCATGGTTATTATAGTGACTCTAATGAATGATCAATGCACATGTCTCACCCAGCAGCTTGTTAAGACTGATATCTGAAGCCTCCGACAGATTGATGTTAAATCTGAATAGGAAATGGAGTGCGTCTCGCAGCCGAGGTCTGTCTCAGAAGAGAGAGGGGGGGTGGTAGGAGGGGGAGGGGAAGGGAAGAGGAGCGATTGCATCCCCAGCAGAGTGATGGCATCACTTCTCAAAGCGCACACGCTCGTGACAAGTAAACTGAAATCATCATTGATGTTATTTATTTTCAAATGCTCCCCGCTTGACAGGCGACATCTTGTTCGGCACGCATCCCAAGGGAGGCCGTGGTGCTCAGCGCTTCTCAGCTCCATCACGCGCAGACAGCCGCTCGGTGCTGACACCAAAGCAGTGGGACTCACTAGAGACTTGCTCTGGAATTTGTCACAATCCTGCACCATACGAAGAAAACATAAATGCACTCAGCTCCTTGTTTACACACATCCAGATCTGTCACAATGCTTGTCTCCAACCTCAGCATCTGCCACCACACTAGAAAAAAAGGGATTGTTTGCCCAGAAAAAAAAAGAAAGTCCGCTGAAGATTTGATTTTTTTTTTGTGCTAGATAAATGTCAACAAAAGTTTAATCTGTGGAAAAGAAGTGTTGAGTAAATGCCAGTGCACCAACTTCCTGTCTGTCTGAATTTGACGTGACTGAATTCAGGAGTAAATTAACCTGTCTGTCAAAAAAAATCTAAAATATTTTCCAAAAGGCATCAAATCTTGTAAATTGTTATTGTAAGTTATTTTGCTTAAATTTATCCAAATATTGACTAATGACCAATTGTTGTATCAGTTTCAGATGTACGTCGCTTTGGATAAAAGCGTCAGCTAAATGAAAAATATAAATGACTAATACTAATTGCTGAATATTATATTAAGCCCCTTTTGTTACCCTATTTTTCCAAAGATAGCGCAAGGTTTTCTTAGCCAGTTTTCCTCTGTAATCCATCACAGATATCATAGTAGTGGTTCCAACTACACAATTCCATGATACTAAAAACATCGGCCTACCAGCACTGTCTATCTCAGCACGGTCAGGCTTGGTGTTTGTGTGTAAGTATGTGCACTTGCACATTTTGTGTGTCTTTGGTTGCCTGGCCCATCCATTCACGTGTACATGGCCTCATTATCAGTCAGTAGCTGTCTGAGCACAGGGGAGGTAGTGCAGATGAAGAAGCGAGCATGGCGGTGGGCAGGTAAACCAGCCATGAGCCAACACCAGAGCCCAGATCCCCCCGGCACAGCTCTGCTAAAGGAGTCCATTTGTCAAATGTGCCTCCACCGAGGCCCGCCAGGGAGTACATTACTGGCTGGGGCCCCTGCAGGGATCAGTCCTATGACTCCCAGCCATACTCACTCACCAGGCTGGCCGCCCAAGGTGCTTCCTACAGTCAGCAGTGACCAGCCCCCAGCTTGCACTCATTCGATTGGCTCATTAATAAAACAGGCCCTACCCGAGAGCAGGGGACATGCTCCAATGCTCTGGACATCGCTCTCTCCGGCTAATGGGCCAGCCAGGAGAGGCCTTTGTCTGCTCCTGACTCCCTCACATCCTTCAACGTGTCAGACAAGACAATGCAAGGAAGGATGGAGGGCTTTGACTGTGTAAAGCCCAGATCATGTTGTATGTGAGCCCGGGCTGGAGCTCAGTATTCACCGTAGACCTCAATGTGTCTTCAGTCTGGGCAAGTGAGCTCTGCTCCATCAATCCCACTTAGCTTCACTTGGCCGAACCTCCTCAATTGTGTCTCCTCTCAAAATGATTATGGACTGGCTTGCATGTATCACTGCCACAAAACGATCTCAGCATTCTGCAGCGATTCCCACCCCCTTCCACCAACTCTTGTACCTCCAGTCTACTTATGACTATCCTACTGTTTAGCCAGACAGTATGAATTTAACTGTTTTTTTCTTTTCTCTCCCTCTTCCTGTTTTGCGTGTTGAGCTCAGATAGAAGCTGCTCTGATTCACAGCTGGGCTCCTGAGGGAGAAACAAGAGTTTTGTTTGTGTTGTTGTAGGGTGTAAATCTAACAAGAGAGGTGGAGATGGAGCACTAAGGCTTATGGATCCCTCAGGGGTCTTACTGAGCCCCTCACTAAATAAATCTGAATCGAAAATACATATGGAGTTGTAAACTGTTCACATAAAGGAGCGTTTGTTCTCCTCAAGGAGAGTATCAGATTTACTGGCTCCACAATCTGTCTATTGGATCCCACCCTCAGCACATTAACACAAGGAAGACATTTGAGAAAGAGACACACTTAGTGTATATAAAGTTCATTGGCTGGAATGTTTTTGTGATGTATAAAGCCAGAACACAGGAGAAGTAGCTTTGCTTTGACATCTATCTTTGAACCTCAGTATGAGATGGTGGTCTACATTTTCTGGAACTCAATAGCTAGGTTTCCCCTGCATCTCTAAAATGAAATCTCCAGGGGACCTAAACCTGGGGCTGTTTAGAGAGCAATTTAGTTACCACTATTACCATATATATCTACTTCCTGTTAGGCATAGAGAGAGTAGAAAGGGCAAAATTGCTGCCATAATATCACCAGACACAACTCATGAGGAGAGGTGGCTCTCCCCAATTAATAGCTTAAGGAAACAGCCTAGAGATTTATGAATATCCCCAGGTGACTTAGAACAGGTCTAGTCACTTCCATATGTGACCCTGAGGCTGAGTGGTTGACAGGGCCCTTCCAGGCCGATTAGGCTCCCAGGCCCTAGCTGAGAGACCTGCCTTGTTGGCAGTTGGGGGCCAGGGGAGCACGGCCTCTTGAGCTCAATTGGTAAAGATCACAGATGTAGAGGCCCAATGAGGGCAGATTGTTGCTGGGTCGCCACAGCCAGTGAGGCCCTCCTTCTTGACACTGGGTTTACTGTTACCCTCAGTCCCTTGAAGAGGAAATAACAGAGGCGCCAATTAAAGCTTTAAGACATTAAATAAAAACCCTCTGTTGTTGCCTTTAAAACATCCCAGTTAATGCTTGTTTGTCTTTACGATGGAACCCCAGTCAGCTGCCATTGCTCTGCTTTCTATTAAAGTGGGATAGAGTGGTTTTGGTTGAGTTTTTTTTTCCTCCCCCTTCTACAATCTTCCCCTGCTTTCCAGCTTGTGGCTTGATTGCTATATAAACAACCTTTTTTATTGCTGAAATACATACTGTTAGAAGGGAGGAAGTCCAGATTTTGTAGACTTTTGAGGTAGTAAACAGCTTACTTCTGTGAACATCTGCAGGCTATAATAAGTACACTGTCTGTACTGTTTAAGTGATTTTGCCAATCAGAATACATTTGCAAACCAAAAGGCTTCCCTGATAGAGGTCTCATGATGAGCCATGAGACATCCTGATGTTCGAATGTTTTGTTTAATGAATCAAGCCATTACAGGAATCCCAGGAATTTGAAAGCCTTTCTCGAAACTAAACGGACGTAAAGGCAGAAAATAGTAAAGGGCTTTTAAGTTTGAGGAAAAAGCGGATCCCAACTGGTGCTTTCGAACACTTTTGACCAAAGTCCAAGTTAATGCATTTGCAGTGGTTAGATTCCTTTTTTCATTTTTGTCATAGTGATCTATTCTTTATTGGACCAAAGATTTTCTTCCTTAGCTGCACAGTAAGATATCTGTTTTTGTATTTTTTTCCCTTGCTGCATGTCACTTTACTCTAATGCAGCGCAGCATGCATGCACTTAGTTTGGGTATTTCTATGTTATTGAATTTAGATAACCTGTAAAGTGGAAAGTCTTACTGGGCAGAGCTACATTATGATGTTCTTTGTGTGAGGGAAAGGAAATGATAAGCTCAGATAAATTACATTCATTTCATGTTTGAACACCACCACAGAGGAATTGCTTGAGTTTGAAAATGGAGGGCTTTATGTGTCCATTCACTTTTCAGTCCATCAATGAAACTAAGGCAAGCAGGAAGTTATGATCAACACCCCTGCAGCGAGTCTGCAACGGCACAATGGAACAAAGGAGACCAATATGAAACTGATGTCAAAGGCTCTCAGCTTCTGTCTCTGGAGCTGTATTGGTGTAATTAGCGAGGAAGGCCCTTGCCCTTGCACTAGTCTTCTATCAAGCACCCCATCCCCGCTGGGGTCTGGCATGAGGAGGGCCAGGGCAGCTCCCTTGGGGGAATGGGAGGAGTGGTCGTGAGGGGTATATCCCCAGGGAGGACAGGGTTAAAAGTCATGGCAGGCTTGTGGCCAGATGAACAAGAGAGCTGTGATGCAAAGAAGCTTTTCTGGCATCATAGCTGAGCTCCCTGAGCTAAAGTGCCTAATCCATATTACATGCACAAAGGCCCCGCAGATTAGCAGACATCTTCATCAGAATGAATTAAAATTTATCAATTTGGGGGGTGGGGTGGGGGCATAAGTATTTTTACAGAAAAAGGGCTTTTAGCAAAAATTGCTGAGAAGACATTTCCTTCTAAGGTTCTTTATAGGTTAAGATATTCAGGTTGAGAACCTTAACCTCTGATGTGGAAGCCATTAGTTTGGAGGGCAAGGGTCCTCTGGCTAAGAATATGGGATTTGAGGTACTGACACACACAATTATGGGCCAAAATGGAAACCATCTGACTAGTGTTAATGTCTTAACTCATTTGCGGTGACTCTTTTCCACACTGGCTGAGGTTTGATAACCAGGCTAGCAGTAAAATGTGTTTCTTGTCTCATTGTTACCTCCCAAAGTCCTCACATCCGAACTCAATACTGAGTAATAACATGGCCTTTACGCATGGCCTCAGGTGGACTGTTCTTTATATAATAATGAGATGTGATTGAATAAAGGCAATTTTCTGTTGATGTGCTGTAAACGATTTAAATCTAATTTCAGTAATTTTCTTGGTCTCTTCATCATTAATTTGTCATTAGATGGATGATATTCCAGAGGACTCCTCATGCTTCCAGTATAAAGGGGGTATTCTTCAGTGAAATGCCAAACGGTACAACAAGGGTAGTTTATATGAAGAGTGGCATGATGAAAAGAGGGATTCACAAGCTTGATTTGTTGGTTGACTGAAGTGAAAAAAAGTTCATGTGTGTGGTGTCTGACACTTGTTGCTTATAATATGACCATAATATTCCAGCCTGGCCTCTTTGAAGTTTTTACATGGGTTCCATCTTTGGCTCTTCATTTGGTGGTGTTGGGATCTTTAGTTCACCTGACTGCAATTTGCAGACTTGTGGTATGTTTACCTTGAGTTTTCCAAGTAGACTGGAGTTTTGAGTAACTACTAAGTTTGCCACCAGTTCAGTGAAGAGATCAGTGTAAACAGCTGGCGTCTTAGTCTGTAATTTAATTTCAAATCTACTGTTGGAAATTTTATTTTGGATGATAATGTGATATTCCTAACCTAATTTAAACTCATTTACTTGCTGTTGATTTGTATTTTGCAAGGGGGACTTTTTTTGACAATTTTCCTATTTGATGGAGGCTTGTTTCCTGCCCTGACTTGAGTTAATATTAGATTACTCAGCTTCTCTTTGTGCTGTCCATGCCACATTCAGCAACTAAGCTGCTTCGTGGATTCTATCATGAGAAAGTCATTGAAACAGTATTACTGGGCAACAGTCTGCACACACTATAATGAGTTGAAAACAACATTTTGTAATCACTTTATAGGACTCACTAACTTTATCAACCATCCTTGTCTTTGAGCTTTTCTATTAACACTCTTCTAGAAGTCTGAAAATGGGCCAAGGTCACAGCTTTCCAGAGAAAGCTGCAGCATATCCTTTTTGCGAGGAAGGAATAGGCTATACACATAGAATGAAGAACACAATGTTCCTGTTCCACATCCCCTATGAGACAAAACTGTGAATCAATAAAACTGCACAGGGCATAGTTAATCTACCCACCACCATCTTAGCCTCTATTTTGAGCATGAGGGAAGCCGGCAGCCATTTTGTTTTCCTGTTTTCCTGAATGGCTCCCGTGAAAAGCAGCCGCCTGTGCATGGAGTTAATTAAGCCATAGTTTTAGAGCCATAATTGATTGAATCATGGAGTCATAATAGAAATTGCGGGGCCCCAGCAGCTGTGTCTTACTGAATTAAAACCAGTGGCATCCTCTGCTGGTGAAAGGATATGTTAATAAGGCCTTGAATGCAATCAGATTTTGTTGTTTTTGTCCTTTTTAAAGCCTGGGTGGTTCTTTTTTTCCCTAACACTTTTCCTCAAGGGGTCTTATTATACACTTCTGTAACACTAGAGAGTTAGTGTGCAGCGCAGTGGGAAGCCAAAAGACCCTCCCCCAGCTCCCTTAAATCTGTCAAAGCATCTGCCTCACCCACCCTAGCAAATCCTTTGACGTGTGGGGCTAAAGAGCAGGCCTTGTATCATTCATGAATGCTGGTGGATTTCCATATCTGACACTACGCTGACTTGCTGCTGGGAGCACTTGTGTCCACATTCAATCCTCCACCGAGAAATGCGGTAGCATATGGTGACCGCGGAGACGTTGCATGTGCACAACTGTGCTCAAGCATGCGGAATCATGCACAACCGTGAACCATCATGCACACATACACACTTCTTTTTTTTTCTTTTTTTTTTACATGAAGACATTCACAGTGTTGGGTGCATACAATCAAAATCTGAAATTGGAATTTGCAGGAAATATATACAGGAATTTATACATTATGTACCGTGTGTCCTCTGTGGTTTCCATCATTTCTTTTATTTGCGCTCCTTCTTGCTCCCACTCGCTCTGCTCTTTTCCCAAGCTGACCCTATCTCTGCAGTGCTATAGTACAGGGAGGTAATGATGAGAAATGGAGTTATAATGCCAGTTGTTAAACCTCAGGCCGCACAACAAATGTGCTTCAGAGACCCTGCATTTGTCTGTGAGTGGATTAGGTCTTTGCTCTGGTAACCCTATATTTAATCTCACTCCAGTCTCTGCCGGCAACTCTGTGTTTCTCAAGGTAACAAATATTCTGTCATTTTTTCCTGCTTATGTCTTTAGCTATTGTTGCACCTGAACTTCTGCAGAGTCTTTGTTTGCTCTTGATTGTGTGTTGTTGTGTGTCTAATATAAGAGGAATGGAGAATGAAATACTTATCTCTAAGAGTGTTTCTTATCTCTGCAACTTGGCCATGAATGTCAGACATGCATTAAAAAACAGCTTGTTTGGCTGTGTGAGTTGTTCTTAGCCAGCACTTGGACACCATTTCTCACCTTGATCTTCCTTATTGTCATTTTACAGTCATGTAGAGTAGACTCTGCTGGCTCAGAAATTATCCATTTTTTCCCAACAGCTCACTTGCTACTTATAAGTTATTTTCTGCACATTGCCATGTGGTCAAGAGCCTGCTAATACTTCTTAATAAGAGGCCAGACAATGTAGTCATTTTTTCTTTATTTTCATTAGAATGTTGTAGTATTATAATACATGCCTTTTCTAAGGTCATTATGAATTCAGATTCACAGAAATCCCCCCATGTTGCCTTCAAACTTCTACCATTTCATTTGACAGCAACAACCTTTGACCACCTGATCAGGCGGTAATGGCAGTTCCCTCCAAAGTGCCACAGATTATATGGTTATTATTCTCAGAGAGCAAGAGAAGTCATAGAATGTTAATAAACTGGTGCCAGATTAAATTATCAATGTGCATGAAAAATTCATCTCCAAACGTCTTTCACACTTTCTGAATTGGAGCACAATTCACTTTTATCTTGTTAAAGGAATGGAAATTTTATTACCAGGGAAAATAACACCACTTGTTTTTCATTTTCTGTTTCACATCCCAAGCAGCGGGTTAGATGTGAGATAGCTCTGATTATTGCTGCTTGATTATAGGCTTTCACTGTTCACGCATAATTTGGTGGGGTTTGGTTGTCCTGTATGTCGGCTCTGTAGTGGCATGGCTGTCCTCTCAGAATGCAACGCTGCAGTGAAGCATATCAGAGGTTGTTATAGCAGGCACCTTGCTAAGTGCCCATAAATTACTTGCTAATCTCACTTCTCTAATTTCCATCTTTTTTTCTTAGTGTAAATTATACCCTGGTGGAGACAAATAAGCAACAAGACCACACAAGGCTGTGCCTTCTGTTTTCATGTTTCCTAGACAAGAGCCGTAAAGTGTAGTTTTCGCTTCCGTCAATCTTCCAAACAGCGCAGGAGGAGGGAAAATGAAAGCTATGCGTCCATAAACAATTGTGTATCAAATGCAGGATCTAGTTTGCACATTTTCTCCTGCCAGCAATGTGAAGAAGATAAAGAATGTCAAGGTGACATGTGCATGCTTTTGGAGGGAGAATAAAGACAGCAATGTCCTTGCTGATTCTATCAGTGGGAGCCATTCTTTACCTTTTTCATTGAAAGAGGAGGGAGTGGGGGAGGATGGCCATGAGAGGGTGGGGGTGTAGAAGAATAAAAGCCAGAGAGAGCATAACATCCCTCCTAGAAACGCTGGTCTAACGCAACACTGTTATCAGCTCCCAACTGCTTTTCCTTCCTGATCGATCTGTGGTGTTGGGCAATGCAAATGGCTGCAGCTAGCCCTGGGTATTCTACCATCAATGGAGAGTAATTATCTTCGGCAACAACCAATATTGGATTGTTAAGCCTGAGGATAAGGTAGCCGGGAGAGCCTTCAAACAGTCACTCACCTCTGTGGGCTTGAAGGCTGATGGATGGATCAGCTGGGACTAGATGCTAGAGGGGCTCCCGAGGCAAACTAGCAGAGTTACCAGCTCTCATCTCCCTCTGCCCTAGCAGCGCAGCCCTTTGAATCCCAGAGAAAATTCATTTTTAATGTGCCTGGCGGAGGGCGCTTTTTGTTCTACATTGCCTCGATCAATCAGGACGACTTTTCATGTCGAACACGAACCTCCAGAAACATTTGCCACAAGGGCTTTGATGAGCACAACTTTCAAGAAGGTTAAAAACGAACTGCCTGACAAGCCATATGCAATAGATTCAGAAATATGACTGCAAAGAACCGGAAACTGAGCATAAGTGAAAATCCATTACCAGGACTGGAATTCATTTCTACATATAAATCTATAGAGTATATTGTCTCTGTATTTTATTCAGTCGCTTGTACATTTCTAGAGCTCCTCTATTACTGTAAAGTCCTTTACTTTCAGCCAGGTCTCCTGAGAGTCCTTCAAAGTGTCTGACATCCTCTGGCCTCTGTTCTCAGTAGCACTACTTGTATTCTGGAGTATGCTGGTGCTCCAAAAGGATGACCTAGAAATGTTGTCCGTATTGAAAGATGGGAGTCATTGAATAAGGTGCTCATTCTCACATTGTTGGTCTATGCTACTCGAGCCCCTGTAATGAATAAATCATGGATTCTGCAATACACTCTCCAGATAGAAATTACAATGTACAGCTGCAGAAATAAAATGGAATAAAACATGACTGTGTTCCGTTTTGGTGGTGACATGTTGTGCCTCTCCACCATGATTACTAGTAATGGCGAGGATTCAAAGTAGAGATATCTCGGATCCAAACTTACATTGTAGTTTTCAAACTCTAGTCATAGTAACTGCCCAATGCTGCTGTTTAAATGAACAATAAAAGCTAGAAATGATTGAATACAAAAGCCCAAATTAGCTGAGCATATAAATGCTATATGGCATTTGCCAATTCAGTGAATGATTAATGCTTGTGTGTCCATCCCTACAAAAATAAACATAAATACTCTAAATAAAATATAAGTGCTTTTAGCTTCGTCAAAAGCTAAAAGGATTAAATTCCTGCTACTTATAATTCTGGAATCAGCAACTGAGCTAATTTGTATTTTGTCTGCCAATGCCTTCAGGCTTTGATATCATTCACTTTAAAGGAGGGTATTTGCTCTCGATAAAGTCTCAATTTCAAAAACAGGGTGATGAGCTGTTAACAGCAAAAACCGTGCTCCAAGAAATATTTGGCTAATGGCTTCATATTAAATGTGCTCATTGTGGTCGATATTAACGCTTCCTGTCAACATTCGATCTGGACTCAACATATTTTTGTCTACACTCTTGGCTTCTCTCTTTACATAACAGCTTTTACTGTACATGTACCTATTTTAGGAAGCTTTTGAGTAGGGGGGTATTGTATGCCAGCTGCTATTTCCACAAGGCAGATATTTGGACCAGGCCTCTAGATCCACTCAGTCAGTGCAGGTTTACCTGAGATTAACTGTTCTCCTGGCTGAGGCTGGCAGCATTAGCGGCCCACCGCTGAATGGACGTGAAGCCGAAAGCTGGCTGTTAAAGTGCTGAAGGACAGAAAATACACCCAACCTTTCTCCCAGAGGTGATGTAGTGGTTTAGACCCCTACCTTGGGAACTACGTATATGTAACCCTGCAGGCTTAAGACTGAATCCCGGTGAAGCCTCTCTCATGTGTTCATCATAACTGTCTCCAAAATATTTCAGGAATACTCTGACATCTTTGGAAATGTGCTTGTTAGTGTGATTGTTGTAAAGAAATCACACTAACAAGCTGCTTGGATGGTGTCTTTTAACATCTTCAAAACAGTGACATTTACAAGGCATCTTCTGTATTTCAGAGGCAAAGAAACGGAAAACAAGACATTGTGGTTTAATGAGCACTTAGCGTACACATTGGAGATATTTACTGACCAGTAACAGCTGGACTCAGTTACTGCGTGCTGTATCTTAGAAGTCCTGTGCACATCATGAAGTTTCCAGCTTTACGCAGTGTTGTACCTCTAAACAAAGCTCTGTTTCAGTGAATCTTGGATGTATTAGTGACTGCTGGGGAGTTAACAAAAAAATAACCTGTAAATAAGACAATCTTGTAACTGTTATCAGGCTTTTTTTTAATATCTAGCTAGATGTTGGAGTGTTTGTTTATGGGAAAAGACTGCATATTGTCCTTACAAAGCAACAACAGTACACCAAATCCCAGCTTTTTTCTTTATTGAGATGGAAGAGTGAAAGGAAACAGAGAAGGCAGAAACAATACGACCCTTACGAGCAATGATTCCTTTATAGCCTCTTTTATACGGCGATCCCGCAATAATGCCGTAAAGAAAACCCGTCATTAAGTCAGCTTTGCTTTTTTACACTGAACCAAACAAAGTCGGCATATCACCACGTGTGATCCGGAATCAGACAACAACAACAACGTGCAACACAACAGCACTGGCATCTAGTGTGACTAGTCCCGCCATGCCGGCTGTCCCTTTTACAAAGATGTCGATCTAGCAACACGACTACCTCTGCTGCCGACTTAATGGCGGAACAACAATGTCGCATTCTGTGGAAGAACCTTTCATACAGAACGGTGAGGTGGAATAACGGCACAACATTCTCACCTTGAACAGGTTGTTTTAAAAGGGGCTCGTGACATAAACATCTATTGTTTCCTTTCCTCGTATCTTTGACGACAGTTTCCCAAGATGCCCTGCTGCTCCAACATCTGCTTTTCTGTTCCACACGCCATTCTGGAATGTTTCCCATGTTTAGCGTCATATACGTTCTCCCCTTTTGGTCACTGGCTCTTTTCAGCTGCTTTTAGTAAGCTGATATTTTAGAATAAACACATTGATAGCCAGTTGCTTGAGTGACCAAAGTCCAATTTAGTGGCATCTAACTTTTAACTATTCTGACCTGTGTCTGTTGGTTGGGCCGATGGTGTATTTTTGTGTTTGTGTGTGTAATGCCTCATGTTTTTAAGGGAAGTCTGTAAGCTTGGGGATGACCCTTAATCACAGTCAGCTGGGAAATAATCACAAGTCTTGCATTCCTGACACAAATCCGCAAAGTAGGCCATAACTCTTATTGTTGTTGCATGCAAGACAGTGCCTAACCTACAGGCAAAATGTGTAGATGCCCAGTTTTGGTTTTTTTTTTGGTGGGTATCATAGTGTATTATTTATTTATCCATCTGCAATACTGTATTTATCATTCTTTATAAGAAGGATTTGTTTCACACAACAGAACCGCCATCCTCTCAGGGGTATCTGTGGAGTATAACACAGCATGGCAGAAAGTAAACACCAATCTTCTACTTGTCTCCAGAAAACTCCACAGGGAGGTGGAGTTGTAAAGGAGCCCCTTACTCTGCCTTGGCATTTTACAAGCATAAGCCTCTTTCAACCTGACTTCAATAATGGCTAAGTTAAGCAGGTCATAAGAGTGAACAGGATAACCACAGGGCTAACTTTGTGGGAGACGTCAAAGCTCTTTCCTCCTCCTCTTTAGCCTCAGAGAGTTCTCTAAAGTACATTTTAAGAATAACATCTTCACTGTGGAAAAGGAGCAGATGGATAGCCTTGCTCGGTCAGGACTGATGCCAATCCATATTCCCCGGGCTACTGGGAGTTTTAGGGAATCGTTGCAGACTGGAGAGGTCAATAGGGAGTTTTTTCACTTTATATTTCTGCATGTATGATTAACCTGTGAGTAAAGCTTAAATTACTCTATCCAGCTGGTGGTCATCTTTATGAATAAACATTTTTAAAAAATGGGTATTAGGAAAGGGAAACCCATTTTCAGCTCCAAGATAGGCACCGCACACATGCTAGTGGATACTCTATACTGAAACATGCAACATAAACATGTTTAAAGTAATATACAGTACAGCTATTTAAAACCATCATAAAATAAATTCTCTTTTTAAAAAAAATGTTCAATCCGACAAAAATATGTGCAAAAGAGTGGAAATATCTGAAAAACCCCTGGGTCCATTATTGGGAATAGTGTTAACAAATTAGATCAAGCCCTCATGCATTGATTGCTCTGGTCTCGTCCTGTCCTCATTTTCAACAGCTGCTGCCACACACACACACACACACACACACTCATTCGCACAGAGAGACACACACACACACCCTGGCTGACGCGCAGCGCAGCTCAGTCTCCCTCTCTGTTGCGCACAGAGAGCAGGTCGGAGAGGTGTGGAGCGCACTGCGTTTTTCGGGACTTCTCGTCTTATTAAACGCGCCGGGATCTTGTGGATAACCATCAAATGAACCCCCTAATGCACGAAAAAGCATTCGCACGTCTCTTGGATATGTATTTCGTCGCGTTTTTTGCTTGAGATCGACTGATATTTTGGGGAATCTATTGTGGACGATCTGTCATCGGCGCTTTCACTATCCGACTTGGAATCCTATGAGCGGTGCTCAGGCTTGACAAAGATCCACTGTGTTCACTCAAGGAGAGCAAATAATTGCCTCTAGAACTTTAGCGAAGTGAAAAGAAACTGAATTTTTATACTATTTCCTGACGGTCTCGCCGCCTTTTCTTTCGAGAGACGGGGGGGAAATCCTCTCCGTGAAGATTTATTGTTCTGGCAGGTTATTCTGTGTTGAGAGTTTTCCCATCGTCTAACCGTTGAACAATCAGTTTATTCCAAATTGGATTTAACCCCAAATGAGGCTTGCTTAAATATCTTCATGTAAGCGTGTTCTCATTTCCTCCAGTCTGGGTGATTTGGATATCCTCCGCGACCGATCTCAGCGCATTTGGACTCGGTAAGGTTTGATGAGAATCCACCGATGCGTTTTTGTTGCTTTCATTGGTTTTCAGGTGAATAATTCGGTAATGCTGATGCAAAATAATAATAATAATATTAATCTTTACATTTTTCTTGGACATGAATCATTGTTGTGTTTGAATAAGCTGTCCATTGTTAGGATTTTTTTTCTTCTCTCTTATAGCCCGTCTCCGCCGGTGGCAGGCGCATTTTCCTTTCCAACGAGGCGCCCCGCGCGTATTGAAAGCCAAGATGTAGTGGAGGCTTGAATAGCATCTAAACTCACTTTACTCCTTTTTTTTATTTCCAAAACAACATTTACACTCTTTTCTTAAGGGTGCCATTGACTTATTCTCTGTAGCCTTTATGTCAGACTGACTGACGGAAACTGAAACTGAAGTTATGTAAAGATTTACGGGTGTTTGGTTAAAAGCAAAAAAATAAATAGTCTACTTCCTTATTATTCAACGATAGTAGAAATAGTCTGCACTTGTGAGTTTATGATCCTCTTGTGACTGGAATGAATTTGAGATTTATTTTAATTGGAGATTTTATAATTTACCACAATATGACTGGTTGCTGTGTATTTGGTTTTTGTTTTTTTTAACTCAAACCTCCAGCTGTTTTGTAGGTCGGCGTCTGGTTTTTGTAACATATTGTAGGCTATTATCACGCACTCTTAAATCCACCTCGCAGGGCATTAACACCATATGAGCCTGTCCCGTGTCTGACTTATACAACCGAGAGAGGAGCTGTTTAATTAGGTTTTCTTCTCCCATCGCGCCCAAGAATCTCAACCATCAAGGTCAGGCTGGATCACATGTCGCCTGTTAATATTAGTTCAACACTCCGGCCTCTTATGATACGAGTCTGTAACTTTGTCATCGCTCGAACAGAAATCAAAGCCTTTTATTGTTTATGAGTCCATTCCTCATAAGAAGAATTCACTATAACATTTCCGTAATAATCCTATAGGGGCTTAGACGCGCGTCCCAATTGTGAGCTTATAGTGATTTGCCCTACTTTATGCTCTCTCAGGGTATTACTATAATATTTCCATAGGGACCTACAAGTGTTGTGTTCAGTAGTGACTATCCTCCGTTGATCTGTGCTATATTTTTCTCTCTCTCTGTCTCTCAGTAACACTGTGATATTCCTGCAGTGGCTTATAGAATGTGAATACTGAGCTTATACTAAAATATCCTGCTTTCTGGCATTTTTCACAATCACCAGCACTTTTTTTTTCTTGTGTTGTGGTTTTTTTTTTGTTGTTGTTGTTGTTGAATTTTCTAAAATGTATCATTTAATTACAGTTGTAGTTTTTTTAAAGCACACTCACTGGTGGAAGGCGCTGGTCTTGTGATGAATCCATGTTGCAATGTATGATTAGCAGAATATTTTTTATTTATTGTCTATTATAGTCTCTTGCTCCAGTGACAAAATCGTAATTTTCCTTTCAGAACGTGTCACTGCGATGACTTCAATTAATAGTAGAAAAATATCCTTAAGCTATAGATGCAATGCAGACTTATTGATTTTTAATCCTGCTGAGACATATGGAGGTAGCTTTACTACAGTAGTCCAAAATTAACTTAAATATAGGTGGGAAATCAGATTAAATCAGTTCTGACTTATTCCTGTTTCTATTTGCTAGATGTCCCAAAGCTTTTCCCCTGATAACACAGACAGTCAAACATGTCTTTGTGTTCATTGTTATGCCTGCCAATCACTGTTTTTACTGTGCTGCAGGCTTCAGATAGGCTACGTTGGAAATGTCATTTTGTTCTCATCAGGGCTGGCGCAAAAAGCAGCAGTGTAACTGATGTGGTCAATGATGAAGTCTCCATAAAATATTCTCAGTCCATTATCTCGTCTTATTGCCTGTTAGTTCTGCATGTCTTTGGGTTGTAGAGTATATGACATTGTAATACCAATCACTCTTAAACCTGATACTCCCACCACCTACATATTAAAATATGTATCTTTCTCCGCTCCCCAGCACCTATCTGCAATCTACTGCAGATGGGGCTCTGGAATTAGCTTGCAAAAACCTCTCTTATTCCTATCTTCAAAAGCCCATTTATCTCTAGCGGAAAGCTGATAAGAGACAGGCCTGCTTGGCAAATGTGATAAGAGGGTGAAAAATCCTCCAGCTATTTGTAATGTAAGAGTTCAGGCAGATCACAGCTGGGGAAGACATGACAAACCCAGCATCATGAGACTAATGCCTTGTGCCCCCTGAAGCCTGGATACGAGATAGAAGAAGAAATGGAGATTTATTCTGGATCCGTGCGTGAACTCACAAGTGAAAAATGAGCTAAAGAGACGTTCAAGAAAATAGCCCAAGCATTTGGATGCAACGCCATGTACTCAGTGGTGACGACAGTACCTAAAACCTTAGAATATTATAAACCGGTATTAGGAAGTAAGGCTTCAGCCTGCTAAGCTATTTTGAATAGAGTGTTGTCTAGCTTCAAATTTGCAACAATCTGTGAAATAACATATAGAAAAAAAGAAAAAAAAAAGCTGTCAGTAAAATATGTTGTTGATGCATTTAGGGCTAAAGCTGTACTTAGGGAGGAACATGTTCTAAAAGTATTGTAAATCCCAACTGGAACCTGTCTAAAATGTGGAGCTAATCCAAATTGGCTTATACTCTGACATTTAAGCTGCCCTCTGAGAGGCTTCAAGAAATATGGAAGTGAGTTGTGCTGTAGAATTGCAAAACAAAGTACCCAGGGGCAGACATTACAATTAGGCAAGGTAGGAAACAGCCTGGGGCCTCCAGCTAAAAGGGGCCCCTAACAGCTATAGATTTATTAAGATGTTTAGATATGAAACATATAAAATGGTGTTACTGTTCTAACTTATGAAACCCCATACAAAAGGATCTAAATCATTGCCAGTTTCATTTACAATTTCATTTAGCATTGTACATTGTCAATGTATGACCTCCCCGCGTGCTGCAGATTAATGGACTATTCCTTCACTGGAGGAGGATCTGCGACCACAGCGCATACCTCTTGACTCATGTGTTGATAGGGACGCAGAAACTCCTCGAGGTAAAGTACAAACCCAACACATCATCAAACAATGAAACAGAGTCACCACAGAGCACACTTCAAAAGAAAAAAACTAAGAGGAAAAGTAAAGCAATCACTCCCTGAAACAACTAGCAGGACCCACAGTTACTAACGTTTTCCTCTCACATCGACCCACTTGTTAGATGATGGGAATGCCGACCCCCGCGCCCCCCCAAACCCTTAAAAGAACAGACAAAGAGAATGATGATAATATAAGAAAAAATGGCTTTCAATGAAGAGAGAGTGTCAACTAGTAGCCTGTAAGAAAAGAAGACTGCTTTCAGGTTAGAAGGAGAGACACTGTGCAGCAACATGTGTGTTGTGTTATATAATGTTTTACTGTTACTTGTACTATTATTACAGACATATTGCCTTATAAGCAACATTTAAATTTAATTAATGCTCTACTGCTGGGTAGTTAAATCTACAATGATGTGTCGTATTTTTTTACCTCACATATTTTGAATCAGAAATCGTAACCTGTAAATGTAGTGGAGTAGTGTACTTCACCTGAGTAAATGAATTTAGTTTTGTTCACTGGCTGGTTCAGTGAGTAGTTCATGTCAGAGAAGCAGAGGAAAAACCCTGATAAATTACCCCAGGTATGGAAATCATCAACCTCCTTAATACCACATGGTGAAATGCACATTTACTGAAATATTATGCTTACAGTTATGAGCTGCACGCACTTTACTTCAATATTTTCCATTTCATGCAACTGTATGCATCTACTCCACATACACCTCCTTCTGTTTCAGGGGGAAACATTGTTCTTGTCATTTTTCCACATTTATCGGACAGCTTGTTGTTGGTTACTTTCCAGATTAAGATGTTACAGACAAAATGTAAGAACAAGAGAGAAAATATGATGCATTATGAAAGATTAAACTATCCAGCAGCATATAAATCAGCTAGAATGAGCTCCACTTTGACCAGACGTTAAGTAAATGTAAGTCCATTATGCTAATAATGCTTCTGCACTTTACCTAAGTAAAATTTTGATGCTGGACTTTTACTTTTTTTTTTTTTTAGTGTTTTAGTGTTTTTTAGTATTGTTAGTGTGGTATTAATAGTTTAAAAATTGAAGCACTTTGTCTACCACCACCAATACCAACATTCTCAATCAGAGAAAAATAAAGCGCCCAATTACTGAGTTTGCTTAGGAACCTCAAATCACTTAATCGGCCCCTGAACGTACGACTCATTCTGCAGGCCAGTTAGGGCCAGAGGTACTAGAACATTACTCAGTGTTTTCCTATCTTTGCCTGTTGCCCTCTGATTAACTGATTTACTAGACAGAGAGCAGGATGATCCCTGGTCCTTGATTATAACTGTTCCACTACATTAACACTGATGAATGTTTCCCTGCTTCTGAATCAGATTTCTGTATATCAGCTCAAGCAATAGCATGTTACATCTAGCATTCATTTGTTGGTGCAAACAGAGTGTTGCTAACAAAAACTGGAACGATACACGAATTGTACACATTTGTTTTAATGTATATGGCCTTTCTCAAAATTCTCTGACAGAGAAGCAAGTAGTTATCTCATTCAGAGACTTATGGGCCACAGGAGATGTGGATTCTTCAGAGGACATGTCATTACTGTATAACAGATGACACGTAGCATGTGATGTTATTCATACTTCAAGGACACTCCCTGAGCTCCACCACTTGTGGGTCCACAGTGGGAGATGGAGAATTTATGCTCGTCCCTGTGGCACTTGGATCTACATCTTAATCCTGACAAGGGACTTGCCATAAAACACTCGCTCTACACCAAAAGCAGAGAAAGACTTTACAGAAGAGGAAGCCGCTGTGGAGCAAGACTTTTGGCAGGCTTGTCTTTTAATGTACACTGCAGAGATGTCTCTGTTTTTAACATTTAAGTTATAAATAACGCAAAGCACCGCACAAGGCCAGTGGCTGTAAAGGGACAGGGAGGTGTTGGCAAAACAAAATACATTTTTTCTCCCCTTTTTATTGCAATGGCAGTTCCTTCAGAGCTGGCTGTGTTATTAACTGCGCCGGACAGCGGGGGATTTATGTGAAGGTCCAAATGGAAGTGACCAGTGACCTTTCCTGTGGCGGTAGCCAGCTCTCAAACTGCCAGACAATGGACTGCTTTGACAATGAGCCTCTTTGTCCCTCAACTCTTCCTATCTGATGTTATTTCCTAAATGTGCGCATCTGCTCTCTGGGAGACCTGGGGCTTGTGTCCCCGCTCATGTTTTTTCTTTTTTTCTTCAATTTTTTTTTTTCCTCTCAGCTCGAAATGTCAGCTGTGTGCTGCACAAAGCAGCCATCCAAGGTCTTTTGAATACCTCAAGGTACTACTGAAGTCATAGGTCGGCCAGTCACTCAGTCAGTGGGTAATGTATGTTTCATGCTCTTGGCTGAATGTGGCCGGCTCTTTGCGGGGGCCGCTGAGCAGCACAGTGCCTCAGAGGCAGGGTGGAGGTGTAGCAGGTCACAACACCAGGCCACAGCACTGTTACAGGCATTCTCCTATGATGTTGTTATTGTTGTTTTCTCCGTCCCCCTGACAAAGAAGTCCCCCTTCACTTCAAACAGCTGCTAAATCCCATACATATTTCAAAAGAGCCCTTCCTTTAATCCCCCCAGCCCTTCTGCAATTAGCCATTGACAGCAGTGCCTTGTGCAGTTCACGATCTAATAGAAGAAGGGAGACAAACTAGAGGTCCTTTGAATTCTCAGCTACTGAGCATCTCCGGCTCTCAGCCTGCTCATTGGGACCCATCTCAAGGAGAGGTGGAGACACTCAAGTGAATTCCCCCTCTTTTGAAGCTGCCGACCTAGGTCAACCTGTAATTCTGGCAGTTGGCCAGTTCCTCGCCTTCCCTTCGTCTCTCTCTCACTCCGTCTCCCCTCCCGATTTCCAAACATTGCTTCCCCGAGAGCAGGCCATGTCTTTTGTTACCTTTATGAGGCGTAATTAAATGTGCACGGTGTGGCACAGTGTTTGAGCAGGAACCCCAGGCGTGCCATTAGCCAGATGTGGCTGCTCAGTCCTTAATGATAGAGGAACAGAGGCGGAGGATACAAGCCCAGGAGTCCTTCATCACGCCATCCCGAGGTGTCGTGTGGGCCTAATTGCCCCATCGTTTTGTGCACCATACGAGCCCTCGTGACACCTAGCTTCATGCATTCATTATGTAGTCTCCCTGTGCTATTTCAGGCTGTGGCGTTCATGTACAACCAGAGGTGGGTGGTACGCAGCAGCTAGGCTTTTAGCTAGCGAGTGTGATTCATGAGGGGAGTTCTTAACACCTTTGTTTTGAACATTGCACGCAAGAAGTGGGGTGATGTACTGTGTAATGTAGTGCATTAACAGTTTACAGTGTCTGACTGGAGAGGGTTTCATTGTTCTGTGCTGTCATCATGTGATTGTGTGAGAGGGATAAAAATGCACTTTTTCATATGGAGTTGCTGTGAAACATCACCAAAATCATTCATCATTATTTTTATTTAGTTTTGGTTGAATCATTGAGGGTTTTTTGGGTTTTTTTTGCATCCGGTACAGTTGTGTCAGTCTGTGTCCTCATAGTAAAGAAGTGATGTACATGTCTTTGGAAAAAAGGGCCAACCAGGAGAGTTAAGAAGCCACTTTTCTAGAAAACAACCTGCTTGTCTGTCTCTGCCTGGGGGCTTTGGAAGTGCGAGGGGATCAGACTGACAAACGCTGACTGATCGGCTCACATGCACGCAGTATTTCCTTCCAGCCTTGCCTGGGATCTTACTATTGAGAGTTCTCATATTTCCTCCTAAGCCCTTTCACTCGCAGTGTATTAAAGCACCCTCCACCCTCCACCCCCTTCCCCATCCCACTCTACCCCTCTTGCCGTCTTTTAATCCAGCCCGCGTGTTTTTCCCCCTTAGTAAGCAGATTTGAGTCAGGGGTTTTAATTAGATGCCTCTTCTCCAGGATGCGGATGTGTCGGGTGGTCCGTGTGCAGCCAGGGGAGCGTTGGGTGGAAATGGGTCTACATACCAAACATACGGCACCCTCGCTGGAAAGCAGACCCCTTCGTTAGTGAGGAACTGACGAGCTGCCGCTCACATTTGGGTAATTAACACCGCCACAGATTGTGGAACAGCTGTGCAATTTAGCACTGTGGCAACACCAGCAAGTCAAGAGAGACTCTGCAAACAGAGGACGGCTATGAAGTAGATTCATAGAGCACATCGCTCAGGCCTCATCCAAGCTCTCTACAGTGGCCAAACATAACGCACATCCTCGGTTACTTGGCAGAATGGCATGAAAAATGATTATAATCGCATTATTTAAGGGAATTTTAGATGATGAATACTATGATGAAACAATAACTATGATTACCATTATGATGCTCACATACAGTGTGTGCCATAAAAGACAAATTGTTTGAAAGAAAGAATGTTCAGCCTTTTTTTTTTTTTTTTTTTTGTCAGTCTGCAGTCTGTATATTTCAACGACTTTCTTAAAGTTATGGCCATGCTGAACAGCTTAGATCCATCATGGCTGTTGGTCTGTATCCATGGACAATTTACAGCAAGGTTTTGGGGCTAGTCATCAGCCTTGTCTACAGTTGTGGAGAATAGATGGACCGTGTGTACAAAGCCTCTGCACTTTCTCTCCATGTAATTTAAGTTGCTTTTCATCTTTCTTTTCTTGGCAGTGCCTGGTTTGCCCCCACAAAACCAAATTATATGTGAGAAGTAATTAAAGCATCCTGGTCTCCTTTTTGTTTCTTTTTGATTATAGTTAATGCGTACCATTCCGCCCTCCACTTTTATTCGCCTTGTTTTTTATCCCTGCTGATCCGCAACATCTGGTTTTGAGTTTTAACTATCGGGGAGTGGTGAGAGTGTGGGGGGAAAAATGCTCATACACATGCAGTTTAAGCTGGAGTATTTCTCTGTTGGCTTCTACCTGATTATTACTGAAAAAACACAAACATCCTGGGATATTTGGCTTTCTGTCAAGTTCAAAGCATTTTCCAGTGACAGCCCAAAGATAGTCATTGCAAAGTAATGACAACAACTTGTCAGTGGTGCGATTAAGATTAGTATGCGTTTGTGTTATATTAGTTAAAGTCAGATTTCCAAACAGTTTGTTTGTTTTATGGCTAGAGTAAAGCAGCAATATGGAGCTGTGTAGTAAAGTGTGAGTCTTTATGAGTTGAGCCCTGTTGCCCCTCTCCTCTCTCCTTCCTCTCTCTGGCCTATCAAGTGTCAGTGACAGTGACATGCCCAGGGCTGTCAGCAGGCCATGTCCTGGCTCCGTGCTCCGTCAGAGGGTGAATGGAGAGAGCCCAGGGAACTTGTTAAATTTCTGCTAAGCTAGGCTATGCTGACTTTGACAAGAGACATTTCCTTCCAATCTCCTCAGGTCCTATGCCGCCATCATCAACCACAAGTCAGTGACTGAACAGGGCAACGGAGACGATACAACGATAATAATGTGAAAAATGTCTATCTGCAGTAATGCCAGGTGAAGGCAAACGGACAGGCAGGCAGCCAGCCTGTGCAATGTATTCTGGGAGGCTGGGCCAAGCCCCAGCGGGGCTGTCATTTATTTATCTATCTGCAGTGTCTTGAGAGGTGAAGAGAGGAGAGATGGCAGAGGCTTCGCTCTACCGGAGGGGGCTGGCCGGCTCTTGAGGGATAGGAAATATAATTGGGCTGCTCTCACTCTTGGCTATGGCACCAATCAGACATGTCTCCCTCCCTCTCTCACCCACCCACGTTGCTCGCAGACATAGTTGAGGAGATGAGGCAGTGCTGGCCTTTCAGGCCCTGAGCAGGGACGAGCCCAAACAAGACTTGTCACTTGTGCTTACAGTGGCATTTATTTGATCGGAGGAGGTTTTTCTTCTTTCCCTACCCCCAGCTCCTTCCTCTGTATTCAGCCGCGTATTCTCTTTTTGGCCTGAGCTGTAATGCTGGAAACCTGAATGCTGCTTGGCTGAGGCTACCCATGACTACTGCTGTGCAAGGCAAATGACTTTGCTGTGAGGGACAGGCCACCTGTTAGTGACAGGGTGGGGGCTCAGCTGACAGAACAAGTGTAACTGTCAGAGAAGCAGGTTAAACTGTCTCCCAACAGGAGGGGGGGGGGCAGGAGAACTGTTTCCACTGGCCCATCACAACCACATTGGCTCACACATGCTCCCTGCATTCTTCTACTGTGACCCAGTACTTTAGACGCATTGCTATGCTAGCATAAAACCACTGAGAGTAAAATTTGTCAGGATAGTCAGCAAGAGAACTGGAAGGTTTCTGCCTGTATTTTTGTGGTCGTGCAAGCTTGCATGAATGTGTGTGTGTATGTATTTCTGTGATGGGAGGCGGGGGGTGTCATGGTAGTCAACAGTGTAGGTAGAGCACTGAAGCCTGTGAGCACATCTGTTTCAGATACTATAATTGCGTACGGAGGTATTGATCTGTGGTGGGTGCAAAAGCATTGTACCAGAAGTTCTTGCTTCTCCACACTGGCATCCCGCCAGGGTCCTGTCAATCAAGGGTGTGGATGTTGGCCTGTTTTGAGATCTGAGTATTCAGAGAGGCATTACACGTGCAGCAAAGCGTACCGGGTTTCCAATTACATGTTGGTGGGTGGCATGGGGTGGGATGCCATGCAGGTTCACAAGGGCAGCTGGGCAGCCCCTGCTGTGAAGCACCTGAGCATGTTTAAAAAACATTAATAAGAGAGACAGTAAATAGGACTGGTAAAGAAAAAACACTAGTCTAGATCCAATACACCCCATGTTCCTCCAGCAATGACTGTGGATCCTTCACTGAGTGACCAGTGTGTTGTGGAATAATAAGAATGGCATGAATAAGGCATGAGCTAAGCCCCCCACACCCTTCATCATCCTACTGTGCACAGCTTCACAGCTTATAACACCCTAAACCCTCTTCTCTCAACTAAAGCCTTAATTGTACTGACAGAAATGTGTAGGGGAAAGATGCTCTGAAGGATTCTCCAGTGGATCCCCGCATAATGGGTCTTCTGGGTTCTGCTGGCTATAACGTTCACCTTTTTCAGTTGGGACTCTGTTTACATTGACCTCCACCTCCAACCGCATCTTTACCACTGACAGACATGAAATGCAAACACACTTTTTTTTTTCCCCCCATCTCTTCTGAATGAATAGCATGCAGTATAAAGGCCCTGGAGCCTAAACCAACTAATCCAAGGAATCTCTCAAATGTGAGAAAAGGCTGCTTGAGCACACAAGCTGCTGCCTTGACTTCATCTGTTTGCATATCTCTTATTCAAATATAGACAGGAGCCACCTGAGCTGGGCTGAGTGTTTCTGAACGTGCAGATGTTGAAATGAAGTTCAAGGAAATAGAGGTTGCCATAGAATTACCTCACAAAAACAAGTACAAGTTTTTGAAATGACACAGCTAATTAAACCAGTTATCAGCACGGCTTAGGCACTCACTGGCTACAGCAGGCGTCCTTTGGAAAATGCAGACAGCTCAACATTTAAGAGGTAGTTTAAGAGTGTAATTGTCAGGTTTGTTTTATTGACAGGAAACTAGTTTGTTAAGGCAATGCGGCGCTGCGGTAATGAGCTGTTTAACCTTGCTTCTTCCCATACACTAAAAAATCAATTCAGTGCATTATGTAAACGCACTCCAATAACCTCACTGGAGCCAACATACTGGAAGTGAAAATGACTGGCCTCTGCGTGTGACTTTGTGTCCTTTCTGCTCATTTAGTCCACTCGTACACGGCGACTCCCAAAGAAAAACAAAGCTTTTAACAAGTGCTAAGATATTCATTGTTGCCATCATGAACAAGCCCCAGAAAAGGGTATTAGTGCTCCAGGGAACATTCTTTGCCTGTTGTTTTTTCTTCCCCACTTGAATAATTTAAGGAGTTGCATGTAAGACAAAGTTGCATTCACTTGCTTCATTATATTTTAATCCCGAGCAAATGATTCTCTGCATACACTTGGCATGGCCGACAACTTTTAATAGTCATCTCTGCAGTGATTGCTCGTAAATCTGCTCTAGCAATGCAAACACATCAAATATATCCTCCTCTCCCTGCCCTTCTCTTCTGTCCAGGGATTTGTGTTCAGATGGATGCCAGATCAAATTCCTCCACAGGTGCTATGTTATTAACAGAGATAACAGCCGGTAGGTTTACGCCGAGTTCACCAGCGCTCATAAAAAGAAACAAAGCTCACGGAATGGACAGTTACAACACATCTCCAGTATGCGATTACTTGAAACGTAGGCCTCAGAGAGTGACCAATAGTGTTCTGAATGTACTCTAAGGTTATTAAAGGTGACCTCTAGTCAAGTATTGACAAGCTGTCATTTCTCTGTACATGACAGCATAAAGCCACAGATGCATGTCCCTGCAGTTCATAACTATTTCCTATACAGTTGCAGTAAGCAATGATCATTGTAATTGAAAACCACCAGTAACATGCCTGTTGTCAAGGTCAGGTCACAGTGTGGTGTGCTAGAGTGATGTTACACAGTAAGTGTTAAGTCTAAAGCCATAAGCTCTCTCACAAGGTCTCCGCAGTTGTCGCGTTGGCGTTAAACTAGCTCGAGCTGGATTCCCTAGAGGTACACAGTTAGCTCAGCACCCCCTCCATCACCTCTTCCCTTACAGAGCAAAGCTCCTGGCATGTCCCACTGATATGTCATCATGGTTATTTATACACTCCCACCCACCCCACATTAAGTCACACATCTGGACTGTCAGTGACAGAAGAGCTCAAGAGCTATGCCATGTCACGAAAGAGATGTAAGGGGGGGTTCATAGCTCAGTTTAGGCCCACACTCTCCCATAATAAAATGTCATGACATGCCTGAGTCAAAACCATGGCATGTATTCCTGTAGAGGAATAAAGATGTCAATAAAAAGACAACATCAAAGTCTGAAGGATGCATTGCTGTGACAAAGTAGTGGGCATACTGTGGGCTCCTGGGGTCTGCTTTCTATATTAAATTTCCTCTGTAACCTCAGAACACAACATACTCCATTAATAGCACCAACCTCCTCAACAGCAGTTTCTATGTAGCAAGTAGCAAATACCGGAAACAAACCATGTCCTTCTCTCTTGCTAGTCTAACCTCTCCCTGTTTTTAATCAAGTGAAATCCTGGCCATTGTAAAAACAAAATGTTGTATACTGGAAACAGCGACCCCCCCCAATAAGCACCACCCTACCTTTATAAGGGAAACTGAGCAGTGAAGGTATTTCTTAAGGTGACTGCTTTGGCACTGGGTGTCCTGTCCAACCCTGCAGTGAGGCCTCAGGGAGAAGCTTGGGTTACAGCTGCTAGAAACCTGAAGCCTGATGTCTGCATCAAAAGTAAATTCCACTTAACGTGCCACATCCCTTTCGAACATGACCTTATGGCTTTGGAGGTCTGAGACTACTTTATATAGTGCATGCCATGTTTGTTTGTGCTAGCAGGGTGGATAGTGTGCCTTTAAGTGCAAGGGGATGGCGGTGTCAGACCGATCGGACATCTAGCAACGGGTGCCAGTCTACCCTGCCCCATTTCCAGTTTTCCATTCCCCCCACTTGCACCTCCTGCTCTCCACAACTCCCCCCTTCATTCCTCCGCAGGACAAGTGGCTGTATTGATCCTGAGCGCCCGGCCAACTCTCATGCTCGCGGGCTGACATATGAGCAGGATGCCGAGATGAATTCCTAAATTCCCTTTGATTCATTTCAGCTGCTGTTGTAGTTTAGGAGAGATGCTGTTACTAGACCAGAATCAACAACTTCACACCCCCAATCCGTACTGATAAACTGTGAGCTCAGCAGAGAGCCAAGTCGAAAGGTCAGGGGTCACGGGCATCTAGTTTGTGCATGGTGTAGGGTTTAGGAGAATGACTGGTGTGTGGAGCCTTGGTTCCTTCATAGTTTTCCTAGCCCAGAGTCAGCCTTAAACTCCCACTGGCATTAGCACAATATTTATTTGTGTTAGAAAGGAGGTGATTCATATTACACAAAATCACTGGCATAGTACGGGTGAGATCTGCTTCTTGCTGCACATTTTTTCCTCTCATTAAAGGTGTCCGTGCCCAGAGGAGCAAACCAATGCCTACCACACATTTCCATGTTGTGCCAGCTCTGCCTTTTCTTCTCTTTGTGTGCTGTCTTTCACTGCAGAAGAAATTCATCTGTGTGTGGGTTGAGGCAAGGGAAAGGGTCACATCTTTTTTATCGCTGCATTATTTAAGATCCAGCCGAGTTTGTTTTTTCCCCTCTTAGCAAATTCATCCAAGTCAAAAGCGCAGTACAATCTTAAGAGAGAGGAAGAAAGGAAGAATGTAACTTGTGTAGCCTGAGGTGGGCTATGACTCACCAAGACATTGTTCAGATGGAGTGAGAAAAAAAAAACAAGTTCAATAGAAGTTTCTATTGAGCGGTGCTTAAAGCCACCTTTCTCTTAACAAGCTGCAGTGAGAGGTGGTTTGCCTACCAAGCTTGCCTGCAGCTCTCCGCAGGGCGATTATGTCACAGCGGGCCAGTCAGAATGATGTGTATCTCTCTGTTAGAAGGCAGCTCTACTGCAGCAAAGGCTCTGACTAGGAATATTATTATTATCTCCTCCAGGATCCTCTCCACAGCAACAACGGTGCCGCATTGTGAGAGCTCTGGAGAACGCTTTTTTTGAAATAATCCGCCTGTCTGTTATCCTGCCTCTCAGACAATAACATCCAGAAAAGCTTTTATACTTTCCACCACCCACACTGACAATGGGGTAAAGGCTTTACAACAAGTGGATGATGTGGATAGGGGGACAGTGAGTTTCCGTGACCCGTCCTATCATACCTCCTCACAGCAGCCCCAAGGGAGCTGGGATTTGGTTGTGGCTGTTGACCAGCCAATCGGGGAGCAGTGAGCCGTGTCTTAAAGGGCTATCTGCCATCTCGGCTGCCGAGAAGCCTGGAGAGCCAGGAGAAGCCACCAGTGCTCTGATCTCTATCAGGGCCAGGGAGTAATGACGAACAGCCCCCTGATTCCACCGGGAGATTACCTGCGGTTCTTATCACTGCTGGCACACATTTTGACATTAAAAAGGAAAAGAGGCTACGCCCTTTCCACAGTCGGCTGTGCCGAGAAGAGCTACCGCTATCTTCTGCTCGTGTTTTTCTGTGTTTCCCTTTGCCTTAATTTCTCTTTTTCCTCTCTCTTTCCCCATTTTCATGGTCTCAAGCAGGACTTAATCAAAGTGCAATAGCCACACTGACCCTTATCTCACCCTAAAAGAGATACTACTAACTCCCTCTCTCCGGTGCCCCCCTCTGTCTATTCCCCTAAGCCTGAAAAAGGAGTAGAGCCACGCATGCTTTTAAGCCACTGAGCTCAGATCTGGTGTTGCATTAATTGAGTTAAATGGATTGCGATGGTCGAGATGATTTGTCTGTCGGCTTTTATTGCTGCAATTTAGACTGTGCCTCATTGCATTATGCCACTTAATGAGAGCCCTTCGCAGCCGTTTTGTCTCTGCTGGTATTAACATGCACAGGTTCACTTCACAGGAGAAAGTGGGAATGCGCTGTCCCTAATTTCCTGCAAATTTTAGTTGATAATCAACTGAAAGCACTTCCTCTGTCTCTGTCATTGACATTTTATAAAAGGGATTTCTTTTTTTTTTTTTTTTCTCATATACTCTTTGTTACTCTGTAATCTGTGTGGTTGAGATTGTGATTTGTGACATCCTCCATCCTTATAACCCCCCCCCCTACTAGCTCACCTCCATCCTTCATCCTGGGCCCTTTCAGGGAGTTTGAGCAGGTCTGGATCCTCTCTGGTGAAATATGCCTTGTCCTTTTTCCTTCATTTCTCCTTATCTGGTTAGTGCTGGCTGTGGGCCTGCTTCGGCACTGATTTGTGACCCTCTCTGTCTGCAGCGGCGAGAGGCTTTAGTGCAGTGCGTGCCTCTGCCCTTCTCCCTACTGATGAAACAGGCCCCTGCATTCCCCTGATAGACTGCTAATTTGTATACTAAACTGACAGGCAGCCGTGATAAGGGCTAGCAACTGCTGCACAGCCGCGGGAGGGAGGGAGGGAGGGAGGGATGGGAGCAGGGGTGGTGTGGGGTGCGGTAAGTGAGACGAAGGGTAATATTTTACACAAAGCTCAAGCCCCCCTGCTCCTCTCTCGGCATTCATTTTCCTGTGTCTGTTGCTAGGGGAGAAGGAGCAGGAGTTGTCAGCCCTGGCCCACTGTTGTACACACACACATGCGTAATAGGTGGCTATGAAAATGGCACTCGGGGCTAAGTATAAAGAGGTTTGTGTGTGCAAGGGGAGACCACTCCATTCTACACGGTCACTATGGAATTCATTATCATCTTAATGATGCTTCGGTTGAGACGAGTATCTGCTGGTTGACAGTTGCGTGGGAGGTTTCTTCTCTCTCTTTTCCGTTCATGCTGTATATCCCATCATGCTCACTGGGGGTTTGCAGTCTTGCTGGCCCACACCTGTTCTGACAAGCAGGCGGCAGCGGCGGTAGTGGTGGGTGGGAATTGGAAGTATGGTAGATGGTAGCTGTTCCCTGCTCTGGGAATGCATAGCACTGTTGTGGCTTATAATAAACGACCGCTCGGGAGGTCATTAAGTTTCTGGAACGGTGGCGAGGACAAACGCAGGAGAGATAAGTAATTTGGTGTCTCCCGTTGCAGCCTGGGAGCTGTAGGCTTACTGTGCATGGCTAATGTGGCATTTATTGCTAAAGTAGCATTAGTGGATGTCTGGGGTTAAAGGGTGACGGTAGTTGAGGGCCCTGAGTGGGTGCTGATAGAAGTGTTTATTAAAGCTCTGAGCTACTCCCACATGAACAGAGAAAATCAGGCCCTTGCTAGTGTTTGACGGAAATGTGTTTTTGCCATATCAGTGCTGATAAGCCTCTTTTTTGTCAGTGCTCAAGATCAGTGTGTGACGTAAAAGTTGTCTTTTTATACACAGAATACAATCAAATAAAACAAACATGCTCTAATCAGAATATCACATTAGAATCATAGAAATACAAATACACAGTGAAGTGGTATTGCTAAATTTTACAATGAATGTGTACTGAAATAAACAGCATCATCCTCATCATAGTGGAGATAAATGAGAGTGACTGTCCAAAACCTGATTTTTGCTTTAAAAAATATATCAGAACAGTGATACAGCCCTTAAAAGAGATGGAACACAGGACTTTAGGTGACAGTAAATGGAAAATCGGGAAGAGAGGGCAGTGAAGGAGGAAGCTGACAGTGATGAAACACCAAGCAGGGAAGCAAATTAACACTGTGTGTGTGTGTGTGTGTGAGTGAATGTGTGTAAAGGTGGGAGGTTTGGCGAATGTGGATCCATGGACAGACAGGTCCGGCCAGGGTAATTGAGAGCCTGATCGTCCATGGCAGTACATATATGCCCCCTTGCCCGTTTCCCTTCTTCTCTTTTTCTCTCTTTCTTCTCTCTCTTTCATTCTACCTGATATGTCTTTTAGTGCCATGTCATCACATCAATACAGCACAGAGTAGCTGTGTACTCCTCTATAGGACCATCGACAGTGTTTGCCTACACCAAGACATTTGACCCGCTCATTTAGCTGTCAGGGAAGCATGCACAGCAGTGTGCTGTTTGTTTCCTATGCTCTATTACCCATCATTACACAACACAACAACATGCTTCCAGCTATAGCTGCAATCATGCACGTTAAGTTGATTTTCATCTGTATGTATAGTTTTGTACAACTGATAAGCATTTATACCGCCTGTTAAACTAGTATTGATATCGATTGAGCTTCCAATCATTTCACAAGAGTTCCCTTTTCAAGTGAGCGAAATGTTATTTTGAAATCTTGTTGGCTCATATCTGGTTTATGGTATATTAGTGTGAAGATTAGCCTTACCAGTTGTCCTACAACAGTCTGTCAGGAACACAGAATGTGCCAAATGACTCAGAACTAAATTGTAATTATAGTCTTTGCAGGCAGGAGCCCACAACAAAGCCTACTAACAGGTTTTCTTTGTTTTCACGCCACAGCTGTTGTGATAGCACTGCCAGTCTGTGTAAAAAATTATATCTCTACCAGGGAGGGGAAGGGCTTTACCTTCCTTGCCGGGATTGGTATGGGGTGGACTGTATCAGGAATTTGGTCTTATTTAGTCTGGGTTTATGTAACCCCTGGCTGCAAGATTTCTTCCTGTTTGGAGATAATTTGCTCAGCTCCCAGGAATGCAGGGCATGCAATAGGAACTCTCACATCAAAGGTAGATGGACGGCCTGGGGATCGTTTGATATAAAGCAGGGGGTTCGGTAGGTGGGGGGTTTGCGGGGAAAGAAATTGGTCTCTCAGCAGTCTTTACTAAATGAGGTTAATTGAATCTGGGTAATTGCTGACCTTCCTGTCTCGGTGAAATCACAGCCTTAACTGATCAATGCCTTTCATAAATTTATGCCTGAAGGTCATTCAGTTGATTACACCGCCCTCCCTCGCTGCCTGCATCGTCTTGCTCAGTCGGCCCATTGTGCAGAAATTAAGCGTGGGAGCATTTTAACACTTAAAAAATGCAATTAGGCTTGTCTCAGATTTTCTAAATTAATTAGCTTGCAGTGTTGTTAAGTAAAAGCGATGTGGACATGGAAAATTTGCAAAGATTTTTTTTTTTTTCCCCCCCAGCCTCTTTGCTGTGACAGCAAATGCATTCTGCCTCGCTGTAAATGTCTCACTTATTGCTGGCGAGGGGTTTTGCTTCTCTGCTCTCCCTCTGCGTCTCTGTTATTATCTGTAGATTTATGCAGCCAATAAGTCACTGGTGTTCAGGGAAGTTGGGGGACTTTCTAAAACAAACAGCAGTGTAATTTGTAATTTGGCATTCCCTAAATCTGGGAATTATGGTTCTGCTTGTGGCTCTTCAGGGAGTTAGCACTCTGATGGTGGGTTTACTGGCCCAGCTCCCTCCCTGGCCTCCCTCTCTTTCTTTCTCCCCTCTTTCCTTTTGCGCCTGCTGAGGAAACGGGAGGATTTCACAGCTGCTGAGAGCTGGGCCCCGGCTGGGCCCTATGACCTCCTTCTTGCTTTTTTCCCCCCTCCCTCAGTCTCACTCCTTTTTTTCTCCCTCTCTCCAGCAGTCTCTTTCCTCAGGGAGCTCTTGTGTGGCTCAGAGGAAGCTGAATCATAAAGCATGGCTAATGAATAGAATAGGGAAGGAAAGCTGAGGCCTGCTGACGGCCCTCCAGAGAGGAGGCCAGGCCCCTGAAGCCCCAGGCTCAAATAGCAGACGGCCCCCACAAAGGTCAGGCTTCCTGCGGCCCGCTCCAAGGGCTTTTGGCTCCCAGGCAATGTGGCTTGAATTTCCCCCATTATTTTTTTTTAAATGGTTAAATTTCCCTGTTTCCTTTGGAAAACCTGGCCTTTGCTCCTCTTTTTTTTTTGTCTGTCTCATTCTCTCTATATATATTTCCCCTCTGTCTGGTCTTTCCCTGTCTGTTTTTAATGGCAGCCAGGGTTGCCTCAACAAAGAGAGTGTGAAGAATTTGTTATACATGACCTCTGCACACCACAACCGCAGGCAGCTCCAACTGCCAGCAGCACAGCCCCGTGAAAAAATGTCAACTTGACCAGCAAAACCCAGAAAGTTCTACAAAAACAACAGCAAGCCAAATCAAGGCTCTGCTTTGACATGCCTTTTTAAGAAGTGCTTTTGTAAGCCGGCCTTGTAATTGTGGATTATACGACTGACTCATGCAGACTTGGCAGGTGCAAAACACAGCATTTAAACCTAAATAGTGGTTGTTGATGTTGCTTGGAATACGTCTGGAATATAAAACAGCTAACGGCACACTCGAAATGGTCGGAATAGGGATAAGCAGATCTAGGTCGTCTTGGCACATAGTAAACACAGCTTTTTCTGTTCTCTTTCACAGGAACATGTTATGTCTGCCTCACTCTCCGTAGAACCACTCTGGTCATAACAATTGTTTTAACTGTTATAATGAGTTATGGCATGACCTACCCTGTCTTTTTTTTTTTTTTTTTGCTTTTGTGACCCTATGCCACACTAAGCGAGTCCCTGAGCCAGCTCCCGTGTCCATTTGACAAGCTTCATTTCATTCTGAGCCCATATTTTTCTTCCAGGGCCTCCAGGGCTGTGATTCAAGGCTGAGGTTGTGCTGCTACAGTGCTGAGGCTTGGTACTGGAGCGTTTAATGTCGTCCAAAGCTAACAAAGAGCTTGTGTTGTAGCCTGGCGCCCTGGTTCTGGGAGACTGAAAGAGGGCAATGCTCAACACTCTGTCTTTCCTCTATAGTCTTTCGCCTGCTCTGCTCTAGCGTAAGAGGAAACAGGAAACATCTCTGTGTGTCGAGTGTCAGCTCTCCTTTGAACGCTCCTTCTGTCGAGGCAAAACTGAAGAGATGTCATTGACCTCTACGTGTGCATTAAGTAGGTGACTTTAACCTTAAACACACCGGTTGGCCAGCCTTTCTCTAAATATGGTAGTTTATCAATATCATAACTAACATGGTCACAGCTGTTCTAGCAGAAGCTAAAAGTCACAAGTGAAAACGACACTGTTAGCATATCTAATCTAGCATAATGTTTGCATGATTCAAGTATTAATTGTATAAAAGCAAGTGGCTTGTATTAATAATAATATCTGTCGCCATTATTGACCATCCTTGGTTTGTAGTTGAGTTATAATTTGGCTTAGACTAGTATCTCTCTATACTTTATTTTTAGCAGACATTTAGCAACTGTTTATAGCTGCTTTTGTTGCCTTCCGTTAAGGTTTCCTACCTGTGTTTTATATAGCCGCCGTGTGAAGAGAGCAAATTGTTGCTTTCTTCACACAGCTCAATGCCGCGTACTGTTGTGGTTAGCGCTGAGACGAGACATCAAGCACAGACAGACAAACACGGTGGCGAACAGTAACACAGTGGCAGTGAAGGAGAAATTGGGAGGTCTTGGAAAGAAGAGGATGTCCTCAAAACACTTGTGAAGAACTAACAGGGATGCCAAGGACAGCCATCTGTGTTTACAAAATCATTTGCTTTCTCTTTCTGTCTCTGTCTCTCTTGCACTCACTCTGATTCACTGTTCATTCTTTACATATGCTCCCTTTGTGCCGCATAAAATACAAGCATGGCAGTTAAGGACACTCAGGCCCTTTGGGTGGAACATATGTTCAGCTCTTGCAGCTTTTTACAAGTCTGCAGAACCCAGATGAGAGGAGCTAAAGCAAAGGGAAATCGTGGCTTTTAAACAAAGCCCCTATATGGGCTGACATTACAGGCGGAGGAGGATTTTCATTGTTAATATTATCTTCAGAGCGCACAGACTTTTTGCTACGGTATTTTGCACAATGTCAGGACTTGTGTGGATTTACTGCTTTTCGGTCGTAGTTTTTTTTTTTAAATTTCCTGTCTGGCCAGTAGAAATGTAAAAATGTATGGTGTGTTTTGATTTAGGTGGTGCTTGCCAGAATCTACATATCCATCTAAAGCAGAGAGGAAAATACCTTGCAGTGTTTAGTCTACAAGTCTCCACTATCACTTCATAGTCAGATGCCTTTCTCCCTCAAGTATTTGACTCGCCCTCCGTTTCACTTGTAGGCCACCAGGTTTACATTGTTCACTGTCAGTTACGTCAGTAGTAACAGTAACAATTGTTTTTGTCCCTGTAACCGTTCGTTTTACGGACAGTTTACTTCCAGTCCGGGCTGATATTGTGTTGATATCAAATTTGTGAAATAAGGATATTGCTTTTAGAGTATTCATGATATACATTCAAATATATTGCGAGAGTGAAATGTCATTTTTGAGCAGCTGCATGTATGTAGCAGCCTTTGTGCTCCGATGCTGCATAGCCACCTTTCTGACTTCCTCTGTCTTTGACATCATTTCTTTTGAGGGTTTTCAGGTGGCCCAACAGTGCCACCTAATGTTACCTCAACAGGAAAAAAAGCCAGTCAGGGACCATCAGGTACAGAGGGAGCTCTCTTCTTTGGCTGACGGGAGTCTGTCGATTGACTGTATAATGTTGTGTGTGTTGCAGTTAGGCTTTCCCCCCAAGCACTTGAGACCACATCCTTTTTAGAAATGTTTTGATGAATATCTCAATTATGTGAGTCAGTCTTTTTTTTAATATGAGATTGACTGATGTTTCCCACTGAATCTGCTCATCAGACAAAACCACTAAAGCTCTGCTTGTTCTACTTTTTCCAGGTGTCTGATGTAGGATCGGAGAAGCTCTTTTCCCCTACCACACCCAAAGGTAAGAGCCTGCTGTTTTTTTCCATTCCCCCTCCAGTCTTTACTCCTCTGACTGATTCATACACATAACAACAACTGGATTTTGCGAATGAGTCCAAATCTCCCCGCTCTAATCCTGCAGCTCCCATTCAGATTTAAATGTCAGCAGACATAAACAAGGTCTGGTGACTACATATGCATACATTTTTGCCGGGGTGCGGAGTGGCGTTTCTTGGACGACCCCGCTAAAGGCTTAGCCCTCCTACATATTGGTTCATTAGAGGGGATTAAGAGCCTCCCTGCCACATGCTCCCACAAATGGGAACTTCCCCTCAGGCAATACAAGCTCTCTGACAGCAGGCCTGGGCCATAATGGATGCCAAAGGAAAAGAGAGAGAAAGAGCTTTGTCAGCCCCCCAGACAACACCATCTCTGTGTGTGTGCATTCGCATATGCACATATGTGGATCGCAAGGCCGGTGCGTTTCTATGTTAATGTATGGTTTTTACGTTATTTTGTGGATTTATTTGTCTACGTCCATACAACCACATATATGTGTTAGCGCATTCGGCATGTTCCAGATACCATGTGGGCATACAATGTCAGCTGCACCTCTAGCTTCACTAAATTCAACTATGCCTGCCAGGTCAGAGCAGGGAGAAAGGTGTCAAGCTGTGGATGAAAGAAGGAGAGGTGCAATCAGCCTCCTGGTGACACATAGCAGCATGCAGACCACGTCCCCCCAGGGCAGAAACCAGGAAGCAGGGCCATTAACACCAGCAGAGAGAGAGAAGGAGGTGGAAGTGCTGAACAGTGTAAAATATGGCCATTTTAGGAGGGTTTGTGTTGTAGGTCTGCAGGACAGACTGAACAAATAGGTTAGCTTGCCTTTAGCTGGACTGTTAAAAATGTCACCATAATGAACACCGTTGTGTAATGTAATCAGGGATATTGCTTAGACATATTTTATTCTGTTTATCGTTTTATTTGTCCAGTACTTGCTGTATATATAGATTATGTGTAAGTATGACAGGGAAAGGGGTCTTGTGGCCCGTATTACAAGGGCCACAAGACCCCCTTGTACTGAGTTTGTTTTATTTTTGTAACTTCTTAGTCATTTTGGACCACTGCTCCTCTGAATTCAAGGAATGATGTCAAGATTTGTAGCATCATTATAAATCTACAAACCCACCTGTCTCCCAAATAACTGATCTGTGTTTATACCATCGGGTGTTTGCCTTTTGATCATGGCAAATTGGAGGTTTTGCTGACCTCTGTTTTCTTCACCTCCCCATCAGAACATGCGCTGTGAAAGCTAGATTCTCTCTCAACAACATAAGAAGGTGTTGCTTGGTTTAGCACAGTAGGTTTGACTGCTGAGTGGAAAAGTGTGGCTGACATGGAGGAGAGAAACCAGGCCTGCTGGCTGTGTGATGTAGATGACCTGTGACCACTGTCAGCCTCGTGAAACTAGCGTTCACAATGACAATGACTTCCAGACCTGCGTGATTTAGAAAACAACTAGACTGCGTCCGAGTTCATCTATTCTCCACCGGGCTGCCGGACTACTACTGTTGTCAGCTGTCAGGGTGTTGACTTATTTTCCCTGCATGCCTGTACAGAACATGGCTGCACATAAACATACTCACTGCTGTGGAAAACTGCTAGCACAGGTACATACACAGCTGTTGTCTTTTATAAAACATTTAAACAACCCTTCCATGTCAGCTGGCGAAGGAAGGCCTCATGAGTTTTGCTAATGTGCACACAGAGTTGGATTAAGACCCTGGAATTACATCCAGACAATCCAATCAGAGTCTCTGATGATTGTCACACAGATCAACCAGATCCTGTTTGGGTAATGTAGAAGAAGAGCACCAGATTAGAATTAGGGATTAGAAAGGGCGAGCCAGCAGCGAAATCAGTAGTTTGATGAAGTGATTTGGTGACGATGAGGAAGAAGTTATCATGCTACAATTGCAGAGCTGCCACCAGCCATCTCTCATCTCTCATTCCAATGTTGTTGTTTTGAGCTGTAATGGATTCTGGGACAGTGTTTGTTTTTGGCCTAGAATGGTTTTTCTGTGTGTGTATAATGTGTGTGTAATACAGAGCAGCCCACAGGCTGTTTTCCTCTAGTTTAGAATGCAGCGTATGTGTCCCATTACCGGTCTCGCTCATGGTCCTGTGGGACCAATGAAAAGCCCGCTTTCCTCTGATCACCAGGCCTGTCGAGCTGTTGGCTGGGAAACACTCAGACAGATACACACACACACACACACACACAAACATTATGGCATACATAAATATATAATGCTGTGATGATGTTTGGCTTGTACAATTCTCTAGGTAATGAGCGTTGTTTCTTTTACTTTTACCCTTTCCTTGCTTTTCAGTGTCGTGCTCCTCTCTGAACTTTATTTTAGTGAGCAGTTACGGGTACAACCAGTTGAGGTTAAGTCCAAATTGCACATAGACCCACAGTCTGTCACGTTAATGAAACGGTTCAGGGTTAATAGAGGAGAGGAAAGACCAACATTGTAATCAGTGGAGGCAGAACGCTGTAATTATGCACACAGAACATGGTTTTGGGCAAAACCCAGACACCCTTGCCTTCTTTCTCTCATATTTACTTTTCGTCATCTCTGCATTGCTCGTCTGTTGACAACCTGTTATTGATGCAAGCTAACAGTACAGATAATAGCACAAGCTAATAGCATTTGTAATAACACGGCACACACTGTGCATTTCTCTTTGGATGTTGTTACCCAAGAGCCAGCACAAGTGCTGCTGAATGTCTGTCTGTGTTGGTGGTTATGAGGTAGGAAGGAACAGCAGAGGGCAAGCATTATCTAACCGTTATTGGTTTTTGTTTATTTCCTGTCTTAAACCTCCTGCAAATTATTGATTTCCTGGAGGATGGCATGTTTAAGTAAAAGCGCCCTGAAGACTTGTGCTCCACATAGAGCTCCTCTTATTGAATTTCGGGTCAGAGTTTACTGTTGTCACTTGCTTGGAGGCGAATGAGAAGCTAAATGTAGCTGCTGAGAATGTACGGGGCACCTCCACAGAGCACAGATAAACACTTCACTGGTAGGCCTTCTTATGACATTTCACAATGCTGCGCCTATGGAAGTGTTGGGGAGTTATCACCTAGCTGTCAGTGGCTAGAAATATCTGAGAAGAACACTTTGGAATCTGCAGTGACTATGTTGAATGTTGTATCTACGGGTTTTAAAGCCGCACGTATAGCCAATGCAACGTCTTTAGCTGCCCCTTGTACTCTCTTAGGGCATGTTGTCCTAGCTAGATGCTACCTGCCGTGGTGTGAGGATAAACTCATGTGGTGTTCGGTCCACCAGACAAACCTGGGGCATCTTGGGATAGCAGAAGAAAGATTGGTAGAAAACCCATTTCTGAAGTGGATTTGTGCCCTTGTAATCCTGATTAATTTTGACCCGTTGTGCTCATTTTAAACAGAGCATTACAGTAAGCGTGAACACAGCAAGCTCCGGGGCGAAACCAGGAGCTTAGCGGCTTTGGGAGGCTTAGCTGCAGATGGCATTTTAAGCCGGACTTAATAAATTGTTTCCATTAAACTTACCGGCCCACACATACTGGATTAGACCAGTGGAACAAAGGAAGGAGAGAGCGTGCAGACGAAGAAGAGGGAGAAAAAAAAAAACACACACACACACACACACAACTGCCATCATGCACATCTGACTCTCTGTTGACATCTCTCTGAGGCCACATGAAAGGTGAAGATGGGGTTACTTTGCTGTTCAGGGAGATAGAAGCATTTGGACATGAATGCAAAATCCATTCACTTTGGATCTCTTGCTTGTCAGCAATGTCGGACCAATTTGCTTAATTGACATAGAAGTAAACAAACAAAAAAGATGCATAAACCATTTAGCTTGGCAGTGGATTTAGGGCTTATCCTCTAACTGTTTATATATAAACACATTACCAATGCTGTAGCTTAAGGATTTAGGATCTGCCAGTACCCTTGCTTTTTTTTTTTCTATGGAGCCTTTTACTCATATATCCATCTTTGCTATTGTGGGAAATCAATTCCTTACGGTAGAACCCCGCCTCTCCCCTCTTCTGTCCCCTGCCCGCCTCCTCCGTACCTCCTTCCCCCATCGGCTCATGGCTTGCTCCCTAAGCTCTCATTATGTGCTACACAGTCCAGGGTCCCCGTGTCGAATCGCTAATCAACCACCCTGTCTGCAGGCCTGCTCTCTCAATAGGTGCTGAGTGGCCTTTGTTCCGCCACTGCTGTTTGCTGCATGTCAATAAAAGAGGTATGGCCTCCTCCTTCTCCTCCTCCTCCTCCTCCTCCGTTACCTGGGCCAGCCATAGCTACAGGCCCGCTCCTGCAGTGCAAGCTTCCAGGAAAATGAAACACAGTCTCACCTGCTGGATTCTGAATGCCAGAGAGGGGAGGAAGGATGGTGATTGGAGAGAGGGAGAGCGGCAAGGTCAGGGGCAGGGGGGATTGAGGGCAGCTCAGGCATAGCGAAGTAGATGAGACAGCGTGTTTGTATTCGGCCGGGCAGCTCTCCTCTGGCCAGGTCAATGTAATGTATCACTAACCTCAGTGGCCAGCCTCACTGTTTGCAGCCTCTCACCCATTAAATAATGAATGGAGGTTGACCCTCTGACCAACTAATCAGCTTTTCGCCACTGTTGAATCGGGATAGAGTAGAGGTAGATGGAGAGTGCGACTTGCTGGCTGGCTAGAAAGCAGGCTAGATGACTGGAGGGCAGACATATTGTTGGAAAAACACAAGGGCTCCAGAGGCTTCACACAGTCAGATTAGCAAGCACTGGAATTGAAAGAAGCCATCACCGCTGTGGAATCTAAGCCTGGTGAATTTCACCTCCAGTACCTACTGGGCTTTGTTTGACAAAGTCCAGGCAGCTTGCTGGAAATGCTTTCTTTATCAGGAAGACCAAGGTTCCTGTATTGACATAGCACTTATGGTCAAGCTCTGGTGTGTTGGTGTTTGGGTGCTTGTATGTGACACACTATCTACAAAAGGGATCTGGAGGTCGGTAGTTTTCAATGTATAAAAGAAACCATCCCTTTTCGCTCCTTACACCACCTTGCTTGTTACCGAGCTCGAACAGAAGCTCATGTGTTTCCCCTGATTTAATTTAAATATTAAAAAGGTACAAACTCCCTAGCAAGAGTACAGAAAGCAGATGAGTTAGCTAACACTCTCAGTTGGGGGAAGAGAAAATACTTAGGAGGAATTGTCGGAAACCACAGAATATGTCTTGTTTCTTTATTAATCTTTTGGTTATTACTGTTCACAGACACAGGACAGCTTATGAGCTGGGTGATTTGTTTTTGGAGAAAGGGGCTGATATTAATGCTGCCTTTATTGATAGTGCTAATGCTGTTTGTGCAGCCACCCCTGTCAGAGAGATGAAAATAAATAGGGGGTGCTCGGCGGAGATAAGACACGTGTTTAATTATTAATTGAGCCATTTCTAACTTTACTACTGAGATTGCATTTTTTGATTTAAAGCAGGAAAGCCTGCTTCAGGGACAGAAAAAGCAATTACAGAATTCCCAGCTTGCACCGCTGCTGCTGCTGCCCATCGTTTCACCGTACACTGCGTAAGAGGAGTGAAAGGAGACAAAACACTCCCAAACACACACACACACACTCACATCCCGTTACACCGAGGTGTTCCATAAATTATTTTTTAACTCTTCTTCAATATTTATTGGATTTTAAATTATGATTGCATTGTCATGTACTATTTATGCTGAGTGGCAGGGAGTCAAAGGGGCCGAGCCACATTAGCCGAAATCCCTACAGCCTGGCACCTTGAAACGCCGACTGCTTTTGTATCTGTTCAGGAAGTGATGTCAAACTAGACCGTCTCTTACAAGCTGCCTGTTTTCAAAGAACACCCTGACCGTCCATGCACAGCAATTAGCTGGCATGTTAAGTCATTCCTGATATGTCATGCTATTCCCGTGTGCGCTCTGCGGCCTCTTTAGAGTAACTATTATGTCCATTAGAAAAGTGTCTGCTCTGTGCTCTGTGCCCAGTGTGCATGAAATATTAACTTTGCCCCTGTTCAGAGTATTGGGTCACTGCTGGTTGAGCTTCATTCTTGGCACAGGAACTCTGTTAGATTGTTAATGTATTTCTCCCTCTTGTCTGTTAGCCATTACATGTCAGGATGCTTGACACCTGTCAGCCAGTCCTATCAGTCCCTGTCATCTGTGTCAGCAAGCCTGTGGGTGGCGATCAGCTATTGTGACAGAAAATGGGAGTCACACTGAAGGCTTTGTGATTAGACTCCATTGTGTAGCTCTGTGTTCATTGACTAAATATGGATCCAGCTTTAGCTGTGGAGAGGGAGCAATTACAAAATCACTAAAGGCCATGAGGGAGTTTTAGGAGAAGTTATCAGGGGCATTACCAGCATTTGGGCTAGTGCACTTTCACTATGCATCTTCTGTTATAACGCCAGAGGTGTCTCATTTCTGAGCTGCGCTTCCCATCTCACTGTTAAGAGCGGGTTGGCTCAAACAGAGGGTTTCGCAGTATATCAGGTAAAGTCAAAAATATATATTGTAACACTTCAAATCTGAGCATCACTATGCAGCCTCAACGCCATCCTTTATACACAACACAGGGCAGTGCTCCCCTGAGACTGTTTCAGTGCTGTCACTTTAGTTCAGCTTAAATGATAAAACGCCAGCTTACTGCCATCCTTTCAATGTACAAGATCCCCTTCACCTCCAGCTACACCTACCACACCCCAGCTGTGTGAACCTGTTGCACATCAATGCAGAAAAAGTACATCTGAAATTTTTTTTGCTGTGGCTGTGACCCAGCAGTGACACTTACACCACAGCTGACAGTTCTATTTTTTGCAGCCATCAGCTACAGCTGCACAGCAGGGAAAATGTATTCTAAATGTTGAAACCGGAAAACATGATTACCATCATCGTCGAGACATTATTGGATATGAGGTTTGTTTTTTTTTTGGGGTGAGCTCAGTGGGCAAAGCGTTGGTCGTTCAATAAACGACTATTACAAGGAACGAAACCCCTTTGACAGCAAAGCTCCATGCTGAACCCGACCCCTCTTAGAAGTAGTCTCACTGTGGACTAGTTCACTAACTGCTTCACTATAAACCTGTAGGGAGCTGAAGCTTAACCACTGAGTGAGGAAATCAGGTTCCTTGACAACAGGGAAGTGCCATTGGCTAAAATGGATGTAGGCTCTGTGTTTATTGTTTTTTTTGTTTTTTTTAGAGGGGATAAAGGGAAGAATTTAGAAAGGATAACTCTAGAGAGCAGTAGCTCTCATCACATCTTCTGTCTAATCTTAATCCTCCTCCTCCTCCAACGGAGACACAGCCAGCTGCAGTGTGGAAGGCATTTTCATTGTTTACTTGGGAGAATACATGACCAGCTTCTTATCACTACTGTCAGGCCTGAAATGTAAAGCCTGTTGCCTGTGATCACTTGCAGGTTTTCTTGTTTTTAATCCTTTATTCCCGGCTCCAGTGATTCTGCCAGCGAGAGTGGGTTTTTTTTTTTTTTTTTTCCCCCGCCCTTCATTTGTTTGAAGATCCCAGTCCCCTGCTATGTGCATTTTAAGCTCATCTGTGTTGAGCGGTACAGAGCCAATGTTGTTTGCAGATGAGGCTGTAACGCTCATTGACAAAGCCAGATGGTAGGCGATTGTGGCCAAACACGACGCTTGGATAATGTACAATTGCTGGCAAGGGGACAGTCGTCAGCCTAGATGGATATTACAAACATGCTTGTAATGGATTGGACATTTTGGGAAGCAGTTCACACAGGCTTATAAAGATGGGAAAACTATCACTAGGAACAGAGCGGATGTAAAATGCTTTAGATTCCATGACGGACAAGGACATCCACGTATTAGAAGAAGATGCCAGAGAGGATTCTGGGGAGAGAGGAGATGAACCCAGGAAACGAAATCCCAAATCAAACAGAAACATCAGCCCGCCATATAATGTATTTTTTAAAGTATTTCCAGATGGGTGGTCTTCTTCTACTGTTTGTACAGTATTTCTGAGCTCCATACCTTTCCAGTGGTAGCATATTAGCATCAGTGTTCCTGTCAGTGGCTTATCAGAGCCGCTCTGTCTAGGAGCAATGCCGCAGGCTTGGACTAGCACAGTGTGTTTGACAGAGGGCTGGGTTTTGGAGAGGTTTGCTATAGAGCCTAGCTATTAGCCTTAAACTCAACACATGGTGAAAGCAGTAACCCGACACGCACCGCTGAAAAAAGAGCTTGTGTTTAGTCCTGTATTTCATTGGGCGTTAGCACCATTAATCGTCCCAGTGTTTGTTAACAGACAGGCGGTAATTCGCTCAGACACAGGGGCCTGCATTTTGGCTGTTTCAGGGGAGGGTTAAAAAAAAAAAAGAGAGAGAACATGCACAGTGTGGTCTCCTCCAATATTCAAGCGGTCATCTGTTTGGCTGTTGTTTTTGGCTACTGGTGAATTCCCTGCACTGGGCCCTGGCGGTGGGGCCCCTAATGGCCTCTGACTAACTGTAATACCCCATTCAGCAGAGCATGGGCTCCAACCTCCCTGGCTGTTGAGTTAGTGCTGCTGTGTTGAGGGGTGCGCTGCAGGACTGGGATTTCACTCCTGTTTGCCACAGGGAAGCAGAGAGAGAGAGAGAGAGAGACTGCTCCAATGCGTCATGACCCATGGAGAGAGCACAAGCATATGTGTGTGTGTGTGTGTGTGTGTGTGTGTGCCTTTTGTTGGTTAAGTTTTAGTTTTACTGCAAAATCTATCAAAGCTTTTTATGTTTGTGTTTTTAAATATAATTCTAGGGGAAACTCTTTATCGACCAAAAAATGTAATATTAAAATATATGGGGTAGTATAACCAAATACGAGCTAACCGCTGGTTCAGTCCAGAAATATCAGCGCTGATATAAACCTTTAAAAAGACCACATCTCTTAAAGTCTAACAGCGACAAATAACAACAAAATCATTGCACCCTGTGTTTTTGGAAAAGATAAATGTACGGCTCTTGCTATCACTAATGATACTGTTATTGACTCATCTGTTAAGTGCAGGGCGAGTGCTGAAGAGTCCTGGGTTCCTTATCAGCCGCGGCACACTGTATTAGTGTGCCGGGTTGGCGTAGCACTGACCTAATCCTGGTAGCAGGTGCCACTGTAGCCGAAGTAGTGTGGACATGTTTTTCAGGGAGGATGAGCCATCTGGGTCTCAATACTTTATGGTGCTTAAAACACACTCTCAAGTGTGACACTCCCAGCACTTACTTTTAGCGGCGCACAATAATCTAAGAGCTGGCTGCTGAAGGGAGAGAGGAGAGAGGCTTTCAGGAGAATTTACAGGGTTTGATGTGGTGTGGAGCCTCCGCTTCGACACGGATTCATGAAACAGTCAGACACACTTGGCGGTTTGATTTTGATTCCTCTAACTCCTTCAGTGTTGTTTTGTCATCTGCAGTCTGAAATATGTCGAGCAGAAAGAAAAGTGTGTTTGTTTTGTGTTGTTTTTTTGTTTTTTTTTTGCTTTTGTGCCAGCCCGCATTGCTTGACACTTTTCTGGGGCCTTGTGTTGTTGTTGTTTTTTTTTTTTGTTTTTTTCCTCGTGTAGTCTGTTTCATCTCGCAAGCGATTTGGCTCGTTTCGGAGTCCAATTTTGCTCCTGTTTCACCGTGCACCCCTCCCCCTTCCTCCCCCCCCCCCCCTCGCAGACGTACTCACATTCACACATTTCCCCAAACTGACACGCCGCCTTCACACTCCAAACAAATCAATTCTTCACTTACTGCACTTGGAACGCCATAGTGAAATGCGGCATCTCATAGCAGTCCTGAAAAATGTGCAGGCTGTTGCTAATGCCGCTTGTCCACTGTGGCTCGAGGAAGCTAGGCCCAGATTCTCCTACTTCTGTGTGTGTGTGTGTGTGTGTGTGTGCGCGCGTGTTGCCACATGTCTGTCTATGCGACTAGGGCTTTAGAGGAGATGAGAGCAGACGGTGGTGGGTTAAGGTTAGCAGCAGCCCCACAGGTCAGGATCCGGGCCTTGTCTCCATTAGTTTACCTGACACAACTCCCTGCCCTCTGCTCCCTCTCCCCTCTCCCCTCTGCCTTATTAACTAACCTCTTCCTCCCCCAGTCTGGGTCACTTCATCCCTCTTTCTCTGTCATTCTCCCTCTCTCCAATCAAGAATGATGAATGGGGGTGCAAGGAAGGCCAGAAAATGTTTGCAAACCTGATACACCCTCCGTTTGTCACTCTTTTTGCTGCGGTGGTGGAGAACATGATGGTTGGGAGAGGGATTTTTGAGGAGGCTTTTGTGTGCCTTTGTCTAAGTAAGCTCCGCATGAGAGCTATTTCAAACATCTCATCCTCAGCCTTCTACACGTGGCATCAGCCTTGACATGTAATTCATCCCCATCCCACACCCAAAAAAAGAAAAGCCAGACAAGTGCAAGATTATTTTTTTTTTACGTCTTCACTTTCAGATATACAAAAGCTCCGACTGCCGCAGGAAAAAAAAAAAAAGAAAGAAAGAACATAAACACTCATAAGGACGCAGCTCTTTTGGCATGTAGCCATTAGCAGTGGAAAATGGCAGCTCTAGTCTAGTCTTCAACAGCTGCTGGGTCTCCATCTGTAAGCCTAATTACCCAGCAGCACCCCAGGAGCCCCCTCAGCAGCAGGATCCTCCTATAGAGCAGGCATTGGTTACATCAGTGTTGTCTATACTGGACAGTGTGTTTCCCTGGGAGCCTGCAGACATGTGAAACTTAAGCCCAAGCACTTTAATGCACACTGGGGTGTTATCTTTAGACAAATAACCCTCTCAGATCTTACCCTATTGCATAAACCCTCCCAGGGAGGGAAATTTCACATATACTCTAGCTTATTTACAGATATATGCTGCAGAGCATTGTATATAAAAAATGATAAATGAATTGAGATTTTTACTGGTCAAACTATATTTTTGTTAAGAACGCAATTACAGCAAATGTTGATGCGATGATTAGACAGTAAATTAATGAAAATTAAAAATTCATCAACAGATTAACCACTGAAAAATAATCATTCATAATCAAAATCTTTAAAGCTTAATTGTGAATGTCGTCTACAATGGATCTTTTCGAAATGCACATGCGGTGTATTTATGCTTGGAGTTTGGGAAGTTGCACTCGGAGCAGTATTTTTGCTGTTTGCTGATGCTATGGCTGCAAATAGGTTGGTAAAAAACCTGCTTTTAGTTTATTATTTGTTCAGCCTTATGCAATGAAATTCTTCTGGAATAGAGTAATGGACGTTATAAGAGACTGAACATTGACAGGCCTTTGAATGACTGGAGAAGTAGCCCTGAGCTTTGATCAGCAGATCAGCAGTCCTAGCTTGTAATAACAGGACGCTTCAGCATGTAAACATGGCAAGAAGAAGAAATGTGGCGGTTGATTGATGATCCTGCTCTCTGGCAGTTGTTGATAAAGAGATCTTTGTTTTTAGCTGTTGCCACCTGAAGAATAACACAACATGGAAAAAAGCTAACTGCCTCAGCATTCTTGCCTGTCAGAGAGTATTATTTGACATGATGAAAATGGCTGCTATATTTGCATGAAGCAGGTGAGTAGCTCGGCAACGTCTTAGTCTAAACCACAGCTTGTAATAATCGCACCGACAAACCCCTGCATCTGCAAAACACTTGAGGAAATGTGATATGTCGGCAAAGATGTTTGTCCTACCCGTATCATGGCACTACATTGCAACGGCTGCATATGTCAAAACAGTGAATGAGGTATGCTGAATGGTTAGGAGCTGTCAGCTTCCAATTGTTGCTTTGCTCTCAGAGTGGGGAGTGAAAATGGAGATGTAGGAGGAGGAAAAGAAAAACATGCAGGCTCTTTCAGCCCACTGTCATGCCACTTAGGATTTGTTGAAGGATTTTCACCCAGCCATTTCCCTTCCATTGAGAAGTAATCAGTACGGCACTGAAAGATAATATTATATCCACTTAGAGGCATGTGGGCTTCATGCATGTTCATACATGAAATGAGGCTGGAAAGCAGTGCCTCTGTTTACATTGTTGAACACTCACTCCCTCCGTTTCTGCTTAGACTTGAAGGCAAAGCTCCCCGTCTTTGTGTCGCTTCCGTCTCTCCATTCTTTCTCCCTCTCTCTGTCTTTCCTACCTTCTTTTCCGTCCATTCTCTGTGGATTGTGAGCCAGCTGGTGGGCTAATAGAGGATGCTTTCCTGTGGGGCATCAAAGTGATACTGTTCGGGCCTTATGCGAGCTTAAGTAAAGCTGACACGCTGCTCGAGAACTACAGCCCACACTGAGCTCCACGGCAGCCCGTGGAGAGACACTGAAATGGTCATAAAGGTATGGGAGACACGGGGAAAGGCTGCCGCTGTCCTCCTACCGCTGTGCTGTGATATGGGAAGCAGGAGTTAAGTCCTTTATTAGAAGTGGCAGGCGTTGTCTCCAGTCACCTCGATAATTGCAGCACCACGTCCACTGCCGTAATCAATTGAGACAGCTGCCGCTGCGGCGTTCAAGTCCATTGGGCAAGCGTGTCATGCTAATTAATGAAATGATAAGGCTAGTGCTCGCAGCATTGCACAAATAACTCCAGAAGGCTCCCCTTCCTTTCAACACTTAATTCATCCTTAAAGTTCAGAGGGCCCCTCCCTTTCCCTGCCTGTCTGTCCACAACAGCCTCAGGGTAAGAAGGGTCACTAGGGTCGGTGATGGGTCAGTGACAGTGAAAGGGGTCAAATTCCAGGCTGGCAGGGTGGGCCGTGTCAGAGGAGCCATTAGACTTGAGCTTTTCTGTTGAAAGTTCCAAGATGTCCACCCTTTTTATTTAGGGGAGCCCAGTGGCACTGACCTTAGACGACCCGGCTGTGTTCATAAGAAGCTGAGACTGATGGCTGTCCTAAAGCACATGAGCTCTGCTGGAAACAGCTCTGTGTGGGGGGATGGGCTGTGATGGAGATTCAGGGTAGGGCAGGAAAGTGAGTATGGAGGCGTCTTGCTTCTCTGCAGCACTTTATAGCCAGGGGTTAATGAAGGTTTAACATTGCTTTTGGAGCACCACTGGACCGTATATGACATAAAAGGATTTAGACAGTCAACATCTAGACCTCTCTCTCTCTGTGTCTCTCTCTCTGTCTCTCTCTCTGTCTCTCGCTCTGTCTCTCATTCTCGCTCTTGCTCTCGCTCCCGCTCCCGCTCCCGCTCTCGCCTCTCCGATCTGAAGATGTGCTCGCCACCATTCGCCTCCTATCCTATCGACAACACTGGCATATGTGCCATGAGAGGTGGATGGCATATGTGTCCTGCACCATATGGCCAGAGTTTGAATTGGGATCCGATATGCGCATGAAAAACTGATTCATCCCGCAGCTTGAGCTGCCAGCTCTCTGAAATGAACATTAGGTTCTCAATTTATGCCTGGGCTTTGACTGTAAACGTGTTACAGCTTAACACCCATCCCCATTCTGCTGCCATCCACTCCTTTTGTCAGCTGCAGCGCGGAGACAGAGAGAAATAATTGAAACGTGCCAGCTGTCCCCACTCTTTAGCTATCTTGGCCAGCTTTCTCCTCGTCTACTCCCCCATTAACATCTCTGAGTGATTTGCAAAAATGTCGCCTTGGCTCCCCTCGTTACCAGCTTGGAGATGCTCGAGGCAGATTAAATAGTGTGAGGGAAAGCAAGCCATTGCAAATTTCTCCTATGATTTTATTATTAGCACAATGATTCAACACTGCTTAGCCCTTCTGTTCCTCTCATACAAAATCATTTTGTTGAAATCACCCCGCCTTTTTTTTTTTTTTATGACTGAATACCTCACAGCAATGAAGTGTTGATTAGTAAGACTGCAGTTTCCTGCCTTCTGCCAGTATCTGTTATAGCCATCTTCCACAGTCACTAACTCGTGAGCATAGCCTTGGCTCTGTGCAGATTGCTTGTCTAGAGAGGTACAAAAACCAAATCATTGTGAGCTCAACCGTCAAGAGCAGCAGAATATTCTGTCAACCGGAGCCAGCGGGAGACGGATCAAGGCAGTGTGCATTCTCACATACCTTCTGCATCCTCCAACGTCTTTCAGCAGACATCCCGCTTTATTTAAATATCTGTCTGTTCATGTCCTTATTTTATCAGTGCGCCGACTGTTTATGCTTTGGCAAAGCCATAAAGGGAGTGAACCGCAGTGTTTGCCTAGTAAATGAGAACACCCAGTGGCCTTAAGCTTCTCTTAGCCCTCGACCCCCCTTGTCACAGGAAGAATTTGCATACCCTCGTATCTAATCTGAAAAGGCTATTTGCATACAGGTTCTATTTCCCTGGCTGTTGTATATACTGGCATCGGTGTCAGCAGTGGGCAGGTAATTTATGTAACACACTTATTTGCATGCACAGCATTCGTTTGCAGAGGGTTTTAGTCGGAGGCCGAATGAGAATATCCTCCAGGTCCCTTGTCTCATTCATGAGGTTGTAGGGTCCATTTGTAGGTAGCCAGGTGTGTGTTTAAAATAAAGTGGTTAAGAAAGTTGCTTCAAAGGGAAGGCTTTTCAAAGGCAGTAGTTTTGCAACTCAAAGCTCAATTTGTGCAGTGCTGCCCTGCGGGGCTTCTGCTTTGTGTTCTTGACATGGCATGTTCAACAGACTGTGCTTTAGAGTGATATCCTGGTCACAGCTAGGACCACGTTATCCTTCCTTGAGGTCTCCCGGATGATGACAACCAGCCCGTCCTAGTCCAGCTCAGGGCCAAGCCGTTCCAGACTGGTCCAAGCCATTCAAAGCCGGGCCATCTGGCTGTTTAAAGGCCACATAGAACCAGAACGGTGCCAGCTCTCCAGATGTTCCACTGGGACAAACAGGGTCACAAGTGAAGGATATCGGAGGCAGGAACAGCTGTGTAGCGACACTGTGTCCATCCCAGATTCCCCCGATGGACACATCAGTCATCACCAGCGAATCCCAGTGGCCCGTTGTCCGTCTGCTACCTTGGTCCCCCGTCTCCCTCCTCTCTCAACCCCTCTGACCCCCAACCCCATATCACTGCAAACCCAGGCACGTGCACACAGGGCAAGGCCCAATTCCCCTGAGTAAGCAGGGCCACAGGAACAACTATAAAAAGATCAATACTGGGATGAGATGTCATCTGGTGAGCAGACCTGCCAACACCCCCCTAGGGAATGTCCCCTGTCCCCCTGGTGCACTAACCCAGCTAACGGGAAGGGTTTGGGGGGGGTGCCACCCCCCACCACCGGGCTGCCCTCCAACCTGCCTGACTCACTCACACCATCTGCTCAGGTTTGCGGGGCAGGGCTTCAGGACAGCATATTTTTTTGTACAGACACTCGTATGGCATTTGTTTCACATGACTGCCTGTGGCTTGCCTACTGTTTTCCTCAGTATGCGATTGCAGGGAAAGTGTGTTCCATGTCCTGAAGGAAAAGAAGAAGAAAACAATGCCAAATTTGGCACTTTGTTGAAATATGTGAAACTCCAATTGACACTTGTGAGGGTTTTGCAGTGAGGATATGCTGTTTGGTGGAAAAACAGCAGTGATTTTACTATATATATAGCCCTGAGGTGGCATGTGTCAGAGAAGCATTCCATCATTTTGTTATCATTACATGTTACAAGTTCACACTCAAAATGGCTGCTGCTGAAAACAAAAACAGAAAAACAGGTGTTCAGAGTAACCATGTTTTTATTCTGTTAATTGTTTACTGCTTTTGGCTTGTTTGCTTCTCAAAAAAGCCGGAACACCTGCAATTTAAAGCGCTACCTCACAACAGTCTATTTATAAAACGAGAACATCCTCGCATGTTGTGATCAGTTTCTGAAGCAAAGAAGCATTTGAACTTGTTAATCTTCCAACAGATTCACTAAAATGAAGATGTTGGAGCTATAGTGTGTGTATGTGTGTGTGTGTAATATGCCCACTCTGAAAAGTTCTTTTTACCCATCCTCTGTTGTGGGCATTTTGTGCATGTGTGCGTCTGTGGGTGTCTTCGCTTTCAGAGTGACTTTAATGAGGGATGGGTTGGTCTGAGTTGATACCTCCCTGCCTCCATTAGAGCCCATTAGAATCATCATTAAGATAACCCCACACTGGCTCTGGCCCTGGCTTCTCAGCATTAGTATTAGAAACCCCTCTCTATCTCCTAGTGGTCATAGTGAGACTTCCTTCAGTATCACTCGCCTCGCATTGTGTCTGGGAGAACAGGTTGCCACGGCAACATCGCCCAACGGCGACATTTCGACTGTGGATATTTGCTTCTTCACCACTGTTTGTCTGTCTGTCTGTGCCTGTCTCTCTTTCTGTGTATTCAGTTTCCCTCTTTTTTTTTTTTTTTTTTTCGCCTGCAGGAACGAGAGCCTGACAGTTTAATCCAAATCCCAGACCTCTATAAATCTGGAGGTCTATATACACCTGGACCCCGGAATTCATTTGAAAATCGTGACACCTTAGCCAGCCCCAGTTCTCCCGTAAATCGCAAGGAGCGAGGGAGGGGAGCTCAACAAATAAAAAAATAAAAGCTCTGCCCTGCCTTTTTATTGGTCTTTTTATGGGTGTTAGGATCCTTGAAAGATTAAGCAGGCTGTTAATAGGGACTGGATATTCCATTAGTGGGCTGCATGTCGAGTTCTCACTGGCTTGACAGCAGCTCCCGGCTCTTCTCATTTTTTGTTACCGTCGAGAGTGCCCATGGAGCTTTTTTAATTGAGGCGCTAGTAAGCCTTCTGACTGAAGTACTGCTGCATCTTAGCTGTAGATTAGAGCCGCTTAGAGAGCCTCATCTCCACCGGGCTGTCTTCTCTCTTCCTCTATCTGTCTCTTTCCATGTGTGAACTCTATCTCTCTCTCTCTCTCTCTCTCTCTCTCTCTCTCTCTCTGGTTTTTCTATACATGCGATATTTCTGTGCTTAAAACGAAATTCCACCACTGGCAGCTTTGATGAGTTCAGAAGCTATAGTAGTGTTTCAACTGTGACAGTTGTAGCTCTACCATCTCCTCAAACCCATTTTGCTTTTCTTTTTTAACTCTCAGAGAAGTAGAAGATCGCAAACATTTTTTTTTTCATTAAGATTCATAAGTGTCTAGAGATTCTTTGTATGTGAAAGGTGTCGAGATGCGGCATTTTTTTTTTTTTTTTTGCCACTTTCATTTTCCTGCTACAACAGCAGATAATTACAGTCATTAAATTGCAACAGCATAAGTATGAAAAGTCGTTGTTCAGTGGAATGCTGATTATAAAGGCTTCTTGTCTGTTGAAAAGACCGCTGATGAATGGTAAAGACAAAGTGGCCGAGTTCAGAGTGCTTTGCTGTGCTTTCCCAAATCCCCTGAAAGATCAGGAACGGAGGACGGAAAGGCGCAGTGGCAGAGAGGCCAAGATAAGGAGCCACGATCTCTCTTCACAGCACAATTGAAACATAATTATTTCATGCCAGATTGTGTGCTCAGCAAAGCCCTGAATAGGGGCCGACATTTAACTTTAATTAGCTGTGATTTATTCATACTGACTGGATCGCGGGAAGAAATTGGATCATCTGATTATAGTCAAGCATGAAAATGACCTGATTAAACACTTAATGGAACCTAGGGAGAGGGAAACAAGAGGAACCTTGGGCAGAAGACATTGGGGCAACATTTTAAAGCAGGAGAGTGAGCTATGTTTTTACTCATCATTGAGCCTTTTCTGGATACAAACCGTAGCGAACAGCTCTTTTAGGCACCAGGTGTTGTTGACTCAAACGAGGAAATATCTTTGACATCTGAGATGACTAATACATCATTTATACCATCAGGTGAACTTTTCCAGATAGGGGTTGACAAACTCTCCTCTTACACTTTGCTATCTTTTTTCCTTCTCTTCTCAGGTGTGCCAACGAATGAGAGTCCCGAGTCCAAGACTTGTAGCTCAGCCAAAGTGTCAGGTCTCCAGCGCAGCCAGGAGCAGAGCAATAGCGAGGTGCCCTTCGCACCTCCCGTACCCAGCCCCACCCCGGCCTCGGCGCCTACGGGCTCCCCAGCCCCCGCTGCAGCGGCGGCACCCCCAGAGCCTCCTAGGTCACGCCTCCCGACCCCACCTCCTCTCAGTGTCAAGAAGGAGCAGCAACCTCCACCCCCTGTCCCTTCCCCTCCCCAGCTGAGGGCGCCACCCCAGCCCCACCCTCCTCACCCGCACTTGCACCAGGAACCTCGCGTTCTTCCGCCCCCGCAGCACCACGCCCGGCCAGTAATCAACCACCAGTTGCATCACCCACTGCAGTACAACAACCTCCACGACATCAGGTAGGTCGTTACATGGGCACACTGATGTACTAGTGGCACATTTCAACCTCAGATTAAACCAATAAGGGGACAGGAATTCAGTATCCAGGGAGCTGTCTTCCCTTACACCATTTCGCCTCTTGTACCAGGTCAGGTTGTTACATTGCAGACACCACTTTCCTTTAATGCGTTCCTGCCAGTCTTGTGGAGAGACCAATAAAATAAACTGCAGCAATTTCCAAATTAATATAATGTAGTCCAATATGACAAGATACCTTACAGTTCCATATCCTACACAATATTGACTTTTTTTCATGCTGACATTGATTTTCCGCCACACAAGCGCGCAATAACCACCAAGACTGTCAGATTTACTGTTTTTCATTCAAGTATTTCCAGTTTCACCTCATCCTCTCAGATTCTGCCCTCACCTCTGTAAGAAGCTTTATTGGAAAATCATTCTTAGGTTGTCAAAGAAAAGTGTCATACAGTATTATCAGAAGAGCTGAACTCATACTGAGCTTGCAACAAAGCGAGAGAGAACACAGATATACAACAGATGCACACACAGATATCACATGTAAAGAAACTGCACCAGGTAGCGGTAGTTCTCCTGAATGTATTATACTGCTGCGTTCTGACTGAACACCAAATTTCTGTGCATGCGAATGGGTGAGTGTAGAGACATTGCGGGGCGCTTTTGGATCGAAAGCGTTGTATCGCTCCTGAGTAGCAGGTTGGCACCTTGCATGGCAGCCTCTGGTCGATAAGACTAGAAAGACGCTAGATAAATGCAGTCCATTTACCATTGTATTTTTTTTTCTTCTCCTTTGTCTCTCATTAAATCATCAGCCACAGCAGCAGTCCAGTGGGTCTTCCCAAACAGCACTTGCCCCCATCCCCTCACCACCACCTCAGCGGGCTCCCATCTTCAGCCCCTCCTTTGCCTCTGTCTATAGCCAACCTCTCTACCTCGCACTATTCCTCCCTACGGAGCCCGGCCCATCGCCATCCGGCCATGTTTGCAACCCCAGCCACACTGCCGCCACCACCGACCTTACCTACCAACAGTTTAGTGGTGCCCGGGCACCCTGCCGGCACCCCCTACCCAGGTAATGCCGCGCACCTCACATGCTAGATCGTAGCCTCAGTAAAGACGCAAACTCCTGATCCTTTTTTGATTTACTTCATTATTTTAAACAAAATAACTACAGTAAGTTCTGCAAACAGTAGCAGTATTTATTGTACTAATTTCCAAGTTTTCTCATATCAGAAGTGTCCTTCATAAAGTGTAAGGGCTTTCCCTGTAATATATTTAGCTGTAGTGTAATAGTGGACATGTACACTCTTAACACAGGCTGTATAGTGATATGTTAATTTTATATTCTAGTACAGCTATACTGTATTATTTGTTGCAAATACAATTCTAAGACACTAAAACACTTCAATATTTATGAATGTATAGAAGGCTACAGTTCCCATGTATACAAACTGGAGAACTAGCCTGAAATCTGTAAAAAGTTTGTGTTATTTCTAATGTCAATGTTGCAAAATATGTGCTATATGGTGATGAAGCTAGTCAATACTAGTGTTCATACATGATTTGCTGATCTGGTAAGTGCTCATTTATTGTTTTGTTTGTTTTTTTTTTACTTATCTATCCCTTGATTCTGCACAATACAGTATATACAAACATATAATTTTTAAATACCTAATAGTGCATGAGGTTGTTTTTGATCATTGCTAAATGCATATAGGTTTATTTTCTTCTTTATTAATTATATACTGTAAACAGAAAAGATTACTGTATTTGTAGATATTCAGCATTTAAAGGTGAATACACAGTGAAAAGTAAATTTTGCATTAGTCTTAAGAGCATTGTAAAGTGTGTAGCACGTTAGATACCAGCGCTAGTAACATACAACTTTAAACATACTTGCTGCAAGACAGTGAACCAGTCAGCTCTATCCTAAAACGTCAGCATATTCCATTATTGTTCTGGTTGTAAATGTTAGGAATGTGGTCCATGTAGTGCAGCAGCTTCAGATATGTCAAGTAACCCCATCAAAAAATTGAAAATGTTCCAAAGAGCCACTAAAGACTTGCAAATCAACCTTTTCCAACATGGAATGGAAATAAATCCAATTCTGGAGAAATGTTAAAAGCAGTACTATACTGCTTCTTCCACAAGTCACATGCTTTAGTGTTAAATCTCATTTTCACTGGTGGAGAACATCATACATCATTTTTTTAAAGACGGGCTGTATTTATAGTAGCTTAGAACTTTTAAAAGGATGATGAGGTAATTGTAGGAGGGCTTGGATGCGTCACTGGAAAATGTCAGCTAACAACTGGACAGTCATCACAGCTGGAGACATCTTCAGCGTACTGTAAGCAGCACTTTAACAGTCACATGTTGAAAAACGGTGCAGTCAGTCAGCAATGTGATGCAAACCCAACAACCAGAATTATGTCTTCTCTTGCCAACAATATGTGACCGTTTGATAAGCAATTTCATGCTGCAATAGAAGGAAACAAATGTCTCCAGCGATGATGGGTGTTTCCAAAATATGTAATAAATATGCCAGTTGTGCATTGACTTTCTAATGGAGGGCAAGAGTGTGTGTGTTTTCTGCTGGGATGACTCTTGGTTCTCTCTTGTCTTTAGATACCAGCCTGTTGATATCATTCAACCAACCAATCATGTATTGCCAGCCTCATTCGGGGATTCTGATTGGCACATTGTCACAGGCAACTCTCTTACCACCACCAATGAGTCCCCACGTAGAAAACCCTCACAGCATGAGCTGGAGAAACAGAGAATGCCAGGTGACTATTTCTTTCTTCTCTTCTACCCTTGTTGTGAAGACTGACTGGGCGCCCGTGCCTTTTTTTTCTTGTGTCCCCCCCTTCCCTCCCCCCAACCCCTTTTTTTTCTTTCTTTTTTTTTTTTTTTTTTTTTTTTTTTTTGGTTTCCCTCGCTCTCCTTTCTTGCAGAGCATGACCTCCTGAGGCAGGAGCTGAACAACCGCTTCCTGGTTCAGACTTCAGAGCGGGGCCGGGGGCCGTCCGCCTCGCCGCTGGCCCCCGTGTCGCTCCTGAGGGCCGAGTTTCACCAACACCAGCACATGCACCAGCACCAACACACCCACCAGCACACCTTCACGCCCTTCCCCGCCAGTCTGCCCCCGGCCGCCATCCTCACCCCGCCCACCGCACCCCCCATGGTGCGTACCCAAGCCAGAAATGTGAGGATAAGTAAAAAAAGCTCCCGTAACTTCCCACCCCCCACCTGTCACCTCTCCCAATTTCCTCTTCAATCAACTCCTCCCTTTTTTTTCTTTACCCCAAAAATTCACCAAATATGTCCCCTAGCTGTAGGAACGACCCCCTTCAAAAAGAATTTTCTGCTCTTTGATTTTTGCAAACTGTCCTGCTGCTGAAGTCTGAGAGCTGATGAGAATTTGGGAGCACCACATCCGATCCACTATAAAAAGGACAAACAGTGCCACCTCCCCTCAAACACACACTCACACACACAAACACACACACACACTAGCACTATGTATATACTCTGAAACATGTAGTGGAATTACATGTTAAAATTGTACTAACATCCACAGTATGCATCATGTTTCATAGAGGCTATTTTCTGTCTAATGACATGTCTGACAAACAGGCCAACATTACCAAACTCTATTTAGATTATTCATCTCATTCTTAACTTTACATAGACTTTACTGTTCGGTGTTTGGCAGGGATCAAAAAAAGGGGAATTGCCTGCAGGCAGGATTTTCAATTGTTTGCATATGGATGTGTTTTAAATGGTTTTGAATGTTTTCATTTGCCTGTTCACTAAGAGCAACAAAGGCGCCGTCAAACAGATCAGTGTGTGTGCGTGTTTGAATGCATTCCTCTAGGCCTGTATATTTGTGCGCAAGTTCCTTGCCACATGTGTGTATGCACGGGCAGCTCCACAGCAACCATACTTGCCAATGACAAATTCAAAGCCTTGCAGTCGCTCAAATGACTTCATTGCGGATGAAGGGGGGGATGACATCACTGCTAAACTGTTTTGATAATGTTTCTAATTGCTTCCGTGCTTTGACTGCCATCAAGTTTGGGGAGGGGAAGTGGGGGGGGGGGGGGTCAAACTGGCAGCTCTCAGATTAGTACAGAGGAAAAAAGGTTATGACTATTCATCCATCATTTCAAATGCACAGCAATCTCTGACAGTCAATTCAGACGGGGGCCCCATTTGTAGCTTTTTGGCATTAGTCTAATAGATCTAATCCATCATGTCATGACCTCTGATTAAGAGCCCGTGGTCCCATTAAGGCCCTGCTCCAAGATTATCCCCATCCTGTACATTAGAAATCAAAGCTCTGGTATTTATGGCACAGTCTCAGATAAGTATAGAGGCCGTTTAGACGGTTCTTCAGCCAACACACATGCTGTTATCTGGTCTGCTGGTTATTCCTGACATGGTAGGAATTATATACAGTACACAGCCCTCTCTTTGAAGATGAAAGAGGCGATTTTCCTCATCTCGCTAATGCTGGCATTATGTAGCCAGTGATGTACATCTCTTCCTGTGTTGTTACGGTGGGACTTGAGACTGCCATTAATGTCAACTACTGTTTTTTTTTTTTTCGTTTAATTGAAACTGTGTTGTTACTTAACTTATGCCTTTTCCCCTCCCTCCCTCCTCTCAGTAACAATGCTGTTTTTCTTCCCTTTGGTGCTCGCTTAGAGAGGCAGGAGTAATGATGATGTTGTGGTTGTTTTTACTGTTTTGTCATGAAAGGAAAACTGAGTATGGCCCGGTTATGCATCCTCTCTCTCTCTCTCTCTCTCTCTCTCTTTTATTTTCTCCTGCTCTCTAGACGGCCCATGTCATTTCAACTATGTAACAGCCCTTGGCTAATAGCTGTAATTAATGAAATTATGAAGCCTCTATATTTGTTTATTGTTCAACGCCCTCAAGCAGCTGGCTTGCCAAATGGCAGCACTGAGTGTCTTTCGTACCCCGCCCCCTTGCCCCTGCCATGTCTTTGGACAAGGAATATCCTTAATTGTTATAAGATGAAATATTAAGCTTTAATTAGCCAAAGCTGTTTACTGTAAAACTGTGACAGGCACCATAAATTACGAGGGCAAGAGGTTTTTTTTTTTTCTTTCTTTTTTTCCCTTTTTTTTTTTTTACAAGGCCGTAAAGCGGCATGAATCCCTCTCCTAGTGTCAGACATTAAACAGGCCGCGCCTTCAGAAATGCAGAGGACCTGTTTAATGAGCTCGGAAGCTGGCTCGGCGTTTCCTCTCAATAGGCTGTCTGTCTTTGATTTGGGCCCATTATCACCCACGAACAGGCCCGCCAACACCATCACCGCCACTGCCTGCCATTTTGTGTGCAGATGTGAATGGCCCTGCTTCACCAGAGGGCCCCTGACCCAAACCCTGTGTCTCCACCAGGAGCTTAGCCAAGCCCACACCCGCTCCCCCCTCAACCACCCGTGTCGCAGCACACGCGCACACAGAAACACTGATTCATACCCACTCATTTTCCTGTTTTATGTAAACCAAAAACGTCTGCGCCTGCCAAGAGAGCTTTGTGAAAACACTCGCAAAAAGTACCTGCAAATGGTTTGTGTATTTGTGGAATAGGAATAAGTTACTGTCACTTGTAATTAGCCTGTTTCAAAATAGAGAGCCAGTATTGGCTTGCGAACAGACATACAAAGTCTCCATTCATACACGGGACAACATTCTCGGTTCTCTCTCTCTCCCTGCTCTCCTTCTCAGTTTACTGACTAGATTCCCATGTGTTCAGGACATGATCAGGAACTGTTTTTCATATAAGGACATAGTTTTATATGGCAAATTACAACTGAGATTATTTTTGTCAGTCTAGTCCAGGCACAAGCTCTGCCACAGAAAAGGTTTCCTCGCATCAATTCAGCATTTCAAGGTTATGTCAGTTCCATGCTGATCTGTCCTGAATTAGCCTAACCATTGCAAATGTCATTGACTTGATTCAGTTTCAATCATAAAAGACAGACTCCTCACACAAGAGGCTCCGTATATTCTTTCCATGATCTTATGAACAGAGCTTTGGCCTGTTTCTTGACTAAATCTCTTTTGAAGTCTGGTTTTCCAACACCAAAAACAAGCTATATGTTTCTTCGTACTGCCCTCCCATCTATAGCATCGGGGCATGTTCTAAAAAAAAAAAAGAAAGCCATAGCAGTCAAAAGTAATTAGATTCACATTTCTACAAATTTTCCAGTGGATAGAAACAACTGGTCTGGTTTTAAAACGGTCTGATTCCCAAGCTGGGCCCCAACGCCCAACCTCTGTATGCTCAATTGGAAAATCATGCAGGCTGTCTTCACCTTGGCAGTCGGCTAAAGCGGTCGTATTGTTAGTAATTTAACTGCCTATCTGACCATGCAGTTTAAGTAAACCCATGACTGGTGCAAGCCAGCTGCTTCACTCCAGGGCTTATTAGTCTGGACCAAAACCCTGCTTATTACAATTTGCAGATGTTGATCATGTGTTTTGTTTTCTTGATGTAAAAATAATGAGATGTTATTATTAAAAGAGGCTTATGCATGAAGGATTTTGTAAAAGTACATAACATGGTGGACATTTGTTTCCTAATTCTTTTCTCTCTTCTATCTTCCAGTTCGACAAATACACACCAAAACTGGACAATCCATTCATCAGACATTCAAACGTGAGTTCCAATTAAAAAAACAATTTGTTTGCATTTGGCAAATCAAATATTTGATATATTTGAATGTTGCCCTGAGAGCATTTATTGTGGCTGTGGTTTTGTGTGTGCATATGCTTGAGTCTTGTACGTGTCTCTGGATGATTTTTTAAGGTTTTGTGTCTCCCACCGTTCCCTTTTCTCCCCAGTTCTTCCCTTCCTACCCCCCCACCATGCCAGGCATGCCCCCGCTGCTCCCACACTCAGGACCCTTCAGCTCGCTGCAAGGAGCCTTCCAGCCCAAGGTCAGCCCCACATCCCTACCCTCAAACCACAACTTACAGATAGAATTCAAGCAAGCATGGGCACTACAGGCGCACAAGCCTGTACACAAGTGAAGCACAAACTCACCTGTATTGCACACAAAACAAGCCAAACTGCAAATGTGCATCATAAAACACGCTCAAAATAGACTCAAGTAGAGTCACCTATTGTAAATGTTAAAAAAAAAAATTTAAAAGTTCTATTGTATGTTAAGAATACCAAGGCATTGCATGGGTCAAAACGACTTTACACACTCACCATAGGAAAATGGGAAATAGTAATAATGGGAATAGTAATAGTGAACAGACTGCATGAAATTGGTATAATCAGATGGGTAATATATTTTATGCCGGTATTTATCAGCCATTTGCCTCCAGGAGCAAGGATCATCATTTCGAATGTATTGTATTTATGCCATTAAAGAAATATCCCTGAAAGGTATATCCATTGAAGAAATGACACATACCATACTACATTACATATTTTACCACACAGAATTCTTCCTGCTGTGTCTGTCTTGGGTAAGAAAAACAGCAGATGGGAAACAGGATCCGAATAAACCTCAAGCCTTCCTATTACAATCAATTATTATGGGCTATGCAAACTCTCAGATTTAACTGGATCTGAACCATCAGAACTGTGTGCTGACCCAAGTAGACCTGTCTAGGAGAGCAGAGGAGGAGGGATGTAGGGGGATGGGGATGGATAGGAAGAGGTGGGAGGGTGTGGGTCTGTCTGGCAGATGCCCAGCGGCTGTGACCCAGTGTAAGCCACCAATCAAAGCTGGCCTAAATCCGCTGGCCTTATTCCCAGTGGGCTCTGTCATGGAGGGGCCCTTTTGTCAAAGGCCCCTCCAGATGGTTCAAGGAACACTCTTATACGTCCAAAGCCCCTGCTAAATATTCTTGGAGAGATGCTTGGGGGTAGGCTTGGGATGTGTGTCTGTGTTTGTTTTTGGGGGCTGGTGACCCAGGTCACCCTGCAGGATCTTCCTATCCCTGATGTAGGGCCCATGGATTAATAAGGCTGATCTAGGCACTTGCGCTCCAAAGACTTGAAGAGGAGATCAGAGAGATCAGAGATGTGTTACTCTGGCATGACTCAGTGACTGCAGCATCATTGCAGTTTTAACTACTGACGTCAGCTTTGCAGTAGCAATAGTTGAGGATTAGTGAGCTATAGTGTTACTGAGGGAGGATATAAGGTTATAAGTGATGCTGGCGTCTTTAGCTGGCGACTTTCTTACAGTTTCTTACAAACTTAAACGTTGACTACATATCATATTTAAACAAAATTATTCCTTTTTCTGCTGAGGACACCCTTAAATTAGGCATACACCCCATTTTAGAGTCATTATAAAAGGAACTATGAACTATGCCCAATGTTTGGTGAACAGTATGTAACAAATTATATTCTTTTTTGCAATCATTTGTAAATGTTTTAATATATTTTTCTGATCATTCTTTATCTCTCCCCTTTTCTCTCTCTCTCTCTCTCAGGCATCCAATCCCATCGATGTAGCGGCACGTCCTGGAGCAGTACCTCACACACTCCTACAGAAGGATCCACGGGTAAGCAACAGGCCATCGCAAATAGTCTGGTCTTGCTCTGTTGCTTCCAGTGAGCCACACATGTAGCGCATATGTGTCTCAGACAGATGTGAGTGCATGTCTTTGCGTTCACATCTCTCTGACACAAGGCATTTCTCCTTATGCACCTCTATGGACACATGAATCCAAAGTGACTAAAAGTAAGGGCATTCATTTTTTAAAATTGGGATAGTCCCGGTGTGATTTGAGCCTCCCAGTACTGCCGATGTTTGAGGTCTGCAGGACTGCATATTTTGGGTACTCATTCTATGTGGATGATGATAATGATTGTCTGTTTGTCCATACAGATAACAGATCCATTCAGGACATCTGTTAGGGTAAGTGTTTGACTTGTCCATCTTCTGTTAAATGTTTCATCTCTCTGGCCAGGCCACAAAGTCAAAAACTACAAATTCTTCAACAATCACTGTTCAAAGAAATGCAGGCTTTTGGCTGAATCTAAGGTTAGCTTTGAGGTCTGTATGGGGTTAAAGGCAGGGATAGATTTTCTTAATCCGTTGCCTGGTTGAAAATTCTGACGAGTTCCCACTTTGTAGTTTGGCCAGAAAATCTCAATGCCAGAATCCATTTTTAGCTCCCCATATCAAAGCCAGCCGGCTAACCTCGGTTTCTCTCTAAATTTTTAGAAACCTGGCAAGTGGTGCGCAGTGCATGTCCAGATCGCATGGCAGATCTACCACCACCAGCAGAAAATGAAGGTGCGTGAGATGGAAAATCATGTCTTGCCGGAGTCTTGTTGTTATTGAAAACTAGATACAATGTATTGGTTTTGAAATAACAACCCAAATAATATATAGTACATAGAAGGGCATCATGTCATAGTTACATTTTGTGTTACTGGGTTCAGAAAAACTATGTTTTAAGACCCTGTGGGTGGGAGAGGCAGATCATATAAAATGGACAGAAAGTGGTAAAAGTTAAAGGTCCAGTGTGTAGAATTTAGCACCATCTAGCAGGAATATAAATGGAATATAATATTCATCAGTATGTTTTGTTTAAATTAGTGTATAATCACCTGAAAATAAGAATCATTGTGTATTCGTTAGTTTAGAACGAGCCCTTTACATCTACATAGCCAACAGGTCTTCTTCCACGGAGCCCGCCATGTTGCATCACCATGTTTCTAGTAGCCCAGAATGGACAAACCAAACACTGGCTCTAGAGAGGGCCTTTCACATTTCACAAGTTTTGCAGCCATCATGGTTTTTTGTTTTTTTGTTTTTTTGGGGGGGAGGGGGAGGTATTCATTTAGTTGCAATCTACAACCTCACCACTAGATGCCACCAAATCTTACACACTGGTCCTTAAATAGTACACAAAATCCCACAGAAATGACACATTCTCAAAAATACAGTAAGAGGGTTACATTTCCTAAGTATAAATAAAGCCTCTGTAAATGGCTTAATGTACTGAAGAGAAGAAGAAGAACTTTATTGATCCCATTGATGTGTATAGAGCACTGGCTCAGTGGCGCATGAAGCCAAAAAAGCCACTTCCCACTGTAAAGAAATTACCCGAACTACATACAGCGTATGCTCTATGGGTCCCATGCACCCATAGAGCATGCTCACTAGCGACTTTCGCCGGCTGAGACAGCTAACATGATTAATGGCTAGTTATAATTGTATTGACCAAAATGCAACTTGTGAACATAGACAAGAAATAATCACTAACAAAGGGTAGTGTGGCCTCACCACTGGCCCGGTGGTGTCAGTCCTTCTTGGACCCAGAACCCCCGTTACTAAGGATTTAGCATCCCTAATCAGCTTACATATATTTGTTATAAGACAGTTGGCCAGAATTGGAGACATGGCACCATTGTTGATGAATCTGTCTTCCTCTGATCTCTCACCCAGTGTAGCTGAGGATAAATCCCTCTCACTCTGTTATTGGAAATGTTTGGTGCTGTTGCCTACTGACTTAATTTTCTTTGTCTCCTTCTCCTTGTCTCTGCCTCTCTCAACTATAGCAAATGCAGCTGGACCCTCACAAACTAGACATGAATGGGAAGCTGGACCTGTTCAGTCGACCCCCAGCTCCAGGAGTCTTCCCAGGGTTCCCGTACCCTCATGACCTGGCACGACCCCTCTTCTCTTCCACAGGTCAGTGAGGTCTTCCAGTACCCAGTGCAGGTTGATTAACCGCACCCTCCAAGATAAATCGTTCAAAACACTCATATTATGCCTTTCTCAAAGCCTTCCAATGGCATTTTAGTCTTTATGTAAATGAGCATTTATAGCTGCATGTCGGCATTGTTCTTCCACCACTGTAATGGCCTAATTTTTTTTCTCTCCTCTCTTGTAATGTTCACTTAATTATAGTGCTTTTGTAGCAAATGTTTTGCCCATAAAGGGAGTCAGATATGTCTATGAATATGGATGACTCTCGGTTAGGTAATTGACTGATTTGCCCTGCGTTGGAGGGCAACAGAGAGGAGATCGGCCTTTGACTGGTAATTATGCAGTGGTGTGTCAGAGGCACTCCTGTAATTGGTTCTTTCATTAACAATTCATGGAATATGGGTGATGGTAACAGTGTTTTGTGAAAGAGGCCAGCTTGTTGCACAGTCAGGAACTGACCTCAATAACCAGCTATAGACTCACACACAAACATGCTGCAGTAAAAGCAAAATATCAGTAGCTAATTTGCTCAGTGGCATTACTCAGACATCTCTAAACTCATCTAGTGTACATGCATATTCAACAGATTTGTTGCAGAAAATACCTGTCTACGTTTTAGTCATGGCTTTTTAGTATCTGTTTCTCTCTACATGGCTACCTAGAGAGTTTATAACTGTCTAATTGGATATTAATAACCTTGTCATGTCCTATTTGTTCTGATAGGCTCCGGCCACCCAGCTCCCTCCCCATACGGTCCTGCCCCCCACCCCAGCGGCTTCCTGCCTCCTAGCCATTTGGCAGGTAAGTGTAAGTAACTCCATGTTCAAATTTTCTTATACATTTATCTCCTCATTTTCTCCATCTCTCTCTCGCTCCATCCCTCTCTCTCTTAAACTCATGTTTTAAACACATTACAAGCCAATAGGGTGTAATTTAAAGCCTGGATATTGCTGGTTTTGATCTGAGGTTCATTTGAAGGTTAATATGGAGTCCAGCTGGCCAGTATAGTCACTTCTTAAGCAAACGCTTAAGTTCACGGTAATGGAGAGCTTAGTCATTATGAAATCACAACAGTGTTATTCATAACACAGCCTAAAATAACTCTGTGTGGGATTGTTAAAAAGACATAGCTAGCCTAGTCTCCAGTCTCCAGCCCTATTTGTCATCCTTCATTTGTTTGGGCAAACTATATGTAGTGCAACAGCATATATGACACTGTTTTCTATGGGCTTGCCAAGTTGAGTCAGTAATTCATACCAGCACTAATGGAGGTTAGTTAATGCTGCTGGATTTATTTATGCATTTATTTACTTATTAACTTATTTATGAATTCAATTTATACATTTCTATTCCATCATTTTATTTGCGACACTGTTTTGGTTCAGAGTGGCAAGTTGATTTCATGGAATAAGCCCTTGAGTCAGCCCATTTTGTTCTTATGAATACATGGTGCACTGAGGAGGAAGACTTAGTGAATAAAAAATTCCCTATCCAGGGAATCCATGTGTGAGGAAGAGGAGATTTCTCAATTGTTGTATTTTCTGATATATCAACAAGCCCCAGCGCAGCCGTCTTAAAATCCTGAAAATCCTTAAACCCTAAGCTGTAGATAAGTTCTGCATTTCCTGATGGGGTTTTGTTGAATTAAAATTGGAATGCAAATTGATTGATGGTGTCCACTGACTTCTCCGGGTAAATATTTGCGTTATTACTATAAATTTGGAGCCTTTAGTCTGCGTCAGTGGAGCCCATCAGACAATGATTCTCCAGTTAAGCCACTGTGGTCTGTTTAGCTTAATTTATGCACCTTCCAATTCCCCTACTCTATCACAGTCCATTTCCTGCTCAGCTCCAACAACTCAAAACTCATTTCCCTATCAAGCAGTGTAGTTCCACTAGCCCCTGCAGGGTGAGAGACACTCCACTCCAGTTAGTGGCAGTGAATCCAGCATCCAGGAGGCCTGGCTACTGCAGGATTACCAGACAGAGAGCTAGGGTGGCAGCGCTAAAAAAAAAAAAAAAAAAAAAAAAATCAGCTCGCTTGTAAGAAAAAAGCCGAGTGGAACGGGTTGGTGTTGTGGTGAGCACCACTAGCCAGCCCCCCCTTTTGCTAATCCCTGTTTGGCATTTTGCAGATCCTTTCAGTCGCTCCAGTTCCTTTGGCGGCCTCGGCAACCTTTCAAGCAGTGCCTTCGGAGGATTAGGCAACCCCTCGCTTGGTAAGCGCTGGCCCCCTCTCCTCCTCCACCGCTCCTCCCTTCAATCTGGCCCCTGTGGCCAGTAACAGAACAGAGCAGGACAGCGTTAGACCACAGGGAGAGCCAGGAGGGGAGGAAAAAAAAAATCAAGACACTTTGCTCTAGTTTCTGTGTCAAAGCAGCCCTAGCCCAGGGAGGCCCAACAAGGCAGTACAACACACCACAGCAAACCTCCTCCCTGCTTCCACTTCATCCACCAACTATGTCCCCAACAGCCTGGCTTTAATCTGGCTGCACTACTGCCAACAGGCCCTCCCAGGTCCGCTGTTTGGTGGCAATTCATTTATTAATTATTTGACAAGCCCCTACTGCACCACCATGGAGGGCTGTCTCTTTCCCCCCTGCATCCTTCTCTATCTTGCCTTTCTCTCTTTCTCTTCATCCCTCCTATTTTTGTGTGCCAAATCGGTCACCCTGTTGTGAAAATGGATGTGATTGGAATAGACATGCCGTGGAATGCTAAGGTCTCCCTTGGCTTTTCACAGCCCTCAGCTCCAGAGGGCAAGTGAGTCTCCCTTGTTCATCCAGTTCAGAAAAGGGGGGGGGAGGGAAGTCCTTTAGTCCAAAAGCAAATGAGTAGAGTTTTTTCTTTGGGTGGGAGGAGCCATTAACCTCTAACTCTTTCAAGCAGCTTCAGTGAGAGAACCTCCAGAGACAAAGACAAAAGCAGCTTTTGTTGTTGAGTCTTTCTCATCTTATGTGTCCTCAAGAAGGTTTTGTGTGAAATTAACTTACAGTGGGTCCCACGCCTGTCTCTCCCTTCCTTCCAGGGTCCAACAGCGTGTTTGGCACCAAGGAGGGGCCAGGAGGATTGCCCACATTTGGCAGCCCCCACCACGACACCTGGAACAGGCTTCGACGCACCCCACCGTCTTTCCCCACCCCGCCACAGTGGCCCAAAACTGTAGACGCTGAGAGGAGCAGCTCAGCCAACAGCCACGAGAGAGAGCGAGAGAGGGAACGGGAAAGAGAGAGAGAGAGGGAAAGGGAAAGAGAGAAAAGAGACTCGTCCATTGGAAAAGAGGAGAAGGATAAAGACAGGTGAGTTTGGGGATGATGAAAATATCGTTTTCTTTTTTTATGTGCTTTTTCAAAGCATGATGTGTTCCAAGAACGTAACCAAACCATTTTACACACAATAAAAATAATATAAAGGATAGAAATTGTGAATATTTGTTTATACATGGAAAAACATAAGCACAAAAATACATGATCACAGACCACTGTAATGATCCTCTTTCCAGTGAGCATTGGCATATATCCCAGATGACCAAATTATGTTGGGACAAAATGAGAACACAAAATCAACTTTGGAGAAAGATGGATGCACAACTAAAGACTAAAGAAAAAATAACAAGTTTCCAGTCCATTACTAGCAACTGTGGAAACTGTGATAAATGTAATTCATGTATCCAACAAAGAAAAAGACTTAAATCAAACAGGCAACAAGCAGCTCCAGGAAAAGCATATCTGTCAAAGATACATTGGACAGATTTCTGTGGATGATATTCCAGCAGGTGTTACTGTCAAATTTAAAGCCAGTGAACATGAATGGAGGAAGAGAAGCATGTGGTAACCTGTATGTTTTGAAAGGCAATTATAACTTGTAGAAATGTAATACCTAAACGCAATCTACCTCTACAGGACTAAACTATTATGTCATTACAGGGATTCTGTGGAACGCAACCGCCACTCCAACCGTTCCTCTCCAGCCTCTGCACCGGTCAGCTACCAGATCAGCAGCCTGATACGCTCCAACAGCCAGAACTCCAGTGATTCGGGACGTCATCACAGTGGCAGCGTAGACCGGGTCCGTGAGGCGGAGAAGGAACTACTGGAGCGCCACAGAGACTCCTCCACATTGGCTGATGTGAAGGTAAAGGAGAGCCGCTCACCTGGCAAGGAGATGCTAGAGAGGAGACCCTCAGAAGACTCCATCAAACCAACCCACCGCTCTCCTTCTCCGTACTCCAAGGCAGTGATCAATGAGCAGAGCATGAAGATGGCAGGTGGGCCCCCACCTACACTCAAGGACAGCGAGAGGAAAGAGCCTCCACCTGCAGAGCTCCTCCACAAGGTGAAAAATGACATGAAGATTAAGGAGGAGAGGAAAGAGGAGCAGGAGGTCATGGTGGTGAGTTCCGAGCCTCCTCCCCAACCACCTGCCCAAGCTCTTCCTGCTCTTGTCAACCCACACCACCATCACCCACCTTTGTCCCAGCAGCCCCCTCTTCCCTCACCACGTGGTGACATCCCAGCACCAGGTCTGCACGGTGTCCCCATGGCACATTCGCTGCCCCTTTCCATGAGTGCCATGCCCCAGATGGGCAGCCTAAATGTGCTAGACCGGGCTCGCATGGCTCCCTTCATGGGAGTGAGCCCTCTGGCAGGAAGAGAGCGCCTGCCCCACCCAGCCTTCTCTTGGGATCCACTCAGAGAAGCTTACCGCAACCTGGACCTGCAGCGACGCATGGACTTCCAGCTCAGGGCCGAGCAGGGACATCGCTTCCCCAGTGTGTACGAACAGGAACGAGCCTACCGCGAGAGGGAGGCTCATGACTACTCTCACCACGAGCACTTGTTGGAGGTGCGCAGAGAGCACGAAAGGATGAGGCAACAGGCAGAGGAGCGAGAGCGCCTCCACCTGAGGGAGGAGCTGGACCGAGCACGCCTCCATCAGCTGCACCAGTCCCCAATGGAAGGTCATCTACCACACATGCCCCCCTTTATGCCTCACCTAGGCGGCATGCCCTACCCTAGACTCAGCCCCTCCACAGGACACAACGGCCTTCTGAACAGAACACCCCCTACTGCCGCACTCAGTGCCCCCCCGCCCCTCGTGCCAGCCGGCAGTGCCAGGCCAGCCTCACCCAGGAGGACTACCCCCCTCACTACCACCCAGGACCCACGGGACTACTCCCCATCTCGCAACCCCAAAGAGGTAGAGGCACGGTAGCTTCTTAGAAAAGTGCACAAAGTCTTAGTAGATGCACTCACAAGCCCCACCCCCCCAATCTGAAATCTTCTTGTGAACAAAATGCACTGCTCTTCACCAGAGAAGAGCGAAACTCCCTAAGGGAAAGGGTATGATTGTACAAAGTAAAGGTGTGTAAGGCTGATTAAGCACATGCCATGACTTTATTTTTAGTGGACTGAAGGTTGAATAATGTCGAGAGAACACAGATATGTGTATGTTTATATCCGATTTAAATATTTGATAATTATTAATATATTAATCCAATACCTTCTTTTCAGCTTTGTGCGAAAAGAGAGGTCATGAAATGAGTTTGTACATTTCCTATCCTTGTTCCATGTATAGATATCATTTCTATGAATTTTATGTATTTTGTGCATTAGTCACACCTTTTACAATATTTATCCCAGTTGATTGTGAGACATATCCATTATGACCCACTGTAAAGACTGGATTTTGGTTTCAACCTTCAGTAATTTAACCTCATGGTACCAGGATATCCTCAATGATGACAATGTACAATGTTACATTACGGAGTTGTTTTGTTCATTTGTTTTGCCTTTGAGATATGCAGATAAATATATATTATGAGGTCTTTGTTCAGTCTCTGTAAAGAATACTGATGTAAATAACTTGTTGATATTCCTTCGCTGCAAAATTACCGTGTAAATTTATTAGGCTTTTTAACCATTTCTAGAAAAACAAAATTAAATGAAACATGGGGAATTACCTCCCTGTTGAATATTAAGGTAACAGACAAGCCTGGCCAATGGATGGAAAGTATAAAGGGAGGGTGTTGTAAGGGGGCCTAGAAGGATCATCTGCAATCTATGCAAAGCAGCACACAGCACCCTAATGGAGAGATCACCTGGAGGGAACAGAGGATACTGGTGATACTGAGAGAAACTTGGATTAACTGATGTTTATATTTACCAATGAAATAATGATGGAATTATTAAAAGACTTCCAAGTCACAAACTGGACCAGTCCCAGACAGAAAAGATGGACACTTTTAAGTGGGTGGCAAAAGGACTTTCTCTGTCAAACTTGTGGTTATGTGCAGTTGTTTTTCTTAGACTCTTGTATACAAAACAAGTAGAGTTTTAGGCGTGCAAAAAAATGAAAATGAACATTCATGGTTTAAAATGTACGGAATAAAGTTTGGACCTAATGTCATACATCTGCTGCTTGTCTTTCATCCTGTTACTCGTTTTCAGTGCTGACTACAAGTACTGAATTTGTCTGTAAGCCAAACCTACTGAGGGGAATGTTGATGTGAGGTTGATAGGTTTGCCAATAATGCTTGTGCCTTCAGTTTTCAGCATTTAGAGTATTTGCTCATCTGATATCAAGCTATTACTTTGAAATCATAAAGACAACAGACTTGGCTGGAAGAGTAGCCTAAGCCATCAGATCATTTGACCGTAATCTGTCATACATGGACTGCAGAGCTTTTCAGAGGGGATCGATGAGATTGGGCCAAGGCAATACAGGGAGGGACTAATAGGACATTGATTTTGTATGAAAGCAGGTTTTGAGTGTTTGTGTTGCAGGTAACCGGTATTGACTGGCAGCCCAGCGGCATATTGACCTGCGGTCTGGACTCATTAAGAGGAGCAATGATTGGGTGGCAGGCTATCGGATGGTGGAGGAGAGGCTCCTCTCTCTTCTCATACGCCGCCCCTCCTCATGGACACCACTCATCTGCTTTTCTAATGAGGCCGGAAGACGCTCTGGAGTGGGCTGCGGAGGGAGCCCTGAGGCGCCCCGTCCTGTTATTGACAAGACCTCGGCTGTGCTTGCCGCCTGTCCAGAGATGGCCAATTCATCCTGATAATGCCCTGACTACTCATCTTTCTGCTGTGCGCTGTGAGACCCACCAATCCTGTCCCATGGTATCAGCCCATAATGACAGCGTGGATCAAACCGTGGCCAGGTCATTAGGGGATGTTATTGAAAATCAATGGCGCTCCTGTGTTCCACACACTCCAGCAGGGTTTTTTAAAAGGGCTCCTTGAAAAGACTGTTTGCCAGAATGGGGCAGGCGTATTGGGAAGACTTAAATTACTATCACTTTCAATTTATGCTCCCGGTAATTGAGCCACATATTCCTCAGACGGGTAGCATCTGTCAGTGGCCAGCTTCTCTTTAACTCTGTGTGCTTTTAGTTCTAATCATCTAGTCAACAACAGGTACTTAACCCCTGTACTCGTTATTGCATAGTGATTCTTCCTGTAACTATTATTTACCAAGCAAGCTTTGGTAGAAGAAAAACACACACCTTACATTTCCCCCCGACTCAATCACTCTGTCCTGTGCTCTATCCATTTTACGGCTGAGTGTGGAACGGCCCTCCGGAGATGAAAAGCTCCATCAATTTCACTCATCGTCTGGCAAGGTCAATTTATTTCAGCACACAGTCCATCATCAGATGGGAATCAATTGACACATTGCCTAGCATATCCAACCCAAGGTGGGTTATTACAGTGTCTGCAACTGTCAGCTCTTTTCAGAGCTATTCTTCACATGTGTCCAGGCTTTTTTTTTTTTTGTTTGTATTGTTTGTTGTATATATTCACTTGTTCGTAATTTGGATCACATTTCCTATTTGATAGAACATTGTTACTATGACAGGGCTTCATGTAACAGCTTGTCACTAAAAAGCGACTGTGATACACGATTGTGTGTTTTTTTACACATTTCTCCACTATAATCCCAATTAATAGGATACGGTGGTATCTGAGGTAAGACATTGTTTTATTGTTCCACTAATCCTTTTCATTTATCTGTGAGAAACCTCAATGCTTAGGGTTTGGGATTGAATTTTCATGGTCTCAAATACCTCCAAAAAGCCCTTGGCACAGAGCTCACCCCAGATTCAGCGAACAGTGGAACAGGCCTAAGGGGCTTTTATAGAGCACAATGGCAGCTAATAACACAGTGCCAAGCTAATAAGATGGGCAACAAATGAATGGTTCAGTCCAAGCTCCTTTTCTCTCTTGCTCACTCTTCCCCCGCTGATAAAACATGTATGAAAGCGTTTTTGCGCTGCTATGTAGTGGCTCCCTAGACTTTTCCCCCAGCGAGAGCTAATGCATTAGTTCCCATTTGAAGGCTGTTTTGAAATGGAGATTGGTAATGAGACTGGAGGCCCCCGCCACGATCACATTTGGATTGCTGGGGCCTCCACTGGGCCTGGTGATTTGGGAGACTGTGGCTCTGTTCTGAGTTCAAGCCCATCTCTCTGCGGGGGTTAGCAAACCCTGACAAGAGCCATTCTAAACCACTAAACTATATCTGAACTGTGAACTGAGGGAGAGAGCACCAAGTCAAGGGCTTTGGCAGTGGATCCCTGTCACAGCACTCTTTGTAGACTGCATGTTGTTTTGACCACCTAAAAAGGCTAGCGGCATACATCCTTCCATGTTGCCGTCTTATTTTAGCCCTCAATGTCAACAGAGCGGCAGCTGACAGAAACCAGGGCAGTCAGCGGTTAAGGAGCTGACTTGGAAACAGCCAAATGGTGTGAATTCCAGACCCTGGTGACAAAGTGCTGTCTAATGTCTTTGCACCTCTGGACCTATGACAAATATTCTGGCTGTCTCACACCACCACCGCTATGGCTGTGTAAGGAGTCCGGCCAATGCAGCCTAGGAGAAAGAATATACTGTAAATCACTCACAGAAGAACCTCAGAGAGCGCAATGTAAGACAGGGAGGAGCAGAAGAGAATTAAGGGAGATGGAAAAGGAGGAGGTCCAGAACAGCCAGCAGCCAAAATAAGTTTTCCACTTTGATTCAATTTTGAGGATTTTCCAGCCTTTAGTGGAACCTCACAATCTCCCACACTGGCCATATTATGTACACAAGCCATAAAAAATGAATAACATTTATGCAGCTGGGTGCATCTGGCAGCGATAGTCCTCTCACTCAGGGACCCGCAGGATGGCACTGTGCCGCCACACCACCCTTTCTGTTCTATGGGCACTAGACAAGAGAAGACTTAGGGGAGGGGTGGGTTGTGTAAAGGGAGGCCCTCAAATGCTTAGAACGAGTTTTTTTTTTAAAAAAAGAGAGATTTCAAGGCAAATGGAGGCCATACGTGGCTCATCCAATTTGGCACAGCCAGCGCACATGATTAGCCGTAGAGACGTTAATCAAAAGTGGCTCAGTATTTGAAGGGGCGGTGAGAGACACTGCCAGCTGGTGACAACATGGCTTGTGTGCACGGGCCAAGAGTGAAGTTTATTTGAATATGGATCTTGCCGTGACCGTATTTCTCCAGAGCTCAGTTAGCAGAGCGTTCCCTGGCTCATCACTGGGATCGCCTCAGAGCCGCTTGGCACTCAGAAAGGCGGAAGTTTTTCCAAGCCGCAGAATGAGAATTACGATTTAGTCCATCCCCTCTGGTGGTGTGGGCATATTCATAAGCGTTTATTCAGTTTGACGCTGGCAGAGATGCAGCACCTAGTTCTTGGCGTCCATGTGTGAGGATTTCCTTTCCAATATGAAATTATGAAATTGACAGGGAGGCTGTTTTTACAACCTATATATTAATAACGCATTAAAAAATGAAACATCCTATCTTTCCATATAAAACCGTGCTAGCCCCCTGCTGAAAACACTGAGCTTAAATATTAAACTGTCTGTCTGCAGTGTTCCCCTAGAGCCAGGGCTGGAATTGGAATTAGACCACCAACACTGTAAACCAGTGACTGTACAGTGTGTTCATTCAACTTTGTTGAGTAATGGGGTGGTTTTTGTTTGGTTTTATTAGTTCAATGACCAACTAATATGTTCAGTTGTGTGTATTGTATGGTTACCTGTTTGATAGGGTTAGGGTGCGGTTTGTTTAGCAGTAGTTTACAGCTACATATAGAATTCAGACTCTTTATTCAAAATGCTATTCCCCTAGCTTCAGGCTCCTGGTGAGCTAAACAAGTCCTACTTGATTGTGTATGTGGTGTCAAATACGGTAAAGCTTCCCTTTTAAAAGTGGAAATGTAGGACAAAATCAATAGCAATTGATTTTTGGGAGCCGCATTTCAGTTAGCATGTGTGCAGGATTATTTATCAAAAGATGCTTACATCTCAAGTACACATTAACTGTTTTATATCATATTTCACCACAACACACATAAAGTAAAAACAGGAGCAGCTCTTGAAGGAGAGCATGGTGGGTTGCTGGGTCAATCCCTGGACCAGCAGGATAGATCTGTATGGGGAAAGTCAACAAGCAGCACTTGCCCTTTTTAGCTATAACTGTAAGAGCTGTATGTAGCTGTGTTATAGCTAACTTAAATATTAGCTATAACTCAATAAATGTCTTGGCTTATATCGAAAGATTTTCACTTTAAAGTGAGTTATAGTCAACTTTAAGATTAGCTATAACTTCCAAGATAACTGATTTTTTGATATTTTTTCAAATGATTTCGATCACACACAAAAATATACAGGCTGCATTTGCACTTTATTATTATTATTATTATTATTATTATTTCTGACAGTTCTATTCCTTTTTTGTCAAAAAATTAAAAGCCCCAAAATACAGCAAGCAGACAATACTATACAAACCACAATGCCATAAGTTCATTCATTCAATATTATCTGGGATATTGTAATAGTTCTGTCATCTCAGTGTGGCATCACACATACAGAAAGACACTGTTAAAGGCAGACATATGTTATAATATTGAAATATGGTGGTTTACCATTCTAATACACGACATGTGCAGTTACAATCTCATGATATTGTTTTTTTTCCAGTTTGATACTCATGCACACATCTGTGTGTGTGGTCCATCTCTTGATGCATATTGGATTCTTATTGCTGCTTTCACATGAAGGTCCACATAGCTGTGCATAGAATCACCACTGGTTTTAGACCAAAGACGGTTATAATAAGGTGGAAAGGGCAGGGGGATCATATTCTTCATGAGACTGGCTTTGACAGGGCTTCTCAGCATTCCAGGCCTGGCTTTGCTTGCCTCCCATGCTTCTTTGGAAATTTGTCTGGCAGCAAACATGCTTTGAAAGGCTCTTATCTCCTATCTGGGCAGGAGTTCCATGCACCAAGATAACAAACCCTATCTTATCTCGTTGTGTTCGTTAATGTCACAGCTTAAGGGGCTTGTTCTTCCACTTGCAATGGGGCTTGCAGAGCGGATTGTTTGCAGATTAGTCAACACGGGCCTCTGGAGGTCTTGGAGCACGTTCAAAAATGCTTGTCTTGTCCCGCAGACGTTCTTGTATGCGCACATTGGCATATTGGCTGCCTCTTACTTTTCTGTGTCAAGTGGCAGGAGTACCATACAATGGTTGGAAGGCATCATTACACACAGTGAGATCTACAGTAGTACTTATCACATCAGACAAGCCAGTTGTGCAAGCCAAAACAAAAATGTGCATGATAGCCACCCAAGGCCAACTATGTTTTTGAATGTTTTGGGGATGAAATGTTGTTATTCTGTTGCTGATTAGCACAGAACTTTAATCAGTGACACGTTTTGAAACAACATCTATCTACTGATCAACGTAGGAAAACATTCAGGCTGCAATATTTCATGTATTTTGTCCGGTCTGTGTGGCCAGATTCATGATCATCCCTTTGTGACACAAGAGACCAGGCAGAGCTCCATTGACTTCAGCCATCTGGCTATCTAACGCAACCCTTGGCTACACAGTGGCTCACTCAGCGATTGATTGGGGTGTTGAAGGCCAGCTATTTAACACATCAGAACAACAAGTACTGCTATCAAGCTGGCCCTTCTCATGCCTCGTTTCTGTGCCGCCCAAGAATGTCTCTTATCTCTTCCCTTCTGCTTGTTGGTTTAAGCCAGACAGCATATGCCCACATTCCCTGTGTAATACACCGTTGTCCTTTTGGTACAACCCTGAAAGACAGACAGGTTGCAGCTGAGATATGATGGAGGGGATTTGACTCTTGTGCAGGTTTGTAATAAGCCTTTCAAAAAATCTGCTTCCATATCGCAGCCAGTGAAAGGAATGTAACACCAGGAGGAAAAAAAAGGCATTTCCTTCCCCTCACGCTCTCCTGTTGATGCACCAAAAGACTGGCAGATGAAAATAAAGCCCTGTGTTCCATATCATTAAATCCTGCTCTCTCACCTGATTACATTCTTATTAGTGCCTCCATTCTTCTCCCATTATTGTTACTTCTAGTGAAACAGGCCTGATAATGTGCACTCACTCACTAGATGCACAACCTGCTCATTCCCATCTCTTATTCTTTGTTGTTGCCAAATGGTTTTTAAATGAAAAGTGTGAGCGTGGTGTAATTATAATTCTGGGGGTATTATGAAATCAAATATCACAATGAATGTAATTTTATTTGCTTGTAATCTCTCTCACCCAGGCTAATAGGCATTTTCAAAGGGCACGCTCGGGGGGTTTAAACAGCGGACCATCTCTAAATGGAATGGCTGCTCTGCTCTCTTGCTCCCCGGCTCTGTTCTTTTGTCTTTGATATGCAGGCAAAGAGCTTGACAGTCTGGGAGACGTGGGAGATTTGTCGGCCTGTGATCTCCATGCCTCTCTGACAAATGAGCGCCTTTGGCAGGGCTGCCGGAGGTATGGCTTCTCTGCCCTGCTGGAATCCTGATGAGACTATTCTGGAGCTGCTGGTAATGAAGTCAGGGCACAGGACCAACCTGCTGCCAGAAATGACCTTTAATCTACACACATGCTGGTCATTTGGCATGCACGGCTCAAAATTACACCGTTGCTATTAAATCTAGCATATTTTTCTGTGTCAATTAAAAAGTATATAGGCCAAAAAAAAATCCTCATGGCAACATTTTATAAAAACTGAAAATACTAATTCAAAAACTAAAACTATGATGCTTGTTATAACAGTGGCAAGTATTTCACTTTTTACATTTCCCACCGGAGATAGCTGATGTTTTATCTGTATTCATATTCCACTAGTGGGGTAATTTGGGATGCAATCACCGTCCAGTCAATCTTCATTACATCGGACTCAAGCGCTCCACCAAGCACACAATTGCATGACATTGATTTTGCAGATTCTTTTAGTCCATGTAATTCCTCATACAATTTGGGGTAAAGATGTCTCCTTTGGTGTGTCTGTGCAAAGTAAGATGTTAACAAAATACGACTTAAAATTTTGAATCCCCTGGGGATAAATGTTCTCATTTCAGCTCCACAATGAGCAGGAAATAGCTTATATTGATTCTGGACATTCCCCATTCCACTCCGAGGAGTCTCAAAACCACAATGCACATACAATCCAATCCAACATGGTTGCCTTTGATTTCAGCTCGCGGCTTCAACAGGCTGAGTAATGATTCATAGGAAGAACAAGCACTACCCCTTGTGGCCCAGTTGGCCCAGTGCAGCATGGGTAAATGGCACCTCCAGCTGCTTCTGGGCCCCTCCTGATAAGTTAACCTTGTGATAACATGCTAATGCCTGATTAATGTTGCAGTAATTAGACACAGCTTTTCACACTCAGTTAAGAGGACATCCTCCAGCAATTAGCCTGAGCCGAAGAGAGATAATTTCAGAGAGCACGGCGGAATCACGTTCCCCAGCTTGCCTCCATTCCCACTTGGCAACATTAAGGTTTATTTTCTCATTATTTCATTTAATTACTCGTTTGATGTTTTATACAGCTGCCACAAGTAATATTTGATCCAATTAAGAAATGCTGATTGACAGCATTGGAGTGGGACTTAATAAGCTGCATTCAATTTGCTGTTGTGACCTTATCAGAGGATCTGCAAAGGATTCAGTGTTCACCACTGAATGCCAACTAAAAATATAATAATTTCCCTTAAGAATACATTCTGCATGGATGGCACATCTTTGTGTGTGTGTGTGTGTGTGTGTGTGTGTGTGTGTGTGTATCCATGTGAGTCTTTGGGTGTGTGAGGAGGTAGCATGTGTGTGGGTTTCCTCACCAGACATCTAACAATGAGGAATGGATGCATTAGTGAGGAGAGGCCCCTGTACTCACCAGCCTCCACACTGCCCATTAATAATGCACTGCCAGGGAATAGATGGGGGTTTGCTGAGATTAGTCCTGCATTAAGGGCTCGTTTGCTATTTCTATTAGAGAGACACGTTGGTCTTTCTTAAACAAGAATGATCAGCCCACTTGTAACTGCACTATAAAATCCTATCAAAATGACCAGTGGTCCCATAAAGCCAGCTGTGTAATTGCTTTTCAATATGAATGGTGAGTGGAACCAGTGGGATTCACTAATATGTGTGGACATGGTGAATGCAGTTAATAGAGAAGAGAAATAGGTTTTGTATTATTGCAAAACCTCAAATCACAGCATGAATAACTCTATATGACCGTACTATAAGGTAAAATTAGGTCTACAAAGAAGAGGAATAAAGTAGGAAAACTACCATTTATAAAGAACAAGAATAATCTATTTACATATAGCATACTTACACACTTATATACATACATACATAGAATAGAATACAAAATATAAACCTATGGAGTAAAACTCTGAAGTGGCACTTGCAGTAGCTGATTGGTATCAGCTGCTTCATCCACGCTCACAATCACTGGCTCATTAATCAGCTGTTTGGCTATTAGCTGACTCTGAATGGCCAATCATATTCATGCAGGTGCACGGTGCAGCCATTAAAACCAGATGCCTGTGATTTTCACTATTACTTGTCTGAGATGCTCATGCCAGTGCCGCTTGCTGTTGCAGCTCAAGCTTAAGTGAGATGTAATGTTTGTGTTGTTGTTATTTAAGAGGGAATTAGTCCTTGTTGCTGCACAGTTTCCATAAGAGCTTTTTCTGCCAAAGCTAACTATTTTCTAGTGTCTCTGACTGAAAAACATTAGGCTAATGAGTCTTTACGAGCTTAAAATGGAAACCCACTCTATTAATAATTCAGACATGTAATTACTGTTGATTTGTGCTGTCAAATCAGTATTTGTGAGTGTGTTTAATTGTCTCCAGAAAACTGTGATGTCAGTTGGGGACAATGAACTGGGGGTTCATTTTTGTAAACTGTAGAGGGTCTGATTTACTTTCTAGGCTAAAGTGAGCTATTACTGTGAATAAGTAATAAAAAAATATATAGTTAAACATAAAAATAAACATCAAAATGTTTTATATATATATCAATTTCACTGCAGTTTTAAAAATCACTTGATACCTTGTTTGTGTTAGCAATCCATCAAGTGAACATGTCCCCTGTGTTTTTAGGTTTTGCATTTATACAAATGGTAAATAGAAAATTTATAGAGTGATTTTGTCCAAAGTGCTTTGCTGTTTTTAACTGCTCATTCACCAATTCACACACACACACACACACACACACAGTGATGTAGCAAGCTACCAGGTGCTGGTTTGACCTTTAGGAGCAATTTGGGGTTCAGTATCTTGCCCGGTATCTTGATATGCGGACAGGAGGCGCTGGGGATCGAACCACCAATTAGTGGACGACCCACTCTACCTCCTGAGTTTAGATTATAAATTTAAAAATATATAAACCACTAACACAGCACATACGATGGGGTGAGGGGGTGCCCAGCTACAGTCCAATACTACATAATTAAACACATTATTAGTGATTGATTATCTGTATTGGTAATCATGGGTTCGACATGTCTACCTAACAAAGTTCCAAAATGATCTCAGATGCAGACTCAAAAAACAAACAAAAACGTAAGAAAAGATGATATGCCTAAGGCGAAGGTGTCACAGTGTTGGTCATATCTGATTTAAAAGAAAATGCGTCAAAAGGTTCTTCACTTGATCTCAAATAATTCACAGATCATAATTCATATTAATGGCCATATTTACTATTCTTTGCATGATTTAAAAATTTAAGTAACCTGTTATCTATTGACATATTAGAAGTTATTAGATATTAGAAGTTTATATTCATAATTGATGATATTGAATTAAACACTTCTTTCTTGAAGGACTTGACAGCAGGGCAAGTCAGTCTGGAGGGAGTAATATAAGCTCTGTGTATTTAAGTATTTAACTCCGAATCTTACTGACTTACATATTGCCAAACAGTCCCTGTATATTCTCTCCTTGTCTCGTTCCCACTGGAACTGAGTCTCAATGCTGAAATTGGAAGAGACCCCGAACTGTTGTTGATACTGATACTGATACTGTAGTTGAATTTGCAGACTGTTACACCCCTACTGTGTACATGATTTACATGGCGTGTGTGCATATTGTCTTCATTATTTGTGCATAATTTTACTGGTGTGTGCATGCCTGTAGCCAAATACAGAAACATTTTCTGGATATGAACAGATAATGAGATACAAATAGATACAAATGACAACCAAATTGGAGCACTGTGGACACTGAGTGGATGGTGAGTGGTGAGCCTGCAGTCTGCCTCGCTGTGTGTAGCACCAAGACTTCTGTCAATGGAGCTTCAGATGTTGCCAGCATTTTATATTTGTCTGATTATAATCAACTGCATTTTTTTTTTTTCATTTTTGATTGACTATAATATGATGGACTGCGACTGTTGCACAACACACACTTGTTGGATGTACAGTAACTTCATTCAGTTAGAAATGCTTTCAATCATAATATCATGGTATCATTTATTTAATGCAGAAACACAGTCAATGATTTCAACATATTCCTGATAATACTGTTTGATATACATGATCAGGGACATAGCTGAACTGAACCTTTTGGCCCCAGTACAAAACACTATATGTGGCAGAAACCCAACACTGCACAATACTCTGAGCACACCACCCCCTCGGTGAAACACGGTGGTGGCAGCATCATGCTGTGGAGATGCTTTTCATCAGCAGGTACTGGGAAACTGCTCAGGATTTAGGGCAAAATGGATGGAGCCAAATATGGGGCAGGTTTACCTTCCAACAGGACAATGACCCAAAGCAAACAGTCAGAGCTACACTGGAATGGTTTAAGGCAAAAAAATGTTAATGTCATAGAATGGGCCAGTCAAAGCCCAGACCTCAATCCAATTGAGAATCTGTGGTGAGACTTGAAAATTGCTGTTCACAGACAGTCTTCATCCAATTTAACTGAGCTTGAGTTATTTTGCCAAGAAGAAAGGGCAAAAAATTGCAGTCTCTAGATGTGCAAAGCTGGTAGAGACATACCCTTAAAGACTTGCTGCTGCTAGTGATCAAATGGTAAAAAGCCCAATAAAATCAATTTGAATTGCAGGTTGTAACACTATAAAATGTGGAAAAGTCCAAGGGGGTGAATATTTATGCACAGCACTGTAGTGCAAGGATGACTGTCAGTGATAATTTTGTTTATTTATCCCCTATTTATTTATCACTTAACATATTTGATCATTTTCCAGGTCCTGTGACACCACTTCCTATGAGTTTGTGAACAGTTACATTCAGAGCAGTTTGTGTCAGCCTCCTTTTGGATTAGCATGCATTGAGTTAGAAAACTCATTGCCTTTGAATATAAAGTACTCCTATATACAAAAGACAACTATAGCAACATGAGAGGACAATGTAAAAAGAAGGTGGCTTTGACTTTTATGCTAGTTTCTCTGTCAGAGGCTGAGAGGAATTTGATAACATGGTCAGGAACAGGAGAGATCAGAGAGTTCATGTGAAGTTTCAGGAGATCTGAGCCTCCTTTCATCAATAAAAAAGAAGGTGAAGCTGCCTCAAAAACATCCACAACCCCAAAAAAAAAACAGCCAAAAAAGGGGTGAATAAGAAGTCACCAGTTATGTATATGGAAACTGAAAGGATTGGTCTTCATGGAGCGAAGAAGCAGAGTCTGCCTCCAAATCAGGTACTAACAGGAACACCATGGAGTCAATTAGAAGAGGCTTGTGCTCCTGCTGGATGTCCCTTGACTGAAGAAGAGATAGAGGTAGCTTGAAGAAATGATCATGAGAGGCAGAGAGGTGTGTGGTGGACCTGAACAGTGCTCTGATGCTTTGTGAGAAATGCTGTAGATGCAACTCTTGAGGGCAGCAGCATTTCTCCAGAGTGCATGGATCTGTTGCTTCACGACTCACATGTGGTGGGGATGCTGCCCATCTTGCAGTATATGAAAAGTCTGCAGGAAATCCTGGAGTATATCAAGACAGATATTTGACTGCACCTGGCATTGATCATCACCCTGACAGGCAAGGGAGGCAACCCCATGGGAGAGCTGTTCAATCACATCAAGGCCTAATCCTCTTGGCAAACATCATCAGCTTGCTGTGTCGCCCAAAGGACATTGAAGCCAAATGGGAAAAAGCTGGGCTCAACTGGCAGGATGTCTATGCCAGCAACAGTCTGGCATAGACAGACTGTCAGTCAGGCCTTCATCTGTACCAAACTAACATCTTTTTAATGAGTCCAATAAGCTACAAAATGGATAAGAAGAGGGTATAAAGATTTTGTTGCAAACATATATTCATTTTTTTTTTTTTTTTTGAGGGGGGGGGGGTAAGATGAAATGCGTTGATCCCACATAGGGAAACTGTTTCAGTAGCAAAGGGAAGAACAAGAACAGAAACATAGTAGCCTGTTGTTTATTAATGAAGCATGAAAAATAAAAGTAAAATATAGAGTGCTATACAACATATAGTAACTATAATATTCCAGATGGGACTCATTTTGATACATAATAATAGTGTTATGTCATGCAAAAGTCCATTTCATTCACGAAAAGCTTTTGTCATGAAAATGCAGTGGCAGGCATTACTGACCACGTCATCAATTTGCATTATGTGTGTAAATCTTTTGCATTTCTTGCAGGCAGGCAGGCACGGCTGGCTGAGTGTAACAAAGCTGTTTTTTGTTCCAGATGTTGCAAACAAATATTCTTATCCTTTTTTTTCCAGTATTAACTTATCTGATACAATAGTGTATGCACTTGAGCAACTAAATATATTTTCATGGGCACGAAATGTTGTTTTTATTGTTTTCATAAAACTCAGCATGTGATACTTACATTAGGACTACCGTTGTGTGTGTTACTGATGGTGCCTCCATGAAGTCCACCTCTACTCACACACCCAAACTGCCCCTCCTCCATCAGCTGATAACGGTAAATAATGTCAACGCTGAGCTTGGCAGGAAGTGCATCTTGCTCCTAGCTGGAACATGAGGAGAAGAAACAGTTTTATACAAAGCCACGGGGACACCAAACTCATCTTTTGACGGTAAAGTTACACGTTTCAGACACGAAGTTACATAGCTATAACGCTATAGGCATTTGTGGTTGTTATGAACTCCCTATTTTCTCTTGGCCACACGGTATAGTTAGCTGCTAATGTTAGCAAACACGCTAGCTTACTATTATGAACGAAGTTGTGTTATCACGTTAGCTGGGATGATATTACGGTGCATTTGTGTTATGACACATTTTGTCACACTGATAGTTGACGATTGAAATAACTTTACATTTCCCTAGTTTGTCACACAACAAATCTTGACTCGATAACTAAGTTAGTAAGCTCAGGAAAGCCAAAGCTTAGCTAGGTCTCGTTAGCAGCAGAACTTGTCCCGTTAGCTTCCAAACCAAACTTGATGAGAAAGTCTTTCACATGAGTGCAGCTTTGTTCATTTGGCAAGGTGCTTGTTATTCTTACGCTTCTCGTGACCTTTAACGAATCAGAAAAGTTTACTGGTGAATTCGGCATACATAAAGTATGATTCAGCCATCAGGTTTGAATTTAAATGCAAACTCTTAACTGGCTACACAAAATGTCTGTTATTGTGTGGTTTTGCTGAAAAGAACTGTGGGACTTAAAAGGAACTAGTTCCTGGTACAAGCTGGTATTTTGGACAAGTACCTACATGAAGAAAAGATGCATGGATTGATTTTAAAAAGAGATTGTATCTTGTTTTATAAAGGTGTGTCTGCTGAAACCCAAGTGTCTATAAATGTTTTGTGTGGGAACCTAAATTGGCACCTGACATCAAAACCTATCTGGCTGGCAATGAACAGATAACGTCACACTGCTGTTTATAATTTCACTTTCTCTTTGCAACCATGTGCCTTTTATAAAAAGCAATGACATAAAGAACTCGGTGCAAACCTTTCCAAACTCGTTTTCTCATATTTTTTTTAATAGAAAAAACATTGGGAGATGGACAGTCACAGAAGAAGCCGACCATGGGGAAAGCTAGTCAAAGTGGACTCCAGTGAAAGTGAAGTGCTGCTTGTCAACAGAGAGTGCACAGTTGGCCGTAAAAAAGGTAGGTTAGTTCCTGTATGTCATGGCGTGAACAACGTAGATAAATCTGGTTTAAAAAAAAAAAAAAACTCAGTTCACCTTTTTATTCTGCTTTTTAAAAACTCTAAACGTGTTGATACCTTTCAACAAAAGGAAATCCCATCTCTAATGCAGACATTGCTGTCTGGAGCCTTTAAAACCTCCCCCTTGAAAACACAAAGCCTTCTTTAGTGCAGCAAACTTAGACAGCCTCTTGTGATGATAACAAAAGGCGTCCATTGAGAACATGTGTGCAGAATATTAAGTAGGTATTTTCTCTATGGGTTTTGCTTAAGAAAAGGTTAGGCCTATATTTCCCTATGTGCCTGCTTTGTTGTCGAGGGCTTGTGGGGGTTTACTTTTATTACAATGTGAAATGAGTAGCCTTAATTGGTTCGCTCATGTCTGGGCAATAAAAGGTTTAAAGACATCATGGCAAGACACAGTTTCAGGTGTTTGCGGTAGTTTAAATTTTCCAGTGTATAAATTAGTTGATGATGTTGAGCCATGTCAGCCAGAATTGCTGAGACTTTGTTTTGATCAGAAAAGAAACTAAAGTGAAATAAAGCATAACAACTAACATAACATAAAACTAACATAAAATAATTACTCTTTAATATACCCTATACCACTGAAAAAGTAAATAAGTATGTCGTATCAAAGTTTATTTAGGGAACCAAAGTAATCTGCATTATGTTCATTTTGTTTTTTCATGACATTTTTTTATTTTTTTCCTGCCAGGATGTGATCTGGCCTTTCCAGCCAACAAACTAGTCTCAGGGGAGCACTGCAAGATTGTCCAAGATGAAAGCTCAGGGCTCGTTTGGCTTGAAGACATGAGGTATGATAAATATTCAAACATCAATGAATTTTGAATTTTCAGATGGACTGAGCTGAATAATATGTGTTCTATGGGGTATGAATGAATGAATCAAAAGACAATATATAGTATAGAAAAACTATGCTTGTATTTTTAGAGCTGTTCAAATATGCCTGTATTTGTTTATAGCACTAATGGAACAGTGATCAACATGTCCAAAGTGGTCAAAAAGCAAACTCACATACTGCAGAACGGCGATGTCATCTACTTTGTATACAGGAAAAGTGAGCCAGAACAAAGTGAGTTGTTCATTTTTTCTAGTCAGTTTTTAACTTTCCCATAAGAATAATATGTTTATATCAGTTTATAAGAAGCAAAGACAGACCATATGCTCTCTTGTTGCCCTGCAGACATCGCCTATGTTTACTACTCAATCAAAACGGAGCAAACTATTCCACAAACTACTTATGGTAAGTAGTTAAAGGGCACGTTTGCACGTTCTGTCTTAAAACAACAGTCAGGTGTCCATATGAACAGTTAAAGAAGTTTGTTGTTCACTGTGATCATTCCTCCTGTTCATACTGGCTATTAAAAGATCCCCTTCAAATGTGCTTTCAATGTAAGTGATGGAGGCCAAAATCCACAGTGTATCCACACAGTCATTTAGTGATGAAAATGCATTTAAAAGTTGACGTGAAGCTTATATGAGGCTTCAGCAGTGTGAGTTAGTCATATCAAGTGGATATCTGACACATTTACACATTTTTAGCATCAAACTCCCTCTTTGTGTCTCCCTGTTGAGCTGCAGTGGAAGTATAGTAACAAAAAGAGAGACTTTGGCACTAAAAAGACTGTAAGATTGAAAGATATCTACTTGATTTGACTCATTTTCGATGGCTGAAGCTTCATATTAGATTTAGATAAACTTTTAAAAACATTTTTGCACAGATGAAGGCTTTTTCTAATGGTCAGTATGAACAGGAGCAATGATGGCAGCAAGAAAACCCTATTTCAATGGTCATTTGAGCACCTGACTAAAGATTTAAAACTTGAAAAATTGTGAGCCCGTCCTTTAATTCACCACAACTCTTGTGCCAAATTTATATTACACAAACATTTTTATTACACAGCTATAGCATGCTTCACTAGTAACCTCCCATCCTGTATCTGAACATTAGACATGGAGAGGTCAGCCATCAGTCCCGGTCTTGTTCCATCTTCAGAGATGTCACTCTCTGTGGAGCCTGTCATGCTCACAAAGGCTCCATGGGATATAACTCAAGAGGAACCTCAGCCCTCCACGTCAACTTCCCACCTCTGTATTCGGAGCTCTACCACACCTGATCCGCTAGCAGCTAGAGCCTGTCCTGCTTCTGGTAAGTTCTCGGCTAACACACTGCTGAAGTGGGGTGATCCATTGTGGCGTGAGGAGGGACTTTTTTTGTTTATTTTTTGGGCATTTTCCTTTTTGGCTTTTCCTCTGGAATTTTAACAGTGTGTCAATTTGTTATTCCTTGAACTTGTCAGGTTTTATTTATTTCTGTAGAAGAATTGTTCATGTTTTTATATACTTTTGGGAAGAGAGTTTTCAAGAGTGAGCAGAAGTGTCTGTAAAATTGTGGTCTCTTTAATATTTCCTATAATTATTTCCCATTGTGTTTTCCAGTCCTGTGACAAGAGAGAATGTAGAGCTGTTGTAGCAGAAAAGATGTTTTCTTTCATGGAGCCTGTACGCTTGTTTCAGTGTTGCAGAGAATATGAGGCAACTTAGATGAAGAAAGAAATCTTTTAGCAGCAAGACGATAATGATTCTAGAGATTCCCTTTGATTTAACTTGATAATACATTGTTTATCATAGATGACGATGTATAGCTGCGATGTAACTACAGTGAAGGCTAAGGTGTCTTTTGATTGTACATCCAAACACGCTGTTTTATTATACAGTATTAACATTTTTAAACCCCTGCTATGTTGTTGCCTTCATCAGGTCAGGCTAAAGATGCTGCTCTAACACAGGAATACAAGCTGGAAAACCCGGAGCCAGAAAGCAAGAAGAGAAAAACTGGTTTGTTCATTTATTACTTCTGGGATGAATCCATTTTTTCCTTGATTCCTCACATTAAATTTTATGCATTACAAGGCTTTACTCTGAGCTTTTGTTCTAACCTCAACACCCCCAATTCAACCTCAAGCCCAGGTGAACGCCAGGAATAAGTGCACAGATTCAGCAAGAGATTCAATTTCATCTCATCTAAGCCAATCGCTTTATGTCAGATCTCATCTCTTTTCGTCATAAATGTCTTGCTCAGCTTCTCACCAACATGACTAGACCGTATTCATGACCTCGCTAAACTTTTCCTCCTACGACTTTGGATAAGATAACCATACCAAATGTTACAAAAAAAAAAAGCAAAGATAGCTGCAGGTTTCACATCAGGTTCATTTTTGTTCACAGATAAAGATTATGATTTGAGCTTGCCACACACATCCAGTACAGAGGTGGCGGGGCCGACTAAGGGAAATCTTGGAAGTCTTTTGACTAAACCACCAGTAGAAGGGACTAAAACTGATAAGATGGAGGAATCTCTGACTTGCATTATCTGTCAGGACCTGCTGCATGACTGTGTGAGGTAAGACTCAGAGGCTCTGCCATCCCTCATATATCCAAGGTTGTTGTCTTGTTAGATGCTTTGCATGACTACTGAAGGCCAGTGGTGTGTGAGTAATTATTTTCCCTTTAGCTTGCAGCCCTGTATGCACACCTTCTGTGCTGCCTGCTACTCAGGCTGGATGGAACGCTCTTCTCTTTGCCCTACCTGCCGCTGCCCCGTGGAGAGGATCCGTAAGAACCACATCCTCAACAACCTGGTGGAGGCCTACCTCATTCAGCACCCAGGTTTGCACAGATAATGATCATTCTAATGGCACCTTTAATCGTGGCACTAAGTGGATGGACAAAATAGCCTGTTTTTATATGCAAAGCTCTAGAGGATTTACAATCCAAAAAATCTCGATCTGTTTTATGTCGATGCTGACGTTGTCTACGTGTGTGTGTGTTCCTGTTCCACAGAAAAGTGTCGCAGTGAAGAGGACCTAAAGAGCATGGACAGCCGTAACAAGATCACTCAGGACATGTTGCAGCCAAAAGTTGAGCGTTCCTTCTCTGATGAGGAGGGAAGTTCAGATTACCTCTTTGAGCTCTCTGACAATGACAGCGACTCGTCAGACATCAGGTAAAACGTTTGATTATTTGTAGAAAATGTACAGTACAAAATGAAGATTTTTGTTGAATGTCCAAAACGAAAATATTAGTAAAAACATGAGATTAAATTATTGTAAATAAAAGAGGCCATGAAAAACACTGAAACAATGAAAACCATAAATTTAATGATGCCAGCAGTGTTGTAAACTTTCTTCTTGCTTTTTTAGTGAATAAGTTCTCCGTGTGATGATTTGTCATTGTGGTTTTCTGTCTCCAGTCAGCCTCTGGTGATGTGCAGACAGTGTCCAGGCTACAGGAAGGAGGTCAGTCAGGTGCTGTTTGCTACCGGGTCAAACTATTGGGTCCCTGGTCTGCCAGTTCCACCACCTATACTTCCTCCACCCAAACCAGCAGCTGAGGAAGGGTCTTCAAAGCCCACAGGGGAGCAGCCCTCAACCTCCTCAGATATCCCCTCAGGTGATTATTTAGAGGAGCTAAACTAGGAAGACTAGCAAAGTGCAGGATACATTGATCGATTCTGTTTTGATCTTCGTTCCAGTAAGCAACTATAAATGGAAAAATGTAGCCCACTTAAGCGCTCCTATGAAGATCCTCCTGCCTTCCTTCCATATCATTTATCTTAGCTTCAGTCTAAAACCTTTCCCTTCTCACCTTCCTGTCTGCAGCTCCTCAGGAGTACCGCTGCCCCCCTCAGGGCTCCCATCTCATCTGTACCTGCTGCCTCCAGCCGATGCCAGACAGACGGGCAGAGTTAAATAGCCCGCAGGTTATTGCTCAGCAATGTGAGTGGTTACTGAACTTGTTGGTCCAGCTGCAGCAGAACGAATGTCAGTAATGAATGCTGACTGAATGTGGTTGACTTAAATTCTACTGTCAGTGAAATATGAAGGGAGTTAATGTAGGAAACCAAAATGTACAGATAATACAAGCCAGTCACTGCAGGTGCAACTTAAATTGTGCAAGGCTATTCAGTATATAGAAATATTGAACATATATACTTCTGAAGTGTGCAATACATGAAGAGTCATCCTATAGTGATACAGTGGTACAGTTTAGACAGCAATTCACATGTGTTGAGTTATTGTTCCATTATCCATCCCACATGTATGATGTGCTGTGTGTTGGCAGGTGTGCTGTGCCAGCGACCCTTCTGTCATATGTACTGGGGCTGCCAGAGAATTGGCTGTCAAGGCTGCCTGGCTCGATTCAGCGGTATGTATCTGTTTCAGCAAAACAGCCTCAGGGGGATCTCCGCTGTTAGACTTATTTCTGTGTAATAGGCTTTGACCAGTATGGGATTTTTTTTGGCTGTAACTAACATACTTTGCCTTTTTAATTGATGGGGCTGCATCCAGAATAGTGTCCTTATGCAATATCTGTAACGTTGATCATAGCAATTCTCAAATTTAAAAGCGCTCTGTGTTTCCAACAGGATTGTATTCTGAGCAGGTTGGTGTGGAAGGTCATTAAAATGTCTACAAAATAAATTTCCAGCACAGAATAGATTGATTCCGCATCATGTACACATTACTAAACGAGAATCATACTTGACATATTCAACTTTAAGGTATACTTTTGTATTAATAATACATAGTTAGTATGAGATGAAAGCTCCATATACAGTTCAGCAATATTGCGGAGGTGACTCAGAAACTTTGGTTTGTGAGGAACCATTGCTTTGGCAGATGATCTAAAATTATATCCACTGAGTTTTTGTAGCTCTGTACCATTAAAAATACAGCTGCAACCCTAAAACTCCTCTCTGTGATGAATTTACTCAGATATTTATTTCTGTTTATTTGAGTTTTGGAAGTGTGCTGAATCCTCCATTATTCTTACAGAACTCAATCTGACAGACAAGTGTATGGATGGTGTGCTGAACAACAATAACTATGAGTCAGAGATCCTCCAGGTAAGATGGACTTTGTCAAATATTCTAACAATTGTCAACATTTTTGGTCTTCAGTTATTTATTTTTATGTTAGAATGCATTACATGTTTTAGTCAGCAGTGTAGGGCGTGCTGTCTACTCTGGATGCACTGGTCTGACTGGATATCAGCAAAGATACTGATCTTATGAAGTATGTTGGGTATCAGCCATGAAGTGACCTATCCGGTTTTAATGTAGTTTCTTTGTAAATGCAGTTATACAATTCAATGTTTCCACTGTCAGTTACATTCATTCAGTGAAAACAATCCACATTTGCACAGCTACCCTGACCTCGTGTTACCTTAGATAAAAAATGATCCCAATGAGTTCCTTGAAACAATATCTACAGTTTTTTCAATTTTGTAAAAAGAGAGCACTCATATTGTATCGGTACTCATTAACAGCAGATACCCTGAGTTGAGAGATTTGAGTTGGAATCAGGAGATAAAAAGTTGGATCAGTGCATCTCTGGCATTATCATGTGGTTATCAGGTGATTGATTCAAATGGGCTGCCAAAAATATTTACATTCATGACACTGTAAGACACTTTGGATCTGCAAACCGCATTTGCTCTCTAATAATTTATATTCCAGATTACAAAAATCAACTGTACCATTAAAGTTCCTATCTGCAAATAATAAACTTCACTTACAGCTAAGAATTAATACTGAAGATGCTTGAAATACACATCTTCATCTATTGACTGTGTTTCCATCCTTTCATCAGAACTACCTTACCTCCAAAGGGAAATCATGGAGAGATCTGCTCCAGGAGACTGTGCAAGGCTTACAGCAGGGAAACTACTATCTGACAGGTGAGCCATTAAATCACAACCCAAGGAACTTAAATCACTTTAAAGTATCTCCAACCTAAGTGCCTTGCAGCAATGTAGCATGTACAGTGTGGCTGACCTAAGTTCACACCGTCATCTGAAAAGAATAAGCGTTAATACCGTTTCCTTCTTGACTCTGTCTCTGTCAGATTGTCGGATCTCTGCAAACACCATCCTGTGCTTCTGCTGCGGCCTGCGAACATTCAAGGAGCTGGCCTACAAGTACAGACAGAACATCCCCCCGTCTGAGCTGCCAGGTCAGACACACCATAGTGTTTTTTTTTTTCTGGAAAGGATTAACATTACAGGGGGAGGTGGGGAATAAAATATTCTCTGTGCTCCTCAGTCATTTAACTCATCTCTCTGGACTGTATTTTAACTATTGTGAAATTGTGTAACATAGTCTGTAATAGACATGGACATTCAACAGTACTGGCCAAAAGAGAATACCCACTGGTACCCACCTACTTGTAGTTGACATTATAACATCTTATTTGATGATGCTACATGGTTTCATTGTTTTTGAGTTTCCAAATGGACCTATATGTGGATTTTTACAGGTTTTTCAGATTAGCAAAAATATTTTAGACTTCCTTCATTTCCACACTCATTTCCAATTTCACACTAAGCTGATAAAATGCAGTAGAAGGAAAAGCAGCTCTTCCTGTCAATGGGAAGAGCTCACACATAATATACTTTTAAAATACAAGGACGTTGCTCCAGACAGAGGATTTAAATTACAAGAGGCCCAGCAAGTTTGCAGAAAGACAGTGTTGACAGTATTGCAGCTGCAATTATTACTGTTGTGAGTGTGAAAAATGACCCATATACTTGCTCTGGGTTGGTTGAAAATGAATGACCAGTGCAGATAATGTTAACATCACTCCACCTCTCCTAGAGTAATAAATCCAGTGTGAATGGGGCTTAAGATTGTCACAACCAAATGTTTGTGTCATACACATGAATTAACTTCATTTATTGTTTCTCTCCTCAGCTGCTGTAACTTCTCGTCCTGACTGTTACTGGGGACGCAACTGTCGTACGCAGGTTAAGGCACACCATGCAGTGTAAGTCTTTTTTACATAGGAAGCACCACAGGAACTCGTATACTTGGTTTCACGTAGCCTATCTGCGAGTAGTGATGTGGCAGAACTGCATGTAGTGAATGAAAAAAGCCATCATGAATGGAGCTGCGACACTAAGATTTACTATGGAAACAGTTAAATAGAGCCTCCATTTTAAAACAGTTGAGGTAGAAACATGAATGTGTGTGTGTGTGTGTATGTGTGTGAGTGTGGAAAGAGTTAAGTTAGAGATCAGAGTTTAAACAGATAAGACATATTTTTACATAGAAAAGACACATGACATCTGGTCCAGTAATAATAAGTTTGCTGATTTGCAGATGAAAAGATGTCGAGGTTCAAACTGAGAGTAAATGTTTAGACGTCTGTTTGGATCTTGGCTCTACTGAATTGGGTGACTTTGTTTCAACTCTTTCAACAAATGTAGAAAAGTTAAACACTGAAATCATGTTAAAACATGTTAAGACTAAACAAAAAATGTCCAGACTAAACAGTCTAAACACCGTCACTTTCAAACATTTAGTTAAAAAAATCTTAAAGTCTGCAGGTGCCCCACAATCCTGCTCACTCAGAGATATTAATATATAATCTCCAACATTATATTAACATAATAATCCAATGAATATTAATGTGAAAACTATGAGAGGAATGTTCCATCAGTGTGACCAATCATCATTATGAGTGATAGAGATATTTATTGGTCGTTCTTATTTTCTTATTAATGAGAGATTACCAGATTATGTGCACTAAATGTTTCAGTTTTCATTCTGAGGTAATTTTAGATAGTCTTTGTGTAACAAATCGATCTTAGACTGGGATTGATTCTGATAAAGGACTAAAGTTCTGCAGATTAACACACTTTGATATGGACTGAATAATGAGGACATGAAACCTTGTGTCTGCCAGCTGCTTCAGGCTCTGCAGCAGGGAGGAGACGGAGAGAAACTCAGCATTTGTTGAAGTAAACCTGCCAACAAGCAAGTTAGCTTCACAGACTCGGTTACCGTGGTAACTTACCCTGACTTTAGGTTACCTTTTGGAAAAGCCTGAGTTTCTCTTGCTTGTCCACCAATTAATCAATAACCGCAGGTTGTAATTTTGAAAATGCTGCTGAACGATGAACAGTTTAAAGCTACCTTGAGCAAGTCCATTATGCAGAGGGCACCTCCTATGGCATTAATCAAAGGTAAATTATTCATTTAAAATGTCATTTTTATATGAAATTCAAAATGTTAATATACATATATATATTACATTTAATCACATTAACATATTTTTAGGATTTGCGTTATTGTAAAATAGTCTCTCAGCCACAGTTTTTTTTGTTTGTTTGTTTGTTTGTTTTTAACTTGTACTCAACAAATGTAGTTGGTTTTACTATTTTGGCCTGTTGAGCGTTCAGAGTAACTTTGTTGACACGCCATTTATATCAGTATTATTATTATTATTTTTATTATTATTATTGGTAATCACCAGTATAGTTTTTGGGCTGTGGTGCCACTGAGCCATCAGGTTGTTGAGTCATAAATCTGTTGTGAATGGTTCTGACAGACATGACATGAGACACTGGGTGGCAGCCTTCTGCATGCTGTTCATTAATTTAACCACTAGAGGGAGTCCTTGTATAAACTTAAGTCCTGGAATTCTTTACTCTGGTGTTTGAAGATCTTAACGAGGTGCCTCATTTGGTCTCATCTCTTTGGTTTTGTGCTTTTACCTGCGACATTCATGCGATTTCTTTTTCTTTTTGTTTCAGGAAATTCAACCACATATGTGAGCAGACGCGTTTCAAGAGCTGAGGGAGCAGACGGCTCGTTTCGCCACCTAACTGTCAAATATGTCAAATGAGCATCATGTGTACTGGAGAGACACAATCTTGCTAGGTTTTGTTTTGTCCATTGTAAGTAACTGTCTCACATGTGCTCTGCCTGTTATGCAATAATCTAATGCAAAAAATACAATCAGTATCCATTGACGGTAGTGTCTTACTTGACGCAGGGCTGTGTGAAATAATGCTATGCACATTAACATTCAAATTTACATAAAGGTGCAGGTTGCTCTTTAGAGCTGGGTTTGCAATTAACACCAGCCACCATTTAAATTGGGATAAATGTTGCCTGCGGCTCCTGCATCTGTCAAGTCTACCAGTTAACCGCCAACTGTTAAAAAAAAAACTGATCTCTCAGATGTAGAGTGAGGCTGTCTGTATGGACTAAGGCCATTTATCATGCTTACACGTGTTGATAAGCATGATTTACATTATTTCCTCCTCCAGCCTTGTTCATGGAGGTTCACAAGACCTGATGTATATTTACTTTGTACTTTTAACTGTCTTATTTAAGAATCCAGGGCTACCTACAACACACATTCATTTTTGTCAGAGGTTTGTGAGAAACGCTGACAAAAACAGCAGTTGCATATCATAAGAGTATAGAAACTGTATAGTACAGAGTATTACAGCAATAGTAATGCTCTTTAGCACAATTTGGGGCCAAGACACAAACTACTTCCAAGATCCAAACGGTTAACTTTGAACAATGGTAATATGTGTAAATTTCTCACCTCCTGAGCACTTTTTTTTTTTTCTTTTCCTGTTTTGCCACGGCATTACTGTGTTCCCAGGCAAAGGGCAAAAAGCCACATCAAAGCCCTGCATACATACGATTTATAATCCCATGTGATATTTGTATAGGATTTTATGTCTGTGGGAAGGGGATCAATGTGTTGTAATGCTGTCAGAGGGCACGGGGGCCTCTGTTGTATGCTTTGCTCTGGATAATCATCTCCAAGGTGATTAAAATAGTGTAGAAGGGATGCTTTCTCAGACCCTCATAGCGAGGGTTATGCTGTGATGAAATTTTATTCCATGTAAAAGAGGAAAAACTAGACTGCACTCCAAACAACCAGCATTGGTTAAATATTCTGAGGCTGCTTGTAGCGGCATCAGCTAGAGAGTTTTCATTTACAGCGTTGTGCAGGATACACTTGCAGAACCAACAATTTAGGGAATCGTGCCAATACAAAACACAACTGTATGTGCTGTTGTGATTGTGTTCCAATGATATGTTATGATGGAGTTAACCTTTTAAAAAAAATATATTAGAGGTTGTTTTAGAAAGTAGATTGTTTTTCTGTTAAGGTTTTGGACACATTATCGGTTGTTAGATTTTTGTTAGATTAAAAGTGAAGTTAAATAGACTTTCTCTGGTTCCTCAGGTACACAAAGCTGCTGTTTTGTTTGTTTAATTGCAGGTTAACCATGTTGAGTGGTTAGGAAAAACTGTTGTGTACATGTCACTGAACAGGTATGTCAAACCTGATGACCTCTGTTTTATCTTTATGACTATCATCACCCAAGTGTCAGTAAGTCACGCCTCCCCATCATGCGAGAAAATGCAAAGCTAGTATTGATGTCTCTGAATTTTTGACAAATCAGCCTTCAGTTTATTTTGGTTTATTCAGCCAAGTTAGAACATCCAGACACCAGTTTCAAGAGGCCTTATATATTGAATTACAGGAATGAAGTACTAGTTTGAATTTTTTTTATTATTATTTTGTGGAATCGCTATTTACTAGTGTGTAGAAAATGCTGGTGGGTGTGAAGAATAGTGGGAAGAAGATGTTAAAAACAAGTCTTAGCTGGCATCCAGTAAATTTTATATGATTTCATGTCTTATTTTTCAAAGTTTATTTAGCAGAATATGTACTGGAGATGTCTAAAATGTTTGCTAGATGTCTTAATATCGAGCAACTATGAGGATATTTGCACATAACTTGTCTCACACATATGGAACGGCTTCTTTATTAAGTCTACAAGGTTATATACTTGAGCTCATAGTATCTGATTTGTAAATGTATGAAGAGTTTCATTCCAAAATCAGGTATCCATCATCAGAAAGAAAAAAAAAAGTATGTAACCTTGATAATGTTAGTGCTCAATTTTAGATAATTTGGTGTGTTTTGGATCTATAGTGTTAGTAACATTAGCCATAGTGAATATGGATACACTATGAATAGTATTTTGGAATGTAGCTCTTCATATTTTCCTTTTAGTGTTGGTGGTAATGTTTATGATCCATTCTGGGATGGGGTTGTGAATGGGCACTTTCCAGGCCTCTGCATGAGCTCCTGAGTTAATTTGTGGTAGCTAGGTGGTTTAGAGTTTTTTTTTTTTTTTTCACCCTCTCAGTCATGGTGGGTCCACACTGGCATTCCTTAGCGGCTCAGGCCCTCAGCACAAGCCCAGTCGATCCCCCGACAGAGGGGCTGGGCAGGAATTGGTATTAAAGAGGCTTTGGAGGAGTGCTTTGCATTCTCCCTGTGGTGGGGTGTTGTATACTAAGACAAATATTTACTCACTTTATGTGCAAAAGTCTGGACCAAGCTGCTCAGCAGTATGGAAGAGGCAGGTTTTATTCTACCTCATCACAGACATGACATCGGCTGGGCATACGTCTCTCAACATGGGGGATGGAAGTCCTTAGTGGTGCCTGTAAACTGTGTATGCAATGCACTATTTGAACAGTTAGTCTAGACTATAATCAACCTCTAGTTAAATCACTATAGAGTAGCACTAGGCACATGCAAAAATTGTTTTTTGACAAATATGTTTAAGAGTTTGACAAATGCCCTGTATGTTGTATTAGCAATGAAAAAACTGTATTTGAAATGAATTGTCTGTGTATCTTAACAAATTAAAAGACTGATAGCTGTCTGTAGAAATGGACTTGCTTTTCTTTCCCAACTCACATGAAGAGTCTGTAGAATCTTTAGTGTCACCTAGTAGAAGTAATTTAAGTAAATACACTAAAGCTGTGTTTCTTATTTTATTTTTTACATTTATTAGAGCTGAAATGACAAATGGACATCAACTATTTTGACTATCAATTGTTTGTCTTGTTCTTTTCTTTTTACTTTCTTTTCAAAAGTAAGAGTGCCAAATATTGATATTTGGCCATGTATTTATGTTTGAGTTTTGGTTGAACAAAACAAGCAATTTCAGTATATCACCTCAGGTCCCCTATATACATGTAAGGGACATTTTTCTGATGTTTTATACCACAAGATCGGTTGAGAAAATGATCAGCAAATGAATTGCTAATGAAAACAATCATTATGATTTCAATCGCTTTCTTTGCATCTATACTTCAGTCAACACAGAAGATCTGCACAAGCTTCTATTAGCATGTTTGAGGTTCCTGCTGATAAACATTTTGTCAGATGAAGGACACAACATGTGAATGACAGTCTTTATTAAAACTTTACATTAATTCATTTCAACCCATTTTAAATACTATTGTGATTGCTAGTTCTTTATGCTATATATTTTTTTCCTAATAGTGTACATTAGTATATGCTTTTACATTACTTTGATTTCCCTTTTATAATCCAGTATCAGCTGTAGAAGTACATATGTATATACTGTTGCAACACTGATATTAAATGTATGATCTATGCTCTGCGGAACACTTTTGGGTAATAAGTCTTAGCCTGCGCTAAAAAAAAATAGCCACATGAAGACCAATATTAAAGAAAAAGCAGAACATTGGCACAGGGCAGCACAAAATCCACAATGAATGAGCTATTGAAAGCAAAGTGCAATGGTTGGAGTATTATAACTCACTGAAAAGCATCAAACTGGCTAATAAATCTGGTTAAGAAGTATTCCTAAGAGTTGGGGTTTATGGAGTACTCATTCAAAAAATACTTTTTTGTTCATGGTTGCAATCAGTCATCATTTTTAAACACATGATACCACAGCAGTCAGTGCCTTGGCATAGTAAGCAGCATATTATTCCATCTTTGTCCAAACACAACTTAATAGAAAACAGAACAGCCAGAGTTAGAAGAATATATTTTCCAGCAGGAAGCTACAAAATATGTAGTAATAATTTTTGCAAAAGTTGATTTCAGAAATTAAAGAAGGTTATATATTAAAGAAAGTGACACTAACAGTTCAGAAATGCTTAACTGGCCCACCAGAGTCCCTGCTCTTTTCAACATCTTAAGGCCCCGTCCGGTCACATCTGGTTGGTCACACTGCAGAGCACTGTCGGCTGACTGAGAGAAAGCTGGCTGTCATTGACTGTGTTTGACTCGGTCATGGTCGTAGGCGAATTGGAGGGGAGTGGACCAACCCCTCCTAACACCTGGCTTCCCCACGGCCTCCACTCTGGTCTGGCCCTCTGGCTCAGGGGGCTAAGGCTGGTGGTTGCTATGGCAGGCCTCTTCCCCTCATATGTCCCTCTAACCAGTCCATTCAGCACAGCAGAGGCAGAGGTCTGGTCCAGGTGCTCAGCTGAGACCAGAGGCTGCCGGTCCTCCTCCTCAGAGATGGCAAACACAGGCACGCTGATGTGATCACCCTCGCCAGGGAAATCCCGCCTCTTTCCAGGCTGGCCACTCTCCATTTGACACTGGGTGGAGGAAGAAGAGCCAGAAGTCGGCTCTGATGGGGAGCCCTGGGCAAGAGAAACCCCGGAGGCCTTCGTTGGGTCTGCCGCACCGGAGAGCAGGCCAAAGCAAGGCCCTGTGAAGCGTGAGCGCCGCAGGTTGCTGGTGGAGTTGAGACGTCGCTGCCTCTGGGCAGGCTGCGCAAGTGGGTAAGAGGCATTGCTGATGGATGAGTCAGAGATGGTGCTGTTGTCTGCCTTGGCCTCCAGGTGAACATCTGAGAAGACTCTCCTGTTGTCGTCTCCTCTGCAGTCAGCTACAAGACTGGATGGAGCCTGGAATGATATAGGACAGTTTGTCCTCAGCAGCAGACCTTTTTTACATCAGATATTTTGACTTGTCACAGTAAGAAAAGCACAGGTTTAACTAATAACACTGACAGTGGCTCTGTCCCAGGAAGCCATGCCTGCAAGTCAGCGTGCACAATACCAGGACTTTGTAACGTGAACCGTTCAAAAGAATGCTGCCAACATTAATGTCATACATTACGACTGTGCTTTTCATACTCTGACAAGTCAGGATGTCTGCTGTGAAAAAGGCTCTTGTGGCATAGGTGCCAACCATTCTGCATCCCCAATAAAAGACATAAATAATATTGCTTAAATGTATGAGGAGGAAACAAGGATCATTAAATAATTTAATGATAAAATGTATAGCCAAGATGCTGACGATTTAGGAAACAGAGCTTGAATGACTTTTGCAGTCAGTGTAAATCTTCCTTTAAGCAATGGAAAAATAACAAAAGGAACAGAATAATCTGTTAATTCAAATGAAATTTCAACTGTTTCATGAATTTTCATTAAGGGACAATTCAACCTAACTATAAAAAACATATTTTATTACTTTTCCCTAGTGGTAGCCATGCAGATAGTTTTGGTTTCATTTATTCAGGGCATGAGATATCCATCTCTGAGATTTCTGCCAAATCCTTAGTACAATGGAAGTGAATGAAATTTCTTTTGTGCTGCTCAATGCATTAAAAAAATTGCATTTAAAAAAAAATAAAAATCAACAGCAAACTATCTTCCAGAAACAATCTCCTCGTAACTCTGGATAATATTGACATCTTGTTTTATCTGCATAGCTAAAGACATAAGTGAGAAAATGTGTTTTTATGTAATTTGGGTGATCTAACCCATTAAGTCAAATCATACACATCAAGGCAATGCTCGAGACATGATCATTTATATTGGAAGCATGAAACTATCCAAATAAACTGCGTCTTTGTTCCCTAAGTCACCCTGACACACTCATCATCAACCTCACACGCCATAAATGGTCCTGGATGTGAAAACACAGCAAAGTTTCTATACTGACGCTGTCCACCAGCTTGGTGAAGGGACTGGTGGAGTTCCAGCTGCACCACTTCTTATGCAGCTGCGGCAGTGGAGGGAGGAAGTCCTGGAAGGTGCGTACGCTCCACGCTCTTGGTCTGGCACAGCTGCTGCTTCCATCCTTGGCGGCCCTGGTGCCAGTAGGTGAGGTGGTAGAATCTGATGAGGGCCAATCACCTGCAGGACTGGGACCAGTGTCACTGTGCCGCAGAAATCTCTCTCGCTGCTAAGAAACACAGAATGCCTAAATGTAAAGACTGAAATGAGTAGCCTGGGCCCAAGTCTGCAGAGGGCAACAATAGAGGATTTTGGGGTGAGCATAGCATGTCCACTGCCAATGTTATGGGAGATCTTTTGCTGCCTCAGAAGATTGCATTTAGACATGGTTGAGCTGAACAGCTGAGCTGTTGCTACCTGAAAAATACAGATAGATAATTTTATCATTTTAAATGATCCTCAACTGCTCAGTGTCCAGAAGTGAAGACTGTGTGATATCTCTGTGTGATATGAGGATATGTTGATGTATGAATACCAAAAAGATGCTGAAAAAAAAAACACGCGTGTGTAGCAGACACTTTCCCTTGTAGAACAAGGCTTTAAAAGCAGGAGTGGCCTAGAGAGGATAAACAAACTAATTAGGAAGAAGACGACCACAAAACATAAATAGCTCACATATCAGAGGTGGCATTATGTTCAAGCACTCAACTGCAGCTACAATGGTCAATGAACTGCACTGTGCAAGGGGCTTGTTATTGAATCAGGCACGCATCTTTGGTATTGAGCGCTGATGGAAAGACTGGGCTCAGATAGCAACAACAGCACTGGATTATCTCCTTTTGAATCTTAAAGGGGTGGATAATACTATCATGCAACAAGGAGGTATCGGATCTGTATACAGTAAGACAAGTCGTGACCTTAGGCTAACACATTTAATTGCTATCAGTCATAATCAGCACACAGGTAGAGGCATCCCTCCATCCAAACTGCCCTCAATTCATTAATCCCACCCAACATATTCTTTAGAGAATTCAGGGCCTGACTAGCTGCCACTTTGCTAGTTGCACCTGCTCCGTTTCCTCCACACACACCTTAATTTCTGCCCACAGACTGTGTTGTGTACTACATTAATGGATTAACAAGAAGGAACTGTACTGATTAGCTTGGCCCGCTCAGCCACACAGCCAGCCAGCTGAGCGTGTGTGGCTCACGTAACAAACTCATTCATTATTTATTAAGTATATTAAAGCTGTCAAGTGAACAGGAAGGGCTTTGGAACCGTTTCAGTCACATTTGTGGAGTTGCGTGTATGCACAACTCTTGCCATCAAATGACCAATTGGGGACACGACACCATTCTGAGCCCCGTATAAGTCATCTTTGCATGAGCAACTAGGAAAGGCTAATTGTGATCGACAGGTTAGATGTGCACAGGCCACGTTATCCTTCCTGATCAGTCAGCTGCTGTTAATCAGGGGCGGGTGGAGGTTTTAGGGGTTGCACCCATCAGAGGGAGAACGAGCCAATAATCCTTCCCACAGAGTCACTAACAGCTAGCTTTGTCTAGACAAGAATTAGCTCGGGGTTTAAATAAAATGTTCTTTTGGTCACTAAAGCCCCATGAACACAATGACTACTTTTAGGTGACAAATCAGCCACACAACAAAATCGCGTAAACCTCGGTTCAAGAAGAGTGGTCTGAGGACCTACGTGGGTGCCTGCCTGAAGCTTAGCGCACACTTGGTCCTGATCTCATCACCCCACCTATAGCAAGAAAGGTTTTACAGTATTTGCAGTACTTTGCAACAAAATGTTATGAAACGGGGTTCACGGCTTAATGCACGACTATATATTTGGGGGTGTGTGGCATGAAAGTACTAACCTGGAAGTTCACTTGGAAACAACATTGGCAAAATGATTTGGTGTTTTTCAGTCACCATTGCCACCGTTAGCCCATGCAGCATTTCTCAAACATTATTTACATGGGCGTCTGCATCGAGGACACACACAGGCAGACCACACAGTGTGTGCCAAAGCGTGCATGACACACACAAACACACACAAAACACACACACACACACAATTGGAGCTGGGAATCTGGCTCTGTAGATAATACTCCATTAGCCTAGGCTGCAGAAAAGCTTGCCAGTCCTTCAAAAAAGCTGCCAGAGCTGTTTTATGCCAACTCTTATTCCAAGAGAATAGAAAAGAGAGCAGAGAAAAAAAAATGCCTGGTCGAACCGTCTGCTTCATCCTCACCGCTCCTCCCATCTTTTAATTATCCTCATTTCCCATGTATGCCATTGTAGTTTTCATAGGTTTAGACTGTACCACGCGTACGCCAATAAAATGGTGTTGGTCTTATTAGGAACACTGGGTCAATTCAAAGCAATGAATGTCCTGTCACCTCTGTTGGTTCAGGGGTCATTTCCCCAGAGTGAGGGGATCACCCACTGAGAGTTTGGACGTGAGATTAAACACTTTGCTGTATAGCATCAAGACTACATTTTAAGAGAGGACGTTTTTCCACATTTACCGAGGCAAGAGAGGGAAAGAAGATCTGTGCACCTGCACAACTTTACAAATAAGGAGTATTCATTTTTAAAGTCTCCTTCCATTCAAAAATGTGTTTGCCTTATTGCTTATTAACTTCACTTGGATGTTTGACCTTCTCTGTGAAGAGTTTGACACTAGGAGGTTGTTTTCATCTACTGAACAGGGAGAGTCTCTCTGTGCTCACCTCGGTAATGCACATAAAAGCATGATTTTGTGACGTCACGACTAGTTTGGAAGCTAATTGTGGTCCAGTATGCGGCTCACACAAGTGTGCTGTGGAAACATGAAGCCTCCAGAAAACATACACTGAGAATGGACTTTACAGTGATGTCAGAATTTTTCATTGAGGGAGAAGTAGATGTGTAATATTTAAAGTATGTGAAGGAGTACAGTATGTGAAGTATTTTGTGTATGACTTAAAACATGTCTGGACGGGATTCTTATTTATCATCACAAACAAGATTTTCAGGACTTCTGAATGTTTAGCAAATAATGATTATTTTCATTATCAATTAATCTGCCAATTATTTTCTTGATTAATCGATTTATCATCTTTTGGTCTACAAAATGTCAGAAAACAGCTAGAATTAGAAAATGTTTGGTCATTTTTGCCTGAAAAAAAGACTTGAGCTCTACAGACACAGACAGCTGTATTAAAGCAGGTCTTACCGTGTGAGGGGAGAAGGGCAGCCTGTTTGGGCTGGGGGCGGATGATACAATGAACACCTCATCTGCACCCAGGTCCAGTTCAGTCAAACCGCTGGAGGACAGGTCCACCTCTGCATCCTGGGAAATGTCACCACCAGCACTGACTGAGGAAACAGAGGAAGAAATATTTAGCATTACAATGTATTTTTTTTTAAATTTTTGATCATTGCTCATACAGTTTCAGTGTGGAATTGGTAAAACAGTATTTGCACAGTGTTGCTCTAGTGACAGTATGTGTAAAGTCAAACATTTTGATTGAGATTTAATTTATTTAATTAAAATACATTTAATTTATTCAAATGCTCAACCAGGTTTTCATGCTGCCCGGTCCTTTAAGTAAGGAAAAGTAAATGTCTCTTTGCACTGTAGAGCTTTATAATGTTGAACTGCAACTTAAATGGTTCAGTGAAACAACATGTAGAATACGCTAATCGCAACTCCTTCACTGTTTTTAAGCTTTGTGTTTGGGTGTAAACTCCTGCCACCGTGACTGGAGCACACACACACTATACTCCCCTGTTGTTCAAACTACTCCCAGGCTGCTTTGTGGGTTAAATGCCACAACCCACAAATCTCTCAGCCTGGGTTCAGTCCCACTGAGAGAGCAAGAGAAGCCTTTGGATTGTTCCAGGATCAACCCTGTGTGCTGCTTCAAAACTTAATGCAATTTTCCTTTCCATTGAAATCTTTACAGAACAACCCAAACTCCTCATACACAGTTTGTTTTTCATTTAAAAAGTTTAACTTGCAACATATTTATAGTGATTCAACCTATAGCCAGTTTATGAAAGCAGTTATATTTGCTGCTTGAACACCAGGCGTTGGGTAAGTCTTTCCTAGAGAAACTCCTTTCAGGAAAGGGAACTTCCAGAAACAACAGCAGCAATTTGTTTTGACTAAAAAGAAGATGAACTGAGCTGTTAGCAAGAGCTGTGATAACCATCAAAGAGAAACATAAAGACGGAGCACCACCTAGAGATACTGATCAGCAGAAAATTCACTGTCTGATTGACAAGTCATGCCCTGAAAAACATCACAGACATTGAGGCGCATTCCTAAAATCCCAGGCTTTCACTTTTGAATTCCTGCACTAAAACTTTATCAGATCATTTCTTTGCCAGAAAATAAATTAATGGCAGATTTATATTCCTGAAGATATTATTATCATTCCAGAAATTATTGTAGTCAAAAGTCTAAGCATGTTTTGTAAATATAAATCAAAATGATTGACATCTACAATAACGTGCAATTGGTGGGTTTGGGGGCTCTTAGTGCATTCCTTGTCATACAGTACATCTTACAAGATTGCATGAGATAAGCAGAATATAGACAACAAGTTCAGAAACAGTGCAGAGAACTCACCCTAAATACATTTAATTGTTTAATTGTTTAAATAAAAGTCCATGTTGACAATACATTATCAGTCTGTGTATGTGTGGGTGGATTCATGTGTTCATGCAGGTGTGTGTGTCTCTCTCACCCATGTGCGGGGAGCTGTCGTTGTTGTTGTCCTGCTCTGTGGTTGCTACCAGGTTGGTCTGATTCTCAGCCATCAGCTGCAGCTCGCTGACCTCTGCCCCAGTGTTCTGGACTCCCTCTGGCACCTGCAGCGCAGCACCACACCATGCAGGCAATCAAGCCCCAAAACCTGATAGTAGCAGTGCTTTGTTTGCAATGGAGGTGACGTCAGTCTATCCATCCATTATCTATATTCGCTTATCCCCTTGCAGGGTCAGGAGGGACTGAAGCCTTTCCCAGCAGGCAGCATTCAACACAAATTCAAGCTCAAAAATCAAGATATCATGATGGTATTATTGTAAAAATAATATCCTATCATAATATTTTTCTTATTTCTTTGTTAAGTATGCAGATATACAATATATACTCTGATAGCATTTGTTTTTTGTGTTCAAATCACACTGACGTGACATCTTATTTATTGCCCTAAAACTAATATTATTATTGAAATACATCATATCATGGTGTATGGTTCATTACTTGGATACAGTAATACTGTATATGCATGTATACATTTGTGCAATAGAATGAATTAGATGAGATTAACTACAGTATAAAAGATAATTCCACCTGTTTCAAGGCTGGACTTTTTTTTTGCCTTTGTTTGTGTGTGTGTTCTTACACCCTGTAAAGTTCTCTAGTGAAATCAGTGTGTCAGTGCACCTTTCAGAGGCAGATAAATCAAAAGGGAGAAACCTAAAACCAGATCTGTCTTCATGACTCAATATAGCTAGTAGTCAGAAAATAGTGAGAAAATATGTCATTTATCATTGGGGTAAACTGATCCTTTCAATAAAATATTCTTTTGTGGAAGCAGGTTTTAATACGTTAGACTTATTGTCGGTGGTTTACTTTGGTCAGAAAATATGTTATTGTTAATACTATATCATTACAATATCATTAATATAAGAGTGTTATAGATATCAAAGTATGAATAATATAAGTACTGAATAATGGCAAGCTACCATTTTCCATAATCTTAATTACATATCATAAATCTGTGATGCAATTTAATCCAAGAAATACTTCAAACTATTCTTCCTCCATCATCATCAGGTAGATCAATCTGTGCTTCAAACCTCTGTGACCTGATATGAACCTGAGGTGGTAAAGCTCTGTGCTAAAGCAGTGGACAGTGTTGGCTTCAGTGGCAAAGAATATTAAAAGAAATATCCAGTGATCCCAGGTAAATCCCTGTCTTGAAAGGAATGTCTGACTGAAAAATAAAGCAATAAAGAAAGGAAGCCAGGAAGGGGAGGAGAGAGAGCGACATGTCGACAGGACACAGAGAGGAAGAAATGGGAAGAAAGAGTCTGTACCTCAGAGTTGCTGGATGCGCAGGAGCTGTCTCTTTTTGGACACAATTTAGGTCTGGAAAACATAAAGTACCACAGCAATTCAGTTTATAATTACAGACATATCCGAAAACCAGCTTTTATGAATGTCCTCTATTTTTTTCCACTCTTGGCAGTATTTTCTCAAGTATAAAATCCCTCTGGTGTTCACAATTTGACCAGAAATGTAAAAATGGACATTATCCCAATACAACTGTACTGAAAAAAGAGCTTTCTGACATAGTAACCACCTCACTCAATACTAATAGCTCCAACATACCCGTGGCCATTTCTCTCTCAATAGTTGCTTTGTTGTGGTGTTGGATGATGGAGCAAGATGCACCACAATCTTGCATTCACTCAAATGCCTCCAGCTGTTCACATAGTGGTTGTTACTGAGCTGTCATTGCTATGCATTACTTTTTTCCTGTAGAGATGTATTACCGTCACTTTTTTCACGGCTGATATCCTTTTCCAGGTTGTGTGATAACAAATTCTGACATTCCAGCACTTTAACTAAGCTATGGCTATTCACCAAGTCACTGCAGCTGCTAAAGGTAGGGAGAGTCATACACATTTACTTTCCACTGGCAAAATACAGTTTTTATTTGTTTCCAAAGGCACCTTGTTGGCTGTTGATATTAGACTCTTTTACAACTTTGGAAATCTGTATTTTCTTTAATATCTGATATTTGTACCTGCTAGTCCATGCTTTTCTGTCTTGTTTTTAACTCCATATGACCCAATGAAGCATGCAGAAATACTTGAACAAGTACCCACTTATTAAAATTTACTCTTACAGCTGAATGAGCCCATTACCAGCCACCGGTCAACTGAGGGCAACCCCTGCTGTGGCTCTCATCCACCTTTGGCTGTCCAGAGGGGACCTTGGGAGTTAATCTCACTGCTGCTTTAAACTTGCGAGATTGCGCCTAGCTCGCCAGGCTAGTTGTTTTCCCATGATTTCTGTGAACTCATTTAAATTAATAGGGAACAACTAAAGAAGAAAAAAAAAACAGCTACTAAGGTTGCTCATGGGCTTGAAGTTTCATGGTAATGCATTTCCTGGCTTCTGAATGACTTGGGTTGTTGTTCTTGCTAATTACACTTTCATTTTATTGAACATGTGTTTCCAATTTCCCTGTCATTAATAGTTAGAACCTGTGGAGTTACTGCGCCTGACGGATGAGTTGGAGACACTGAGCTGCATTTGAAATGAACACAAATCATAATAAACTGCGGTGTTTCTCACAGCAAGCTGAATACTTATACCGACACAAATCTAAACTTCCTGGATTTTGAATCCATCTGGATCAGTAGGGTTACACAGTCATTTTGTCAGAACGGATAGTATTACAAACATCCAAATTTATCCAGTCTGCCTGTGTTCATTGTCCCCTGGGATGGACAAGAGGGAACAGCTTGTAAATTACACCTTTTGATTGTCTAACAATGCTAGCGGTACCTAACTCATTGCACACATTGAGCTTTACTTTCCCTTGTTGTCCCTTTTCCCCCCCCATTTCCCCGCCCATTCACTTTCATGCAGCCTCTGTGTTTTTGTGTGCTGGAATCGATGCCAGGTGCTGTACCTTGAATGCCCCGCTGTCTATGGTGAGAATGCTCCACATCAAGGAAGCCGCACAGTTGCAGCCAAACCCAACTAATCACCAAGGGTCACCACATCAGGGACTGAGGCTTCCAGCTGAGTCAACATAACAAAGTGGTGACTGTGTATGTGCAAGTGTGTGCATCTATGTGTGTGTGTGTGCATTTACTGTCAGACTAGCCCATTTTCATTCATGGGAGGAATCAAAGATAAGACTTGTGAATTTTCTCAGGAGAATGTTTACTGGGAACTCAGTTAAATGTGGTTTAAGTTTCAAAAACATAGCACAAAACAAGAATCTGAGGGTTTTATCCAAGAACCAGATACTGTAATTTGTTTAATTGAGTCTAGCCACACTAAGCAGTTCTGTGAGGCTGTATTTAGGCACAGCAGGGATTGAGCTAAATGCTAACGTCAGCATGCAAACATGCTCACAATTACAATGCTAACATGCTGATGTTTAGCAGGTATAATCTTTACTATGGTCACAATCTTAGTTTAGCCTGTTAGCATGCTAACATTTAATAATTAGCACTAACAAAACACAAGTGAGGCTAATAGGAATTTCATTAGTTTTGTGGGTATTTGGTCGCAAACCAAAGTATTGGAAAAAGTGAAATGATTTCTATAAATGAAAAGTTAGGGGATCACCAAACTCATTAGGTTTCATCCTCTAGGGACACTGAATATCTGTACAATATTTCACAGCAGTCCATTTAATAGTTGTTGAGACATTTCACACAAAACCAAAAATGTCAATTTTATGGTGGAGTTGATGAAAAGACAGTTTACTACCAAAGCCATTATGATTCATTCTCTGACTATGAGAGGGACTATGAATATCTCAGAGTCAAATCTTATGGTATCAATCCAATATTTATCAAGATATTTACTCTGAACCAAAGCAAGGGAATGAACGACCAGCAAACATTGCTTTCCACCAAACTGCTATGTTTGCTAAACAATTTTTCTATTGTATAAAACATTACGCTTGCTTTTACCTCCTATTTTTAATCAAAAAACACAAAATCTAGTAAAGGTGCAATACATATGAGTTTTGCTGTTATTTAGCAGAAGTTCACCGCAAAACTGTAGACCACCAAGGGGCTGACATTCATGACACACATACCAGCCTACTAAAAATGTACTAAACAAAGTGAACTGAAAAATCTACTCCACCGTAGCAAGGCACCAACCTGAACCCAAAAGCATAAAAAACCCTGAAAGTATTTACTTCATAATGAAAATGAAAACTTGCAAATTGAATGATTAATTGTCAACTTATATTTCAGCACTAAACATGACTATCACCTATGACAACTATTGGCAATCATAATCTAAAAGAAGCATGATATTAGATAAGGCTGAAATTCTGTGGAAATATTTATGGTGCTTACAGTATTCATTTCAGTTCAGTTCAAAATGTCTTAAAAATGATGACAAAAGGCACTAAATGACACTATGAAATCTAACAACTAAATTAATCCAGAGACTTCACAGTTTTGTTGCAATTCATTGGTGGCTAATAGGGGTCAAAAAGTCATGTATTGGATGAAAAAATATCTGGGAGTTGCAACACTTTTTGACAGTCTGCTAAAGTTTCACTTTACTGTCCCTAATCTATTTGTATTTATTTTCTTTGTGTGTGTGAAGAAAGTTACTCTACTTCTGTTACCTGAAAATGATGCAGAGGGCGCTTGTAAGTATCATAGCGAAGAAGGCAGCTCCACTCACAGCAGCCAGCAGAGAGTCTATTTTGCTGGCTGTCGGAGCAAAGGCATGCCGATCCCCCCCTGGCTCGGTCAGATTGTGGTAGTGGAAGAGGAGAGCAAAGCCACGACCCCAGTGGGTGGTGGTAATGAGCTCCATGATGACCTCCACCATCTCCTGGCTGGACCCGAAAACCAGCTGGCTGCTAGGAGGCCGGTTGGACCCACAGAACCTGGAGGAGAAGGTGATGAGATCTGAGATATAGAGGACATCGTGAGGGCAAGCGTCAAGCACCGACTGCTGGGTTTCAGGGCTCACAGCTGGAGTGTCAGTGGAGTGTGGTGAGGCAAGGGTGGTCTCCTCCATAGCTGTGCTCGGGTTAGAACTGGGGTTGAGGTCTACCCTAAGGCGAGATGAGGAGGCGGTGTTGACGGCCCTCTCTCCAGGATGCACAGCCACAGGTAGGAGGAGGAGAGAGGGGGAAGATGGTGGTGTCAGGCCAGAGGAGGCATCTGCAGATCTTTTGGCAGAATTTGAGACTTTGGCAATCTCCATCTTTGTGGATTGTTCCTGGACCACCACCTGCTTCACCTCACTGTCTTGGGGGGACTGCTGAGTCTTTGTGACAGCCCCACCACTCTGAGGCATAGGATCTTTATCTGCTGATGAAATTTCATCTCCCGCTAAGCTGCCAGGCATGAAAGTCACCTCTTCGTCTGCCTCTTCCTCTTCAAAATTAGAGATGGCAGAGTACTGTGCAGCAGCGTCATGGCTTTCAAAGACGTCAAAGTCAAATATCTCTAGAATAAGCTGGTAATCAACAGGCACAAAGAACTGCCAAACACAGTGCGTCCCAGAGGAGTAATTGTAGGGGAAGCCAGGGGACAGAATCAGGCCTTGGACGTCCACCACATCCACCTTGGCACCACAGTCAAAGTACACCTGCAATATGAATCACATTTAGTTAGTTGTCATAAGTCTAAATCTGCTTTAAAAAAGGTAGGTAACTTCCACTATGACCAATTTGAAAGAAAATTAGGCACTTAATGACACCCTTTCTCAGAGTAACAGTTAATGCCACAGAGTAACAATGAATGCCACTCATGCTGGCATTCATGGTTTTCTTCGGCATTATGTTTAGAAGTGTTGACCAGTATTATATTACACTCAGCCCAAATTCTTAGCTGAGTCATGCATTTCAATAATGGCCACTAGCTGATTAAGTTCTCTATGTCAATGGCACAAACAACCAAGGTACCTATCAGCAAATAATACACTCGACTTGAAGTCTGATTGCTCACTGACATAAACCAGCTTGAAACTGAACTATTCAACCCTGCAGTTCCGCCTTTATATCAAAGCCTGTGTTTTTCCTGTATTGCCTGCCTGGGTAACCCTGGGGAGGGTATTTCTTCAAACATGCTGGCTGTAATTCTTCCCAGGTGTGTGGGGATGTAGGGGGACCTGGGCCCTAAGCAGAGGCAGATGTGTGGCTGGGCCACGGAGCTCAGGACCAGACCTTTGCAGGAGGCCCGTGTGTTTATGAGCTTTCCTGTTGGCCACAGTTCTGGACTGTGGGAATGACCCAGACTGGCAGACCCCCATGCCAGACAGGTAACACACCAACACCCGCGGGCGACACTTGTGCTTTGGACTGGGCTAAAAGCATAAGAGATCACTTTGAGAATGCAGTTTGGGGTGGGAGGGGAGACAGAGGGCAACAGGGACAGAAGAGAAGCTAAAGTATACAGAGCCAGAAAGGCATTTTAATTACTCCATGGACCATCTTTCCCTGTCCGAATGCGTTCATCAAAAGCAGTCAGTATATTTTAAGCAGTAAAAACCTACATGTAATTTTAAATCATGACTGGAAGAGAGGGCCACTCGCTCACCCCTCAGGTCACTGGGATCCAACCAAAAGCCCTCTCCGTAGTTGATACAGCTGACAGCAGAGCCACAGCATATTACAGACATATTAGAAATCAGAGAGGGCAGGGAGGGCAACAAGACCCATGTAACTAAAGAAAATATACAGTATGTGTGTATGTGATGAAATAAAAGAGCTGTTACATTTGTGTGATGTTAAGCAGAAAGATGTTGAATTTAAGAGCAGAACAATACCATCATCTTGTTTCAATCATGCTATATAGTAAAGACTGAATAAGTAACAGCTCAAAAGCTCAACCTGCACTGTCTCACACTCTTTAAATTATATAATGATACCAATTCTAGTAGTAGCAGTTTTTCAGAGTTTTAGTTTAGCCCTATACCTCAGCACTTTATTTTGTTCCAGTTATCCAAGAATGGGTTGCATCTCCAATGTTTTTTTGTGAATTGAAAAACCTGGAATCATAAAATGTTTGCCGAGGGAAAAACCAGTGCTTAAATCCGATATTTCCAAAGACTGTGCTGCTCCATTGTGCTCTTGTTCTACGGTGGAACTTGCGTTAATTTCACTGCTCAGGCAGTGCCAGTGGCCATAACAGTCTGTGGAAATACTGGATTTAAACATTGGTTTCATCCCGGGCAAACATTTTCAGGCAGACAGCAGAATTTTGTTGGATTACAACAATACCTTTGATGATACAACAAGCTGTTGGATAACGGATACAAAAAATTACATTTTAATTTTCCCTTTAAGGTTTGTGTACAGAACGCCATGTTAATGTTGAATCATGGAGTAACGTACAGAGTGCTGAGGTCACTGATGAGGCTACGTTTCAGTGAGCAAAAGTACAACCCTAAACCATGACCAGGACCAATGAGATGTTTGCCAGTCTTCTTTGCATTTCCAAGAAATGCAAAGCGAAAGTATGCGGCTGACCTATAATGCCTGTGTTTGAGAACAGATTAAATGCACAATATGTAACTTCTACCACTAGGGGTCTCTCATTCAAAACAATAACAAAAGACAGAGTTTGATGATGTTGTGAAGTAGTGTGGGATCATAGGAATTGTTGTCTTCAATGTGAAACAACCAGCTTTTCCCAGTTAGTGTTCATTGTTCAGTGGGTTTTAACTGGGGGCCGAATTATCCGCAGAGGTCTCCTCTTCTCCAAAAAAAAAGTACACGGGAATTAAAACAGGTAAAAACACAGAATAAAGTAGTTTCACATTTTAAAAAAAATAGTGTTTCTCTGACACTGTTCAGTGGACACAGGACACACTGCTGCTAACATTTGCTCAGCTTGTTTCTCTGATAACTAAGATCCAGACATCTGATGATTAAAATCCTTGAAAAGATATAGTTAAAAATTACCAAGATCTAAAATGTTTGTTGCAAAAATGTGGCTTAAAACTTATTATTATTATTACAGTTTCTGGTAGACAACCGCAATGCTGATGTATTGTCTTGTGTGTACTCTTTGGTAGACGCCATTGTGGCGGACAACCACAACGATGCTTGCAAACAAAAGGATTATCATCTCGTGCACGCATACTCTTTGGTAGAGGTGATATGACACCATTGACAGGCAACCAAATGAAACAGATCACTCTGGATTTGAATTGTTGGAAACATGTTGTTTTTAGACATTTCTATGTGGAATAGTTACATATTATAGCTTTAACCAGCTTACTAAAGTACAAGCCATAGTTTTTCTAATTTAATTTACAAACAGTAGCACTGTTGTCAAAGACATTGAACTGTTTGCGGCATGTAAGTAACATTAAATGTAATGAAACCTTTTCTCCCTTAATATTCATCTTAATATTTTTAAAAATTCTTCCAAATTCAATAGGTATTATTTAAAGTTTCCAAAACACTGATGAAAAATTAAATCATTAAAGTCCTTTGTCATGATTTGTAATTCACTGTTTTTTTCCATTGACATTTGGAGGCAATTGCATTAGAGCATGACATGTTACACTTGTACTGGCCACTCACTTACTAGAAATTAATGTGCTACAGAAAAGAATTACACGGATGACATTTGAACGGGCCAAATGGCATTCCTGCTGAGGTTAGAGAGAGAGAGTAAGCCGATTTGGGGTTCGCAATGTTTGCAGCGAGGTTGCGCAATGAGGGGAACCACTTCACAATATAGGGGCATGACAGGGGGAAGAGAAGGACAACGTGCCCCCTTTTAGAGCAAAAAAATAACCAAGAACTGAGAAAAAGTATTCATGTTCATTTATTCAAGTCATAAAATTGCCCCTCACCTTCTCTTCTTCAAAAACTCATCCTGTTTTTACCCTGGATAAATAAAACTTTAAAAAGCATCTGTCTATAAATTAATAGTCTCTTGAACAATGTGAAATCCTACATCTGATGAAAGAGAACTGTGTCATGGACAGAGACTGTGTCATCTCTCCCACCAGGACGAGGCGGCTGGGAGGTCCCCACCACCCTGGGATGTGCATGCTAGACTACACATGAAAGGGCCCCAAAGTGCCACAGTGTCGAATGGAAATGGGACATTCTTATAATGCCAAACATCTCAGTTCTGTTACATCACAGGCCGCTCCACTGGCAGGCCGCTAATTATTCAAGGATGCCTTTTCTCATGGCAAAACAATGGGCCGCAGTGCCGTTTTGGTGAGCCACTCCATGACGGGGAGGGCAGATTATATTTTAATGAAGTGATGCTAATAAGTACAAGGCAAGCTGAAAGTTTACATAAGAGCCGGCTGGTCATTGCGCCCCAGTTGTGCCACTGACAGGGGCTTTCCTGGACAGAAGTAGATCAACTGAGCACATAACTCTCTGAAATGACTTGTTCAGTGAAACATCAGACCAGCTGCTGTCATAACTGAGAGGCCCCTAACAAATGGTATTGTTCTATCGTTTCCATTTTGCGTCAGTACATCTTTTTTTTTTTTGTTAAAAGAAGGGGGGGTCAAAAGGTGTTTCAATCATATTCCATGATGGGGTCAATATGTCTGTCTAATTACCACAGAGGCACCTTTATTTCCACTTAAATTATCTTAGGTTATGTTGAGGAGCTGATTTGTTTGTATAGTACCATGTCACAAAACCATAGTGACATTTAGTATACATTATATTATTTTTATTGTCATTTAAATATCATTTATAGTTTTAAAAAAATATTTTGATTATTTAAAACTAATCAAAAAATATATATTTTTCTACAAGAGGTCGCATTCTAAGTAAATGTGGGGCATGGGGACAGAAAAAAGATGAGAAAAACAAAACAGTACTCTATTGTAAAAAAAAATAAATAAATAAGGTGAACAAGCCAAAAAAAACACTACACTTGTCTGTATTCCGATTTGACAAAAACACAAGTCTGCAGTCTGACCTAACTGTTCACTGTAACAGGGATTTTTTTTAAACCACCCAGGCTGACGACACCACTGTGAAAACTCTGCAACACGAGCTGGCTTCTGCTGAAGAACTGTTAACACACACACACACACACACACACATACACACACACACTCTGCCTCATGCACAAACAGCCCCGGACTGGCTCATAAACAGGCAGGCGGGCCCCTCAAAAGGGGGCAGGAATCCTCACCAGTCCTGTTTACTGGAGGAGAAAAGTGACACTGCTTCACAGGCTAGTACTTGGGCAGCAGCAGTCCACTCAGGATGCATTACAATCGCACTCAATTTCTCAAGTCGGGACTGATACCAGCACAGTACAGCTTTGCAGAACAGCAGTTTGTAGCCGGCACTGAATTTATTTTCACTTATCTGTAATTAAATGAAGTAGTTTGACAGAATTTGAAATAGTTGATGATTGTTCAAAGTGCAACAAATGAGTTTCACCAGTGCAGAAAGATACAGATGTCAGTATATTGCAGTATACACTGACACATGACCTCACACATACTATACAAGAGGACAATGTTTGCAGGATACACAGAATAAAGAAAAAAATTGGAAAACTTCCTTTTCTCATGAGATCCAGTTGCAGGTAAAAAAAAAGGAAGGAAGCAAGTTAGAAAGGAATTTTAAGGTTTTAGACAACTTTTTGAGTAAAAGCAGCTGCAATTCAGTATCAGCAAGATGCCCCCGCTCGTGTGTAATATTTTGTACAGCTCCCTACAGATACACTGATAGATTTCTTCAAGCAGCGGCAGAAAAGAAGCTCCTTGTGTCATCCTTCACAGCTGTGGAAAGCGTTGATACTCGAGCCCTGGACTTATCACATATCTCCCCTGTGATGTCAATGTTCAGCCCAGGGTGAGTTTACAAACAACTGGTGTGGCGGCCTGATTAAGCCCAGGCATTTGTAGGGTCGCCCTCGTTGGCCACTGGAGCGCTGGCTCAGCACATTTTCATCACCGTGTGCATCATGAGTGACTTATGAAAGACCTCTTTGAGCCCAAGCATGTATGATCAACGTTTTATTTACAGGACCATCATGGGACGGTCTCTAAATGGAAAAGTTTAGATAGATGACTGGGTGGGCAAGAGGACAGGCAGATGCAGGCTCTCTCTTCTATGTTTGTGGTGTAAACCTATTAACATATTTCCTCTAGAAAGAGCTGGTGCTGCTGTGGTGGCTGTTAAAGTGAGCCTGTGGAACCCTGTGGTGAATCATGACCTTATCTCCACGGTGGTTTCAACCAATTTGGAGAAATCATTTCCAGATTTTGGAATGTGATCCAGCAAATGCATCCATGATAATTAGTCTTTCGGTAACACCTCAGTGAGAAGCCAAATCCCGTAGGGCTGAACTGTACTGACACAGTTACACTGCTATCAATCACAGTCTAAATGGATACAACATTTCCAAGTACAATCACAGCATCGAAATTGCCAGACAACATTTTTTGAATATTCGTTACGGTCAACTAATCCCATGAAAAGACCACAACCAGCAATGTCTTAGTCTGTCTCAATACATTGCTTCTTCCCTACCTTGTTTGTAGCTCTCAGCCTTTGGTTCCTGAAGATGTAAATCTTTATAAAAAAAAAAAAAAAGAAAGAAAAAAAACCCCAGCTCAAACAGGAGGAAATAGTGCATTTGTTGAGAACTATTTTCAGCGGTGGATTAATACACACTTGGTTCTCTAGTGAGTATTTCTGGTAGAAGGACAGTTTAAGTGGGATTGAGTCAAATTAAAAAAACAGGATGTGTGTGTTCATGGCAATAAAGGAACATTTCACTCAGTGCAACAGTGTGGCTCATTGATGTGTTTGTAATAGTTTTTGAAAAAGAAAAACTCTGCGGAACAAATAAATATATGAGGCTTTGAAAACACAGATGTTTGTTAGTAGGATCAATTCATGGTTGCTTTTGGTCTTTTCATTGGATTTGTTGAAAATAGGAAAAATATACAACATCACCAACCTTGTCCTTTAAACTGTTTTACTTGATGCACTCATGATGACCTTGTTGGAAAAAAGGATGCACCTCTGCTGCAGTTTAGATCCTAACTAATTATGTCAATTTTGTCTGCACAGGCAATTTATTAATGCAAAGATTATAATGATTTTATCTAATATAGTGTTGTGATCACTCACATTCTGAAATGAACAGCAATCCAAATATAGAGACAAAAGCTATTACTTTGAAAGTTGAAATGTTTTTTTTTTTTATCATCCATTAACTCTGTGTTATTTTGCCTTTCTAGTGATAGGAGCCCACCTGAAAATCTCATCCAAACAAAGCAACATCAACCTCTTTTTTTGAAGCTACAAAAGAAGTTTGCTTTGTTTTGTTCAATCCACTGCAACACAAACAGCACAACTTTCACTCAGTCTCTGCCTGTAGTCCTGGCCTTTAAAGTCACATTTCAGCTCACTGACACACTGTGACATGTTTATCTGTTGATAGTATGTGTGTATCTGTTGTCAGATCATTCGTGGGAGGAATAAATGAATTCACAGTTCACTGGGATCCTACAACTCATTTCAATTAAAGATGAATGTCTCCTCTTTACATCACAAATAAAACTTTCTGAAAGACAGAACAGACCAGCAAAACAATGATCAAATTCAGTCTTGCTTGTCCACAGTGCTGAATTGTGGACTGACAAGACTTGGATGCCTCCCATTTTTTTCTGAGGGGGATAGAATAAATTCCAAGCTTGTTTATGCTGTTCCAAAAATCAACTTAATACAAAAGGGGAGCGGAGGACAAAGCCATCATTTACCGTGCCCCCTGAGGCAGATAATTGCAAAGATAGTGAGCACCCTATGCACACAGGAACTAAAGCTGGAGACGCTGACAATTCAATATACCAAGGGCTTTTGTTGTCTAGTTCTAAGAATTGTGCTGCTGAGCCTTCATTCTCCATCAGCGGAAGAGGACGACTCTTGACAGGTGGAAGCCACAGAGCTTCTGGCTGACAATGTGGTCTTGATGTCCTAGTGGAGATCTGTGTCATGGATAATCCTTTTATGTTATGACACCGGCCACTGGCAAACATAGGGACATTGCGCTACATCACACATAAATCACAAACAGAAGAATATGGGATCAGAGGGTAATGTAGTTTATAGTCTGAATGCTTTGCTAGTTTATGATATGAAAGCTCCTGGTATTTGGCAAACTTCCTCTCATGAGCCTCCTCCATGTGTTCTTCCCAGGGCACTGTCAGTTCCCACATGATCACCTGCTTCGTATAAGAAGCAGAAGATGATCATGCCTGGGCAGAGTGTTTGTGTAATGCGATCAGGGTACTTTAGTTGTCTTCTAAGATCCACTCTCAGCTGCCAGTTTGGTATTGTGGAAAGTACGCATGGTCATGTCTGTGGTATTGAATAGGGCTTCTCTCCAGCTTTGAGAAAAGGGATGGTTTCCTTACTGGGGTGGTGTTTATTGGAACGAATGGCTATGGTGACCACTTCCACAACTGTCTTGAGCACCTGGTCATGGCACCAGCGGTAGCAGCCGTCAGCTGCTGAAGAGATGTTGAAGTGACCCCCTCCCAGTACAAAGAGGGCAGGAAGGAATTTCAACCTTGCCTTATGTATGAAGGTTTGCCAGGCTTGGTAAGGTGTCATAGACAGCTCGGACTAGGAATCTGACAGTGGAGGTCAACCTGCCAGAAATCCGACCAAGTGATCTTCTGCTGCAGTGTGTTTTCCCACACTGGAGATGTTGAGGAGAGGAGGAGGAGATGTTGTCACTCCTTTCCTTTGGCTTTGCCAATCTGGCAGCTTGGAAAGTAGCGCAGGCCTGATTGCCTTGTTGCCACCATCCCAGCAACAGCCTTCTGCCTCAACCATGCCTCTGCCACCTGCAACTCCCTGGCAGCACTCCACTTTTTTCTTGTGTGGACCTCAATGCCAGCTGTCACTTCTTTGGGTTCCCTGGAGTCTCTGTACTACATAGCTTCTCTTGCTTGCGTCACCACAAATTCTTCCGAGAGCAGCACTGCTTAAGCTCCTTGGCAGGCCAAGCCACCTTTGCAGATAGCTGCTCATCTTCTCCACAGCTATCACCGTTGACATTGGAACATTATATAAAAAGGCCACAAAACCCCAGGCATAATAGCATTCTGGTATATCCAAGCCTTGAAACAACCAGGCAGCCCAGGTTTGTCAACCTTGGTAAGCCAGGCTTCAAGGTCTGCACTGGTTTAGTGGATAGCAGCTGTGTCCCTCAGGCTGCAGTCAAAGACTTTCCCCAAACTCTTGACTGGTTATTCTGTCAAAGTTGGGATGGTGGTTTCAATTCTTGTGAAGCAGAACTTGTCCATTATTTTTCCTTTCTTCAGCACAAGGGACCTTGACTTTGATGGTTTAAAGCTCATCGTTGCCTATGAGTTGAGCTTCTCAAGTCCTTGTAAGATCCACCTGCTTCCAGGGAGTGATGATGTTGTGACAGTTAAATCATCCACATAAGCTCTGATTGTTGGCTGCTGCATTCCAGTCTTTGTCAGGGGTCCTTGACACTCCATCTCTGCTGATTTGACCACCATATTCATGGTGAGGGTGAAAAGGATGACTGAGATGGTGCAGATAGTTATAATTCCTTTCTCAAGTCTGTGCCACTCTGATGTTGCAGACCCAGAAGTAACTCCCGTCTGGAAGTTGTTATGGTAATAAGGTCATTGATCCTGCTGGGAATATGGTGTCTGCAGAGAACTTCTTCAACCAGCTTGTGTTGTATGGACCCATAGGCATTGGCAAGGTTCAACCACAGGACCACAAGGTTGCCCTTGCCTTCCTTTTCTTCTCTTAGTATCTGTGTGACTACCACTGTAAGCTCCAAGCATCCAGCTGGTGCAGAGAGCCCACCTTTCTGTACAAATGTGTCAATGTAATTGTTCTTTAGAAAGAACTTTGTCAGCCATCAGGACAATACGCTGAAAAATATCTTGCCTTCTATGCTGAGTAGTTACATGATTCTAAACTGCTCAGTGTTTTGGGAGGCTCCTTCTTGGGGAACACCCTTGGCACATCTCCACTGGTTGGCGACTTTTCCTCTCCACTAGATCATTCTCAGAATCTTCTAGTTGCTGGAGGAGTATCGGACAGCATTTACACACGATTGGTAGAATCTTAGAAGATGATCATGTCTGGGCGGAGTGTTTGTGTAATGTGATCAGGGAACTTTAGTTGTTTTCCAAGATCCACTCTCAGCTGCCAGTCTGGGGCTATGGAAAGTAGGCACGGTCTTATCTTTGATAGTTAATAGGGATTCTCTCCAGCTTTGAGAAAAGGGATGGTTTTCTTCCTGGGGTGGTGGTTATTGGACTTATTGGCTGTGACGACCACTTCCACAACTGCTTTGAGCACCTGGTCATGGCGCCAGCGATAGTGGCCAGCGGCCAAGCCTTTGGTGTTGCTGCTGAGGAGATGTTCAAGGGACCCTCTATCAGTGTAGAGGGCAGGAAAATGTTTCACTCTTGCCCCATGTGTGAATTAAGTTTAAATTAGTGTACATATAAGTCATTTTAGTACATATAAGAATTTTAAGAATTTCACTGTTTGTTTGTTTTTTTCATTTCCAAGACCATAGAAACAATAAATAGCATATATTAAACTTGAAAGGCATTCAGCTTTTAGGATGCTTTTCACAACTATTCACTATTCACTGATCAACACAAACAGTGTTGATCAGTCAGGTCCTTCCCCTAACAGAGACCACTGCAACTGCAAATCCCATTTAATGAAGAAATGCTCTAGAGACATTACACTTCCTTTTCTCAAGAGCAAGTATCTAGTCCTGCCCCTGTCTATGAAAACATGACAGTTCCAGGCAGCTGACAACGCTCATCAACAAGTCCTCCTCATCCTTAGTCACATGTGTAGTTATTCTTATAGTGCAGGTATTCATATAAACCAAATTATGGAGTGACAGGTTGATGCATCAAAACAAATGTAAAACTTCAAAAAAACAAGCTCCATAGTTACAATACACCTCTGTGAGCTTCACTAACATGTAAGCTTTGAGTCCACCACAGGAGAAGCTAAAGCATGTCCAACATAAATGACAGATTAATTGAATGAAAAACATGCCCGAGAAGCAAACCCTCACTGTTTGCGTTCTTGCTCATCAGAGTCAAACTTTTGATCATGAACTCCTTGCATGTCAGAGGCAAAGCTTGGGAATTCGCTTCAATGAGTATGAAAGTACAACAACAAGTACAACAACATAAGGTTAACATGCTCTCAGTGTGGTTCTCATTTCAGCAGTTTGGACTCTGCATGCCATTCCCTGACTCTGTGAAGTGCAATAACATCAAAACATGCAAGTGCCATCAAAACATCCCTTTAAAAGCCCCAGAGGACATAGTGTGCCAGAGTTTGGAAATTGTTAAAAATACAAACTTTCATAAGTTTGCCGTGTTAGGCAAAGGTGCGCGAGAGTAGCCAGCATGATGTAAGGTGATTAAAATTCTGGTTATAATAGGCTACATGTTCTTCTATATTACACTGTTTGTGACTGTGACACATGGGCTATTTTTTTTAAATAAAATTGCGAAACTGAACTTGACCCTTCCCCCTAAAAATGCAAACCGCCTTTTAAAGAAAAACATTTTTAGTTAATTTACAATGGTCCATAGGCAGCATGGGAATCTCTTTATGCGATATAGTTTGTTCCTAGACAACTTTCGCAAGTTCAGAAACACCGTAAGCCTGCGCTTTTAAAAAGGTAATGTTACGTCCTCTTCTGTTATCAAACAGAAGATACTCAAAACTCCGTTGAAAAAAATGTAAATTTGATTTGCCATAGATTACAGGCGAACTTTTCCGCACTGTAATACACGAGGTAAGCAGTTTTCTGAAGCAGGGTGGTCTTCTGATAAACTCGGCATAAATGTTATCTAACAAGAAAACATAAACTGTGCAAAAATTTAAACTTTACGAAATTGGTTCATATTACGTACCGCCTTTTGCTACTGCCCACTACGGTGCCCTGTATTGTAGTAGTACACATTTGTGGAATGAACAGACGAAGCGGATTATATTTCAAATGTAGTTAATGCAAGAGCTCTTTTGTGTATCAGACATATGCCGAATTGAAAAGTGTTCCCCATTTTTTCTCAATACAACTTGCCTCAAGTTCAATGGGGTCAGAAATTTTGCCTAGAAGCAAACAATTGCTAATTATGAAGATTTATGAACGGAGTTCGTGGCTTCATTCTCTCTACACAAGTGAGCACGGCTCTCAACAGGGCTTGAGATAAAGCTTGTGAATTATTTTTGCAGTGAACAAACGTTAACTTACTTTCTGTGCAACGCATCCCATCACGAAGAGTAGATATGTTGTCATAAAAACATGTGCCCCAAGCGACGTAACCCAAGTCATTTTCCTCTAATTGTTCCTTTTTAATGCGACGCACAGTGAACCGTATCCCGCTCCTCGTCTTCCCTCTCATTCACCTGAAGTATCGGGAGCGCGCTTCCATCGTTCATGGGCGAACTCGAACACAGGACCAGACCTCTAACTAAAACTCTCCTATTCTTGACTTTATACTCATCGTTTATTATGTAAAATATATTCTAAAATCTTCTGCACACATTGTACTAATCTCCTTGTAGGTTCTACTTGGTTTATGATAACCATAACCCTTTAGATATAGATATTTTAATAGCCTTATATTCCCACCTTATAGATATTCAAAGGTTACCTAAATGTTAGGACTTTTAGCCATAGTTTTAAATCTGTGGGCGTGACTCATGCATTCAGCGATGTGTATCAGTAGTGTTTTAATAAGAACCACGTCCTTTTCTTGTATATGCCGACAACCAACATGGATTGAACTATTGAACTATAGCGGTTTATTTTATGTTTAGTGTCAGCAACGGGGTCTATGTCTAAATATATTCAGTACAATCTAAATGAATGAGTGACTACATAACTACCTATACAATTTTCTGAAAGAAGAAATTGTAATTGTAAATTCATTTACTTCGTCTATTTGTATAGGGTGAATCCATCTAAAATCAAATGTATTTATAGTTGTTCAATAATTTAAGACTTATTATGACTAAGTCACTATTTCAACCACCCTTACTCAATTCCTCAGAGATATCCGAGTAATTATGTCATTCACCACTTCAAATATAATTTAACCTATCGGCAAGTGGTCAAAACTACTCTGTTGTTAAAAACCGTAATTAATTTCACAAAGAACATGTAAATTTATACAGATATTTACAGGAGGAAGATTGATGGCAATACAGAATGGAGATGTTCACTCTGAAAAGCTTTAAGTAGCTATAGGTAGAATCTTTATATGATTATAATATATTTCATATTGTTCTTATGGCTGAAGTGTCAGTTTGAGAAAACTGAAACACTTATGGTCAACATTAGAGAGATACATTGCTGATTTACCTGTTTACTGCTGTCTACCACATTGTCATTCTTGGTATTACCACTGGATGGCGCCAAAGTAAAACTGAAATTCTACACATATAATTTGGGCCCTACACATAATGGCTTATTTATTTATTTATTTATGTTAATAATAAATAAACCTTCTTGTCAAAAAATTCAGTTGTATCCTTCGCCTCATAGGGTATTAAGGCACAATTCTTTATTTTTAAGGAGGAATATAGAGATGGGATTATGGATATATGAACGTTCATGAATCGCAATTGATACATGATATTACATACACATTTTTACCAGGGGTTAAAATGAGTTTAAACCTGTAAGATAGGATTATTATTATTAGTGGTTATTGCATTGTAGAACCGTTCCTGCACAAATTCAAAATACAAATCACTGGAGAGTTAATGGCCAGCCTAGAACAAATTACACACATGGACGCCACAGACACAGTTTTTAAGGCTAATGCAATTATAACAGCTTAACTCAAAGCCTTTATGTGGACCCCAGTATAATCTCATTACATTGAGCCGTTGCATGATATATTGATGTGCATATCGATGCAATCCATGCATTCTGTGCAGGCTCAAAAGCTCGCATTTGCAGCTTGTAATGGTACTTCTGGGTGGCATCGCCCGCAGCTGCAGTTTAGCTGCCACAGCTGCTCAGGGTGCAGCTCTCTGACCACAACAGTGAAGCTCTGTACCACATCCGACAAATCTATATACATCCATAGATTTACCCCTTTGTAGTGTTTTTCCATATAACAGTTGATATAACACGTTTATTATTGCCATATGCCTTTATTATAGCAGTATCTTAGATCATTAATTAATGAGTGTTTGTACTGAACGCTGTAAGTGTGCACAGCAGACGCTCGGTTGACTGGCTGTCAGGCTTTATTTGGTTCTCCTTGTTAGGTGCATTGTTTGCACCCACTGTTTCTAGTCGGACAGATAAAGGGACGGAAACCAAACAGCCACGTAGTAAAAGGCGAAGCTCGCAAAAAGGTGAGCGTTTATTGTCTTTTTGTGACATTTTCCGAATTTGTCATTTTATAGTTAACACATAGAGTTTGTAACGTACCTGATTGAAAGAACGTTATTTGAAAATATTTAAAAATCACACCTCTACATAGGCGCTGGCTATTCTAGCTAGCGAGTTAGCGTTAGCAAATGTAAGTTAGCTTGACAGGTCCTGTCGTACAGTAAACACGACGTTTTAATGTTACCCATCTAAGCTAGTCTGTCATCTTTGTCATTAGCCGTTAGAGTTAAATGAACACAGCGGACTGATTAGGGCAACGTAACAGCGTATGTATGCATGGTTATCAATGATGCTCTTAATTTCTAATGTCGTCTAAACTGTTGACTGCAGCTAGACGATGAGAAACCTTGTTGAAAAGCGGCTAGCAAAGTAACCAAGCTAATGTCAGACAGTCAGAGTCAAAGGTTGTCTTCATCACGTTAAGTTTATAATATACAGTGACTAACTTACTTGAAACATGCTGGTGCATTATGGTGTTTTGCATAACAATAACAACGCTGCCGCATTAATTCACTCTGACAGCTGGATATCGTTCCCCTTTAGTGCCAGACTCCTCTTAAAACCCTATAAATGCAATTAAGGCCTATTTGTACGCTTGGTTTATATTTTCCTGAATCTTTTGTACTCTGTGGTGAATTCGGCAAACGCATACAAAAGTCAGTAACTTCTCCCCTCACAGTAAAACCGGTGTTTCCCCACAGTCGTAGCCAAAGCATGACAGCTGAAAGGCTTGAATTGATATACCTGTGGGCAGGTTGATGAGGCTCATCGACAGATTCTTCACATTCCTACAAATAATAAAATCGATCTTAACTGCACTTTAGTCTATAAAAAGAGAAAGATGAAACTGTCACGTTTGGCCTGTCAGATTTGTCCACAGAGTTTCTCTAGATACAAGTGAATGAATGCAGTGTAACTTGCTTTTAAATGTATATTTAACTCGGCACAATCTACTTAACTAGCCAGCCAGCTTGTTGGCCCTTGACTCTGGCTTATGGTTAAATTAAAGCACGCTGTGGTGTTACATAACATTATTACCGCCTGTAAGGAATCACCGGTGAGGAGACACAGCTTCTTCTGCAATGTATATGTATCTTCATAATGTGACATGTTGTCCAAACAAGAGCCAGATGTTAAACTCAACATCTTCTTGTTTGTTTGTGTTCAGAAGCATTCCTGAACACTGACATGCTTCCAGCTCACCAGCCTCCTAAGAAGATGATGTTGTGAGAACTTCTTTCCGAAGGGGGGGATCAGCACTACCGTCTATTCAGTTTCTTAAAGGAAATGGACATTAATCATTCAGAAGACGCTCAAATGGAGGTTAATGCTGATCAAGAGCACATAGTTTTAAAATCCAAAGAGGCTGAAGCTCTGACTGTGGAAAATGAAACACAAGTGAAGCAACAAGGGCTTGAGAATACTCAAAATACTAACGGGGGTCTTCATAATGGTGAGTACCGATGCTTTCTTGATAGGATATGATTGGGTTGTATTGTGTTGAAGGGTTTGTGCCGGTATCTTGTCTTGTCATGTGACACCACCCCCTCACTACCTTTTTTTAGTGGCAAAACAAACCAAAATATGGCAGCCATTGTGTGTTAGTGCTGCGATACTGGAAGAAAAAACAAATTACATTGACAAATGTCTTGGGGGGAGGTAATATATGATCACACATTTGTGTGTAAAAAGTGAATTTCTTGACACATTTGCTGGATGTGTATACACAGTACACTGTAGATGTCAGGTCCTAATAAAGAAACAATATTTGTCAGCCAAATCAAAATGGAAAAGGACTGTAACATATGTTTAGATTTTGTTACATGTTTCACACAGCCTCATTGAAAGTATTGCTTTATTTTGTACTTACATTTCAGCTCTATAGCTTTGTGATCAATATTACTTTCCTCCTTGTGAATATATAATCGTAGATGTTGTGTGTTTGCTGCTCAGTGGGATTGACTGTGGTGACTTCCACATACATGGAGAGACATAGCCGAGCCCAACTCATTTTGTTTTTAATATATTCCTATTTGAATGTCTCTCCTCATGCTATGATATACTTGTTTCCAACTTCACTCTCCTATCTGTGAAGTTCTTTTCCCTCGAGGCATATTACTAGGATCTCTTTTATCTAACACTTGTATCCTGCCATGCATGACCTGTTTCGGTGGCTACTACAAGGCCTGAGGCATTCTACTGTTCCGTGCTACACAACTCTTTGAACTGATGTGTTAAATAGCTGAGCTGAATTCTTAGTCACCATCACGGGTAGGGCTGCAACTAAAGATTATTTTCATTATCGATTAAGCTGTCAATTATTTTCTCGATTTGATGAAATTAGTTGTTTGGTCTTTAAAATGTCATAAAATGGTGAAAAATATTGATCGCCGTTTCCCAAAGGCCACGATGATGTCCTCGCATATTTAGTTTTATTCATGACAGTCCACAACACAAAGATATTCAGTCATAGAAGAAACCAGAAAATATTCACATTTCACTAGCTAGAATCAGACATTTTTGTCTTAAGAAATGACTCAAAATGATTAATTGATTATCAAAATAGTTGACAACTAATTAATTAATCGACAAATCATTGCACTTCTATTTACGGGGCAACTATGCTTATATTTGACCCAGCGCTTAAGCTTTATGACATGACTGATACAATATTTTTGGTTGCATACATTTTTAAAGTTCAAAATCAGTGCAGCGTAGACATAGATATCCTGGTGACATCACAGGAGTTATTTTTCCACCACATATACAAAAGACATAGAACTGTTTTCACAGGTTGAGCAGTGCTCCCCATGACTAGAGTGTTGATTATTTTATGCGTTAAATCAATGGTGTTTCTCTTTAAGTAACAGGTGGTCTTACAGATGCATATGGTGCGAAATGTCTAATTTGTATTTTAATGTCTTTGGCTTGCAAGTTGAGCCAAGTAATGGTGCTCTTTGACACAAGGAGTAAGTGCAGCTAAAGGGATGCTTAGTAGCCATGTGCTGCTTGAATGTTGCCAGCTTTCTTTTTCCCTTCAGCTATTGTAGTTTGACAAAGTTGTCCAACCAGTTTTCCAACAGAATCACATTCACTTTGCAGTCTGGCTCACAATACCTGATCATGACTTAATTGTCATGTTTTTCCGGGCTTTTCTTCACCCTTCTTTTTCAGGTCCTGTCAGCTCAGAAGGGCTGCCAAATGGAGACGGACTGGCAGAGGGCTTCGGTGCTGCGGGGGACACCCATATGAATGGGTCCCTGCCTCCGACAGCCCCTCCTCAGAGCACCAGCTCCCCTGTCAACTCCCAGACCCAAGAGCCCTCCCCAGGTGTGGCTGCTTATCCACCCATGATGCTAGAGAAGTCTGAGGGGGCTAGTGCTGAGGTCACGGTTCACAAGGGTGATGCATTGCAGTCGCTCAGACTCAGTATGCCTATGCAGGAGACTGAATTGTGTAAGCATAAAACTTGTGTTGAGCAAGTGGCCCCTCTAACACCCCCTGCATTTTAACCTCATTTTGCTGTGGGATGTTTTGGTTTTTTGGATCATGTACACATCCTTTTTAACTCCCCTGTCTGTAAGTTCCCCAAACAGATGGATTCAGTGGAAATTTCTTTAAGTTGTTTGAGCTCTGCGTCTTTTCTGCAATTCCTATAGGCATTTGTTTGCTTGATTAGAGCTTGGTGTGGGTGCTTTATTTGGAACAGTGTCTGGACTAATGGCTGTGTTTTGGAACTAATCCTTCTGTTATGTTATCTGTTGGTGGTGTTTTAATGTCGAGCAGAGCTGCCTTTTTTTATAGTAATGAAATGTAATATTTTCAAGCATTTTTTCCCATGAGATCTGAGACAAACTGTGGCGATTTTGTTTGGCTTTACATTATGACTCCCACTTAGAATATATACATATATATGTATATATATATTTATATACCACATGAAGAATCCTACAGTATAGTTCTCTTGATGTCACATGTTTATGACTAATCCAATGTACATTTGTTTAATATGGTTATAAAAGACTTCATTCAACATCTTGCATTACTGTCAATACTAGTTGCATTAAGTCATGAAGTCAAGTTTTCCAAAGGAACTGACTGAGCGTATAGAAACAATTATACAGGGTGGTGCACACATAAAACATTGACCTAAAACCAGAACAAATTATAAAGTGATTGCCATGATGGAAAAGTTTCGATGTGGCTGGTTTGTTAGTCTACTCTACCAGTCACACTAGGTCATGAATAATAAAATGACATAACTAACATATGCTGTTACACCCATACAGTAGTTCTTTAGCCATCTGCTGTGAAAATCTGCAGTAGCTGTCAAGTAAAATGGAAAGTGTTGCAGGCGCAGCTTGTGACTTACAAGTCACTGTAGTTTATACAAAAAGCTTGTTTCCTGCAAAGGGATTAACATTAGCAACTCCAGGTTGAATCATTTGTTTTAATTTAGCTATTTTGAGGACAGGATTTCAGGTAGCTTCACTCTCCACCATATACCACAGACATCATACAAGCCATGATCAACAATGCAACATGAAGATCATTGCTTGGACTCACTTGTTATAGTCATATAAAACAGGTCTTTTGGTGGGGAATATTCCTCTTTTTGGGCTTAATGTACTCTCTCTGTAGCCAACCAGAAGCCATCATTGGAGATGGAGAATGAGGAGAGGATTCGCCTGGAGGCTCGCCGGCGCCTGGAGGAGCAACTCAAACAGTACAGAGTGCAGAGACATAAAGAGAGGGTGAGTGAATGGAGTCAGTGTCAGGTTAAGGACAGCACTTCATCATGAATTTATATGTATGCAGGTTAGCCTTTTACAGTATTTGCATTCAATATTATCATGTTTCCCCAGCTACCTTAGTCACCATTTCAGCCCCTGTTGCATTCCCCTTTTTATCCTTCTGTCTATTAAAAAAACATCAAGAAGTAATGAACAGATATGGAACAAATTTGGAACAAATATACCTTAGCAAAGAATCAGTTGATTCATTTTCAGTAATTGCTTGAATGTGAATTTTCTGCCATTAGACAATTATCTATTTTGATTTTGTAACTACCATGTGACGTTATACTTTTATGCCTGTGGTAAGACTTGCACTCAGCTCAGGTCTGCTACTAAACGTATTATTTTCTGGGGAAGTATAACCTAGACATTATACAGTTTTAACAGGCATAGAGACCATGATGGTCTGGCTCCTGAGTGGTGTATATTTGTGTTAGATATTGTCAGGATAACAGTACCCTCAGTCATTTCTTTCTGTCTGTTTCTAGTCTCACCGCAGCACCCCCAAAAACAGGCCTTTCAGTACCCTGGATCCAGAGTTAATGCTGCATCCTGAGGCTCTGCCCAGGGCCAACACTGTCGCTATGACCAAGGAGTATTCCTTCTTGAGGACCAGTGTCCCCCGTGGTCCCAAACTGGGCAGCCTGGGAATTCCCCCTTCCAAGGAGAGGAAGTCCAGGTCACCCTGCCCAAGCAAGATCCACTCCTTGGCTGACTATAAGTCTCCTGAGAATGACGGCGGAGGTGGGGGAGGTGGTGGAGTAAGGACAGCAGACAACACCATGGGCTCCCTCCAGTCCACCATTAGCTCAGTGTCCACTCTGTCTGAGGTCAGTGTGATGTCAGAGTACAGCACCTCTGAGGCAGAGGGACAGCCCGGTGGTTCGCCCCAGGTTAGGGACAATGTCTCCGAAATTGACGGCAGCGAATCGGGAACGAGGCCAGGGAATGACGGCAACGACAGTGACAGCTCGTCTTATAGCAGTGTGTCTACCAGGGGGACATACGGAATGCTCTCCGCCGCAGTGGACAGGCAGCAGGGGCCCTACTCGGTGGAGGGGAGGGAGATTGCCCCTGAGGCCATGGGTCAGTTCCCCTCCCTGCAAGAGGTGCTGCAGGCAGCCAGTGAAGAGCAGCACCTTATGGAGCTGGAGCAGGACAGAGAGGGCACAGCTGAGCCTCGCAGCCGCAGGGACAGTTTCTCCAGCAGGTATTTGTCAACGTCAGAGAGAGATAGATTAAAATAATTAACCTACAGATGTTCGGTGTTTTGTTTATTACTTACTTGCGGTTCATTAATTATGTCAGTTGATAATGAATCAAATCATTTCAACACTAATGTTGTTTACATTTTTTCAGTGTTTCTTTGGAGAGTTCCGTGATGGGTCATGATGAAATGCTCCAAGTGCTGAAAGAGAAAATGAGACTGGAGGGCCAGCTGGAGTCCTTGTCGTCTGAGGCCAATCAGGTAATATAACATTGATTTTTTTTTTTTAATCATATTTTTTGTTCCTACTGCATAAAGAGCCCCATACATACACATTCTGCACAGTGGTGGACAAAATACCAGAGACACTTTGAAATATAAACAAATACAGCCCCAGTACAAACTGCATCCTCAAAAATGACATGAATGAACACATCTCAATCACAATCTCAAACAATATAAATTATCAAGATTTTTCTTTGTAATTTGATCGATCGCTTGATATGACTGTTATTTAAAAATGTAAAAACATCCAATTACATGGCATGTATTTTAAATGCTCACTCAAGAGCACATAAATCTACAGAGTTGAAATACTGTTTACTAGAAGGATAAGTGAAGTTTTATCATTTGAATATTAATAGGGCTAGCTATGTTTGTATAAATACAGCTAATTACAAATCAAGTCAACAATATAATATATCAAATACCATTTGCATCTTTGCTCATAAACGCCATTACTGATGCTATCAAGACACCACCTCATTTACCACAGCAACCGAAATGATCAAACTCAGCTTGATGGCTGTTAAATTACATGAATAGGCCACCTACATTAGCACACAGTGGAAACATTGTGAGTAATTGGGCGTATGTGATGACCAGTCTTTGCTGTCCTCCAGGCTCTCAAGGAGAAGACAGAGCTTCAGGCCCAGCTTGCTACAGTGAATGCTCAGCTGCAGGCTAAGAATGCGGAGGCTCAGGTCAGCCAGGAGAAGCAGAGCACCCTCACTGCAGAGATTGGTACCCTGCGGCAGAACAGCAGCCAGCTAGAGAAGGCCATGGTGGAGCTCCAGGGCAGTTTGGAGAGCAAGAATGCCAGTCTGGCTTCTTTAAGCAATGACCTGAAGGTGGCTGAAGATCAGTACAACAGGCTGATGGGGAAGGTGGAGGAGATGCAAAACACTGTAACTTCAAGGGACAATACAGGTGAGAGATTGAGACCCAGAGCTGAGTGTACCAATAAATAGTCAGCATCTCTAAAGATGCTTTGAGTTAATGACCCACACATGATGATGTTGGGGTAACTCTAACCGCATTAAATGAGATGTTTTGATCTCACATTTTACAGTTCAGGAGTTGCGTCAGCAGATGGGCGGTCTCCAGAGCCAGCTTCAACAGGTCCAGCTGGAGCGCAGCACCCTGCAGAGCCGGCTGAAGACCTCTCAGGCTGAAATCGACTCACTCCAGCAGGTCAGACAATGGTACCAGCAGCAGCTGGCCCTGGCTCAGGAGGCAAGAGTACGACTGCAAAGTGAAATGGCAAACATGCAGGTAAGATTGATGCTGATGCACCTGGTTTTATCCTTAAGACATCAGTGAGGTGATACTGGCTCACATGGTACTTGTGTTCTTTTTGGCTTTCATAGGCTGGACAGATGACCCAGATTGGCGTCCTGGAACATCTGAAGCTGGAGAATGTGACACTGTCACACCAACTCACTGAGACCCAACACCGCTCTATCAAAGAAAAGGAGCGTATTGCCGTTCAGCTGCAGAGCATTGAGGTATATTCTATTACATCCCTTTCTAAATTTGCCACTGTCAGTTTTCAATTTAAAGTGTACATTTCCACTCAGGGAACAGATGGTACCTGAAGGTCATTGTTGATCCAAGGACCTTAGATAAAACCAAACAAAAACCTTTCTAAAACGATGACTCATTTGAATGAAGTGCATGTAATATTTTGTTAGACATAGGTGTGTTTTTCAGCTATATATATATATAAATCAACCTATTTTTAGTAACTTATTTGTTAACTTTTAACTGTCTTCAATGTAGGCTGACATGCTGACCCAGGAAGCTGCTTACAAGCAGATCCAGGATGCCAAGTCCATGGTGGAAGACGACCTGCAGCACAAACTAGACGAGTTTGAGGAGGAACGGGAACGCCTAATAAAACTTGCCAACACAGCCAGTGCCCTGGAAAGGGAACTAGAGCAGGTAGTCACTCTAAAAGTAACATAGTGTGTAAATTCTTCTATTGGAGATGATTATATAACCTCATTTGCTAGGTTGATAAGTTTCATGTTGTCATAACTTATTTTTTTTAATGTGACAAATCATCAAGAAAATGATGTGATCAGAAATATGATTATTGTTGGAATAACAAGAAGTAGGTGAATTAGATGATTTTACATTTGACTCATTCTGGGGCAGTTGAGTTTGTTTTTCTTGTATGGCAGTAAATTATTGTTGCATTCTGCTCTGAACTGCTTCCCACGCTCTGTCTTCCTTAGATGAAGTTGACCCTTTCCCAGAAAGACATGCAGTTGCAGTCACTTCAGAAAGAACATCTGGAGCTGATGTGCCAGCTGACCAGCACTCAGGAGAACCTTCACACCAAAGAGCAGTCCATCAACCAACTAGAGGCTCGCTACCTGGAACTGGAGGCCCAGCTTGCTGAGCTGCAGACAGAGAGCAGTGCCAAGGACGACAACATCCAGTACCTTCAGAACGAGAAGATTGTTCTGGAGGTTGCGTTGCAGGCAGCCCGGGCAGACAAGAGCCAACTCGACGAGGGTGCTGAACGGCTTGGAGAGGATGTTCTGGTGGCCTCAGATGTCTTGGATCAGCTCAGACAGGAAGTCCAGGTCAAAGCCAATCAGGTATGAGACAAATGGCAGGAGTGATTTTGTATAGTGGTGTATGACTCATTAGTCAAGCTAATAAAATGTAAAACAAAAGAAATAAAAATATACAGTTTCATAGAGGAATAACCACAGTCATGATCAAACATCACAACAAATATTGACATTCTTTTCAGGGTGCCCTCTCATCACTATGTCGAGGAGGTAGTGAATAATGAAGGGCTTTTGCTTTCTTACAGATTGAAACCCTGCAGCAAGAAAATAGTTCTCTGAAGAAACAAGCTCAGAAACTGAAGGAGCAGTTCCAACAACAAAAGGTAAGACCTCTTTACTCTGCCTCAGTTTGTAAGATATAGTGTACTAGAAATGACATTGTAAGTGAAGTGTCAAAAATCTCCTGTGTAAATAATAGTCACTACTGGACAATTGTGTAGTTAAGATTAGATGATAATATCGACTATAACTCTGGACAAACGCAGTGTGTGTGTCACTGTATGAGACATTTTCATTATTCTTTTAAAAAACTGACAAAAAAATACATTTTTCACTGTAGTTAATTAAAATGTCATTTTTATAACTTGGAGCAGATGTGGGTAGATTGTGCTAGTGATGTTAGTAGAAGCTTCAGAGGAGTGTACTTGCGTACACAAATACACTTGTCAGAATCTCCCAGCTGGCTCAGGCTGAAGCTGTCATGGGAGGATGTATTGTAGAGCCAGATGGCTGTCATCTGAAGAATGCTCACAGTGTGACACACTTCAGTGGATTGAACAATGATGGATGCTGCTCAGTTTGCATTGACAGGCTGTCATAAAGAAGGTGGAGTCAATTGACAGAATGACTGACAGAAATGTGCACTGTATTTTATTTCTTTCAAGGCTTCGATTTTTTTTGTGCACCCTCTTTAGACTCAGACGTTAACATTCATCTTGGTTGATCAGATTTTATTCAGACTGCTTTCTGCAATCCATGATATTTAAACAACTGCACCTGACCAGGGCCTCTGTGGCATGGCGTGCCCCTTTGTTCACCCTTCATTTCCTGTTACCGCTCCATTGTGTGGTATTGAATAAAGGTAAAGTGTTCTGTAGCTTATTAAAGCCCAAAATAAAGACAAAAGTATATGGGGAGAATATGTATGTCCCTTCTTTAGAAACAAACACAGCTATTTGGGGAGTTGAAGCCAATGTAGCTCTGTATTTATTTTTTTCTTCAGTGAAATATATCTCATTCAAGCCTGGAGATGATGCAGTGTAGGATTCAAATGTTGCAGCCCTCTCTCCTGTAATGAATCCTCAGTATGCTGTGAAATGTCATTTTGTCTCAGTTTAGACAAACGTGAAGGAGACAGCTCTTTTAAAGAAAAAAAAAATACCCACCTTATTAGTGTTTCATCACACATACTTGCCAGAAGTAACCTTGTGAATGACTTCACAGGTGATGGTGGAAGCCTACCGCCGAGACGCCAGCTCCAAAGAGCAGTTGATCAGCGAGCTCAAGTCCACCAAGAAGCGTCTGTTGACTGAGGTGAAAGACTTGAAGCAGGAGCTGCTGGGTGTCCAGGAGGAGAAGCAGAAGGCAGAGTTGGAGCAGGCTCGGCTGCAGAAGGAGGTGGTGAGAGTCCAGGAGCAGATGAGCAACATGGAAGCCCATCTGCAGGCCATTCAGACAGAAAGAGATCAGCTTGAAACCCAGATCCAGGTAATTATAAGTACTTCAATTTGTCCAATATTTCTTCAGTAAATGTTGATGTTTTGGATGTAGTATAAGCAGGTGTAAGTAAACTGTTAACTGTGAGCCATATTTGTCTGAATCTTGTTGTAATGTGGATTATTTGGTTTTCCTCCTACCCAGTCTCTACAGTTTGATCAGAGCCAGCTTGCAGCAGTGACAGAAGAGAACGAGGGCCTGAGGAAACAGGTGGAGAAAATGGAGTCAGAAGCCAAAAAGTGAGTCATGTGTTCCATTGAGACTTGTGGAGCTTGAATGATGCCCACACGAATGACTTGGACCATGATTAATATCTCTGTTGTCAAGTGCTATTTATAAATAAAAAATATGGGGCATAGCTTTTACAGTTCCTGATCTCCATGTAGATTGTCTATATATGAGTCAGAACATGTTGTCACATTCCCTTCTCCCTGTATGTTATATATAAAAAAAATCTGCCAAGTTAGGCAACATTTTAGGATGTATAGCCCACATACATACATCTTCAGTTCATATGTATGGTCTGCTGTCAGAATAACATCAGTATCTCCTTTGGCGTTTTAACATAATTTCTTATTTGCTTGAAACAGGGCCATCTCGGAGCAGAAGGTGCGCATGAAGCGACTAGGGACAGATTTGACCAGTGCTCAGAAGGAGATGAAGGCCAAACACAAGGCCTACGAGAATGCCGTGGGCATCCTGAGTAGGAGGCTGCAAGAGGCCCTGGCTGACAAGGAGACGGCTGAGGCAGAGCTGGTCAAACTCAAAGCCCAGGTGTCAGATGGGGGAAACAGCCAGGCCTTACAGGTATACACCTGCCTTGAAAAGTTCACATAACTGAAGTTTCAAATGTACTTTCTCTAGTTAGTTGTGTGAAAATAGTAACTAGGACATATAGGTTGAGAAAGAGTTTCAGGCAGGTAGCGTTGTAAAAAGCATCTATCATTATAAAAGTGGTCTAAAGGTTGCACTGAATAATATCAGGAGTTGTTATCCTTGGAACTCTTAAGTAAAACTGAAAAAAGTAAAATTCTTCATTGAAGTAAAGGAGTGCTTGTATGCAGTTAGACTGTACCGTAAATGCTTCTCCTTGGTCTGAGGAATGCTATTATTTTTTACAGAGATAATAACTAAAAACATTAATAGGATAGCCTTCAGTTCAGCCTTATACTCGACTCATAATGCTTTATTATAAAGATATTTGTCGAAGCAATTAAAATGTTTTCATAGTGAAGGACTGTGCTTTTATTTGTCATCCAGGAGAAGATTAAGGCTCTGCAGGCTGAGCTGCAGGCTGTGACCAACAGCAAAACTATGCTAGAGAAGGAGCTGCAGGAAGTGATCACCCTCACCTCTACAGAGCTAGAGGAGTACCAGGAGAAGGTCATGGAGCTGGAGGACGAGGTACCACATACTATATTTCTAATGGGAAATGAGGGTCTACCTGTCTTTTTTTGTTGTTGTTGTTTTTATATGGTTTCTGTAGTCACTCTATTCATGTACTCATGTATATTATTTTTCCACAGCTTCAAGAGTCACGATGCTTCAAGAAGCGGATCCGAAAGTTAGAAGATGCCAACAAGAAGCTAGCATTGGAGCTAGAACATGAAAAAGGGAAATTGGCTGGATTGGCACAGTCCCACAATACACTGCGGGAGCATGCCAACATTTTGGAAACTGCCTTAGCTAAGAGAGAGGCAGATCTTGTCCAGCTCAACTTACAGGTGAAAAATCTGTTTATATCTTATAATGTTTGTACATTACATTGCTCTGTGTTAAGCTATTAAATGTGAAGATGTGAAGAAATTTGCATTTAGATAGAAAAGTGTGCACAGTTGGACAGTGTTTAGGAATCTCAACTTTTTCTCATTCATCCTTTTCTTCAGGTTCAAGCTGTTCTGAAGCGTAAAGAAGAGGAAGACCAGCAAATGAAGCAGGTGGTGCAAACTCTACAGCTTGCCTTGGAAAAAGAGAAAACCAAAGTAAAGGACTTGAAAGAACAGGTAGGAGTTCTGAGCCCATTATTGGGATGAGGGTATTCTCCTACCCTAATACTAAAGTCCTAAAACTGCACAGAATTTTCATTTTGCTCTCAAAAGGATTCCAACCAGTGTGTGATTTAAATAAATTTGAATATTTCTTTTGAGAAAATTTGCTTTGCATAAGGCGCAATAACAAGTTTCTTGAGAATGTAAGAGAGTTGAATAGTTATATGCATATTTAATATATGTAAGAGCATCTGTCTTTTTGTCACCAGTCTTGGATGTGGAGCATTTGGCCCTGCTGGGGTTGTTTGGGCTGTAATGATGTAATGATGTAATGTGTCCTTCAGGTGGCAGCAGCAAAGGCTGAAGCTGCCCACAATAGACGGCACTACAGGGCAGCCATGCTGGAGCTGTCAGAGATCAAGAAAGACCTGCAGGCCAAAGAGGACCTAGTCAAAGCTCTGCAGAGTGAAGCCAACAAACTCGGGTATGTGCATTTACTTACATTTACAGTGATTTTTTTGGTATAATACTATTTATATTATATTGTGTTGCATAAGTAGCAGCAGTTATACATCATACCACTCGCTCATCATTGAATATATCCTATTCTGCAGGGCTCAGGATGAGCAGCATGCTCAAGAGGTTTCCAGGTTCCAAGAGGAGCTGGCTGAGGCCCATTCTCAGCTCCAGATCCTCCAGAAACAACTGGATGAGGAACTGTCAAAGCAGCCCCTCACTAACCAAGAGGTAAGGACTTCTTCAAATATTTGGTTGATAATGACCTTTTATTTAAATATCTTAACAGCGAGACATCATTATCTGTCTCTGTGATTGAATGTTTTTTAAATAATTGATCAATAATTTTAGCAATGGGTTTCAAGGGGGTATTTTAGGATTCTAGTTGTCTAAATGCTGTTTCAGAGGCTTTAACCACAAACTCCAAAATACAATTGTGGGTGAAACATTTTTTTTAGGCTTTACAATGGATTTTGTGAGCCCTTCTCTGGCCCATCACTTGTCAGTACTGTCCAAAGTCTAACATTGACTGATTTGTCAGGTTGAGGACCTGAAGTGGGAGGTGGAGCAGAGGCAGAGGGATATTGAGGCTCAGAAGCAGCAGGTGGAGATGATGGAGCAGTGCCACCAAAGGGAGCTGGACAACCTACAGACGGCTCTGCAGGCAAGTAATTGTTTGATCGTAAAATACGGATGCAGAGTTCTTAGAAAGACATGAATTGTTAGTGTATCAGGTAGGGAGTTGGAGGATGAAGTGAGCACTGCAGTTATTTTTATGCAGTATTTATGTCATGATCAGTGCCTGCCCCTTTTCAAAAGGGTTCATAACTAAAAAAATATTTCTTTTGGCCACAGAACATCAAGGTGGAGCTGGAGTCAGTGCAGGAGGAGCTGAGCGGCACCAGAAAGGACAAGTTTATGCTGCAAGCCAAAGTGGGAGAGCTGAGGAACAGCATGAAGACGGTCCTGCTGCAGAACCAGCAACTCAAACAGGACCTCAAGCAGAGTCGTCTAAGGAAGGTAATACACCTTGATTTTTCCTGCTGCTGGGGGTCACTCAGTCTAAACAATAACAAAAGACAGTGTTTGATGTTTGATGTCATGAATTGGCGTGGGATCATGGGAGTTGTTGTCTTGGTTGTTAAACGACCATCATTGCCATACAGTAATGGTGCTTTGTGGCTCTCGGCACAGTGCTATGTTTACTTTATTATTTTTTTATCTTAGCTTTAAGTTTATTTACAAGCTTAGATAATGCTAACATCTCCTACAGCCACCAGGAACTTCTAAACCTCAGAACACATTACACACTCCTCACTACCATCACTGACAAGTTCCCCATCGATACTGTCCCCTCACTAGTCTCACTGGTCTCACAGTAGCGGTGCTGCAGCTCATGTTTGTTTGTGATAACTTAAGATCCAGGCGTCCAATGACTAAAATATCTGGTTAAAAATGACCAACATCTAAAAAATTGATTGTAAAAATGTGAGCTGATTATCATCATCTTGTGCATGTTTACTCTATGGTAGAGGTTAAAGGGGATGACCATTCTAGCAGATAATCACAATGCCAACGCATGAGAAGATCATCAACTTGTTGAAGAATGATGATAATGAAGTATGATTAAACATGACAGTAGCAGTAATTATAAGACAGTTAAATGTGAGCAGCAAATGGCACTGAAAATTAAACCATAAATACACTGTTAGAGATTGAATGAACCCACTTTGTCTCTATTGATACAAATTCAAACACCTAAACTCCAGTTATTGGCCAAAACCAGATGCAGTATCGCAACATCATAACTTAAATAACCCAAAATTTGCCACATTTTACAGTGGCAACAGTGACTACTGGTTACTATGTTGTTACCCAGCTGGGTGTATCCATTTATTTCTATGAGTAATGCTTTCAAAGCCAGCACCCTCACTTTTAGAGAGATTTAAAGGCCAGTGTTGATAGTTTAATACCAAATAAAAAAAAGATGCCTACTGAAGATAAATGACTAAATACATCTCTGTAATGATGGTGCTGTTGGAACAGCAACGTATGGAGCTGAAAAGTGAAGGGAACCCATCCAACCCAGTGACGCCAGTAAAGATCCCAGACTGCCCAGTGCCTGCCTCCCTGCTGGATGAGTTGCTGAAACCATCAACATCCGTTAACAAGGAGCCCCTCAACAACCTGCACAACTGTCTACGGCAGCTCAAGTAAGATACTCTCTTGTTGTAAAAAAAAAAAAAGTGACTTGGTTAACATTTCCTACATGGAGTTTTGTGTTGTGTAGTGTTGAGCAGCCACCCAAATGCCAGACCACACATTAACTGCTGTAATGTTTGTTTGTTTGTTTGTTTGTTTTGTCAGGGAGGAGATGGACAGCCTCCAAAAGCAGATGGAGGAACACACAGTAACGGTGCATGAGTCAATGAGCTCATGGACAAACACAGAGGAGGAACTGGCTCAACTGGGGCTTCAAAACAACATCTCCAAATCACCTACGCCACTAAACAACATGGTGGTGGAAAATAACAATGAAGCAGAACAGCAGCAATCATAACAGAAGAACTTTTCTCAGGCCAATAGAGGGAGAGTGGAGTTTTATCCACAAAGGCACTTTTTAGCCCCTTATTCCCTTTCTCTTTTCTTAACAATTGCTGCCAACATTTGGCATTCTCCCATCAGCACAAAAGTGCTTTTGCAGAGTAATACTTTATATACCATAGCTTTATTCTTTCCTCTTTATTTGATGGTTGTTTATATTTTTGTTATGCTGTTGTCACATTTATTTATTTAGAGTTCAGGAAATTACAACTTCTCATCTGACAACCTCTCCAAGAGGATGCCCCATATTCTGTTTTGTTCTAATAGGTAAAATTATGCTCTAGTTTTCCCCTGTTGAGGTTTGCAGTTACTAAACGGTATTTAGTCATCATTCTCCTTGTGATATTAAATCAGTTTCTTTGATATTGCTTAATGATGGCTGACAATTTCAAAAAAGTGTTTTCATGATAGAAACATCTGCCACCACGCTGGCTATGAACCGTTCTTCCATTTCTTTGTGCCTGTGTACGATGAAGTTATTCATCTATGATTTAACCGACATGGTTACACATCGACATGTAAGCAGTTGGTGATGAAACGCCATCACTCCTTTTCATGAAGTTTAAATTCATGCACACTTGTCAGATTTTTTTGTAATGCCTCTTTGTTAAAATGCAGTGTTTCTTACATTTGTTGTAACCATATCACCTTGGGTTCTTAAACTCTAAAAAAGAAAAACATTAATCTCAGTTATGTATGGAGGTGTTTTGTCTAGCATGGACTGCGGTAATTCGTACACAAAAAAAAAAGCCTTAAGCAATCTTTAATATGCTGTAAAGGACTTACGTTGGTTTGAACGAGCGTATTTCTGCTGAGGGCGTGTGCAAGATGTAATATGTCGTATATGTGTGTGCAAATCCATACTGAAAACTGATGGTTTTACTGTAAAATATGTGGGTCACATCAACTGACATCGCACACTAGATCATTAAACCTGAACTGACAGAGAGAGCAAGTTGTAGGATGATGCAGAAATGTTACTACTTCTAACAGCAGGTGCAATCAAATGTGTTTATTTTCTGTTGTTACATTTGGTACATATTTACAAAAAATGACTACCCCTGAATCAGATGTTAAACTTGTTTTATGGCTGTGTGATGGTTATGGGGATAAGTTAATTGTTTCCAGAGGTTAATATATAAATACTCCTTTTTTTTTTTTTTTTGTATGACTGTAAATTCATCGTTAATTGTTAAATAGTGTAAAATGCAAGATTTAAAATGCAAACCATAAATACAAGCAGATGATAAATGATAACGGCTGAGTAAAAAAAATCAGTGTAGAGGGGACATTGGATGGTGAAGTAGCTTCCTGCATGTAACTGTGCTACAGCTGCTGGGATGGTGATCATTCTCACACTAAAAAAAAAAAACAGTTTTTAAACACCATTGTATGCTTATGTATTTCCAAAGGGATAATAAATATTTTGAGGAGAATGCTTATTGAGGATACATAAAATAACTATATTGATCTGCTGTGCTCTGAACAAATATGCATAAACTTTGCTGTAACTGCTTTTTCTTTTTTTTCAGACTGGAATTTATTCATTCCTATGTTGAAACATTTGCGTTGGGAGATGTGATTGTATTTATCATAAAATTGCACTACTCACCTGTCATTGCAGCTTGTTTTCATTCAGTGTAATAATAACAATAATAATATGTATTTATATAGCACATTTCAGTGTCATATACATAGCAGTGTTACAAAGTGCTTCACAAATAATACTAAACAATTCACCCAACCACCACATCCAAAGAACAGAAGAAAAACATCAGCAGAAGTATGTTATCTAAGTTAAGTGTATGCTGTCACTACGAAAGCTACTTTTTTGCAACTTGTCTTGTAGTTGAACGAGGACCGCACACAGATATGTTCATTTCATCAACAACTTCTTTAACTACTTTCTTTATATATATAAATTTGATGGGGTTAAGATGCTTCATTTGCAACTTGTCTTTTAGTCTATTTCAGCACGTTTACGTGGTTATTTCGTTCAGGCACTATGTTGGACGGAAGCGGGTCATCGCGCTCTGCATTTTGAAACCGTCGCGGTGAGAAAAAGAACACCTAGCAACAGTAGCCGGGTGGAGAGGAGGAGGTGGGCATGGTACATTTAATATAAGCATTTAAGCTAGCAGTTATTTTGTTCTCTGTTACTTTCATGTGCTCAATAAGAAAGCAAACTGCTAATGCTTTATAAAGGACGTTGTTGCTAACGGGCGGCTTGAGTAATTCGCCCCTTACCTTGCTAGGTGGCTAATGTTAGCATGCATGTCAAACTCCGTCTCCTACAATGTATCATGTAATAGTTGACGTTAGATATATTCACTCTACTTTTCCTTGGCTTCACCTATGACAGTTATCTATATAGATATTGGCTCCCGCTCTTGTATGAATACCTCATTGACTAACGTTAAGTTACATGCTTGTCCAAGTTGGCCCTACATAAACGGGCTTGTGTAGACACGAATAATCTCTTTATGGTCTTTAAATCAACGTATTTCTAATCAAGTCGTCATTTTTCAGTTGTTTTTGAAAATTGCAAGACGTTTTGTTGACTAGAAATACCTCAACGGGCGGTTTCTAGGTTATCGTTTCCTTGGATTAGTCACGTCTGCTTACTGGGGAGCATGATGCTACATTCACGGCTTTAGGAAAGTACGGAAATATAAGAAATTACTCAAAATACTATTTTAAGCGGCAGTGATTGGCTCCTATATCAATTTCCCTAATCGCACGGTTAAACTTGTAATTTTATGGTTTTATGGGGATACATGTTTAGATACTCTGCAGCTCAATAATGAGTAATTAATGGTTATTGCGAGGCACAACAACTTTTCAATGTAGTAGAAAAAGTGTCTTGTGTGATATGGTATTTTTTTATTATCATGAAATGGTAAAATATATATATATATATATATATATATATATATATATATATATATATATATATATATATATATATATATATATATAAATAATCTGCATTATTGTTGACAATGGCCAGCGAGTCATTTTTTTAGTGATCTTTCATAGGCATGTGATAATTACCGCTATAACACAAAAAAATGTCGTAAAGTATAAATTCAACGATGACTTTCTTCAGAATGTTATGTGTGATCTTGATGAAATGATTAACCTAATTTTATTTCCGCATAGAGTCACGTAAAACGCAATATCTTAATTTTCGCCGAAATTTCAAAAATTCCCACAGGTCTGGAACGCACCATGCGCCCTACCTTGAAAATGAGCATGCGCAGAACATGTTGTAAACAATGAGACTATTCCAGACCGTATCCAGCTTTTGTGTCTATCAAACAGTTTTATGATATCTGTGCACAACTAACAACGATTCCCCATAGCTCTGCGTATATTAAATAAAAATGTTCCTTGGTGAGTATAGGGACGCATTTGTTACTAGATGTCATCACGTACACTTTGATTTTTATCGGCATCATCACCACGAACCTCGAATGACATACTTTGGGCGTGACAGCATGCGAACGAACCGAGTAATGTTATTACAATTTTTCAGTTTTTTTGTGTCTTTTTCATCGTTATTATTGCAGCCCATGTTGTTAGCTTAACTCCGTGTTAGACTAGATTTTCATCAAAGCAGTTTCCCCGGCTGCTAAAGCTGACTTCTTGGTTAGCAAACGAGCTAGCAGAGGCTAGTTTTACATGTATGTATGTGGTTGTTTTTAGATATGGTATAATAGGCTGAATGGATTCATGGAGCTACAGGAACATGTATGGCTTTACCCGGGACTTATATTTAGAATATATAGCTGACCATAAGCTAGCAGTTATGTGATAGAGCCATGCTACCTACATCTAGATGCTTTGCACTGAAGGGCAAGGGTTTACTTGTTCGTCTGTATTGTGTTTTTTACAACGTGTGACTGCTTGTTGGGTTATGAAAAGGGTAAATGGCATTTAATATCAACGTGTCTGCACAGCACTAGGCTTTTGAGTGATGATGGATTGCTTATTATTTATTTATTTTGAGAATTTGTCCAGTTTCCTGCTCCAGATAACAATAGTTTTGTTTTGTTTTTTTAAATTAAAGCCATTGAGTAGGTCACACCAAATGATATGAACTGAATGAAGGTCAGAGTTCACATTTTTTGAAAGGCAAATAGTATAAATGAATGCTTTTCTAACAATGTGGTTGTTTTTGGGGAGTAATGGTAGCAGGTCATCTAAATGATTTTTATTATAGTCTACCTGGAACTGCAAATTTTTAATTAGCATTCATAAGTGTAGATGAAAGAAACTTGACTTAGTAACTCTTGTCTTTTTAACTGATTATTCTATTCCTCTACATGGTCATTTAGTTTATTAACTGCTGGTCATGATTGCTGAAGCGTACTCTGATGTGTTTTAGGGAGCTGAAGCATGGAGGCGGTTCTGAGCAGGCTGAGGGGGCTAAGTGCGGATGAACTGCGCGAGGAGTTCGCCCGTGCAGACCTTAAGTGCGGCCCTATCACAGCTACCACCCGAGCCACCTTTGAGAGGAAGCTGGCCCGAGTGCTCGCCGGGCCAGAGAGCAGCACCACTGAAACGGACAATAGCTCATCTGCAAGCGCCAGTGTGGCTTCTGTTGCCGAACATGCCAAACCTGTGTCATGTGCCACCTCAGCAGCTGCACCCACTGCTGCATCTAGCAGCAGCTCCACTGAGGCTGCCAGCGAGGAGTCAGACTTTGGCTACGGTGTCGGTCTCAACCCTCCAGAGGAAGAAGAGATCTCAGTAAAGACACCGTCTGCCGTAGGCAGTAACTCTCAGTCCAAAACAGAAACTCCTTCGAAGGCCGCACAAGTGTCCCCAACCTTGTATTATGGAGTATGTCCGCTGTGGGAGGATGTTTTGGCTAGAAATGGTAAGAGAGAATGAGTTGTTACTTTCATACAGTTTTCAGTGTTGTATATTGAGAGGTAACAAAAGTTACATCCTAAGCTAAAAATTCTTTGTCAGGTGTTCTTGAAAACAGGGAACAGCAGAGTTTAAGTTAAAGTAATAATTTATGTAGAAAAAATACTTTTTAGCCATGACTACACAACACTAGCGAACATCAACCTGAACATAACATTCAGTAAAGTAGTTAGCTCTGTAAGAAATTTCAAAATGAAAAAATAGAGATGATACATTTATTAATAAATAGCATAGTGAGGAAGATAAGCAAAAATAAATAAATAAAAATCATGTGCCAATGATAGTCTCATTCTTAAGCATCTAATTGTGCCATGACTGACAGACACACATCTCTAATTGTTAACAATCACCTCCAGTCAGGAGCTGATTACATCCATGTTTGTTGAAATTACAGTTAAAGATGGTGATAGTTTTCACTGCACATGATAATTCTTTACCAAACAAATTATATTGTTGAAAGGAGGTTCCTTTTTTTTCCCTATTTTCACACCTTTAGTCATAGTTATAAATATTTTGATACTTCCTTCTAGTATAAACAAAAACTGCACAACGCCTGTGAGCACAATTTTCTTTGATAGTTTGATTTTTGGCTTTATACTGAACTGAGACCAAAGTCCATCATAACAGATTATCCTGTTGCTTGTTTATTCGTGTACCTACTATGTTGTCCAGTTTCTGTATTTGTTCTGGAGTACTTGCTGCTGTTGTAAGCTGACATCTACATTTGTTAGCGATGTGGATGAAAACAATTTTTTGCCGTTCCCTTTGTTGTAAGAAACGGGGCAGTAGCACAGCTTGACCTCTCTGGAATAGAGTATTGATCTAAATTAATCTTGAGCTACTCCTAAAATCAATGCTGTTAATGTTAATTTGTCAGGTCAGGCTTTTGTTGCAACTGCAAAAGTAGCACCCCTTTTGTAGACCCTCATCAGAAAATGACATAACGGGCCGAGTAGACAGAAGTGAGAATTATGCACACAAAAAAAATCCTGTAATTAATTAAAAAAGAAAAAAATCTGGCTCTCATCATGTAGAACAATTGGAAATGTAAAAAAAAAAATGCTGATTCTGAGTGTGTTTGTCTGTAGAGAAAGCACATGTATATACAGACAAGAAAGATGCCCTTCAAGCTGTAAAGATGATGAAGGGAGCCCGCTTCAAACCCTTTTCCAACCGTGAGGATGCTGAGAAGTTTGCCAAGGGCATCTGTGACTATTTCCTCTCTCCAAGCAAATCTGCAGCCTGTGTATCTCCTGTCAAACCAGGCCTGGTCATTAGTAAAGGTAAGTAGATAAAAGTGTGTGTGAAGCTGCTCTGTAAAAAAAAAAAAAAAAAAAAAAGGGCATTTGTTTTTCATTACAATTGATAATATCAGCTTAACAATTTGATTGAAAAGTTGAATGTTTGGAAAAAATGTAGATGTAGATGAATATGAGAATATCTTAGTATTTGCTATGTTCCACTTTAGCTTTAATGGCAGCATGCACTGGAGCTGGCATGGACTCCACGAGTTTGTGCAAAACCTGATGACCCGTGTTATCCCAGCAGGATTTGACAGTGTTCCAAAGAGCTTCTTCTGATGCCACTGAAAGCTCGTCTTTCTCAGTCGTCAAGTGCCCCCATAAATATTCAGTGGGCTTGAGGTCAGGTGACTGTAGAGGAAAGTCCATGACAGTCCTTTGCTTTGAGGTGTGTTTGAGGTCATTAATCCTGCTGCAGTGTGAATTTTTTTCCTTGCTAAGATTCAAACCGGAGGGTACAGCATGTCTCTGAAGAACGGAGTGGTACTTCTCCTTTGGTCGGAGTGGAGTCAATTCAGTGCAGGTGTCCAACTCCAGAGCAGGCAAAACACCCCCAGACTTGAATATTCCCACCACCATGTTTCACCGTGGGTTTGATACACTGTGGTATCATTCTCTCTCCTGTTCATCTCCTTACATACATCCTTCTGTTACTGCCATTAAAATCTCAAACTTCATCAGTAATAAATAGGACTTTTTTTTTCCAGTCATCCACTGTGAAATGCTGGTATTTCTCAGCTCACCCCGAGCTTTTGGCCTTGTTTCCGCTCTTGAGAAGCGGTTTAGAAACTGCTACTCGTCCTCTGAGACCACTACAAGACGGCCTTCTCTTGACAGTGCTTTTGCTGATTAGAGTCTTGCGTTCTTTATTTAGAAAATTCTGTATTTGTGATGAAGTTGCTTTCTACACTCTCTGGGAACTAAGCTTGATGTATTGATCTTCTCATGGTGTGGTCACTTCTGGTCTGCCTGATCATGCTTTGGATACAACTGATCCAGTTACTGCAAAGCGTTTTAAAGTCCCATGCACTGCCCCCTTAGAAACCTTTAGCCCAGCTATGATTTGATGCTGAGAAAGCTTCTATATTGCTTAGATTAACAATTTGACTTCTGACACTTTCACCATCACAACACTATATAGCCATATTTATAACAGGTGAACACTGGCTGCAAGTTGAGTTACTCGAACAAGCCTCTGATGATGATCAAATCCACCAGATTGTGATCTGAATGCATGCAAAAACACAATCTATGATGCAGGCCACAGTTTCACCATGGTGCACAGCAGCTGTGAACTCTAGTTTTTGACAGCAGTGTGTGTCCTTCACTCTCCTCTCCCTCTCCACACCAGACAACATGGAGGTTGATACCATTAACCGTGAGCGGGCCAACAGTTTCAAGAGCCCACGTACCCAGGACCTGACGGCCAAACTGAGGAAAGCTGTGGAAAAGGGCGACGAGTTGGCCTTCAGCGAGCTGGTCTGGAGCAACCCACGCTATCTCATTGGCTCAGGGGATAATCCCACTATTGTGCAAGTAAGAATATGAAGTGCATTTCTTCTACCTAGCCTTCGCTTTAGTGACACTTTCTGAACTATTTTTCTGACGTTATGATGAATGAAGTGAAATTAAGAGGCATCGCTGTTTGAACTTGTAGCGAGGCTGTGCTTTCTCAAACTCTGTGGAAACTCTTTGCTATTAATAGAGATGGGTTGCCTGACTTCGCCGTTTGTTGATACAAAAATGTCTTTTCCACATCAGCGCCAACCTTTAACAAATGCCCTTGTCAAGCTTGCAGTTGCTGAAATGACTTTCTGCGTGTGTGTGTGTGTGTTCAGTAAATACATTACAACAGTATCAGATGAACAGCAGAACACATATGAACAATGCAGACATTTTGGTACGCTGTAATTCTACATCTGTGGGTGTAGCTGATGATTGTAGGCCTTTTAAAAAGTATCAGACATGCATCAGTTGTACAATAACAATGTTATCTTTTTTTTCACTGTTTCGCCTCATGTTCAGTCATTGGTCAGTTTTCTTATCTTGCACATTTACAATTTCACATCTTAAACCACATTGAGTTTGCAACACAAAACGTTGAGTGATGCATCCCTAACTTCAGCAGGTGAAGTTAAGGTCAGCTTTTGGATAAAAATAAGCATCCTTCCCTGTTGACAGAAGATTAATGAGGATTATGCCCTGATCCATCCAGTTGTTCCACTGTTTTGTCTGCTCAGGAGGGCTGCCGGTACAATGTAATGCACGTGGCAGCCAAGGAGAACCAGGGAGGCATCGCCCAGCTGCTGCTGGACACCTTGGAGAACCCAGAGTTCATGCGCCTCATGTACCCAGACGACCAGGAAGTCATGCTGCAGAAACGTATCCGCTACATTGTGGATCTTTACCTCAACACTCCAGATAAGGCTGTAAGTTCTTGAACCAAAGCAGCTAAACCAGATTAGATTCTTTCACAGAGTATAATGGGCTGTGTTCATATTGTATTCTGCCCGTTTGTCTCAGGGATTTGAAACACCACTCCACTTTGCCTGTAAGTTTGGGTGCCCAGAGGTGGTCAACGTCCTGTGCTCACATCCTGACATCGATAAGAACTGCAAGAACAAGGATGGCCAGAAGCCTTGTGATGTAAGGGAGTTTTATTTTTAACCCTTGGTAACATTCACACTTGAGTAAAAACAGATTTAGCGAAGCCTGGGTTGTACTGAACACATACATACGGGGAGCCGTGTAGCAGCCTTGAACAGTACTGCTGAACACTGAAAGATATCCTGGCAGTAGCAGCTGAGGTCGGGACGGCTTAGCTCACTCAGGTTGACCTTTTAGCTTGCTTTTTGTCAACAATCACTCACTGCACATTGAAGGCTAAATTTAGATGAGCAAATTCTTTCCCTAGCTAATCCAGCAACAGTTGTATGTCGTCAGCTGTACATACATCACTAATTGTTCTTTTTTGTTTTTGTTTTTTTGCTTTCTACAGCTTATTTGTAGCAGAAAAAATAAAACCCAAGAAGTGAGGCAGAAGATAAATGACTATTTGGAGGGTAAGGACACAACTTTATTCATACATTAAATCTTAGTGCTCCTATTCTTCTCTGTTTCTTGTAGGTTACAGGCAAGTGCCATTTAGTGTACATTGACACAGAGTGGCTTGGATAAGTAGAAATGCATGTTACATCATATATTTTGAATTTGATTCCCATTGGTCTCTGAATAAAAGTCATGTCCATCGAACAGTGTTATATTAACTTGAAATTGTCTATTGCCTTACAGACCGCTGCTATATTCCTTTGCTGAGGGCAACCGACAACAGCTCTCAGCCCATCATTGGTGCTACGTGGTCACCCGAGTCCTCAGAAAGTCTCTCTCTCATCCAACGGCATACAAGAAGCCCGATGGATCCAGTGATGGCTGTCACAGCCTTTGCTGGTCCTCTGAGCCCCTCTAAAGCAAGTTCTCTACCCAATTACCTGTCTGCATTCACTCCAGTTCATTAAACACACTTAGCACAGGCATCATTCCAAACATAAAATGACCAGAGAATACGATGTTCTCCTGTAGGCAGATGACTTTCGTCGGTCCTGGAAGACACCGCCCAGAGACCGAGCCGAGATTTTCCACAACATCCTCAAGTCCGATCCCGACCGTGGGGCAGAGAGAGTGGGCAGGTACGTCCACATTAACCATGCTATCATGCTAATATTATCTTTATAGCTGAGATTGATAACCTTCTGCATGTTGTCTTGCCTTTCGGAAAGAAAGGGGTGTTTGTTAGAGATTGCAAAAATATTGTGATACTGCTGGGCTTTTTGCAGTTGATGTGATGCATGACAATCTCAAATTTCAATCTCAAAGAATGAAAAAAAAAATTGAATTAAAAGCAAATATTCAATATTAGGTAAATATTAAACCCGTATTAAAAAATGGTCCACTGCAACTGTGACAGCATATTATTCTCAGACATAACAATCTATAAAATTGGAGTGAAATCCAATTTTATACAAACTTTTTAGTAGGTGTGAGACAAAAAATTGATATTCATATTGCAATATTTCCACTTGTGATACATTATATACTGGTGCCAAGTATTGATATGTTAGGGTTTTTTTTTTTCGTTTTTTTTTTTTTTTTTAAGACAAGACTACTCAGAATAGATTCAGCTACTGTTGCTTTCCATTAACAGAGCACCAGTACACTCTGAAAAGACTCAGAAAGACACTCAGAAAGTCCACTGGAGTCACTAGAAGAACATTCATGGCCCTTGGTGAAAGTTTCTGTGTGGTAACTGTGTTGCAGCTGAGCTAGCAGCTCAGCATCAAGAGGCTCTCCAGCTTGTGTGTGTGTGTGTGTGTGTGTGTGTGTGTGTGTGTGTGTGTGTGTGTGTGTGTGTGTGTGTGTGTGTGTGTGTGTGTGTGTGTGTGTGTGTGTGTGTGTGTGTGTGTATCTCTGTCTGTCTGCGGGGGAGTGTCAGCAGCATGTATCTGTAGCTCTGCTGTTTATCATATTAACGTTACCGTCGTCACTCGTCAGCCCTGAATATCTTGTTGAAGCTCTGAATACAGCAGTTGGTTATCAGCAGGTTCTGTGTTGCGTTTACTGCCATGCCATTTGGAATGATATATAAAGAGATATGATTTAACTGTGCTAATTCGTCTTCTCTCTATAGAGACCTGGCTCATGACATGGGCCACCCCTGGTCTGAGTACTGGGACTTCCTTGACAGTTTTGTGGATTTGTCATCGACTGAGGGGCTCCACAAGCTAGAAGAGTACCTGAGCAGGAAGGATTTCAGCCCACGTGCTCATGAAGAGGCCGGAGAGAATGAGACCAGCAACAGGTTTAAAACCCCCTCGCCAGGTACCCTCACCTGCTCTAAATCAGAGAAGCGGCAAGTCCTGAAAAAGTATAAAGATCAGCCTCCCTGATTGAATCTGTTATTTGGCATTGTAATCAGTATAATGTCCTCAGCCGTAGCCTCTTGTCGGATATGAAATGACGAGTCACGAGTCTGTTTTGATCATTCATCATCTGTTTACAGGCAAGCCCCAAAAATTCTGCAACTCCATCTCTGTCGGTGCCTTCCTGGACGAGGGTGATGACATCAGCCTCGAAGAGATGAAGAACCGGCAGAACGCAGCACTCACCAGCATCACCTCCTCTGCTGCGTCCAAAGACGGCCTGAAGGGAGCCGTAGGCGGTCACGAGTTCCACATCTTGCCCATCGCACTTCACCACCGCGGGGCCGGCCTGATCGAGACGGCGGCCGAGCAGGACCTGCTGTGTTGCTGCGACAACAGCCTCCTGTCGCCCGGCGTCGTCTGCAAAAACGGGCTGTGCTCCTCCTCGAGAGATAGGACTCACAACGGAGACAAGGTGTCTCCTCGCACCTCCCCGTCCTCCTCCTGCCTGCTGTCGCCCATCTCCAACCTCATGGTGGAGTTTGAGCGCATGTCGCTGCAAGAGCCACTGGACAGCCCCACCAGCTGCAGGGAGAGGAGGAGCAGTGGAGGGAGTCGGCATAGGGAGCTCCGAGACTCCTACAGCTCCTCTTCAGCTACAGACCTGAGCTGCGGGCTGAACCGCCTTTCTATGGGTCACAGCAGCCAGGACGGTGAGGCCGTGGAAGGGGGGCCAGGATGGAGAACAGAGGGAGGAGGGGCAGAGGAGAGGCGTAGCAGCGGCAGCTCAGAGGAGTACTTTGAAGCAGAGGAGAGCCTGGAGATGCTGGGCAGGACTAGGGGGTCGGTATCAGGGGCACGCAACTTCTGTGCTAGGTCCAAATCATGGGATCATGGGGGGAGGGACCTGAGCAGCTCAGGATCATCAGCGTCCTCTTATAAGTCCTTAGATAACTCCCACGAGTTCCTACCCAGGACCCCACCGCACATTAGAAAAGGACTTTTCATCGAAGGGTGAGTCACAGCAGTTTCTCTGCACAGGGCATCATGAGATCATAGATAAGGAGGAACTTAATGATAGATCAGTTTGATAATGATATTTGATGTTTTTACATGTAAATATAAACAATACATAAAATATAAAAAATATATGTGTTAATATATTTAGAATAATATTGTAATTAGCAATAATTAGAGAACCCCTTGTAATATTTTTTGGGCCCAGTGTTCTCTTATTGTAGTCAAGAACAGCTAACTCTGACTACCACTGATGACTGTTATTAGGGATATGTGACAGGCAGCCAGTTACAAAAGGGTTCAATGATCCCCAACTTTAGATTGATGATGTGAATGGCACTGTAGATAGCAGCTTATGTGATTTGTCTTTCATGTTTTCACAGGGATTCACCAACCAAGTTGGACAAAGAGGTCTTGTCAGCAGTAGAGGGCATAGACATCGATCCCCAAAAGTATCCCAGCATTCATAAGTGGAAGAGCACAATGAAGTCGTTTTCTGCATCAGACATGCAGAGGTTAGTAAGCTTAGCTAACATTTTATTGCCTTGCTTATTGCTGATCTGCTGACTGTATTATGTATTTATGATTAAAGTAAGGCTTTGGTTTTCAGTGGTTGATTAAGTCAGATTATCACATTAAAGGCTAAATACTCTAATACATATTTATGATGTAGGGAAACATTTTAGTATCAGGGACGATTTGTCCAGAGAAATGCACAGCCTCACATGATGGACTGTGATGTCAGTGACTACATTTGCATATGTAGTAGTCTTTCATTAACTGGCTTGTTAGGTATCTTTTAAAATATGCTTTCAAATTCCAATATGCTAATAAAAAAAGGAATAGCTTTGAAGCTTTGAAACAGTTTCCAGACTTCAGAGCTGCTCATTCAAAGCCAAGCTAATGAAATTAGACGATGTAAAGGCAGATTTCTACAGTCTGTCACCTCTGAGGTTGTTCATACTGTCCTTGTACAACACACTGAAATTATTTTTTTGGTGAGATGTCTGAAATAATAAATGACTAATACATGGATGATAGTGTCAGTCAGTGACAGTGTCTATTACATGAATTCCTTGATATTAAATGTACTTCTGCCATTTTCTGTAGTGGTCCCAGTAATATTTGCTGGTAATGTGTACTGAAGTAGCATATCACATGAAATGTTTAAGCTACGTTTGAGTCAAAAAAAAAAGTATAAAAGTTACAAGAACAGTACTTGTACCAGCCCAGCCAAAAAGAGGAGTAAGCCTGGTTATTGCAGCAGAAATGTAACAGATATATGTGGTGCAGTGAAGGTTTCTCAGCTTTGCAGTGAAAAACTTTTGCAATCTGAAGACTTTTTAGGAGTTAGTAGTGAGGTGAAATGCCAGTGGGTAGGGTGTTTTTGTCCCTGAGAATAGATATGAAAAGAAACATTTTTGAAAAGCTTTGCGCTCTTGAGTCTAGACTTTTCAAGAAGTGATGTCTGGTGTTTGTAGCCAAAATCAACCGTCCTATCTCTTAGTAAAAAATGACAGCACAAAAAAAAAGAGATTCTTTAGATGCAGAAAGAACCTGAATGTCAGCACCCTCTGCAGACAGGTTATGGTCATCCTGTGTAAAATCTATACTGATTTTCAGTATTAGAAGTAAAGGAACGATATTGTAAATATAACCACTGATTGTTGTTCATGTGTATCATCTAGCTGGACTAGCCCTGCAGTGGTAAAAACACGTCTCAGGATGCAGCCTCAGACTCCCGGTTCCCCGGTCAGCGGCCTGATGTCTCCCACCGGACGCTTCAGCCCCGCCCGGCACGCCGCCTCACCAGACTTCAGCCCCAGCCGTTACAGCCCTGCCAATGCTAGCTACATCCAGCGCATCCGCCTCAAGCACTTGAACGAGCCTCCAATCTAACTACCCACTCCTCCCCCTGCCTCCAACCACTGCTGCCATACCCCTCTACAAACCCTAAACCCACCACACCCCTCTCCTTCCCACTCCCAACCCAGCTGCACCAAGGTGACTACACCAGAGCTCAGAAACCACATACCTAACAGAAATATGCACAAGTGTGTGGAAGATTTGTATTAATGATGTATGGTACTACTCCTATGTAATACAGGAATTCTCATCATGTTAGGTTGTAATGTACACTCAAGACTCTAAAAAGGAAAAAAAAAGAAACCTTGCTGATGTATGTACTGTACGGGTGTGGACCATGTTGAATTGACGGTAATGTTATTTGTGGCAAGTGGACGCACCTGTATCATAGCCTGAGTCAACTTTTTTTGGATATCGTGAATACAAGCCGCACTCCCCAAAGTTAGTTCGTCACTCAAACCTTAGTGTGGAATCCTCAACAGGATTCTGTCGCTGAAGATGTTCTTAAAAAAAAAAAGGAAAAAAAAAAGTAAAATGTCAATATTTTAAAAATTATTTTTTGTATGTTGGTCAGTAGCACAAAAATTAAATGTTTTTATTAATGGTGTTAAAACCGACTGCCATTTCCTATGTTTTCCTCAGTTCAGGAATTGCCTTAATTTTTTGACGTGATGGACAAGTTCTATCAGTTTGGACACGCTCTCTAGCTCATACATGAAATATCTGGAAATTTACTGACTACATCGGTCACAGGTGATGACGGCAAACACGGGGAAAAACTGATAAGACTGAGATCTTCCATGCTTTTTATTTTGTTCTTCAATAAATGGATACATTTTCCATGTTTTCTCGGTGGTTCCTGGACATGTCTTGACTTTTCCTTTCTGCCTCTGTCGGCGGCCTTAGACTGTGCAATTTTTTTTATTTGTTTTTTCTTTTGAAATATCTCTCAATCTCAAGCATCTCCCACAGTGTGAGAATAAATGACAAAACACACCCATCAGTGAAGTGTAATTTCAGTTTGTCTTGTCTGGGCTGAACCTTCTTGAACGCCCAGTCTGAGACCACTTAAAGCTACATTAAGCAAATTTGATCCACTAGGGGGCAGAAAGATTCCGAAACCTAACTCAACAGCTACAAAACCCGGATATATTTATTAACTTACTATTGCCTTTAATGGCCATCTTGATATTAAAAAAAAACTGCCTTATGCTTACAGAGAACACAAATGATTAGCAAAGAGCTGCACATAGTTGGGTGTTGATTCCCAGTGGGCTCACAGCCCGTCACATTAGAAGTAATTTCAATCTGTTCAAAACTAGAGCTTAATATAGGTTTAATGTCCAACATTATGAGTCTCTTCAGTGGTTCAAATTGGCTAACAGCAAAATCATGTAAACAGCAGGTTCTAGTCTAATGGTGGAATGTTAATGTGTGGAAACCTGCTGTATCCAAATTATTTGTAATGTAAGGACACATTCTCTGCTGTATGAGGGCTTATCAGCTATGTCTAGGACAAAAGAGCCATTCATTTTAAATATTCAGATTGCCACTCTACTTAGGTTGAAAGAAACAAGTGTTCTGAATGTATTTTTTTGTGTGTGAACTAAACCTTTATCCGAGAGCACAAACTACTTCATTGAGAAGATTGTATTGTCATCCGTGTGCTCTCAGGTGACAACAGATCTAATTCTGGTCTCTGAATGTTTATGAATGTGGAACTTTGCAAAAATGCACCTAAAAAACTTAAAACATGCTTCTTGTGCTTTTAGCATTCTGTGCTTTATTAAAAATTAACTTTCATGGTGAATTCTCTTTCTGTATGTCTAGACCTCATTTGCTTTCAACTAATCAATAAAACATCACTCCTACTTTACTGCTAAAGTGTCTGTGCTTTTTTTGTTGTTGTTGTTGTTGTATTTCAAGTAATTTCTATGATTGCAAAAACAACAAGAAAGCACATGTGACAGAAACTGACGCTTTCATGATTATCTTTATTTATTTCAACTGAACCATACGACACAATCCTCACTTCATTAACACATTTAAAGCTAAGAGCATAAATTGTTTTAACGACAGCTATACAAATACACCTTTTTTTTTTTTGGTTTAAAAATCAGTCACTTGTGTAAAAATTCCCAGTTACATTCAGGAGGAGTTGCTATGCAGCTGTAATTCACTTCTGCTGGCATCCTATGGCACGGAAGTAATCACAACAACGCCACCACAGAGTCTCTCATTACATGATGGTAGTTCAATTACAAAGTAAGAACATCAAAGTAATTTTCAAGACACTTAGGAGAAAAACTGAGCTTTGACCTTGCGACTGACCAACTGGGCATCTGAGTCACAGAAACCTATGGTGTTGGCCCATCAAGTCCGTGTTAGTTTGTCCGGGGGCATGAATCCCGCATCTCCCAGAGTTCTGAGGGCCACCCTGCCGCTAGGGCGGATGGTGAGCCACGTGATGCTGCCGTTGTTCAAGCCCATACGCAACCAGCCCTCTGGAGGAAACTGCAGAGCCCTGAGAAAACAAAAGAAAGATAAGAGCAGCTAAGAATGAACCAGAATACTGGAGCAACTGTATCTTTACATCCTGTTTAATACATAATCGGGTTGATATGTATGTGACATGGTCCGTAAGTAGTCGCTTCGGAGAGGCATCATAAACAAATGTTTAATATAACGCAAACATCTTACACAGAATTAAACTTGAACACTAAACAAAACGGTGTTTCGATGCACTTAATGTCCTTTTTTATCCGACTCATATAGCCAAGAGGAGGCATTACATATGTAGCAGCTAGAATACTTATGATTAAAAATAATTATTCTTTTAGAGAAATGGTTTGACATTTTGGGAAACAGGCTTTGTAGCTTCTGAGATGAGAAGATTGATACCACTTTCATGTTTGTACGGTAAATCGTGAAGCTACAATCCGGAAGACTGTTGACTAGCTTTGCTTAGTATAAAGACTGGACACAGAGGGAAATGTTGAACTATTTGTAACAGGATTCCATTAAAATAAAATCACAACAACACAAGCCAAGCACATATTCAATCAAAAGAATACTATGGGAATCTATCACGGCAAAGTTTGAATAATGGTTAGCACAACAAGAAGCCAATAACTTAGCAGCAACGAGGCAAAGCTCTGGCCTCGGCTGAGCCGCGACCACTGAGTCCGCCGGCGACACAAACCTGCAGACAAAATAACGGATGACATTGGCATGACAGACGATGATCTCATAGCTGTCCTCCTTCTGCTTAGGGTCAGCGCGGTGGATGTAGCGGCGGAAGGCTGCCTCAATGCGAGCTCCGTCTTCATGGTACTGCTGGAGGACGGTAGAGAGGTTGAAAGCCACCTTGTCAGATGAAAGGGTTCTGTCTGAACCCCTCAGTCAGTACAGAGTCAATACATGACGCTGCAGTGCAATGCAGGGAATGTATGAAGAGTTTCGTTCCAAAATGAGGCCAACTGATACTTTAGCTATGTGTTTTTCCAAATGTTGTTTTACAAAAGCTGTGAAGAAAACCTTAATTAGGTGATTGACCTGGTCCTACTTGAGTAAAGCCTTCGTAATTACATTTTAGCAACGGATTATGTAACTTCAGCTACTTTAAAACGTTGGCATTTTGGAAATTAACTCTTCCTGTGGTTCATTCCTGTGGCATTGCACTGATGTATTGGCAGATTTTGGCTTGGAGCCCTCGGCTGTGAGCCTGAACAAGCACTTGACAGGACATTTGCACAGACATGTGGGCAGCAGAAAGCTACCTAACCAAATACAAAGATATGCAAATACAGAATATCAGTCCCACAGCCCGTTCTAGAGTGTGTGCAGCTTCTCTCACCACAGCATCGGGCTTCCAGTGAGTGACGGGTGGAACCGGCTCGATAGGTGCGCCCTCTCTTAGCAAATCACAGCTCACCAGATCCACTCCTGGATCCGTATGACATTCAGAGGGAAAATGAAAGTTAATATAATGTTCTGCATTTCTGCACCAGCTTTGACTGGAAATGTTCTGTACAGAATCTAAACAGGAAATAGTAATGAGATATAACAAAGATAAAGAGGATATGAACAGTAACTTCAACAGTGCGTCAAATCAAACTTTATGAATAAAAGCATGAAAATGTCTAGTTTAACAATATCTTGATATATGAAAGAGCTAAGATATTTAAAGAGGCACATACTGGACAAAATTACACGAGTGCATTATTATTTTTAAAAAAAAGAAACATTTGTAGTAAGTGCTGATGATGAAAAGCAATATTGACCTTTATATTTTATTGTTCATATAACATGCATCCTAAGAAGTCCTTTAAGAATAAAATAGTGATCGGCGCAATAAAATAAAAAAAATGAGTTGAACTTTCCAACCTGGAGGCCAAAAGAAAAGCAGTAAGAAGCCTGTGTGTTTGACTGTGCAGCTCTGAAAAGCAGTGTGGCATCTATCCACTACCTGGAAGGTGTTTGCTGATGATATTTGCTGTCTCTGTGGCTCTGGCCATGCTTGAGTGGATCAGAACATCATACTTCAGTCCCAACGCTGCCAGGCGCTTGCCTGTCAACTCAGCCTGTTCACGACCTGGAGAGAGGACATGACAGTCATCGTTATATTTAAACACACACATCTAAGTTCCAGCCACCAGATTATCAGGGTACATTTGTGTAGGACAACTGGTAACTTAAGTTGTTAATGACTGTGCCATTGAGAAAAGTAAAGAGTTATACTGCATCCTCCAACTTCCACAAAGATACAACACCCCAGACTGTAAAGTGGAAACCAGACCTAATGGTGTGAGGATCCTCTCTTTGTCGCTGATCCCGCTCAGGTTGTACTGGGAGTGTCTGATGAGGAGGATGTTGCGTGTAGCTTTAGGTTTGCCGTTGTCCTGCTCGGAGCTGGGGTCTTCACTCGCACTCTCTTTCTTCTTCCCATTGGTCAGTGCAGATGGGTCTCTCCTGAAAAGAGTGATGGATGAGCATGATCTTGAGATTAGAAGTGGCTTTGGTTAAGTTAAGAAGGAAGATCCTTATGCCAGACTCAGTTTAAAAAAAGAAGCTATTTATACAAGACTTGCTTTTCAGTGACAATGCACCTCTTAGAACAAGGACTGTGAACTCTTACAGAGTTCTAAGACCCACTCTTCAGCATACATCCAAAATGTCAAGTATAGCTTTGGTCATTTAGCAAGATCTAAAATTCAGTAAGACCAGGATCCTCCTAGTGGCACTGGCAGGTAGTGGCAGCCTGTGGTATTCTGGTGGCAGTTGAAAGAGTCACTGTCAACCCAATTTCCTGTCTTTTTACAACAGGTCAGCAGCTCTAAGTCTGTTTTAGTATGGTTGTTTAGCATCCACATTCACCTTTAAAAAACTGCCGGATTCAAACTGGTTATGAGGCATGTGTCTTACCAGTACCAGAGCATGCCATACTATTTTATTTAATATTTTAATATATACACCACATAACTATGTCAGTGTCAGCTGTCACTTTGCTGCTGCTAAGATGTCACAAAAAAGGTAAAAAACAAAGACAAAAGTGAAAAATGTGAACATAAAGCAGACTTTTACCATTTTTTGTTAAGTAGCCTACAAGTTATTAAACTTATGTTTTCTCAATTATTTTCAAACCTGTGTAAATTATGTTTAAATAACACAATTTCACTCTTCCAATAATAAAACACAGGATAAGTAAAGAGTGTTTTTTGTTCCTTTCTATTTTCAAAATGAGGGAAATCATAGAGGTTATGAGTAACTACATAAACTGAATGAAAAGCAAAAGTAAATCATGGTTGCTCAAAAACCATCATAAAACACACTTACAGCTCCTTACCTGTCATTAAAACAAACCAGGAAATATAGCCCTGCCCTAGTTGTCAGTGAGTATTTCAAGTGCTAACAGAGTACCACATGCTGCCACTGAGGTGCCTGCCACTACAATGTCACAGGGTGCCACAGCCTACCACTAAGGTGCTACAGCCTGCCACTACAGTGCCACAGCTTGACAATAAGGTGCCACAGCCTGCCACTGCTATGTCACAGGGTGCCACAGCCTGCCAATAAGGTGCCACATCCTACCACTGCTATGTCACAGGGTGCCACATCTGTGTCACAGCCTGCCACTGAGGTGCCACTGAGGTGCCACAGAGGTGCCACTACCTGCCAGTACCACTAGGAGGATCCTGGCCGCTCTCCTAAAACAAATTTAATCTTATATATATTTTAACCAATATACATCGCGTTGGATGGGTTGTTGTCAAACGGATACAAGATTTGGCGTTACATTAGCGTAGGAGTGAGGTAGAGGGCGGACAGAACATAAAAAAACAAAAACATCTTTGTCCAAATAATCACATAGTCGTGAGATAACGTATGTGGAGGCTCATACTTATCCCAGTTGAAGTCCCAGGCGTGCCCCGTCGGGGCGGGTGTGTGGCTGGCTGATGTCCACGCCGGCTGCGCAGCTTGAAGGACGGTGAATTTCGGCCACCGACTTGCCGCCTCTCTGCGCTCACCGAAGTATCCGCGGGAGTCTGCTGCGGCAGCCGCGAATACTAGAACCGCAGAGCCTCCGGTGAACCCACAAATAAGTTTGAAAGTTTTCCTGTACGACATACTGAGAGCTCCCCCGAAGCAGCAAACTAATGCTAGCTAATTAGCTGAGCTTAACTGGAGTGCTGTTAACAAGGTGCACCGCTATCTCTTCTCAGAGGGTTTTATTATGCTCAATGGCTTTTAGCTATTAATTCCAACTCGAGAGAATAACATAAAATACGCTCCTTGTGGCACCTATATGTACCAGACGGCGGTGGAAACTAAAAATACAGTCGGCACAGGAGATGGCAAGCTAATCTTGGCAGCTTCCTTCAAACACTACGGTGGCCAGGGCGAACCAAAACAGTTGCTTTCGCATAAATGTAGAAATGTGCCACTCGAGGGCGCCCTAATCCATAAACCCGCAGCGGTACAGCGTAGATAATTCTCCCTTCTTTGTAAACTCCATTCAACACACGAGAATTCAGTGGAGCCAAATGTATGAGCTTCTGAGACACCGGTTAAGATTTTAAAGCCACACATCTCAACACATAACTTCAATAAAAGTTCAGCTCCTTTAGGAAAATCCCGTTGCTTCATACAGTCTACTTCGGCGATAGAAGACTGTGACACAAATGCTTATTTTTATCAAGTGAATGCTGATGTAAATTTGCGTCGATTGTATACAATAACCATACCGAAATTAAGAATGGGACTGCACCTTGTTGTAAAAAATATTACACCTGGTTTGTCCATGTGTGTGCGTTTATAGGAGGACAAGCAACAATAAACTGCAAGAATCTAGATGGACTTTGGTGCCGCTGCATATCCGAAACATGTTTCAAGACATGAAAACTGTTAGTCTTATTAAACTTTTAGAGACATTATGATATTAATTAAACACACAACATGTTTAAATAGGTAAACCTTTGCGTGAAGGGTAGTTTTTTATTCTCGCAATATCTCCCAGGTTAAAAAAAAAAAAAAAAAAGCATTGGAGAGTGACTAAATGCTTTCTGTGATGCACGCAGAGTAGTCGACGCTATAGCACCGCTCATTTTCTTATGAAGACACTCGCACGGTTGCACAGCAGAGAGGCTCCACCTTTTCAAGCGGTTCAGTGACCTCACCAGTGGGCTGGATTGTAAGGGTGGGATTTCCAGGCTTTCAGAAAGCTCCATGTATTCCTGCCTCCCTCTATCTTAGGATCTATGCGGCTTCAACGGTAGCAAAGACGGACTGGTTGTACCTTTTAATAGCCACAGAAAGGCCTATACATTGCACACTGGATCTTTTTTTCTACATGCGACTCCAATCGGAATAAATAATTGAGGAATGTGGAAATTACAGAATGCCCAACAGCGCTGGAAAGAGATTTAAACCCACCAAATACATCCCAGTGTCCACAGCTGCCACACTCCTTGTGGGATCGACCACTTTATTTTTCGTTTTCACGTAAGTTGCATCGCTTCTTGTTCCGTGCATACCGGGATTTCCATAGAGTGTGTGCTGCCAGATTACACAGGCAAAAGTGGATGGCAGCTCGAACTTTGCATGGGTGGATTCAGTCACTTAGGTGGGATAAGTGGTTTTCTATCTGTCCCAATGGGGAATCTCGCAGCGGTTCTGAAATGGGCATGCAATAAAAATAAATAAATAAATAAAAAGCAGCCTTGTGTTGCCTTCCTGTGCAACCTCAGTGAGACCATTCAGCCATAATACCTGCAAGGCAAACTTCCAATAAGCCATGCAAGTTTAACAACGCTGTGATCGCACAGGAGCCCACAGTTTAGGCCGCAGATACTTACTTTCCATTGAAAAAAAAACCGCAGGCAGTTGTTGATAGAATTAAAATGGTTGCATTGGCTCAGCGGGCGGTTTAAGTTTGATTCATGTACAATCATTTGGGGTTGATGCAGTGTCACAACAGCCTATCAAGAAGCATTACAATCATCCTAAACCACCAGCTCCCAAAGTGGAGTCCTGCAGGGGTCCCTCAGCTTGGTTTTATTGCATCTACTACTACCACCACCATGTCTGACCCAGTGTGTGGACAGCAATTAGTGTTTTTCTATGGAGGAAAGAGCTTATGTGTATGTGCAACTTCTGATCCAGGCCAACAGGTCCTTACTCTCTCTCAAAGCCAGATGATATGACAAGCTGGTGACTGTGGTCGGGCCACACCAGCTGCAATTAGGAGGATGATTACTTATCAACACAACCCATCAACAAACATCACAATCACACCAGGTATACCCCCATGTAGAAAGGCTTTCGCCCCAGGCCCCTCTATCTGATGAATGAGGCGTTTAATGGTGTGACGTTACTACAGAGCTGCCACTATAGGGAGAGAGATGAGAGCAGAGAGAGAGAGAGAGGTGTGGTGTGTCTGGTGTGAATCATCATTCCCACTTACATTCTTCCCTAGTGTTAACCCTCAGGTGAACGGATTATCAGTGAAAATCAACGTCATGCTCAATCTCACATCCTCAAGAAACCCCCGAGGGAAGCTGAACATCAGTTTAGGAACATCTGAGCCAGATTAAGGACTGTAGGGATACATCATCCAATCATTCTTCTGTGTGGACTCAGTGTGTCCACTGAAGAATGAAAAGGCTGAATGTAATTCCTCCCCATCCAAGGTTGGGTGGTTTTACAGTGTTTTTAGAACACATATGTCACAAGGGATGATGTGTCACCGCATTTGCATAATATTTTGTACACACATTTTCTACTTAATATGCCTTTTAATTAATAGCTGCTGTGGGTCTAATGCTGTTTGTGTACTTAAACAATTAAATCATGTACTGCTAATCTGTTTTGGATGCAGGGAGACACTGATGATGCTTTAGCTGCACCCTGACTGGAGGAAACATATGGTGTTTGTTGGTTGTGCAGGTAGCTTGGATTGTAGCTTTAAAATCCCATCACTCCTTGGTGTGCTGTCTAGGGCTTTGCATACGGAAATGGCCTGATTTACAAGTCTTGGCGTACAATGAATGTGTCATGATTTTATTGGATTTTGCAATTCAGTCACATTATTCACAAAAAGCAGAAGTCTGAATTTTTGCTGCCTAGAGATTTTTGAAAATATTGTTCTTTCGCTGGGGTTCGTGTCAACCTCCACTTTAAAGGTTCATCCCCCAGCAGATGGTTTAAGGGTGAGGATTAAGACTTTACTCTGTTGCTCTTTCTTTTAACAGTAAAAGGCCCAGAGGATTGAGTCTAGTATAATGGAACCCCCTGGGGAGCAGTACACATCCAAACTAGGCCATGTCTCCCTATTCTCAAACACACATAGAGTCCATTATGTTGAATTCAGTCTAGCCTTGGCTTTGGCTGCAGAGCTGAGCTAGATATTTACAGAACAGTGTCAGTAATAAATGTCTTTATCTAAAAGATCTTTGACGTGCAACAAGTGCAAAGTAATTCCCACCTTGTTAACCTTGTTTATTCAGGTCCAGAGACAAAAATCTTTTTTTGTGCCCAGGCCTCAGTGTGTTAAATGTCTTACTGTTGCCAGCAGTCTACTTGGTGTCATATGGGCAGTAGAGGGTGAGAGCTGGCTCCAGCACTGGCTCACACACACACTGTCCATGGTGTCATGGCGTTTGGCTTACTGACACCTGACCGTTTGTGTTTCCCACTGAGATTGAATTAGAACACATTAGTACAGAATTATTTATATCTCCAGAGCATGACCACGACCTATCACAAAAAAAACCTGATGATAAATTAAGCTTTTAGTCATGGTTTAGCCACGATAATATTATCCCGGCCTTATCTGTGTGTATAGCGAGATTCTATTATACAGCAGCTTAGACCTCTTGCTATATCTAAATGTGGCCCAGTTCTGTGTGGCTGCTCTGAAGAAGCTCTCTTTTACCTTTTAGTAATTCCTCAGGATGGGTTAATCACTTCCCTTGATTATACGCCAATGAAGAACCTGTTGTGGAAACAGAACAGCCAAGCCAGCCATTATCATTTGTTGCCAAGTCTAATAGGCCACACTTTATAGTACGCATGGGTGGATGAATGGAAACTGTCAATTGATTATCTGGACAAGACTTGTGTTCAGCACTTTTTTGTGGTGTGGCAGTGAATTATGAGAGAAGTAGTCAGCGTTGGCATTTGTTGCCAGCATATCTCCAGGCTGAGAGCAGAGCAGCGTATGAGAACAGGAATCTAATCTTCAGCTTCCACATCTGTTTCCTGCTTTTCATTGTGCATCCATTCGATCGGACTTCATTCAGATGCTACAGAATGCATTGTTCCGCATTCGTTCTCCACTCAGAAGGTCTTGCAGAGATTTTTAATCTCTAGGTATTTCCGATGTGTTGGTTGATGGAGTGCAGAGTTGCAGAAAGATGTGGGGTGGCACTTAACTAACCTTTTTAAAATAAGTGGTTCTGTATTGAACTTTTTTTACAGGGTTCATTATCTAGAAGCTCTGTTTTACTTTAAAATGTTTGGGTGTCTGGTGTTTGGAGTGATATTGTTTAATAGGGTGCCTCATTTATGCAGTACAGCAACTTCTCTCGCAACAACAGTGGTAGTAATAGAAGTGGAGTATTTCTCTAGTAACAAGGACACAAACTGATGTAATCTGGGCTAAAACTGAACCACATTTATTAACATAAAAGCTAGTGTTATGTAGATATGCCTTTTATTTGCACAGCATTTACATTTTATTAAGGCTACAATTGGTTTAGATGTCATTTTAAAGATTTTTATGAGGAAAATCTTTTTTTTTCCCCTCTAAGTGTTCACCTTTCCTCTCTCCACTCTGCTACTTTTAACCACCATGGTTTATGGTGTAATATTAATTGAAGGTCTAAAAGCTTTCCGTAAATGAATGTTTGGTGATTGAACCTAATCCGCGTCCTGCATGTGATTATATATGCTGAGATACTGTTGTGTTATTGCAAAGGGTTTGGTAAACAAGCTTGTAATCATCAATGTCTCACTGCTCGGTATTAGTGTCCATTAGAGCCAGCGAGCCTTCCTCCTGTGTGACGTTAGTGGCTGCGGAGCACCCTGTGTCTGACTGTAATGAAATTAATCGTTGGTTTAACTCATCATGTTTATGCTTGGTGTGGGAGCCAAACCGTCTTGGCTGCCCGCTTTAAATATTGCTCATATGACATTGTGGCCGATTTGGGTTTAGTTTGTTTATTTAAAACGTGTGACGGAAGATATATTGCCAAGTTTAAGATGTGGCGAGGGCAGTGCGTTTCTCTGAAGGAGGAAATTACCAATTGACATATTATTAAGATGCCATAATAGCTCTTCTAGCTCTTATTTTTTCAGCCTCTCTGACGTGATATTCCTGTACAGCATAATGAGAAATGAACAGGAGTTTCTAATATGCCTGCTTGACCTTTGAACTTTAACCTCTAAGTGAGCTTCTCAAAAATATTTTCATGATTCCCACGAGTGTAGCAAATTTCAGCTCTTAAGGCAAGATCATCAGTATTCGTCGTCAACATGTCCTACCCGTCTCTCTATCAGAAACATCCGCTGAAATACTTCTACACCTCTGTCCTCACATGCTGTCACAGCATTAGATTTCAGCCCCTCAGCTGAGTTGGATAAGGAGAGATCCTGTCCTCATGTCACACAGAGGATAAAACTATGATAATCTTGACTGAAAACTGACGAGGCCAAAAGTAGCTGATGGACTTACAAGCTCACCAGGCCCAAAAGATCCCCTTGGTTTATAATCCATGTGGTGCAGTCTCCTGGTTTGTAGAGATAACTGCTGTATTTTTTTTTCTCACTGAGGATAAAACCAGTAGCAGGTCTGTGAGGTGTGGCTAGCTTTGTCAGATTAGATAACGATGTAATTTCCTCTGCAGGTCCTCTTTTTAGAGAGAGGGCCTGGAGATTGACAATTGCAGTGCAGGGTTGTGTCAATTCTGTTCTCAGAAGGTACTTAAGGGGACAGGTGGTAATGAATGGAGAGGGGAACTTATTTCACTTTGAACTGATGAAGAAGATTAGGTCACAATTGTATATTGACCCAAAGCTTTTTGACATCATACTCTCATTGCTTTTGACAGCATATCTTAAGTTCCTGGTCCTGCAGCTTCACCCATGCACAGCTTTCAAGTGATATAAAATACAGAAGTGTACTTTTTCTAAAAGACCACGCTTTGAGACAGAGGGACTGACTTTATTCATTGTGAAGGATTTATCCTTGCAAATAGTCAAATAGTATCATGCAGAACTCCTTTGTTCCTCTTTTTAGCCACCATGATCATCGACCAGGAAAGAGGCAGAAAAAGGCAAATAGGCATGACGGAAAGCGCGCAGTTAAAGCACCACAAATAACAATCACCCTGATAACACACTCAATGCAGACACAAACACAAAAACTCATAGTGAAACACATGAAAGAGCAGGAGGATGGGTCATTCTAATTAAAATAAGTTCTCTTTCAAATTAAACATCCCAAGATATATAGATATATTATAAACTTATTTATTTATTTTTTTTACTAAAACATAGTTTAACCATGTCATGTGATATGCTATTTCAGTATTATGCGTATAACAGACAAGATTTGTGCTTATGCTTATGTCTTTGTGAAGTACTTGTTTGCTTTTTAAAGTGCTATATCAATAAAATAAACTTGAGACTTGAAGTACACATCACCAGCAAACATTAAAAAGCATAATGCCCATTATAGACACTAACTCTGACTATCTCTGTAACACATTGGCCACAATTTCACACATTGAACATACACAGTCCAGCCATATACTACGTGTTGACCTGGTCTTGTTCTTTGTAGCTTTGATGCACATCAAGTAGCTCCAAGCTGAGATACTTTCTATTTAAATCTATCTGCACAGTGTTGCTGTTTCCATTTATAATGTGGAGTGTTTTTACTTCGAGACTCAGCTATAGTTGATACTGTATGCACATACCACTGGTAGACAGCAGTGTGCCCAGTGGTATTCAAGGACGCCCGGTGTCATTGAGAGGATTCTAGGGAGCTTCTAAATTAGACATACTCAAATGTTGTAATTGTTTATCAAATGTTTGAGCATCCTTAAATGCAGCTTCATCATTCAAAATGAAATTTAAAAGCTGGCTGGTTTCTCTGGACACCTAGTTGGATTTGCTGATAGTTTGAAAATGTCTAGCATCAGACGCCGGTGACTCATTTCAAATGTTGGAGACAGGAGGAGAACTGATGGCATCACTCCAGCAGGAGCTTGTGTCTCAATGTTGACTCCATATGCTTTAAGCTGCTGGCAGTTGGACAGTAACAGGATCAAATGTGAGTTTTCAGACAAATTGATCTAATCTAAGGGAGTTCTGAATAGGACTTCTTTAAGATACACACACACACACACACACAAACCAGTACTGTCCACCGTGGCAGGGCCGTGCTAGTGCCATATATCAGCTGTGTCTATTGAGCCAAGGTATGTCCAGCTGTTGTGTCTCCTCAGAGAAATGCTGTGGAGTAGAGGTTCTCCTTGGGGGGGGGGGGGGTTGGGAGTCCAACAGAGGTCCTTAAAAGACTCCTGAAGGTACTGCAGAAACATTAAAGTAGTTAATTAAATTCTCTCATCATTATCTTTTTCACTGTTTCTATCTGTGTATAACTTTTATGTCTCTAAACTACTGAGACCAAAGTTTTGGGACCATCACTTCTCCTGCTCTTTGCTGTGGTTGGGCCCAATCTGCAGGCTGATTGCACACAAGAGCCTGGCAAAGAATCACAATATTCCAGGTCCTTGTACCCATAAAACCTTGTATGCATCCAACATTTTTTTATTTTACAACCATATGTTTTTGAGGAGCAGGTGTTGTTACGTTGCAGCCAGTGGGAGAAGTATAGTTAATGACCAGTGTTTTATTGGACCACCGCGCAAAGGCAAAGTTATACTGAAGAGAAAATAATCCTGAGCTACCACCTTGTCATCCCTCCAGCAAGGTTCAAGTAGGACTGAGCAGCAGGCTGCTGGCTGAGCTTTCATACAGTCTGAACAGTCTGCCTCCACTGGTATTGATGGGTGAAAGAGGCCCAGAGAATAAAAGGTCAGGTCATCTAATCTCATCCTATCCCAGCCCGAGTCACTGCTCCACAACTAGGTTAAGATAATGCTGACAGATCCTCTTCCCTTGCTCCATACCATGCATCACTGAGCAAGGCACGCTCTACAGTGCATGCCACAAACACAAACTGGTGCCAATTTAATTTAATTTAAGTTTCAATTTGAGGCTGATTTGGTTCATTTTCAACAGTTCTTAGATTATAAATAGTCAACCACTCCATTTTAATGATCATATTTGACAGCTAATAAGCTTGTTTGGCTTACTTACTAACTGTAACGGAGTCCTTATTTCCGATAAAAACCCATTTGCATAAGACCATATGCCTTTAACTGGGTGAGATCATTGTTTGTATATTAGCATGATTTATCGTAAATGAAAGCATAAACATCTTAATCTGCAACAGCAGCTGATAAAGAATCCAACATGTGAATCACATTCTTAGCTTGATTTTCCGGCACATGTTAAGCTTCAATAGAAATCAGTGCTTTCTAAAATTAGCTCGGCCTCTTTCTGCCAAGCACTGAACTTGTGTTTTTCACTTATGCACTCTTGTGTAATATGCACGAATGTAAAAGCCTCGAAGAACAGCGAGGAAATGTCTTAAATTTGTCAGAGTCTGTCATCTCTACTCGAGAGCAATAGAGTTGGATGAACATTTTAAAATCGTTTTGTTTCCCACCGCAGCTTATAAGGTCCTTTTGGTTTCTCTGAAGCAGTGACTTTCTGGATTTTTTGGTGCTGGCCAAAAAAGTAAATTTGTATCTTGTGATGCCATAGTTTAGCTAAATGAATCCATGTGGAGTCAGTGCACAGCAGTGTGTGGGCGAAAAGTGCGGGAAAGTCCTGTGAGGTGCTTTCAGAGTTTGCTGTACTCCACCGCACTCCAACCAGTCGAATAGGCCGAGGACGCCTGGAAAGTCTCCTCTTAGGGAACATGTGGGATTAATTTAGACCTCCAGCCTCTCCCTCCTTGGGTGTCTCCACCCTGTTTCCCCTCATGCTGTTTTGCCAGAGGGAGACCATGACTGGTAATAAGTAGAAACAGAGCTCTAAGCCTTAACACCCTCTGCTGGAGTGGCTCTCTGAGAGATCAAGGTGTCTGTAGCAACCAGAGGCTCTCTGTGTTTAGAAGAGTGAAGTCCTTCTCTGGCACACAGAGGAAGACAGGCAGATAGACTCTGTGATTATAAGGGCAGGTCTTCCGCATCTTTGGTAATTTTTGAAATGTGTGGTTTTAGATGTCAGTGGAGATAAGTCGACACAGCAAACAAAACCAGTTGTCTTTCATATGTAGCGGGGTCCAACCGTAAAGCTGCTATAGATCAATTCAGATACCAGTATTGTTATAATTTATGTGATTTTTTTTTAATGTGATTATAGCTTCATACAAATTATTCTGATGGCAAAAGAGACAATTGGTATAACAAGAGTATTGCAGCCACACTAGAGGCTCTGAAGCGATAGGCATAGTTGTACTTTGAGCGAAATGCTAATGACAACATGCTCACATTGAAAATGTTGACATGTTGATGGTTAACCATTTATACCATCTTATTTTATCATGTTGCCATACTACATTTTGGTTATTGACACTTAACTCAAGGTGTAGGCTGATGTGAATGTCATTAGTTTCACAGTTTTTTTGGTCATAAACATATTGGACAAATCAAAATGTTGATAAATAGATGAAAAGTCAGGTAATAATTTATGTTTTCAATTCATCATCAATCAATTCATCCTTGTGGGAACATGAACATCTGTACCAAATTTCATGCTAATCCATATGACAGACATTTTGGAGTTATCATTTGGAGTCATCCTCTGGGCACAAGGAAAATAAGTACCAAATTTCATAAAAATAGCAATAGTATGGCACTCAAAAACAAAATGTCAACCTCATGGTGGTGCTACATGAAAATGATTTTAAGATTACTAACTAACCACAAATGTCTGCACACAGTTTCATAGTGATTCATCCAATATGTGTTGACATATTTTTGGTCTGGACCAAAGTAGTGGACCATCTGACTAGCTTGCTATTTGTTAGGCCACAAAACTAAAAAAAATTGTCAGTAAATTGGTATACATTTTTAGAAAATTGAGACAATTCTAGTGAAAATTGGTGCAGTCTCTGTGGTGTGCATTGATGTCTTCTACAGTATCCTGTGATAATACCACTGGGAGTTTGTCAGAGTCAAAACATGTTAAACTCTGTATATAGTGGCTTTAAATGAAATTTAAAAAAAAATCAATTCAAATTTCAATTTGATCATTTTGTGCCAAATATATAACGTAAGAAACATTCCAAGCTAATATTGTTCCAATGTTATCAGTGTAATGTGGGTTAGATGACATTCTATAAATACAAGCAGTTGCTCTAGTCTTTGAAGCCATTGATCCAGGGGGCCTCGCCTCTGTTAGACTTTTTCCCGTTCCCTTTGTAGTTCACTGTAGAGGCGACCTTATCCTGTCAAGTCTGTCACATGCCGTTATTTCACGCCTCTCTGGACAGTTTATTAATATGCATCAGTTTAATATTAACATTTCTTAGAGCCGTCAAATGTCATGTACTCATAGATAGATTATTTTTTTTGTTCATGTACCTGCATACAGATATACACAAGTCTTTGCAGAGTAAAGGAGCTGGCAGGGGTGGGGTGATTATTATAGCTCAATCTGTTTGCCATGGTAAATTAACAAAGGAGCCATTACATCTAAAGTACAAACAAGACCCTTTTTACACATTTAAAGGTTCATTAGCTGCTTTCTGCCTTTAACCAAAGCCTTATTTTTTTTATCCTTTTTTAAAAGAGCTTTCACACACTTTCCATAATCTATTTAGACAATATGGAAACAGGAAAGGCAAATACAGCCCCATGGTCTTTTTCACTATTACGTGCACCTACATAGCTTTTTTTTTTTTTTTTTTTTTTTTTACAGCAGCCACTGTGGCACCAAGTGACAATTACAGGAAACTAGTAAATGCTAAAACATTCGTAGCATAAGCAGAGTCATAACGTTGACAAAAAAGACTCAATAATATCACTTATACAGCAATATCTATCTAAAGTTTGCTAACATTAACCACCACGAGCTATTAAACTGAAAAAGGGTGTGTTTTATTGCCCCTGAATTCAACTTTTCATTTATAAGGGGAAGATTCTGTTATCTGCTCTTTCAGAATTCCCGTGGTCTCGCTTTAAACTCTGCACTCTGAACTCTGAATATGTCAAAAATGATCTGGAATGCTGTCTGCTGTGTTATCCTAATGTCAAATATCTCTTTAAAAGAATGTCATCATGCTCAACAGAGAGGATATTTTTAAATGAGGTTTAACTCAAAATTGCAAATGTATTCAGCCCTCGGGCCTTCACCGTTCTCTGTGTAGTACAGGTTCACTTCCACTTAATATAGAGTGTCTGAGTGTCATACTGAGAGAAATCCGCCACAGTTTGAATGTTGAAGCTAGTTTTCAAAGTTTTTGAGGTGACTTTAATTTAAGTCCCAAGGATGGTTTTATTTAACTGTTGTTGCTTTTACAAAACAGAACCAGAGTCCCAGCTGCTTTGTTTTTATTACACAATTTGACAGACAATATAAAAATGTGTAGTGAATAAATACTCTTGATCTTTGGGAAGGAAGTTGTTGACCACAGCTGTGACAGAGACAGGACTCTGAACCTTCTCCTGCAGAGCAGCCAGCCAGCTCAGAGCTGTGGATTTCCTCCGCTACACTGTTTTCTTTGGCTAAGCAGTGTGTAAAATATTGCAGAAAGGCCTGCAATTTTTTGTGAGTGTTATCCATGTACAGCTGATGAAGTCATAGTTGTCCTATCTTTGACTGAAAAACAAGGATGGGAAGTTTGACTATAGGTTTCTGAGCAGAGAATTCTTTACTTCTCAGTCATACTTCTTTGGAAACATGGCTGTCGGTGAAACACATAATGAAACTGAAACTACAGGAGCTCATGTAATTTGAAACGATAACAAGGCTTTTCCCTGGCTCTATTAGTGTTATGTATATAGAGCACTTTTTCACATTTTAATGAGATATGGGTCAGTCAAGCACTTTTTAATTGGGTGGTCTGGATTTTTTTTTTTTTTTATCAGGCAGTGTGCAGTGTGCTTGACTAGCTTTAATGCTTTAGGTTCTCTATAGCCTGAAGGTCCAGGGGAAGCATGCCTTATGTCTTTCAGGGTGAGGATATGTTTGGTTTGTTTTGCATCTTGTCTCAGTGGAATAGGATGTCCACTAAAGCCCTTCTTGTAACAGCAATTGTCCAATCATAGCTTAGCAACTGTAACTAGGCACGGCTGGTCTGTTGAGCTTTGAATTTCTGCTTAATGCTTAGGCAGTGTGCATAGAGCTGGAGTAGAACTGGGTAATTTCTATAAACAGATATGTGAATATGAATGCAGAATCTGCAGGCAAGGGACAAAATTTTAGGATCGGAAGCTGTTTCTGGTTTCCGTTTCCATTCCAGCAATTTCTACAGGACCATGTTTTGGTTGCATGCAGGTAAAGAGGTGGAATGCATTGACTGAAATGTCATCTGGACCTAAAACACCTACAAAAAGTGTTGATTTTTGTTTGGTTTTAAACTGTTAACTGAGTGTAAACTGGCTGCTTATGAAACAATCTCATCTCTCGTCTATGACCTCCCGTCGTCTCTCAACTCCATTCTTGCATCTCAAGTTGTTAATCGGACTGTAAACGATGACTGGTGCACAGAGGAGGAAGTCTTGGCCTGGATATCTGCTGGCTACACCGGAAGCTCTGAAACATTGGCTGTTGCTTCAAGAGGCTAAATTGTTGTCAGACGATAGCCGGTGGGTTCTGAGAATGGATACTTGACATTTAAAGAGAGGGTGGTCTCTACTAAGCCTTCCCAAACCCCAAAAACACAGGAGAAAAGTATAAGGAATAGATTAAACCGTGCATTTATCTGCTCTAATGTAAGCTGCCATTTTTACCATGTCTGGCTAACTAGCTTACTACATACCTTTCTGTGTGTTTTTTGCTTCACACTGTTTGTTGTCTGTTGTATGTTTTGATTATGGGGGACTACAGATGTAAATGAGCTTTGAGCTAACTCTAGTGCAGTGCATTATTTATGTTAAAAACTGTACACTGTCCTAATAAACAAATGCAATGCAACACAGTAGTAACTGAGCATTACTTCCATGGCCAAGGAGCACATCACTGACTAACTCTGTTACATAAGCTTGTACGGTTACAGGTTACTTTTAAAATGACCAGCACATCAGAGTTTAGGTATTATTAGCAGCTCTGTCCTATTCTTTGTTGGTTTGATGGAAATTTACATTTCAGCAACCTCAGCCAATGTCGCCCAAGAGAGCTAGTTTATCAAACAGCAGCTTTAGCCTCAAGCTTTTAGCATGTTATCGTATAAGTCTATGTTTACAAGATTCTAATTTTAAAACATTAGCTTAATTAGCTAGCCAACTACAGCTGATAGCTGTATCTATCAGCATGGTCGCCAGCTATAAATGATGCTCAACTTGTCCAGCTCTGTTTGAAACAAAGGACTTATTATTTCAAAACTTATATTGAAGTAATTAAAGTGTTAATGGCAACTAAGGGGAACAAGGCTTAGTGAACAGTCAATTGGGTGGTGCAAAAGTTTTTGAGAGGCAGTGTGGCGTGTGGTTGTGCAACTGTAAGTGCTTTTGCTCCTCTGTAACTTGAAGGCACAGGGAAGGAGCTTCATCCTGTCTTATCTCTTCCAGGGTGAGGATGTTTGTTTGTTTTGGCTCTTGTCTTGGGGGAATTAACTGAAATTATCTTGGGCTGAAACTCAAAACATGACCTTTTTGGTAAAACAATGCAAGCTCAAACCTCACACACTGACTGCACCAAAATGTGTTAAATGTGCAAAAATATCAACAGACCTAAAGCCAAATGAGTGGTGAACTGAGTCTTAATCCGACCTGCACATGGTGATCTAATTCAGTGACCTGATTGCACCCAGCTAGTTCAGCAGTGTTAAACCATTTGATCAGGACTGACATGAACGGCAGACTTTGTTGTTCTTTAAGTCTGCCGCACAGCACAGCATCTCACTCACTACCGCCACCATGGGCATTCTCAGCAGTGTGAATTATTGCTTTAAAGTCATGATTAAACTGCTGTGGAACTATTAGCCACCCGGCCAAATCCAGCTGATCCCTCAAATTGTTTTGATAGTTTTTCCTGTTGTTAGGACGACTGCATTGCTTATGAACATGAGGGACCGATCACGAGGTCTAGACTGACCCCTACTGCTCCTACTGCCCATAATGTTTAACTCCAAGGAGATGTTTTCTTAAAGTCACATTGAATAATGACTCTAAATGGCTATGGGTAACTGGAAATTTCCATCCAGTATCCAGGAATAACCAGAAATCATGTAACAGTGTCAGCACACAATACAGGCATTTCTGTCCACCAGCATAAGAATCATTGTATCGATGCCAGGGTTTGACCAATCTCTCTACAAACTGCACTACTCGGGGTGCCATTCCTTCCAGTGCAGGCTCAAGCTGTGTGTTGTGTGCATGGATGTATTATAAGAGCTGGATACCAGACCAAAAATGGTGCCCATTCATTCCAATAAAATTGCTTGGCTGGCGCATGCGATGCAGATTTGTAAATCACTTTTCTTGGCTTCAGGAATGTTTCACAAATATAAAACCTCCATGGATCAAAAAAATCATAACAGAAAGAGTCATTCTTACCTTATTTGCAGTTGGAGGTGTCCTGTCAACAGTTTTACAGACATCTCATTTACAATGGTGGTTTATGGGGAAAATGCTTTTTGGGCCTCAGGGGGATTTTTCACTGCAGTACTGTGAATGACCACTGGAAAGAATTGGCTATGAGGCTGAGCTATCCAGCTCTTCTAATACATGCATGGTGGTGTGATGGAAGACATCTGCGAATGTGCAGCAGCAGCCATGTTTACCAGATTGCTCCATACAGACTGTGTTGAAGTTCCAGTCAAATATTTATTCAGATCAGTATCGTAGGACATCTCTGTCTCAGACTGAAACTCTACTTCAGTTTCATTTTATCCACAGAAGGTTAATAATGCAGCAGTTATAATGTACCTCTTTGCATTATTCCCATGAGCTCACAGGCTTTTAGCATCACTGAATATCAGGCAGGATAACCTATGAATATCAATTAGTTTGTTTTATCGATCTTTATACAAGGCCATATCCAGCCCTGTACTCGCTGCCCTCCTTAATACATTTAACATTCTGATCCTGCATGTTCTCCTCTGCCATGTGTTTTGTGAAGATGTCAGCTGGTGTCAGTTCACATTTTTATCCCAGCAACTGTAGATTCACCTCTCTGGAGCTAGTTTTAATCTGCCTAAAGTCTTTACCATGGACTAAATGAAGCACAGGATGCTGCAGTTAAGTTGGCGTCACGGTGACAAGTGCTGCACAAACACCTGCGATAAGAATTTCCCTGTCATGTCGAGCATGATGCCATAACCGGGTCTCTGCGTTCAATCTGTGACAAGGGAAGTTTGTCTGAGGAGATGCGAATGTTTTCATCTTCTCACTGTGGCAGGTTAAAGCCTCGCTGATTGGTGCCTGTGGATTTAGCCTGCCTCGCACAATCTCTCTTGCTCGGTGTTAATGAAATCATTCGGGGTTGCGGGGCTTATCTGCGACAAGCCCCGGCGTTCCTCGTTCCTAAGCATATTTCTGCCTTCGCTAATGCGACCATGCTGCCAATTGAGAAGTTCCCCTTGAGAATGTGTGCAGATTAGTTATTAGTGAGGCTTAGGTCTTCCCTGGAAACCACATTTTACATTTTGAGCAAAGTTTTCCAGCCTGATATGAGGAGAATTTCATTTATTTTCAAATTTCTTGAAACACTCAAAGTTAATTGCAGCTTGCAATATTTATGCCGTTTATAAATTATGGCATAATAATTATGGTGTAGATGTTTTTGACCACATTTCTATACATACAACATTTCTGAACATTTTCAAAAGTAAAAAAAGGAAATGTACTTTTTCAGCGTGATTGGAGATCACAGTTGTGTTTGTGCATTCAATAAGATGTATTCAATGCATAAGTCATTGTGTGCACAGTCGTCCATGCTGCAGGGCATTGACAGTGTGATTTGGTTGGGCTTAGCTAGGTGATTGACAGCTGTGATTATGTTTTTGGGAGTTGATGTGTAGGATCTGCTGGAGAGACCAACCAGGGAGTCACAACTCCCATCAACAGTGTTATGATTGATTTGATGGAAAGCTGAGATGAATAGTTTCCCGCAGAAGGAAGAGGAGGAGGTGGATGAAGAGGAGGACCAGGAATTGCAAAAAAACTGCTGAGGAGTCAGAAACTACACCTGGCTCTAGGAAGCACCAGCAACATAAACAATTGTTGAGGACGGTGTAAATCTGGCAGCAGCACAGCTGTCTCCACCCCTGAGCTAAGTAAAGACCCAAAGGAGCCCGTACGCAAGTGTAGCTCAAATGACAAGTTTCAGCGTGGACCCTAGAAAAACGTCAGCTTAGCTGTGGCAGTGCTGGGTGAGAAGTTGGTGGTGTTGTGTCTGGAAAGGCTGAAAAAAGGTCTGTCCCTCAGCAGGGGGTGACAGGGAATGTGACAACAGCTGCACACTGAAAGTGCTTTTATGTGGTGTGGGTTGAGGTGTGGTGGCAGCTGGAACAGGAGAGTACTGATACATGCAGAACTGACGCTGAAGAGGAGAAAACAGGAAAAAAAAAACATGCCTGTATGCATCATCCCTTTTACTGGAGATTCCATCACTAACATAAATCAGAGCACCTATTTCGCAATTTTGGGGGTCCACCATGATATCAGTCATGTTGACATAAGTGAAACGAAAAATGCATTTTCCCAGTTTTAATCTTGTGTCCCTGTGTTAATTTATCTCTTGTAATATGTTATATGTATGCCAAAAAGTCAGTATTAGAGTATTTTAAAATCAAAATCTGTCCTTTCTCTTGCTGTAAAATGGTTTCAAATGTTTGATGACTCATCCTGCACTCAGGGGCGTTTACAAAATTTTATCTAATCAAGTATGACTTTGGGAAAGTAGCTAGCCACATATAAATCATGTAAAAGTGATATAAAACTGCACTTAGTAGCTAACTGAGTAATATGGAGAGAGATAGGGAGAGATGTGTGTTTGGATATTGGTGAGCAAAAAAAATCATTTCTTCCTTGTCTTGCTCCTGATATAACAACAGGTGAGGGAGTTGTGTGTGGAGCCAACAATCCTCCGTAGCTCCATTTCTCTGTGCGACTCCATATCGCCTTAACTCTATAAGCCCCACCCATTTTTACCAGTCCCAATCAAATGCGAAGGATTTGATGTAAATCCCTCTTGCAACTGTATAAATATTCAGTTTCACTGGGAAATATGTCACAGTACAGAAGTTAAAGAAGCTCTAACTTCCATTTCACTGGGACTCTAAGCAAATTTTTCTGTCGCCACTGTCTGCAGTCTGTAAAATCTTAGTAATGCATAATTTGTTATGGTAACAAGCAGAAAGAAACCATTCACATGGGAGAAAAATACAGACAGTGTTCCTTAAGATATGTCTGAAGAAAAATGGCCACATATGTGTATGTACAGTAGATTAATCGTTTGGAAAATAGCCAGAAAGCCTGTTTAAGCCATATGAAATGTATAGCAACCAAAAGAAATAGGATTACAAAACATGTAAGAAGTGCATAAATATAAACATGTACAGTTCATGTTTTATCCAACTGATTTTGATAGCATTTTAAATTGAACTTAATTATATTAATTATGTTTACATGTTTATGTAACAATTTTCATGCCTGAAATTTCTAGCATTCGGTGTTTCTCACGTAGTCAGATTCTTGGCAGGAAAAGCCTCTGAATCAGCATTTACACCCCACAACAGCCACACTCTGTGCAGCGTATTTACACATATTTGTACTGTACCCAAGCAAACACAGCCCATTAGAGTGAATTCGGCTGACCACATTCCCATTGTTGCTTCTCAATTTAGTGTTAAACATTAACTATGCAGCATATGAAATCATATACTGTATTACTCCTATCAGATATGGCTTTCAGTGACTGGATAATATCCCATTTTCTATGAAGTACTGATATCAGCACTGTGTGTTGACATCAGAGTACCACTGGCTCACACCGTAGCCCACCACGTGAATCAGGCAACTTGAGGCCAAATGACAGCAGAGAAGCAGGTTGGTGCTGCTAATAGAGTCTCAGTGTCACGCTCTGGGTCACGTCCTCCCATCAGCCTCCTCGCCTGGCATGACCTCGCACCTCGTATACACACACATTTACAAAGACAGAATAACACATGGCACTGTGTAAAAGACTTTGGTTGCTTTAGACATTAAAAGCCCAATCAGATTTTTTTTTTGTTCCACATTGCCTGTAAAGTGCTTTTTTAAAACAACTCTGATTAGCAAAGACATTAAACCATGGCTGTAGGAAAAGTGCTATGTACTGTAACCCTCCACACTTCTATGTGTTTCATTAGTATAATCACTATATAATCACTTCTCTTAGGCTCACAGGATCAAAATTCAATGTGACTTAGCCTGTGGTTTAACAGAAGCAGTCAGACATGTGCCCCTGTCTGCCTCTGAGCCAGAGTTGTGTGTTAAAGCAGAGTGTTTGAAGACATGTGGCTCTACCCTGAGAGCAGTGTCGACTAGGAGGGAGACTTCTAGTGCCGCCAACACATTTCTCAAGCCCTGTCGAGGTGATGCCTCGTGGTGCGCTTAATGAAGCAGAGGCAGAAGGAGCAGGGGTATTGATCTTCCCTCTAATGGACTATGCATGAAGCGGGAGCTAATTATTTTCTGATATAAAGAAAAGAGAGGGGAGAAAGTTCATGAAGGCAGAGTGGCATGGATGAATCTTTTGTGGGTGTATTTTCATGTTGTTCGCCTACATGTTGAAGGTAAAGCTGATAAGTGACAATTATTGGTTGTCTTATAATATAATTATTATAAGTGGTAATTATTGAAACAACAGAGAGCAAAGTGCAGAAATGAATAAATGGAAAATAACGCCGCACTAATCAATATTTTTTATATTAACAATGACTCAAATGACTGCGAAACACACTTAGGCTACTTCCCCTTAGCTCTATGGAGCATTTTAGCATCTTTCAGCTCATTGTTTTGGTTTTACAGTGAGGTTCAAGACTTTACTGTTTCAGTTCACTCTCACTGATCTCATCAACCTTGTTTCCAACAGCTCTTATAAACCCACTGCACAATATCAGCCCAGCACCAAACAACAGAGTCAAAATGATCAACTACAAAGTTGAGCATTTAGCCACTAAAGAGCTAGATATCTTCCTCAAGAGTTGGTTGAGACCAACACAAAGTTAAAGGGAGATTGAATATTATATTTACACTCCCAAAGTGGCCTATAACTCCGAATGAACACTGTTACCCTGTGTCAGCTTAATGTATAGAACAACTGTTTGCTAACACATTAGCCCTGTTTCAGGATATGCTGTGATTCACATTTAATTTGTTGGTCGATTTAATAAAGGGAAGAGATGAGCTCTAGGAAAGTGCAACAAGCAGTCATTTGTCACATTCCCTATGACCGAGAGAAGCACTTCACCCTTTCATGTCAAGCAACGCCTCACCTGCTAGGCTTTCTGCCTCGAGCTTTTTAGTCTGAAACCGTTTTTTGTTCACTTTTGGGCTCGCATCATCTGTCAAACACTGTTACAGAGAATGACATGTCTTCAGTTGTTCCACTTGCCTCCGGGGGAAAGGGCAAAAGTAAAGTGTCAGTATGAAAGGACAGCTAAGATGTCTTATGTTTACTAAGAGGCCAATGTGATATCAAGCCAGTGTAGCGGTCTAACCACACAACTAAACATAATTTCCTCTCACACTCTCCTGGAGCAACACGGCCGCTGTTGTCCTTATCTGCTCCGCATACAGACCCTTAATGCATGATAAGTGTGTTTACTGCTCAATCGTTACCAGTGTGTGTTGCTGCTTTACATTCAGTATGTGTGTGTGACTGTGTGTCAGGGCCCAGAGAGCCAGTGACAAGGGCTGCCATTCAAGCACTTCACTGTGCTCATTTACAATCTGCTCTCCACATTGCCAGGCTAAGTGGTGACTGAGTGAGGCCTATTTTTAACTCCCACCCCTCAACCCCCCCCATAACTGGAGCACAGCGCTCTCTCATTGAAATGGGTAACAAGGCTTAAAGGCAGGTAGTTGTCAGTCAGCAACTATGGACGGATAGATGCAGTTTATGTACATGTCTTACCTTTTATTTTTTTTTATTTTTATTTTTTTACTAAACAGACAAGTGGATCAAGAATTCACTCATATTAACGATCACTTGGCAGATCTAGGTTCTGCACTGTGTTATAAATGTTGCTTCTGGGAGCACTTAAAAGTTTAGCTTGGCTGTGAGAATCTCAGTAGCTTTTCAGACTCGCTGAGCTGGCCACCTGCCAACTCTTATCTTCAAGCCGTATACAGAGGGCATTTTTATCACTCTGCCATGTGTATAAACTCAAGGGCCCGACACGGCCTGGCCAGTTTACTGAGCAAACAGCTCTGATGAACTTTTTATCTTCCTCTACTTGAACATTTCAGCCTAATACATCATCGGGTATAGAAGAGTGCAAACATGAATAAATCTCAGGACTCCTCAGCATCTTGATAAAGCCATTTACCTCTCGGTGATATCACAAGCTGTTACCCCTGTTTGATTTGGTATTCACAGAGTTCTTCCTTGCATAATGTCTGAGCACCTGGTGATCATCGGTCAATGTGTAATGCCTTGCTGTAGCTGTGACCTGTCTCCTTTGGGTATGAATGGAACAGATGGGCCTGGGGTTTAAGTGGGGGAGTGACTCTGCCGATGACACCTGTGCATCACGAGTGCTTCGTGCTCCCGGAGGTGTGTGCCCGCATACACACACTGATCTCGTAATGTAGGCTGAGGAGGGATCAGTCTCAGCCAGATGGGCATAATTTGTTGATGTGACTGTTTTGCTCCACATGGAAGTCACAGAATTGAGTTGATATGTGTCTTGTGTGCATATTTATTCTGTTGGTTTTCCATTTTCAGCAAAGTCAGTGGGAGAATATGAAACAGACATTAGATTTCTGTTTCATATGCCAGTGCTAGCATAGCACGATTCAACTTGTACAATGGCAATCTTTGTTCTCAATATTAAAGAATATACTGTAACTGGCATTATTCTTGATTTTTCATATTTACAAGAAGTCCCACAAAAGACCAAAACTAACAATGTGTTTGTCCATCTCTCCATACTTTTTCTGACTTCCTTTTCCTCTCTGTGGCACTTAGTCCCCAGCCTATTATTCCTACTTAAGATCTAAATCTTTGAAAACATGCCACAAATATACAATATAGTTGAATTCGCCAAAGGATCAGCAATTTCCTTGAACCAACTGGACACTAGATTTTCACAAACTTTACTCCAACAGAAATAAAATTGTGTATTTTGTTGGAGTATTTCCAGCTGTGGATTATTACGCAGCTGGGGCTCTAGTGGTTATTTACAGCAGCAGGACAGTATTTTTAAGAGATTGACTCTAAATAAACAACAACTCTCATGTTCATCATAATGAAGTAACATATCATCTAGTGCAATAGTGTGGCTCAATGATATGTTTTTAATATTTTCAGGACAACAATGGGGCTCACTTTGAATCGCGTGTTATGACACAGAAGGATAAACTGTATCAGGCTCTGGTTACACAAGCAATGTTAGTCGGATCAATTTATTGTTGGTTTTGGTCTTTTCATTTGAGTTTTTCACAATAAGAAAAATCTAAAATAAGCCTTGTAAACTTACTGAACTATAAGGCTGTTAGAGAAAATAATTTCATTTCCATTAGAGAGCTCTTTCATTGATGTGAAAGGGTTTTAAAAAAGGTACATACTCCATTATTTTTCTAACAATTAATGCCAAGGTTATCATACTAACTTTGATTTCCCCAGTAACTCACTATTTGTATCCATCTGCTATAATGCTCGTCTTCACTGAGTCATGGTGGACTGTACTGAATAGACTAGAATATTATCGATTCTCGGATGCTGAGGCGGTAGGTTGTCAAATAAAGAAGCATTGACACAGCACAGTTTGAATCAGTGTGAATATTGCAAATTTCCTCATTAGCCTGTAATGGAGATCGGTCCTGTGTACTCCTCTTACACCTGCTGCGTTTGAGAGAAAATGGAGTGTCTTTGCGGCACTCTGTTGCTCGGGTGCTGCCAGTCTCTTTGATGCCAGGGCCTAATGAGGCTTGCATTATGCCACAGCTGGCAGAGGCTCGGCCCCAACACCGGAAACTGACTCAGGAGATGAGGATCAGGGCTCTGGAGGAGCCTTCATTCTGGGACCACTGTCTATGCTTTTGGACTTTGAGTACCAACACACACACACACACGTTTCAGTATTTCTGAGTTTAGCATGAAATAGACATATATTAGTATCATCACCACATATCACAAGAAAAAAGTAGAACAGCATAACTTGTGAGCTTTGCAGCTTGCAAGTGAATCTTGAGTTAAGATGTTTTTTACTCTTTGCAAGGTCTCAAGAATGAACTTTCACTCCGAACTTTGACTTTTTTCTTGTTTCATAATTTAGTGAAGTTTGACATGGAAAAAAATTGTATCTAGCCCACGTCAATATAACATTGGCTGGATAACTTTCATGAAGAAATTTAAATACTTAAATGTTACTGAAAATTCTGCAAGTGGATATGAGTAGCTCCATTTTTTTTATAACATGTATTTCTTTTTTTTTATGGGGATTAAAGTGGAATATATTTAGTCAAACACAAATTCTGGCGTTATGTAATAATGGTTACTTACTCACTGTATTGACTTTATTGAAATTATTTCCAGAATACATTTACCCATTTTTTAGATATTTTTTGATTATCTCTGTTGTCTTTTAGATTGTTGCACTTTGCATAACAAACCAAGGACAGCACATCATGTGTACCACAGTATCAGCAAGAGGAACTCTGTGGGAGGCTTGTGGCAAGCTGGGAGGAACAACCTGCTGCTGATGCTAACAAGCCAGCACCCACCTGCCTCCAGTCATGCTTATACATTTAAACAAACACACACACACACACACATACAGGCAGCATTGGCTGATTATCATGTATAAACTGCTGAGTCTACTGGGAAAAACAGTGGTAGCTGGGGAAACTGGACACTGCTTTGCAAATCAGGGGCAAACCGTAAAATGCAGCAGGTTGTTGAAACATTTTGTCCCATACTTCACTGCATGAATAAGATAATGTTGCTCCAAAGCCAACACTTTGTTCCTGCCAGGTAAAAAAAAAACAGTAGTTCACACAGAGGAAATTTGATTTGCAACAAAATGCACCATTATCACAATTACAGTTCTTGTTTCCCTCGCGTAGAAAAATAAAACCTTACAGCAGGCAGCTAGCTGAATTGATAACCTTTCTTGCTGCTACATAATAGATTTCGTTTCCAAAGCTCTACATGGAACTCATTAAAATAATGATATTGGAAGGGTTTCAAATAATTTCATTGGGTCTTTAGTGAAGCCCAGTAATGTCGCACGGCAATGACAATTGAAACAGCTAATTGATTGCTAATTCTCACAACCTGGCTTGTAAGGCCATGACAAAGAGGGAGGCACACCGTTTTCAGAAGTTAGAATATTTCATTAAGCAAACCTCGCTTAATTAGATACATAGCAAACCTACAAAAGAACATGAGATCAATGGGGGTCAGTAACATAGGGTGTGTATGAGAGTGGAGATAGTGTGTGAATATTGTGAGGTGCATGTGAGCAAAGTAAAGAAAAGAACTGAAGAGGAACTAATACTGCAACATAACCAAATGGGTGCCTGCTGGGAAGGAGAGAGAGAGAGAGAGAGACTGTTATTAGCAGCCTAGACTTTATAGACTGGGAACATTGAGCCCAGGTGTTCCACTGATGAATCATAAGAGCACTGCTGACCAGGAAACAACAGAGGCCACCACACTAGTAGAAAGACTTAAACTGTCGGTAGGAGAACTGCATTTCTTTTCCTAATGCAGTGATTGACACTCTTGCTGTCACGAGTCTGTAAGGAATTATTGCTGAAGCTTGTGTCATACCTGTCTGCGTGTGTCAGCACTTCAGAGAAGCACAAGTTATCAGCCACCTGGTTGAACACCACCTATGCGTATTCGCAAGCCTTCTACATCAGCTTAATGGCTTTTCCCTATTCTTTTGTCAAGTTAAGCTTATATTATAAGAGTGTCAGCAGGCCAGGAGGCATAAAGTCCACCATTGTATAGTGATGGTGGCTTGGGGTTACAGGTGTTTTATTAGATTGATCCCACAGGGCAGAGGTGAGCTTTAAGGCTGACGCAGAAGCTGAGTCAGCGTTAAGAAGAAACTGGACTGCTCTGTTCGCTTTGTGTTTAACTCCAAATATAGGCATTTAAACACAAAGATGCTCTGACATTTCTCCCACTGTGAGACCTAACAGCTTGAATAGACAGAACAAACACACACGTGAGTTTACCAAACAAGCTGTTCACACACAATGCAGGGGCAAGCAGAGGGCAAGGTGCTTAACTAAAGCTTTAGCTTGTTATGGTTTTTTTTGGCTATGAAGCTGTGAGAGTGTGCGAGTGTGAATGTATGTGTGTGTGTCTGTTTGACCTGTGACCTGTCACAGCTATAAAAAGGTGTGAAGTCAAGGCAAGGTGACAGTGAATGCAAGGCCTAGTTTTCCCTGACTAATCCCTGCAGGATGGAAGGCCTGGCTCCACATAATCACCGTGGACTGATTATGTTCCTATTACTACCCATTGTATCAGCACATTCTGCTTCTCTATATAATATTATCTGCTATTTAATGGATGCTTTTATCCAGAGCACATTTCTGGAGCCACCCATACCAAATATGTAGGCACTCTCTCAGTGCTATAATGTACTGCTTTTATCAAAAGTGCCTTCATTAGAGAGGGTGTACATATTTAGTATGGGCAGTGTCAGGAATAATGGGAACTATATCTCTGACTCACTGGCAGCATGAAAGCAGTGCATGATAAAGCCGCCTAAAGTCAGTTTTGCAGTGAGCATGTTCCAAAAATATGAAAAGGTAGCACATCTCAAATTTCTTAGTCAAGGAGGACAAAATACTGACATTTCACTTTTTTTTGGCTCACATCACTGTGATCTAGGATTTAATACTCCACTGAGAATCCCATTGTAGAAGCGCAACCTCCTTTTTGAGAAAAAGATCAAATTGTGATTTGTTTTTGCGACTTGAATTGCATGTAAATTAAACTACAGGTCTATGTTTGTGGTCTACTTTGTATTAGAGAAGATATTATCTTCTTTCTACCTTCATAGAATGAAATCAATCTGACACATCTGACAATGTTTATATCAGACTGAAAACAGCTAATTGCTGTATAAGGTTGATGGCACTTTAGCTAGCTGCTTAAAGGATAGAGTCATATTTCAAGTCTGTCTTAAAACAACAGTCAGGTGTCTATATGAAAACTGAGAGAGGTTTTGCTCACTGTAATCAATCCTCCTGTTCATGCTGGCTATTAAAGATGTGCTTTCAGTGAAAATAATGGGGGGCAAAATCCACAGTGTGTACATTGGAAGTGCACTATGAACAGATCTGCTAATGGTCAGTGTGAACTTCCTGTTTAGAAGAATGATTATGGCAAGAAAAAATGGTTTCAATGTGCTGATTATTGTTTTCAGACAGCTAATGTTTTTTTTACTTGGAGATTCTGACAACTCTGTCTCTCTTATTTACACTAAACAACTACTGAGCTTCCTGCTAGCTACCTGACTGAAACTGAGACAAAGCTCTCACACCATGCAGTTGGTGTTTCTTTTTCCACAAAACTACCTTCAGTCAAGCATAAATTGTACAGACACCAACATAAAGAGCATATTAAAAGCAATAAATCAGCTATAGTTGAGATTTAAGTCCAAACTGCCTTGAAGGGTGGTACTTCTATTAACAGCAAATTCTGAAACTATCATTCAGATCTCTGCAGCAGCATATTTAAAAAGTTTGTGGGAGATGTGTGACCTATGAATCATCTCATGACTCATTGCATACAATACTTTTCATCAAACTGATGATGCACAAACTTCCTGAAAGTTTTTTTCTTCTTTCTTTTTTTATTTCGGTGCATGTTTGCCATTTGATCACCAACCTTTTCATTCAGCTACCTGTGTTGTGTGTGTTCACTCCAGTACACAAGAGTACATAGCTGTGTCATCTGCATCTAATTAATGTTAAGATTACTAAACTCTTCCATGAGTCACACCACTAGCATCAATCGATATTCCACTGTAGCTGCTGTTGGAGGCTGAACATGATAAATCATGAATGAGACTGATACCGCAAATCAAATATGGCAGGGCCCTTGAACCACCTCTGCTATTTGAATAAACACTCTCAAAGCATCTTCTTGTAATGTAGTCTAAAAGTGCTTGATGGCACACAAGCACCTGAGCGTGCGTCAGTTATATATTGCTAAATGGCACTTAAGCCGTCTGACTGAAATAGAACAAGTCCCTCTTACATTTGCTAGATATAAATATTTCACAGCCTTCAATGGACAAGTCTTTTTGTCTTTGTTCTGCACAATTGCAACAAGACCCTGGCTCTCTGTTAGATGGGGCAAAGGCTGTGATGAAGGGACTCCTGTTAATTTTGGCAAGTGTATATTTTAAAACTGGCTTGTGATCTGCACAACACAATAAAGCGATTGTGTAGAGTCAAATGTGAAGAAACATATGCTGGAAACAGTTTAGAGGAGTTTGTGGTTACAGGTTGACAGGCCACTTTTATCTTTGACTGGTAGTAGGGAGATCCAGAGACTGTAATATTGTTTCCTCCACCATCTCTGAAAAGTAATTTGCTTTGCTTGGTTAGGCGAGGATGGATGGTGTAACTGTTGGGGGGGAGATGGATAGCTGTGGAAGATGGCGTCCAATAAATTACATAAATCAGTTGATGCTGATGCAGTGATTAAGATAGATGAAGTGTCTTGTAGTGTCTAATGCGAAAAATTAATGAAGCCTGAATGAAATTATCCTATTAGGCTGCAACCAATATGTGCTTTTAAAGAGTAAAACCAGCATATTTGAAAAGAGGCTGCTGACAGCTGATACTGTACTGGATAATGTGCAGAAATATCTGCAGATAACTAGCTCTCCATGTAGCACGGAAGTGTATTCTTCTTTGGTTAAGTGCAGCCAACAACATTTATATCATGGGACATGATCCCAATCAAATGTTGCACTAGAATCAGTTCAGGTTAATTGGGACCCATAGACAGCCACTGTAACCCAATGTGACTTGGCTGATGTTTAAGAAAAGGTTAATATCAGCAGACAAATGAGTCAGACCTCCTTTTTAAACAGTCAAAGGTTTGTCCTTTGTGTAATAATCATTCAGAAACGGCGCTGCTAGTTTTTACAAACCTAGATTATCTAACTGTGGGTTGCTGTTTTTGTGGAAAATGTGTCATGGAGCTCCTCTGCCGTACACCTCCAGTCAAAATGTCACAGTGCTCTTTGACCAAAGAGCTATTTGGCAGTAGAGGAGTGTGACATTCGAAGTTAGTCCTGCCTGTCTCAAAGCGGGACAAATGTTCAGTCAACCGCTGGCATTAAAGCTCGAGTAGGTGGAAAGAGAGGAAAGTGGGGGCCGAAGCAGAGGAAGATGAGACAAAAGGGACTGTGTTTTACTACTTCAACTACTTGCACCAGAGCACTGCACTGTGGTTGTTCATTACTTGAAGCGATTGGTGTTATGAGCGCTGTATTAATAGCTCATATTGATTCTCTGGGTTGTAACACTGCATTCATAATAAAGTGAGAAAAAAGAAATCTCTCTCATCCGCCTGGCTGTCATATTCTTACCAAATAATTTTCAATCATTATAGGAACATTTCACAGATTATTTATTCCACAGAATATCTGTGTGCTGCAGCCATAACCTTTGCCCTTCTTACCCCAGGCACCTACTAGATGCTGCCTCTGGTTACAGTAACAATATGGTTAAGTCCACTGCTGACACACTACAAGTATCAATAGAAAAGTCAAGTGTGTTTGGTAATGATCAGCACATCCCTGACAAGGTTGTGCCGACAGATGTGCAGAGCTTCTCCTGTCATTAAGGGGACAATTGACCTTACTCTTAGAGTTCTTTTCCAATAAAAGAGCCAGGAGGAGGTAAAAGGCAACATACACCAGCTGTGTTGTACAGAAGAAATGTACAGTCATTTGATAAATACTGATGAAATTGTTGCTTTTCTACAGTATGTTGATGACGGATGTATCTTGATACAGCAAGGGACTTGTTGATGCTGTTGGTGTGAGGGCCAAGGGCTTCCACAGATAACAACAGGCACAGATTTTTATATGCCAGTGTTGCTAGGTGATCATTTTCTCATTTGTATGATAATTAAGCCCTTTGTACAATGTATCAATAATAATTAAAAAGCACTTAATTAACAATAATTTCATTTGCATGTCTTAGTTTTCCTTGCCATCATAATGAAGTTTTATGGAGCCTGATTATTCATCAAACGTTAACTATGTCAGTAATGTTACAGCACACTGACTGTGGATCTGCTGCTGCAGTTTTTCTTTTAGGTAAACAAAATCATTTGGTATGGTTATACCCAAGATTAGATTGGTTTATGGTACAAAAAGGTAGTACCTGTAATCTGTTTGCTTACACACTAGGATGCACAACATGTCTTGTATGTTGCAAACTCAGATGGTGCATGAAGTCTTCATTTCAATGTATGATAATTTGTCCCGAAATACAATAATTCTGGGGTCTTTGTACAACCATTTGTTTTCTGGCATTTGGCAACACTGTCAAATGCACATCACTGGTAGCTGATATGTGATGTTCTTAAAACACTATCAGGAATGGTCTCTAGCACATATTTGATTGGCTACTGCAGGGCTTTGGCAGATGATGTTGTGTTTCGGTTCAGCAAAAGTTGAGCCATGTTCAAGTTTTTTGCTTGATGATCCTGCAGGTTTTTGGCAGAAGCCTCTGCATCGGCAACCCCGCTGCATAGCCAGACTGGCCTTATTCAAATGGATGAAAGGGTTGCATTTTTTCTAATAAAGTCTGTCTGAACCAGGCCTTATAACTAAAGACCCAACACTAGAACCAGGCTCCTCTGGTGCAAAAGAGGTTGATATACCAGGGTTGGGGGAACAGTTTGCACATGTCTTATTGTCAATGAACAGCTGCTCAATTCTGAGACAAAGCTGAACCCTTAACCTTGAGCGTCTCAGTTAAACATCTACAGACATACAACCAGCTGTGTGTAAAGTGCTAGTATTGGAGGTTGGAGCTCCCAACCGTGCTGTCCCAGAAGCCTCTTTCTCCTACCTGCTGCTGGGTCGTCATATTTTCCACTGTGGGTTGAAGCAACAGACCATCTAGGCTCAATAGAGCCTCCATTCATTCATTGAACCGAGGGAGGGAGGTGGAGGCTGCACCCACTAACGGCTGCTTTTCTCTTCTCCTCGTGAATAGGTGTGGATGTAAAAGGTTCTGATTCATGAGCTGTTCATTTTATTCATGGCTCAGGAGAGACCGACGGCGCTGGGTATAACCCAGACTCCAGGGAGGTTATGTGGAATGAAAAAGAGAGGCGGCATTGTTGCGTGGAGAAAGACAGACATGCTCTGTGTGTAGTCGTTTTTAATGAGATCCTTCGTTCTCATACTTGTGTTTACTGTAAAGCTTTCCTGCTAGTTAGTTTGAAATGGACTGATGAGCGAGGTGTTGCTCTACTGAGGATCTCAAAAGAGAGAACTTTATTTTGCTAATGCGCACCACGTGTATCAAAATGATCAGATTTCTTGTGCCTTCATGCATATGTGACTTTGGCCCCAGTAACTTTACCCGCCTCTCACTTTATGATTAATGGTTTGGAAATGAACGCCTGTGGATGACAGTGGAACAATTAATACCCCACTCTGCTGCTTTTCACCTCAGACACAATGAGCCTGAGCCCCCAACACACACCCACCCTCCATCGACTGTCAGAAAACTGCTGAACACGATGACACCGGGGCAGTAAACAAGATAAATAATCCTCTAATTAAATCTTTTTTGGCTGGAGAGTGGGAACGCAAGTTATTTCATCAGTACTTATTTATAGTCCAGCCAGGTAGTGGAAATGGATCAATAACATTTCTGCTTCAAAGTCTTATAATCACATGACGTTTCTCTCTCCTTCACAGAGAGTGACTTGTGAAGAGCCTTACTTGCCAGTAACGCATCCTCAATACACATATGCACACGCACCACCATCTCCTTAAGCTGCCATAAGAGACACACTGTGAAGTCTCTACTCCAGTTGGCTGTCTGCCATCATCACAAATTGAACAGGAATTGAATCTTCTACTTTGGCAGAGGCAAAAAAATATGTCAAATGCACTAATCTGTATTCCAGATCTTTGCAACTTCCTGCTATAAACCAGCAATATCTGACATGGAGCCAAAAGTTCAGCCTTCAGGGAAGAAATATTTCACTTCTAGGGATTCCTTTCCTGAATCAATCCTTCTCCTTAAAACTACTGCAAAATGAAATTCTTGCGTGTTCTGCCAGCAGGGTAGTGATACAAGTCAGATAAACAGTTTTGGCTGTTGCTTAAACATTTCAGGCAGTAAGCTGATACTTTAAAGAGGAAACTACAGTGAGCATTCAGCACCCGTATGTCAAGAACGCAAGAATTTAACGTGAAGAAATATCAGAGGAAGACAGAGAGGAGGGATGTGATTTCAAGTGATAAGAGGTGTCAGGAAGTGTTTTGCTGACAAGATGTGGACTTTTAAAACAGATGTCATGAAGACATTTCTGTGAATAAGGGGGAAAAAGCACTGCATGCATGGTGGAGTCATGGCGGGGTTACTGCAGGGAAGAGAGAGAGTGAGTAAACTCCTGGAAGGAACAGAGTATAGGGAGTGCACAGCTTGGAGCTTCCTTTCGCCCAACCTTGTGTCTGCCAAGACCAGGGGAGTAAGTGAAAGTTTTGGCCTGAAGAATAATTTCATTGGAAGCTGGATCATGAAATGCCCTCGACATCCTGTTTCACCAAACTGGGTCGTGTGAAACAGCTGAGTTTGTTTCGACTGCAGTGAGTTCACAGAGAGGAGAGACTAGCTTTATTCATATTTGTTCTCCATGTAGTTACTAATGATGGGAAACCCTTGTGTGATAAAATGTTACAAAACCACCACTCTCACATGTCCTCAGGTAATTGCTTCATATCAGAGATCCACTCCCCCCCGCCCCCTGTTGAAGCATCATGGGACACACTGATGGTGTCAGGCCTGATGTAGTAGTCACAATGACTGCGCTGTTCAGTCCGAGGCCTGGTGGGCAGAGCAGTGTGGATCTGGCTCACCATTCATGGATAATGTTGCAAAAGGGCAGCACTTGACTTTCAGGAGTAGAGCAATGTGCTGTCCATGCAGGCAGGTCAGCTGAGCTTCAGATGTGAGGAAACTGTATAAATTCTTTATGTAAAGAGCAGATTTCATGGGTACCACATATTTTCAAAAATATGGCTAATGCGTTCCAGATTAACACCAGCTCATTTAGTCTTTTATTGCCTTGTTCTGTTATTAGTAGATTTTCACAGAATGTTGACTCAGTAAATGAATGTGCTTGGATTTAATTGTTATTTGGCAGTCTGTTTAATTTATAAATCATCTGTGCTGTAGATGCACCCTAAGAGAAAGGCAAATACAGGAAAAGTCATGCACACAGTAAGTACACTTGTCCCTTGTGTGCGGATTCCCATTCAAGCGATAATGTTTGCTGCCAGCAGACACACATGGAAAAGATCGGTGTGTTTGATAGAGAACTACACAGCTAACCATAGAGAATGATCATGATTCAACGATTTCACAGTCATGAATCCGTAATAAATTTTCATGTTTTGTCACATGATGTAGCATATCATGCTGCTCATGACAAGTTACAACCACTGAATGCCATGTGACCAAAACTAAAGATTCAAGACTTTAGTGGCATCTGGTGGATCAGACTTGGCATGAATTATATACAATATAATATTTATAAGTATGTTTTAATTGGTGTATAATCACCTGAAAATCAGAATCGTTGGTCCCCCAAATTCTAATATCGACTCCCTGTTTGCACCTGCTCGATCATTTTAAAGGCACTATATCTGACCTATATATTACACTGTTTGCCCAACAAAACTCCTCCCTTGCCATCATTAGAAATAGATTGGAGCAGGACCTGGGTGAGGACATAACAGACATAACTTGGGATGCTATATTAAAACGAGTCCACACCTCCTCTATTTGTGTAAGACATGGGTTACTACAGTATGAAATACTACATCAGGCACATTGGACTAAAGAAAAGTTGTCAGAGAGGTTCCCAGACATAGATCCAGCATGTAAACGTTGTAAAATTATCCCATTTTAATATCTACATACATTTTGGAAATGCTCCAAGCTATCAATTTATTAGACTTCTGTGTTATAGACCTTTAGCTCATTTTGGATTAGCCTCTGATGTTTGAACAAGCTCCAGTGTGACTTCTTGGCATTCTGTACACTGCTTGCTGGTCATCTAATCCTACTGAAATGGAAAGACACAATTCCTCCATCTCATACACAGTGGATCAGGAATGTCTTATATTATATGAGCTTAGAAAAAAGAAGAGAAGCTAGAGATTCATGAGAACTCCTAGTGCAAATGTGATTATAGGAGAACTATAGGTTGTCTTTAAATGTGCTTTATAAATAAACTTGATTTAATTTGATAGATATTAGTTAAATATCCCGCTCTGACAGACCCTGAGAATTAGAATAGTCTCTCCTGAATTGAATTTCCTTGTTTTTTCTCTCTATTCTACATTGTGAACTCCAATGCTATTATTCAGTGTTATTGATCACTCTGAAGTTGTTGTCAGTACAGTCAAATTGGGTATGTAAACTTGTATTATTTGAGTTTGCTACCTTTAGTCCATCCTTGTACTTTTTGTATTTTATTTATTTAAATTAAAGGGGCATGTGTTTTATATGCATTGTATGTTTATCATTTTAAAAAGTTTTTTTTTTTAAAAAAGAAAAGAAATTATTAATACTGAATACTGACATGTAATAGGCTATCAGCAACTTTAATACAAAACTGAATTGTACGTCATCCAAATCCCATGTCAGTTAAATCCAAATAATCTTATTGTACTGTTCTGGGTTTTTTTATGATGAGCTCATCAGGTCAGGCCACAGAAAGAAAACGAGGGCTTTTAAGAAAGCCAGGAACACTGTCCCGTACTCAGATACCCCCGGCCTTTTCCTTCTTTTTGTATGTTGCTGAGCCAACGCAGCCCATGCATGTCACATTGTGTCAGCAACAAAAGCCAAGACCGCACAGGCTGTACAAAATTCATATTTAGAAAGGTCGTGATTGTGTTCGAGTGAATAGCTGACTCCCCATACTAGCCTCAGGGGCCTGTCAACCTTATTCCCCCTTTAACAACATAACACATTTGGACTGCTACAATAGAATTTATGTCTGCCTGCTTCCAGGCTCCTCCACCCATTTAGAGCGATAGGAGAGGAGGGATTACTTTTTCTGCATTTTTCAAGGCTGAATCCAGACCCCACTGGTTCTTGGAAGAAATTGTTTTCATCACAGCTTTTCAAACAGTGCCCTGAGCCATTCTGTCAGCGTGATAGGGAAAACTTGGTGGTATTGAAAACAAGACAAATTGGTTTGTGGCCCAGGGGGAAAATTATAATTAGCAGAGCTCAAACTCGGCTGCTTTCATAAGAGCTTTGGTTTGCCGCACTGTGCTTTTGCTATGACGATCCTGCACTCGAAGGGTGCGATCAATCTGTCTTGTGGCTGCTGTCAAAGCCAGACTCGCACCATATTGTCCCGTCACTCACTGTCCGCCAGGTGTTGCGCAGTCTGGCGGCCCACTCAGTTTTTCAAGAGGCCTTGAGGTCAAAGAAAACAGAAGAGAGTCTAAAGTAAACCTTGTACCCCCACCCCCATCACTTCTTCCACTTCTTTCTCCTTCTCCTCCTCCCCCAACCCTTTTCTGTCATCCAGGGTGCCTCAGCACTCTGTGTGAACTTTACTAAGACATTTCCTCAGTCTGGGATCAAGGAAATCTCCACTCTTTGCTGCCCCAATTGTTAATGACTGGAATTTGTACAATGGGAGTTAGAAGTGCAGATGGTAGATATCAATGATAAAACTGACCCCTGTCAGAAATACTCAGACTATATCCTCTCCTTAATTGGCTGTTTGGTTGGGGGGAAAAAACATCTTTTTCTATTCCTGACACACAGACTGCAACACATTGGCTTCAGACACCAAGGTCCAAGTTGGAATAAGAGTTAAAATTGTCTCTGCCTCTTTTGTCACCATGACGACTCTTGTTCTTAACATAAGTTTAAAATCATGATCCTATATTTAAGCTATCTGTTTTTATTGAAAGTTAACACATATCATTTGCCTGCATGCATTACAATCTGAAGACCAGTTGTTAAGTCAATGATTTTACTAATGTCTGATTCAATATAGTACGTATGAACCAAATACATTAAATCTGCATTAATTGATTTTTGGCCACTTAAGGGCATGACAACAAGCTGTAAACACAACACTGACATATTATCACTCTATAAAGTTGTTAGGTTTAAGGCCTAGAGGCATTTATAGGTGTGACTGGTCAATATCACTAATCATCTGTGGGTTTTATTGACTTGCAGCACAGAAAAATGTTATAATAAAATGAATGACAAATGCCAATTCACCATTGTGTTTGAAAATAGCACGCTCAGTCAAACACCTTGGCACGCTCTTAGGGAGAAGGGTGGTTAAAGCTTTGGTTCCTTAAGTGGTTTTCCTCATGCACATTTCCACATCCCATTCAGGACTCTTTGTTTTTGTTTCTTTGTCCACAATCCAGGAAAGGCAAAAAAAGAAAAAAACACATACAGTAGAGAGTGGGAGAGGAGAAAGCGGGTTGGGATTCCAGTGGGTGGATTGGAGAGGATTTGGTCCTTTAAATAGAAGCACCTGTTCATCTGGGATTAGTAGGAAGCAGAGCTCTATTTTGGTTCACTGGGGATGTTTGGCCATCTCGCCCTGGGTCCTAATGGCTGCCTGGGTGTGAAGCAGAAACCTGGTGCTCTGATTTGGGGTTGTGGTGTGTGAGAACTGTTCTGGCTTGGGACCAGGACATTTCTGGTGCAGATGCCTGGACCAACTGGGGGACACTCATCCCTTTCTCAGCAAATGCCATTAAAAATACCCTTGAGTAAAACATTTGCTGACTACTGGTTAACAACAGCAAATGTTTCCATTTTTGTGTTGATTACGAGTGCGACTGTGGTGAAAAAGCATGCATAACCTGGATGAATGCAGGTTAAATTAAGGGATGTGAGGGGCTGCACCTCAGACAAGATGCTGTGAAAATGAGGCAGGGTGGAAAAGCAGGAAAGGTGTTGGTTAGTGAAGGTCACCAATGACAACTGGTGACAATGCTGTATAAACACTGACATGAGAAAAATCAGCACAATGCTGCAGTTCAGACTAAGTGTGAGGTTGATACCTGGCATCAACATCCATCTCCAAAGACTTACTTGTGAATAGAATTTGTTTTTGTGATGCACACTTGATTTTATTAGTTGGTAGAATGTGGTCACCACCTGGGCCCAATAACTAGAGGTCAATGAGAAAGTGCCTTACGAGGTTTGGTCTGTTTAGTTACTTTGCTTAGATTTAGAGAAAAAACTGGTTCCAATTTTTCAAAAGAAGTTAGTGTCTCAATATCTCATCTAACTTCCTCTATTGTGTGGACTGGTAATGATTTTGAGCTGCCAGCTTATCACCCATAGTGGCTTCCTCCACCTCAGTACCATCCAGGCCTCCTCCCCTTTGGCCAATTTAGGATTTCCTGGTTTCAGTATTATCTAGAAGAGATGACAGCGAATGGAAAAAACCCAAATCCAGGCCAAAAAGGACTTCCTTTAGAAATACGATGAAAGGGTGCACATGTGCAGTCAGCCATACAGCTAGGTGGTTTTTGTGTGTGGCCACTGGGCCAGGATGCATTACAATTCACATCATGTACAGTACATACAACATGTGGATATATATATATTTATATAAATAAATATGACCACATCAGAATGTGGCTTGAGTGAATGTGCCCTCCATCACACCTGCACAGCTGTCCACTCTCATAAAATATTTTCTGTAATTTGACATTCAACAACAGGTAGCAGGTTTTGCCGCACACTGAAATACAGTCCTTAAAATGCTGGCAGAACAACAGTTCTAAACTTGATATTTATCCCTTTTTTCCAACTAAATGAGTCTGGTTTTAACCTAGATTTTCACCAGCAGCATGCTTAGAGGGCTGAAGAAACAAATTCTTCCACAGCATACTGAATGGATTTTGACTGTATCTTTAACTATCCGGCTCTAATTGTTTTCAGAGTATTGGCTAGCCCCACCCAGCCTACTCAAGGGGATTTTTTTGGCCGGCTTCAAACAGACTAAATCACATATGACTCTACTCCACCTATAATTGGGTCAGCATGTGTATTTATAGACAGAATCTGTCTCTCCAAACACAAAACAGAGCTACTTGCACTAAACGCTCTGAATGGTCCTCTAACTAAACACCAGCTATTATCAGTTTCTCTCATTAGCGTCCTGTGTAACGTCCACTCAGTGCATCACCCAGAATAAAACAGTCAGATGGTGGATCTGAGTGTTCAGTGCTTTAATGAAACTGCAAGAAAGAAATATGGAAACAAAAGAAAGTACAGTCAGTGTGTTGCTCTGCATAGCAGTGGACTTGCAAATAAATCTTTATCCCTCTCATCTTTTCCAGGACTGTATTCTCAGAGCAATTGATACAGTGAAAGAGCAAAATACATTTATCTTAATAAAGGCCATCAGTCTTCATTCCAGCATGTCACTAACTCGCTACTCCCCGTCGCTGCATTCAAGCTTTCAGCAGAAGACATGCACAGGAATCACTTAACATTTCAGTAATGAAATCCCACACCCTTAATATGAATATGTTGTTATTGTAAAAGCCTCACAGAGCAGCCCTGGAGTCCCCTTTATTGAATCAGTGGTGACCTGACATCAGCGTTTATCCATGCATATGGCTCCAGCTAGGCTCCTGCTGCTCTGATTCTCCAGCTCTTGCCTGCCGCGGCTGCAGGAGGAAAGACCTCAACAGCCCCCTAAGCGGATCAGACCTTACATATTGCTCCACAATTTCATTAAGGGTCACAATTCGCAGCGCTGTCAGCGCCATAATAAACTCCCCAGTGCAGCCGGAGCAGATGGTGCGACCCGAGTGTCAGGGGAAAAGCATCCGGAGGAATCCCCTTAATAAGGGAAGTAGGCCAGCAGCAGGCGTTTTAGAAGATAACTCCTGACTTTTCATATGATATTCACAAGATCCTTTTGTGTGTGAGTAAAGCCACATCAAACTGTAAATCTTGATTCAGCTTTACAGGGAGTCAGAGAGCAAAGATTCTCATTTTTCTTGGTCCAATTGTTGTAAATCATTTTCAATCAGCAATAATGGAGCTTACATCTAAGCATCATTTATGTAAAATAGGATTATTTTTGATCTCATTATGAATTCAAACTCATCTCTGAGTATCCTTAAAGATGCTCTAATCAATATTTTTTTTTTTATCAACAATGGGTGACATGATTTTGTGTAATGTGAAAGGTGTCACAGTGAGAAAAGAGTTTTACTGAAGTGTGTGGTTTCCTTCAGCTCAATGGAGTGATTCAGCGTCTTTTAGCTCTTTGTTTTGGCAAAGGGCAAAGTTAGCAACTAACTGGTGAACATAGTGGAACAGGTAGCAGTTAAAGAGCCAGATATTTCCCTCAGCATTTGATGGAGACTGTAAAAGAGCTAAAAGGAGAGCTAATATTGGACTAAAATTTGTCAGGTGGCCAGAAACACAACAACTGAATGCTAATAATTCTGTGTTCCCTGTGCATTTGAATAGGAAACTGCTTGCTAACACATTAGCTACATAAACTTTATGAGGTCATACAGTATGTCAATATATAATTTGTTCCCACTGCCCCCAAGTGGACAAAAAAAATCAGTTATTGCAGATTTAATTGTCGTTTGGAAAATATCAGCCTACCTCAGCCTCTAGAAACACATTTCTCCTGTCACTCCCATGTTACACAACTCTATTGTGATGTACAGTCTGTATTGCGTTCATTACAATATGAATATTAAAAACTTAATATTTAATGTCTTTCACTGTCAGAATGTGTCCAGAATTTGGCACCAAGTAGCCTACACCCTCCCAAATTTACCCAACCACCTATAAATGGAGTCTTTATTTGTGATACTGTTCCTGCTTTCATCATACAGTTGCGTGCCACCTCTGTGCCACCATTTATATGGCCACAGTGAACATTTTTAGCCCAACCTCCTGTCAGTGCTATCCATCCCTCTTATGTTTCAGTCAGCAGGTTTATAAATGCTCATTTGGAAAGAATGGATGCTCAATTGATCCTCTGCAATACTCTTTATTTTGGGTGGTGGGGCCTGGACGCCGTAACTCTCCCTGCTAGGGTTAAAAGTCAACAGCCTATATTTACATCTGCCTGTTGGCAACTAGTTTGACAACTAAACAAGGCCTCGCTGAGCTGTGCTGTGTGAATTGGCACTTGATGTGAAAGAACATATTGATGCTCTCCTTAAACGCTAACACTGCTGTAATATCAATTATACAAGTTCTCAGCGTTGCTTTGAATGTGCCCAGTCATGTATGTACTGTCATGCCGTTCTGTGCTGTAACTTGCTTGTATGGTGGAGCTACAGAGCTTGCATTGAAGATAGGTCAGCCCAGTTTATAGACCCTCCCACCCTCTGTCTGTCCCTCTCTTTGTTCCCAAGTTCCCAGAGAACACTGGTGGGATTCTGCCCAGTGCTGCCAGCCTCTGTCACTAAAAGGAATCATTGTCTTGTCTTATTGCAGCCCGGGAAATCAATGGGACTCTTTGTTTCCTCTGCAGCATGTAGGACGTGGAGTCCCATACTTACGTGTCATGATTGCAGCCTCATGAGCATAGACTCAGCAGATCATATTTGTGAGTCTTCTGTGCTTTTAGAAAGGCTGCAAAAGGACCAGCAGATAGTCACATTTCAGCTCAGTCCCTGCAGCTACCCAAACAGAGAAGAACAGGGAACTATGATATCACAGAGCTGCCATACTTCATGTCCTCTGAGGCTTCACATGCTGATTTTCTTCTCCCTAGTCCTCTGTAAATGTACAGTATGTGTGCCTGCTCCCCTATGTGCAAACGTGCTCATCCATATGTAGTGTACAGATGTGTGTTTGCATGTGCATCTATGCCTGTGTTTGGAAAAAGTGTGCGTGGATGTTCATAGACTTGGCTTTGTGTGTTAATGCATTTGCTTGTACTGTATGTGGGTGTGCATGCAGGCGCAGCCTCCCTCCAGTCCTCCAGCTGATCTAGATCACCTCCCCTGCTAGATAAAAAATCCCTTTTTGACAATATACAATTAAGATTCCTGCAGATGTGAAGGGGCCACTGATGAGTTACTTCAGCAGGAGAGAGAAGAGAGGGTGGGAGGCGTGGAGACAGAGATGAAGGAGAGGAAAGAGCGAGTCGGAGGAAGAGGTGGCGGAGGAGGGGAGCTCTTCAGGGAGGTTTAGTGAAAGCACCTGCCTCAGCTCCAGGGCTCATGATGGATGAAGAGGAACAACTGAGAAAGGGAAGAGGGGAGGGGGACGGAGCAGGTTTGAGCTTGAAATGAAGGACATTTTGTCCTCCTGCAAATACTTCACTTTAGCCTGTTCAGCACACACATCAATGCAGTCCAGACACAAAGACACTGTGGATGGGGTTAATTCATGTTAAATCCACGCAATTCAGGAAGTCCCAAGATGATTTTTTTTTTTTTTACCCTGAAAGGCTCCTCAAGATTTTCTAATTTAATCACATTCTCCTGTTTAAGCCTTGGAAGCTCTGTTATGAGTCAATTTACATTTTCGGTGGAGTGACTTTAAAATTGTATTTCGACATCAATAAATCATTACAACATTCATTTTGACACATGCACTTACAGCAAAGAAACAACCAGATTGGCTGTCTGTGATGAGGCTTATCTGGATTTCACACTGCATGCCAACTGGCTTGGTTTGCAGGGAAATTTGCTGGATTGCTTTATAACACCGATGTTTATTAATGTTACAACAAAGGGTAAGGAACAATGTTTGAATTACAGAGGAGCCGGATGGGGCTAGCTCCCCCAAATAGGCCTGAGCTCCACCAAAAACAACAAGTTTGTTTTTAATGCTGTAATTTTTGACCTTTAAGAAATAATTCAAATCACATTAAATTCCAATGTCCCTTCATCTGTAGTTATAAATGCAGCTCTGCACTGGTCAATGTGTTTGACTTTGTCTTTTCTCAGTAATAGCCCATTCATATGACATGATTGGTTTGAATGTGTAGGGTGTCTTTGTAGCCCAATGCTGCTTTCACATATTGTTTTGTGGATTTGATGTCAGTGACTCACAGCGACCGTTGTACAAACCTAGTAGTAGTCCATTCAGTGTTGGCTACAGGTTTGCAAAGATGTTATCCCTGAAAGCCACAGTGTAATTCGAACTTTGGTTTGATGCAAGTGTTTCTGGCAGACAGCAAAGGGCTCTATGGGAAATGTGGTCTTAAATAAATAATTTGAAATATACTTATTTGCTTTCTTTCCATGAAGCTACAGCCAAGCAACAGTTAGCTTAGTTTAGCATAACTGAAGCCAGGGGAAACAGCAACCTGGCTTTGTCCAAAGGTTAAAAAGTCTTGGCTGGTTTGTCTACACTAACAACCTCATGGTAAAGACAAAACTGCAGGAAATCACTGCATCCGGCCAAGAAATAGTTCAACACATGAACCACAACCTGTCTTTTGTTTCCATTTTTGTACAGATTACTCAAACAAGATATGATGGGTTAGTTAGTGAGCTTCAGAGGTACTGGTAGCTGAATTTTTTACCTTTTGTACAGAGCCAGACTAGCTTTTTCCCTTGGCTTTCAGTGCTAAACTAAGGTATGCTCAGCTAACGTTCTTCTGGCTGTGGCACGATAGTGGTATCAATCTTGTCATCTTACTCTCAGCAAGAAAGCAAATAAGCATATTTCCCAAAATGTCAAACTATTCCTTTATTTTTTTTTAGAAATACTTGATAATATCACAGAGATTCTAAGCGTTCTGACTTGTTAAGACCAAGTAATTACAGGTAATTAGACGAAACACTGTGCACTGATGTGCATAGAGGCTACAAGCACCTTTACAGCAACTGTCACACTAACCATAGCTATATTCCACCTACAATGGTGGGAATCGGATCAAGACCCACAGGGAAACACATCTGGACATCAGTGGTGGGAGAATGGGTCTGGTCCCAGGACTAGTCTGTCATAATAGACCCAGGCATGTGGGCTGCTGTGGAGGCTGGGCTATTATGGAGTCCACCACCACACCACAGAAACCTCCCCTCATAGTCCAAGACCATGCACCACACATGGCACACATGCACCATAAATGAAAAAATATATATATAATTGTCTACTCCATTTTGGAGTAGATCCTATGAGGCAGCAGTGTTTTACCCAGCTCCCTGAACAAAGCCTTCCTGTGCTACAGAAAGTCTTTTTTTAAGGATCGTATTTTAAGCAGCCACCTTGCACAGTAAGACATCTCCAGAGTATTTTTTTTAACCCTGATGGAAAAAGAAAATATGGGAAGAGATGTTCTTTGTGTTTTAATTTTAATATCACATTTGTAATATTCAGCCAAATTGTTTGTCAGCGTTGAGCTGCAGAACTTGCCTCAGCCTCCCTCACAGCTCACCATGGTATTTTGTGCTAAATATATATATTAAATCTGACTGTGGATTCAATCTCTTTCCACATCTGTCATCATCTGTATTGACTTGGAAAGTATAGCATTATGAGCTGCATATGTACAATCGCTTAGGATTAAGAATTTCATATTCTAACACTGGCTCTGAATATCCCATAATATTGTCTTTAGGGAAAGTCCAATAATGACTTTTTACCATGATGTCAAATCTGTTAGAGGTGAGCTCAAGACCAAATCACTCAAAATGAAATAGCATGAGGTGTTAAGCCTGGAGATTGGGTTTGACTGCACACATGTTGGAGCTGAAAGAAGGGCATTTCATGTCTATTCAGTGCAGGGATATGTGTGTGAGAAGTGTTCTGACTTTATTATTAACTCGGTGTATTTGAGTATCTTAACATACTGTAGCACGTGAATGGAAAGTTCCATTAGATACTGCTAATACCTTCCTACTGCTAATGAAGTCTTCTCTGTGTTCATTTATAATGCAAGGTACTAGGTGAGCTGAGTGACAAAATTCTATTTGAGAGTCGATGCATTCATATTCTACTTGAGACATGACATGTCACAAAACAGGAGGGAGGGTGTGTTATGAATTTGCAATGCTACAAAGCTGCCCTATTTGTTGAGCATCTTGAATATCAATGCCAAAACTGTCAGAGAGCTTGCCAGAGCCCCTTTGCTGCTGATGTCTCTGCTGGATTCAGGGTTTGGTCAGTCTGTCTTTTACAGCCTCAGTGACCTTTGTGTTCTGGGTGAGGTCCTGCTTTGGAGCTGTAACTTTTTTCTGACAGTAGTATGAATGACTCACTCACAGCAGTGAGGGTTTCTGTCACCTACGGTGGGTGGCTCTAAACATCAGCTAACATAAACCAATGCTCCAAGGCACACAGTGGGATTACAACTTAAAGTGTAAGTTGTTACAGAGGAAATTACACATGAACACCACAATGAAAAGTTGAAATAATGTATAATAAAACATATTCATGGGTTTTGCTGCTACCTTATTTGGGCTGGTATGACCAGTAGCTTATGGTGGCAAGCGTTAGCTAATGTTAGCAAACTTTAGGCAGCTATTGCTGTGTGTAGCTGGCATTACTTAGTCAGTTTCCTGACTTAATAACTACTTGTGTTACTGTTACACTACGCTTTAGCACTTAAATAATTGCCACTTGAGGCCACAGTGGCTGCTGCTCAGTGAAAGTAGGCTCACTTAAACAAAAAACACCCCTACTTTAAAACTGTAGGCTAAGCTAATTTGTCTTTCTATCTCTGATCAGAGTGTTGTACAATTGTACATTTAAAAATGGTCCAAAAAATGAGAATTCTGACACTTTTACAGCAAAGGTTTTGCTTTTAATTAATCTCTGCCACATATGGCCCTAGCTGGGATGGGGGCTTTAAATATCAGGATTTTTTTTGGAGTGGGTGAGTTGGAAGATGGTTAAAACTGTTTTGGGGCATTTTTGCCTTTAATGAACAGCATAAAGTGCAGACAAAAAGGAAGCATGGGAAGAGAGAAGGGTATGACATGCAACAAAGGCCTGCAGACAGAAGGTGAATGCTGGAGCCTGATATTTAGGGCCCATAAATATGGCTTCAAGGGGTCTGCTACATCACCTGAAAGTGACCTTATACTCAACAGTAGCAGAAAAAAACAGGCTGCAATATCATGCTTTGTTTTTTTTTCTGACTCTGTCATTCCAAAAAAACTATCCTCTGGTATTTGACTGAAACTTTGGCTGTATGGAGAAGGAAAATGTGTGGCCATCTCCCCTAGTTTTATTACTAGTCAAGGCTTATGCCATCCATCTCTGCCAACCTCTATGCCAGCCAGCGCCTGTGTGTGTGTACATTAAACTGATTGATGAACAGTTCATTAGGCTGATGGGCTCTGCAGGGACGGACAAGCATCCGGCAACGAGAAGTGGATTTAAAATACAAACAGAATTTGCTATGGCTTGACCCTGCCTGCGTCAGCGGTTTATTGTGACTTTGCAGACTTTGTTATCGATTTTGTGAAATCAGGAACATTTGCTTAAATGTAAGAACACATTATTATTGATATTAGTCACAGGGTAGGGAAAAGAATTCAAAAGTAGCTGATTATTTTTACATAGTGAATGTGCAGCACAGTTTATAGAGGATGTGTATCAGCTATGTGATGTAATGTAATTCATTATTTGCAGGAGGGGCATGCTTGAGTTGTCAAAATGACACTGTTTGCCCATCCCATTTAATCAGTGTTTTTTTGTTGTTGTTGTTGTTGTTGTTATTTTGCAAAGGTGAGCGATTATTGTACTGTAAATATCACCAGGACCAGAAGGCATGGCAAGCAGCTGACCCACTAGTAACTGCCAACACTGCCCACAGAGCAGCACATGACTGTACATTACATGGCGTGCATGTGTGTGTATGTGTTTATCCATGGAAGGTTTACATACCACGTGTTTTCTCACAGCTCTTCTTTGTCTTAATCACATTTATCCACACCTCACGTTAGCTTAAGTCCTTAAATATTGATATCAGTTTAGGCCATCCAAATCCATATTAGTCAAACCTGAGTCAGAAGGCAGGTCTACATACTGCTCACTGTGTTTATGTTTTTAAGTTAAAACCTGCCATGACTGTGTATTTAAAGTGTATCCTTGATTAAAACTCTCCAACATCCCCACATGGTGTCTGCTGCAAACTGAGAGGATTGCTCTGTACTCCAGAGAGCAGCTTGTGTGCTCGTCCAGTCCAAGCTCAGCCTCGGCTTCCTGCAGGAAGTGAGAAGAGAATTGGACTGACCTCACTGGTTTGGATGGAACAGCTTGCAGATGGCGCTTGCAGATAAATAACCATAACAGTCATAATTGTGTCGGAGAGGGATGGGGTTGGGGGTTATTACACGGTGAAGGGTCATTGTTCATTAAGGCATGGACATGTAGGTCAAAGACTTGCCTCACTTCTCGTTAAAATTCCGTCAAAGCTTCATGTTTATCTGATTTTTACATTCAGCCGCTGTGTGTATGTTTGTCTCTCTGTCTGTTTACCGTCTGCTGTATTTGTAGTTTCAGCTCTGTTCCTCTTATGTCCTCCACGTCTCTCTTCCTAGAACTGCTTAGTCTTCACCAGCTCAGTCTTGCTAGAGAGGATTTGTTGGAGAATAAATCAGCATTCATAGAAGTGCATTGAACTGGTCTCCATCAGTTGACTGAAAATCATCAAAAAATTAAGTCAGGTTAGTGCATAAGTTCCAGTTCAAGGTGTAATAAAATAACCTCCAGGTTAGAGATATCATGTTCATGAGAATAGGATGGACAGCTCATAGAGACCTTGACCTTTGACCACCAAAATCTAATCAGTTCATCCTTGAGTCTAAGTGGACATTTGTGCCACATTGAAGGAATTCCCTGAAGGTGTTCCTGAGATATCTTGTACATGAAAATGGGATGGACAACCCAAAAACATAATGCACATTGCCACGGTTGGCGCTGGTGCAGAAGCATAAAAATGAATTGAACAGATTCAATTTGTTGCCACTATAACAATATTATTATGGCCAACCCAGTTCAAGCTGGGGAAGACTCCACCACCTTAATGGGTGAGGTTGTTGGGCGACTGCCCAGAATGCTATCCAGGTCATCATAAAAAGTGAATTTGTCCTTCTCATTGGTCGATGCACCGCTTTTCTAATGGCATCATGCACCTTTGTATACTGATACTGTTGTTTCTTTATCTTCAGGTAGCATTGCTCTCCCATCTGCTCATATCCTCACTCTTATCCTCTCTGTAAATACCTGGAAAGTGCTTGCATTTTTAACAGTTTTCCAGTTCCAGTGATTTTTTTTTATAACGTCATTGGACCATATTTCAAATAAAAACTTGGTCTTCTCCTCTCTCCATATGCTACCGCGCTTCATTTTTCCTTTTTCCAGTTCTGATGATAGCCTGCTGGAACTTCTTGTAATTGGTCTGAATGTCCACACCATCCAAAAAAATGTTTTCACCGAACCATGATTCCGTTTGATCCAGACCTATATATATATATATATGTGTGTGTTAGCAATTAGCACGCCAGCTACAGTAGTTCTCAGACTACACCGAGAACGAAATGTTTCATGAAGACATGCAGATGAATTTTGCTGTGCCACTTTCTGACGTGACTTGGCGCTGCAACTGTTACAGTAGGATAACTCCCACATAACAAACAAGTTAAATTCCCCAGACAGTAGAAGCAACAGATTTGTTTCTCAGGCATTTGCCATGAGACTCCAACTTTTTGCATTAACTGTACAACACCAATGTCCAGCACCCAATTACCTGAAAACAGGCTGCTGAATCAGACTAAACGATTCCTCCTGTTGCCTCTTTGAGACATAACTCTTGAAGCTCTTGACAGTGGCCACACATGCAGGCCGCAGTGCTCAGGGCTTAGAATAAGAGTGGCTAGGAATGTGACAGGACAAGCCAACCTCTGCGGGCATTGCTTTCCCTCCCTAGTCCAGCAGCCCGGCAACTGAGTGAGCAGCCTGAACTGTTGTCGAAAGCAGGGGCGTTCAGTTACACTGAATCCACCCACTCATCCCCCCACAAAAGCCAATATCTAGATTGGGTTTCACACAGATGCATATTTCTGACTGTGAGCTTAATTCTCACACACACACACACACGCACACACACACGCAACAGTTGCATGTTGGCAGAGCTGACCATCCTCGCTACTGTGGTCTAAATACCCACAGATATTTACTGTACTTGTCTAGTTAAGCCTCTGTGTCTTCGGCCCCATAAGCCTCATTTATTCCAACTGACCCATGGCACTGTACTGGTTTCCAGTTTCCCACAGGGAGTGTGAAAGACAGGCAGCACATGTGTCCTCTCGATTCAGGGAGATTATGCTACACACCAGCCCACATAACACACTGTGGTTGTGAATGCATGGACATGGGTGTGTTTGTTGTGCCAAATTGGTGATACATGATAATGCAAAGTGTTCTCATCAGGAAAAGTGAGTGACATTTTGTTTATTTACTCAAGGTTTCATAGAGTATGTGAGGTTATTTTTGGTAGCATGTGTGAGAAATTTGTGCTTTCATAGATCCCTCTTATGGGGGAACTGAATGTGGAGATTAAAATGGTGTTTGTGTGTATTTGTGCGTGAGAGAGAGTAACACTGCACAGACGTTGAGTAGGAGGATGAAGGAAAGAAAGGTGACTCTGCCCTCCTCCCCTTGACATACTTGTGAGCACACACACTAATTCATTCTTCTCTCATATGGAAATATTAGGTTTATCACCAAGTGAGATTCACCTTTTTGAAAAATGCTTTTACCCACAATGGGAAGAAATTCGGCAGGGAAAATGAATTAAGTTTTGTTATTCTTTTGTTATTCTTTGTGTACAATAACAGTCAGATGATGCGATCATCTTTCACTGAACATGGACAACACTGCCAGGTAATAAACCTTGAATCTTGAGGTCAAAGGTATATTATCTATCAACTGTATATATAGCTTTGGAAATACGCCATTCATTTAAACATGAGCTCATAGGTACAGAGCCAAGCAGCATTTGTAATAGTATCACTGTGCTTATTTATAGTGTGATGTAATTAGGTGTGGTAAGCCGTTTAAACTACATTTGTGGCTGAGGGAAATAGAAATGTTTTTCTTCATGGGACAGCTTTCCTCTTTTAGCTGACAGTAAAAAGGAGGTTATGAATATGTTAATTCGAAAGGGCAGCGTGTGGGGGTAAAGTATTTTATTCCTTCCAAATGGACCTCTTATGCAATTAGGAAAATGCAAATTACATCTAGCTCTGAGCTGAAATGCAGATGGAATACAGTGTACCCTGCAGCTGCACAGGTTCCTCCTCTGTCTTACAGTGAAGTAAGTGAACCATTCCCCGAGGCGGTCTCATCAGTAAACAGAGCTGAAGTGGGATGTGATACTCTGTTTTTCCCCGATCTCTAAAAATTGTAATTACTTGCAAACATGTTCATGCATAATAAACATTTTAAAAATTAAACAAACTAAACCAATGTTTTTGTCTATAATCCCGGAGGCATCTTTAACTGCATGTGACTGACCATTGTTGATGTTAATTAGTGCTGAAACCATTAGTTAATGAATTGATTAGTAATATAAAATTAATTGGTGTGGATTTTGATAAACAATGACTCATTTAATTCATTTATCAACAAAAAAATGCCAAACATTCTCTGGTTCCAGCTTTCAAATGTGAAAATTAGCTGCCTTTCCCTGTTTTACTTCATTGTAAATTGAATATTCTTGTTTTGACAAAACAAGTAATTTGAAAACATCAAAGTTTCTGGACAGTCTCTGACATCATATAGACTAAATGATTTACAGATTAATTAGGAAAAAACTGTTTTTAGTCACATACATTACATTAATTTACTGCTACATCAATCAAACATGACATTAATGTAAGCCTACTATTTGCCAAATGTCCTGTCACCCAAAAGCTGTTGACATCCAGCGTAGTTTCTGCAAGGTGTTTTACATCAACTGAAGGTGTAGTTACATTTAGATTTTCTTGTCTAATTCAAATTAACCTGTTGTGTAACTACATTCTACAAATGTGAGGATATATAGTATGTTAATGTAATATAAACTCGACCTTAAAACTGCAGTAACTGATTTTTTGGCCACTATGGTGCAGCAGAAACTGTCCTAACTGCAAAGAGTTAGGACCAACATCAACTTGAAGTCATATTTCTGGCCACCTGGTGAATGTAAGTCTTAAATTCACCTTACTGTTAGCTCTGTTTTTGGTCTCCACCACCTCCTGAGAGAAATATTATTTTATAATATAATATTTTTAGCTACTAAATGCTCCACTTGGTTTGCTAGTTTTTAGAGCTTTTTTGCGGAAAACTGCCTGCTGTGGTCGAAATAGATGCAATCAGAGTGGTGACAATGAACCAAAATAGTAAAGTTGCAGAAACCAAAACAGTGAGCTGAGAGATGCTATAAAGCTTTGTACAGCTGAGGGCAACTGCAGTCGTGATAATTCTCTGTGGGTTTGTCCTTTCATATTGCTTGTAGACATTTGATTCATTGCTAATATAAAAATATTGATCACTGTAGCTTTAAAATTTGTATTAATGTTAAGTTTATGGGGGAAAAAAGAAAATACCCATCCCTAATAAATCACTCAAGGCTAAAGGAACTGCTGAATTTCATGATACTCAGTCAATCTGTGCAGCTCTGCTTCTCGCCTGCCCTGCCTCGATCTGCTCTGCTCCATGCCTCCAGCAAACATCACCACTGTCTCCACTGACAACAGCCTGCTGCTGTGTGTGTGTTTGTGCATGGAATACTAAATGCCATGTGTGTGCATGCAGAGCCTCAGGGATGTGAAGTATTTGAAGAGTGGGGATGAATCTGGAAATAATCCCAACAGTGTTTCAGCTGGTGTGGGGTTGTCTGTGGGCAAAAATGGGGGGTAAATTATTTGCATGGCGGTTAATCACGGGCCTTTTTAGACTAAAGTGAAAAGATATCTTTATATGGCATGCAGATCAGAGCTAAGATCTTATAATTGAGCCCTCCCCCTTATTTCCTTATACATTCTCATTTTTTTAATGGAAGAAAATTCACTTTCTGGAAGGTGAAATGACACCAGCCATGCTGGAGCGCTCGTCTCAGCAGGCAGTCAGCAGGAGAACAGGCCTCCCATGTGCATCCCACTGGGTTCAGCCTTAATGAGCTAATCAATGGCATGGCGTCCTCACCATGTGCTGAATACATTACTCTAAGTGTTCCCAGTGGACTGGCAGCTTAGTGTAGTGTTACAGGTGTCATTCAAGCTCACAAGCACCACTGTCTGACAGGGCTTTGTTTCTGATCCTGATAATATGTGACATTTTCTTCTGGTATTTAATATTGCCAACTCTGAACAATATAAATACCAGACAGCTAGTGTAACAATGATCTAAACGTATTTATGCTGGTCAAACTGCGTCATATCCATCATAGCAACAGTGGACAACATAGTTTGAAGGGTTTCTCACACTGAGTGAAAAGTCAATACATTTTTCTAAACAGAGCAAATCCATCAAACTCTCAGCATCATGGCCTCAAATATATGACATCTATTTAAAAAAAGAGATTTTGTTGTTACTTTTCATTTGGATTCTGATAGATCAGAGCTCAGTAATCTACAGTCTCTTGTTTTGATTTAATTCTACTTCATTATCCTTCTTAACTACATTTCAGATGGAAATATTGTACCCTCCTCTCCTCTTCACTTTACAGCTCTAGGTACAGCTAGTATATTTACTTGCAGATTAAGGTTTTACATCCAAAACATAGAATCAATTGATATTAATTGTCATAAATGATACATGATGATTTAAAGGCTGGGTCAAAATCAGGGAATCAACAGGAGAAAGAAAACTGTTGAATCATTAGTAAACTAGTAGCAGACTTAGTGGATTCATGAATTGAATAACTTCACAGACTTCAGCTCACTGATGAGACTGTCATTGAGCAGCCCACCATAATTCAATAACTGAATGCATTAGACATACATTTGTCCATCTCCCTTTATTCACAAAGACTTGCTTTTGAAAATGTCTTCCTTCTTGTTGGACTAAGTCACATTGGACTCAGTAAAGTGCTACCCGGCAGTGTCAGTGCCAAAAGCTCCCTGGATTGACTCAGTTTTCTCTTTGATGGTTGTTCAGACTCTGCCCTTCAGACCACCCCCATCCTCCTCCTCCTCCTCCCAGAGCCACTAAAAAAACAGATAAGAGTAACTTCAAAGGCTGGGTTGCTTTTTCTGCTCTGATCCAAAAGGCAGGCAAATGAAGGACAGGCAGATTTGAGTAGTCAAATGGCTTTGGGAGGTGTTCTGTGTAGCGAGCATGTACATGGCTTTTTGTGGTAGACGTGATTGATTATTGCAGCCCTATGCAAAGCTCCAAGTATAACTACAGGACCTTAAAGAACTTTTAATTCTTCATCAAGCACCTAATTACTTCACGAAGACCGCAATGATTTTCTATTTTCTCTCTTTCTATAGGTGGTGGGATTAGCTAGTTGGTTTCTACCCAGGTTTGGTTTAATCAGCAGACTCAAGCCTGTGTTTTTTCTGGATGTCAGCTGAGTTGTTTTTTTTTTTTCTTTTGGAAAGACAGTTGGGTTATCATCACCAGGAAGCCAGGGTGTTTTCTCTAATCTTAATACCCAACAACAAACACTCCTACTTCTGCAGTGACTGAGAAGGCTATCAGATACTCACAGCTCTGTCATTCAGTCCCTTGGCTGGGCTGGATGAGGCTGTTAGTGTGTGTGTGTGTTATGTATTTTATGATGTCACCATGTCTCTGGGTGGATATCAGTTGCAGCATTGCTGTTGTTCACAAGTGAGACCAGGCCAACAAGAGTGAAAAGATACAGAGGAGAAAACTAGTTTCACCTCATAATATTGAGTGAGTTTAGAGTTTAGTTTAAACTGACGCTAGTTTGTGACAGTTGCTGCTAATGATATTTTAAAGGGCTCAATTGTGATTATTTCAAAACACTTATTTTTACTGCTCAGTTCTGGACAAGACTAAGTTCTTTTTTTTTTCTTTTTTTTTTGTTGGCCACTTAGGCCAGTAGAACGAGTTGTAAACACATCATCAACATATTATCACCTCCTAACGTTGTTATGCTGAACATTTTAGTATTCAGTTGTCAATTTAGACGTCTAACAGACACATAGCAACATTAGCATTCATTTGGAGTTGTGTTTTTGGAGATCTAATGAATGTAAGTCCAGTTTTCACTCTCCTTTAGCTCTGTTTTGATCTACATCAACTCCTTAGAGAAATAGCAAGCTCTTTAGATGCTAAATGCTCCTCTATGTTCCTCTATGTTTGATAGAGATCATTGAGACTGGACCAAAAAAGTAAAAAATGAGCTAAAAAATGGGAGGACATTCTGTTATCAGACAATTGCAATCATACAGTACAAATCAGATACAGTTTTCGACACTATAATGTATTTTTCACTCAGTCATTTATTACTCCAAATTTTGCAGTCATACTTTGCTCCTACTAGACTTTAATTTAATACACTTTATTTTGGCTGCATTAAATCATGAACTTTGTATCACATATCAAAACAGAAGCGTATCATCCCATCCTGAGGCACTTTGGATACAAGTATCCACTGAAACATCAGTTGTATTTAAATGAGTAAAGTTGTAGAAAGACACAGCTGCTAATGTACACTCTGTAGTGCTGGCTGTGGACGGAGCATCGTTTGGTTGCTGTCTGCCTCATATTGATCTGACTATGGAGACGGTGTGGAGCTCTGCCAGCCTGAGGAGCAAGCCGTGGATTATTCCTCTTTAATCCTTCCATTCTGTGCTGTTCCTCTCTACTTCATCTCAGCCAGGAGATGAAATGTGATTTTCATTTCTTTTATTCCTCAGCGTGAATGTTATCTTTACTCCTCCGTCACGGCGGTGTGCTCGGGCCTGTGCAGAGGCCTGTGAGCTGGCGATTTAAATGCTGATTGGCTGGAGGGTAACCGCTTCGTTACCTCTCCAGCTCCTGTTTGCAGGCATTTTAATTACCACAGAGAATACAGGCCTCTCTTCCAGCCTCAGGACTTGAAGCTAAGACAGAACCAAACTCATTACATTACCGCACTTTTGGCAGCAAAAGCCACTTCAGTAAACTTTTTGACAAGTTGGAGGCTTTTCTGCCCCATTTAAAGTATCATGGTTACACAAGCAGTAAAAGTGGCTTGTAAACAGTGTTAATAAGCGCTCTGTGGTTATTTGTTACTCCTACACAATTAACCAATGTCTGTGTCCTTAATCAGGCTTTCTCTCAGTCACATTTTCCTCCCTCGCTGTCTGCTCCCAGGCTCCTAAAATGGTTGCTGTCAGCTGCACTCCATTTTTTCCCTCCCTCTCTCGGGCTCGACTGTATCACACCGGGCAAAGATACATGATCCTTTGACAGGCAAATAAATTGGGATTTTGTAAAATGGTGGAGCTGCATGCTATTGCTTTTCTTTGATCAATTTTTTAAGCGTTTGTACCTTGTTTACTTGTTGCCAAAGCTGTGATGACACAGCACAGTGCTCACTACAGGACTCTGTGTAAAAGGCAATTCCACTGATGTACTCAGAGGTTGTTATATTGCAGAAGTAAATATGTTCCATAAAATAAGCCAGTAAAACTGTATTCAGAGAATAAGCGGCATCAAAACTTAAACTATTATTGTGTGAGAGACAGATTATTCTTCATTTTTAGGTGATATCCTTGTGTGATGGAAGTGTGAAGCATGGTAATTCTGAATAGAGGCACACTGATGCAGTCTCATGATTATTGTTGAAATCTGTAGACTTTCTGTCAACTACGAAAGTGAATTTTCCTAAAGAAATTTTCTTCTGTTCCTCTAATATATCAACAAGACTAAAGTCATGGTAGCAGCTCTGAGGCTGTAGCCTACGGTAAAGTACAGCGGTGCTTTGAGTTAAATGCTAACATGCTGACGTTTAGCAGGTATAATGTTTGTCCATGTTGGCCATGGTCAGTTATTTATTAGTAATTCATTGCAATAATAACATTTTTGATGGCTCTAGATGAAATGTCAGGGCGTCACTAAAGATGCTAGCAGGGCTAAAAAAAAAAATGATACAACAAAAAACATTTGTCATGTGACTTCCTGATGGTTGTCTAAATATAAGAAAGTGTGTTTTTTCCTTTAACATGCTTTTAATACATCACAGTGACAAATAGTGTAATGTGAGCTATGTAAGATATGAATCAAAAGGTAAACCATATCCCAGCACTGCCACTGATATACTGCAGTGATATAAGAAGGAAGTGGACCAGCAGACTGGTTTTGTGAGAGGCCACCTCATCCCTGTTAGCGCCTCTCTATTCTCTGTTAGTGGCTCTCTACAGCCTCGGCTCTGAATAATTCAACAAAGCAAAAGAGGAAGGGAGGAGCAGGAGAGCAGATGTGGATTGAAGATGATCTTGGGGCAGCGGGTGGAGGAAATTGGCTATTTTACGTCAGAATAAGCTGGAGAGGCATGTGTGTGTATCTTTTACGTGTGCAAGTGGGTGTATGTATATTGTATAAACACACGTGAAAGTGAGGGTCCCTCTTTATTTTATTTCATGTTTATTTGTATAGGGACAAGTATACAGCATGAACTTATGCCATAGCATTATAGCAACATGAAACTCAACAACAAAGTACAAATCAGCACAAAACACAGTATACCATAAAAAATTTCATAAAACAACAAGTGCCAGATCGCACATGACTATATGACTGATTCCTCTTTAAAAACTGTTTCAGTCTGAGTTTAAAATATTCTCAGTCATGGTCCATTTTGAGGTCTGTAGGTGAAATACCTTCCTCCCTCTCCCGCAAGATACTTTATTCATTCATAAATTCTCTCTGTGTCTGCGACCCGCAGTGTGTCCAACCGTACGTAGGCGTTAATACATCTTCATTCTGACAGTGTTTCATCCCTAGAGAGACCGCACACACAGTTTTGCTTGAATGATGGTGCCCTAGGAAGCACACGGTGTCTTGACATTTGAGTCCAGGTGATTGAGCGGGACTGTGGGTGTGATTCAGGTGTCGCCACAGTTGAATATTTCACAGAGCTTGACTGAGTTATGACTTGGAGGCAGACGAGAAGGTCAGTCTTGACGCAAAATGTTGACGGAATTCAAAGGAGGTTCCCCCGTTGATAACCCAGTGACTGACCTGAGGTTTCCATTGAGATGGTCTGCATAATTTACCAGCACAGCAGAGAGTTAAATCAGGTGTATGTGATGGAAAATACCACACAGCTTGGCACGGAAGCCTTGCAGTATACCACCTATACTTCTATGATTTCATCCTTTCAGCTTGGTTAACATGGTTAAATGGGCTGTAATCAGATGTTTTATTCTTTAAAATGAAAGAATATAAAGTAACTAAGCACGCAATCTTCTGTGCAGGTGATTCTGATGGACCCTTTTGAGCTAAGGAGCAACTCTTCAATTTATTGGTTTCATGGTAACTCACAGTTGTCCTGACAATTTGCACAGAGTAACAGTACTTTTATGGATATCGATTGAAGCTGGCTGTGTAATTATTTTGTATTCTGCTGGCCACAAACACTGGCATCCCATGCACGTCTACTCTACTCTAATTCACTTTCTGTAATCGTGTTTCCAGTGATTATTATTGCTCCGATTTCAAACCAAGACTGATAAGAATAGAATGAGAGGGCTCATTTAAAGGAGTGCATTTGAATGTGATTGAACACGGGGCGTCGTGTGGTTGCTACTGAGGCAGTTCCAACAGAAAAAAAACACTTATGATCAAAATGTAATGGTGTCTAAATGTCAGAACGCCAGACGATAGACAAGAGAAATCCTAACATCTGCACTTTCATTTGTGTGTCTCTAGGTGCCCCTGGTTGACCAAGGTAATCTCTCCCGCTGTGCCTCTCTACAATGGCCTGGTCTTCCTCTTCGTCTTGGCCAACTTTAGCATGGCAACCTTCATGGACCCTGGTGTTTACCCCAGAGGTTTGTATGCATGTTTGGGAGTTTGCAAATGGGTTTTTACTGTCAAGTGAAGATGTAAATGCTGTTTCAAACAAGTAATGGTAAAAAACATACCTACCAGGCAAGAATGTTAGAATATTTCAAATTGTAGCACCTACGTATGTAAATATGACTAATGCCACTTCCCTGTAGAGGGAGCACCACAGAGTACAACCCTTCCCAATGTCTCACTACCCCATTATTTGCCTGTTACATCCTGTTAAAGTCCACATGCTCCTCATACAGGAAATTATACAAGCCTTCATAGTGAAAGGCCTATTGAGTATCTCTCAACTGTTCAAACGACACACAAGCTGCAGTGACTTATACTCTCCCAGCAGAACTAACCCTATCTGGGTCAAGCAATGATGATTGAACCCATCCCAGGGGATGCTTGTAATGCACTTGTAAATGATAAGCACCTGTCTTTAGAAAGAGCTTTCCCCGCTCATAAAGAGGTAATAATCATTAGGTTGTATAAATGCAGGTTATCTGCCTCCCCAGAGGTTATCGTGGCCTTCTGCTGCCGTTGCCCTGCTGTGTTTTATAGACTAGTGAAGGCTGAGGATTTTTTTTTTCAGCTCTTCGTGCTATGTCTCAGAGGCAGCAGACCCACTAGTGAAGTTATAACAACGAAAAGAAGAACTAACATAGCCATTAGATGTCATCTACTTAGAAAATGGAGCTAAATGGAGCTTAAATCCATCAAGTGGCCAGAAATGGAGGACATGTGGCTGCAATTCATAATTACATTCTGATGGTAAATGCTACAATGTTGTATAACTGTAGTAGAAGTAAGTTCCCAAATCCCTGGGTGTATTTATTGAGCAGGGGTTTCTTAAAGATACTTAATGTACACACACACACACACACACACACACACACATATAAGGATATGTTAAGATGCAACTACTCCACTCTTCAGAGCTAAAAATAAACATGAGGAAATCAATCATGAACAAGAACAAGACTTATTTCAGGCAAAATAAAATGTTAAGACTGAATGCAAAACTGATTGAACTGAAGCGAGTGTTATTTTTGCAGTGCAAATGTATATTGCATGAATTAGGCCACTGCTGTGTCTGCTGAACACTTCTAGCATCAAGCATTTGTGGAGAAGGAGCTGTCAGAGGAGATGCAAGCGTAACTGCTGTTTGTGTCTGTTGGTTTGGCAGACCGTTTACCTTTTAAAATCTATTTGAAGAGACTTGAGAGCTATAATAACAGAGCAATCTCCCGCTCTGGAGCTGTTTATTTCTGCGCTCTACCTTTTTGTTTCTCTCTTCAGTTTTCTCTTTTCACTCCTGCTTGCTCTCTGTATGTATGTGTTTTGTGTGTGTGTGTGTGTGTGTTCAGCTACCTGGATCTCCCTGCAGTTATTATTGTACTGTGAAATTATTTTCTCAGGTTGGAGCTCTGTGCGGATCGTCTGAATGTGGCCTTTCATCAGCTGAAAGACGTTTTATTTTCAACTGCAGCTCCAAAGCTAAAAAGCTCTCAGTAGCGGGAAAGTGGCACTGTGTGTAAAGCTTCACATAAACAGTTTGAGTGACTGCAGGGTCGCGCCAAGGACAGCGGAAATGCCACTTTTACTATCATACTGTAGTTTAGGGGTTATGGCTTCATTTACTTGTTTCAGTCAGAAAGAACAAGGCACTATTCTGCCAGCGTTAGAGGTTTGAATTCTATTCAAATCCTGCCGTTCCGATTGTGGATGAACTTGTGGGAAATTAAACCAAGCAGCTTCTGTTATACATGAATCACAGTGTTTCTTAATTTGCCTAATATAAAAAGCAGAGTGAATAGGTCACGTCTATAAAAATGTTCATTTCTCTCAGTGTTTGCTCTCTCTGCAGACAGCTAACAGCGGGGGTGAGCTTTATTTAAGGTGCTCCCCTGTTGTCCCTGTCAAATGGAATCATAAATCAGATCTATGCTTTTTTTTCCTGTGTCTATATCTGCATTTGTGTGTACGCTGTGTATATATAACTTTATCTCACTCTCCACCATATGCATCTATGCTATGTTAACGTATCTGTCTGTCTGTCTGTCTGTCTATGTGTGTGTGTGTGTGTGTGTGTGTGTGTGTGTCTGCGTGTTCCTCCCACAGCGGACGAGGACGAGGACAAGGACGATGATTTCCGAGCGCCGCTCTACAAAAACGTGGAGATCAAGGGCATTCAGGTCCGGATGAAGTGGTGCGCCACCTGTCACTTCTACAGGCCGCCACGCTGCTCGCACTGCAGCGTCTGCGACAACTGTGTGGAGGTGTGTGCGTGAAAACCAATGCACACAGAAATACTTGCAGACGTACTGTATGTGTGTTCAGCATATGGACAGGGACAGTGCATCATGATTATACTGATCTATTAGGTCAATATTGGTATATATTGGTTGATGAACAATCTGATGCGGACATTGGACGTGTTTGATATGTTAAATGATGCAGTTTGTTTGATTACTGTTCATACTTTTTGAGTCCAGGCTTGTCCACCCTGCCAAGAATTAAAATCTGAGACAAATGTTGAATATTTATATAAATAATTCCTAAATATCGGTTGTTGTTTTGTTTTTTTTGGCAAGGAAATTGTCAACATTAAAGATCCTAATTACTGGCATAAATATCAGCTTTTGGAAGCTTCAACCATAAAATACGGTTATCAGTATTAGCTCTCAAAACCTCATCTTGAGCCTACATTAAGTGGTACATGGCTGTCATTGGATACACAAATGCATAAACATGCCTGCACACACACACAGCGGGATATAAATACACACATCTGCACACAGAATGACACAGATTCTATAATTTCTTCACTGCATAATTTCTTCAAGATTTTATTTTAAAAATGCTCAATTTTTGATCCTCTGCAGAATGTACTGAACATTTGTTGTGAGTTTTAGGTTGATTAAGGATTTATGGTTTATAGAATGAATATAACTATGCCTAGATTTCTAACCTTCAATTCACAATCCAAAATAAAGCCAAAGTCCAGACCATTGTTAGGCCACATAATGTAATATTGCTTGCTCCCTCCTCAGGACTTTGACCACCATTGTCCCTGGGTGAACAACTGCATTGGACGGAGAAACTACCGCTACTTCTTCCTCTTCCTGTTGTCGTTGAGCGTCCACATGGTGGGAGTTTTCACTTTCGGCCTCATCTTTGTCCTCCACCACAGAGAGAGACTGGGAGCGCTGCACACCACTGTCACGTATCCTTCCACTGCTGACACCCTTGCTGCATTTTAAGTATTCCTGACTCATTTAATATATTTAGTCATGTTCTCGTTGCCTAATGTTGTTGTTGTTGCCCTTGACCTTTTTGTGTCCAGTCTGGTGGTGATGTGTATAGCTGGGCTTTTCTTTATCCCCGTTATGGGTCTCACGGGTTTCCATATGGTGCTTGTGGCTCGAGGTCGAACAACCAATGAACAGGTGGGGAGGCAGAGCAGAGCAGTACTGTATTAATCTGTGTGGACAGGAATTTTCAAGTTGATAGTTAACACACATTCAGTGAAAGTAATTAAACAAATGCGAATGACCAGCAGAAATACACACAAGATATGTGAGGCTTGAACAGCATGAATCATCTGTATTCAAGCACTGGTTCTCTGTGCCTATATGTGTGTGTGTGTGTGTGTGTGTGTGTGTGTGTGTGTGTGTGTGTGTATTTACGTGAGTGTGTGCATGCTGTGGCCTTGTGCTTTCCTAGCTGTCGACATTAAACAAGGCGTTGTGTTCCTCAGGTGACGGGGAAGTTTCGTGGAGGAGTGAATCCCTTCACTAAGGGTTGCTGTGGCAACGTGGAGTATGTCTTATGTAGTCCCCTGGCGCCTAGGTAAGATTTTATGTGTGTCTGTACAGTACATGCCTTTAAGGTTTTTTTACTCATTACATATTCCTAATCATATTTAATGAATAGTCCTGTATTCCTGCTTTTTCATATTTCCTAAACACATAAAGCATTTGAGAATACGTGTGTGTGTGTATATATTTATGCAGATTATGCATATAATTATGTATGTGTAGTACAGTTGTGGCCCATCATACAGTTACACCACAGCAGCGCTATTTAACTGGACTGACACTGTACCATTCTGTGCATGTGTTGTAAGTTTGTGCACGTGCTTTGAGGTGGTTGTGTAGAAGTGTGTATCCCGTTCTGCCTGAAAGCAGCCAGCAACCCTGGGGGGAGGCAGATGGCTGAGAGAATCGAATCACTCCGTAGAACAACAGCTAATGGGAAACGGAGCAGAGAGCTAGTTTACATGCTTTTTACACACACACACATCATCACTAAGAGCCACAACACCACTTTTACATCCTATCGGGATGGGTCCCATTCCGTAAAACTCAACAGTGTGACTGAGACAGTAACAGCTGGGGGTGAAATGCTGTGTTACCAGCATCTGTCGTTAATTTGTTGTACAGCCCCTGATGGAAGTTTTTAGATTTACTGAACCATTGACTCAAAGGATGCTGGACCTGACTTGATACTGAATTAACTGTTAGAAGATGTTGGAGTACTTTTTAAATCTGACAGTAAAGCAGTAATATTTAATTAGTAATGTGGACTTTTTATGCAGGGGTTGAATACTTGAAATATGTCTATAAATAAGTCTTTTAGTCTTAATTTATAATAAGTTTGACTACCCAAGTTTCCACGCTAACCATTAAACATTCATAGATGAATCGCAGTGACAGCCCTCTTAATTGCGAAAAGACCCTGTAAAATTCACTTAAGTGCCGTTTTTCTGTTGAGAAATTCTGTTTGAAGTGTCTGTGTGGCTATGTAGCTAGCCAAATAGGATTTATCAAATTAACCTAGTGTAATCTGCACTGTATTATATATCTTTAAAAGACCAACATGGGTTGACTTTGTTTGATCATACAAATTGACAATTTCCATGCAGGTACATGTTGGACCCCAGGAAAAAGCCCCATGTCAAAATTCAGCCCCCATTCATCAGACCAGACCTCTCAGACAGACAAATTACCATCAAAATCAGTGACAATGGCATCCATAGTACCATCATCAGCTCCAAGGTGAGTTGTTCACAATTAAATTCAGAGCTTTTTCCTAATATCTGTCATGTTCACTATTTCCTCCTGCTTCATTCCCATACTCTCATGTAACACATTTGTAATATGGCGTAGCCCAAGTCCTGTTACTAGTTTCTCATTTCAGTGCAGGTTCATACTCAGGTCATATATATTATAGAATTTCCCATTTGATATAACAAGATAATATTAGACAGTCGATTGAGTCACTAACATAAACTTTTAACAAAGATAGGATTTAACATATCTTTTGATGCCAAAGAGTATACTATGTCTGTGGTGGTGATTTTAAAAATAGATTTGGTGCTCTTAATTGGCTGATCACAAAAAAATTTAATTATTTATTTGAAGAAAGTGTTTTGTAATTTTTAAGGCCATTAACTATTTTACATCAGGGCTGACCGTTGTGCAATACCATATGTTTTAGTGATGCCATTGGTTTTATTCAAAGTGTAGTGTGATAGACATATTCCAGAGGTTTGGAATTGCTTCAGAAAGGTAATCTGTGGTACTTAAAGGCATATTTAGTTTTGGGCTCCAGTATAGGAAGTGTTTCATCACTTTAAGAGAAATTTCATTGACCACCTTATTTTCTGACCTTCAAGTTTGGTCACTAACATCTTTTTCTGCAAACTGAAAGCCATTCAGTGAAATGTAAGAACAAAATGAAATTCTGTCTGACTCAAGATGAACAGTTGAATGCTCTGTTGATAGAAGAACTGTTGAGAGAACTCTGAGATGACACCTTTTCACCATTTCCAACTCCACCAACTACTACAAACGATAAATTTAAGCTCAAGAAGTGCAATCTGTTGGAGTTGTGTTGGTGCATCCCTAATGCTAACACATGCTCTTCATCTTTCATCTGCTGTTCCTCCAACTGTTTTGGACGCTTTTAATACCCTTCTCTCTTCCCTCTAGTCCAAAGGAAGCCTGGACTGCCTGGATGAAAAAGAAACCCAGCCTCCACTGCCACCCAAAGCTGACAGGTACAATCAGCTGAAAAGCCAGCTGACCTCCAGCGAAGGTAAGAAACACAGGGACACAACTCCCTCCCCCTTCCCTCTCCTGTCACTTATCGTCAAACCTATTTCTCTTTCCTGTTAGGGCTGTACCAAATGGCAATTCCCCAAACTCTCTTTTTAGATCGCCTGTGTCCCAATGTATGATTTGGCACTAGTTTAGCCTGATGAATGTCCGTCCCAATGGCCTTTTCATGCTGGGCCAGAGAATAGGTGTGATTTGTAGCAAGGAGGCCAACCCTGTTAACTGAATCAGTACCAGATTTGTGGTGTGATGGAGAAATTTCAGAGTGAATCATTGCAACATGAATCATCGCCTTTTTTTCTAATGATGTGTAGCAATGGAGTTCTGCCAAATGGAGGGATGGGAGAGGAAAATGGTTTAGAATCAAGACTGTAACTAAAATGACTGACTGCCTTTGAAAGTCATCTGTCTTAGTGAGGAATTGTGAGTGATGCTATAACAATGGCTGTTTCATAGCTAAGGGTGTTAGTCAGTGTGTCCTTTATATTGTTGCATTTAATAGCATGAAATGTCAATAATATATAGTGTGAACCTACAACAGCAGGTTCCCTCCAGAGGATCTTCAGTGTCATGGTGCATTATGTTAGGGAGGGAACACTTTCCGTTTGTCCGTGGAGCACTACTGATGCCTGCTGGTGCTGTAAAGTACTGCAGTTGGTCTAAATGGATTGTCCTCCTCCCTTGTCATCACACACTTATACATTTTAAGAGCAGTGATCATTTATGAAAGTAGTTCTTTGCATATCCCTCAGAAACTCATACATTAGGCAGCACAGAAGCAGCTACTTGCTGAGAAGCACATAGGAGATTTGTATTTTGCTCAAGGGTCAGGTAGCTCATCAAGGATGGACAGCTGGTCAGGACTCAAGTGTGTTACATAATGTATGAGATATAGAATGGACTCTTACCGTAAGACTTGTCTCGCACTCAGATTTTTTTTTTTCTGTAGGAATGATGATGGTGTGGGTTTCAAGAGCTAAATCCCTATAGCCTCTTTACTCTGATAATAGAATTCAGCTCTGCGGTCTTGTGATTTTTCTCTGAAATTACTTTCAATCTGAGTTGGTGTAATAGTGTCATTTCTGTTATCTCAGCAGTGTTAAACTCTGGTTTTCTTTCTTTGTGTGTATTGTAGAAAGTTCTCTGTCTGGTAAGACCCACCCTTCCACTCCAGCCATGTACAAATTCAGGCCGTCCTTTGGCACCATGCCGAAAGTCCACTACCACACTGCTGGAGAGAAGGTAAGACATGATTTGTTCTAATAGCTCAAGGTTCATTGCCTTGTGCAAAAGTATCACAGCAGTAATTGCTGAAGATAAGGCTCTGATTTGTCATGTCTTTCTGCTTTTTTCTCCTCAGATTGTTATGCCAGATGACCGAAAGACCTCGGCAATCATGGAAGAGGGTGTGCGTGGTCATGACTACCGATCTGAGCCAAACTTGGACCTGCCTGAGTACACCAACGCTCCCATCCACCGTACTTTCAAGTCCTCTCCCTTCCAGCTGGACTCTGATCTCAACTCCCGCTCACTCAGCCTGAAGCAGGCTCACCGTCGGCCAGAGAAGGGGCAACTCCCAGCCCTGCAGCCCCAGACAGTCACCTCCACCCCTTACAAGAGCGTCTTCTCTCCCAACACACTCTCCAACCGTAATGGAAGTCTGTCCTATGACAGCCTGCTCAACCCCAGCATCTCCCCAGCCACTGCCAGTGAGTGCATGGCCCACCGCGGTATGCCCTCCATGGGGTTCCACTCGCCCTATCTGCCCACCAAAATGTGCCACATCCGGGAACCTGAAATGCAGAGGCAGCAGGTTGCTCCCCCCTACAGCCCAGTGATGCCACCCAGGGGAGTGGGCAGGCATTCCCCTCACTCACGGGACAGGGACCCATCCCCGGTGCGCTATGACAACCTCTCCCAAACCATCATGGCTTCCATCCAGGAGCGAAAGGAGATGGAGCAGAGGGAGAAGCGGCAGATGCTGCATGGGCGCTCCCAGACCCATATCTACGCTCAGGACTCTGGCATGTTTGAAGGCTCAGGGGGCTATGGCCTACCCCCAAATCCTTGCCACCCAGATGGGCCTCGCGGCCCCGGCTCCAGAGGACCAACACCCCCAGCCTATGGAGGCTCCAGAGACAACCTGATGGGGGTTGGGCTGGTGAGCTATGGTCAGCGAACCCCTGTGTTGCGCCATGCCGGCTCTACTCTGGGTCGAGCCCCTAGGACTTCATCCACCTCCCTACACACAGATCACAGTAGCTCCAACAGCAGCCAGGGCAGGGCCACTGGCCCCGAGGGCCTTTATCGCTCTCCAGCCCACCAGCCTCACTCCCCTGCTATGCCCCGATCCCCATCCTACTCGCACCAGAAACTCTCATACATCAGTGCCCTTGAGAGGACAGACTCACCTCGTCTGGGGGGCCCAAGGTATGAATCCTAACGTACCCCTCTGGGATTGCATGCATTCTACTGAGCTGAGGGGGACTGGTGGGCTTTGAATGTATTCCCACTGGAAGCCCTGCTCCTTCTGCTGGACAAAACCAGTGATTTTTGGGCGCTAGTGTACCTCAGTCTAGTCCTAACTGAGGCAATGTGTAGCATTTGTATATGGTGTATAATATTTGTCCAACTGTTTCTCCATTTATTCATGAGTTCTGTCTGGTGTGAATTCTTAAGTGTTCTGTTTAATGAATTTGTTGGCCTTTCTAGAAAAATAGCCATTTTTGTATTCTTTCATGAATGTTGAACGAATAAAGTTGTGTGACTTCTCATTTCTTTTTCTTTTGCATGCTTTTACCTACTCGTCTAACACTCCCAAGTCTTTTGCTCCACTAACAAGTACACTTTCATCCAGACAACTAATGCATGGTGCCCCAACCCTTACTGTTTGGTTTGATCACTTTATATTGTTGATCCTCTTTGACTCTGTGTTGAATCAAGTTCTTGTTCTTGTCTTTCCATTCAGAGAGGCCATGAAAGTAAATGGGCAGATGGACTGCCACCCGAGTGCCCAGGGTGCCACCCTCAGCCCCAGTCGCCACAGTAACGTCAAAAAGGTGACAGGCGTAGGAGGCACCACCTATGAGATATCAGTGTGAGCAGGGACACCGCATCCACCTGCAATGACAACGACCACCCTGCTGCAAAGAGATTCTCCCCTCTCTGTTATTTTTGTTAAGTCTAGATAACGGCAAGTCAGGGGCACATAGCGTTCTGTTTTGGAGTTACTATCCAATCACAGGATCTGTCTGCTCTTGAGTGGGCCTGTCTAGCCAAATGCCCAAGTGTGTTTGTAACCGAGGGGTCGGTTGTCAGTTGATACCACTGCAAGCTGTATGTGTGAGGCGTGTCTTGTTGTTAACATTTTGTGGCTCATCATCTTGGTCGTTAGAGTGGACCGTCCAACAGATTGTCAATGTTATTACTGTTGCCTCTCAGCTGTGGTCATGAAGCATACGTTGTTCCAAATGTCACACACAAACTTTGTTCCAGCGAGCGCTCAAGGCTGGACAAAAACACTGCAGATGAATTAAAAACCGACATCCTCACTATGGACTTCAGTGAGAAGACTAATCCTTTTCCAAGTCGATTGATCTCAAGGAGTCAAGGTGCTTCACATTAACCTGTACTGTTCATGTCATCTCTAGCGTATGTGATGGAGTTGTGCAGCTTTGAGAGATAAGTGCAGGTAACACAATGAGAAATTGAGATGAGAAGCTGGGAAAGGGTATATCGAGAGGGAAAGTCATCATATCATGTCTGGTGGTTGCATTCTGAATTCACTGAGAAATGCTTGCAATTAATGAAAAGTACAATAAACTAATTTCGTCTTTGTCAAAAAAAAAAAAAAAAGTTTTCTCAGGAATGAAAGCAACCAGCAGAGGTGCTAGTTGATAGTAATTCTTATAATGAATGTCTCCTTCTTTATCTCAGTTGAGTGCAGATTTTTAAGGCTGGATATAGCTTACTCCCCTTTACTCCCTTCCGGAAGGTGCAGTATATCATCACAGGCTTCTGTTTATTTTAGCAAAGTTCAATGATTGCAACAACACCCATGACACAAGTGCTGGGCAGATAGATTTACATTCTGAAAGATCAGAATACCTCATCCCAATGTTTTATTTTCTTCTTTAGAGTTCAGGACAAGTCCAGCCTTGCACAACCAAAACTTTTCTTTAATTTTTTTGTCTAAAAAAAAAAAAAAAGTTTAGTATGTAAATTATGTTGAGTCTCTTTGTGTTATAATCATAGGAATGGGAAGGGTGTAGAGAAACAAGCCATCATCCATGTAGTGTAATGGAGATAACTGGTCACCCATTCATTATTTTGTAGTTTTTTAATGGGTTTGTTTCCTTTTTATATACCCAACCTTTCAAAAGCTATGTTTGATGCATCTTTTTTTATACAGATACTTAAGCCTGGAATGGATGTTTTACTTTGAGTGGAGTTTTTTTTTTCCTTTTTGATAAATTATAAATTCAGTAAGTGAATGAGATCATGGATAATGGGTAAAACCATAAGTAAATATAACTTGTTCTATCTTGCAGTGTAAAAAATGTATAATGAAATGTAATATGTGATGATGAGGAAGTAAAATATTAAAGGCTCAATCCTTGATTGATGAACAGTCACTTGGTCCACATTGGATTGTTAACTACATGTCTGCAGTATGTGCATCTGCTATGATACAATGATTTGGGCAGAAAGTGTGCTGTTCACAAGTCAAGGGCTGGGCTTTCAATAAAAACTGCCTTGAGATTTCAGTGCCAAAAGTGGCCACAACCCCCCTCCCCCTCCCCCCTTCAAAAAAAACCCCAACAACAACGACATCATGAAGAGTGAAAATGTTCCATAAATCAACTTGCAGCAGCTGTCTGGTACAGCAAAGTATTACACACAAACGTTTTTTGGTTTTGCTGTTAATTAGAAAAAAAAGTCCCATAGTAATGTTAATTACTTTTAAACATAAAAAAAATAATGTGATAATATCTAAGTGGGAGGTTTTTATTTAAACATGAGAAAACATGCCAGAGTTCACACAGAAGTTAAGTTGTTGATTTGGTCCAGCTACATTTGCATTAAGAATAAACCATTGTTGCCTTTTGAGAGGAAAACTTATGTTCCATACACAATGAAATGTGGCTAGTTGAAATGCTATTACAATAAGGGACAATGAAATACCTGGAATGACAGTTTTACACAGCAAAATCTGTCAGGACTGACTCAGACTGGGATGAGTTTTTACAACAGACCATTCTGGAAGAAAGGCCAATGTACAAGGTAATAGCATAACTTTCAAAGTTAAATTACTTTTTTTTTTTTTTAAACAGGAAGTCTATGATTTAACTTCCCATTTCTGATACATTCATAGATTTTCTCCAGAGTGTAAAAGGCAGGTTGCTGTGGTGGAGTCTTGCTTACTGGCGGGGTTGCTATGGAATCTCAGCGTTAATAGTTACAACCTTCGGCTAGGATGGTCACCCTTCTAAGGTCTCACCCAGCTGCCTTACCATGAACACAGTAATGTGAAGTAACACAGGATGATCAATTTATGTCATCTGTGTCTCTGAATTGTTTGAATGGCTTCTTCTGTTTTAAGACTTTGGTATACAGGGCTACTTTTCTTTTGGCAAACATGATCGTCAAAGTTCAGAGGAATATCTAACTCAAACATCTCCTGCACAAGCTTTGGAGATGTTGAACATTGCCTGAAAATAACCCTGTCTATCATGACATTCAGACCTCCCCCCGTTTGACCACATATCAAAACACTATCGATGTCATTCCTCTTTAAGATGACTGCCATTAGTCCAATGTTCTTTGATTGGGATGGACATCACTGCAGGTCAGGGACCATTCCTGACAGTCAGCAATGAACCTGCTCAATCAGCGACAAGCTGATTTTGTTTTCTGAAACTCAAATATAAAGTTCAATATGTATTAAAATATAGAATATACTATAAATGTACATGCGTTCCTATTTTTGTGAAGAGGAAATATTTCCCAATGACCTGAGCAGAGTAAATAAAAGTTTCCAACTCTTTGAGCGAATGAGATTGATTCTTGTTAATTTTTTTAAAAAAAAGGGTAGCATGAAGAACTCCTGCACATCAATATAAAGACCATTCATTTGGACCACACATACACAAAAAAATGTAAGTCAAAATGCAAATCATAACGTGTGCAGAATTGTTTGCATACAACCAGTCACAATCTTACTGGAGTTCCTTTTTCCTTAGAACTGCACGTTTGATCGTTTAGCTATCCCAGGAAACAAGTGATTTTTATACGAATGCAAACATGGTCTTTGACAGCGTTTTATTCGAAGGTGGAGGAAACATTTCAAATCATTTGAGTGCAAATGAGAAGTAACATTTCATCCATGTACATGTATTTACAGATGCACTGGCACTTAGATGCACTTTAGAGGCAAGGTTAAGAACTCAATTAGTGGAAAGAAAAGGAGAGGGTGGTGAGCACACAGATCAGATAGGGCACACTCTGTTACATATACTCTACATGCTGGAAGTCTGGGAATGTTATGATCTAAAGAATACAAACTTGATTTCCTGGTGAGGAAGTTAAGTCAGAGCATAGCTGCACCAAACTCTGATGAACCGTTGACTTTGGACTTCATATTTTCAGATATTTAAAACGAGGAAAAAAAAAAGAAATGCTTAGCTAAGTGCATCTGATCCCCTGTCAGGCAGCTATCAGTGAACACTGCAACACTGCAGCATGCATCTGATGCCCCTTAACTGTCTGGAGTGGGTTCCTCTTCTAAACAGTTCCCAACAGAACTGAAGAAAGAAGGAACCTAGAATGAACTATTTCTACAAGGCATCCACTGAGAAGTCTTCGCCTTACTTGCTTGTTTCTAACAGTGGAAGCATGGACAGTGGACAGGTTAAGAAGGCCCACTGAGATGCATCATGGGATTATATATTTTGAATGCACCTCCATAATGCCTGGTCCCTGACCCTGTGCTGCTAACAAGCAGGCTACATTATCCTCTCCCCCTACAAACAAACTCTGCTTCAGAATAACAAAACAAAAAAAACCCCAATGTGGGAATATAACTATCACAAGCCTCTTTTCACAGTTTGTCAAAAGTAACATTGAACTGTAGATGACAATGATGGAAAGCGTGGCATTCCATGGTGCAAAGAGGAAAAGGGGTGGGAAGGAAAGGGCTTCTGTTTTTCATAAATTCACTATCTTTCTCTTTTTTTCCCTCAGTGGCATCAAGGACTTGTGATCTTGAGGCAAAACAAATAAAAAAAAAAAAAAAAACAACTAATAATATGCAAGTGTCCAAATTCAGTTCATTGAGAGTCTATTGTAGAAAAAGAGGAAAAACTGATAAATTGAAGATCAGCAAAGCAAGTTCTTGGTTCTCAATTCTTCTCCTCGGCCTTCACCTCCTTTTTCTCATCTTCTTTCTTCTCAGTCTTTTTGTCCTCTTCCTTCTTTTCCTCTGATGCCTTGTCCTTTACAGAGAGTTCCTCCAGCTTCTCTGCCACTTTGTTTGCGCTATCAGTGTTGCCTGTGGCAAAACAATGACATGTGCCGTCAACAATACAGCTATGAAAGCTCAAACACAACTCAGTTGCACCTCGTCAGCTTGTCTAGCATGTAGGTTTGTCTTGTGAGAAAACGGCATGCTAATTTCAATGCACAACTGTGTCATTTCACCCAACGCTTGTCCTCCCATCTCGTCCTACAACCACTACATTAATCGATGATTTCAGATGGTAATGTAGCAGAACAAACTGACACCGGCCTTTCAGAAAGCCAGTAAAGTGTTAGATTCTGCATGTTCATGTAGCAGACAGAAAAAGTTCCAGGCTGGAGCGAGCAGCAAAGAACAGAGTGAGTCTGCACACTCAGCAAGTGAAAATGATACCATAAATGATGTAATGTTACCAGTTTGAACCTGCAGGCCTATCTTACTTTTGAAAGAGACGAAATAGACATGGTAGGGAGGGATTACAATTTAAAACTGGTGAGCCTCCATTATATATATATATATATATATATATATATATATATATATATATATATATATATATATATATATATATAAAAAAAATCGACATAACAGACTGTGTTGGGGGTTGCGAAAATAGTGAATACTGGCATTATGCCATATAAAATTTATTTCAAGTCCTAGTATATCAATGCACTCTAAAAACTCATTTGCTAGGTGAAAACACACTACCTCATTTGTCCAGAGACATATTTAATCTCACATGCCTCTCAGAACAGAACATACTCTATTAGGAAAATGCTTCATGTGCTTTATGTACCTGTTCCCTCTGTACCCTCTTGAGTTTTTCTGACCTCCTCCTTGCACTCATCGAACTTCACTTTGAACTTCTGAGCATCTGTGAACAGAACAGATTATAAACATATCCACATCATCATTTAGAATGGCAAATAAGGCTGCTTAAATCATACTGCGTTGACAAGTGGGGAAAAAACAGCCAAAAGCTGCTGGGGTTAGATGCAGTAAATGGGCCTCTTGCAGCTGATTTGTCACTGTAGGGTGAAAACTGTATAATCCAAATGAAACACCGTTTTGGACATTTTTTCCCCCAATGGTGACACTTAATTTGATGAGCAAACACTTACTTTCTGCATTTAAAAAGCGTATTGCCAGAAGTTCAGGTTTGGGGCATTCGTCAGCATAATCTGCTAGTGTGTTCCACACCCAGGCCCTGTCACTGCCTGCGTTGGGCTTCAGCTCCATCATGGGTACAACTGCGGTTCACGAGAGGAGAAACAAGGTTAACGTATAAAAAGGCAGAGACATAAAAGCGTGCACGATTTATTGTACCTACTGGCTGCACAGCTAATAGCTAGGGAGTTGTGTTTTTGCTCATGCATATTTGTATCATCACAACATTGTTAGTTTAGTTTGGTGAAATTTATCTTCTTATCAGCCGGTAGTCTGTGTTTACACACTCAGAAATCTCATTACATTTTTCCTCCCTTCACTGTGCTCAGATTTACAAACATGCATCATGAAGTTTGAGCAAATCTGCTGCTCAAATAAATATGATGGATCACCTAGGGAACCCAACCATTATAGTTATACTAGGTATCTGTAATACATATTAAGAAAAGGCCTATCATGAACACTCAAGCATGCACAGGATGCTTAAAAACACCTTTGTGTGTGCACTACATTTTGCTATAAACATACATTCTGCAGTTTGACTAACTTTTTGCTGAATGTGGTTTATTATGATATGATAATATCATATGATAATATCTGTTTGCTTCCTTTATAACTTAATCCTCTATTGTATAAAATGATATGAATAATATTGGTCCACTTGACTCACTGTTGTGATTGGCGCAAATCTTCAAAGTCCGGTCTCTCCTCATCAGGAGGCGGATTGTGCCCTTCTCTCTGTGTTTCAGCAGCTTGACGTCACCGGTGCCTCTCTCCTTCCACTCAGGGGGGTCATTCTCAGAGGCAAAGCGATATAGTTTAGCCCGCCTGAGAAAACAAGAGTACGCTTCATTAACAGGACACCTCTGGTAATGCTGGCTTACCAAACCAGAACACAGAGTGTGACAATTAACATGCAAGATAAAAATTAAAAAAAAAAAAAAACTATAACGGTAACTTACATTTTGAAGAGCTCCTCCTCATCCTCTTCTAATGTTTTCACATCCTGCTCAGGAAGGGACACGATGGGCTCAAAATGGGGGTCATGATTAGAGTCCTCTGTGCTGTCTGCAGTGGTGTCGTGATCTTCCTGGTCCTAAAAAAGGAAAAAAAGCTCCCGTTAACCTCAAGCAAAAAAATTTCCACTCATCTGTATAAGACATTCAGAGTGAGTCAACGTAATCGAGTATGCTGTATAGGTCAAAGAGATACTTTAAAACTCACTGGAACAAAGTGAGTTCTGACAACTGACCAACAGGCGATGAATGCCTCAATGGGGGGATTTAAGAGCTCATTGGTGAAGTATAGCTTTTGTAAGGGGGGGGCTGACAAAGCCTTTTGTAACTGACTGTTGCTGAGTCAAGCATCTTTAATGCAAGATGGGGGTTAGCTAGTCTCACGTTGATGTATGGAAGATTAACTATACATTATTCTATTTTACAAATATGACAAGAACCTGCTTATTCCTCATTAAAAATTAATCAAGGCAAAGACGTCAATGCACGTACAAGTAAGCGGGTTAATAGCCTGTAACAGCGTGAAAGGAGCCCTGCATGAACAGACCTGTGTAGTGTAATTTAGCAGACACGACACTGAACAGGGTGGCAAACCTGCTTCTAGCATATTAGGCTCCCCAATCTAGCTAGTTAGCGACACAGCATGTTGCATGAATCCCAATGTGAGGCTCAAGTCTGCGACGTAGCTAAAGAGCGGACAGCTACATGCTGCTACTGGCGTTAAAGATTCCGCAATATCGATATAAATCGTGCAAAATAGGTAATTGGCTTGAATGATTAGATGGATATAATAAAAAGGTTGGTCTTTTCGCGTTTGCATCTCACTTCTGTAATGCCAGTAAATAGTTTTTAAACTTTAGTTTTACTGAAAAAACTCATACCTAGCTCAGTGACGAGGCCTTTCACTAGCAGGCTAAGCTAACCGCTGCCCTTTCGGCATCCTGGGGTGTGCAACTAACTAACTAACACCAGGTTTTATTCACCAGGAAACTTAAGTGACATGTTTTGGGGGATAACTGGTAGTCCATTTAACGCCCCTTTGTGATTTTAATGTTGTAATCTGCCCGATAATCCGGTCTCCTGCGCCCTGCTACCTAAACTAACATTAGCTAATTTAAGTTAGCAGCTCCTGTCCTGGGCAGACAAAAGACAGGAGACATAACGGACTTCATTTACTTTGGCTAGTCGATTGTAAATTAACAGCTTCTCCATTGAAACAGCTGACTGGAAGTGAAATGTAATCATTACTGGTGTTTTACAGATTGCCAGAGTAGGAAGCTAAACGTGAACATGCTGACTGGCTGCACACTTCAGAGCACTTCGGAGCTCACTAACTCTACAGAAACGAGTAAAGACTGAAACACATTGCACTCTGAACTACAACACACAATAAAAGATGTCTGTCAGATAGTTTTTAACTTTCATTACATCCTAAAGCATTGAAAAAGACAGAAATTTAGCTGTTCTGGCATCACGAAAGACATCATTGTCTCGCAGCTTCCTTTAGAAACTTTGACGAATTATAGGACACATAAAACACCGTGTTTATGGATAAATTCCGATTTCAAAGCAAACATAATGCATTAGATGACCTAAAACGTGTGACCTCACCTTCGGGTCTGCCATATTAATGTAGATGTTTGTAGATTATGGAAGTTGTTTGATAGATTCAAATCCCAAACCGGCCGCCGTTTTCCCCTCTTACTTCCGACTACAGCTTTTCGCGCGCCGAATCTCCTACGTATGCCGGCACGTGGTGACCGCCTGCGTCACGCTTGCCAAGACTGTATCTCTCTAATATGTTTATATCAGTTGATAACAAACAGGAAAAACTGGCATTTTGACTGTATTTACTACGAAAAGCATAAGTTCTTATATATTGCAGTGTAAAATTTAGGTATGACATTGTATTTATACTTCTAACCAGGACCTTTTCTGGCTATTTGCTTTTGAAACAGAAGGCTTTTAATTACCATCATCATCATCATCATCATTAGTATGATCATCACCATCTTCAAAACTTTTGCTTTCTAGATTTCTAAGAAGCAAAGTCATGTAGAGCAGCTGCCGGCCAATCTCATGATTTAGCAGGCTTGGTTACCAAAAGTGTCCATTTATATTTGAGGAGAAAAAGTATATATGTTGGCAGAGGGGCCCCATAGCAGTCGTAGGGGCCTTATGCGCAAGCATAGTCTACATATAGCAAGAAACAGCCTTGCTTATAACCTTTCATCTCTTTTCATTACAGTTCAATACATTTATAAAGTGTTTTACACTGTCAGCATAATCAAATAAGCAAGGAGAGGACACAAGTAAAGCATTATACTATCATTCACACCATGAAGTGTATGTTATGAGTTTTTTTTTTATTTTATTTAAATGAGATTTTGGTCCCTATAGACCCCAACATTTTTTTCCACTCTGTGCATCATGTACTGTATAGATTAGAAATAAGTTTGTTGCGATTTGACTATAAGCAATATTACTGTAAGTAAAATAATAAACTGGCAGGTGAATAATTTGAGCACAATGTAAACTGAAATAGAAAAGTACCAGAGAAGCAGGAATTATAAAGTACTTGTGCCACAAAATGGATGTTAGAGATTAAAACCATTTATAATGTAAATTTGACTGATATTTGAATATACTGTGTTGCACAGTGGTGGAAGAAGTATTCTGATCCTTTACTCAAGTATCAATGCAGTAATGTAAAAAGACTTCATTGCAAGTAAAAGTCCTACATGAAAAAACCTGCTTAAATAAAAGTACACAAGTATTAGCAGCAAAATGTACTTTAAGTATTAAAGTAAAAGTACTTGTTCAGCAGCGACTGATTATTACTGTATGTATGACATCATTAGATTATTAATAGTGAAGCATCAGTGTTAGAACAGCATGTTACTGTTGTAGCTGCTGCAGGTGGAGCTAGTTTACACTACTTTATATACAGTTAGCTAGTTTAGTCCAGTGGTTCCCAATCTAGGGGTCTGGCCCCTCCAAAGGGACACCAGATAATTCTGAGGGGTCATGAGATGATTAATGGGAGAAGAAAGAAGAAAAAACAAAGTTCTGATACAAAAACCTGGTTTCAGCTTTTAGACCTTTTCTCTAAATCTTTCATTTTTGGTGAAATATTGGATCATTTGAACATTTATTGAAATAAAATGATGTGAGAAGTTTAGAGGGAAAAAAATCACTATTTGGTGGAGCTGTTAACAACTCATAGACATCTGAAATGTGACCCGACTACACACTGCTTTTTGTAAGACGTCAAAAGCCAAAAAGGTTGGAAACCACTGGTTTCATCTTTAACAACGTCTTGTATTTTAAAAGCTTGGTATATGCACTATTTTTATCCATTGTGTCAAATCTAGTTGAGTAGGAAGTACAATATTTCCCTCTGAAATGTAGTGGAGTGGAAGTATAAAGTAGCATCACATGGAAATACTCCAGTAAAGTACAGGTAAGTACAGTGAGTAAATGTACTTAGTAACATTACACTACTGGAGTTGCACATGGAGCTGCAGTGACATTGTGTAAACTTGCATGGTGGATTTTAGCATATCTCTCACATATATGTCTTATGTTTCATGTATCCTTTGTTCAAGTTTGTGCATGTTGTGTGTTGCACCCTGCCGCAAGATACATTTCTCCTGGTTATGATTGGAATAAATGTAAAAAAAAGTTGCAACAATTATTGTTGAATGGGTATAAGGAATCCTTTAAACAACATAGACTGTCTGTTTATGATATACACAAAATATTCAGGGCCAAAAATGAAACAAAATGGATATGCCTCTCAGCCCAGACATGACGCTGCCACTTTAAAGAGTTCAGAGGTCACAGCTACACGTGGTTAAATCAACATGGCAGCGCGCTATCCAGCTCACTGAGGAGTACAGTTACAGACACATACAAGACGGTAAGAAACCCCCAAAACCATTATCTGGAATATCTGTGTAGTCAGAGTCGCCGTTCTCAACATTTAGCATGATAGGAAACGATGAACTGTCAGATATAAAAATAGATACAAACAAATAGTTTTGTGTAAACAAAGAGGAAAGCAGTGAGTCAGTGTTGTGTAGCTAACATTAGATACTTCTATAAGCTGTGCAAGTGATTTAAAAAAGTATTTATGATTTATATATTATAATATATATATACAGTTTATGTTGCTATTATCTCACAAAGCTCCTAAATATCGGTGCTTTAACAGTTTCGTGTATATTCATGCAAACATATTGCTGCACTTTAGTTGCCGTTATGACAGACTGTTAGTTGCTTCTTCTGAAAGTCGTGAGAAGACTCACAATAGTGTCAAAGCCACTTTTAAAGGATGGTTCACAGTTTTCCTCGCTGTAATCAATTCTCTTGTTCATACTGACTGTGCTTTAAATGTAAGTGACGGGGCAAAATTTTGTGGTTTTGTGAAAAAAGTGCTTTTACAAGTTGATGTGAAGCTTCTATGAGACTTCATCAGTCTGAGTTAGTCATATCAAGTGGATATCTGCCACATTTACCGTCTTTTTAGCATCAAATTCCCTCGTAAACATATTTCGATGTTCCTTTGTTTTAAGACAGACTTTGAAAACCTGTCCTTTCAATTTTTGTGTTTGAGAGTAAATCAGTATCAAACAGTCTTCTAACCGTTTCGGTCATCTTACAACCAAACAGAGCCATGGCAGATGTTAGCAGCAGTCCTGTAGCTGATACACCAGCTGCAAAGGAGGAGAAGTCTGATGAGCTCCCCCAGGATTCCACAGATGATGTCAAAGCTGAAGGAGAGAGCGAGGCAGCCTCTGACCCCAGCATGTACCGCTACATCAAAGAGGACCTCTTCACATCTGAGATCTACAAAGTAGAGATCAGGAACCTGCCCAAGTTCATCGGCTTCAACGACCTGAAGAAGTTCCTGGCCAAGCACAGCCTCAACCCGCACAAAATCAAGCTGTTCGGCAGGCAGACGTTTGCTTTCGTCACCTTTAAGAATGAGGAGGAGCGTGACAAGGCCATGAAGATGGTGCACGGGATGCAGTGGAAGGGCCAGGTGCTGAGCGTCAGGCTGGCCAAGCCCAAAGCGGACCCTATCCTGAGGAAGAGGAGGCAGGAAGAGGGAGAGGGCGCAGGAGGGCAGCCCCCGTCGAAGAGAACGGAGGCGGATGAGGAGGAGGAGCCGCTCAGTGTCCAGATCGCCAACGTGGTGACTCCTCTGTGGAATGTGCCTTATGAGGAGCAGCTGAGGAGGAAGGAGCAGGAGGTGGTGGCGGTTCTGCAGAGGCTGGCCAAGTGAGTGGGCCAATAACATATGTTCTGTGGAAGCTCCTGACAGCCAATATTTAGACCATCACCTTCAATTTTTCTGTTTTTGTTATGAGATAAGCATTATTGCAGATTTTACAAACTGACTGTGCAAAACTCTGCTCTAAATGTTACGGGGGAAAAAAAGATAAATCTGCATGGGTCACGTTTTGCAAAGGAAAAAATATACTCGCTGTACAGTCGGTGCTAAAAGCCACTTTGTTTTCTTTTGCAGAGAGATCGGCAGCACCAACAAAGCCATGCTGCCCTGGCTGTTTGCACAGAAAGGAAAATATAACAAAATGTGTTGTCCTCTGGAATCTATTCGACCATCTCCTACACTGGTACGTGTCACTGCATACTCGCATGTTTATCAACAGGGCTAAAACAACTAGTCAATTATCAAATTGGTCATTTTTCTGATTAGTGGATCCATTGTTTAGTCTAAAAATGTCAGAAAATGGTGAGAAATGCTGCAACAATTTCCTGAATCCTAAAGTAATGTCTTCAGATCACTTGTCTTGTCTCACCAAGTCCAAAAACCAAAAGACAGTTGATTTACAGTGATTTATTTAACAGAGAAAGTCCCAACATTTTTTTTTTTATAAGTTTCATAATATGTCATAGAAACTTGAAATGCAGCACGGTCTCATCCCTCTCTCACTAATTCTAATCATGGCAGACGGAGTACAGAAACAAGTGCGAGTTCCTCATTTCCATGGGTGCTGACGGTGAGGATAAGACCATCGGTTTCCGCCTGGGGAAGTATAAAGGAGGCTCGTGTGCTGTGGTGGGGCCAGCGGACACGTGCCACGTCTCAGCCGAGGCCAAGAGAGTTGTCAGCGAGTTTCAAAAGTTCATCAGGTGTCCGCATAATTTACATGCATGGGTTTCACAAGTGTTAAGAAAACCGATGTGTCGCATTTAAGTTTGCACCAAAGCATCTTTTTTTTTAACAGCTGAATATAAACCTTAACCTCGAAGCATTTAAATAATTAATTTTATAATCAGACACAGTCACTTTCATGTCATGTTAACATATTTCAAATTGTGTCTCCTTCATGATTTGACCTGTAGAACGACACCGTACTCTGTATACAGTCCTGAAACATATGAAGGCCACTGGAAGCAGCTGACCGTACGCACCACGAGGACTAAACAGGCCATGGCTGTAGTGTTCTTTAACCCACAGGTAAAGAAATGTTCTCTGTCTGATTTCTTTCCCTTTCAGACTTTAAAATAGCAGCGAACGTTGTTGTTGCATTTGCTTTGACAGCAAAGTGCACTCGACATGTGGAATATAACCAGATGCTTTATTCTGTTCTGTAGTTACAGCCGAGGGAGCACATCTTCAAGGTCTCTTATTGATGAAATCTTTTAAGTTTTTTTTTTTTTTTTTTTCTCTCCGTCTTTCTGCTTTTGATCTCTTGTTCAATGACTCTAGAAACTTGAGGAGGAGGAACTTGATGCATTGAAGAGCTCCATGAGGAAGTACTTCACAGAAGGAGAGGGGAAAGACAGCGGCATCACCTGTCTTTACTTTGTTCGAGAGGGTCAAAGGTGAGAGTCACAATCTCTCAGTATTCAGAGCAACTGCAGGTGAAATGGTGGAGACTATAGAAAGGTCTACATAAACATACTGTAGATTGAGCTTAACTTGTGGTTTGTTTTTTTTTTTTTTTGCTGCCAAGGACTTCTCCTAACATTGAAGACCTTCCCTGTGAGCTGGTGACTGGAGAAGGCTGCATTCATGAGGAACTCCTTGGTCTTAAATTCAGAATATCTCCTCATTCCTTCTTCCAGGTAAGAAAAAGAAACACCGTGATTATTAATTAAGCTCAAATATTTCCAGAACCACCCAAAGTTCCCCAACAGTTACAAGCACTTTGTGTTTATTCTCGCAATTTTATTTTTCCTTTACACAACACACAACTGTAAACCTCCATGCACTTAACATCCTCCCTTTTTGAATTAATACAATAAAGTGTATGTGTGTGTGTGTGTGTGTGTGTGTTACCTTCCAGGTGAACACAGGAGCAGCGGAGGTACTGTACTCTGCAGTGGGGGAGTGGGCCCAGCTGGATCAGGACAGCACGGTGCTGGACGTGTGCTGCGGGACAGGAACCATCGGCATCTCTCTGGCTAAGGTGACGTTTATATCAAACACGTGTGAATATGTGTTTGTAATATTTATCAAAAATTGCAACATAGCGTCATGTTTAAAGTCCAGAAGCTCTGAATTTGAGGTATTGAAAGATGAACCTGTAATATTCCATTTGTTCTGGAACATATATGGATTTTCTGTCTTTGTGGCTTTTGTGTCCAGAGGGTGAGGAAGGTGATTGGGATCGAGATGTGCCAGGAAGCAGTGGAGGATGCCAAAGTTAACGCAAAGCTCAATGGTAAGAGATCAGATAACGGTCAACCTTGGGATTCACCATTATTACACCCATATAAGAGAAATCAGAAGCTTTGTAGTACAGGCCGCGGGTTTTCACAAAGTGACCTTTCCTTGTTTTCCACCTCTCTGATTTATTGATCCGTCTTTAATCCGTTCGTATTTTCAGGTCTAAGTAATGTCGAGTTTCACTGTGGAAAAGCCGAGGACGTGTTCCCCAACATTCTCAATGCTCTTGTGTCGCCCAACCTCACAGCCATCGTGGATCCACCGAGGGCAGGCCTACGTGAGTAAATGCAACTAAAACGCCACGCCGAAATCGATTTTTACTCAAAGATCTGTCAAACATCAGGTTGTCGTCTTAATGAAACAGATTCCAAGGTGGTACTTGCCATCAGGAGAGCAGAGCATCTGAAGAGGCTGGTTTATGTGGCGTGCAATGCCAAAGCAGCCATGACCAACTTCATCGAGTGAGTCATTAACCCTTTTTGTTTTTTGGTCTCTTAAGCAGCAGTTGAGATTGAATCAAGTAGTCGCGATTAACTCTGTTAACCAACTTTTATTAGAGACAATTAAAGCCAGAATAAATGATACAGTCACATCAGCTATCATTTTGAATAATGGTATAAAATGGTAAATCTGTGTATATTTATTTTTATATTTCGAGTCTGTATTGCTAGTTATTTTTTATATTTGAGTTAGTTTGTTATTGTATATCATTTAGCCTTTAGTTGCATTTGTTTCTTTACCTACCTCATTGTTTTTGCGTTTTGATGTATGTCAAGTGGCTGCTGTAACACTTTAGTTTCCCTTTGGGAGCAATAAAGTACTCTCAGTCTATCTATCTATCTATCTATCTTATGTTCGCATTTTTCTCCTCAGCCTGTGCAGAGCGCCATCCAACCGAGTTCACGGAGCGCCGTTCCGTCCAGTGCGCGCGATGGCCGTGGATCTGTTCCCTCAGACCATGCATGTGGAGATGCTCCTGCTGCTGGAGAGAGTGGACTACAACTCCCAGCAGCAGAGCAGCAGCAATCAGGAAGACGCAGGTTCTTAGCCCGTTTCAGCCTCTGTACAGTTTGATAGGGAGCGTGGGCTTTGATGCTCAATATGCATTCACTCAGTACTCCAAGGAAGAATAAGTATTAATGATGGCACTCTTTCCTCTGTCATGTGTTCCTGCAAGGCAATCCAAAGTTTAAGTGGTCCTTTACTACTCGGCTGTAGTTGCATCTATAAATGTATTGACTCTTTACCTAATGTAAAGTGTCTAATCCAGTTAAGTCTTCATTTTGTCATGCATTATTCATTTGTGATTCTTGTTTAACAGTTAAAACCGTATGCATTATTCTGCATCAATTGAGCGCTATGAACTGTGATCCTGGATTAAAGTTCAGGTGTCCCTTTGCCTAATATGCCTGTTTAGTTTAACAACTTCAGTCAGCCATATTTGTTCATAAATAAACTGCTTTGTGAACTATGTCAAGAGCTTAATTTGATCAGGCTTTGAATTAGTTTAGATTTCCTTCAGCTACACCATTGAACCGTAAAAGAGGAAAACGCTGCACTAAGGACTACTATGGAAGATTTCCCTTTTAAAGTGCCACCTCAGTTTGTAAATGGCCTCTTGTTTCTGAGTGTTTCATCATTCTGACAATGAATAAAACAAAACCCTTCCAGTTATTAGTCAAGACATTTTATTTTGCATAACAAATATCACTGTAGTCATGGAGCTCAGGTTGCAATATACTTCATTTTCTAGGCAGCAACATCTCAAACAACTCATTGGTACAACTCAACAGCAAAACATGCAAATGCAGTATTTTTTTCTTCTTCTCACACTGACACACATTTGGCAAGACAACAAGCGCACAGAAGGGAAAAAACACATTCTTAAAGCAATCTACAACATCACATCAGCCTTGTGTCTAAACAGCGATGTGTCCATGTATGTTTAGTAGAAAAAGCACAGGCCAAATACTTGACAAAGAATGCACAGCAGTTTCTATTTTGTTCCAGCAAGTAATGCGTCTACTTTCCTTTCTTTTTATAGATTAGTTTCTACTGTACAGTTTGCAGCAACATTAAGTATTCTATAAAATGCATAAGACTGTATTTAAGCTTTGGTTTACACTGTTTCATCAGCTTGTGTTGGACGAAATGACTTGATCACATTTTGTTCATGTCAGTGTACCAACTTAATTTTGCCAGGCTGCCTTTTGAAAAAAAATGTATTCTACTTGTGGTCAGAAAATGACCAAAGACGCATGATCAGCTGTCACAAGGATGGCAAACGTACACAAACAATACACAATCCATTAAGACAAGTCTTAAAAATCTGCACATGCTGTAGGCATTTTTTCTTAAAGTATCTGTTGTCTTATAGGCTGTTGTTAAAAATACTAACTGGCTAAACAATAAATGCTTTATCAAGTAAAGGGGGGGCTTGGTCTTTCCACTTCCTGTTGAAGGGTGTTTTAGGTCCAATTTACTGTGTATACTCTGAGCCCTTCATGAAATGGATTAACTAAGGCAACATGTAGCCAACAGGATTTCTTCTTAGGGCACCACGAATGAAAAGCAACTGAAATGTAGTAAATGGTTAGTTGGTGTGCATGGCATTAGTACTTTAATATAAAGTCGACATGTTGAAATGCTAGCGAGAACTAAGAGCATGAAAGAAATGTTCCTTTACCTTTTATATTACAGTACTCTACTGCCCTGTGCTTAGGTTAGCTGCAGTGTTGGCATGGGGAGCAGGACGTCAGTTTCTTGTATCGCCAAAAGAAAAACAAAACAAAACAAACAACAACAAAAAAAAAAAAAGGCAACAAGTCCCTCTAAATACAAACGTCACCTCCCAGCATCCTAAAAGCAGTGATTTCAGGACAGGACACGAGTGCATAACAATAGCTCTGAATAGTGATCACTTCACAACGCATGTTTTTTTTAAATCGTGCAAACCAAGACAACAACTGTCCATTCTGAGGAAAAATAAAATGGCATATTTGTATTCACCACCCAAAATATCCAAAACACCGACCATTAAAATACGCAGTAAACAAGTAATTTAATTTACCAATTAAATGAATGGTATTAATACACAAATATTAGTAGTCCCTTTCAAATACTTAAAGCACAAACAAAACTACAGGTGCTGGTACTGTAAGACTGCGGCTGTTGAAAACGACACTTTCAAAAAAAAAACAAAACCAAGGTGTGTAGTGGTTCTTTGAAATTGGAGGAACATGCATTTTATTATGTTATCAAGATTTGGGAACTTCTCTGCACCCCTTGGTGATTTCTCCTAGTGCCATACATAGTGAGGATGCATCTAGAGAGGTAGATGATATTTGCTCTACGGTCTGTTAGTGCATTTTAGTTCTACCCTGACATCTACCAGCTGAACCAATAAAACGTGGGCGAAGCAAGCAAGCAAGCAGTTCTACCGGCTTTCTCAATGTGTTACTATATTGCCATTAGATCTCAGTGATGCATAATTAAGTGAGAGATGTGTGTGTGTGTGTGATGTCTGACAGTGACTGGGTTTCAGTGCCGTGCTTCATCAGTGATTCTGATGGACGTTAAACGTCGACAGTGCAGAGGGGTTCGCTCCCGGGCTGAGCAGACTCCATGATGGTCATCTTGGGTTTCTTCCTGGTTTCCTCCTGGTGTAGAAATACAATGAAGCACATTGTATGTCACATTTATTTGATCAATCCAGCTGTAGGGTTTCTGTGTTCTGAACAACCGGAAACGGTTCTTACCCTCTGCTTGGCCAGTTTCCTCATTTCTTCTTGCAGTTTGTTCAAGATGTGAAGGTTTGGCTTGTTCTTTTTGGCATACTGCTGAAGCTCGATCACACTCTTATCAGAGCTCTCCTGAAAAAAAAAGAAAAAAAAAAAAAGTCTTGGAAAGTCATGGAGACATACTTGCATAATGAAGAACTATCTTCAATACAAAAACACTGCTATTCACATTTCACTAGTTGTTCTCTGAAGAAGCATTGTGTGAGCGGCATGTTAATGAACAGTTATATTGAAAATGGTCTGATAATTGCTCCCCAAAGCCATTTTATGAGAGTTTTGTGCAGAAAGACATTATAATTGCTTTCAGGGTTTCAGTGTTGACTTTAATGTGTCTTAACAAGCAGTACTGCCAAACCAAAATGATCCTCTCAAAACCAGATATTATATATTTACTTTCAATAACACTCAAGGCAAAACAGAAAAATATATATAAAAAAGCAAACTTTTCTGTAGTGAAGTTATCCATGAGTAGAGAAGAAGAATACGCACCTTCTTCACCATCTTATTGCTTTCTCTGCCGTACATTCGCAGCAGTGAGCCCCAATTCTTGACATGGGGATGAAGCATCTGCAAGATCTTCTGAGATGCTAGTTGTTTACCGACCCTCTTGTTCTTACCTGGTGGCAAACATAATAGATGTACAAAACAAGACACACATGGTAATTAAAACAAATGGGGAAAAAAGGCAAACACTTTGGTATTTAGTTTATATTTCACAGAGCGCTCTTGTACTGTAAAAATGTGCAGCAGGTGGCAAATGTAAAGCTGAAAACTGACATGTATAATTATGTAAATTCAATGTCAACAGTAACATTGATTTAAAACTGTGCACTTATAGCATAAAGCAAATACAGAGAGCTAACACTTGTGTCTCTGCAATCTGATCAGTCATTTATTTTGCATGCCTGAAATGTTAATTATAACTATTAACACACATCGCCTGTCTCACTGTTCTCACAATGTGTGTAGATGAGGATTAGGGTTTACTTACACCAGCCACGCACTGTATGCTTCCCACAAGTCATCACATATTCACTCTTCTGGTTTTTTCCTGGGATCACCTCAAATTTAATGCTGGTGTCTCCCATCCCGTGGTTTCTGCAGGCACAGAACATTGTTTAACTGCACAGAAATATGTGAAACCTTTGACTGTCGCACATTGTTACCTTCTGCAGCAGTGAGGGAACAGGTCAGACAGTAAAGGTGGCAGAGTTGTTGTAAAAGACGATGCCGAGGCCTGTTCACCATTAACAACAAGGACAAGTTCTACCCACAAAGCTGATCAACAGTTCTCAACGGCACATTACTAATATATTACTTGAAATCACTTTCAATTTAAATAGCATCACTTTAACTGTACATTTAATCACAGTAGACGTATTGTGTTGGTTTCTGTTCAAATTTTACTATAACCTTTCTTGGTGGTATTGCTGTATCTGTTGCTTCTTACCTTTTAAGGCACTCATGAAGAATCTGATATGGCGAAAGTAGTCCTGCTTTGTTGGTCAGCTCATAGACCCTTGAGTCTTCTATACTGATATGATTAAAATACTGTGGGGACAGAACATAATGAATGTTCTCTCTGCATTAACCTTCAAAAAAGGAAACACTCTACATCTGTTACCTGCTTAAAATAATCTTATAAATATTAAATATGGGAAGAAAAGTACCTCCAGTTCATCACCCTCAACAGGCTTCTCCTCAGAGGTCTGCTTCACAAAGTCAGGGATGAGGATTTCCAGTGTGGCTCGAGCTGAAGTTTACACCAAATTAGCAGTCAATAACAGTCACACTTGAATTAACATGCAACAGTGCAGCTATCCATTGTATTCTTAGTGTAGGAAGGGAGACGTGAGAGGAAATCACCACTTTGTAGTCACTTCTAGCACTAGCAGTAGTTGTGACATACACCTACAAACCAATCACAATGCCAAGTAAATAAAGAAATTACCAGCTTTATTCTTGGCAAGTTTTTTACTGCTTGCGGTTCCTGTGCCATAAGTTACTCCGTCTATAATGACCGACGCTCCAAAGGGTTCACTTGGGTTCTCTGTGGGACACAAAAACTTGGTTTTATTTGATATGAATGTTGTAATGCTGCTGTTTATTAAAAGATGTAAAAGTATTTAAGAGTGGAGATAAATATCCAAAAGGAAAACTTACCACATTCAAAAAAGTTGTAAACAGGTCGAACTTTTAGGACACGTTGCATATATTCATGTAAGATGCAAACTTCAGACTTGCCATTAGGGTTGATGACAAATTCTGATGAAATATGAGAGTTGTGTCAATAAACAATACAATGAAATGACCACTTCAACATTCTTAGTAAAGATACGACATATTCAGAAATAACAGACATAAAAGCTTTTTAAAGTTTGATTTTTAGAGTTTGAGTTCCCTCTTTGCACAGAGAAAATGCAGACTAAATTTTGCAATAGTTATAGCAGTAATAGTAATAGATCTTTGTAGCTATATAAGGCTACACAGACAATCATTTGTTTACATGAAGTACAGTGTGTTTGTTTTTCTAACTTACCCTTCTTGGTGGGAGCGTCTTGGACTGACAGTGTGATGAGTTTTTGGTTTGCAGGCAGGATGGGTCTCTCTGACTCTGCCTGCTTCCTCTTCACGTCTCTGTTGAACTGCCTTCGCTCAGCCCAGGTACGGAACTTCTTCACCGTCACTTGTTCAAAGTCAAAGCATTTTTCCAGATACTGGCGAAAGTCTTCAAGTTCTGTGGAGGTTTTTATAAAAAGGGTATTAAGCTGACTGACTTTACAGAAATACAGCTCGGCAATAAGTTCTTGCAGCAACAAAAACACAACATTTAAAATCGTATCATTGGCATGTGGCCCAGGAAGTATTTTGCCTTTTGTGTAAACATAAAACTTTTGGCATGGATCCTATGCACAGTTTCATAAATGAGGCCCCGGGTCCCTGCAGTCTACTATAAAAAGCTCTTACCTACAGACTCATCCTTGCACACCTCCACCTTGGCCTTGACTTGTCCGAGGGCTCCTTGGGCAGTGTCACAGGGCTGGGACTCCTTACCCTGCTGGCTGTGATTGGTGGCGCTCTCACCATCCATGCCACTGTCAGCCATACCGGAGGCAGTGGCGTCGTCCTGCTCCTCGGCTGTGGTGTCTGACTTGCCTGCTCTCTCTTCACCGTTGGCCTCCTCACTGGGCTTGACTGGAGATTCCTCTGCATTTGGAATCACTTCCCCATTCAGCTCCCGTTCCTCCCGTTCCTTCATTTTCTTGTAGTGTAGGCAGGGGATGCTGCTGGTGGGAGGGTCATGTTTCTGTATGGAGGAGGGGGAAGAGTTGTAATAAAATGTGTAGACAGTGTTGTCAGTTTTCCCTCACTTTCAATAACTAAGCTGGAATGCTTCCATGACCTTAAGAGGGTTATTTCCTGTTTCTCAACTCTGTCGGTTATAAGTACAGATATGAAAAAAGCGGAAAATAAAAATAAACATGCTGGAAATTTTCTGTTAAATGACCTTTTTTGAACCCGTTTTTCCCTGAAGCCTTTTGCCAATATTGCCAGAGAAGCCAGTTTTCATATATAAAAGTCCTTTGAATCTATACATTATAACCTGAGTAGAAAAACATTTGCCTGATGCAATGTCACAATATCTTCACCAACAATAAGCCTACAACTTACAATGTTTTCATCCCCACTTAAGGCTGTTCTAAAAAGCTAATACACTCTTCATGCGAGTGTGGTAACTTATCTAAACATGAAACTTGTGTTGCATCTTACCCTAATACTTCCAGTCCCGAGGAAGTAGGGCCTGGACCAGGTTACCACTCTGGTCTCTCTGTGCAGGTAGACTGGAATGCCCGAGTTATGGAATGTCATGATCCATCCGTCAGGTAGAGGCTCAGTGGGTGGACGCCCCCGACCTGGTGAAGAGAAGACCTCATGTAAATATCTGCACTCATTACTACACTCTTACTGCAGGTTGTAAACTCTTTGAATTATTAGAAATTGATTATGTGTTACCACAAAAGTGATACCACTATTTGGTTGTACAGAGCTTACCACATCTGCTAACCAATTTCCTGGAGGAACCCTGCATTGTAATCTATATCAGCAATACAGATAATTATGAAATCACAATTACAACCATCCTATAGGTTTTATCAATTTACCGCAAAATCCACTCATAACCTGAATGTAGCCGATACTCTAATATCACAGTACGGTCCTCTAGGGCTGGGCCATATGGACAAAATCAAATATAATATTTTTGACCAAATAGGTTGATGTCGATATTGCTACAATAATGTTGGGATGATTATTGGTGCTTTCACAAAATATTTACACAATGAGCTTTTTGATAAATACCATCAGTACTGTGGATATAATGACTAAGTGGGTAAAGACAAATAATAAAAACAGCCAGATCAGTCTGGTAAGTTCAGAAAATGACATCACTTTACTGTAATGCACCCTCAAAAATCATGAAAAGACACTTACGCAATATCACAACATTACAATATCCAAAATCTAAGACAATCTCTATTCTCGTACCATGATATTGATATAATATTGATATACTGCCCAGCCCTACAGTGCTCCATTGTACAAAAAACAGATTCAATTTCTTAATGGTACCCGACCCTAAAACAGACAGATCCACCACTCACTCTTCAGGACAGTCTTAATTTTGGTCATCATGGGCTGAACACTTCCTTCACCATCTGACTGATGATCACTGTCCCCAACATATTTTTCCTCTGCCGGACGCATCTTTTTTGGGACCGGCATGCCCTCCTCCAGCAGAGCATCCACATCATTGTCAAACTCCTCCTGGAAGAGTCAGTGGTTAAGGCAGGCAGAGAGGGATGGGTCACCACATTAAGGGAGCTTTGAAAGCCTCACGAGAGGAAATATAAACTGATTAGACAACCACAATCACACTATGTTCTACCACAAAAACAAAAATAAAAGGTTACTCTGTGGGATCCCTCACCTTGATCCCTCCTCTTATTAGTTATTAGTTTTGAAGAGTTTTTGTGTCAGATAGAAGCTCAGCATTTATTGGGAGATATTAAGATGGCACTGACCTCTTTCAGCATCTCACTTCTCATTTCATCAACAAAGAAATAAAACAAAGAGATAACCAAACATTTGCTTAATGGAACATTTTGCTTCTGGCTCTACCAGTTGCACCTAATGATGCAGAGAAGGTACTTTAAGGTACCTTTATTTTTTTTTTTACAAGAAAAAAGCCAGAGTAAATGTACTTGTCTGGTAGATCATGATTATATTATTATTATTATTATTATTATTATTATTATTATTATTATTACATGTTTAATTTGCCAATTAATTTACTGTTACATAAGCCAAGAAAAGCAGCAAATGCTCACATCTGAGAAGCTGGAACAAGCAAATATTTGTCATTTTTACTTGACAAATGACTGTCAAGATAGTTGCTGACTAACTGATATATCAACTATTGTTTCAGCTCTCATATCTAATACACATACTTTGTCAAATAGTTTAAGCTCAACATAAACATCTACATTATTTTTTCTGGTCCTCTTGATTGAATTGTTATTGTGCCTTTGATTTACTTTAAACTACACTATATGTTCTACACACAAATGTTTTAAAGTCCAATCTCACCAAATTAAGCCAAAATGTTCTGCATGGCCATGGATAGAGACAACTATTTGTTTTTGTTATGTGACACCAGGGACGAGGAGGGTTGTTAAGTACACAATTAGCACATCCAACAAAATTTATAGAAGTGTGGTCTTAATTTAGGAAACCACTAATCACCCTAATAAACCTTCAAGCATGCAAAAAATACCACTAACTGTGTTGACCTTTGGTATTTCAATGTATTCCACCTAGATTTAGCACTTGGATACTCAAACAGTATTTTACTTGCTACAGTACTGTGAGGATGTTGCATTGCAGCAAAAGTTGAGCCAGGTTAAACACTTTTGGCCAGCCAACCTTATTTTTTTTGCTGTGTCTACAGCCCTGCTGTCTGTTTAAAAGGAATGACAAGTCTGTGTTTTGTTCTTGACGCAGTGCTAACGTCAACCCGAACCCACACTAGGGGCTATATTAAGCCTACAGCATTTCTGTTTGACATTTAAGAACAAATTCGGTGTGCGGCTGAACAACTGAAACTGTTGACAATGACAAGCGACACCGTAAACATAGACCTACCTCATAGGAGTAACCCACAGCCTCGTCATCTGCTTGCTCCTGCTGAACTATGACCTCAGACTTAAAGCCGCCGTGTTCCCCGTCGTCAGGGTCCAGGAAGTTCTCGTAGAAGTCATCCAACTCATCCAGGACAGCAAACTCTACTTTGTTTTCCGCGTCTACCTCAGCCTCCTCCGATCTTCTACCTGCTGTGTTTCCTGCCGCAGAGCTACCTTCAGCTACCTCCTGCTCGTTAGTCGAGTCATGCAACTCACCATTCAGGCCGTCTAAGCAGTCATCCCTGCGTCTCTCCTGTCCTTCTCCTGTGTACAAAACCTTCCTGTCTTTGCTACTGCTGCTTTCAGTGAAGCTTACACAGATCTTAACGTCTCGGAGCAGCTTTAGGTCTGGTAGAAACTTGGTGACTGGGGGAGCGTGGCGGGCTGTTCTGGGGCACGGTGGGTTGGAACTGGACTCGTCTGAGAGGTGGCTACAGAAAGTTAATGAGCCCTTGCTGAGGGGCTGCTGTGGCTCGGCTTCCCCGTCCCCTGGGGTGTATGTGTATCCATCACCACCAGAGCTAACGTCCATTACCTCTGCGTCACTGGACGTTTGCAGGGGAGGTGGTGGAGGTGCTCTGCCCTCATCTTGGCCAAAATCATCAGGTGGCTCCAAGGGGAGAGGGGGTAGAACATCATAAACATCATCTATCTCCATTTTACTCTAGATTTAACACTACACCTTACACGGACTGCTTATTTATTTTAAAATCTGACCTGTTCAGACACTTCCTTATCTAAAACCAAAATGCATGCAGAAGCACATCCCTGTATAGACCACGTACCAGAGGTGAATTTGCTAAGCTGACTACATTGTTCTTTTCATTAATGTAGACAGCTTTCAGAATCACTGTCTCAATTATTGGAAATCACAATGCATTCAGCTTAATATGGGATCTAGGCACTGATCATCCTCCACCGGGATCCTTTGGGAGCTGGAAGAAATGAACAGTGAGAGCAGATGTCAGTAAGAACAACTTAAACGCTCGGTTATAACTAACGTGCTGCTGTGATATGGCAGTTTAATTAACTAGCTGTTATGTAGTATGTAGTTGCAGTAAAATGACTCAAACGCAACAAATGGATAATTGTACATGGGATGAGAATAACGCGTTGCATCGTAAACTAAAATGGGAAAAGGACCTCGTTTGAGCGCATCTGTCCGGTCTGCAGATGCACAGCGGGCCCCTGGCAACGTTAGCATCAATGCTAACAAGCAACCGTCAGACTGTTATAGTTCTAGGCGTCTACATAAATGGCTAACTACTTCGAAAACGTTTAGTCAATGGTTAACGGGAATACTCACCGATAAATATGACACAGCTGTCTCCTCTCGGGCACCTAACTACCTCTCTAAATTATTTTATTCTCGACGCGCCGCCATACGGCCTCAGTTGCAGCCCCGCCATCTTAAAGAAAACCACAGCGGTAAACCAGCCAAGGCCCGGCCTCCCAGTACCGGCTTCTTCATGATTGGTTGATCACGCTGTCCATCTGCCGACTACTAGTATGACGTTAGTGTAAACGCCAGAGCATCCAAGAAATGTAAAGTTGAAGTTAGCATCCAATTCAGAACCAAAGGGAAATATACATAATATTTAGCGACAGATTCTCCGTTTTTGCACCAATTACAATTATGAAAAAGTGTTTGACATCGTAGCAAAAGGCTGAACGTTGTTTAAACACACAGATTTACGAAACATTTATTTTGCTTATGAAAACAGAAAGACATGGCGAATTCGCGGATATTTCTCTATCCATACCACATTAGACCAGATCAAAAACCATTATTGGACTTGTCAAATTCTGACGAGATTACCAAAGAGACTCCAGAGACTCATTAAAACACAGTTTCAGATTTGTTGGTCTATTGGTAATACACCGAAAAAGGTGATTTTACAGCTTTTCCCCCCCCCAACCTTTTTTTCTGTTTTCATAAGCAAAATAAAGGTTTCACAAATCGGAAAGTAGGGTTTTTTTTCTCTCCAGTAAAAGTGTTAAAAAAAACAAAATCAGCCACTAAGGGAAACAACATACACGTGCAAACTACACAGGTTTTGCATCATACACATAGTTATATGTATATATCCCATGGATGAAAAGACAAAGAGAAGACAAGTGAGTGCGGCTCTTTTTTAAGGCTCTGAAAAGGTTGTTTTTATATTCCATTACAACCATGAAGCCATTTTATTTGACAGGTAAGCAAGGTTTACTTACTTGTCTGTAGATGCTGCCAAACACATTCATCAAACTAAATGTATATAATATTATATTTTTTTTCCTGTACCGTGTATGAAATATGTAGATATTTAAGAGTTAGTATAACTACTATTAACTGTCATCCAAGGTGCTTTGACAGGTAAATGTAATTGAACCATGCTGTCTAGATGTCTACTCTTTCTGCACCTACAGTGGGAGGATGTTTGTGAGCACAGCTTGTTTTCATAGTTTTCTTCTGTTCATCCCTGTGACTATAAAAGATAAAGAATGGCTACTTGCCAACTATCAGATTAGCTTCAACTGTATTGAAAATATCCTGAAGTCTTGAATAGAGATTTCATGAGGATCATGTTAATTATAGTATCTCAACTATCCAGTTGGGGTCACTGTTCACTAACAATAGATCACCACAGCTTTAGCCCTGTGCTTTTATCTTGAATGCATTTTTTCCCACTATTAATAGAGGGATAATGGGAATGGTTTGTTAACTTCATCACATTAAAATTTATATTAGGTTAGGGTAACTTTAGGGTTGCATGCACTAAGATAAATTATGTGTAAATAAATATAATATCTATCTAAAATTCAATTCAGCAGTATTTTCATATTTTTTGAGATTTAAATTAATGCAATGATATTGGCTCAGCCTGTAACTTTATATATTCTGTTTTCTCATCATAAAAAGTACAATAGACCCTTTTCACAGCAGAAATTTTGATCATGGTCGTAAAAGCACAGGTGTTACTATTTACATTAATAAGCACCCAGAAACCAAAGCAGCAAAATGGAATTCAGCCATAATTAACTTTATTGTTCACACCTGTGCATTTGTCAAAATCTCCTCTGTGAAAAAGAGAATAAAGAATACAGTCTGTTATACACTTTCTCATGCCATCTGGGACAACACATAACACTATGAAAGTGACGGTACAGGTGTTTTGTTTTTTTTAATCAGAAGTCATATCAGGTTTGAGTTCTGCTTTTGTTGGAAACTTAAGAGTGATATTAACTGAGGGAACGGCAGGTTACGTGCAAACCCACTGCAACACAACTCCTCTGAACACAAGACAGTGGAACTATGTGCCTTTTTCAAAACTGTTTTTTGTACTGTGTATATATGGAGAATATAAAAGGTAACCATGAACTTATAACAATTAGAGATCAAATAACTGAACACTACTTTCTCCAGTTTGAGCTTATTATCCATTTAAAAGCTTTCTTCACGTTGATGAGTATGCATTTGCTTTTAAATTGGCGACTCCACATGTGGGTGGGCAAATACGTAAGAAAAAAATACAGAAAGTGAAGTAAAATACATGCAGTTTAAAGAAAGGCTCAGCTGTCTTCTTGATTTGGAGTAAAATGTAGAAACCACCCAACAGACAAACAAGCACATCAGGATATGAAGTGGTTATTAAGAAAGGTTTGTTCCTTCCAGTGTTTCTGGGTGTGTGTGTGTCTATCACTAAAACGGTCAGTAGTCATTATCTGGGAAACCAAATGTGAGTGTTTGGATAAGATATTGTTTTTATTGTCAAGCAGCTGTAAAATGCATTCATCCTATCATGGAAGCAGTCAGAGGCACAGTGCCTGAAACAGCTTACATTCAACATTCAATTTCCTGTCATAACCAGCACCAGGGTTGGGGCATGTGATGGTGTAAAAGTAATCAGAAATTCAAATAGCTGGCAATTTTAATCTATTAGTCAATCAGATGACATTTTCTCTAGAAAAATAGCGGTGGCCCTATTAATTACTTAATGTGTCAAACAAAAGAGTTAGCTAGATTGCTATACCTGTAAATTGTTGCAGCTGAAGGAAGCGATTCAAATAGCAGTCTGGAAATCGTACATTAAGTATATATTCACTAGAGATCATGGATTATACAAGGTAAAAAAAAAATCTGACACTGATATGGATCAATTGGATTGCACTAAAATAATCTTGTGTGTTATTGCAGTTGTAAGCGGGACACCATCAATCTGTAACGGATTTCTTATAAAGTGACCCAACCCTGCTGTTTTATGACATGTAGGTAAAATATTTTCCTCTACAAAAATCATAAATGTTCTTTGGCAATCTTTTAAATTAGCACACATGTTCAAAATATGCATTTTTAACTTAAATCAAGAATAAGAAATACGTATCACTGGTGTTAATGAGGCAGCAAGTGCTGACTAGCTGAAGAGTCTTCATGTTCACAGAGCTGCTATGTAGAAGTGCAGCTGGAGGAAGGGGGACACGGAGGTGGGAGGAAGGGGGACTTGGGGGGTGGGGGTGGGGAGGTTGGTGTAAGGAAAAGGGGTTGCAGAAAGGCACAGAGTGGGTTTCCTCCATCGTGTCTTCATGCTTGCAGTTGGAACTGGAAAGAATTGGTGCTCCATTTGCTTGTGTCACAGTTGAGCATGGTGCGCTCTGTGAAGGTCACGTTCCCTTCTGCGTCTATCAGGATAACTGTGTTGGTCCTGAACCGGCAGGGATAAAGGGGGACACAAACAAACAAACAAATACAAAAAAATATCAAATGAATCACAATCATTTAACAGTCACATTTACACATTTGAGGTATTTGGCCCTTATCTAGAATGAGCAGGCAGTGGCAGAAAGTGCCTTGCTAAAGGACACTTTGATGATGGTTCTGGCATGGACTGACCCTCTGGTTTTTTGGCTACAGGACAGTCTCTGCATCCACTAATCCACCGTGGCATCACAGTGCAGACGATTCCCTTTCATTTTCTCGCTGTGGAGGATTGATTACACTGAGGATTTTTATGTACCAAAAAGTTCTCTGTTGACTATGATCCTGTGGGTTAGCACATCCCTGTCAGTTACCTCAGGTGGTGACAAACACTGGGGAGATGGTGGAGAGAGATTTGGTGTGGGTGGAAGACACTGACCTTGTGCCATAATGAGGAGAGCGAACACACACCGCTGACAGAGCCTGGATCATGGGCTTGCTGTAACCCTCACCCTGGTTCTCCTGTACTGGATCAGGTGTGTTCCTGTTAAACAAACAAAAAATACACCTCTGTAGTAAGGTTGATAGTTATAGTATGGTGTGTGTTTAAGTGCATTAGTCTGTCAGATTGTCAGTGTATCGTATCCCTTTAACCTAATTTATTCACAATAACATAGAAACAATACCTGCACAAATGCTTTCTCAGCCTGGTTTGTTCCGTCACACCACTTTTTTGGTCTGTTTCAGATTACAGTTCAAACTTTAAATGATAAAGGCTCGTTTGGAAAGTTTTTCTTGGCTAAAATCTCACTTTAATCTGTTTCTGAAAATATTTCAAGTGAGGAATAAGGCATGTAGTTGCCCGGATCTCATTGTGCTTTATACACAGCTAGTTAACCAGCTCCTTGATGAAGGCTCAGAGTTTGAAGGAGTGGAAAGACTGCTAGATGTAGCTGATTATTCTTCAGCTCAAGTCTACTGCATGATTATCTTTCTCTCTCTCTCTCTATCTCTCTCTCTCTCAACAAAAACATAATTCAAAAATTCCTTTGCAGCTCTGTGCTCTGAGTTGCTTAATAGGGAATTGAGGTTTCACAGCCTGGGTCAAATTTTTGCAGTTTTGGCCGTTGCTCCTTTCAGTTATGACTACTTCTTACTAAACATCCTCTTGTTGAGATATGATGTTAGGAGGACTAAACACAGCTTTGGAACAGTGGAGCACAAGGAGTGACCACACACCACAAAAACACCACTGGTCAGACAGATTTTTATACAAATCCTCAGTTTAACCCCAGTACTATATCTACACAACTTATTTGGAAGTGAAAACAATGCATATTAAACATAGAAAAAGTTGCATATGAGTGCATTAAATAATTTCTATGGATGTTAAGACCCTTGTAGCTTGTAGACCCTTGTACAACCCAACACTGGGTGTAGCTAAAAATGATAAGCCATCACAATAGCTCTCACAGAACTATGACACGCTATCTATAATTCCTGGCATGTTTCAAGGCCTCTGTCCAGCTGAATCAATCACAGTTTTAACCCCCTATACAAAAACCAACTTCATAAAATACCACATGTTCACAACCAACCAACACACCACTGATGGCCATTCACATTTAACCCATACAAATGTTTTAAATAATTATTCGAAAAGGATTTATAAACACCAGTTTACATGAAATGTGTTGTTATGAAGTGTGAATCTACAGATCTGTGTTCACCACCACTCACAGTTCCTCATTATTGAGGACGTTGAGCAGCTCTTGCACCAATCCATCACAGGACAGTGACTGGTCGTTGACGATGCTGGTGAACTGACGTTTGCCTTGCAGCAGTTTCCTCCATGGCGTGTCCAGCAGAGAGTTACTCAAGCCGTAGATTCCTGCTGAGGGGGACATAAAAAAGGACATGCAAAATATGCAGACACACACAGACCAATATATTAACTAGTGAGCACAGTTAGTGACCTCATGGCACGTCGTCCAATAAACAGAGCTCAATCAACATGGAAATGTCAGGCTAATGTGAATGGGCCAATGAGATGAAATGAACGGTTTCTACAGCAACCATATTAAAAACACAGACCTGGTTTTAGACGGATGGGTTCAGGGCTGCCTCTGTTTCCATAGTAACACACAATATCTTGTTTGGCTCTACATGGGACACAGTACAGATGGAAAATTAGAGATTGCATTTAGTGATGATTAAACTTTGTCTATCTAATTATGAGGGCTGTGTCAAGAGTCATAATGTGTCGACGCTCTCGAAATAAATGCAAATACAGCAAATATGATGTTCAAAGAAGCACACCTGAGGGAATCATGTAAAATGAACGCTCAGGGTGGTAGAGAATATCAATAGGGCACCATACAATATTCTTTAATGATTGATTCTTTGCAGTCCTGGAAAATAGTTATTAAGAAGCCGGTTTCATTTGTAGAGGCAATTCAAATGGGAAAATACCCAACACCGTAGTTAATTGCATAATTTAAATCTTATCCTAAAGGAACAACTGGGTAATATTAAGGCTTCAAAATACAAATTAGTGCTGCAAACACCTTTGACTACCACAAAACCATTTAGTTACGGTGTTAGATCTCTTTGCAAAGTCCTCAGTTAGAGGGAATTTATTCAGTCTGAAAAATCTATCTGACATCAAGGGCATCTATGACGGCTTTTGGTACAGGAGAGTGAATAATAAATTATGACCAAATCCTTTGAACCAGTTGAGGGGAATGAATTTTTTGATGTCAATGCTATGACAGCCATACCAGTGGCATCAGTCAATCTGAAATGTGGTGCAACACTGCTTCAACATCTAACTTGGAAAGTTTCCCAGTCGAGAGCTGGAAAGATAGGAGCAGAATATGTTGCTGGGTTTGTAGTACTGCAACACAATTTATTAGATAGTTTTAAGAGCCAGAACACAAATTGGGCAAAAGAAGTATGGCCCAATGATCTCTACCATACATCATCATTAACAGATGATGTTGCCATATAACCTCTTAACAATCATATTTAAGCTGTCTGACATTTTGAACTGATCTTTGTAAAAATGACCTTTTCACAGAAAACAGAATTCCAACTAAAAGTCAGCAATCGAGCCACAAAGACGGAATGAAGTAAGAGATTATCTGACGTAAGTAGACGAGTAACATTAGTACAAGACAACAAATATGCTTGCAAATCACATTTTAACATGAACGGCTTAATCAAAATCATCTCATCTGATAAGTCTGTTTGTTATCTTGTACTTCCTTTATAATTCATACCATGCCTCCTAAGGGATATTCTTTTCTTTTTATTTTTTCAATCTCAGCAAACTACCAAGTCTCTCTCACTCTCACACTTTCATTTGCTACAAATCATTAGGTATACACGTGTTGCCACTATGCAGAGGCCATCGTTTTCTATCTGTCCGACAGCTCCTCTGTCTTGTGTACATTTCCTGAGTGTTTTGTGTCTAAGCAGCTGAGAGAGAATCCTGAAAGCTTTGGGTTGACATTACACTATCTCTCAGACAACAACAAATCAGAGATCGTAATATTGCTCCCAGACTTATAGCCAAACCTGGTTAGACAGTCTGAATAAACAAACACTTCTTCTGTGTTCCTAGGGTTACTATGAGCACAGCATATTGGCCAATGTTGACACGGGTGATAGCAGCCAACCTTCATACATGCATGTACATAGCAGCCGCTCAATGGGGAACCAGATGGCACTGTATCCTGAAGGGAGACGGAACAATCTGTAAAGCTTTTACCTGTTGTCAGTTCGGCTAGGGGCAAACACAATGTTTAAAATACTACTTTGATTTTTAGTATTGCGACCTGAGCGGCACAACATCCAGAGAGACCTGGTGCCGGTGCATACACTTTGCCTGATACACATCAAATTGAACGTGGCGATAGCTGGTGGAGGATCTGCAGACAGATAGCTCTATTTCTTCTATTTGAAACTGGCAAGATTATTGAAAGTCCCATCAGGTGTGCTGTGGGCTTGATTTGGGCTGAGATGAGGGAACAGCAGGAGGTCAAGGCCACTGGGCAGTGAGAGAACGAGGAGGGAAGAGTCGAAAACAGGCTTTTTCAGATCTCAGTCAGAGAGGTAATCAGTATGCTGGCTGGGGGACGTTCTAATGAAGAGTCCTCTATACTGAAGCTGCAGAGCGGTTTCCCTATCGCCAGCTGTGGTGTAGTTGCCTGGAGATGGTTGGATGAGCTCTCAGCATTGTCGCTTCAGAATCTAGATGCACTGTCATGTACTCTTCATTTCCAGTCACACACATCTGAGCATCCACACTCCACACATCTAGACATAGAGCACACTGTGGGGAAAAAATCATAATTTTTATATACTGAGTTACAGAGTAAAGACTATGAACATGTTTTAATCATTATAAATAATACTAACATATCCATGCCATACCTCAATTCAGCATCAGCCACTGTGCGTGAACCCAAGCTGAACTTATATTAACGGCGGAATAGCATTTGATTCTTGTTTAACTTCAGTAAAGAAATCTTATCACACCTGACCTACACGAATTAGCCAACATGAGATCAGACAGACTTTCATGGCAAGATAAATGTAGGAAAAATATAATAGGATTCAGATCTCCTCTCTGATATAAAATATAACCCCATACTAACAACTACAGCCAAAATCAACATTATTTAGATTTTTGTGGCAATTTTTGGACATCTGGGTCCACTTAACCAACAACTGAGCGCTACAGTATATTTTGTCTATTTACTGTGAGCATCTACTGCTAATTGAGAAAATCCTGGTTTATTCTCTAAAAGCGGATGTGTTTCCCTTATAGGTAAACACATAAGCTTTTTGGAAGAGACAACTACTCGGAGTTGTTCCTCATCAAAATGTTGAGAGTTCATCTACCGCTGATACTCTGGAATGTGCGTATCTGCTGCACCACTGTTTTCCTTTTTCAGCTCCAACACGTTTCTGCCAAGAACTACAACACATGGTTTGAGGCCATATAACTGAACCACTTTCTAAAGTTGTTTTTGTAAAACAGCCACACTCCACTTGAGTGAAAATGTATTAAGCGAGGCATTTCTTTGCAGGCAGACATCAGAGGAGATATTCATTAAAATTGATAATCTCTGGGCATTGACTTTAAAGCGAGAGTGACATAAAGTGGGATCAAAAACCAAAGCTATAGGAAAGTCAGATGAAATGTTGGATATGGAGCCTTGAGAGCATCAAGCACAGAATATCTGAGATCAAAATTGAAATATATACAGCATTAGCTCCACAGAGGCGAATGCTCGGTGCGATGTTCTGGGACACCCACTTGCTGCCACTGACCAAATCGCTCGCATGTGGAAACTCAACATCGTTATAGATTATTAATCAAGGCGGTATTAGTTTAACAAGCAAAACAGTTCAAAACAAGCAACATATGAATCATGGCCAGACTGAAATGTTTGAATGCCAGCTTGCTCCTCTGAGTTGTGAATTTAAGTGTACACCCTTTCTCTCATATGCATCCCGATGAGAGTGATCACACACACACACTCTCTTGAAAACAAGGGGAAGACAGAGAATGCCTTAAAATGGCTGGCACATCTCGTCCCCCACCGCCATCACATCATAAATCGTGTCTCTGGTTACAGATGAGAGAAATCCTCTAATTGTAATACAGAGCTACTCTCTATCCGCCAGATGTAGTTATTGATTCAGAAGAAACCAGACGCCTTATTTCCTCTGAGCTGCTGGACACACTAGAGTGGAAAACAAATAGGCTAGTAATGATGGTGTTTATTAAAAAGGATGTATTGTGCTTGCTTTGTGTCACTGTATGCCATCTCTATCTGCAATGAAAGGGTTCCCATCAGACCAGCATTTGAGTGGAAGAAACATACACAGTACTTTCAAAGCACAAGGCTTTGTTCAGCGATTTCAATCCCAGATGACAGGCCAGTAAAAGTGCAGGACATAAGGCATCATCGCACATAAACACACACATATTGTCTTTCACTTTGCTGGTGTCTCATGAACATGAGGTGGCACTTTATTCTATCATTAAAGAGGGATGGCATTCGGGCAGTGCAACTACAACTCCTGGTCTAACAAGATCTAACAAGGATATTGCATTTCATATCCTGACGTCTAGGTGAAAAGAGAAAAAAGGTTTTCACAGGGTCTGAAATTAACACCTGCCAAGTGCCAAATGCAGGTAGATTTTCCGTTTGGCGAGTAAATCTCAGAAGGCTATACACCACACTGGCGGGTAAATGATGGATGGTGCAGAGGAAATGTTTGTCCCTATACAGTGTAGACACACGCACCATATGTGTTTTTTTACGCATGTCTAAACAGTGCCACGAACTGTAGGAGTGCTTGACAGTTTGTGTCTACACTGTCTACACAGAAAACACAGCAGAGCAGCAGCAGCAGCGTGTGCTCTGTCTGTGTGTCTACACAGGGAGGCGTTCATGTATAGTGTTGAGTGTAGGTCAACTGCATTTTAGAAGTGTTCAGAGCCCAATCATAATAACTGTAGTTATGTGTGTAAAATGAAGAAAAATAGACCTGAAGACTAAAAACACGTGTGACATATTTACGGCATTTGCCGTACCACTGACTGATACTACTGGTACGGCTGTTATAAAACTGAAAAAAAAAGAGTCCCCTTACTGGTTCAAAGGATTTGGTCCAAAGGTACAAGAGCAAAAATTGTAAGATATGGATTATTTACACTGCATGTTTCTCTTTGCTGACGTAAGTGATGAATGTTAGCATGTGCAGCTGGTGCTCATCCCCAAAGCTGTTTGTAATGTTAAGTCCTCCTATTTGAAAATATGAACGATAAGTGAAAATCTAACATCTAAGTAAGCTAAGCAGCCAAACAGGGTTGGGTTAGTATCTAATTGTACATGTTCCTCATCATACCTATAATACTAGGACTAACTAGCTCAACATTTTAATACAAAAATAATATTTCTTCATGTTCATCTCCTCTAAATGGATTATGTCACGTATGTGGCCAATAAGTGCTTATTCACTCTTGTTACAGGGTTTTTGATTTAAAACAAATCAGCCAGTGACATTTGGTTTTCAGCCAACTCATGGAGCTAATGTTAGCTTAATTAGCTAGCTGCAGCTGATAAAATCTGCTGACAGTTGTCATTTCAGCTGGTAAACTCTACGGTCGCCGGCTAGAAAAGAGAAGCCTGTGATGTCTATCTCTGTCTGAAATCAAGGACCCATTGTTTAGAAAGCTGCTGTAAGAAAACGGAGCAGAGCAGTAATTAAGGGGAAGGGGGCTTTGCAAATTGTCAATTTAAGTTCTATTACTCTAAGTTGAAAGCAACGCTAAATAATGTGGAGGAAAATGTGCAGTAGCATAAGAAAATCCCTTTTGAGAGGAGATCCTGCTTGAGGCCATGTTACTAGGATACACAGATCGTGACACCAAAATCCACAATGGAAACCTTGATTTTTTTCCCCCCTCCCGCGGCAGGACTACGGTGTAGTAGGGAGAGTGTTGCAGCTGAACCTCTAACCTCTCTCTGGCAGAGACTGGGACCTGTCTCCATGCCAATTGTCTACAGGGGCCTCCACCATGACAGCTATCTTGGTCTGCACTGATCCCTCTTTGATTTTTTTCTGTTTTCCCTAGGTTACCAAATCCAGTCAAGTCAGGCTGGTGGAGCAGATGAGGGAAAAAAAGGAAAAAAAAAACCTCATTATTTTTTAATGCTGTCTAGATCTAAAAACCCTGAAATATGAACAGGTGTTCCCTTAGAATTTTAATGCTGGCTCTCTCTCTCAGCTAAGCATCTGAGATTTCTTTTCAGTTGTGCCTGCTTAGCACTCCAGAGATGAAGACGCTGCATTTGCAGTCTCATTCCAAGCTAAGAGAAGGCCAGAACACAAAGGAGCTGAGTTACAACCCAATTTCAACGAGTCTCAAAAAAAGATCCCAGCGTTAAACTCCTTCAGTGTGCCAGAATGCCAATGTCTCTGTTCTCTGTAATAAAGATCCTTAATCTTACAATCTGACATTCTTAGGTGACCATATTACATATTTCTTCTTTCTGGAATCAAATTCATCATGTTAAATTTCACCACACCTTTTACTCACTTGAACTCTGCTGTGATGAGGTTGAAGCCGTTGTACAGGTGGCCTTCTGTTGACACCTTCTTCAGGTAGGAGTAGCTGTCCTGATCCTTGTCTGTAAGGTAATTAGACACCAGGAAACCTGCACAACAGTAAGAGTTCAAAGGAATGTTTCTTTAATGATGCACCCAATAAATCAGTAAAAAAAAAAACAACCCTGTTCACACAGCTGACTCACCTCGTCCTTGTGCGTCTGGGTTGGGACGTCCTTCCATGTAGTTTGTGATTGCAGCCAGCTTGCCTCTCTTGCTGATCCCCAGCCATGATCCTCCTTCCTTACCATATTCCAGGTCCAAGCCTGGTGAATAGTGTAGTTGTGAAAGAATGTTTATTAAACCCAGCAGCAACATAAATCATACCTCAGTTGGGGGCTAAAAAAAGTGTCCATAAGATGATAGTTGTACTCACTAAACCACTCTAATGATGGAAAAACTCCTTTGGAATACCAACTATAACAATATGGCGAAAGACTCTCACACGATTTCAATGTGTGAGATGAATAATGGCTTTTGAATTTCTTTTGCACAGTTCCCAAATGGTCTTAATTACCAAATTACCAAATCATTTGCTCAAAAAATCTTAAAATTTAAAGGCAAAGAAAGTAATAAAACATACTGAACTTGAACCAGCCTGCATGAAGATATACATAATGAATGTGATCTCCACTAACACAAAAAAGTCACAAATTAAAATATTAGAAATTAGTAAAATTAATATTTCAGGACATTTAAGATAAATACTAAAATGTCTTCTGATTGGACTGCTTTTGAGTACATGCTTCGGCAATAATAAAAAAATCTATAGATCAATAACTCTGTTGTTTTCTTTCCACGTTCCTCTTCTTCACATGTCAGGGGAAAAAAAAAGCGGTGCCCTGCAAGTCTACTGCACTTCCTGGTGATCAATAAAGACAGGACCACTTACACTGACAGTGACCAAGAGAGCCAAACGATCTTATTCCTCTGGAGGTGGATGGAAAGCTAGCCTGATCCCGCTGGGAGCTATAGCTTTACTTCCCTTTCTCGTCATGCTATGTCTCCTTCAGGGCCCTGCCTCGGCCCTCCCCCGAGCCCCGCAGATAAGGCAGAGCCATTTATTCCTGTCACATCGCATAAAAGCAGCCATCAATTAAGGGCCCACTACTGGAGTCCTGACCCCTCTATTACAGAGGGGCGAAGGAGACTGATGAACAACGAGGCTATCTCTGCGTTTCCTCCTTCAGAAGAAGAAGAAAAAAAAAAAGAAAGGATGATTGATTTCCTTTGCTTGGCTATAATGTGTATTGGACATCAGTCAATTAAATATAGTTTACTGCGGGTGGGGATGTCCTGTGACAGAGCGGAGGAGAATTGCATTCTGAGGTGAAGGAGACAGATTTTTCTTTGATTAGTGAAAGCTATTTAGCCTTGAATAAAACTGTAGTCAAACAGCGCTAAAAAGCCAACAGCTGCCGCTTTTATAATCTCACACATATTATGTTGTTGCAGAGCCACAACAGTTATGTATTAAAGTGTTCCGTTTGTTTAGATATAACAAAAACTGTTAATATATCGGTTACAAATCTTATTTGCTGCTTGACTATTTTGTCTACAACTTGATTTGCAGCCGTCTTTGCCAAATCTCTCTTGCAAAAGAGCTTTGAAACCGCAGTGAAGTCAAACAGATACAAAGCCTGCACAACATGTATTTACGAGGTGGTGAAATGGCGAGTGGTGAGCTGGTCTGGGAAGCCTTTATGTCCGGAATATAAAGACTTACCGCTGAGAATCTCACTGTTGGTCCCCCAGAAGTCTGCAGCTTTGGATGGCCTGTTGTAGAACTCATCTCTGTTTGCAGCCAAAATTAGCCTGAGGAGAGAGAGGGAGAGAGAGAGAGAGAGAGACAGAGAGAGAGAGAGAGAGAGAGGGAGAGAGAGAGAGAGCAGCAGCGGTGGCGGCGGTAAGTTGTTTTGTTATTTTTGTTCATTCAGTGTGTCGTTTTCATCCGTTGTTGACGTGAACCAATGAGGTGTTACAGAAGGCCGTCACTGACCGCAGCAGTAAATCCATCATCATCAGCCTATTCATCATCGTGAACACATGACACATTCCATCTACTTTATCTTCTCTCTCACCTGGCAGTTGATCACATGTTTTTTTTTCTTTTTTTCAAAGATTAATCTTGGGTCATGAGAACATCAGACTTTCTGTTCCATCTGTTGTCTCTGTGCTTTTGGATATAACATGTACATGTTCCAGATAGTTGGACTGATTGACTGATTTATTTATTTAAGTGTCCTGGATGGACACATGACAGATCATGATGTAAAGCTCTACAGACTTAAAAAGAGAACATTTCAGAACATTTAGTTTACATGGAAGAAATGTTAGACTGAAAGTAATCAATCATTCTTTCTCAAATGTTTCTTCAACAAAATAACAATCTCTACAACAGTGAATTTAACAGTAGGTCTTTATCTCGCCTTTGATTTAGACAGAATATCTTTATACTAAGGAGATAGTGGACTGTTTGCCAGTTGCCTGGACACAGTGTTGTAGGTTTTCAAGCTTAATAGAGGCCTCAGATGTATCCAGTAGACTTCAAGTACAGTATTTTTACAAATTGATTGAGCGGGATGCAGACTGAGGATAAAAAGTTCAAGGTTACAAGGAGGAGGATGTCCTTTGATGATGACCAAAGGAAAGAGGATCAAAAGCAAAAAGGCAGCCAAAGGACAAGCCACAATAAAAGTAACAGCCAGACAGAACTTGTGATCCAAGTTCACCAGACTCCGTGTACAAGCTGTGCCAGTGCGATATATCATCTTGGTGTAATTATGTTGGTTTTATATTTTTGGATGTTTTACATATACTTTGAATTACTGTGACACTTTCCAGAGTATAGCACAGTGTTTTATTTTTATGAATACCATTTCCTCTCTTTCAGACAGCCACTGGTTTTCATTAATTTTAGTACATTGTAAAAACACACACGCACACACACACACACATTAAAGACAGGGGTGTGCATTGTAACTATCAATCTGGTAGAAAGTTAATGTTTGTCTCATTATGTCAAATCATCTTTGTTTAGTGTTTAAAATGTGGAACGGTGAAGCCATAAAAAACATGGAGTCTTGGGTTTTTCACTCATTGTACTGTAGCTTCAATGAAGAGTTGGAGCAAGCTAGTAGAGAGCATATGTGATACTCTCATATAGAATGGAAGATGATACCGCATTCTATAAAGCTACTTAAAGGGACAAATGGTATTAAAGGGTTAAAATAAATTTCTTTGATAAGTTTTGCATAAATTTCTGACACATTTTGCAAAACTGGCCGTCAATGGCTGCTGCCTCACATCAGTAACCTTTGCAGGTGTTTTATCCAACTCTCAGTCTGTTTTTATTGTCACAGTGAGGCTACAACACAAACATTTACTTGTACAAACAAGACTCAATAGCCTGAACAAAAATGTGTTCTGATTCACAATAAATCACCATGAATGAGACTCTGTAGTCTGACAGGCTATCAGATTAGCACTGACCTATACTCTGACCTGCATTATTACTCAATGGTCCGGAGTGTCACTGAGTAATGATGCTGTTTTGGTCATAGCCATTAACAACTAGAGACTCCATTGTGACCTGCGTCTAATGCAACACCAGCCATTAGTTTCTACAACACTTTACTAGCAGGTCAATATTGTCAGTTGTATGACCAGGAAATGTAACATCAATAAATGGCTATACAGTCTACCCTCAATAAGTGTATATTACCCACTACTACACACATGCACACAACTCTTCATTCAGCTCATCTGTCCTATTCAGCAGTTATGAAACACAGGAAACAATTATTCCATCGCTCAGGGGAAAAGATGACCTCTCACTATAGCACCATGTGAAATTTGTAAACATGAATTGTAAAGCATTTCAGCAAAGAATCACTTTGTAGACTCATGAAATCTAATGTCTACTCCACATGCGACGTGCTAACACATTTGTACCTTTGCAAATTAAACTAATCACTGTACATTTATAGAATTAGAGATATGGATTTAAACACTGCAGAGGCAGTCCGCATGCCGGGAAAAGGCCAATGAAATGTATTGACCTCTACAGCAGCTGTATATTTCCTCTGAGCTTGGCGGTAGCGGTCCCTCTATTAATCTTGCAGGATGGGAACGTGGATCCTGTTAAGACAGATAAACCAAACTGACCTAATAGGGCTTGACCTCCGTACATCAAAGGCTAATGATAACGTCAAGTGTTCCCATGGCACTGTGTGAGCTACTGCTGCTGCTGAAAACAAAGCTAACACTAATGATGCTACACAAGAGAGCATCTGCTATCAGATCCTGAGGGGGAAACCACATGCAAACAGCTATGATCACACTAACAGCCAGCTGCATCATGTAGAGGGGATATTGAGGAGCAGAGAAGTATCAAAGCTTTTTGTGACTTTTGCTGTTACTCTGTATGCCTTTCTATTTAACAAAGTGGCTTACAGAATTGGTTTTGGCATTCAAGAATTACTGTGGTCCCCATAGGATAATCTCTAATTGATTTGGTGAGCCCCTGACCATCCTCATCCTTGATCAATAACAAGGTATTTTGGAAAACTAATTGTTGGGAGTGTTTTTGGGAACTCTGGCTTTTCTCTAGAGCCACCGTTAGTCCAAATGTCAACTGGTAAATACTCATATAAATACAGTCTCCAGCCATACTAGTGTGCTAGCCACAGCCAAACTTAGAGCTAAATGCTAATGGTAAGCAGGCAATGTTTATCACGTATCTAGCATGCTAATATTTGCCAATTAGAACTTAACACCAAGTATGGCAGAGGATGATGGGAAAGCCATTATGTGTCATCCAGAGGAGAATATGAATGTCATGGCAATCCATCCAGTAGTTGAAAATAGAAATCCCTCGTTTCATCATATTTATAAATGGATAAAACTGTAGAATAGAACATTCTCTTCCCTTTACTTCTTTGTTGCTACAGTGCTGTTTGTGTGTTTCCACCTCAGCTTACAGTTCCAAGTAGCACACTTGACAACACTGGAACAAGATTATATAAGAAACATTGCAGCATTGTCACCGTATGACAGCAGAACTAGAACTGACGAAAACTGACACTGAAAGATTTGTTGAGACGTTTCACTCAAAACCAGGATTGTCAATTTCATGTTGGTGCTAGAGGAAAAGACAGGGGATCAGCGTTCATCCTCTGGGGACCATAAATGTCTGTACAATACTCTGTGGCAATCCATCAGATAATTGTTGAAATATTCCAGTCTGGACCAAAGTGGTGGACCAACTGACCAACATTGCCATACTTATGAAATATCAAAATCTAATTAGCAGGCTGCTATGAAATATACTGAGCATATTCATGCTCCCAAGAGGATCAACCCATAAAGCTTTGGACACTCCATGAGCTTTACTTGTGTGCCACCATTGGACCAAAATGCCAGCTTGCTCAGAATACATATCATATTTTAATTGGCCACAAGTGAAATCCTATTCACAAGAGGATAAACATTTTCAGTCCCACCACTGCCAAGGCTCCATGAGTAGCAAAATTGTGAGTATGCTGTTTTTTAGTCCATTGCTTTCATCTTGTTGGATGCAATGAGCCTAGTGGCCTCTATGGACTGTTGGTGGGCCTGTGGATTTATAAATGACAGTAACTTACCTAATAGGAGTTTTATAATTACAGGGCAAATATATGTATATTACAATGCTGGTTGGTTGATTGCAGCACTGCTCCCATTCTGAGCAGCTGAAAATGTTGAAAACAAACAACGGTGCCAGCTAGAAATGGAGTTTTGAAATAGAGAAATCTCAGCAGGCTGGTAATCACTGAGTCAGTTGTGCTGAGCATGAACCCATTTAACCCCTGCAGATATATTCCTGTCATTTTGTGCTGAGGAGGTGTAATAATTGTGCTTAATGAAACTTTAATCTTGCCTTTCAACCCAATTTCTACTATACTGCAGTCTTTGCGATTTACACATCACTGCAGCACAAGTATACTACTTCTGCAACTAGCAGTCCATGTGCGCTATATATAGCTAGTAATGATGTAACCGCATTAGGACACAGTACGTTTCACCTTTCCCCAGGTTCAGGTCTGAGTCAGTACTCATAACACACCTCTGCTGTGATCTCCTTAGGCGGGGTCAGACTCCCAGAGGGAAGGACAGAGATGGACTGTGGCCAGGTAGAGTGCTTGCTCTTGAGTTCTGGGGGGATTATAATAAACTGGACTCCCGTAACTCACATTGACTGCTCATAGTGCACTGGTCTGTGCTGCCAACTCAGAAAAGTTAGTACTTACTGCTTTGTAGGGCATATGTATGCTGCACAAAGATCCATCTAGTGCTTTAAAGAGGAAGATTTTAGCAAATGATGTCAGATATATTTTACAATAATTATAATGTTGAAAGTACATCTATGACCTTGTCTGTCCAAGACTGAGGCAAATCACAGCTATAAAATCAAATGTCCCTTGGTTCCCCATATTTATAAAATAGGTAATAAAATTCCAGAAAAGTATAATATATTCTCATCCTTTGCTCCCTTGTTACAACATTTCCACGTGTTTTGTTTCAAAAGCTCAAAGCTCCGAGGGGCAGACTAGACAACCCTGGATCGAATGAAATAAGGAACAGTGCAGCACTGACAAAACATGACATGCACTTATATTTATTTGTATTTCAGTGTGGTGTTTTATCAGAAAAAAAAAACACACACCACACTGTATCACATATATTTTAGGGAGCTTCATGCCCCCAACACTTCATTGAAGCTATATGATGCTAATACCCACATAAAAACCAGCACAGTTCTTTTCCTTCTTTTTCTTTTTACAGCTGTTTACAGCTATATTAAAAATAAACATTTATTATAAATGATTTCCAACACATTTCACAAAAATCCAGACATATACATAACATATTGGGTATCTTTAGAAAAACTGCCATGGAATGTGTTTGTCAAGATAAATGGCTGGTGCTTCAGGATTTTAAGCAAGATATTAAAACCCTACAAGTTTCTGATATATGTTACATTTGTAGTGGTTCTGGTTAGCCATTACCATCATAAGAGTTTTGGAGGCTGTGTGATGGCAACTCCCTTATTTTTTATGTATTCAGATTTCTTTTCTGGTAATTTGCATCTCAGCTGTAGCTAGTATTATCTCACTACGGCTGTTAATGAATGATAACATTTCCATTTTTCATGATCTCTCTGGAACATGATGTATTGTGGTGACATCATATTTTTTCTTGCTAATCCTCTGTTTTAGTGGTTCTTCTTCCTGTGCTGCATGGCTGCTGACTGCATTAGCTTTCTAATATAGTAACATTACATTCAACACAGTAAGTATCATTATTTGATGAAAAGGTAATTGCTCTACCTGTAGGCATTTTTGGATGCAGGCCGGGGGTCAAACTTGAAGAAAATAATACACATGGATGTATTGTGGGGGATTGATGACAGGGTTTCACTCAGTCCTCATCTGGCTTCAAATCTTACTCATATCTGACAGAAAGAAGAAAATAGAAGAAAGAAACATAAAACAACTGTGTTTTGGGTCGGTGATTGAAAGTGTGAGTGTCTGATAGTGATTGCAGAACTGAAGTCATTTGTTATGAAACAAGATCATGACCTTTGAAGAATGAGCTGGGTGTTCACATTGTGCAATAACATAAAGATAACAGATTTCTTCACTGTCAGTGTTCACACAGTGTACTGTAGCTGGATTGAGACTATTACAAATCTTTAGAATACAGAAATACATACCAAGCATGGATTATTATTATTATTTTTTTTTTACCTTTATCATTTTTCATTCACCATTCTTTTAAGTGTAATGAGTGCAAATGCAGCAATGAACTAACAAAGGTAATAAAACTCAGACATAGCATGAACGACAATGTCATTCAGGCTGGCGTATTGTAATCACTTGATACTAACTACTAGACAATTACCATTGACTGAATGTGTTAATAGTCTAAACAATGTATTAAACAACTGATAGCATTGAGGCAAGCTATCAATAATGACCTGCTTCAAGTTGACCTAGCCAACAGCTATGTGGCTAGTCACAAGCAAGTTGACAATCCTTGCATAACAACGTCCCAGACAGTGGTTAGATAATATTATAACATATGTCATTACTAACATACTTCTGTTTCAGCATAACATGGTAACCCAAGCAATAACAAGCTAACGTTAGCATCGTTACAGTCAATAACGGTACTGACAGGAAAGGAAACCAAGCAAACTTTACATTTAGTAATCTGCGTCACATTAGGTCGCAAATAATGTTTGTTCTCAGACAAGTATTTCTGGTTTGAACTGTGCTGCTGTGTGGTGTTTGCTAGTTGTACTCACTGGCTCTCTCCTTTCCACTCGCTGTTGACAACCAAAAGGAAGTGTTCAGATTGAGTCAACTCGATTTGTGTCTCCGGTCGTTTCATAAGCCTCTACAGCAGGTGATACGGGCTTATTCTCTGTGCGCTTGTCGTGAATCCCGCCCACCGCGGGACTATAAATACATAAAACGAGCGCTTCTGTAGTCAGGCCCTGAAGCGCTCTCTGATTGGTCAGTCCACAATCAATATAAAGCTAACAAAATAACAACAAGCGGACGAGATGTATTTCCGGTTAGTTATAACTCAATGAGAAAATAAAAACATTCGCGTTGTAAACATTATGATATTTTAGTGAAATTATGTAAAATAATGATTTAGGTTTGACTATTTGAGACAGGTAAAAACATGGAATAAACTGGTGTTATTTTTAGGTGCAAGCCAAGATGCATTTCAGGAAAATATGAACCAATTGTCACTTCATATTTATATTCATATTTAATTGTTCTGTGCTCATAACGTGCATGGTCTGAAAGCTACATAAACGTGTCTTTCTCTGAATATAGTCCCAAGATCGAAGAACAAGATTCAGTGTTGTACTCATTGAGGGGTTCAGTCATGTAGGAAAACAAATAATATATATGTTTGATACCTAACACACAGCACAGCCTACTGCTTTGAAGGACGCTTACTATCTTAAAACAGTCAAACCAAACCAACGGCTGTCTGGTTTCTTCTGCACAGATTCTCCCTTAAAAACAGATATAATTGCACGTTTTCCACTCTGGTTATTGTCTCGCTTTAAAAACGTTTACTTTGAAATAAAAAATACTCACTAGACCTTTTCGTTGTAATTGTGCTAACTTGACAATACCACAGTGCCAGTAAATTATTATACCACTAGATGTGGCCGAATTTCGAGAAACTGTAGACAGAATGGATGAGAAAAATAAAATGAAATATATCTGATAAATATGAATGACAAGCTCATATTCTATGTTTTGTGGTATTTAATTAAAAGCATAAAGCTTTTTACCCAAATAGTTATAGCATTGAATGGCGGCCAAATGAGATTAATGTGAAGTAATAATAAGAGCACATTACTTAATTAACGATTCTCCACATAAATCATTAAAAAAAATCAATCAGAAATTTCCTCCAATACTGTGCGAGTGGTGATGGGGCGGAGACAGTAGCTGTGACCGACAGCATGAGAGGGATAAAGGCTGCTCTGCCTTTCATACAAACACAACGTCGCAGTCACTAATTAGCCCTAGTACAGTAATTATTAACGAAATCCGCTTTCGGCGCAAGTTGTAACTTTTAAAATCAGAGAGGAGAGACTTCGGTGAGGCGCGTGGCTGGAGGGAACGTGCACGCAGCAAAACTGACAACTACAATCTGAGATTTCCACGGTTGTAACTGCAGCAGCCAAGTTGCAGGCAGAGCAGCGTTATTCAACCGAGGCTTGGACTAACTGCACATCACACCGGAGACTCTTCTTCGCTGCTTTTAAGAACAAGGATGAACAGGAGAAACTGAGGTAACAACAACACAGCTTTTTATTTTTATTTCGCTTTCTCCTTCTCGCTCAAATACATGTGGTGTTTATCTTGCATCAAGTTTTTTTTGCCTGTGCGATTATAACTCAGCAGGAGAGGGAGGGTGTGACAATGTAATAACAAACACGTAATAACAATGTAAACGGACATTTGAAAAGCCGGGAAAAAAACCCCGTTTCCTTAAAGATGAGTGAGCAGGTGCAGAGGAGGTTGATTAGTGCAGACGGTGTATTAGAGCTTTAAGATGTAAAACGCTTTTGTTAAATAGACTACTCGGCGTTTTTTAATATGGTACGACAGGGAAAAAATAGATTTCATGTGGTGGAATGGTTTATTGCACCAAATATATTGATAAAGTGTACTATATTTGTCTGTTTTTGTAAGCCTCTTTCGTTAATGGATGCAGTCAGAGGCAGCGAGCGTGAGCCGCAACGAGCTGTCAATCATCTCATCCTTTACGAGTCCATTGTTTGGCCCCTCCTGTTTGTGAGTGAGTTACCATGGAGAGTCTTCCGGTCTCTCTCCTCTAATTACCTTATTTGGAGAATGGGGCGGCTGTCAGCGGCCGGGCTGATGTTGCTGGTGTAATAGTGCTGTAAACTCGTGTCCCGTGTGAGTAACCGCCAGAATGACTGAACGCTTCAAAACAACGAGTCGAGCTCAGGTCGTTAAGAAGCCTCAAATGAAGTTCTCTGTAGAAAGTGATTGGTCCTGGTCAGCTCTTTCACACCCCGCCAGCACTAATGGCCTCGGGATGTGTGGCTGGATGCAATTAGAGTAATTAACTTTGCGCATGTGCACTTCATTTGCATTTGCTTGTTTTTGAGTTTGAATGGGAGTTCTAGCACACAAAACCTTTGAAATCCTGG